>CM051621.1:44415702-45665702 GCA_028020825.1 Podargus strigoides | reverse complement strand
TCAGCAGTAAACTAGGCCTCTTTCAAGTTGCTATGTACTTTGCTCTATGTCACAAATCAATTTCATCAGAAAACAGAATGAAAACTTTTGGAAATAAGCCACACTTTATGGAGAAATAGCTCCAACACTTGCCTCTAAAGAGCAGAAACTACTGGCATGCAATTCAGGAATGAGTGAAACAAACAGGTTTGGTCAGAGTAACCTCCCAACCATCGTAAAGTTTGCGTTGTTTTGTTTGGCCAACAGCAGAGCACAGATAAGAAGTTCAAATTTTTTGTAATAATCAAAAATTTATTGAGAATTTGTACAGAAAAAATATAACCATGTACAGAGGTAAGCACTGCTCAGGGAAGAGACTTGGGCATATTACAGTCAATGGTGTTTTGTAGACAAAACTGAACTGTGTAATGCTAGGTAAGTTCAGTGTCTAAGAGATAATAGATCTGTTTTCCCTGTTCAGACCAGTCTTTGTGAAATTGTCCATTTATGAGTCTCCAACCTACAACAGAAAAAAAAAAAAAAGAGCATTTTAATGTTCTTCTAAAGAAAGAAGCACATAAGGCTATGATGACATGTTGATAGTGTTCACACATAGTTATACTAGTTGGAAAATAAAAATGTAGCATTTAAAACACATGAAGGCAAAGGATTATTTCTGATCACAAGACTATTCATTTATCTATCTGTTAAAAGAAACAGTAATGTGGAAGGTATACTAAAATCAAAGTACAAATATTTCTATGACAACATGGTAAACAAAGCCAGCTTCTCTAAGATGCTGTGGGCTTAACACTTCACCTGTCCATGCTCAGTGTTTGAAATTATAACTATGTTCTGCTGTCATTTTAAGTATCTCCTCGGCCCTGTGGTCGAACCTGTTTGGCGCTGCCTAAGTTGTGCTGCTGTCCATCTACTGACAGTCTGTTGAATGGGATGATTTTCATTGCGGTTTTCTTCATGGAGTACCACCGGTCACGCCAAGTTGCCCAGATAATGCCATTGTCATATCCAGCTGGACCAGCATCTTTTGATGTGTATACACCATCTAAAAAATACCAGTTGGAGCAAAACAGCTTTCTAAAATAGTTAACATGTCTGTACATTTTCTGATACTAACACCTCCATGGTATCCCTGGGTGTGCTAACAGGCCCCAGTCACCACCCTTCTCCCCCTAGTTTGTTTCTCTCAGGACTGATTCTCCCACTTTGAGCTGGAAAACAGCCGTAAGTTTCTACTGCTGTTGTTAAGAGTTATTGCAAAGAATGGCCTACACCAGCTGTGGGAAATCCAGATGGCAAAACATACTCAATGAAAGTGGCCCATTTTACTATGTCACTGAAACGTGCTGTCCTGGGTTATAGGTATTTAGAAGATACTTTACCTATATAATATTTGCCATTGAGATGGGCAGCATGACATCTGTTCATCCACCATCCAGACCCATCTTGCTCAGCACAGTTGCCAGCAAAGTTATCATTGTCGTTATCATAGGTACTGAACCGCATGCCATTATGATAGGTAAAGGATTTGTCACTTGGATCATCTCCAAAATTGAAGCCATCAAAGGCATCCCCAGCTTCACCACCGATAAAGTAGGCATAAGTCAGTCGATACTTGTCTTCTTCACTTCCCACTTTGAACACAGCATAGTCAGCAGTGCTGTTAACAAAGGAGAATGGTGAATATGAGCATGCTGCATTCCCAGTACATGCATGAATGAAAAATACATAGGTGTTAGAACTGCAGAAAAGGCATTTATGGCATCCTAGCATTTGAAAAGGAATTGGTTTTGCATGATTGTGTGCCTCAGCTCAATGACACACATCCAACCAACTTTTGGGCTCCAATATCAGATATGTTTTCTGACTTCAGTGATGTATGAAAGATCTACATTATATAAACACACATATATATCTCCCAGGTTCATAAGGCTTAGGCTTACTTAGGTCATGAGGAAATTCTTGGTGAAAGGAAGAAGCAGACATCTCAAGAAATAGCAAGGATAGTAAGCCCTCTTGGAGAACAGAATAGAAAGAGAAGAAGAGGGGAGAGGGGAGAAAGAGAAGAGAAGAGAAGAGAAGAGAAGAGAAGAGAAGAGAAGAGAAGAGAAGAGAAGAGAAGAGAAGAGAAGAGAAGAGAAGAGAAGAGAAGAGAAGAGAAGAGAAGAGAAGAGAAGAGAAGAGAAAAGAAAAGAAAAGAAAAGAAAAGAAAAGAAAAGAAAAGAAAAGAAAAGAAAAGAAAAGAAAAGAAAAGAAAAGAAAAGAAAAGAAAAGAAAAGAAAAGAAAAGAAAAGAAAAGAAAAGAAAAGAAAAGAAAAGAAAAGAAAAGAAAAGAAAAAAGAAAAGAAAAGAAAAAAGAAAAAAGGTTGGAAGGCGCCTATAACGATCATCTAGTCCATAAGATGCATAAGATGTGAAGAAACTTGAAGAGAGGAAACAGATTCCTTCTGCCAACTAAACTAGGGCTGCCAGCACATGGCCTTGAGACACGTACACGTTGCCTGGCAACAAGTCACACATGGTGACTGCTGTTACAGCTGTGAGTTCAGGAGCCAAAGCAGGGTCCTATACATGTTAGCAGGTCTAAGGGCTCATCATTTTTCCAGAGATGTACAAACTGTCGCAGCAGTGGGAGCAGTAAGTTTTAAGCTCTCATTTTCAGAAGTATCATGAGCAAATACCCTTTTTTGCCACTCCAGTCCTCCAGTTCTATTCGTAAGGTATATGGCAGAGTGGACTGCGTAGTTATTAAATGAATCTTTTCATTGCCCAGCCAGAACTCAGTGGTGTCATCTGGAGACAGATGTCCAAATCCTTCCTTGTACTGAACCCAATTTTTCTTGAAGTCCTCACTCCCATCCAGTCTCTGGGGAAAAAGACGAAACAAAACAAAACAAAAAACTGCAATCAAAAAGATATGTATCTTATGTAAGTAAATAAAAACAGTGCTGATGCAACAAGCTTGCTCATGGTAATGATACATAAGTGGCATACCCTCTGTAATACTGTCCAGCCATTGCCATATGAGTCAATCTCACAGTAGACCAGGAACGACTGCTTGGCTTTTTGAGGCTTGATAAAGTAAAGACCGCTTTTTCTGGCACCTTTATTTGCAATGTCTTGACAATCTGCAGTAAAGATTTTCAAAGGATTATTATTAACCTGGCTACAGTTCTATCCTCACATTTATTTGATTTTGTAACTTTCTTAGTGCAGGAAATACAATTCATCTAAATATCATTGTTAGCTATTTAGTCCACATACTTTAACATCATTGCCACAAAAAATCCAACTGAAGGTCACAGTATTTATGTAAGACGAGGAGGAATTTAGTCTCATGTAGAGTTTAAGCGACTTAAATGTAAAACACAGGCATTGCATTCATTTCTACAGCAACAAAAAAGGCACTTTTGGAGCCAATGGAATAATTAAATTTTTTCAGGTGACTCAGTAGAAATGTAATAGTAAGTTATCGTCGTTTGTCCTATGTCCATGTAAACTCTACTCATGTCCCTCATGTTTAGCATACATTTTGGGATAATCATATTTTGGCCAAAAAGGCTAAAGGAGCAAGCAAGACTTCTATTCCATCTGAATGCCTTGTCTGCAGAGCATCTACCCAGCACTTATATTTATCCAAGCATTGGTTTCATAACTTGCAATCTTACATATCTTTGCAGAAATCTATGGCCCATAAGATTACAAATAACTTATTTCTGTGAGGCCAACTGGCAATACTTGTAACTGAATTAACCATCCACCACACAAGAAGCATCTTGCACACCTCTTCCAGTTGTCTCCTGTATTTCAGCCATGTCTCTGCACGGCTCCTGACAGTGTGACTCGAGCCGCGCAATCTTCTCCTTCAGCTGTGTGATCCTGTTGCTGTTCAATATATGTGCATCTGTCAACTGTCTGGACAAAGACATATAAAAATGGCTTGTTGTTTCAGTTTATTCTGAATATGTGATACCTATTTCCCTGCACACATGCCCTGCCTATGCAGCACACTGCTACATACACCCCTGTAAAAGGGGGTGCTTCTATTGGCACTGATATTTAAAGTTGAGGAGCCTAGCCAAAACAGAAAAGCACACACTTAACTTTATGCAAAACTTAAACTTATGCAAAACTTGACTTGACTCTAATCAGCAAAACTCAAACCAGTAATTAACGTACAAACTCTATGGAAAGTTTTCCTTTGTTCTCCTAAAGCAAATGATAAATTATTCCTCTTTAATTATGGATGCATTTGTAAAACATAAATGCTGTAAATGAACTGCTGCAAGTGTCAGAATGCCTAAGTCATCTTTCATATAATGTTATAGAAGTGGACATTCTACATTCAGGTCAAAAAACATATCCTTAAGATTTAGAAAAGTTAATGATATTCTCAATTTTATTTTCAATGTCAATTTACAAAAGACTACCACTGAGTTTATAGTCACTTATGAGTTACATCAATGTAACTGAGCTGATTTTCATGGATATATGCAGCAAAATTAGCCAGAGCGAATGATTGTACAAATATTCCACACACTCTGCATTACAGCACAAACTCAGATTAATAAAATCTCCAAAGATAATGAAAAAAAAATTTAGGAGTAGCTGGCACAGCAAAAGAAATGTAAATAAAAATATTGCCATGCTTCCTGACATTCTTATCTTACTCTTCTTGCACAATTAATGGATTATGCAGATGAGCAGAGAACGCAATATCATGGTCCTCATGGTCTTCCTGTGTCTTGGTAGGCAGCTACTAATGACAGTGTGGGCACAATGGTCCACATGAGCACAAAAAACCCTTCTGAGGGAGCCTTAGGTGCACTTGATAAAAGAACAGAAAGAAAATAATTTAGATTGTTAAATTATATAAAAGATGGAAGATACCCACTGTATAGTATTTTCATGAGACAAAATAGTGTTTTCATATCTGATAATTTCTTCAATTATTTTCTTAGACTTTTGAGTCAAACCATCAATTGAATCTGTAAAACAAAGATATAATTGCAATTAGGCAAGTAAAAATCCAAGAAAACGACATAATTTATATTTTTCAGTTGTGTAGTTATTTTTATATTCTCACTTGGTAGTGGCTGCTTCTCTGGAGGATAGAGGCTTTGGATGTGTTGAATCAAATGTTCTACTGTTCCTGTGGAGTTAGTAATTTGCCGCAAAATTTTCTCCATTTCCTGCAGTTCATTATCCATAGTGAGATGATATTTATTAAAGAAATCTGCAATGCCACAGGTCGTTGGGCAGTAGCTACCCTAAAGAGGAAGGAATAATAACTGGCAATGTTTCAGGAGCAAAAAAGAGGAGAGCAGAATATTTGGGTAGGGGAACTTTCAGGCACCGCTTTTACAAATGATTGTGGGTAAAAAAGGACAGGCATTTGCCACTTTGTCTGTAGTATTTGAATTTACAGAGGCAGTTTAGTTTCGCACTGTGTGTATATACACAATGCATAGCAAGAAAACAGTGCGTGTTGTTACTTGTAGCGTCTTCCAGATGTATGCTTTTGTCAACAGTGGAGCCTCCCCTACATTTTCACCAAGCGTTTACCTCTATTAATAGCTAACAGGTTTAAGCACAGAGCATTTAATAAGTATTAAAAATAACAATGAAGGTCAAATAAAGCTACAAGTGCTAATGGTAGTTAATCATCAGCATAGGAAAGCTTTAATTAGACTCTTTAAGATAAAAGAAAATCGTTCAGGTACTTACAAATCGTTCATCTAATATGCAGCAGTTTTCTCTGGTAGCAATGTACTGAAGAGAAGAAAGAAGACCATTTTCAGTGATTTTTCTCTGACAGTGCTTTCCGCACCAGCGTGTTTTCTAACACTGCCTCTTCACTTACCGCCATGCTGGTAGAAAAGAGCAGGGAGAGGAGAGACCCCAGGGGAGCCCAGCTCTGTAACCTCAGCACCATCATGTCTGTCCCACTGGATGCTGCCAACTGCTCAGTGCAGTTGTGCAGTCAGCAGCCGAAAATGTTCTACTCGACACAGGGCAGCAGCGGTTTAAGGGAGCAGGCTGAAGCTGGGGGCGGGCACTGGGAAGTGCGGGAAGGGGTGGGGTAGGGGTTTGAGGCAGATTCCCAGAATTTGTACACATCTCTTACTCCTCCCATTTTCAGAACCTGCTTCCCACTTATCTGCTTGGTCTCTGCTCCAGCCAGGAGTTCTCAGGAGAGGCAGGAAGGTGAGACAAGTTATGGAGATACTACTTCTAGTAACATGAGCATAAGGAAACTTGCATATGGCTTCAGGATGGGTCTGGCAGAAGTTTCACTCAAACAGCACAAGGAAAAGCCATTGTAGCTTTCTGAATTATGCGTAACAACGATCAACAGCCTAGCAATAAATACTATTTTGCAGTTATGTAGTACTTTCCCACCACAGATCTCAGTGTGCTTTGCAAAGACAACATTATCCCTATTCTGCAGATGACAAAACTGAGGCAGAGAAAGGTATGAAGTCATGTTGGTCAGTGGCATATCTGGAAAAGAAGCCTGTGGTATTTCTCACAGGCAATGAAAGCATGAATCTTCCCTATCCTTCAACTCAAGGAGTCCATTTGAATGACTTTGGTCAAAGCTTCCTTGCTGGGGAACTGATGGTGTCAGTATCGGCCTTATTCAATACACCTACAACACTGGTGACAGGCTCCCTCTTCTGCTACGGGTTTTATCCCAGCCAATTTATTTTATCCATGTGCTTCTTCTTGCTATCTGTATTAATAGCATTAATAGCTTTCTACTCATGTCCTGCACCTGATCTTTAGGCAGTGACTTCTGCAGAGAAAGCCAGCTGTTATGTCTGTACAATATCATGTGTGATGTGACACACATTGAATGAGGCTTTTGACTTCAGTACGTTTGACTGAATGATGAAAAGAATGGCAGGATTGGAGATCACTGCTAGGTCTGTTGTCAGCTTTGTGATTTCAGGCAAACAACTTCTCCTCTGTACAGCAAGATCGATGTTTCACCTTTCTTAATAGGTATTTAAAATCTACAAACAAAAGCACTCTACAGAAGCTAGATGCTATATTATTACAAAATGAGTTAAGATTATGCCCTGAAACATGGAGAGTTCCTGACCTGTATATCGTCTTTTCATCTAGTCACATCTAGTCAACCAAAAGGTTCCCATCATGTTTGAGGATCCAGACACTTATTGACAGAAGGAAATCTGAGCATTTATGATGCTAAAAATCAAATCTGTGGGACACTTATGTGAAGCTGAAGCACTGTTCATGGGAGAGTCAGCTTTCCAGTAACTGTACTGATGACCAGTAAGTTAGCTGCCAGGCTGCCAAAAGTCCTTTCCAAAGGATGACCGGTGCTAGAAGTTTACTCTTCCAAATCTGGCATTAATTACCTTCATGAGTCTTGTGCAGAACGTGCTTCTGTTGTCCGTACTGGTACAAATAGAACATGACTCCACCTTCTACATGGTTTCCTAAAGAGTGAAAATAAAGTAAATAAAACCGGGTAAAGGTCTACCTGTTCTTGTGTTTTCTATTACTGCTTCATTAGTGCTGTTAATGTAGACTCAGGAAGCTACCAGTGAATCTCCTTGTCTGCAGGTCATAACATAGAGTCCAGAGGACCCTAGAGGTACAATTTCAGTGGCTGTGCATCACCAGGACTCCTTTAGATACGACTATATAGCACAAATAGGTTGATGGTATGAACTTCGTAAAATAACTGGCCCAGCTTCAACCACAGGTGGTGTACACTCAAGAGTGCAGATGGACATGTAATGTTCATGACATGACAGGTGAACCATGTAACACAATCCAGGTATCCCTCATCCTTTAACAGCGAAAGGAACACAGCCTTCCCTTTTATCACTAATAGTGGTACATATAGGCTTGAAACTCTTTCAGAAGAATATTTGATAACAGAATATGGAAAAAATTGTCTTGTGTTCCTAGTCAAGAATTTCAGGAGCCAGAAAAGATGACAACAGCCAACACTGGCAGTAATAGCTTAGTTCATCTTGAGATAAAATGCTTAACATTTTAGAACTAAAACATGAGAATGACTCTAATGAAATAATTTAAATGCATACATAGAGTTCCATTGTTCTTGATGATCGGCTAGTTGGATGGGTGAAAAAAAGGCTCATTATGCCTACAAATGAGTTAGGAATAGGAAAACTGAGTTTTCAGTGAAGTGCTTCTGTAACACAAAATTATCACCATATAGATTTGCATTCATGAAAGAATTGATATTAAACATCGCTTTAATGATTACCAAATATCTCTGCACTGCATTGATAAGTGTGGTCTAGTTGTATTTCTGGTTGCAAACTCTTGTATCTCCTAGCAGGAGATGTAAATAATTACTTCTCAAGAAATTTTTGTTTGCTTTATGGATTACACGGTCATGATTTAGCCTTGAATAATTAATGCTTTCATATCACTGCTTCCTTCTCTTTTCTTCTATGGTTTTACTTTAGAAATAATTTATTCCTGCTTTTCACTAAGTTGAAGACAACATGTATTCTTAGTGGAATGGCTAGGCAGTATTTTTCCTCCCTTACATACCATTTTGTCTTGTTTGGTCCTGGCTGCAAAATAGCTGACCCATTTACCAAACAAATGTGCTAGAGACCTAGTTGTACCCTGAGACGTGTCCAACAGAATCCGACTGTGTTGCTTTTCTGGACAACTATTTTTCTTTCCAGTAAGTCTGTTCACGGATTTGGTAACAAATGAGGAACGATACCTGTAGCACAGGCAGAAGAAAGAGTTCTCAAAGTCTCTTTACTTTTTTCATGCAATTTATTTTTTAGTAGTTCGCAAAAGTGAATCATTATTTGTTTAAAAGAGCCTTCTTCAACTCAATTTTGATTAGCATTTTTGTCAAACAGCGACTGGGAGACCATCCAACACCTTCTCATTATTGGTAGTAAATCTTTCCTCAGAAATACAAATCAGAAGAAGTATGCTTGTGTTTGTAAACTAGCTCCTGAATATCAGAGTATTCTTATGGCTATCTTGGAAAAACAACTGTTTTTTAAACTTATGACTCATACTTACATGCCTTAAGAGTCTAACCTGAAAAATCAGTTAATTTTCATTTCAGAAATGCTACAGTGACCCATTTTAACATTCCTAATGGGGTTTTGTCATTGTTTTAACTGAAAGTGTTCAGTGGACTTGACTTGAACTTGCTCTTTTAAAATTTTTTTTCAGATACTCCAGAAGCTGATTTTCTTATGGAAAAATAAATACCAAAAATATTGAAAACTCTCAAAAAGTAAAAATGGAAAAAAAAAATGCCTACTTCACTTTACTATCCATAAGCAATACACATTACCCTGCTTGTACTACTAGTAAGCTATAGAGATTAGTGGGCAAAATTCCCTTCACTAGGTCAATCAATGACTGATAACTAGGACGAAAGAGAGACCACTAAAAAACTGTCTAGTATTGAAGTTATGATGCTAGTGTGCCATGAACCCAACTGCTTTACAAACAGAAGCAAAAAAGTGAAAATGAAAAAAAAAGTTTTGTAACTCATCTTTCTCTTTCAATACTCAAAACTCAGGCAAAAGGTAAATGGCAACATTTTTGCCAATCCGACAGCCCATTCTGTGCAACAGACTACTTCCTCATCCTTCCTAAAGTGAAATGCCCGGAGGATTCACGAATGAGCAAAAATCAGCTCTCAGTTGCTCTACACAGGAAAGGCTTGTGTTTCTTTTCACTTATGAAATGAGTATAGATATTCACTATGCTTCAGTTCAAATACAGGCTGTAAATGGTTCTGATTCTGTGGAAAAGTATGAAATTTATGTATTTCATGTCAACTATGGCTTTCCATTTTGGAAAGAACTCGTGGTATATTTTGCTGTATGTACACTGTGAATACAGAAAATTCGCTCACTTTAGCATATATTTTTAAATAATGATGGGATATTAGATTTTTTAAAAATAAAGCAGGAAAACTACATGATGCATGATTGCTAAAAATCATTTGGTTTGTGACTTATGTCCTGGTGGTCATTTTTTCCAGTACTTTTTCTACAGCAAGTATCAATGTAAAAGGTCCTTTGATTTCTGTGAAGGATAACCAAGTCTGGGTTTTTTTGGGTTTTTTTGTAGCTAATGCATCATTCCTTTAATACATAGTTCTTATTTTGATTTCAAGTATAATTACAAACAAATTTTCAAAAGTATTTAACAATCAAAAAGGAGAAAATTCAAGACACGTCATCTTTACAGTACTTCTGAAAATACCTCGTGGCCATAAGGCAGATGCTTGATGGTTTGGATGAGCTATTATCTTGGTATTAAAAAATCCTATAATCTTTTTTTTTCATATTTTATTTAAAGTTCATTTAAATGTTAAGCAATTAAGAGGAACATATCTTCTGAAAACAAATGTATTATAAAGGAACAAAATCAATACACTTCAGAAGATTACATATATTATTGCATTGTCACAACTGAAGTTTCTCTGAGTCCCAGAGCACAGGATGTTATACTTCAACATGCTAAAAATCTGCTAAATTACTACAACCCCCCAAACCATGAGTTGGGATTAGTTAAACATCATTATTGAGCTTTGAGTTGTTTGTGCCTTGAAAACAGGTATTAGATGCAACATGGCAAATTCTCTCCCTTTACTGATTTACAGAGATCATTTTCAATTGTTGATTTACTTAGAAAAGGTTGGTTTTCAGACTGTCTGCAAAAGAGAGATTGCAATGTATGCTTTACCTTGAGGGCAAGAGCAGTGAACTCCATTTGTTAAACAAAGAGATGCACTAATTTGTGGGAATGAGATAAGTAATAAATTCAAATATTTGCTGAATATTTTGTAATTAGTTGAGAGGACAGAGCCTCAATAAACTGAACAGAGCCTCCTCAATAAACTAAAATATTTGTCGGTATCTGCTGATACTGTTGGTTTGGACAGGAACTTATTTACAGTGAAATTAAGGGAAACACAGTAAAAATGTAATGTCTTTCACAATAAAACCCTGGTCTGTGAAATACTTCACTTGTCTTTTTTTTTAGCAGAGGAAGCCCGACTGTCAGAAAAATCCTAGAGAAATGATGGAAAGTGTATTTGCTTTGGAAAAATGTACTCTGCATTGTCCTCCCTGACTTCCAGGATTCGCTCTGAATGCTATTAATTCAGGATGATGGTAGTAGAAGAATGAATTACACATTCCTTTTACACATGATCTGTGCCCCATGGTGGTGCATGAATCTGTTTACAGGGAGGGAAGCATAGGCCTACATTTGAGATATTAATGGCACCAGCATCATAAAGGTAAATCTAAGTATTTAGAGTCACAGAAGGAAACTGAATCTCAGACTGACCTCCATTTGAACCATGAACAAGAAAAAAAATATATTTCTTAATTTATTTTATTACTCTGTAACCTTGTTCTTTTTCCAGCATAAAAATTAAAGCCAGGAGACTTTTTTCCCTTCTCCTTCTCACAATTTATGAGATGAATTCAAAATCTGGCTTACCCATAAAAGCTGTACATTAAGCAATGGAGCCAGTGGATGTGGATTCCTACTATGGGACAGTTACGGCATCTATTACTGTTGACCTGTATCCCCTATATAGGCCATAGATACAGTCAAGTTTTTTACTAGCACCTCTGTGTATGAATTTCACATAACCTTGTTACTGGCGTCTCCCGGGCTTCATCGACAACCACACAGTGCCACCTAATGTCCTCAAAGAGGAATAAACTGTTTCTAAAATCTGTTAAATTACATAGAGGACAAACTCTCAAAATGACGACTTGACCATCACAGAACATTGTTTCCTCAGCCCACCTGGAAAAGAGCCCCTAAATAACTTGCCTCTGCTTTCATCAAAACAATCCTAACCTTGTGTATGGAATTACAGGCTCTGAACTAATAATTCCTGCAGCATTGTCTTATTATCTTACACACACTGGATATTAATTCTCTCGCACACATGTAAACACCTCTATGCAAATTTGCTAAAATTGAATTCATGCTCTGTAAGGGTTTTAAAATGGTCTCTGACAAAGCAAGATCCAGCCCATCGCAGAACCATGTGCGGTTGCTCTCAAAATCCATGCTACGAAAATATTTGAAAGACGTTAAAAGAATAAAGCACCTTCTAGAGTCCAAGGCTGTTCTATCAATGTACACGTGTGTGTGAACATTTTTATCTTAATATAGATAAAACCCATGTGTTCCTGCTGGGGGGAATGCACACATTTGCCTCTGCATAATGCAGACAGCATAGGGGATATAGGCAGGAGCAGATGACAATTCTGGGGCCAGGGATGTTTTGCGTACGAGCACGGATGGTGGTGAAACACGGCCATCTACTGGCCCCTGGTTTGCTTTGTTTGAGCAGTCTTGTCTTCTCATGTCCAGAAATTCAGATTTGCAGCACAAAATCTTGGCCCAACACATTTCAGCAAGAGTTTTACTTACATTCATGGGTTATAAATGATTATGTTTGTGAGTGATTGGCATTTATTTTGGGTATGTTTAAGGACAGAAGTGAGTGAGGACTGCAGCATGTTGATTATGGAGTCTCAGCCAAGGTAAACTGCATTTGAATTTCACCACAGGATTTGAGCTCATTGCAAGACTTGCTGAGGATTAGCCATGTTTCCCAGTACGTTACAATATGTTGGAATCTTACTGCAATGTATTCCATATTAAAACACACAAGGAGTACTCTTTAAAATTTAACTATAGAAAGTGTTTGTCTTTATGGCTATACTGGTAGCTTTGTATCCTGTACCAGACAATACTCTTTCTGATTCTTGCTTCAAAATTTACTCTGAGCTACAATAAATATATATTTACGACAAAGCTATCTGGAGTCAGCTATGTATACATAAAATGTCCCACTGTGATTATTTGGATATTTACTAGTTTATAGGGACTCAAAAGCAGCAGGCTTTCAACCTAATAGAATCATAGCATCATAGAATAGCCTTGGTTAGAAAAGACTTCTAAGATCATCAAGTCCAACAATTAACCTAACACTGCCAAGTCACCACTAAACCATGTCCCTCAATACTCAAAAGTTGGGTCCTCTCTATGTGTAGGGAACCAACTTTTTCACTGTGCCCTCCTTGGTTCTGCCTGTTTAATAACTTAGGACAGTAATTGTTCATCACTTTTTATGCACTGAGAATGTTAGAAGGTGGTGTTTTATGACTTTTGCAATAGGAAAACGTTGCACCTGCCTAAATAACCAAATTCTAAGATCACAGCGTAACTATTTTCTGTCTTCTCTCAACTGCATAATTTCTAACTGCAATTAGAAATTAGTCCAACTGGATCCTTTATCAACAATTTTCAAAAGTACTTATTTATGTATTTTCAATGTGGCTGCTTTTTACACCAGTAAAACCACCTCTCATCATCATGTACTTAGCATTGTCAATGTCACACTGAACGTTGTATTTTTCAGCGTTCCTGCAAAGATTCCAAATTTTATTATTGTTTTGTTTGCAAGAGATAATTCAAACCCACTTATAATCAAACTGTATGTGTTAAGGGAGGCCTATGTTGTTGCATTGGATTAGCATGTAAGACTGATCAGTCACAGTCCTTGTCATGTCAGACAGTGTGGATTTTCTGTAGATAGGGAGTTACTTCTGCATAATCAGCCCTTGGTGGAGACATTCAAAGAGAGCCCTCCAATTCCAACATCAGGACTAAGGAATCGCTAAGGACTAAGAAACAAGGACAAGAGGCAATGGGCACAAACTTGAACATTGGATGTTCCATCTAAACATGAGGAGGAACTTCCTTACTGTGAGGGTGGCAGAACACTGGAACAGGCTGCCCAGAGATGGTGGTCTCCTTTTCTGGAGATACTCAAACCCACCTGGACGTGATCCTGGGTGACCTGCTCTAGGTGAACCTGCCTTAGCAGGGGGGTTGGACTAGATGATCTCCAGAGGTCCCTTCCAACCCCCACCATTCTGTGATTCTGTGACTACGGAATTGCTCCTCTTTATACCAGGGAATTTGCTGGTTTGGTGGCAGTTACCTCATGTTCACTGACATCAGCCTGGGAAACCCTTCCTGTCAAAACTAAGACATGTAGTCCCAAAGAAAGTCATGTTTTTTAATAAACGCATTTTTTATTTAGGGGAGGAGGAAAGGGTTTCATAAAAATTTCATAGGCAGACTCTCTGACGTGTATTTACCATTGAACGGGGTTTCCATTTCTAAGGTTAACCCCTCTCCAGCCCACGCGTGGTGCTTCGGCAGTGACACGGCTGCCCTTGCCACCCCTGCAGCACCTCAGGGTTATGCGGCAGCCCCCAGCCGGCCTACCATTGATCCACGTCCCGCGTGGGACAGAGCAAAACCAGCCCCGAACCGGACGCCCGCTGTAGCACGGCCCGGAGCACAGCCATCACGCCCGTTCAGCTGCGTGCTGCAGCTGGCGTGGGACAAAGCGCGCCGGCCGCGCCGAGCAGGGCCTCCCAGCGCTGCTGTCACTGTCCACGGAAAACTCGGGGTTTATCAGCACCCACCCACCCCGTTCCCAACCACCTCCACAGCCTGCCAGCGCCAACCCCGCCATCCCCAGGGCCGCTGCCGCGGGCTGGGCCGGACCGGGGCGGGCAGCGGGGCGGGACCGGGACCGGGCCTCAGCCAGGGGCGGTGCCCACGAACCCGCCCACCGCCACCATGAGCTGCGCCGCACTGCTGGGGATTCGGGGGTCGCGGCTCCTGGGGGCCGCCGGCCGTCCGCCCCGCTGGAGCAGGCGGCGTAGCGCCGGCTGCGAGCCCCCGGCGGGCGCCGCGGTGCGCATCGGCTGCGCCTCGGGCTTCTGGGGGGACACGGCGGCAGCAGGTAGGGGGCGACGCGGGGCCAGGCCTGAGGCTGCGGCTGCCCGCGGGGGAGGCGGGGGCATCCGTGCGGGCGGCGGGGGCGGTCGCTGGGGCACCGAGGCCTGGCGAGGCCGCCGGGCGGGCGGCGGCGGCGGCTGCTGCTGTCAGCGCCGCAAACAGCCCGGTTGCGTAAGTGGCCGGGCCGGGGCTGCCGCCCGCACAGGCCGTCATCGAGCAGGGGCGGGGCGGGCCAGCCCGGCCGCCGGTTCCCTCAGCCCTGCCCTGCGGCGGCCGGGCCGGGGCCGCAGGGCGCTGCGGTACCGCGGTGCTAACGGCGGGTTCTCCCCTGCCCGGCAGTGCCGCAGCTGCTGTACGGAGGGAAGCTGGATTTCCTCGTCTTCGATTATCTCTCCGAGATCACCATGTCGCTGCTGACGGCCGCCAGATCCCGGTCTGCCGTAAGTGTCCGCCGGGAGCCGCTGCCCCGGCTGAGGGCCGGGCTGGGCCGGGCAGCCCCGTGGGGCGGCGGGGGGCGGCGGTACCGCACCAGCTCTCCTCCCGCCCAGAGCACACTCGGGGTCTGTTTAAAACACGTCAGGTTCTGGGGACACGCTTGCTGTTGTGTACTGCTTACTTACATGCGTTTATTCAGTTTCTTGTAATAAAAGCTTTCTCGACCTTTTCTATAGCATTACCCAAACATTTTTAAGAGCTAGTTGTTCTTCCCTGTTTTCTGTTAACCGATAAGAGGGATTGAATTAACCCTAACAAATGGTTACAGCTTTTAATTATTTCAGGTTTTAGGTTACACTCCGGATTTCATCTCCACTGCAATGGCTCCCTATATCAAAGACATTCACAGGAAAGGTACGCTACTTTTCGTGTGAATGTGTATGTTAATTAAGTTCACTTGCTTAGGGGGTTTCATATAGTTACTATTCCTATAAGCAGCTGTTTTTCAACTCGGTGTTTTGTTGTCCTCTGGGAATAATGACTGAAACATCAGCAAAAATCTGATCATAATAGATGTGAAATGCAGGTCTGATGGTGAAATTTAAATTCAGTTAATTTGAAATGCTTGCTATAATTATAAATATATACTTACACCTCCATGCATTTCTTATTGTAGCTTTAATTTGTAAATGAAAGATGACTTTACAGATGTTTGTTATGAGATCTGGACGTTTTCAGTACATTCTGAAAGGTTTTTCAACATTCCCATATAGTTCTAGAATTTCACTTGTTTTCTGATCACTTTCTGTTTCCATTAGTATAGCTTTGTAGCTTTCTGAACTTGAGAGGAGAAAGGGAATTACATTTAAGTATCCAATACCTTGCTAACACAGTCTGGAATTTAGAGATAGATGAATATTTCTGCTAAAGCACAGTAGTTTGGCGAGCATGGATGCTTGAATGACTGGTGTCAAATACTGTTCCTGTAGCAGTTGTTTTGATACAGACTGCCTCATCAGGCATGTATCTTTTTCACTTTCTCCTTCTGCATATAAATGTAACCTGAGAAGTGTCTATAATAGTTACTTTTCTCTGAACAGTTTTGCCTTGGCTTACTCCAGTCCTTCTACAGATTAAATTGGGTTCCTGTTTTAAAGTGATTTTAGAACTTGATTACATATCTGACACCTTGCAAAGATGGTATCTTGCTTGTGCTTCAGTGTGCTTGTAAGTTTTCTTTAAATACAAGCGATCGCTGATGCTGCTGAACTTAATTTGTCTTTTTTGTTTAGGTGTTCGTGTCATCAGTAATGCTGGTGGAATTAATCCACTTGCTTGTGCAGCTGCCCTGCAGGAGGTGGCAAAGAAAGCAGATGTTGATTTGAAAATAGCTGTTGTTGCTGGAGGTGACTTAATGAATGAGGTATTTTACTTTGTCTTAGGGCTTAGCACTGTGGAAATTATTTTAGTCTATATAGCATGAAGGTGGCATTTACTATCCTGTGGGAACTTCCCTCGTGTATTCTTATGCAGTAGACTTCTACTGTTAAAAGCATCTAAAAATTGTTGGTTCATTGTCTTTAATTTAGCATTAGTGGTCCAAAATTTCATTACTGGTATGACAGTAAAATGGTCGTTATTTGAGTTTGGCATGGATGTTTCTAATCTGAAATGGATTATTTTCTATGCTATTGTCAGTACATAACTTACAGGAACAAAATAACAGACAACTTTTACTGTCTACAGACAACTTTTGCTGTTGATACCAAGCATCATAAATTACACTAAGAAATGTTATTTGTGGTTTGGAGGATGTCAGTCTTTACCATAGAATACCAAATTAATTCAAAGTGGAAGCGGTTTTTTTCCACACTAGATTCCCCTCATAAGTAGTGTTAGACACTGAGCCTATGTAGTCACTGACACCTGTATCCACTGGGTTCCCAAGCTGCCTGATGTAAAACACCCTTCCCCCTACCTACCTCTCTGGAAACACGGTGTATTCTAAGTGTACCTGGAGCTGCAGAATTAGCCTTGTTTTCTGGCCATGCCACCATTGCCATTATGGCAGACACACTTCTGTTTGCAGGGTTTGATTTATTCAGTCCTACAGCAACTAAAGGCAGTTTAAAAGCATAGGGAATATAGCAATTCCATGTACTTGATCATCTGTGAATGGACTAGTATTCTTTAAAGACTTATTTTTCTGTGTATTGGAGAACTATGGCTAAAAGTGTGTCTGGGGCTTTTAGCCATTCAACTGATTTGTACTGTTGCTAATTTTAATGATTATACTTTGCTTAGAGTTGCTATGAAGTGGACCTGTTGTCTCATGCTAATAAAAGGCTTACAGTAGATACTACAAAATACTCATAGGTTTGGTTTTTTGTGTGTTTTCTAACAGAAAGAGAAGCTAAAAAGTGCTGGTATCACTGATTTAGAGAGTGGCAAACAATTTCCAGAAAGCATTCATAGCATGAATGTGTATCTTGGGTGAGTTATTTTAACAAGTTGTGTTTTATTATGGAAAAATAACTTTAACACAGGGACTACATGGAATTGTTTTGTTTTGCAAATAGAACCACCTAGTGGCTCACCTTTGCGTTATTCAGGCAACTGGAACATAATATTTTGTTTGTAACTTGTGAATAAACTTTTTATTTGGAACCTTGCCAATTGTGACTCCTTAGTGTTACATCTTCTGTGAATCCTCAGTTTTAGTTGAAACCAAATGGGTTTCGTTTAATTGTAACTATTAAAACAATCCTTTTTCATATGCAGAGTATCCTGTTGCTGCATGGAGCAGTTGTTCAGGATGTTGTTACTAGAGAAGTGCAACCAAAGAATTAAAGTGGTGTGGGAGGTTCCATTAGGCTGGGAAGGGGAAGGACTGAGAAATGGGACAAGGGTTAGGTGTTTGTAAAAACCAACATCTCTTCTAGTTGATGATCCTGGTAATCCTGTTTTTGCTTTTTCATCCTCCATGGTCATATGTATCATCCCTCCTATATTTCTGTTTGGTGTATTTCTAAAGTCTGTGCACACAGTCCCCCCTCTTTTACATTAATCTTTATGGAAAAACTGCTGTACTCTCTCTTTTATAGTTATCATTGCACTTTCCAAAAATGAATCATTGGCAGATAGCAGGGTATGGCTGTACCTAACGCAGCATATATTTATTTTTCTCTTTAAGAACCTTTTAATAGTTGAGTCTCTTTAAATTTGTCTTTAGTGTTTTCTGTTGTGGCTGGATATTCTGTTTGGTAAACTTTGACTTGCAACATTTGCAGATCATGAGTAACCATAAATGAAATCTAAGAAATAATGTTTAAGATTTGTAGTTGTGAGAGAGTGTTCATTCCAGTTCTGGTGATTCTTGATTTATTCACAAATTTAAAAAAGCAATGCAAATCAGAGTGGAGAGGACAAAAGGATGGCTAGTATGAGGCATTTTAAAAATCCATTACCTCTGTCTCTGTTTCATTAACAGATGCTAGAACAGTGGACTCTTGCTCTTGGTTTTCTAATAAAAGCGGTATTTCTTTTTGGGCCACTTAATCTCAGTTGCATTGACATGTAAAGCTATTACCAGCCTCTTCAATTAGTCATTTCATAAGTTACGTTTTTCTTTGACAGCATCAGCAGTGGCTGCTTATTCATAAAGCAAATAATAAATTTTTATATGCCTGTGAAATATGTCAATGTCAGAGTAAAAATAAGTAAAATCTGAAAGTTCTGTAGATAGCTCACTTTTATTTCCCTGAATCTGATGATACTTAGAGTTTGATTCATGATTCAAGTGTGTAAACTCCATCTGAAAAATTGGTATTGGGGTGTCGATCCTAAGGTCTTTCTTCTGTCCCTCCTGGTTTGGGGTGTTAGTTCTGTGGGCTGAGTTCATATGCGTTTTTAACAGTAAGAGCCAAGCGGCTTTATTCACTGCTTTTTAAAGGTAGTTGCACAGTTTTTCTAACCATGTCCTGTATGTATGCAGAAACCCCATTTGTGCTTTCTACCTGTGGCTGTTCCTTAACACTGTGTCCAGAGGTGTAAACTATTTCTGGATGCTGTACATTGACTTGTTTGGTTCATGTGGTATTGGGGGAAAAAACCCAACATACTTACATTTAATATTCACATCACTAAGAGAACTTTGGTGTCTTCTACCTTACCTCTTGACAAAAACAGGACTAAGTCTATAGAAACTGTAGAAAAGCATGGCTCTTGGTTTTGTTCTTCAGGGCAAATGGTTTATGTGGTTTGTGTTTTCAAGCTGCCTGTTTCATGAAGAATAGAAGGATTCAGCAGATAGAGTGGGTTTAGAAGCCATGAGCCACACACTGTGGTCAAAACTTGCTTATTAATGTATATAAACTCTAGTGGTTCACCTAGGTGAAGATTTTCAAGCCTGACTAATTTTGACTGGGCCAACTCTTACCTGACTACTCTGGAAAATCTGTTGCCTGAGTTTCTTCTTTCTTGAAGTTGGTTGATACTGCAAGTTGTAAAAACACTCACAGAAATTGACCTGAAAGGTTTAAAATTGGAGGGCAAAGTCAGCAAGCTTTCTCCGTGAAGAATGTTGGTCTTCATACATTCATCTACAAATGAAATAAAAGTAATGAATCTCTGAAAAATACTTACTATTTTCCGTTACTGCTATTAGAAGTGACGCTCTATGCGCTATGTTAAAGACTGTTTCTGTGAGCATCAAGACAAGTGTTTCAAGTATGTCATTTAGGTACCTGAATTTGATAGGGTGTTCTGATGATTGCTTTTCAAAACATTCTTGTTGTATATACAAAATGACAAATTGTTTGTTGAGGTTGATTTTGTTGATTTCCTACAAGGTTTTTAAGTGATTTTAATCCTGTGTGTGGCAGGGAACTGATTTATTTTTTTTTAAAGAAAACCCCACGTTACTTTAAAAGTACTTACTCTTATGTTTTGTCATCTTCAGCGCAAGACCAATAAGCAGGGCTCTTGACCTTGGAGCTGATATTGTTGTGACGGGTAGATGTGTTGACAGTGGGATTGTATTAGGACCACTCCTTCATTCTGTAAGTACGAGTTAGTTTCCATATGATAATAAACATACATTAATGAATATCCAGCAATCATTGTCAGACAATTTTTCCTCCTTATGAAAATGTAGATACTAAATTACAAAGTAATAAGCAACATAAAATTTTCTTTTTATCTTACATGCATGAAAAGTTGCCAGCTTTCCATTCTCCTAAACTTGTAGCAGGGATATTTACGAACTTGTGTATCGTGAGACTGGAAAGTGTTTTGGTGCAGTTAAGGAAGTCTTGCCATGT
This sequence comes from Podargus strigoides, assembly GCA_028020825.1. Lineage (NCBI taxonomy): Eukaryota > Metazoa > Chordata > Aves > Caprimulgiformes > Podargidae > Podargus > Podargus strigoides. The sequence continues at coordinate 45,645,096 of CM051621.1, read as the reverse complement.
TTCACCAGGATTTCATTCTTGCCCCCGTCCCCTTTAAAAACTGGTGTATAAGGTTAAGAAACAAGTATATTTTTCTTTACCAGAAGATGACAATAGTAGAGCTCACTTTGTTCTTTTGGGCGGAGCACGAGGTGGTCTAAAACACTGGTCTTTTCCAGTGGGTGAGCAGTTTAAAGTAATTTGTTTCAATGCAACATTTCTCAAATTCCTTGAATTTCAACAAATTACGCAAGCAGGATATGTGGTTTTCTGAAGTATTTTTGAATAGGTTATACATTTTTGTGAATGCCCACACACTGTGAAATATGGAAGCTTACTTTTGGTGCACATTTAAAAAAAAAAAAAAAAAAAAATTAAACAAATGAGGGTATGTGTTAGAGTCTAGTTACAAAGATCCTTTCTAAAACTTTATACTCTTCTGACTTTATTTATGTCAAACATTGCCTAATCTAGAATTAAACTTCCCCATTTATAATTGCTATTATGACTCATTATTTTATTCCTAGTTGTTTACATTCTCAAAATAGCTGTCAGTGTCTATTACCTACTCCAGAGAGGCCATACCTAATTTATTGAAAAGTTTTAGGGAGATTTCTGCTAAGCTCTGAATGGGAAACAATGGCTGTATTGCTTGCACTGTGTTGAATGTGAGGAAAAATAATTTCAAGTTAAATAGAAAACATACTTCTGTTTCTTAAGGATAGCTGGCAGTATCAGAATCATAGTCATAGAATGGTTTGGGTTGGAAGGGACCTCAAAGATCATCTAGTTCCAACCCCCCTGCCATGGCAGGGACACCTCCTACTAGATCAGGTTGCTCAAGGCTCCATCCAACCTGGCTTTGAACACTTACAGAGATGGAGCATCCACAACTTCCTTGGGCAACCTGTTCCAGTACCTCACCACCCTCAGGGTAAAGAACTTCTTCCTTATATCTTGTCTAAACCTACTCTTTCTGAGCTTCCACCCATTACCCCTTGTCCTGTCATTACAGTCCCTTGTAAAAAGTCCCTCCCCAGCTTTCTTGTAGGCCCCCTTCAGGTGCTGGAAGGCTGCTATGAGGTCTCCACAGAGCCTTCTCTTTTCCAGGCTGAACAAGCCTAACTCTCTCAGCCTGTCCTCATAGGAGAGGTGTTCCAACCCTCTCATCATCTTGGCAGCACTCCTCTGGAATCACTTCAACAGCTCCATATCTTTCTTGTGTTGGGAAAGTATTCCAGGAACTGATAGTTTTCATAAATTGAAAAAACATAGTTGTTTATTTACATGACACAAAATAGGTGCTAGGCTTTTAAATCTCTGGGTTATGCAGATCATGAATAATATGAGTATTGCACTTCCAATTTTTTTGAAAAGAGTGTGACTTTGAGAATTTATATTTGTTTGGGTGTATTAGTAAGAGGAAAACTGAAATACATCAGACCTCTTTTGCTAATTTACTATACAGCAACTCAAATCCATGTATGTCACCTGCTAATTACTGTTCTTTAGATTTCTGCAGTTAAGTAAAAATAATCCAATGTATTGTTACTACGGGAAATGAACATACTGTGTGCAATTTTCTGTACTGTGTGAAACTTTTATATAAGTAACATCTGTATTTTTCTTCTAGTTTGGCTGGAATAGGGATGAATTTGACTTGCTAGCAGCGGGAAGGTAAATGATATAAGAAGAAATGGGTAAATTTATATTTCATATCATAATGTCTGGATAACAGAACTTTTTAAGAACTTAGTGATTTTGCATGTTATTATTATTTAATTTATTTTAATGTTTTTGTTACATTTTTGTGTTCTTTTTTAAGGCTTACTTAATGCTCTCTTGTTTGGAATAGAAATTATAGACGCTTCATTCTGGGACCAACTTAAAATAATAAAATAAGGAAAGGAGTGAATGACTTAACAGCTTAACTTTCTACTTCTGTCCATGTTGTGTCGAGAGATGAAATACCACAGTACAGAACAGCAATTCCCAGCTTTTTCTCTTTGGCCAGCACCATTGATAGTTGACATGGTAGCAGGTCTTATTCTCAAAGATGCACAGAAGGAGATTCAGTAGGAGGTCAGCATCCTTGTATGGTTTTGCAGCAGCTCGATGTTGGTATTCCCATTTGCAACCCTAGTCCTAAGGTTAGGAATCAGATGCAGAAAGCATAAGATAAAGTTCTGTCACCTAATTGAACTTTCCGCATCATCTGCCTGTGGTGGTCTGTGAAAATGAGTGCCTGCTTAGGTAACCTGAAATGCTGGCTCCACTGAATTGGGGATGGCAGAGATGAGGATTTTCCTCCTAATTCTGTGAGTGTTTATGGAATATCACAGTCAAAGAGATGAAAGTCGTAATGGGTAATCATAATACATTGTCCTTCACATTGGAACTGAGATCTTGCCTCTCTTGATTCAAAAATGGGCTATGTGTATTTAGTTTTACGCAATGCAGACTGCTAAGATACTGAATTTAGATCAAGCTTTCTTGAAATGACCAATGAAACTTGGTTTTTGGTGTCAGATAATCTTTTAGGTGTTACTTTTTTTTCAGGAAATTAATTTGGTCTCTTCATGTAGAAGTTACTCCTTTCAACTATTTATATACTCATCTTTCAGAATCCCCTGTTATGTTTAATGTGTAATTCATAAATGTGTTAGATGCCTATGGAGAAAAATACTATGTTCTGTTATTTAGTTTTATTTCCACTGTACTATTATATTTTAAATCTGGATTTGTGAAACTTGATTTTATGGAATGTATAGTTATTTGAATGCCATTTTCCCCAGCCTCGCAGGTCATCTCATTGAATGTGGTGCTCAATGTACAGGTGGAATATTCACTGACTGGCATGCAGTACCAGACTGGTAGGTAACTGTGACATCAGTATGTATGTTTGTAGTGGACCAAAGATAAGGTTTCCTAGTATATCTGCATTGTGAAAACTGCTTCTACTTTATTCTCGTTGGGGAGGCATAAGGGCCTCTTGATAATTTTGCATGTTAATGTTACTCATCTGCAAGGTCTATTCTCCATATTGCAGTTTTCCTTTCTGGACAACTGGGGGCTTGCTTTGTTAACTTAAGAAGCAGGTGATTTGAAAAATGTTTAGCCCATGGATTTTTTTCTTTTAGATAATTTTTTATGTCTCATTTTATTATCTGCTTTTTGGAAAGATTTTTTTTTTTTTTAATTGGCTTTCATGTATGATTGTAGTGGAAAAGACAATATGCATATTTTGGATGCTGTTTCATCAGTCTTCAGTTAGATCAGTTGCCTGCTGTTCAGTAACAAATTTCATATAATTTATTTTGGTAGGGATGAATGTATGCCATAGTCCTCTCCTGCTGTGTGACCTGATCTCCACAAATGTGTTGAGCTGTCAGTCCTTTCAAAAAGTTTGTGTGTATCTTGTGGTCAGACCTACTGAATTAGATGTTCATGTAGGCAGGTCCTTCTTCGTGCTGACGAGAACCACAAAGAAGAACTAATGTAGTCTGCTTTTAACTAACTTGTTTTTAAGAGTAGTTGGGGAACATGTATTGCACAGGATGAGTGTTTTTGGCTGCAGTTTATTTCTGTTTTCCTTGGGATGAAAGAGAGATACCTTGTCTTGTGCCATGTCATGAGGAAGGCAGCACTTCCTTTATGTAGTGGAGGAAAGGGCTGAAGTACAGCGGGAGAGCTGCAGGAGAGAAGGGTGGCTTTCATCAGGTGTGTTCCTAGGAAGGAGCTGCCACTGGGGGCAACCTGTAGTCCAGGTGGATGAACCAGCAAGATGCTATGCCCTGCAATCTGAAGAGCTGTTCTCCTGAGTTAGTTCCCTAGGGCTGCCAAGCTTTTTTTTTTTTTTCCCCTACTTGTAGTGATTGCTTCTGATTCAGAGCATGATCCTGGAAGGTATATTCTGCTTTTCTGAGTCCCTGAACACCACTGATTTACAGGTGAAGGCAAATGTGGCGTTGAAAGAAACAGGGTCAGACTTTACTTTTTGCTTGTTGGAAAGCTACTAGCCCTGGCTGAACTGCACTCACTCTTCACTGTTGTGTTCAATGGGAAATCAAATGAGAGGGCTTGTGGTAATGAGTTACTGTTCAGTTTGGAAATTTATAACTGCTAATTCCTATTCTGATGTATCTCCTGATTACTTTATTATGCGTAGTTTTGAACCATGCACGATTGTATCTATATTACTACAACAGTAGTTTATTTTTCATTCAAGTTAAGTCTACTAAAGAATAATCATGGTGCCTTTAAACTGTTGGTTTTGTTTGCAAACTGGAAGAGTCTTAGGCATTTAATTGATGAAATTCTGGAAATAAAAGCATGTTACACTTCAGCCTATATGATAAACTCCTAAAACTAGTCAAAACAAAACCAAAATAATGTTTTAGCTTTAATTGTATATTTGCAGAGGCAGAATAGAATACTGACTAAAGTGGACTTGTGGTCCAAAAAAATGCATTTTCCATTTGATACCTTAGTAGTAACCTGCTGACTCCGTAAGTTAGACTTGATGGGATGGGTTTTTTGTTATTTCGTCTGAGTCAGTTTTCAATGCATGCGGGTAATGCGTTGCATAATATCATTCAATAATAAAATGATAATTCACAGTTCCAGTGATGACTAAAACATGCAATACCTGCTGCCACCAACATTATTTGTGTTGCCAATATGTCAACAGAACTCTGACAGAGTTTGCAGAAGTTACTTGACTAGTCTATTAATGATTTCTCCCTCATTTAGGAAAATCTATGATTTTAGCAGTATCCTGAAAGTAAGCATGTGTAATTTAGGTTTCAATAAATCATAGTGTCTGTGATACGTAATGTTAAATCCAAACCAGCTCAATGAAGTCAGTAAATGTGAAGGGAAGAAGCCAAGTCAAATCTTCGTGTTTGTCGTTAAAGTGCCTTTCACGTACGAATTTATCACTGCCGTGTGTTCATGTAGTCAAGACCACTTATCATTCAGCTTTGCAAGCATTTACTGGACCATTACACTAGAGCTTAAGAAAACATTTCACAGCATTTTTGCTTGGTCGCTGGTGACTAAACACTAGAGGGCAATCTCTCTCTTTTTACACATCCTATTGCAGAGGGTAGGTTTGGTTATGATTAGACTCAGGTAATTTTTTGACTGTTGTAGGTTTTTTTCTCCCCAAGAGTAGTAATCAATGTTGGTCCTCTGTCTTTGGCTGCTGAAAAAGGTGTAAGTGTACTGCTAAGTAGCACTGATTGGTATGAGTTTTTCTAACTTGTAAAGAAAAAAAGGAAGAATTTATCAAATTATAGACTTATAAACCTTATCTGTCTATAGTTTATGCATAAACAAAAATAATTAACTATGTAAACAAGAGAACTTTAAATTAAACTAAGTAAAACCAGGCAAGTCAGTCAGAGCTCACATTCCATGCGTGTATTATCATGTCTCTGAGTATTAAGGCACTGGATTGGACCCACTACATCCAACATAGTTTCTTAGTTTGTTGGGTAGTTGGTTTGTTGGTTTGGGTTTGGGGGTTTTTTTGGTTGTTTTTTTTTTTTTTAATTTTCTTGAAATGTTTGATGTAGACCACTTCTGGGAACTCTATTCCACTGCAGAAGGGTGCTTTAAGTCTCAGGAATATTCATGTGGGTATATTGTGGCAATTGAATGGTTAGCTATTAAACCCCAAGTTGTTAATTTTCTTTGTTGTCTTGGTAAAGGAAGTTTTTAATGTAAAACATTACTTAGTTGATACAAGTCAGACTTAGTTGATCTGTCTGCTGACCTAAGGCTCTGAGTTTCCTTTAATTGTGCTGGGTCTGTCTCCTTTACGTATGTGACTTAAAGGCAGGAATCTTGAAGCTGTAAAGTTTCTTCCAGTTTCCATGAAAATGGGCAGACAGGTAGAGGGGGTAGATGCCATTTACTTTTCCAGTGAGAAGGCAGCTGCTTGACTCATCTCTTGTGTGGTTTCTTTGATGTTTAGCAGAGAAAATGCAAGAAACCATTAGTTCGCAGTTTATACAAGACTACTGTGCATTCTTAAATGTCTGATTTTAAGTAAATGTTATCAAAAAAGGCACTTATTCCTTTACTTGTGTAGTAATATATGTCAGCAGATGGTCAGAAGAAGTGATAATACATCACTGCTTCCTATTTAATGTCTAGTGCACAGCACTCAGTAGGGAATTCACACTCTGTCAAACTGAACCATGATGCGAGAACTCTATTGATAATGCACAGTTCTGTATTGAATTTCATTGAACTCCAGACATTGCTGTCTCTTACTATTTTTTAGTGCCAGTGGGTGATTAGTACATTGTTTTGTTTTGTTTTGAAATGCAGGAGAGAATAAACTAATGCTGATCAGTAGAGTAAATCATTTTGAGGAGAGGATAAACACTGACATTTTGCCCTAAGCCAGGAGTGTACAATGGTTGAGACTGCATAATCCTCTGGCCTGGGATGACCAAAAGGGTAAGTCAATAGTTGTAGTCTCTCAAGGGCTGGATCCAGATTGCTTGATTTGGGACTTGAACAGAATCCAGTATGCGAGTCCCAGTCGGCAACGTGAAATGCCTTTTCCTCTGTAGCACCATCTATTCCAGGCAGCTGAAAACACCAAGCAGCCTGTCTGATTGGCCTGAAATTGTCTAGGCATTAAGAGTTTACATACAATGCATACCCTGAAGTGTCCTAGTCAGAGAAGATAAGTGATATGATCAATGAATTTCGCCTATATCGGAATTGCAGGAGATGTTAGGAAACTTGTTGGGACCTACATGTAGAGATGCATATACCTTACCCGTAAGTTTGTGCTCATCTTGCCTGACACACATGAGCAGTTTTGAATTGGTTGTAAAAACGCTGCTAGAAGTGGTAGCATTTTCTACTTTTTGCCTAATGGCATTGTAGTTAAAATACATACCCAGGGAGTAGCGAAGCTGAGTTTAGAGCTCTCCTCAGCTCAGTTCATTGAGTTGCATCCCAGGAAACTGCATTAGTTGCAAGGCCAGAAGTTCAGACCACAGCCTGCTTGGACCCTGGTTCACTTCCATGTCACATGCATTGCTCTGGGACTTTTGTTTTTTGTTTTCTTTCTTGCAGCATCTTCCCCTGCAAGTAAATGTACTACTGTAACCACACCGTGTTTTGCTGCCAGGAATCTCCTCAGTCTACCAGTAGTGGCCAGAATGAGATACTTGAGGGGTCTGGCACGTTACGAGGGAAGAAATACCTATTTTATTGCAGACAATGTATTTCTCCCCGAGCCAAACAGGACCCAGTGCTGATTGTGGATTTTTACTTCTTTTTTTTCTTTTTTTTTTGTGTGTGTGTGTGTGTGATGCAAATGATGTAAGATATGTGGCTGAAGTGCTGGGGTCTGAACCCCGAACCCTGAATTAAGGTTGACATATGGGTGGTCCCCATGGTCCTTTAAAAGGAGGGGATGAGTTTGCCTTTTGGCTTTCCTCCAAGGTGCAGCTGACCTTGTAAGGAAAGCCCTTGGGTAAACAAGCCCCAGGTGCCCTGCATTGGGTAAATGAGTGCCAGGTGTCCTGCTTTGGGGATAAAAGCTGGGCCCACTTGCAGGAAGGGTGGAGTGTCTGTCTGTGAGGGGGATGCACTTTGCAGAGTTTCCTTGTTGGGGAAGGACCTCCTGACTCTCCCTGCAACTGGGCCCCAGTCAAGTTTGGCATTTGCAAACGTGGGCTTTGTGGGGGAACAATATGTGGCTACTTCTGTCTTATATGATCAGCCTCTTGACTTGGTTGTCTCCCATTTTTTCTATGGGAGCCTTTGTGTCTTTGTTTATTCCACCTATTATTGGTCGTGCTGTGTCATTCCTGGGGTCGATGTCTATTATGTGTGATCTGGTTCACTTGTTTGTACCCCCAGCAATCCCCCATATACTGACTTTTCTATGTACAATAGAATCTGGCTACTGGATTGTTTTTCTGCTGGCTGCGTCCTTTGCACTAGGCCTAGTGATTGGCAAAACAGTGGCAAAACAAGAGGGAAGGCTATCTTCATAGATGCCCAGAGGCTGAATAGTGCATTATCTCAGAGTAGACAGGTAGGAGATCTCTGCTTAGACAGTTCATGTTTCCATCTGTGACATACCCATAAACTTTAACATCTGAGAGCTCAAACTGAAGAAGAAACAGCATTTTGCTTGGAAAAAATGAATCTGAGTAAGTTGTTGGCAGGCAGAGAACTCACAGGAGACTCAATTTCAGAGCCATGACTGCTGTTAGAGTAGGACAGTGGCTGTAGGTGGCTGATGGGTAGGTGGCTTCAACAGCAAAACCAGTTTTGGAACTTGGTTACCCCTGTGCTGTAGTCAGTGAGGCCTTGCTTTAACTGTTAACCCCTCACCTAGCCCCAACTTGGAGGGAGTTTCTGAGATTTAATCTTGGCTTGGATTTATTCAGTGCATATAATTTATTTAATTTTTAAATATCAAACAATCATTTGAAACAGATATTTTGGATAAAAGAAAGGTAGGTATCATGTCTTTTCACTAACAGATGTATATTACTTCTGTATTTTAACTCTTTGTTAAAAGAACTGCTCAAAATGTTTTAAAAGTAGTATCATATTCATGTCTAGTATGGTATTTTATTAATTAAGCGATCATATAATTTCATTAGAATGAATTTTAACAGTTTCAGAATTGTTTACATTACTTCATATTGCCCCATCCTACTAGGGGATGTTATCACTAAACTGATGCAATTCTTTTATTACTGGAGGGTGTCACTTGGCCACTGTTATGCTTTGGATGCCGTGACTGTAGTTGCTGCTGAAGTTCAAAGTTCTGTGGTTTAACCGCCCTGCTACACTGTACAAAATTATAGCTTGGCTGTGGGTTATAGCCAGCATAAAGTTTGCATTTACAGAGTGGATGTCATACGGTGTGTAGTCATTCAGCAAAACCTAATAGTGAATTGGGCATGGAGTTACTTCTTTCAGTGGAAGTGCTGATCAAGATGATAGTGTGGTCATAGTACCTGTGGTGTGTGCTAGGGTATTACATCCAGGTAGCTATTGCTGCTGGTGAGCTCTGATGCCAGGTTTAAGTAGCTGTCACTTAACTGAATCATGCCACAGGCATGACTTAGCCCTGTTTGCTTCCAAGTTGAAAACTAATTTTAAGTAATGTCTTTTAGCAATGTACAAAATAAGTTTTTCTCTTAAGCATGCGTATTTTAATGTAGGTTATTACTAACTACTAACAGGTAGTATTAGGATCTATGTATTTTTCCAGTCATCCAGTTACAATATAGATGGAATCCAGGGGCTTCTTGCTCAATTCATTGCATCTCTGTGTTTTGAATTGTTAAAAATCGAGGGAAGCTCTCAGAGCTGACATGGTCTGGGAGAACATGCATCTTCTGCAACTAACTGAGCATTCATCCCTGGAGGTGTTTAAGAGTCATGCTGACATAGTCCTTAAGGATATGGTGTAGTCAAGGACTGTCAGTGTTAGGTTGATTGTTGGACTCGATCTTCAAGGTATTTTCCAATCTAAATGATTCTGTGATTCAGGAAATTTCATTGGATGGTATTAGACCTTGAGGAAACATCCCTCGTGCTTATGTCAGACCAAGGCAAAAAGTCTTTCTTGATATCTTCACTACCTCTTGAAACAGAGTAACAACAAAAGACATAACCAAAGAGTAAGTTACTGATTGTTGTAGTCTTTTCGTTGTCTTTCTGGGTTGTGGATTTCAGAATAGCTTAAATATAGGTAAAAATCCTTGTCACTTTCCCAAATGCTAGGACATGCTGGTGTCCTGTGTCAGCCTACTTTTCCTAGGAAGACTTTTTTCTTCTTTTTTTTTTGGGGGGGTGGGGGGAGAGGGGACACATTTGGTTTGTGTTTGTGTTATTGTTGGGGTGTTGTGTGATTTATTTTTTTTTTTTATGTTAGAAGGAGAGACTGTCTTCTCTCCTTCATACAATTTTCTCAAAAGCTTTGGGTCAACACTTTGCTGCAAGTGGTAAGAGCTGAGTGTCTTTTATGTAGCAGATATGTCTCAACCTTAGAGGCTACTTAGAAGCTGTTCCAGAAAGTACATTCACACCTATATCATTTCCTTCCAGCTACTCTGGCAGCATAAAAAATTCTACTGTAACGATCCTCTGACTTTGTCCCTAAGATAACAGGAAAAAAAATAAATATCTAGAATAACTTATATAAAAACCCCTGTTGATTCCATTCAATTCTTTGTATTCACCAGGGTGGGGTTTTTTTGTCCCGTTATCTGTTCAATGTTTTAAATAGTTTCAAAGACCAGTCTAATAAGGTATAATTTTTACTGATTTGTTGTGGTCTTTTCTAAGTGTCCTCCAGCTACCATGCTTTACAAGTTTTGTACACTATCAGTATTAAACTTGCTGATCTCTGGTAACAGAGCTTGTCTCTTAATCCTTTTTTTAAATAATGGGGTTATGTTTGAAGCTTCCCAATGATAAGGAATCTGTTCAAACTCCCATGAACTTTTACAAATGTCACTTAAGAGTTCACTGCTTTCTTTGCTTACTTCCTTCAGAACTTTGTGGATTTATGTTATACAAACTATGTTCATCTAACCTTTGCTGATAACCAATTTGGTTGTATGTTCAGCACATTGTTCCCACTAGCACCCAAAAATAATTAATTTCAGGAATGGACTGATTTTAAGTCTGTATGAAGGACCTGAAGGTCACTGACTTTAATGAGAATGGTAATGTTCACCACCTTTCAGTATTAGGACCTTTATTTTAGAACAGTTTTGCTTTTACAAGGGGCTGTATCTCCTTAACTCCTCTTTTCGTGTTTGTTTCTGGAATACTTTATTTGCACAAGTTTCCAACCCTGTGAGAGGTGAGTGAGCTAGGTAGCCTTTTTAGAAGAATATTAAGACTATTTTAATTTTCAAGTACTTTTTAATCATTTTTTTTTTTTTGTAAGTCATTCTCTGTAAATAAAATAAAAGCCTTTTAGCCAGGAAAGCAGGTATCTAGGTCTTGTCCACATAACCCTGAAAATTCTGCCCTGCTACTGTAATGACCAGCACATGCCTCTTACTAGGAGTTATTTGATTACTTTCTGGTTGATTACTTGTGTGAGAATGTGAGGAGAAGAAATATTTTAATTTACAAACACATCTGTAGTTGTCTGTTTTACTGGTTTTTCTTTTTGCTATGTCTCAATTTTCTGCTCATTTTATTCTGGGCTAAAGATCTTAACTTTCATATATCTTTCTGTTTTCTGATTACAACTTTTCTGTGTTTAATTCATTATTAATGTGAAATTGTCCTTACTAGGTGTGATTATTCCAGTTTCCTGCTTCCCTTCATCTCTGAGGCTTCCAGCACAGTTTGTTCTTCTGCTTTGACTGCCTTTTTACAAGTCCAGAGTGCAGGATGCCTTTACATGTATTCACCTCCATGCTGTGTGTGCTGCTGTAGTCAAACTAGGCTAGAATTGGCAATCATGCGTTTTTTTCTGAATTTACCTCTTTAATCATAGTCCTCTAATTCTTTTGGCTTCTTTTTACTTTAACCATGTCCTTCTCCATTCTCTTCTCCTCTTCTATCTGGTTACTCTTGGTATCTGTTGTTACATCTGCACTCCTTTGCCATGCAATAAAATGCATCCTCTTACTATTTTGGTTGAGCCATTTGTTCAGTGCTTTTTCTTGTGTATTTTTCTGCAGAAGCAACCAGATATTTTGTAACTCTTGATCAGTTTTATTTAATTTAGTCATTACCATAAAATTCTTGTATGTTATTACTCATTTTCCTTCTTACTTCCCTTTGTATTTATAGAATTTTTTCAATGTTTTTCATATTCTAGGCACAACATAGGTTTTCCCATTGTAGAATGTTCCTCTGAAGGAGACTTTATTCTTTCCAAGCCACCAGACACCGGGGGACTAATCTCTTTTGGCACTGTAGCTGAACAGTTGGTATATGAATTGGGCAATCCTCAGCGCTATCTTTTACCAGATGTCACGTGTGACTTCTCGGAAGTTTCCATCACCGAAATTCCAGGTCAGTCCTCCTACAGGTTGAGAGATCTGTGTCAACGAAGTGGGTTGTCAGACTAAAGCAGTTACTTTATTTCCATGTTTTCTCTGCAGATTTCTTGTTAAAGCAGTTCCTTAGAGGGTGATACTGTATTAAACGGATTATTTTGAAGGACTTCTGTTAGAAATTCCTTTAGAAATTTTAAACATACTCTTATTTATGATGCTGGTTGACTAATTTAAATCTCTGATCAATACTCCTTTTCTTTAGTTTTTAATGCATGCCTTGCACCTATGAAGTCTTTAAACTGTGTCCTGTGTAAGCAACATTGAGATAGCTCCACTATGATTTCAGCATGTTTTTAAACTGCAGCTCAGTTTCTTTGCTCAAAAAAAAAAATCTGTTTTGTACACATTTTCTCATATGGCATTTGAAATGTTAGTGGCAATGGAAAGTTGTGTCTTTCAAAGCACTACTCAATAATGGTCTTGTTCGTAGACATTTAGGTGAATTGTCTTAAGTGGCAGAAGCATGCTTAGGTACAGGATTTCCACCAGAGAATCCCTGTTTGAAAAAGTCTGTTTGCTTTCCTCAAAACTCTCAACAGTCACTAGGCTAAAGATGGATGTCACGTATGTTCTGGATTTAGCTTTAAAAGCAAAACAAAGAAAAAACTCCAGGCATAACAGATTTGAAGATCTGTAGGTTGGATAAGACAGCTTGAAAAAAATGGTTAGCTACAGTCATTTGAAGTTTCTTTTACTGCATCTGTATTATATATCCTTTTTCATTGTAATGGAACTTATCTGTGACAGTATGCCAAGTGTCTTTATAAGACTTAGAACAATTGAAATCTCAAATTAAAAACTTACTGAGATAAAACTCAAAACTATGGCATCAAAAATACTTTGCTTTGATAATAAAAGCACCATAAAATTGTACAGTGAACCTTCTGCTCATGCAGCATAACCAAATGGCAGTCTGATAAGGCCAGCTTGCTGCTCACAGCCACTCGTCTTTTTTTTTCTTTTTTTTTTAAAAAAAAGAAACCCTAACCTTCCTATGAACTTTTAGCTTGCAAATGACCCAATATGACATGTTTGAACTTAAAATGAACTTTCACATGAACTTTCAGTTAGCCCTTTTAGAAATATAACAGATGGAAATTGGGCAGATTTCTTAAATATTTTTAGTTTGAAGTGCTTTGACACGTACACCAGTAAAAAGCAGGCAAGCTATCTATTTTTGCTGTTTACATTGCCGATTTTATTGTCCTGCTGGATTACTTGCAGTGTTTGAACTGAGAGGTGCTTCTGTTTTCTTTTTGTCAATAGATGCTATACATTTTGTTATGCAGGATTTTTTCTTTGTATTACTCCTTCATCTGAAACATGAAACACTTCTCGATCTTCACTTTGACTATAGGGATGTTGTTCTGTATTTAGAGAGTTAAATTGACGTTATGTCAATCTTGCAGAGAGAGTGATGATGATATTTGAGTGATGTGTAAAATTTCTGCTAGTCACATTCACTTTTTCAGATATGTTCTGATTTGATCTCTTTAGAGTATTTGTGTAAAGATTTGAACAGATTCCTGAATATTTGCAAGCACAGGTTAGGTACAGGTGAGCTACTGTATAATTCTGTCTGACATGAGGTGCTGATCCTGCACTGCTAATTTTCAAGGAGAGGCATCCATTGAATGCCATGACAGCAATTTGTTCTGGTTTTGTTATTGACAGGAATGCTAAAGTTAAGTTATCCCTTCACTTACTAAGCTATCAGCAAATACTCTCTCACTGGTTTCTCATCTTTCTTGTCTTGTTTCTTTGCCAAGTGAAGGACTGCAGTCCACTGCAGCCAACTACAGTAAATTTGTATGCGCTCTGTGTGTGGGCAATAACTGGCTGTTAAGTGGAAAATAACTATTGGATCTGAAGTCCGAAGGCTGCTTTTTGTGTTAAGTATTTCTTAAGCACATGAATAAACATTTCAAACTTTCTATTAAAAGGCTCATTGAAGTCATAAATTCAGCCACTAATTTGCTGCTAGTGTTTCTAAGACAGGGAGGCCTTTTTCATGAAGGGTTCTGTCTTCTGTGGCAGTACAGCTATCAATGATTTGCTTTTTAATTAAGTACATCTGATCAAAAAAATTCTTTTGTCATACATATTAAAGTTCTACTGAAGAAGCTTAAATACTGATTTTTAACCACTATAGGTTTTGATGGTGGGGCAGTGAAAGTTCATGGAGCAAAAGGATCACCTCCTTCAACGTTTTATAAGGTATTTTCTTTTTCTGTGGAGTATAAGGTATTTTTGATTTACAAAATTTTATATTTTAGAAAAAATGCTAAATATTTTCTACCAAAAACTGTTAACGCTCCAGAATCCTCATGTTCTCTGGCCCAAGAATAAAAGAAAGAGAGGGAAAACTAAAAAAAAAAACCCAAACCTTATTTGATACGTAAAAAGATCTTAATTTAACAGGTTTATCCATAAACCTCTAGAGAAGGCTGAGGTGGTTCTTTTATAGTATTAGTAATAATAATTTTTAAAACATCTTAGCCTACTAATACCTTTATATTTCTTGATTGTTTTTTTTTATACTGGTGTGTTAATTTTGTTCTATTTCATTGTGAAATTTATCTGTCAAGTAGTTTTCAAACGGTAACTAATGAGTAACTAGATATGTCAGGAGAGCAACTAAGAACAGATAGCCTCCTGAAATATTCTGTTGAAAGAAATCTGTACTTCTAGTAAAATTGTGAAGTTTCATGTTTGTTATAGTCTCCTAGTGGTCTCCTTCATTCCCTGAATGGATGCTAAGGTAATACAGTTATGGTAAAGTACCAGTAGTGCTGGACTCTTTTCTTGTTTAAACTAGTGGCAAAACTGACTTTTACAGAAGCAAGATCAAGAGCCGATATGAACTGCTTAGCACAGCCATATCAAAAGTGAGTTAACATAAGCAGGGAATTGTGCTGATATTTCTGTTTAAATGACACAATGTATGCCTGAGCATAATTTTTCTTTGATACTTCTTACTGCATTTTAAAAATATTTCTGACATCATGTAAGATCGAGTTTCAGTTTCTAAACACACACTATTTCAAAGATAAATAATAATATTTGGTTTTGGTGAGTTGTAAAGTCAGAATAGAAGAGCTCTCTAAAGGCTCCATAGTTAAAACATACTGACAAACCATTTTTAGAATAGAGTTGTATACCACAAATTAATTTTCTCATACTTAAGTTTTTCACTTCTCTCAGCTTTCTAGTAGTTGCGTTACTATCAGCTTTATGAAAAAGGGTTTTGATATTTTTGAAGTATTGTGGAAGTGTAATCTGAACATTAATTTTTCTAAACTTTCATGTAATATAACAAAGCATTGCTTTTTTTTATTATTATTATTTTTTTAATAAGCAGCCTACAATTTCAGTACAGTATTGTCAGCTTTTTACATTTCCTCAGAATTTTAATTATTAGTTCAAGAGTTCTAGTTATATAATGCTGGAGCAACAAATTTCTCAGTGTGATCTGTCTGTTACCTGCATCTGGGAATAACTGTTTCTTTTTAATCTGAAAAGATGTTTTTGTTGTGTTTGAAACGACAACAAAAGAGCCTGAAAACATAAATTATAAGCACATTTCTAGAACACATGGAGTTTTAAAAATCAGGCATACAGTGTAATAGTATAACTGATGAAGAAGTTAATTTAGAAGTAATTCCCCAAGATAACATAGAACGAAGAGTATACTTTTGTACAAAACATCAGATTCCATCAATCAAATGATAGCTATGTCAATGCTCATATTATTCCGTTAGTAAATAGTGGAATTTGATAAGGCAAAATACAGACAGCAATATGTGTATGAAACAGGAAATACTTCTTCTTTGGTCTGAGTGTGTGATTTGAAGCTCCTTTTGCTTCTTCTCTGCAACTTTGAGCAGCTGTTCAGCAAGCTTGTCCTCCTGCAGGTTTTGCTCTTGGCTTTGCATTTCCCTACTTCTCTATATCTAAAGGAAATAACTGAGACTTGAGATTTGCAGTTGATGAACCGTGAAATGAAATAAAAAATAGAATGAGGTGAATTTTTTACATAGCAGTAAAGTAAAAATAAGTTTTAATTTGTTTCTTATTGATTTACTATGTCTTAAGGAGGATATTTAAAATGTATGTATTTAAGAATATTTTTAATATAGCTTCTGTTTTGTATACTAAACAGTGAAATGACATTTTAAAATGTGTAAGTTCCTGTGAAACATTTCCATTTTTTGAAACTGTTTAATTGGCTGTCAGTGATAAATGGGCATATGCTTTGCACACCTGTTTTAGAAGCAATTTTTGGGAAAATAACTTAGTGTGTTCAGCTTGGCTTCTTAGGCAAGTGACTGAATGGGCATTACAAGAAATTAGAAATATTTTAAGGGTGTGTTACATCTTTCATTAACTTTGGAGTAACTGTAGAGGAAAAGAATTTAACTGCTGCATTAGAGGTGAAGTGTAGTTAGTACAACAATGATAAGAGAAAGTGAGATATAAGGTAGATTTCAGGGAAAATAATGAGAAATACATTACCTGTCAGAGCTTCTCAAAAGAAATAGCTGAGCACCATTTTTCAGACGTTTAAAAGTAGACTGGGTAAAGTGTTTGAAAATTTACTGTAGGAAAAATTGCATCAGAATGTATCTTTATGTACCAAAATAGGTAAGTACAGGAGAATTTAAGGATGACAATGAGAAGTGATTCAGAGTTCCACAGTTTTGCAATTTGAATCTTCCTCCAACAGAATTTTGAATTTTAAGTAATGGAGTACATTTTTGTGATGATGATGATGGTTTCTTTCTATTCCACTTGTGCTTAATGTATGAATAATGATTGTCAGAGAGCATTTATGGCATATCAGTATTGAATCCCGTGTGATTTCATAACCCATTTGTCATTAGGTAAATGCCACTTATCTTGATGGCTTCAGAGCTACTGCTGTCTGTCCAGTGGGAGGTCCAAAGGCAGTACAAAAAGGAAAACGCACTGCGGAAAGTATCCTGCAAAGGTCGGTATTTGAGTCTTGGAAGGGGTTTTGGGTTTTTGTTTTCAGAGATGATGAAATTAGAACTGCGACATAAGATGGCAACCATATTAACCTTGTAAGAACCCTAGAATATTATAATATTCCAATTGGGAGGATATTTCAGGACTTAAGTAGCCTGTTTAGAAAACCTGTTTTCAGCATATGACTGCACTTCAGCTACATTTGACAGAGGGAGAAAGGTCTCAAATATTGTTGAGAATAGATGGCTGGATAGTGGAGAGAAACCCAATAATGAGGCAAAAGCTGTGATTCAGATGAAAATTTGTTAGGTGCCAGAGATAAACCCATGTGAAACTACTTTTCACTGATTTTTCACTGAACAACTTATCAAAAATCTCAGTGCTATGAAATGTTGGCAGTTTACCAAGTTTGTGTTTTAAACAAAATTATCTTAGCACCTTGTAAAATGTGACTAATGATTTTGTTTGCTAGAACCATTTTACAATTGTAAGGCAGCTTGATAAACCATTAGTCATATTGTCATTCCAGTATATTTGGGCAAGGAGGGATATAATTCCTCATACTCATGGAAGTATCTGAGCATTTACTCCATATTTTAAGTACAACTACCTCCCTATAGACACCTGTCAGAAGTGTAAGGTTTACTGTGAACTTACAGGAACTTAGTGTGCTCATGTACAGCACTGTGATGAAAGAGGAGCAATGTGACTTCTCTCGAGACGTAGGAGGTGAGTGCGGCCTGATATGAGATGTGTAATTAAGCTATGGAATCCCTTTCTTCAGAGTGGTGTGAATGCTAAAAGTGTATGTGTCCAAGAGCTACTGAGAAAATCAATAAAGGGGAAAAAAACCCTTCAGGAGCTGTTAAATACAAAGACAAAGGGACTCATCCCCAAAAAGCAATCTTTTTGGAAGCTAGGTGATTATTTTGGAAAAAAATAGAATATGTTTTCCCTTTCATATTTGCTGTTGGACATTATTTCAGACCGCACCACATGGATCTTTTATCTAATTAAAACAGCTTGTGGTGCTGCTACCTCTCTGACCACTAGAAAATTAATTCAGCCTGCTTACTGTGCTGTCTTGAGTAATCCTCAGAAGAGGGCTGATGGGAGATAGTAAAAGGCTGCTCTACCCCATGAGGCATGCCTAGAGCATCTGTGGCTTGTTCTGTGCATTAAAAATCACAGTATATGGTATTGCTCATCAATAAATTCTCCATCTCAAACACAATCTTAAACGGCTTAATGTGTGGAATCATTCAGCACGTTCAAAAGATTTGTGCATGTTGACCCAGGTATAGAGTAAGAGTTAGCTATTTTAAACACTGTCAGAGAATGCTTTACCAGCAACTACATCTCTTTAGGAAGCTCTGACTTCAGTCTTTCCCCCAATTCCTGTTGCAAAAGAATGCTGAAAGGACCTGATCTTTCAGGTAGTCAGCTTCCAGTCTGCTCTACATTTAATGCTCTCCAGTAGTCTAATGGCAACAAGTACAGAATAATGTACACAAATTTAAGGTGGTTCAATTATACAGGTGAAATTAGTTGGCAGCCTAAGACATGAAGCAGCTTTGGCAGCTTGTAATATGTCTTCTTTCACTTCTTTCTTGCATGCTTCTCCTTTATTTGTTTATTCATTTTTGAAAGCAGGAGAGATTTGACAGTATGTGTATAGAGGTGTCTCTTCGGAGTAGTCTTTGGTGTCCTGTTTTTGATGGTTCTCTGGTGCCTTACTGAGACATTTGAAAGGGCTAAAAACTACCCACATGTTGAACTCTAGTATGTCTAACTGTAATGTATGTAGATAAATACCTTAAAGCAACTTATTACAGACACAGTATCAAATTTAGGCACCTTAAATCGAGTGTCTGTCTTTCTGTGGTCATCAAAATAAAGGTGGCCTCATTTGTGGTACATGAACCAACTTCATCTCTTTACAACAATTAGAAAGTTAAGTTTTATATTTAAGTCCTGTACGCTGCTTTGTTTTTCAGGTCCCATGCTAATATTTACAATGATGATACATTAACAATTCTTTTAAAATGTTCCACTGATGCAAATACTTTTCTCATCCTAACATAATTCCAGTGTTTCAACTGATAAAATCTTTTATACAGCTAGAAGGGTGCCAGACCAAGATTATTGTTCAACCAGTTTAGGTGCTTCAGAATTTAACTTATTTTTCCAATCTGTAGCATGTTAGTAAGTTAGACTATTTTTAACAGTTGGATTATTTCAAAACATTTTTTACTGTGTTGGGTTTTTTGTTGTTTTTTTTTTTTTTTTTTTTTTTAAATTTTATTTTGGACTTCATATGACTATTTTTTTAAAAACTATTATTTTCAGTTTTAGTGCTTGACAGTTGGGCTATTTTCTAAGAGAAGTTGCAAACGGTCTTTTTAATCCAAATTTAATATTTGCCAAAAAACATTATTAATTCCTGGCTCTCTTAGAGCAGTATGTGTTTTCACGGTGTATAAAAAGTAGGAAATGTTCATCCCCTTTAATAATCATGATTAGACAAACTTGGCACTCGTGACACAGTGTGCTTTTGGTGGAAATATCCTTATAGAAAGAGTTTGAGGGATTTCAGTGCCAGACTGGAAAGGCATGAGTGATGAAGATATGTTCTCTTTCAAAACGTCATCTACTTTTTGGGATTTGAGTTGTATCTTCATTAGTCACAAATAAATACCTTTAAGGCTTGAATAAAAGTTCCTTCTTCAGTTTGATTTTTCTTCATGGTGCCTGTGATGTAATGAGATAGTTTCATGTATTTGTTGGTAGTTCATGATGCCTTATAGCAGAGTTAAGAACTGAATTACCAGTATGAAAACTAGGAAGATTGCATATACTGTAATTACATTTGAAGCTGTTTTTGTTTTAAAGATAAAAGTAAGAGCTGAAATACATTTGTTTGTCTTTGTCTGTTATCTTTCAAATAATTTGAATGAACAAAAGGCTCAATTTGAAATCTAGGGATAAACTCAGAGGCATAACTTCCTTGTCTGTAATGGCTTGATTTATAGAATGAAGATATATTTGTTTAGTGTAAAGTATTTGTAGTCTAGTTTACATGACAGAGCTAATTCCTGTGGACCACACAGGGCTACTTCAGATAATCATTTTGAGGCAGTTTACTAATAAAAAAAAATCATTTGTTGCAGGACTCGTCTTATTTTCAGTCAGCTTGGGTATGAAGATTACAGTGCAGTTAACATACAGGTTTTAGGGTCTGAAGATACATATGGACCTCATGCTAGAAGGAGTATAGATGGTGTAAGTATTCAGTGGAGTGTTCTTAAACTTTTTCTGACCTCTTTTAATCTCTCCATATTGTTATCTTTTCTGCAACTTTAAAGGAAGTCACTATCATCTTGGGAATTTCACCCCATCATCTTGCAAAGAATTCAGTGTCACTACTTAGTGTACCAAATTAATACTGACAAGGTCTTTGCAGTATTGGGTCTTCAAGAAGCACTGATAGGAAATCTTACAAAAATGTTGTTGTAGTCTAATGTTCATCTAAAGAAGTATCTTCTTATATATGTTCTTATGATGTAGACTAAAATTGCATTAGATGTAACTCTAAAAGACCACATTATAAACATTGCAGAATCAGGAAATGGCAGAATTATTGTTGACTGTGCAGCTTTGAAACTTAGAGTACTATTTGTGAAACATTCTTCAACTATATAATTTTATAATTCTGCATCGTATTTTGTGACTTAATAATTTCATGTGTAAGGATATGAATGATGGCCATAGCCGTTGCAGCTGTGATATCCATGATCTGTTTTAGGAAAGGAAAAAGACTGTAAATCTTGTCCTCACTTATATGCACTTTAAATATTTAGACAGTTTAGTTTGTTCCAAAACAGTAGCATCTAATTCTTCTTTGTCAATGGCAGTCTTGAAAAGTCTTAAGGTACATGTTGCGAAACTCAGCTCCGAGCTTGATCTTCGGAGCACCAACACTTAAAATAGCCAACAATTTGTACATACAGGAAACGGGAACGTGATGTGGAGAAAGACAGCAAACTTCGTACTATAGAAATTAAGTGTCCTTGGAAATTGGGCAAGTTGTATCTGCAAGCTCTTCATTTTAGTGCTTTAACTTCAATTTCATTCTGTGCAGCAGCAAGAGTTGCTTCCTGATGAACCAGCTTTATAATGTGGTATTTTTCCTTTTAGGACCATAAACCCTACGATATTAAGTGTGTTAACTGAGACTGCAGAATCAAAATCTTGAAACATAGGAACAGATGGTCCAGATGTTGAACTTGTCTGTGTTCTGTTTGTACCAGCTCCTTATGATTATGCTTTTTAATACATTATTGAGTTAAATTGTTACAAGAAGACAGAAAACTTTCTCTGTATAGAGTGAATAAGGATTTGAAAAATAAGTTTCTCCTTCCTTGTTGTTTCGTTTACCTTGCTTACTGTACACTAAATAAATTTACCCAATAAAATTGAATATATGTAGTATTTTCTGTATTTCTAGCCTCAACTCCCAAGTCTTATATTAAAAGTAAATACAGAATTACCTCCATTTTATGTGCTTCCTATACATGCCTGAAATAGGATGTTGAGAGCTAAGGCTGAAATACAGGAAATCGCTCTATTGCCTTCCCCCTTCACCTGGTTCCTCCCAACAGTTTCAAAGAAACTAAGCAGCTGAGTTTTTGTCTGGAAAGCAGCCTTAGTAGCTTGAGAAAAGGGGTGAGGAGTGGGGTTTGCTTTTCAATTTAAAGTGCAGAGTCATAGAATCCTAAGGAAAATATCTGGCCCTTGGGGCTTTAGGTAGGATTAATGTAGTCTTTTAAATGTTCTTTCCTAACTCATCTTTCCATACAAAATTAGACATGGTTATTTGGGTTGCAAATAACAGTGCTCAAAAACAGAGCCATGTTATGTTGGGCAGTATATTAACATAGGAGTAAAACAGTTCCTGCTTTGAAGATTCTACCATCTATATTTAAAGAAGATAAACAAATATGTATATGAATACCAAGACAGATTAAGTTGAACAATATTTGGAGCTCAGTGTAGATGTCAGATATGGCTGGACTAGTTCTCACACAAGTCTGTCAAACTGGATACAAAGATTTGCCTTTGCAACTGTGAAATCACTGTATATCCCAGGTTTACAGAGTCCTGTACACTGTAGTCTGAGCGGGTGTGTGGAGTATTGACTGTTCCTGACAACACAAAATATCCTTGAGAAATCAAGAAATGCTTGCCTACTTTCCTTTCTTAGTCTTCCCTGCCGGTTTACGTGGTTGTTACTTGCCACTCTGATAGCCTGCTTTGTCAGCAGCAGCCCAGCATGAGCAAGAAGGGGACCTGAATCAGCCCTGAGTAACGATAGCAGCGTGAAATTTCCAGTATCTCCTGCTCTGTGATTTTCTGTTGGGGAGGAAGAAGGGGTTATGACAGTGTCACAGTGTCAGTGAGTTCATGGTTTAGAAATACTGGATGTGCTTTGTGCAAAAGGTATCTATTAGTAGTACATCAGGTATTAGTTTGCTATATAAAAACTGAATTTGCTATATCTGTTAGTCTTCTACTAACCCTTTGTTAACCAGTTTGCAACACATTGTTAAGACTTGAAGTATAACATTGTTTTGCAATTTTTTGCTTTAATTATGATGCTGTAAAATAAATGACTTCGAAATCATCTATGTATCCAGTTTTAATATTGATGCACTCAGAACAGTATTCAGCTTATTATTTTCATTGACTATTGTATCTTGCATCTGTGGGCAAGGAAGTAAACCTAGAACTTAAATGCAATGTTGAAGACCTGGTGTAGTTTAGAACCAGGAAGCAGATGTGAATGTAAGAGTATTTCCTATTCATTATTATTTGTAGTAATATAATAAATCTCTTGGTAGCATTTTAAATACTGAATGTAAAATTAAAAAATAAGGGCATTTGTTGAGTTTCTGGCATGGCTGCTTATTTTCTGTGTAGCAGCAATTTTTATAACAATGTAGTGAAACTTCTTTTAAATTGGAAAACTGATTGTTTTCTTATATTATCTTGATTAGGGCATCTATTTCTGTATTCCTACAAGGACATTTCTATCATTTCAGTGATACATGATCTGATGCGATAATATAACCTATCCTGCCTTAGTTCAGCTAAACTTTTAGGATTTGCCTACATGGGTATTAAGATAAACTGATAGAAATGTGAATTAAGTTTGCAGGATTTCCTGTGTGATAGTATTGTGGCAGGTATTTTCCAGGCTCTGAGCTTGGAGACTGAGAAATTAACTGTGTGGGTCTCCCTGTGAGTATGTCTGCATAGGGGTACTTAAGAAAAATAAAAAGTTATGTTTATCATCACAGTACCACATAATACCTCTGTGTGGTTGCGCCACTAGAACAGGAAGTAGAGAAAAATCATCTTTCAACTTCATGAATATTTAGGCCTAGGGTTTTAACATCCTAAACCCAGTAATGAAGAAGGCCCTTCATTTGTTGTTAGCTGATCACCAGCTATAAAGTCAAGAAGTTTTCCTCCCTTGGTATAAGCTGGCTTAAGTGAGCTTGTTCATGTTGGGGTTTTCTTGTATATTTGAGTTGGAATAGAGGATTTAGTAGTCTGTTAGCATAACGGTCTCATTGGGAAACTCTTATAGTGGCCAGAATGCTTGGTGCAGCGTATTGCAATGTTTATGATAAACACCATTTCAGCAGCTGCCACTAGGAAATACATCCATGTTCCTACATTGCTGAAGTTACTTAAATTCCTGAAATTGACTTGAGATTTTCAAATGTCGACATGTTCAAGGGTATTGCTTTTGGGAAAAATGTACTGTATACATGCAGGAAAATGATACTAATATACAAGAGGTCAGTATTTCAAAAGCTGCTATTCGGTTTGCTGGTTTATGTAATGTTTTTAAAGAATGCACCTTTACAGAAATGTGGGCAAGTAAAATAAGTAGCACTGGAGTTCAGGAAATGTGTTAAAAGATGGGCAGTTTAGGAGTTCAGATCCAGCATGTATTTTCTGAGGTTATTTTGAAGAGAAAATATAATTTAAGTTTAAAATGTTAAGTCTTAAAATTTGGGCAGGGAGGGAAGAATTTGTATTTTGTATTTGTAAAGAAAGAGACTTTTTACTAAAATCTGTTACTAGGAGGAAAACTGTTATTTTAAAATATGCATCATGATTTTATGCACAACTGAAAGCTATTAAATGCTTCAGAAGTTATTATATGTAAGGAAAAAAGTTGGAATAAACTAAAAATGGGTTATTTAGTCACATATATTCATTTGGTATAGCAAACCACTGGCATAGCTTTAGAAGGGCTTGGATCTTCCAAAATCCAAGTGTTCCTTTCTTCCAGGAAAATGTCCTCTTCAGTGTCCTGAGTAGCTGTATGTTCAGTTTGCCTTTGCTTTTCTGCATTTTTAGTAGAATAGCTACCAAAGCTACAAGAATTCTTTAGGCAGGGCATTGAGAGAGTTAAGGTCCTCTGAGCTCTGTAGAATAACAAACAACCCAATGCAAACTTTGGTATGTTTTTCATGCTTTTGTGAAATACATCTTTTCCTATTGAGATTAAAAAAAAGGACATAAACACTGGAAGAAATCTCCTACTATCTTGTAGCCAAACTTCTTTGAATTTTACGTTGATTTAAGTAAGCCAAGAATTTAATGTAAGTTTACCAAAGAACCTTTGGAAACTTTCTTTATGCTCATTAACAAAAAAATCTGAATTCCAGAAAGAAGAAATACCTTGCTGCAGATCTCCATAGTTGAAGTAGTGCTGTGTGAGAAAGTCCTGACCAGTAGATTTTGAAACCTTGTGGGGTTCCATGTCGTATATGTGATGGAAATGGTTGTGATTCTGCTTTTGGACAGTTAAGAGGCACTTGGGGGCAAACTTGTATTTTGAGCAGATTTTACATTTTTAGAGCTTCAAAGGTGGTTCTTACTGGTGGATGCAAATTTTTGAATAGTCTTTACCCTCTGTGAGACCTAATGTTCACTCGAGTTTTTTGCCACTGTATTGATTCCAATGGTAGATCTTTCAGTGGCAGAAAAGAGATTTTTAGAGAAGTAAATTCTTAAGTGTGAGAGAGTGCTTATCTGCAAGGGTGGATATGTTGACTATAGAGTAGGGAGCAGAGTACTGCTTGGTTTTTACATTTAGAAGAGTGTCTACTCTCTTCTTTGGAAATATGGTGGCTTTTACAAGTTCTGTTCTCCCATTTAACTCCCGAGGACTGGATGTGAATTCTTTTCTGTGAGCAGATCTGCTTACTTCTCCATGCTAAGAGAAGTAAACCTGGCTGTTTTAACTTGACCCCAAAGTATTCTCAGTGCACTTAAAATAAGAGGAAAGTTTGCTTGCCAGTTCCACTGAGACTGAAGCCAAGTATTTGATTTCTTATAAAGTACTGTTAGTTATAGTACTTGATTCTCTGAGAATGCTGGGCAGCACAGTGTCCTAGCAATCTGAAATACCCAATAGTTTATTTAATGGTAGTAAAATAAAAAAGGTAACAAATCGTTAACAGATAATTATAGTGATGCTGGATGAAAAGTCACCGGATGAAAATTGTAGCTTGTAGCAGTCAGCACTAAACATTTTCATTAGATTGAATTTGAATGCTGAGCTATGTTTATTTTTCAATTTGGTAAATTTAACTGATGTTCTGCATCTAAGCTAATCTAATTCCTACTGTTTTGAAGCAGGGTCCTCGGGAAGCTGTCATTTGGCTTGCTGTACACCATAAGCAAAAAGAAGCTGTAGAAATCTTCTCCAGAGAGATTGCACCAGCTGGAACTGGCATGGGTAAATACGCACATTATCTTCTCAGAATTTTTAAGTTACTTTCCCCCCCCCGAGCATGACTAGCACCCAAAGACTTAGAGTCATGTTCAGTTTCATTGCGCTGTGCATTGTGAAATTATAATTTTTTTAAGGGTATTTTTGTTTGATGTAGAATTGGGACCTGCAGACATTAGCAAAATGATAAAATGAAAGTTCTGAAGTCCACCTTTTTGTTCCTTTGAGACTTTTTATCCTTCTGTTGCTGCTGCTGTCCCTTCTTACCTTTTTCCTTTTCCTCATTTGTCTTTGTTTTTCTGCCTGTGGTTACACTGATGTGCAACGATGTCTTACTCTGTTTTACCATGTTATCAAAACTCAGTGATGCTATTAGACTTCACTAGCAATAAACATTAAGGATGTTATTCAGCTGGCAAAAATTTATCACAGTGTCTGGCTAGAGTGTTGCAGTTCGTGAAGAACTGTACAGTTTGGGAGGTTTGAAGGTTCTCTTGAGCACTTAGTTATCTGATGTTATCACAAAAGATTTTCATAGATACTGCTGTACTTCTAACCTGTTTAACATGTAGCTGCTTGTGTAGGTAATTACAACTTTCAGATACAATTCAAGAATTTTTAATATACTGCAGTGAGAATGTTAATGACCTGCATCTAACTCTTTATTCATAGTGTGTATATATATAACTCTGCACTTAAATTCTGATCCTGCACTATTAAGTCTAACCACAAATTATTGTCTTCAACGTACAATTTTGTATGAATTTGTGGTGTACTCCAACTATTGCCAGATTTCTTTTTTAATTGAATTATGAGGTAAAGTCAAAATACTGGGATTTAATTATGTCCATCTTAATTTTGAGTGTATATTTTAAGTATTTGCATGAGTCACCTAGTGTGAAATGATATATGCTGCTATTGTTTACAAAATGTTTGTTCCAAAGAAACTTTACGCCTATTCTTTCTAATGTCATTGAATAGCCTCACTTTCTAGAAACTTCCTGTTTGATTATTTTGAGCAAACTTTTTTTTTGTTTTTTTTTGTTTTCTTCTGTTCTCCTCCTAAGTCACTTCAGTATCACCACTGTATCCATCTCAGTTTCAAGTAGCACATTCATATGTTGTGATTTGCTGTTTACATTATGGATAGTCATCCCACTTTTATTACCCATTTAAAATTTGGACAGCGTATTTTGAGGACTGGAGTTCAGGCATTTTGCAGTGGCTTCTATGTATCTTATAGAAGAATATATTGAGGATTTACATAGATCTTTAAAATTAAATTACATGAGCTTAACCCAAATCTCTCTACTTCCATAGCAAATCTAGAATCCTGATTAATGCAGTGGATAGGTGTTGCCTTGCGGTTAAAGAACTAATAAACATTTTATTTCTAAAAGTGTGTGGAAGTGTGTACATTCTGTGTTATAGTCCTTACAGTGGTAGCAGGGTGTTGTTTGTTTTGGGTTTTTTTTGAGTTATGTTTATAGAGGCAAGGTCAGTGTATGGTCATCTTCCCACCCCCACCCCCACCCCCCCCCCCCAAGATAGAATATGACTGTATAGAACTAATCAGAAATATTCAATTTAAATTTTTAAAGATTTTGCAGTTCTGAAAGCTGGTTAGTAGGTCACCATTTAGCATAGATTTCAGTTGCTTCTAAAGACTGTTTTTTCTAATGAATCAAAGGTAATGTTTTTACAGTTGGACTGAACTACTGGATTCATGATTGAAGTAGTTTCTACTTTTTCATTATTCAGACAGACTATGTAACATATCCAAAAGTAAAGATTTATACTTACTCTTTATTTTATATACGCATAGACAGTCCCCTAGCAAGTAACCTTTCCTGAGCAAAGAAAAGCTGTGTGGATTTTAAAACAATTACTTATTTGTAAGATCCGAAGCTAATTGCTGTGTACTTGTCTCTCCAAATTCTTAATCTATGCCCCTTTTATAAAGCAACTGCTGTGTATATAAACCTTGCTTGAAGTCTGAAAGGGCTAGGTTTATTAAGGTTTCAGGTTTTTTCCTTTCACCACTGTTCTTCACAGAACGAAAACAAGTCAAAAATCTGTGATACCTGGGTTGGGTGGAGTATGGACAGTATTGAAACTGAGTTACAATAATATGTGAATGTCTGTGTCTTAAGGTGACTGACAGGCTTTCAGTTCATTTTATCAGGGCTCTTTGTGATGGAACAGATGTGTTCCTGTGTACAATCAGGTTGGGCAGTCTGCGTGGACGATGGTGGGGGTGCTGGTTTTGTTTCCTAAAGGAACAGATTAAACTTTTTAGAACATCATGTAGCAGTTATTCTCCAAAAAAAAAACCCAACCCCAAAACCCCCTATCTGTTTCAATTCATAGAACCACTGCTAATGAGCAGCAGTAGGAAAGAGCGTATTTCTGGAATCATCTGGGGCATCCGGTGATAAATAGCACTTCTGCTTGCCAGGTACAGGATTGCAACAAGGTTTTTGGCCTCCATGATGTAAATTACTAGTGTCAGAGGGTATCAGAGCTGTTTACTGACATGCTTCCGGGTGCTTGAACAACTCCGTAACTAGTAATTTTTTAAAATTTGTTGAAGATACATTGAAACTGCTTCATACAGTCATTTCTTTCAGTTGCTGTTGTAGATTTCCTTATTACCTGTCCAGATAAACTCTGTATCTAGGATCTAAATACTTAGTAGGCTGCTTATTGATATGGAATGGACAGTTATGAAGAGCCTTTTTTCTTTTCTTACTTTCTTCAGTGAGACTTAGAAAAAAAAAAAATTGTGCAATGCCACCAAACAATAATTAGTGGTATACTAATACTGAACTAGCTTAATGATGCTTAGTTTGACAGTGGTATAAGGTGCCAGAACTTGCTGTGAAGAGCAGAACAAGGAATGCCTGCTGCTTAATTGTTTTAAAACAGAGAGCTCACAGAGAAGATGTAAATTAAAATTCTTGTTGGATAAATATATAAGAGACCTTGAGAACAGAAGCCAGAACCAAGATGATTGTTGTTGTCATAGGTGAATTGCTGGTAACAGCACCTGATGTTCGTTTCCCACTCCCTTCTCTCTTGGCTTTTTCCTCCCTCTCTGTTTCACTGGGCCGTTTTTGCAAATGATTACTGTTCTCCAAAGTGTAACAGCTTCAGCGAGAAGCAGGGCGTGCCCCATGGGAGTCTGATCACTCTTATGGAAGGGCTGGAGTGTCCGCAGGCAGAGAAGAACTCGGAACTTAAACCTCCTGTACCCTGAGTAAGTGCTCTGGGCAATGAGCAGCTGAGGTCCCTTTTTATGTAGTGCTGCACCACTTTTTCTTGCTCAGCATTGAGCGAAAATAGCTGTGGCTGCTGTCTCTTATGTGAATGGAGCATGCCTACCCAATGTGGTTTTGCACATCCCATATGGGTCTATGTATGATGTAACCTTGTGTGGCTTTGTTCTGCCAAAATGGTGGCAGCTGTGGGAATGCACACCGAGTGAGGTTTTAAGTATGTGTGGCTTTTCCTGATGAAAGCAGAGCCATCCTTTAAGCAACCAAGTCCTGTGTTTCAAGGATTGCCAGCTTGGTCATGCCTGCCCCTCCCCAGCTCTTCTGTGTTGGTCTTCTTCCAGGAGGAGACGTAGTGACTATGAGAATGATTGTAAATACCCCTTCTTTCTTATTTTGTATATTTTTTTTAATGAAAAACTGAGGAAAAGCAGGAACAAATTATAAATCCTTCCTGACCAGCAGGAAGGAGAAAGGAGGAGTTGTTGACTTCAAGGTTGATGTCACCTGAACTGAAACACTTCATTCAATTATTTTTTTGACATTTTGAGAGTGACCTTTAAGAAACAACGAACACTTCTTTGGTCTGTACCAGACAAAATGGAAAAAAGCTAAAAAGGAGAAGTTTTATTCTTCTGTTTGGACTGTATCTAGTGATTAAGTATTGTTTTTAACTATATACTTCTTTCACGTCAATAGCAGTTTTGTGATGTGTGGACAGTTACGTGCCTAATATTCATATATAGCACTTGTCATCCAAGAATCTTTAGCAAGCTGTGTAAACACCATCGACTAACCTTTCTAACGTCTAGTAACACTGGAAAGTATTCTGTCTGCTTTACAGATGGTTTCCTGAGATAGTGGAAGGAAGCATAACCACAAAAGAATTTGAATCTGAGTCCTTGGTTCTGCTTTCCCTGTAAGAAATGCTACAGAGGAACTCCACCAATATTTCAGGGGACCAGAATGGCTAAAATTTAGCAATGAGGAGTAGAGGAGAAGAGGGATAGAGAAAGATTTGATGGTTCAGAATAAGGGTGGGGAGACCTAAGAGCTCCTGCTCTGGTCCTTGGGATTTTCCAGTACTTCTATATCTGAGAGGGAAGCAGCACCGAGCCTAGGCTTTTAGATTTACCAGTGTTTATCAGCTGTGTCTTTAGAGATGAAGTCCAGGAGCACTGTCACTCTTGTTATTTTGCCAGGTTGGTTGTTTCAGCCTGCTAGTTGCTACTCGTGGAGCCATGAGCTAGATTTGGCAGGCAGTTTCATTGTGGTAATATTATTATATAAGAATTACAATTGTAGGTAGAAGAGGTATTAATTTCTTTAACAATCAGTACTGAAAGCCTAGTTTGGGTGGCTTTCACTTAGATTAAGTTAAAATCATGTTGAGTCAAAATTTTTTGAGCTATTTGCCTGATAAACTTTTTGAGGGTGATTATAACTACAGTTTTTCAGACTTTGCAGGGAGCAACAGTAAACCAAAAATAAGTTATTTTTCTTCCTGTGATTAAAAAGCATATTACAACAATTTTGTTGAGGAGTGATCTTCCTAATGTTTCACAGCAGAGACTTAAAACTTAGGATGTTATGTCTTGAGTGTCAGAGATGTCCTTTTTAGCTTTTCTAGTGAATTTAAAGTCTTAATGTACATATTTCTTAACTTTTGTCTCGTTTTGCAGCTTTGATTATTTCAAAACATTTTTGAATATGATACATTTTTGTGTGTATTTGTATATGTAAAGGATAATGGGCTACATAAAAGGAGAGCACTGTATAATTTCTGGTATTCGAGAGTGATGATTCCCCACCCCATTTATGGTAGATATTTACATCTGAAAATCAGTAGAAAGAGAACCATCTCAAGGTGTTGTGCTGATGGGAAGTTTTATGTTTCTTATGAAACCTCATCCTCTATGTTAGAAAGAAAAGATAAAGGAATGCTACCTATATGTTGGAATAGGCTGAAGCGTGTGTATGTGTGCTCTGCTGTATAGACATGGAGTTAGCCCTGCAAGAGAGAAGTTTGGGAAGGTGGCATCTTTTAAAAAGCTTCCATAATCAAGAGTGAAAGACTGAGGTTTTCATAGGTATTCCATAACATTTTTTTTCTAGGACTTTTTAAATTCCCATTGCTTTTGCAGATGACCAATGAGCACATGAGTATACCTGCACAGTAATTTTCTGAAGTATTATTAAAATTGCAGATGAGATTCTTAAGCCCAGAGAAGAATTACTCTATCTAGACATGCCGTATATTAGAGAGTGATTTGTTGTTTATTTTGTGTTTGGAATGGAAGGCTCTTACTGTAAACTTCTGTTGAGAGTGTTTAGTTTGCCAGTATGAATACTTAATCAGTTTTCATTTGGATTATGCTCTTCTGATGGGCCTAAAGGTGATACAAGATATCAAAAAAAAAAAGCCAGACGTACCTAATCCAATCTTTCTACCTCTTTTACAATTAACACCAGAGTTTGTTAAACTTTCAATTGGTAAAAGTATACTTTCTGTTTATTTCTCAATACTTTGATAATAGCATGTTTTATTTAACAGCAAGTAGCGAGTTTGTTTGGTTTTATGCATGGATGGTCTCCTGGAAAAAATAACCACTTTAAATGTGTCCATAATGTTCAGTCTTAATGGCGGGGTGTTTGGAGCTATTTTCCTGTTCTATAAAGTGAGCTTTTCTATGCTTGGCAGTGAAGAATCCTCAACACACAGACCCAGATTTTTAGATCTGTAGTAGCCTGTAGGAGTTCAGTGCAGTTCTGCAGCAGTTCTGCATTGCTCAGTCTATAGAAATTTACCCTCACTTCATAAAAGCTAGCAGTCATGGACCAGGTTTGTACTATTCAGTGAAAATGTCTTCATTATGTACAGTCCAGTCAGCCATATGGTTAGCATTTAAATAATTTGTGTTGATGCAATGTATTTATTTTGCCTTTTTTAATACAGATATTTTATTCTGAATTAAATGCAGTGTAGAAGAGGCTCAAGAAGAGCCTTGCTGTGGGAAACTAGCATTTATAGTTTAATAGGAGTTCAGTAGCTAAGAAATGGTTTATTAATAGCTGAAATCATGTGCTGACCCTTATTTCACATTAAAATGACCGGAGTTTGACACTAAGATGACAGCTGGTTAATACAACTTGAGATTTTAAAGTGCTTGGGTATATGTAAATATTATGACTGATCTCCTAAGTGTGTTGGAAGATACTTCCAGAAAGGTCCTCGTTCTAACAGTTTATCTTCTGCAATATTATTCTCAAAAAATGAGGACTGCAGTAAACGAACTGTTGTATTCAGAGGACATAGATAGAATAATTAAGAATGTATAATTGACTCTTATAAACAAAAATTGTATATATTTTGTACTTCTGCTCAACTATATTGTAAGAACTGTTGAGTATGAAACCTTGGATCTCAGATCTGCATGTTCAGTCACTTAAAATAATGCTTGAGATGCAGACTTCTCTGGTTTTTATATATAAATATATCATGCCTTAGAATATGCAGTAAATAGATTAATAACCTTTCTGTTGAGATAATCGGTCACTGGAAATATAAGGAACAAGCCATTTAGGGTCCAAAACTGTAAGCTGGTGAGCAAGAGACGTATTTTTGAACTCGTGAAGTTTCAAAGAAAGAACTGTCACCTGTTGAATTTTAAGTACTTAAACCTTTTTAGACTTCCACTAGTCAGAGCATTTTCTTGCTTTTTTACTGGAAAACATTTTACAAAATGTTTCATGCAATCTAGCGTCTTTCATATATTGCATACTGGTTTATTCTGTTGACAAATATAAGGATTTGTACAGAAATATTTATTATTTTTTGACAGAAGTAGATTAAAGAATAAGAAGTCATAAGCCAAACTTGGCTGTGGTGAATACGGTAGAATTTGAAGAGGATAGAGGAACTATTAAGGAGGCAAAACATAAGGCTGTCCCATCATCAGAAGATCCAGTGAGGAATTTTGAGAGCTGGAAGGAATGAAGCTCATTTTGCTGGGAATTTGCATCTCATAGGTTGATTGCAGGTTTCAGCCAGAGTTTTTCCTGCCATGGGCTGTTTTACAGGGTGCCATATCTATGGCATAGATTAGAATGTATTACAATACAGTGTTTCTATATATTAAAATAAGTGCTTATTTGGACCAACATTAAGCATTCTTTTTGCCACGGCTGGTTTTCAGTGGATCCACTCCCTGAAATGCTTGTGTGAGTGCCAGAGCTGGTGCAGGGGGAAAGAACAATGAATGACAAAAGATGAGGAGAGGGGAGCTGTGACAGCCCTGACTGAGAGCAACATTGGTTTTCCCAGTACTCTTTTTGTTTGCCTGCTACCACTGTTCATGAAATGTATCAGAAACTTGCTGTCTTTTCCAGCATATCATATATGAGCTTAAAAGTACTGATATTTGCAAGTCTGTTCTTGGATGAGTTTAAAAGGATAAGGAAAAAAAAAAAAAAAAGACTGAGAGGAAAACATTGAGAGAGAAGACATCCATGGAGGATCAGAAACAGTGGAACTGCTGTATCAAGGAATACATCTTGAGTGGACTTCACTTTGTATTATCTACATGCACACCTGTCACTGCACTGCTGCCAAATGACAGGGTAGTGGTGGTTGTAGGGTGTTAACATGCTTTGATGTTCTTGAGATTCCTCTTCATCATTCAGATTTGGGTGAAATTTGCCATTGGATTCAAAATTTGGGTCTTGCAGGTGTGCTGGAAGAGTCATGAACACAAAGGAAAAAACCCAACAAATACAAATTTAAATACATGTACACACAGAGGATCACGGTTTGTTTTTCCTAATGTAATTGGGCTGAAAATGGATAATTTTGAAAGTAGGCTAGAGGGAAGAGTCGTGAAATGAAAAGATAGGTTAAGACTGTGTGAGGAATTGTGCAGATTAACCAAAGAGAAGCACTTAAAAAATAATAATTGATTATTTTGTAGATTCAGTATAGATTCAAACCTTTAAGCACAGAATCTAAAGGAAGGGTCCTATACCAGTGCTAGTCACCTAGAAAAGAAGTAAATTTAGTGGACTTGGTGCCTGACATTTCTCCGATCATACCATATATTTGGGAGTTAATGAAATCAGTGGTGTAATCCCCAGTACTGACTGTTTTTAAATGCTCAGCCACCTGGAGAATTTGTGGCTATCATGCTAGGTCCTCAGGCACTGAGAGGGAAAACGTTCTCCGAAATAGTGGGCTTTGGGATCATATACACTTGAAGCAAAATAAATACGATATGCAGTGTGATGATTGCACCAGACAAATACTGTACCTACAGATGAACCTGAGCAGGATATAAATGGATTGAAAAGAAGGTCTCCAACTTAAAGGCTTTCAGCTCATTTTGCAATGCATCAGTTTTGTGCTGTTCTGAGGCACAGAAGCTGGCAGGTAGTGGTGGGGAACTCTTAGTCAGCGTGAAGCAACTCGTTCAGGAGGGTGACTGGTGGCAGCTAGGATGACACTGTGCTTAGTAATACTTTATCTGCCTTGAGGAAATAATGAATGCAGTTCTGATAGCAAAAAGTGGTTGTGTAATGTTTCTGGGAAAGGAAATCCACAGCTTCAGTTTAACTGATAATCTTACTTGATGCTGCAGCCTGATTGATACTCTCTACACTGACATGAATAATTTGTCATACTTGACAAGTCTTCCAGAAAGGAGGGAGGGAGAGCATCTGTGCAGATATTTAAGCAAGCAATTTAAGCACAGAGTACAGCACGAGTAGATCTTTTTAAACAAGGTGTCCTGGGACAACAGTTGATCTAAGGAGATCACAGTTAACTTAGTAGAAGTAGGTCTGGCCACGGTGACAAGTGACTGTTACCTGGTTGTGCTTCACCTTCCATTGCCGCCTTTCAGTTTTACTAGAGATCTGTAATGGAGATCTCAGTCCTGGGTTGAGGTGAGGTTTTGTGCTGTAGTGCTGTTCACACAAATAAATAACTGATTATAAGCTATAATCAATTTCAGATTTGCTTCATCTTTTCTGCCTGTAATCTAGATAAGAATTGCATATAGATTAAATTGTACTTAGAAACACTCCCATTTTACTTACACTAATATAAACAATGGACTGGATAATCCTAAAATAGAAATTAATAATATTGCAGCTGGGATATTGGTCTAGCTTTGCTCTGCAATTGCATTTATGTGCAGGGGTAGCTGTAGTATCTCCAGAGGCAGAGCTGCTGTTACAGTAGCTTGTGCTGGAGAACTTTGCAAGACTAGCAATAGCAAGCACCAGCAGGTTACCATAGCCTCAAGGTGTGAGCAGTGGTTGCTCTTAGATGGATTGTTTTCTTGTCAGTGTTTAGAGAACTGCTTTGTTGTAGGAGCCAAGTTCCATTGTACGAGAGCAGGCAAGTGAAGAGCTTTCTTTGAGAGCTTTCAGGAAGTTGAAATTGATGTCAGAGCAAAATCTGGTATCCTTAATGAGCAGTTCAGCTGCCTTGCAGGAAGTGAGCCATGTGACAAGTCACAGATAATTTAAATTAACTAACTTTGTGAACCTATATTTTCAACATGACCTTACTGTATCCAGCCTCCTCCCCTGACAACCTAAATAAACAAACTAGGCACATAATTCAGTAAAATAACTGCAGTTGGTTTTAACATTGAGTGGCAGTTTTCTGCTTGAACGAGTGCATGAGTAATATGTGCAGGGCTGAATCTTCACTGGATCATTTCAAATTGTGTGATGCTAATGTAAAGGATTCTTTCATATTCTATCCACTACCACATTTTTTGCAGCAGAACTTACTAGTTAGGGAGGTGGTTATACATGGGTTTGGGTTTTTTTTTTTTGGTTTTGTGTGTTTGGGTTTTTGTGGGGTTTTTGGTGGGGGGTTTTTGTTGTTGTTGAAAGCATTTTTTTCCTGTACTAGAAAACATAATAGGCTTTTTTTGAGAAAGAAGGGGAGTTAGTATTAACACCCCCTAATCCCTTCCAATTGTTCTCACCTGTAGCACTTTCTAATGGTGGTTGTGTTTCAAGGTTGGTTAGCTTGGTTTTTCAGCCTCTGGCTAAAAATATAGTCAGAGAAGTCTTGTGAATTAATTAGAATGTGCAAATACTGTACTAGCACACTGGCCAAGCTGGCAGAGTGATTATGGACTAGCCTTAGGCAAAAAACCTTTTCCATAACCTTAACTTTATTTACTGTAATTGCCATCTCTGAATCAGTCATTCAGGTGTGCACTGAATTTTAGGTTTGCAGATTCCGAATGTGTCTCTGATTATAGAGCAGTGTGATCAAGATGTAAGGACTATGTATCAGAATCTATCTTCAAAAACTTCATTAAAACACCTTGTTAACCACTATTTCATGGAAATCACTTCCAATGAAAGGGAATATGGCAAGACTTTGTATTCTGTGCAATGTTGTACCACCTTTGCTGCCCCAGGTATGTGTCTGTATTACCAAGGCACTGAATCCAAGCTAAAACAGCCTGCTGAAAAGTAGAGGTTATCAGTGTGAGTGTAGTACCACAACAGCACGGTTACATGGCTTTTAGTCTGTTTGGAGCACAGACAGAGAGAACTCATACCTGGAGGAAGCATGAATCACAGAATGGCAGGGGTTGGAAGGGACCTCCGAAGGTCATCTAGTCCAGCCCCCCTGCTAGAGCAGGATCCTAGAGTAGACCACACAGGAACATGTCCAGATGGGTTTTAAATGTCTCCAGAGATGGAGACTCCACCACCTCTCTGTGCAGCCTGTTCCAGTGCTCAATCACCCTCACAGTAAAGAAGTGTTTTCTTATGTTAAGATTGAACCTTCTGTGTTCCAGTTTGTGCTCACTGCCCCTTGTCCTGTCACTGGACACCACCGAGACGAGTCTGGCCCCATCTTCCTGACACCCGCCATTGAGATATTTATAAGCATTAATGAGACCCCCCCCCTCAGCCTCCTAAATAGTCCCAGTTCTCTCAGCCTCTCCTTGTAGAGTATAAAGCCTGTTTTAGTCAGGATTTTTGGTAAATATACCATGTGGGCAGCTTTCCACAGCATTTGTTTTTAAGGGACTGCTTACTAACACTTGTTAATTCCTGGACTGATTTAATGTCTGCACTTCACCATCTCTTTCCCCTACAATATTATATGGAGCACTGATGTATCAAGGATGGATGCTATCCATGTCAGAAAGAAGGGTGAGAAGCTGTGCGCAGAATGAGGAGAACAGAACTGTTTCTTTCAGAAATACTGAGCTGGGTGGATGGGTTGTGAGCTGGGCGCTGGTAGTAAAGCCTGGCAGCCTGATACTGAGAATAAACAAGAGTTTAATCACAGTGCTGACTTACTGCAAATCTGGGATCATGCTAGTGACTTAAGCCTCTAAATTACCTGTTTATCAAAGAGAGAGAATGGGATCTGCAGTTCGTAGCACCTTAAAGTGAAGCTAGCCAGTGAAAATGCAAAGAGAAAGATGCAAGTTTATCTGGAACAGTTAATCTAATTAAGAAAAGTCCATGTTAAACAAGCATTTAAACAAATCATGGTTCAAGTCAGAATTGTTTCTTGGCTGTCTTTAAAAGTAAATAAAACAACAGCAACAAAAAAACCAAAAGCTAAGTTCTTTTTGTATCAAATGTATTGCCTGACTGGCATTGGTATACAAAATATTTGGAAGAAGAACCTAAACATTTAATTTATACTTTGCACATTTTGAAACAATTTTTGTTTTGTTAAGTCACAATACCTTTTACATCTTTTGCTTTTTAAACTATTGTATAAAATGTTCAATTTTATTAATTTATGAGAACATACTAACTTGCTAGATATTTCCCAGTATTTATTAAATGTATTATAGGAATAATTCAAGCTATGGTAAGCTATAAGCTCTAGTGTTTTGAAGATGGCTTTAACAGTTCTTTTGTGAATTTAATTTCCAGCACCCGGCCTCACTGGAATTGTTGGAGGGCGCCCCAGAGTGTAAGTTAACTCCTGATCATTAACTTGTTGCAAGCTTCCCCACCTTGAAACAGCAACCACAGAAGCAACTAAAGTCTTTCCATTGCACACTCTGCTTAATAACTAATAACAACATAATAGTGAGCACTGCAAGATATGTATGAAAATACTAAAATTCTCTCTTGAATTATTGAATATCAGTTAGGTGTCTGATCAGCTTAAAACAATGTATTTGCTTAATGAGCTGTAGGGAGCACTTTTAAATGTGACTTTACAGCACGATAGTGTCATAGTATCATAGAATGGTTTGGGTTGGAAAGGGCCTTAAAAGTCATCTAGTTCCAACCCCCCTGCCATAGGCAGGGACACCCCCCACTAGACCAGGTTGCTCAAAGCCCTGTCTAACCTGGCCATGCTCAAGCATGTGCAGATTTCTGGACCAGATTTCTCTTGTACCTGTTAGTTTGGATTATGGAAACAGCAAATTTATGTGTGTACCAGCCCACTTCACCTAGAAATGTAAGGTCAAATGTCCCAGAACATCGCACAGAATGTGAACATGAACCCATTATGTGAGCAAGCTGAACAGAGTAACACTGAGCATATTAAAAAAATAAAAATAAAAAAATCCTGGATTCATTTAGTGTTTTTCTAGTTATGGCCAAAATCTGCTAGTTATTTATATGCTCACCTTTCCATACTTATTAATGAGAGCATCTAAAACTTTCCTGTCCCTAAGCAAATACTTTGATATATCAGTTGTGCACATGGAGATGGAGGAAGAAACAGTAGATAAATTTCCAGTAGCTCTGTGTAATTAGCTTGAGGTATCAATGTGGGGCTGACAATGACAATGCAATAGACTTCAATGGCATGAAGTGCATCCTTTGTCAAGAAAATATTTTCAGTATTTTGGCTACTCCCTGCTCCCATTTTCTTGTTGTTGTGGGTTTTTTGTAAACAAAATCTTACTTTCTTAATAGTTAAACTTAACTAATTTCTACGCTTCTTAGGCTTTCCAAAATTGTTTGGAAAGCCATTGCTAATCACAGCTAAATAGCTTTTAATTTAATTTCCCAAGTGTTTCTCTGGTGTATGAATAGTCTAAAGATGTATGATCTGAAATTTTCATTAATTTCTGGTTAAATGCATTTGTACTTGTTGTTTTGTGTGTCTAGGTCTCCAGTTTTCAAGCCGTTTTTCTTCTACTATCCCAAAAGCAATGTTCAGGTAAGACTCGCTGCTTAAAGCCTGCTCTGTTCTTTTTGAAGTAATTTGGAAAATTCTGCTGACTCTGCCACTTTTCAGTGACTTTGAATCCTGAAACTGCAAAGTATTCCAGTAACTTTGATTAAAAAATATTTTCCCACAGACTGATGTTATTCGCACAGAATGTCTTACAACAGTTGAACTTGCCGGCCTTGCATTCTATTTTAATTGCTGTGAATTTTGAAGTATCTTGCATCAAAACCGGAACTTTTCAGGTTCCTAGAACTATAGGTTTGCATTAATTTTACTGCATTTGCAAAGATGCTTATGAAAATTCAATACTTTTTGAAAGTTAATGATCCCTCTTTAAAGAGAAGGCAATTGGGTGTTCAGAGAGCTGAACATTAATCTTGTGAACCTGGACATGTCTTCTGACTTTTTGGGAGGTCTGCATTTTTTATATACTACTGGAAATAAGTATTAAAATCAGTGAATTTCCTCTGATTCATGTAGATTTTACCGTAGAGAGTTAGGCCTTTTGCTTCCAAATACCCTGTCTGTAAAAACAGTAGTAGTAATTTCTGCTCTTGCCTATATTGCAAAACCTGTAAAATTATGAAGGCCTGTGTGACTATGTGATGAGTATCCTGGAGGAGTCTGTAAATGAGATCCATCTCTGTGGCCTTATTCAGTTCATAACAATAGTTGCTTTCAGTCTGAAGTTACTGTTCAGATGACTAGGCAGTCCCTAGGTGAGAAATTAGTGTAAGATGAAACATTGAGCTAGCGCCCTTCTTTTGTTATGCATGTACCTCTGTGTAGATTGAAGTCTTCAAGATAAACTTGAAGAAACTGATTTTACTGAAAACGTAAAATGTTTGGATTTATAAATGCTGGTCTCCAGTTTTTGAAAGCCATCAGATACTTTATCCTTTGGCAGCTGCGGACAAAACTGTATATATGCCCTTCTTTTTCCAACACCTTTAACTGACTTAGGTATTGCATGCATCTCCTGCCAAGGCATTCTAATAATGATGCTTTTCACTCAGAGCTTTCTCACTTGTTCACCATCAAGAAAGTGTCCAGAGTCCAGAACACAACTGTTGTGACAGGATTCTGGCTAGGATGGTGAAGGGAAGCCTGAGGAACACAGGTAGCAAGCAAAAGGTGGGGGGAAATTAAAAAAATAACCAAGCAAAAACTGGTTGATTAAAAAAACAACTCTGTAAAATGATCATCTGAAATGCTTAGAACACTTAAATTGATTACTGAAAAGGACTGTTTCATTTTCATCCTTTAACGTGCATACAGTGAATAGCACAAATAAGCTCAAATGTTACATTTTTCTTTGAGTAGCACTTTGCATTAGTGGGAAAGAATTTTAGATTAATTTTACAGGAGCGATGCTATTTAGTTATTAAAACTAAGTTTATAAACTGTGCATAGTGGAAAAATCCTAAAAAAACCCCCCACCCACCTTGTTATTTAAAGAAGTTCAAATACTTATTTTTATTGTCACCTACTTTTTGCTTTATACAAATGGCTTGTCTTTGCCAAATTTAATATGAAATTATTATTGTTGTGGAAGTTTAGCCTACTACTATTTTGTTTATCAAATTAAATGTAAACTTATTAATTAGCACTGTGTTCCAGACTTGGTAAAATGCTATTAAGATTAAATAATTACCTAATTTAGCAGGGGAAGAAAGCTGTGTCTGATCTACTCTTTCCAATGCAGAAGATAAAAATCCTTGCTCTAGGTAGCTAATCTGATGAATGCACTGATACGCTATTAACAAAATGCCATGTGACCTGTCACTGTTGTACTGCAGTAATATTAAAGGTTATGTAAAAGTGTGATGTAAGTGATTCAAGTCCTTGATTCAAAGTTTTAGCCATGTATTAACAGTGGTCTAGCTACAGATTACAGAGTAAGTAAGGTATGAATTAACTGCTTTTGTAAAGTGGAAGTTCAGTTACAAAGAGTCTAGTTGCTCTAGTTCAGCATTTGACCTAAAACCAAAAACCTCTGTAAGGAGATTTTCAGATATGTTAATATTGCTACAGAGGGTTCTTTTGTGTTTGATAACACCTTTCTGGGTGTCAGGTTGGATTCAGCATCTCATTTGCTGTTTCCACTGCTCTTATGCAACTGTCCCAGTTTTATCATAGATCAGCAGTGGTTTTAACAGTGCAAACAATAGTTATTTTCCATGTATGTTTTTTCATGCTTAAAAAGTAACCTAAAACTTTCCTAGGGAGAAAAATTCTTGCAAACCTACTGAAGGCAGGAACAGCTTTTCTGAAATACATGTGGTGTTTGTTTGTTTGTTTTTTAAAAAATATTCCTCTTGCATAAGCATTGGAGGCCTTTGTCACTAGTGGCTATTCTCTAAGAACAATCTTAAGGAAGAGGGCTAA
Source organism: Podargus strigoides (assembly GCA_028020825.1). Lineage (NCBI taxonomy): Eukaryota > Metazoa > Chordata > Aves > Caprimulgiformes > Podargidae > Podargus > Podargus strigoides. The sequence continues at coordinate 45,603,378 of CM051621.1, read as the reverse complement.
GATAAGATGAATTATCTTGCATTTGCTGACAACTGAGCACTGATAACTGCTGCAACTAAGTTGATGTATATTGTTTTGTTGGGTCAGTGTAACCTGGTTGTGTATCTGAGTCTTCAGTACTGGCAGTCCTCCAATGCAGATGAAATGGATGCAGTTAATTTTTCACAGAATCACAGAATCCCAGGGGTTGGAAGGGACCTCGAAAGATCATCTAGTCCAACCCCCCTGCCAGAGCAGGGTCACCTAGAATACATCACACAGGAACGCATCCAGGCGGGTTTTGAATGTCTCCAGCGAAGGAGACTCCACAACCTCTCTGGGCAGCCTGTTCCAGTGTTCTGTCACTCAATGATTGTGCTGTATGATTTAACTAGATAAACCTTAAGTGAACAGACCAGTTGGCTAATGAAATAGCAGACTTGACTATGTATTTTTTCAGATTTCTTTGGGGAGGGAGGGGTAGAGAGAGTTCATCATGCAAGATGAACAGTATGACATTTTTTATTTTATATTTTCATCTCAACATAAGCCCAAAATATCCAGTATTAATTTGGCTTTCTATAAGTTGATTTTGCAACATTTATTTGAAGATGAATTTAGGATCCAAAGAAAATTTTGTCATTAATACAGACATTGATGTTAAGAAGAAAAGGAGGTTGTATCATGGAAGAGCTGAAAGCTTTCAAGTTTTGGGATTCAGCTGTCAACAGCTGTGACACAAAATTCCATGTAGTGCTGCTGTATATAGAGGGAGATGGAAAGAGAGATTTGTCTTCCTTAAAAACATACCAAACTGGATAGAACATTTCTATTATTTTTATGCTTTTTTTCTCCTACACAAAGATTTTTTAGATGTACAATGGATCATTATTATTATTGTGACTTTTTAAAAGGGAGGGACAGAACTTTATCCGTAAAGGTGTTACTGAAAATGTGCCAGATCAATACTAAAAATATGATTTATTTAATGTTCACATGTTGCACTGGATTTCTAATTTGACAGTGTGAAAATGGGTATTTTTTTCCAGATTGACCTATTTCTAAATGGGCAGCATGTTGAGACATTTGAGGAGGATCTCACATTTACATCAGATGAGACTGTTTCATTTGATCCTCCTAAGATAAGCAGTGAATTCAAAGGTATGTTCATGTTTTTATTTGTGTGTCATTTGCTGTCTTTGTCCTGGAAAATCATGTGCTAGACTGTCTGTGAAATATATTTTACCTCTTTATACTATATATTTTTAAATCTGTGGCAAAACACTTAAGCTACTTTTGTTGGGAGGAAGGAGGTTAGCATTCCACAATATGAAAGATATTTGAGACTATAACAAGTATGGAAGTAAATTGTTATTTGAAAAACCTTAGACACAACTGAAGAGAGTTGACCGCTGGCTTGAAATTGAAACATGGTTTCAAAGTATACTGCAATTTTACTTTGTTAATCCTGGAAATAGTTGGTTTTACCTTAGATCAAAATAGTTGTGTTAAGAATGGAGGATAGACTTACAGAATGTTTAGAGTGTAGATAATTAAAATTTGGCCCTGTTCTGTATGGCAGCCTTCACAACATGAACAAGAATGGGATCGACCTGGAACTGGTGATTTCTAAAGAAAACTCATTAGGCTAATGATCCAGCATGATAATTCCTGTGTTGCTGTTAGATGTGTCCAACCAAATTCTCTGAAGAAAGAAAGCAAATTTGAGAAGGGCAAACCTGTGAGCCGAATGGAGTAGATCAGGATGTCTGCAATGAAAAAGTCGTGTTCAGAGTTGCTCATACAAGCTAGGTACTAAGTTACGGATTACTGAAAGTTTGAAGATTTTTATGTTCCTTCTAATGGCAGAACTATATATGATATTTCTTAATTTACACACTTCATAATTGCCTTTTGGTCCAAACAGAGTCTTTATTACCTTATTCCTGCTCACCAGAGAAATGAGAGAATTATTTTAAAGCTGTGGATAGATATTTTCAAATCTAAATCAGGTGACTAAACCTAAAGATCACTTGTTAGAAATATTTCTGAAAGTAATACTAAAGCTGGAAGAGTAATTTGGGTATTTAAGTCTGTGTATACTCAAAAAGTTAATGCTGTGAAGGTACCAATATGTTAAGATTTATTGTGGATTCCAGATATAGGTGAGGTAGTATTTCTCAAAACTGGTAATACAATAGTGTAATGACTAATTATGAGTTAGTAAGGAATGTTCTGTATCTTGTAGAGAAATTTTGAAATACACATGACTCTGTCTGGTACTGTTTGAAAGTCACTGGTACTGGATGTCTGATCATGGCATGCATGAGTTCATCTTTCCCATCTATTCAAACATCTCTTCAACACAATGATTTGTGTCATGTAGAAACAAGTTAAACTCTTAAGTACATTTTCGGCTCTTAGTGTCTGTTGCAAACCTAATGTCACACCAGAACCTCTCAGATACCTCAGAGTTTCCAGGAGGACAGTGGGGGATTCATTGTTCTGCTTAATAAAGGAGTTAGCAAAGGTCCTGGTAACTTTTTTGAAGGTGTCTACAATTGGAGAAACAACAAGCTGTTGCCTTCTTATCATTTGAGAAAACTTTGAGGTGACTGACATCAGCATTTAAGTACTGAATTCTTCAGGCTTTATTCAGCCAAAACCCAGCTTTTGAGGGACAGCAGAGCTTCTCTGGTTGTTTCCCCTGAGAAGGACCTCTAAACTTTTGCCCTTAGCTGTAAATAGAAATGTTTTCTGTATGTGACTAAATACCTACCTACTTCTGTGGCTTATCGCATGGACAGCATAGATGAGAAATAGACAAATGGGTTAGACTGTAAAAGGGGTATCTTCTTCTAGAACATTTTCTGTCAGCATTTAGTAAGGAGAGAAGTATTTTTCTTAGTTTCATGGCTATCTCAAGTGTGAGGGACTGTTGGTTATCTTTGAATAGATAAGACAAATATGTGAAAATGGATTTCAAAAATGCTGCTAGATGTGGTTCTGGGAGAGTGGAATTTGAATTTACCATTTCCCTAGCTTGGAAGGGAATTCTTCTGTAGATTTGTTTAAGATGTTTATTAAATGAAAACAATTTCCTGATAAACAGATCATGAAAGATAAATCAATTAGGGTAATAATAAATGAGAACACCAGAACACTGTTTTGAATTGGTTTTATTTAAAGGGAGACTGTCAAAAGACTTCTACAGCTTGTACAGTTTAAAAATTGTCATACTTCAGTCTTTGAAGCACTACATTTTTTTCTTGAATTGTGTATTGAATGAAATTATTAAAAATAATGTGATTTTTCTGGTGTATGAAGTGTGGTAGTCTTGTCCAAAATGAACAATGAGCTTTAGCTGGACTTTTTCAGATCCTCTCTCAATGGAGATGTTTCATCAAAAATAATATTCCCCAATGAAATAATACACCCTTTAATGTTTTCTGCCAAATTTCATGACATATTTCTGCTTGCATGTTTCATGGAACTGAACATGGAAAAGACTGTGAGCATCAGGCTCAAAACAAACCTGTGTCAACTTTCTCATTGGATGCTTTCACCATTTCAAATTTCATGGTACCATTAAGAACCATTGTACCAGGCTAAACTGTAATCACATCTTTGACAGTGACCCAATACAGGTTTAAAACTTTAGGTCTTAGTTAAAGCAGTTTAACGCTGATATGTTGCTGTTTGGGGTGTGGGTAGATGTTCTGTTTCTGATCTAGCTGTGCCAGTAGAATAGATTGCTGTGGTGGGCCCCCAGTTGTTTGTTATTTTCCCTGTTATTGCCACTCAGTTGTGCCAGCAAAGCTACTCTAAGTGTTGCCTGATGTGTTTCAACCCAGTAAGTAACATGAACTAAGATACACTGAACAAATGATGTGTCACATAGTGAGGCATTTTTGTTATCCACAGTATCTCCCACGCTATACCCAAATGAACTTTTGGGATCTGTCCAGCTGCCACTGCCACAGATTTGCAGCCTCACTTTCTGATAGGGACAGTGAAAACTGCAGCCAGTAGGGCTTGGACGTAGTTTCTTTGTTACCCAGCTTTGCAAAAGGTCTTCAGGTCAGTCTGGCTTGTGTCTGAGGAGTCAGTGATTTTCTGTGGACAGGGAGGAGTTGAAGGTGATGATGATTTGGTGAAGACTGGGTTTACCTGATCCCCTGATGCAGGGTGCATATCTAGCCATGTCTTAACAGTAGATGTACTTCCATTTAAGTCATATTTGAACTTATCACAGTGTTAATTTTGTTTTTAAGTAAAATTTAAACATTCATTTATATCTTAAGGGTGAATTTAAATTGGCATAGTTACACTTCTTAATACAGTCTGCCTTTGGCCAGCATTTGCAGCATAACATCTTTAGTATTGGGTCTCTTACTCCCTAAAATTAAAAACAAAACCACAAAAGCAGCACAATAGTTTGATATCCTTAGCAGAAGTAATAACAATACCGAAAAGATAGACCAATGCATTTTCAAATTGCACTGTGTCTTGGAACGTGAGATGGGATGGAAATTGCTAGATGCTCACTGCCTAAAAACTGGGATATAACCTGCTCTTCAAGTTTCAGTATTATGTTGCTCTCGGTGAGTAACTGAAACTGACTGACAAAGTGAGCACTTCATCTCTTGCTTTGGGGAACAGAAACTAAATGGTGTCAGCCTACTAGTCATAGTAATCAATGACTACAAGAGTTCTGTGCTAACTTAACCATCTAACCTCATGTATAGGCCATGTGGATCCCACAAGCTTGAAGTTCTGGATTTGAGCAAGAGTGGGTTTGCCTTTTTTTTTTTTTTTTTTTTGGTATATAAATAGGTAAAAATAATAAATATGAACTTTGTTCAGCGAAGTGCAACAATCTTTATGGTCCTAAAGGCCTGGAAGTTCAATAGTTGGACACTGACAAGTTAAAAAAATTAGGATTGCCTTCTTGTAGAGCATGCATTTATGACCATTTACAACCTTTTCATATGTAATACTAAGATACTTACAAAATCAGTAATTTGAAAAAGAAATCTTGGGTTTCATCTATGCAGCTGAACAAGTAACTTACAGCAGTGTGTATGAAAGTGAGACACGTTGTCTTGAAAAGGATTTTTAATCTGTGACTGTTTTCTACAGACATCATTAGAATAAACAGACATTACAGAATTATCAGGACAGGAGCAACTACATGTATTTTCCACGTGCGCTGGAAGTGGAGAGACCTGTGTGTTAAGGGGACAAAAGTTCTTAGCTAGTCAAGAAATGTCAAGTAGCTGCTGTGCCTCCTTCAGAGATATCACATTGTTAAGACCAAGATGAATTTTCATATTCAAGGGTGGAGGAAAAGGGCATGCCTGGCACAGCATTCAGCTGTAAAAAGGTAAAAGGAATTTAGGAGACAGAGCAGGAGGGATCAGTTTCATAATTTTGGCCCCCAACCTCACCTTTTGTTTCCCAGGTCTTCCTGTGGGAAGAAAGTTTTGGAAATGTTTTCAGGAGTACTATAATCAATGCAGAAAGTATACAGTTAAAATTACAGTTACTTCTTCAAAATATATGGCTTTTGGTAGCTATCATTAAAATATATTCATTTTTATATTGTATAGATCTGCCAAGTGGTCCACATACTTATCGCTTAGAAGATCTTGCCTATACTAGAAGTGGAGACAAAGGCAACTCTGCAAACATAGGTATTTTTCTTTTTCTTGCTTTCTGAAGTGATGCAGGATTTTCAAGTAAGAGTTACATATCAAGCGCTGTTCTTTTTCTTTTTTTTTAAAATCTCTCACATCACACTTTTTTATTGTCTCTGTGCTGAAACAAACAATAATCCATATAAAACAAGGATTTTACTAATGAAATATCTGTAGTTTTCTATTTACGAGCTGTTGAAATCTGATGTACTAAGAAAAAATACTTGCATGTCCTACTACAAAAAAAGACCTTTAGGATTGCAGAGTTGAGCTTCCCAAAGTTAAGAAATGCCTTTTTATGGTTTCCTTTATACATTAGTTGCTTCTCCTTTTATGTGTGTGTTATGTAACCTAATCTCTTGGTTGTCTGATCACGTATAATATTTCCATACATGAATTTTGTAACATATATATGGCTGAAACATTGACAGTGTTAGAAAATAATGAAATTGTTCTTGCATGTAAGAGAATGTTTTTATTATATTGTTAATCCAATGGTGTATTTTAGTGTGCAGTCTCTTTACACTGATTGTGCTGCTTCTTGCATTGTTTAATAATTCCTTCTATTCCTTACTTCTGCATGCAACAATTGGCTCTCTTACTTGTTGGAAGATGAGAGCGTGTGGTGTTCAAAGCTCAGTATGAATTAAAGGTGCGTTTGGGATTTGATTTGCTATTAGCTGTCACGCTAAAACTGATGAATTTTGTTCATTTATATTTAGGAATATAGTTTTCTTGTCCTTGTTTGTGATTTTTTTGGGGGGGTTGAAGAATGAAGGAATGTTGATTTTTTTTTTTTTTTTTTTTCTTTTTTTTTTTTTTTTTTTTCTTTTTTTCCTTTTTCTTTCCCCATGGTTGACCGCTGTTGCAATGTCGCATTGCTGAGTCACAAATGATGCATAGCTAATAGACTTTCTCAGATAAAGATACTATTGCTTTATTAAGGAACAACAATAACGACAACAAACTTGACCTCTAAGATTAAATTAGCTTTGAAGTCCACAGATAAAAAGAACCCTGTGACACAAATCTGTTTTCCTATCCTGCTGTGGAATGTCAGCTTCAGCATGAAGTTACCTGAAGCTTATGAAAGCATATTTACAGCAATAAAAATGTAATTGTGATACCTGACACATCAGGATCTCACGCAAGGAGTGGGGCAAGGACCAAACCTTCGGTCACTGATTGTGCCTTGTTATGGTTAACTGCAATAACTTGCCTGAGTCATACCAGCCATTTAGGGGAAGAGAACTGCATGTGAGTGGTTTGTTGTGATGATGATGTTGTTCTTTACGTGTCTTTCAGTGGCAGGGACTGTTTGCAGCCAGAAAAAGTCCAATAATCATTTAGTCTGCGAGCATTCTTTAACGTCATGCTCCACACTACCTCTCTACTGACAGAGGGAAAGCTGTCATAATATTGTTTTTTATTCAGGAGCTTATTAAAGAGGATCGATATATACAATTTGAGTAAAGAGGAGGATCTCAAACCAGTTTTGAAAGGATAAATACAAATTGGTTTTAATAGCTCCTATTCCAACTAACAGCAGTTATACCTAACAGGTGTGATAGCACGGCATCCCCTCTACTATCCTTACCTAAAGAAAAGTTTAACTGCTCAAGCCTTGGAGAATTACTTCCAACACCTTTTAGAGCGAGAAAAACCTGAAGAAGAACTAGTAACAAGGTGAGTAGCTTTCTGCTTAGTCCACAGTTGTATGGTAGATACATGATGGTATTCAGAACTTAACGTAAAGTATGTTAATGTAAATATTGCAAACCTGTGTATTGGCTTTGATATTTTTTGTGTATCTTTCTTTGCCTTTTTAAATAACAACTTGAGCAATAATCATTGAAGAACATGAATTTGGATGTCTCCTGAAGTTGGACAAAGGTAGTAAATCTGTTTAGTGAAGGCACTTAAGTTAGCATATTAGTCTTGGGACTATTTCTTTGTTTCATTCCAGTACAGAATATCTCTATAAAATAGAAATGACTTCTAATGTCCTTTGAGAAGTGTATCTTTCCAGTGTTTTTGAACAGTTTGGACTGCAGGAGCCTTAGTAAATGAAGCTTCCCAAACCTCAGAACTGGGAGTCTGAAATAGCTAAAACACTACCTGAAGGACACACACACACACACACACAGCTAGTACAGACTGGAGCCTAAACTTACCTGATCTCCCATCCAAAATATGCCTTATCCTGTTATCTTAGTAAAACATTTTAATTTTTATGAAGTTTACTCACTTTAGAGAAAGTATTCCTTTGAGTACCCCATTCTCACCTACTTTTTCGACACACACATGCACCAAGCCAGAATTTAGAGGGGAAAAAAAAAACAACCCACAGCTAGTTTCCCTTTTTAAAGTATGGATAAACTGTTGTCTTTTTGCTTGTTCAAAGAGCTTGAGTCAGAAAGGCTCAGCTGAAAGCTCATAGCGAGCTTGGAGTTATTTTAACTACTGCTCTTTGAGTTGTAAGTGCTGTTCTTTGTCTTCATAAGCAGCTCAGTGCAGATCTCACCCATTGTTTCACAAGTGCTAACAAACCTGTGTATCTAATTAAATCTGATATCAAGAAATATAATTGTATTTCCTCTGAAACAGAGCAGAGAAGGGAAGAAATAAAAAAAATCTCATGCCTCCTAATGATACTTTTAGAAATTGATTCATTGTGGTTCCTTAATGCTGTTTATGGTCATAAATTAAAGTTGAAATTTGCTGTGTCTGGATGAAGCCAATTTATTTTGATTAATTAGACTATCTGTTCCTGCGTTTGGCTTCCTTTAATGATGTGATAATGGAGCTCTGTGAGTGAATTGAAAAACTACTGGAGAAAAAGAATAAATCCTTTTGTGGAAATATTCAGGATTAGAAGGATTATGCTCATGTGCTTCAGATTGTATAGTTTCTTTTTAAATTACTTGTTTATTTTTACTTTTATCTCTCATAAAAAGAGCTATCTTAGTGTTTCATTTCCCTTTGTTTCCTGTATTTAAAATGTGAGTGATTAAAAAATATGTATTAGTTTTGCTACTAAAAACATACAACCGTGGCTCTGCCTCGCTACAGAACAGAGATTGTCAGGTAGTTGCCTTTTATTCTATTTCATTAAAGTTATTAAATAGATGTGCTAAAGAGAGAAAAAGGGATTATTTTTGACAGAGAACACTGAAAACTCAAACTTTCAGATTTTCAGGTAACCTAGTGACAAAATATGGTATTTCAAACCCACCCCAAAACCACAAACCTACGTGACTGCTTCACTGCCATGTAGAGTACGTTCTTAACAGTTAATCACAGTTGTTCTTGGGCATAGGAGTGATGTACAAGCTCAACATGAAAGGTCTGAGCAGTCTAAGTGAGGGTAAGGAAGAGAGAGCAGTATTCAGACATTTGCTCAAAGTTTAGAACAGTATGTCAGTCTCTTGAATTCTGACTGGTACCACCATTAAAAATAGCATTGATGCAGTAGTAAGATGAGTAGCTAGACCATACTACCTGTGGAAGTTTTCTTTCTTTTTCTTTCGGCCATTTCAAAGGAAGTAGTTAAGCAGGCACCCCATTGTGCATAAGCATAGGAGTTCAGCTAGAACAGCGAATTTTCCTTGTTTTATTGGTTTCTGTCACAGGCCTGGTATTCCTGGAAGGGTTTATTGTTTTCTGTGCTTTTTAAAAGCAGCTCTTAAAAGTTTTGATTGAATTGTACAATTAGATAATATTTTCTTCCTTTAGATCTCAGTTAATTAAAATTAAATTGTTTAATTATGCTAGGTAAATGCACGTGAACATTTTAGTTGACGTATTGTTGCTGCTTTAAGACTATTATGCTGATTATAGTGTTTTTTCTTTATTGTGGAAGTGTATTTCTTGTGCAGAAATATTTTTGGACCCTAAGATACTTTAAACAGGCCTTAAAATATTGAAAATGCTGACCTTTGTATATTATTTTCTAATCCTAGTTTTAGCTTGAGTATCTCACTGTAAATATTTCCTCAAAGTACTTGAAGTGAATGTGCCATTCTGTGATGTTCCAAATTAGAATCTGTTGGTTGTATTATGTCTTCCTTCTGCCAGAATTACTGCAGAAAGTGAAAAGAAATTCTTCCACTCTTCTCATTTGCTTCTGGTTTTGTACGCTCGTCAGTTTTACTCCTCATTTGTTTAAATGATTGATTTTTCATGAAACTTCTTTTGAGAGCTGAGGTATTAGCTTCTGGAATACATATTCCATTAGTCTAGTTCTCGTGGAGAGATCTGCCAATTGTGAAATCTCTTGCTGCCTGGAAGTCTTTGCCAGTTTTTTGGAGTAAGATTTACAGCGTAGTGTTTTGGTAGGCCTCTAGCTCTCATGGTATATGGCTATTGGTAATTTGTATTGAGTCTTTTAGTTAAAAGTTTTGTGGGATCGTCTGATCCTGCTAAGTAGTTGATTATGTTATTAAATTTAGTAAATTATGTAGATGACTTATTGTGGAAATTGCTTTATTCTTCGTATTCTTATTGTCTGGTAGAGCACTGTTGGATTAATTGAACTTTCCTGCCTTCCCAATGGATTTGGCTTTACACATGATCATGTTGCCTGGCAACTAGTTTTCAAGGAAGGTCAACAAAATGCTAACACCAGTTTTCTTCTTAACAACAACTAATAAAGTTAATGCCAAAGTAGAGTGTGATAATGAAAGAGTAGAAGGAACAGTAAAAACTTCTTGCCTTGGAGACAGGCACAGACATTCCATGACTACTGCTTGCAAGAACATAACGAGAACTAAAGTGTGTGCCAGGCTGCTCAGCAGAATCATAGGCTGACCACATCTCCTTCCATGAAAGGTTCGGATCATATGCCCAAGATACAAGGGCGTACAGAGCTGTACGTACAGCGACAGCCGCAATTTTCACAATGATAAAAAGGAGCTGAAAAAGATAAACCTGAGAGTGACAAAATCAGCAGTGCAAGAGCACTGCAAGAAATTCCAGCAATTTCAGAGGACAGATTTGAAGAATTTGTCCCAAAGAGATAAACATCAGATAGATGACTAAAGAAAAATAGGTGGTGGTGGAGGAAACAGGATTTAAATTGCAGCAGTCAAACATCTGGAGACAGAGCAAGAGTTGGATATCGTCTTTGTTATTCGTCATGTCTTGCTGATGTTCTGATTAAATCCTTTCCTATGGGGAAGGAAAAAAAAAAAGGTAAGCTAGCAAGTTCTTGGACAAGGAAAATATTGGAGGAGAGCAAAACCAAAGAAAATCAAGAAGAATACAAGGAAGATGACAAAACACTGAAGAACTGTGCAATGAGAGGCAAATGGAAATATGCTATCGACCTATTTATGGCATTTGAAACAACTTTGTTAGGAAACCACAGAGCCATTTGCCAAACTTCTACAAAAGTTTCCAAATTGGAACTGTACCAGTCAAAAGCAAGTATGGAAAAATGCTTACAGTGGCAATAGAATAGAAAAATAGGTCCGTCACACTAAAATAAAATTTTATCTGTCCAAAGTACATGGTTCCAAGAAAGCGTTCGAATGTAACTCTGTTTTTCATTTGTTAGAAAATTATCAGTAGTTGGTTGTAAGAGTTTGATCTAGTGACTCATAGTTATTTCTCAGTAATAAAGTGGAGGCCTTCCCAGTTAGCTGGCAGCCTTCATTAGCAAAAGGGAGTTACAGGAATTAAACAAGTGTGTTTTTCAGTATCAGAAATAGGAACTATTAAAAATACTTCCTTCTGCCCACTGTGTTCTCTGAGTTCATATTGGATCTTGAACCTCTTGCCTACCATGCTTTCTAGATGAGCTTTAACTCTTGGGGGGGGGGGGGGAAAGTAGAAAACCTCATTTAAAGTGAATGAGTTTTGAAACTGAGTAAGAGGAGAGTGATTACTTTATGGTCCTACTTTAAAACTATTAAGGACTGTTAATTTGGAGTAAGGAGAAGGAACAAGAAGGCAGGGAAGGCCATGGGTTAATATTCAATTAGTTTTTAAGCCTTCACTCAGCAGTGGGGGAGGTGCCATCACAAGCGTGAAGTTTTTGCATGCTGTCTTTTGCTTGATGTTGTGTACAAGTGTTGCTTTCAAAATCTCAAGAGAAATAACATGTAGATTTTACTTTACAGGTATGAGTTGCCAGGAATCCATGGATTAAATTTTGTTCTGAAGAATTCCCTTGGTGGTGGTGGCATAGCATCCCTAAGAAGTGACCCACAGGCATGTATCAAAGTATTGATTTTAATGTAGTTATCTTTTGTAACAGTGTGTTACACAGTCTCTTTGTACCCAACTTTTGGGCTGTAGTTGTAAGCTTTTGATTTTGACTCTCTAGTTCCTTTTAATTTCCTGTTAATGTACATTATCTACTTAATTGGTTTTAGGTTTGAAAAGGACATAGGTAAGTAGAAAGTTGATTTAGAATAGTTGGTGGAAAAGATGCATACAAGAAAATGTTAAGAGTCTTTTGTACCAGCAAAATCAGGTCTCAAAAAGGCTGTCATGTTTTGGAGAATGCAGATTTACTAGACAATTCTGATTAAGTGTTTCGTAGTACATATAGAAACCATTAACTGTATGACAACTCCTGTAGCTTAGCCTATTACTCCTATGGTTAAAATACCGATAATTAATATAAATCTGAAAGAAAAAAAAAATGGATAGATCTTTTATGTTGGCCACATTATGTGAATCTAAGGTTTGATGGAAGTATATGAAGAGATAAATACTCGTAAAACTTACAAATCATACTGAATTCTTACACTGATTATAGGAAAAATATTCTATTAAACCATTTTTTTTAAACTTAATTTACAAAGGTGGTATAGTTACATAGTAAATGGAATGTTGGTTTGTTGGTTTTTTTTCTTACAGGGCAAAGCACTTGGACAGATGCTGTTGGATTTCCAGATCAAAAATGTTCCTGATTTAAAATCACTGATAGAGTAACAGGTGTTTAGTACATATGCTTTTAACACTGAGTGGTATAAAAACATGTTACAAACAAGAACTGGCTTCTTGAGTGAGGGTTTGTGGTTTCTTTTTCTTAAAGTCAAAGAGCAGAAATTAGTGACAGTTATCTCTGAGGCTTAGCTATATGGCACAGATTAGCAAATGTTTGGAGTAATACCAGACTAATAGCTTTGTCTGTGACTGATAGTGTTTCTTGTCTAGATAATACATTGGATGAAGAATTAATGTATTTCCTGTAAAACAGAATTAATCAAATTGCAACGTAACATTTAATTATGAGACAAGATCATCTTTGTTCCAAGATGGAAATTATCTCCTGTTCAGTCCATCTCTCTTTTTTCTTCTCTGTCTTTATTTGAAAATTAAATGGACAGATAGAGTTGAGCTCCTGTCAGCTGTGTTTGTCCTGTGCCTAGAGTAAGGCTGGGTAACCTGCCGTGCTTCGCTATGAAGTCAGCACTGCCTGGTACTGGGGAACAGCCTTCCTCACAGGGCAATTAGAAAAGTAATAGTTGTTACTGTTACAGAGCGACTGGTAGTAAACGACCTTTGGTGGTGATCCACCAGACTTCCAGCAATTTTTCCAATGAATGACAGACTTTACTCTTACAGTTTCCAACATCTCTTAATAATTAATCCATCAGTTGAAAGCACTGACTAGTAGGAAATTACTGTTCTTGGTGTGGGAATACATTTGAAGATGAGGATAGGGGGGTGCTGTGAGCTCATCTGCCTGCTTGCTGTCTTGTGATGGTGCAGCCCTGGCAGGGGAGGAAGGGGCTGGGTGGTAGAGGGATACCTTGTTTTGCTTCAGGGCTGTTTAGTTCTCATTTCATGAAGCAGAGTCCTGCCTGGATTAAGTTCATTTGACTATCATTTGCATTGCCCTTCCCACAGAAAGGTCTGTTTCCTGCTGTGAAGGAATACCATGTTGAATGCAGTGTGTTCCATCTCTTCTGACACCCAGGTACCACCTCCCCATCTCCCTTCCTGCACAGTCTGACTAGCAGGTTCAAATTAGGATGCTCCAAAACTTCCTCACCTGGTTAAGCAGAGACTTAAAAATCCAACTCATACTTCCTGGGACAATAGCATGGTGGAAATTCTGGCCCAATAATATTTCCTTTGCAGAAGCCATATCAATACTGCTCCATGTGTTCAGACATGTTATATTCAGAAATGAATCTTTTCCTATATTTTGGGGATACTTATTTGTTTAGTGCTGACAAAATGAGAGTAATATCAGATAAAATAATGAAAACAATTGTTTTTTAATTGTCACCAAAACTGTTCATTGTTCCTCGATCTCAATCTGTGCTACCACTATTACTGATTACCTCACCTCTTGCTTGCTAATGACGACGATCCAGTCAATTGTTCCCACCTTTTCTGTGTTTTTGTTCATTTGTTCATAAGTGAGCGCTCTGTCCATCTAAGCGTATTATTCTCTTAGCGAGTCGTAAGTACTATCTGTGTACACAGCATGATTCTAGTTGTAAAAAGTGAGTCATTACTTCATTGCAGAAAAATATGCAACTTAGTAACTTTGAAGGGAAAACGGCATGCTGGTTTTATGATGTTTACAGTCAGTGTTTTCTAACAAACTCTTGTTAATAATCTGGAAGCCTATTAGTTTAGCAAAACAGACAAAGGTATTGAGAGGAAATAAAGAAAAACTGATAGACCTCGGTAGTAAAACTAAAAGGATAAAAAGTCTACAGTAAATATTTGCAGTTCACTCAATATGCTGCTTAAGTGACTCTAAATATATATGCAATAACTTTTGAATAAAAGTGAACATTTATAAAATATAAATTTGTTTTAGTCATTTATGTTGTTTCTTCTACTGGAAGAGAATGATACTTAGTTCAAAGGTTCTTTGTTTTGGGGTTGTTTCACTTGTCTGCAGTTTCATGCATTGTCTTGCTGGTTCCCTTCCTCCTTCAGATTTTGTCTCTCTGACCCTAGTCTTTGTTAAATACAAACACTGAAAAAGTGATACTATTTTCTAGAGAGCTGGCTATTTACAGCTCTACAATGGACGCTGTAACTTGCTGAAAAGACTGGTACAGTGTTCAAGTGGACTGGATATGGGAATACAAAGGTGTTATTTTTTTCTCTCTGAAATTGCCCTTTTGGATGCTGTGAAGCAATCCTTGACAAACAAGTTTTCTGTCTATTACTTCTTTTAGTGCACCAGCTTAAACCAAGCGGCATTGCTTTTCAGATACTTTTCTCACAAATTATAGCCTCCAAAAATCCCTGTCCAAAGATTTTTATTTTCCACGACCTCCTTAACGTGTTGTAAATTCACGAACCTGAACTTGTTCCAGCAATTCCAGCTGACCTGAATGCTTGTTAAAGCTGCATTTGTTTCTTCATCTACGGTAGAGATTGAGAAAGGTTTCTTAAAACATAAACTGTACTTGAAGGTGTGCATGTATGCCGTCAGCATTGGCTTAACTTCAGTCAGTTAAAAAACGCATTTTGCCTGCTTTATTAAACCAGGGCTGTTCCTCATATGGGCAAGAACTTACCCTTCCAATTGCCTTTCTTTCCTGCTTTTTCCCTACTGTGTTAGCTGTGAGGGCAGGATGAAAATAATGCCTTGCATGTAAAATAAGGTTCCATCTAGTATGAGTTTCAGTGTAATGGAAACTGGCTCACACCTCTTACCTGGGAAGTTTTTGCACTGTGGCTCATGTGCACTACAAAACAAAGGCTACATGCTCTTACCTCTCACAGCCTTCTTACTGCATCTCACCTAATTCTCAAAAATAAATCATGGGGTTTATCATTAAATTATTATATAGCAGCTAACAGTCCAACCAAATACTTTCTCAATGTTTGTTTTATATTTAATATTTCAGAGTGATTTTCCCACTGCAATTTGTGTATTAAAGGTACAAAAGTGACCCAAGATAAAGGATGTGCCAGAGTGTTTGAGGCACAAAGTATATTTTCAGTTTAGTGATCTCCAATGAAGGCATTTTCCCACTAAAATATGGGGGGTGGAGGATGGGTGCTTTCCCCCTCAAAGCAGAGGAAAAATAATTGTAAGTATACCTTTTAAATTTTGTTTTGTATCATGGCAGTTTGAAGGTAATAGGAGTGCAGCCCTTTAGGTCTGAAAGCAGATGATGTTGGTTGCAGGTTGCCTTTAAAGAATCTGAACGGTTTCATTTGAAAATGACTCTGATATGTCACATTAAGTGCTTTGCACACAGTAATGCTCCCAGTGGTTGCATGGTAGTGGCAAAGCATTACCTGGGTGGTAGATTTCACTTGCTGCACCTGGGTATACGTGCTGGCTGGAGGAGCAAAGCTGTTTCACAGGCCTGTCTGCCTTTTATGCTTGTTCTATTGGGGTTTCTGGGCCTGAGAGCGAGCAAGTGGTTGGGAAGCTGAGGGGTGGAGAGGAGGCTCATTAGTACCTCAGGTATGAGGAACTTACACTGCAGAAATGTACCACTTCTCACCTTACTACTTTGAATCCCTCCCATGCACTAAGACTTTGAGTCTCCTCCTCATGGCGATTCCACTTCTTTGGTTTCATCCTGGTTTCCTTTCCGGATTTACTTGAAATGGACCCTGGTGATTTTGGGATTAAAGCTAACTGGCATTAAGAAAGCAAACACAGGATGCCTCCAGAGGAAAGACCCCATTGGGAAATGTCTGTTCTTGCCAGGGAGTTCTGCTGAATTCCTCTACCTTCCTTTGGGCAGGGGAGAGAAATCTGAACTGTGGGACTGAAGCATCTCTAACACCTATTTCAACAAAGACCGTCCAGACACTCCCTTGACAGCTTTAGGGAAGGGGTGGGGGTGTGTCCTGAGATGGCAGCACAGGGCAGGACAAGTGCTTATCCTCCAAGGAGTGAGACGGGAACCTTTCTGTGCCAGGACTTCTGTGGAGTTTTTGATAACCACCTGGCTGTGGCACAATGCTCCAGCTGTGGACCAGCTGCTGTGACCGTCACCAAATGGGTGAGACGTTTTATCATGATGAGGGGGTTTAATCTTTTCCTTCTTCCCCTATCCCTTAAAAATAATGCACTACTTAAAAATGAGAAAAGCCCCCCCTCCTCCCCCTATTTTCACTTATTAGTAGGAAAAGTTTCAAACTGTCCAGATATATTTAAACATCTGGATTTGAAAAGATGCAGGTTTAACTATATAATTGTGTGGCTGGTGGCTAATCCACAGGGTTCCTACCAGCACCATAAGCACCGTTTATAAGGTATTTTCTCTTTTGTAAGTGATGTGATTTGAAGCAGGGGCTTGAGATGGCTAAACCTCTGTTGTGTAAAAGTTTGGCTGAGACTCTCCAGAGGAAATCCAAAATGCCTGATCACGGGGGTAAGATGTGCTGGGGCTCTGGCCTGTAACTGGTGACCAAACAAGAAGTTATGGTGGGCCTCTCTCTTTGCAGATGGAGCAAAGTGGGAGGATAACCTGCAGTTTCCCAGGAAGCTGCTCTCTGCTCCAAGCAGGACGAAACAGAAGGGCAACACCAGCCATCAGTTACTTTTGATGAGCAGTGAGGTAACCTGCTCCCCTGAAATATTTTCATTGAGGTGTCAAAAACTTGCTTTGGGTCACTGATCATAGAATCATAGAATCACCATGGTTGGAAAGGACCTCCAGGATCCTCAGTCCAACCTTTATCCCATCATCTCCCTAACCACTAGACCATTAGACCATGGGCCTCAAGTGCTTCGTCCACTCGTTTTTTAAACACCTTCAGGGATGGCGACTCCACCACCTCCCTGGCCAGCCTGTGCCAGTGCCTAACCACCCTCTCAGTAAAGAACTTCTGATTCTGACTGAAAAGCCTCATCTTTCCTGTGCATGAGATCCTGCCTGAACCTTGGTTCAGTACCCAGGGTGCTGGGATGCATCCTACCTGCGTCCTTCACATCCCCTTTGCTGTTATATTCATACCTGAGCTGTTCCCTGACGGAAAGAAAAGGGACGGTGAACCTTTTTTTTTTTTTTTTCTTTTTTTTTTTTTTTTTTTTTTTTTTGCTGGTGTGCATCCTTCATCTGCAGGTGCTCAGGTTTAAAGTGACTGAGGAAGGAAAAATAAATAGCTGTTTCAACATGGTTTGTGTGCGAAGAGGTGCCAAGCTGTTATGCACTAGCCCTCCTCTTCTTGCTTCCCTTTGTTGTACTTGGCACCGTGCGTTTTGGGGTGTTTGCCTGAGCGTCTGCACCCCGCGGCAGGGCAGGTCGGGCAGGTTGGCAACTGTAGAGCCTGGGTTTGGGGGAAGATGCTCTAACAAACTTCTCCAGCCTTGCTTTCCACTCCCACTCTGAGTCTGACAGAGGCGATACCTTCTCCGTAGTGGAGTCGGTGAAAGGCTGCAGGCACGGTGGCGGCGGGGGACCCCCCGGCACCCTCCGGGCCTTGTCATCTTCCCGGTAAGATGAATGTCTGTCTCATCCATCATCCCGCGGTCGCCGTGGGGACGGGAATTTGTTCGGCTACTGAAACTTATTGGCCTCGGACGGGGGCGGCTTTGTTGTGGGCTCCGTTGCCAGGATTTATCCATTTACATAATGGATTAGCATGAAACGGAACGCCGGGGAATGCCTTTCCCCGCTCGCTCTCGGCTGGAGGACCCCTAGGGCAGTTCGGTCCCCCCGGCGGGGGAGGGCGAAGGCGGCGGCCCGGCAGCCCTCCGCTCTGCTCCCGGGGCGGATGAAGGGCTCGGAACGCACTTTTCTTCTCGCCCTCGCACCTGGGGGAGGCGGGGGGCGACAGCCGCGCTCCCCGGAGCACCCCGTGCGATCCCCGGGGCGGGCGCTCGCCGCGGTGGGCTGTCCCGGTGCCCGCCCCGCCCCGCCCGGCAGGCTAGAAAAGCGGGGGCAGGCGGCGGCGGCCGCTCGGTGGCAGCCAGGGCTCCCCCATCCCCGCCGACCATGAAGAACGCGGTGCCGCAGGCGGCCTCGCTGCTGCTGGAGAAGCTGCTGCTCCTCGTCCACGTCCGCGCCCTGCCCGCGGGCTCCGGCGGGGAACCTCCCCCGGCGGCGGCCGCCCCCGGTTACTACGACACCAGCTGCTTCAAGCGGGGCGACTTGCTGGAGGTGCCCCGCACCCTCTTCATCCACTTCGGCATCTACCTGGGGGAGAACCGCGTCGCCCACCTGATGCCCGACATCCTGCCCGCCCTCACCGGCGACCGCCGGCAGATCCAGCGAGTGGTGACCAACAAGCGGCTCATCCTGGGCGTCATCACCAAGACGGCCGCCGTCCGCGTGGACACGGTGGAGGACTTCGCCTACGGCGGCAGCGTCCTGGTCAACCACATGGACCGGCTCTTCCCGGGGCAGGTGCTGGGCAGCGAGGAGGCGGCGCGCCGGGCGGAGAAGCTGGTGGGCGCCACGGCCTACAGCCTGCTCTGGAACAACTGCGAGCACTTCGTCACCTACTGCCGGTACGGAGCCCCGGTCAGCTTCCAGACCGACAAGGTACTGGGCGGTCCCGCGGGAGCCGCGCAGCCGGTGTCCCCGCGGAGGGGCGGCTGCGGGCGGCAGGGGGAGGCTGAGCTCCGAAGGCCATTATTAACACGCTCTCCGGGCTCTCCGAAGGTCCCACGGTCCCTGCGGGAGCCGCGGGCGGTACCGGGGCTACGGCTCGGTCCTGAGCCAGCGCCAGACTCCCCTTCGCCCCGCGCTGTGCTCCGGAGAGCCCCTGCGAGAGAGCTGGGGGAGGGAACGACACGGGGTCTGTAGTGGAGAGAGTGGGCATCTCCAGCTGCCCGGTTAAAACTTTCCTCTTTAAGGTTCAACTTACTTATTTATTTTTTTTGTTTCCAGTTCTGTGAGATGGTGAAGATGATTATTCGGGACCAGAGGAGCATCCTTGCTTCAGTACTTGTGGGATTAGCATCAATAGTCTGCCTGGGTTTGGCACCCTCCACCACGCTGC
Organism: Podargus strigoides; assembly: GCA_028020825.1. Classification (NCBI taxonomy): domain Eukaryota; kingdom Metazoa; phylum Chordata; class Aves; order Caprimulgiformes; family Podargidae; genus Podargus; species Podargus strigoides. The sequence continues at coordinate 45,583,801 of CM051621.1, read as the reverse complement.
CCACTATCTTCGTTCCCTTCGTCCTGTGGATGGCCGGCTAACAGCCTTTCCAGAGGCTCACAGCCATCCTGTACATAGATGTATATTACTGTATTTATGAAAGCACAGATTACTCATCGGTGTCGTGTAAAATTTCTTAACCTTGTGTGCCATTTTTAAATACAGCTTTGTCTACAACACAGTGCACAAGGCATAGCTTACTGTGTAAGCCAAATAATAGATTTCCTGAAAATCTCGGTACATTTTAACACACCTTCGAATCATGAAAAAGTAGGGTTGCGATGCAGTTCTGCTCCTTGCCTTTAGTTGTACACGATTCTGGTTATATCCTTCGTGTTCTTCAATCTCTTAGCTGCATACCCACGTGCCATAACTATTAATAAAAATGGATGATGGAGTGCCACAAAGTGATGGGTATTGAGAAGAAACTGCTTACCTTTTCCTTTAATAGATATAGTTTATATTCAGAAATGACTGTCTCCATTCCTAAAATACCCTCTAGTGGAGATACAAGTAAGTAAACTGACTCTTTTTGATAGCAAAGAAGAAAAAGCAACCGTAGGCTGGGTGCTGCAGCAGCACATCTGGCTGGATTGCCTACAGTCCTTTGAGTTCCCTTCTGGGAAATGTTCACAAATCTCTAACTTGTTTTAATTATGTAAACACGTGCTACTGTATTGAACAACTCTTTAATTGAGCTAGACGTAAGGAAAGACAGTTCCTCAGCATTTTCCTTGCTACTGATAGTGGTTAGTATGGCTAATATAAATGGTTACAGAGGGTTTTAGGGGATACGGGAAGAAACTAGCTTGCTTTATGACAACTAGCGACATACAAACATCTGAAATTTCCAGTGTTATGGGGCACAGGGAGGAGGAAAAGACAGACATTAATTTAGTCCCTACTTTCCCTCAGCAATGGGACCCATAGGGGTGCTATAATGCATCAAGGGTCATTGCAGCAGTTTCTGTGGTGGCTATATTGTCATTTTGGATATTGCCTTAAAACAAGATGCCTCTCGGTGAAAGATGACATGTATTGCTATGCTCATCTCTTGCAAATAAGTATTCACTTGCAAGCCGACAGCTGGTGCTAAAAATGTTTTGTCTTCAATGTTGAGGCCTTTCTGTTTATCAAGAATGTGTAAAGTTGGATTTGAAATCAAGTTCATCTAGCCAATTGTTTGAGTGCTAAAAATCTTTGCTATTTTTTTTTTCTTAACAGTGTCTTGGTATATGCAGGGAAATTGTTCAGCTCCTGGAACGCCTTGCACGCGATACATGCACTTACACGTTTGTGTGTTACGCTTGCCTTCCTTTCTAGCCAAAAGCAAATATGATGGTGTCTTTACCAAGGACTGAACCTCAGATTTTCTTCTTTCTGTGAGTGGTATTCAGTATCATGTCATCAGCTCTGCTACTGAAGTGGCCACTTTTCCCCATTTTTAGGGAGACACTCATTTTAACTGTGCTAGAAACCCCCGTCTCCTTCCCTTAGACCTTACAGCTGTTTGAAGATTGGATTCTTGAACTGTGAGTCTACTTGGCTGCTCTCTAATCATCTTTCTTCTGGCTGCTCCACTGTAACCGACGAAGAATGTAAAGACTGGGGTGAAATTCCAGGCTCATAGGAAACAGCAGCATGACTGCTGCTGCCATCAACCGAGAGGGGATTTCAGCCCAGCTTTCAGCACACGTTCAATCTGCAGCCCAGCCCCAAAGCAGCTTGTTATCAATTACTCTTGGATCCTCGTAAAATACTTCTGTCCTGCTTTCAAAGACTGCAATGCTCTGTGTAACTGTTTCTGGTAAACTTTTTAAATTAAGGTGTTTTTTTAATTAACATGAATTGCTTTTTCATAGTGTATGCATTAGTAATATTTACATAAATTCCAGTGTGGTTTTTTTACTTGCCATGCATAAGGTATGAACTGTAGTCATTACTGTAATTATATAAATAGAATTTATTCATTTTAAAATGTCTGCTGGCCTCTTGAAATTGAGTATAATGCTATAGCATTTCTCTAACATATCCCAGTAGGGCACTGAACAGTCCATTAACATGCAGTTACATGGTGTCTGATTACAGGTGGGCTTTTCTTTTCCCTTTTATTTACTTGGGATTTATAAGAATTCCAATAATTCTTATGATTCGCTTATACAATAAACAACGGGGTCATGACCAGTAACCAAATCATAAGTGGGATTATTGGAAGGCAGAGAAATGTTCCTGCTCTAGCTTTGGTATCAAAGGACCAATGCTCCTGCCTTGCTAAAGATGTTGAGCAAGAAGCATCCAGATTAGACTGAGGGACTAAAATGGGTTTTTGATAGGTGTCTGCATGAAAGAAATGAAAGCAGTTCCTTGCAGAATTCCAGCTGTATTAGTAGAGTATTTTCTTTCTAAGTATAAAGTTTTAAGCTTATGAAATACTATTAAATGGTCCAGAATGTCCTGCTGTATGCTTTCGTCAGAGACAAGGGATAATATGGGCATGGGAAGAGAAATTCAGCTTAACGTTTAATTTTTCCTAAATGTAATTCTAGCTGGGGTCTGGAAATTTTGTTAAAATCAGGCATGAGTCAAATCAGCCATAGTCTGAGGGGAAAATCACAACTAGCAGGCATGAATTCTCATGTTCAGCTCAGCGGGTGGTGCTTGTGCTCTGAAATATTTTGGTAAATGTCAGTGTCGACTCTCTTTCTGTAATTACTTGAGTAAAAACAAGCATTTGCCCTAGGTGGAGTGCTGCGTTTCAGACTTGAGCTCAACTGTGATGCCATTGAAATGAAGGAGCTAGTTGTAATAAGAAAAACACAGAAAACTGTGGCACAGTTCAGCTGTTCAGCAATGTGTGTGCTTAGAAGTGAAATTGTTCATTGGTAACTGTAAGTGATGGTGATGGGGAGTGTAAATCTAGAGCTGCAGCTCGTTTTAGTGATGGGGCTGTTTTGAAAAGTTGTGTGGTTAAACTAGAATATGTAATGGAGGAGCGTAACCATCACCCCTGTGCCACTGGGAAAGGCAAGTAGTGAAGACATCAAGTTAAAAGGGACAGATGCTTCACTTCAGGCTTTCCAAAGAAAACAAAAATAAAATGAGCATTCGCAAGACTCAAAATGTTTTTACAAAACCTGTGTTTAAATGGAGGGGGAAAAAAAAAAAATATTTGCTAAATGAAGACATTAGAACAGTGAGCTTTTTGTTTGTATTTATTTTAGCTTGGAACATAAATGATTACTCATTTTGTGGTAGACAGTCATCTGCTGCTTGATTTCACCTTTGGGTCCTCCTGTGCTGAAGGAGAATGCTACATATAAATACCAGTGAGGCTTTTAATGAAAACAAAATCATAGCAATACCTGTTAAAGTCTGAGGGGGTGGGGAAGAAGGAATTAAACTTGTGTGTGACTTGACATCGTCCAGACAGGTTTTAAAAAGCAAGCTGCAGCAACAAGAAACATTAGAACTGTGATCTCTAGAAATTATATGGTGCTGTATCATTTATTGCATGTTCTCACATTAAATAAAGTGTCACACACCACTGAAAGATACAGAAGTGTGTTAGTCAGTAGTTAGCATCTCCTTTCAGAATGTTGTGCTGGTAAAATAAATTATCTATCTCCTTTGCTGTAGGAACATATCAATAAAAGTATTTGAGGGCTATTTTTGGCATAATTTCTTAAAAATCGATTCTGTGCTGTGTTTTGTGACATAGCTTTGCTTCTGAAGTCAAGGGGACATTTAGGATACGGTCCCTGAGTGCCCAGAGTGAACGCTTAGTCGGTGAATGCAGAGGTGCGTACCTGTGAAGACTCGGATGCTGCCGAGCTGGGCACAGCGATGTGTCTGCTCTCCTGTCCCCAGCTCGAGTTTAGGGGGCCTGAGATTAAAAAGATTAATCTGCCTTCCCTTTAATTGAGAGGTACGCCATTAATATCTAGTAAATCAAATGGGCTAGGGTCCATTTTGTGACTACGATGTGGTGGCACAGTGTGACTCACATTGGAGCTAAACGCCCTCACCACTACAGTTCAGCTTCACTTTTAGATGTTACTGGTAGCATTCCCTGGCCTGCCTTGTCCCAAGGCACACTCCAAGAGAGCACTAGTTACCAGGGGCTGCATCTGGGATTGTACAAACAGCAGTATGGATGACCATGTGCAAATACCCAAACCTATTCTGTGACCTTGTTTAGCTGATTAACCTGGCAAGAATTTTACGATAGACATGCCCATTTGTTACCCAGACCCCTTGAGTCTCTTCCTGATTGAGCAGCACTTCAATGCAATACCATTTTGTAAAGAGTTAAAAGAAGAAAATGGCTCTCTGGCCACTCTGTGTTGGAACAGGATGTTAGGGCTCTGCGTATTTGCCCCCTCCAAGGGGGGGTGCCACTTCTCATGATCTGTGGGTGCCAGTGAGGTTCTGAGTGGGAACCAGCTCCCTAGATGCAGCCAGGAACTAGAAACGCTAAGACTGGGACATTTCTGACTTTGACACAACACAAACTGAAGCCATTCAGAAAACTTTCAGGTAAAAATAAAGGAGAGACTATCAGGTTAGAGCAGAAGTTTGTTGCTTTGCTGCAGTGTTATTTTAGTTAAAGCAAACACTTTTAGTTAAAGCAGATAGCTGTTGTACCTCTTTAACTACTGTCTACAGTTTCTCTCTTTTAAATTATTTCTCATTTCTGTAACGGGGACAATAATAATCTCTCAGTGTTTTGGCCAGCTGTGAGACCTGGTTAATATTTTGCATAAGGTTGTGGGTTCCTTGCATTGGACATACTAGATAAATAAAATACGTGGTTCCTTACCACAAGACAAGATTCCTTACCTTGCCTGTGAAACCAGAGTTTTCTGTGAGGCGAAGGAGGCATACTGTTTTATATAATTAAGAATAAATGCAAATGAAGGGTTATGCTCTGCTAAGCTTGCCAAGCCACCTTCTACTGCAAGGTCTCAGACTCAGCTCAGATTTGCAGCTATGTTCCTTGAAATTTTGCAGAAATTTGAAGATCTCCACATTTCCATGTAGCACTGGATAGAAATCCAGGGAGGGGTGGGTCTGCTGCTGCCACACAGTAGGTAAAAAGTTAGTAATTAATTCTAATAAAAAATGAAGAAATGAGAGTGTAAAGATAATGAGAGGTCTCCTGTACTCCTGATGGAAAGATTAGTTAGATATTAAACAGAGTAACTTTTGCTATTTCTGTTTGCAGATAAGATTGTGTGTAGCTCCAAGTGAATGTTCAGGAGGAGGCACCGCGTTCATTTGGAGTCTTTCTAAATGATGTGGTAGTCCACTCTGTAAGTATCCTCGAGCCAGTGATGACTTGGTTGCCTCCAGAACCAGAAACCACATAGCTGTGAAAAACATAGAACTGCATTTAGCCCTCGGGGAAGAAGGCCATTTGGTTCAGCATCATGTTGTTGCAGCTCCATCACTTTTGCAGCCTGAACAGGTAGTACCTCATGATCCTGTCCTGTTTTGCAGTCATACCAACTCACCTGATGCAAGAGCTTTGAATCATGCAGATATACCTCAGACTGTTTAAATTCCATCCCAAGCCTTGTTTTATTCATGGGTTACTCTACACACGTTCCAGCTCTGCTGGCTCCTGAGGAGTCCTTCCCGAGGTATCTAACTCCTCCCACACTTTGGAAGAGGAGCCTGAAGGCCTCACCGAGCCTCACAGGGCTCAGAATCCTCACAGACTGGCAAGTGTGTAAGGCTGCAATGCCTAAAGCAGAGGTGAAGATGTAGCCTGTGATATCAGCAGTCATGTTGCCGTGTCCCATTCCTCACTCTTTCATCAAGCTCAGGATGCACACAAAACTCAGCTCCTCTGGAAATCCAAGTGTGTAATAAACTAGGCAAAATAGATGCAAAAGTAACGTCTTCATCTAGTACATCAGCCTTTTAGCACTGACAATCACATGGTAAAGACACCTTTTATTTTCCTTTAGTTATTAGTCCAAATTTCTGACAGCAAGTAGGATTGGTCACACTGTGTATAAGAAAGAACCACTCTGTTTTACACGTAACTTCTGTAGAGTGACAATTTGATCGTGTATTGACAGACAGGGTATAGACTGGGAATAATGTCTTTTCAAAAAATTGCCTGGAGAAAGCAGTGATTCTGCTTGGCCAATGAACTGAAATTCCAGTGAGGAACAGAGCGTTTCTATTTCTGATGTCTTTGAGCAATTCCAGTAACTCTAATACTGTTAAAGCATTGAGACTTGCACAGGCAGTAGAGCTGATGCATAGTCAAGAAAAGTGTTTCAAAATTATAATAAGGCTTTTATGACTTGCAAAGAGGGTTTTTTACAAGCAAACTGAAAATATCCACCCAAACCAGTTACAGAAAGTACTTTCCCTCAGCAGCTTTCTAGTTTGAATTTTTCAGTTTGGGGAATGTTTGTGTTAAAAGTACTCAGTCCTGCAATTAAATACAAATTTGTGCTTGCAACAACAGTCTTCTTATGGGAAAGACACTGAGTTTGTGACATAAATTGTGAGCTCACTGCAAAATTGAGCAGGAAGGGAACATGGGACGTGAGCAAGACACTGTTTATGCAAAAAACATTTGATCCTAATTAAAAGAACAGTAAGAGAAGTTACTTATAAAATCACTTCACTAGCAATTATCTCATTAGGACAGGTTCTCAGTAATTCACCAGATCTCCCACTGAGTACATAGCACTCCAAGCTTCTTTATTGCAACAGCATCATTGCATTATGTTTCTTCCAGCTAAAATCAACAGGGGCTTCGTCACTGTCTTCATAGGGAGCAAGATTAAGTAGGAAGTACTCCCACCCATCCCCTGACCTCCCCAAAATCTTGTACCTGTAGAAATTTAATAATGAAGTACAGAAATGCACTCCCTGATCACTATTAACCTATATACTGAATTATTATTTCAAGAATTTTACAGGTTATAAATGGTGAAGCTTTTTTATTTTTGTGTAGTTTGTCAAATCTATTCAGACAGCTGCCTGCGGACAGTTGCGTCTGCGCTGCCACTTGTGTTTCTACCCAGATTTTTGCTGGTCCAGGCAATGTGCTCTTCAGCTGGCCTCTGAGATCTTTTTCTGTGAACACAACTACTCCCAGTAATCTTTAGGAAAACTGGACTCTCAATCCAGAGCTGCAGCAAGACAACCAGACACTGTTAACAACTTAACCATCTTTGAGAGCCTTGAGTTTATACGTGAGGGCCAAATTTTTCAGCATCACGGGAACACAGGAATGAACTTGGCAATATCCGAAGGTCAGTTTAGCCCTGTATCATTCTCCACCAATGAGCAACAGTGAGCACTTAGGGACAGGGTACGGGTACAAACAGAGTCTTGATATATTCTCAAAAATTTCCATAAGCAACTATCCACAAACTTCCAGCTGTAAAGTCTGCATTTATCTCATCCTGTTTAATACTTTTACCCTACGTGAACTTGTCTTACTCCTTTTTTAGCTTATCTGTCTGGCCTCTGAAAGGTTCTATGGCAAGACTAATTATGACATATGAAAAAGCACTTTATTTTAAATTGGCTGGCTGATGATTACATTAGCTGTCCCTCCCCTTCTTGTACTACAGGGAACAATGAATAATCATTTTGTGTTCATTTTTTCCACTTACAGTCTTACAACTCTCAGATATTCCTGGTGTGGAAGTCAGATTTTTTTTTTTCAGTTTCCACAAATTTGTGCTGAAATTCTTCTGAAAGAGGCTCATTTGGCACCATCCTTCTAGTAGGATGGATGCCTTCAGAAGTTTATTACGTTACACCTCTTGGTCCAACAGTATCATCCTGGAATTTTTTTAACACTTGAATACACCCAGCCTTGTCAGTTTGTTACTTGGAGTTTACTCATCAGTTTTAAAATGCCTTTTATTGATCCTTCAGTTTAGGACTAATTTGAGGACGTATTTCCTGTAGAAAACTTCTCTATTACTTTTGTACTGAATATTGCTGCCAAAAAAAAAAAAGTTATTAGTAAGGTGATCCTCTGAATCTCTTTTAGCCGGGGCCCTTGGGGCTTTCTACATATCTAGCCTGTGGTCCTTGTTTGGATATGAGATCTGCTTTTTAGAGAGTGTCACTTCTAGAACACCTTTGCCTCTGCTTTGCTCCAGCTCGCGTCCTCCTGGGCTGAAGGAGCAGCAAGGCAGGCAGTGTCTTCCCAGCATCCAGTGTGGACATGAGCATCGAAAAATCCTAAATCGATCTCCAACTCGACATGGTGTGGATGGTGTTGCAGCATCTCTTGGATGGTGGGAAAAGGGAGGCGCAGAGCTCCTTCAAAACAAAAACTGGCAAACCTTCTTCTAAGATAACATACTCCCACCTAGTGGCTCTCTTACATTCAGGAAAATACACCGTGCAGATCTCCAGCAAATTTGGAACAGTTAACTATGAAACTCGCATTTAAAAAATGAGTAAATCAGATGTTTACTAAGTTGATGCAACTGCTCAGTAGTTTTAGAAATGTTTGTTTTGAATTCCTGTTTCACTGTTGTAACATTTCACCATAAATCAGGAAGGAACAGTCAAAATATGCAACACTGATTTTGTTTATAGTTGCCCACAATGTAGTGGTTCCTGGTTTAGTTCATTGCAATTTTGGTTGTGTCACTAGGCTTTGCAGAAAAGACAGCAGGTAGATACAGAAAAACATTTTTAAATAGTTCTGTTAGCTGTATTTAATGAATCCTATTAAAAAACCCAAAGATAAGTCATGGGATTCTGTGTGTGTAAAATATACAGATATATTTAAATATGTATCTACATAAATGAAACACACATGCAAAAACACAGTTTAAATTGCTTCAGACTTTCTTAATTGTGTCTCCAAGCATAGCACTCTATCCTTAAAGCCTCAGGAAAAATAAAAAAATTAACACAGAATCATCTCGTTGAACTATAATTGGCAGTGACGGTCCAGAGTTTCCTGACTTAAAAGCTAGTTAGCAGTTCACAGCAGCTGGATTGTAAATTAAAAGGATACAAGCTTGATAAATCAATGCCTTTTAGGATTTTCAGGATAAGCTGGAATCCAAAGGCAAGTATGAACAGCCTTAAGAAATAGTGGACTCTCGTTCCAATTTTCAAACTACAGTTAAGGTATTCTAAATATTTAAATCTAGGAAAAGTAAAAAATTTTGTTCTCCACTGTTGCCCTCAGTGTAATTTACTTTCAGAATGATTAAATATTCAAAAGGCAATGTGATACCAAAATCTTTAACCTCTTTGGTAAATTTCCAGTTAACATCTAGATCAGCTCAGGTATGGCCAAATAGTTTACAGCTTGATGCCTGATGTCTCTTTGGTTCTAATGCAGAAACCAATGCCAGAAGACTTTGACAGGAGCTACCATAAATTCAAATATTTTCTGACAATATTTGCAGAGAAATAAAAAACTAGGCATTGACAGAGAGCGAACTGTTTCTGATCTTTCTGAGCATCCCAGCAAGGACTGAGACACAAGCAGTGTGACAAAAGAAAGCCTGCTCTGTACATCTTTGTGCTTCACATCCTTGCAGAAAGAAAATTGTAGTTTACAGGTTGTTGGAGCAGTAGTCACTTTCAAAAGCACTAAAAAAGCCAAACACCTTTAATTGCTGCTGTACAGATGTGCAGAGGATATACTGCCATTTCAGAATGCATTTAAAACATCTGCCTAAAGAGCGGATGGGAAAGCATTCTGTAATGGTGGAGCATCAAAAGACCACAGTATTGCAGGGTGGGATCCTCCATCTCTCTTGGCCCTTTCCTCCTTCCCATCCTTTTTTCCCTTCTGTTCCCTGACATTCACCTCTTCTTCCACCAACCCGTCGTGGTGGTACTTTTTCAGCAATTCCTACCTGCTCCTTTCCTCCTGGGGGTAAGTTGTATTGCCAGAAAACAGCCACTTTGTGCAGTGATTAAAGGTATAGTTTTGTCACACAGGCTCCAGGTTTTCAGTGAGATACAGAGGGAGCAGAAACCAATAGCTCTGGAGGTAAAAAAGCCAAAAACAAGCACAGAGATTTTACACATTTTGTTATGCACATTTTACATCACTCAGCAATATTGGCTTAAAGCTGATGCAGTTGCATTTACATCAGTGAAACTGTTGACATTCATACTCAGCTAAGTGAAGATAGAACATGCTTCAAGATCTATTTTGTCATATTCATTGCATATCTGCACATTAAAATAGTGCAGCATGCGTGTAAACCAAACTGGTTTACAAAAAAAAAGGCAAGCAATTCTGTGTACCCCAGACACTTATTCCAGCAATATCAGATTTTGTTATTTTAAAATTAAAAAAAGATTTCAACTATTTTAAGGTTAAAAGCTGGACAAGAGCACACAGCACCTTCCAAGAAAAAAAAAACCTTCAGGCACTAGGATGCCTCCTTAGGAGGATCCTACTAAACAGGCATTGCAGCTACTTGACAAAATGAAACACAAAATAAAATGGACTGATTGACTGAAATGAAGTCTTTCTAGACAGCTTACTATAATTAGATTTACAATTGTGTTATGTCTAGGTTTTCTACAGAGACTTTTGTCTAAACTTCAAAGGATGTCTGCTTCCTTTGAAAGTGTTTCCACTACCTACATATCAAACCTGTCAGAGTGCACAAATACTACATACCCTCTTTTCCTGCTCCAGGCCATAGTAAAATTTACACTGACAAAAAAACCTTATGCTTCTATTAAAGCTGCAGTAATAGCCCACTCCAGGAATATATATGCTGGGGCTTGCTAGCATTCCAATGAAACAGAAGTTAAAAAACATCAAGGACTCCTGTGTTACAGCTACCTAAAATAACTTAGAAGGAAAAGAAAAGCAACTGTCTGGTGCAGTGCTATAAAATAAAACGTGTAAGAAAAAGACCTCTTTCACATTTTCAAATTTAGCCAAAGGAATAAATGTCGTAATCTTGGCAGGACCCTGCCCTTATTCCTCATCCATCAGGTTTGTGACAGTTTCAAAAAGACATTCATGAGGAAACTAACTCAGTGTTAGGAGGAACTGTATCAAGCATTAGGGCAAATAGCATATTATTTGCAATTTAAAATAATTTCCTAACCAGAATTTGTGCCAAATGCTTTTTGCAAATTATGCTGTAACTCTTGTAAAATAATCCTAAAATAAGCTTCTATTTATTGGGTTTAAAAGTTACACAGTTATGTACTAAGCTACTGATTCAATAAAGCAGTAAAAAACTAAATACTCTGCTAAATAACAAACACTCCTCTGGGTGTGGTCTACTTTCCTGTCCTTTAGTAAACGTTCATTAAAAATAAGTTAATTGACATAAGGCATTAATTTGGATGAGTGTTATTTATGTTTGTAAAAAAGAAAGGAAAAAAAAGGGAGAAAGAAAAAGGGGAGAAAGAAAGAAATTATAACTGCGAGAAACTGTCCCTTTACTGAGAACAGTTGTCACTCCTAGAAATAGGAATTGAAATGTTAATTGCCCTTCTTCTACCACACTTATCCAAACAATGCCTACTGATGAGTGAGATACGTCCTTTGAAAGCACAATGCAATCAAGTACTATGTGAGAGAAAGGGGAAAAAAATAAAACAAGGTGGAATTCATTGTGGGCAGTGACTACTGGGCACTGAGGAGGCGAGAGGCAGCTTATCCCCTACAACTGTACCTAACTAGACAGAATTACACGTTGTATTAAAGGTTAAAAGTAACTAACCCTAACTTTTTAAAATGGGAGATGGACTGAAGGGTTTGCTTGGTGAGGATCCTGCTTGTGTAACACAAGAAAAGCAACGTTTCGGAGAGTGCTGAGGTGAATAAATATTTGATTTAGCCATGAGAAGCTTTCAGGTGTGCAAACTTTTTTTTGAAGACTTTAAGCTATCAGATATACTACCTGATTGAACAAAAAAATTTTCTCACTAGAAAATAAATAAAAATATTTAGCACAGACTTTATCACGCATCACAGCAAAACCCAAGACAAATACAGGTTAGAAACAGTTGTTCTTAGTAAAACCTAATTATACTGAACAATTAGAATGCCAGAGAGAAAAAAGCACCCAGTACCTGTAGTCAGAACTCTGATAACCAATTAGCACATGGGGAACAAAGGAAGGAAAGGATCATTAATTTCTTTTAGAGAGGCAGGGGTCAGCAAGAAAACCAAATGAGCCTAGTTCCTATGTCCGACTTTGATGTTTAATAAGAGATAATAATGTAAACATTGAATACTTTTTGGTTATTTTGATTTTCTCCTTTATTCACATCATGTCATAAAGACAAAAACCTGGTGGCAAATTTGTATGTTTGTCCTGAGACTTTCTGCTGTTCAGAGCTGAAATGCATTATAGAATCATAGAATCACCATGGTTGGAAAGGACCTCCAGGATCATCAGTCCAACCTTTATCCCAACATCTCCCTAATCACTAGACCATGGCCTCAAGTGCCTCATCCACTTGTTTTTTGAACACCTCCAGGGACGGCGACTCCACCACCTCCCTGGACAGCCTGTTCCAGTGCCTAACCACCTTCTCAGTAAAGAACTTCTTCCTAATATCCAATCTAAACTTCCCCTGATGCAACTTGAGGCCATTTCCTCTTGTCCTATCATTAGTAATTTGAACATTTACATTTAACATTTCGAGCTGAGAAGCTGTTCAGCTCCTCTATCCTAGAGTAGCAAACAGTCATTTGTACTCCAGAAATGGCTGCACATGGTAACCCATGCAATAAGATGTCACTTACATAAAATACAAAGAAAATGGAGTTTGTTTTTTCTTTTACCTTAGATGAGATTGTCCTCATTCTTTCAGTATTTACCACCGCCAATAACAGCTGATACGCATGGAGTTTTCTGCCGGGGAGGGAGCAGTTTCCAAGGGAACAGGGACACTGAGCTCCAGTCAAAATGCTCCAAACTTAGTTTAACTTAACATACCCCAAATTCATTACTATTAGAGACTTTGTGGCTGATTTAGATACAGTCCAAAATAAAAATAAAAAAAGTGACACCCAACCAAAAAGGAATGTCTGAAATGAAAAGGTGGTGACATTTAATCCTGAAGGTAATAGCTTTGGTGTTTGCCATTCAGAACTTTTAAATGGAGATGTATAATTTATAAAATAAATTATTAGTGTATCACACCATTATTAATAAAAGGATAATAGGTTTTCTCTTTGAAAAATAAGCAAAATTGAATAGGTAAATGTCTAATATGACGTTGTGATGATTTAATGGCAGTATATATCTAAAACTAGATTGCTAAAAGCTGTGGAACATAACAGTGAAGATAAATTTTCATGTCCCTAAGCTAAAAGTGTCTGGGATTCTATTTCACTTAGTTATTACTGGTCAACACGGACCTGCCCAACACTAAATGCTCCCTAAAGCACAAGTGCACACCAGAGCATATCCTAAAGGCCCAAATACGCTTTCTCAGAACAGATATAAGCAGAAAGTACAAAAAACACCAGCTGGGCTCTACAAAGCTAAGAGTGAGCCAAATAACTGGCCCTCCTGGCGGCAGGGCGGGAGGGGTGCGGCGGCGGGCGACCAGCGGAACTCCCTCAGCAGGGCCCCACACCAACGGCTCGCCGCCACGCTCCAGCAGCTCTGGCGGCCGTTGCGCCCCGTGCACCGTCGCCTCTTTTAAAGAGCTCGCGTGCCGGGCACGCCCTTTTCCTTGCTGTGATTGGCTGCTATCGACTGTCAATCATTCCCGTGTCCACCCTGGCCGCCTGCTGATTGGTTAGGCGAGGGCAGAGCGAGGGAAAGTGCTGGCAGCGGTAGCCGGCGAGTGAGGCGACTGGCGGAGGTGTCGGGTAGGGGCGTCGGTGGTGTTCCCTGTCTGCTCGCCGCTTGTGACGCCGCGCTCCTGAACGGGAAGGGGACGGGTTGTGCTGTGGCTTTTCCTTCTCGAGGATTGCTACGGATTCGGGCACTCGCTGTGCTGTGGGGAACAGGCGGAGGCGGCGTGAGGGACGAGGGCGTGTGGAGGAGCGGCCGCTGCGGCCTTTCTCAACGTGCCAGGCGGCGAGAGTAGCGCAAGGTATTGCCGGGGCTGTTGTCTCTCTCTTTTCTCTCTCTGTCCCACACGCTTTCTTGCCTCCTCAGGTGGCGTTTTTGCCACGGGGCCCGTCTGTGGTCCGCTTGCTTACGGCGCTGGTCTCCTGTCCTAGCTCCCCTGTGCCTCTTCGCCTCTCTGGGACCGCCGTGGGAGCCCTCAGCTTCCACGATTTTAATCTGGTGTCTCCTTGCTGTTTTTACAGATAATGTTCTTCTTGGCTGATGCTTGAACTCACTGAGACAATATTAACTTATCTCTCCTTTGCTCCAACTTTGTTGTTTATTTCCACACCTTCTTAGGCCTGCAGCTGCTGAGAAGTTTCCTCATCATGGAACCTCCATGCAGCTTATAGAAACACAGTCAACGTAATTCACTTGCTGGAAGGAGTTGGAACGCCACTTGTAGCAGATAGGAGCTATGCTGTTAACTGCTGTTGCCTTTTGGAGATTTTTTTTTTGTGTGCTCTACACACATTTCTTTCTGGAATCTCATTTTTATGAAGCCAGGAGTTGTTTGGGGTTTGGCTTTTTTTAACGACCAGCGATAGTTGTCACATAAACTTCTTCAGAGTGGTTGCTTGCGTGGATTTCTGCCTCAAAATGAATACTAGCTTGATAGAAAAGATGAAATATATATATCTCTACTAAACGTCTTATTTTTCTAGGATAGAAAAAATTGCGTTTGTGTTTATTCTGTCACCAGTCTAATTAAGGAATGTGTAGAGTCTGTTATAATGTCATACGAAGGCTGTTGTGAAAAGAATGCACTGAAGAATTGTTTCATTATTACTTTGATTCAAACTGCATTTGAATTGACTAAAGAGTTGGAGGGGGAAAGTCCACCGCTGGACAGTAATATCATTGCATAACGTGCATAACTGTGGCAGTGGAAGGGGCTTAATCACTCCATAAAAGTAGTGTATGCTATTTTGAAAAACTTCAGTTTATACAAAATCATTTTAATTTGAGATACTGGGGCAGTTTTCAGTGGAATGTGTAAGTGAAGAATAAAAGGGCTAGCACCATGGGGATGGTTAATGTTTTGAGTATGGAGGCATAGCACTTGGACATACCATTTGGGCAAAGGATGGAGGTGTTGAAAAAGATTGCTTGTCTAAGTATTGCAGACCTATTTCTGCCTTAGCAGAAAATCTTGGGAAAAGAAGACATAAATTGGGGAAGGAAAAAGAGGCACTGAAAAAAAAATCTGACTTGGAAGTTAGTTTTATTTTTTTTAGGGGCTTGACTAATAAAATACTGTAAGGGTTCCTTGGTGTGATTGTTTTTCATCACCTGAAGGACAGAAACCTAAAGCTGTCGTACAAGATCTTGACATGGCAGGGAGATAGTGGGTAGAGCAGCAACAACCATATTGATAAACTTTTTCAGTTTTAGAAACTGTGAAAATGGGTAAAGTCATGAAAATAAGGACCCCAGAGGTGGGATTATTTCAGCCCCTTAGTTTTGCCAGACAGTTCAGCTAGTTTTATTACGTGTTGGTTTAAATTAAAATGCTTTTATTAATTAATTCTTTGAATTATTTATATTACTTATGTATGGATTTAATATATTTTTAAAGTATTTTTGTACTAAAAACCGGTTTTTAAATCATTGGTATTTCTATAAAATATAGTAATAAGAAAGTGGAACTTGTCACTTTGAGTAGCATATAGGTATCTACATGACTGTGATAACATGATTTATGAAATAATTCATTATTCTACTTGAAGGGCAGCATACTTAGAATATAAGTGTGATACCACTTATGAAAGTTTGAATACAGAATATATAGTTACTGGATAAAGTTCAAGATTATCACAGCTGCAGAACAATGTTTTGAAATCAAATCTATAGATGATAGTAGTTGGATGTAGGATTGAAACCTTATGCTAAAGAAAGTCACGGTAAATAGGCAAGTATAACATAAGTTGTTTTTCTGTGCTTTGATAGCTTCTGTATACATATAATGACTTAGAATTATCTGAATTGAAATATCTGTAATGTTCTGTTGAAGCTATTGCAGATATGCATGAGGAAAATAAAGCTGCAGCAAATGAATGTGGCAAAATCCAAAGGGGCACTCAGAATGAGACTGCTATACTGGACCTATTGGAGAAGTCTGGATACAGCATGGTTCAAGAAAATGGGCAAAGAAAATTTGGTGGGCCTCCACCAGGTAAGCATTTATTTTGAGATAATGAAGTTGGAGAGTATTTTCTGTAAGGAGAGCTATACTGAATCAGACTGAAAATTTGTGTAGCCCCATGTCCTGTATCTTGACAGTGACCAGTAGTAGATGCTTAAGGAAGGAGTGTAAGAAACAGCACGTACAGGGTCCTGACTGATATGCTTTACAGTTTCCAGAAGTTAAGATCTCTTGTGCCTAGACTGTGGTGGATGTTTGCTCTTGGTATATTTAAGAAGTCATAGCTTTAAAAGCAGCTAAAGTTGACAGGTAGCAAAACAAATGTGGAGCTGAAAATACTGAGTGTGTTCCGTATGACTGAGAACAGGCTCGAAAACGTTTAGTGGTACAGAAGGGAAAAACAAGTGGGTAGCACCAGTGAAGATAATGTAACTCAGTTTGTTTTCAGAGTTGGCTAATCTGTTCTTCATATCTAACCTAATCTGTCCCCTCCCTCACCTTCATTCTGAGAAGAAAAGCTGGTAAATGCTGAGCTTCTGGAGCTTTTATCATTCATTGGATGTTTTTTTAACAGAGTTTATTATTCATATGTTATTGTTCGTTCACTTAATACACTGGAAAATAGAAATGGTTGAGAATGTATCCATGTGTAAACAGCAAGTAACAGTTGATAAAAATCCCAGAGAATAATAGAGATTGTACTGATACTATAAAAACTACAATTTTTTTTTTTTTTAATTTATGGTGGTTTGGGGTTTATTGTCAAGGTGCAAATCGGAGACTTGAGCTCTTGAACTGGGAAGTTACTGCTGCAGTGGAAATGGAGTTCATCACTAAAATGTTTTTCTATATGCCCAATTATATTTCCACTCAAGTCAGTGACAAAAAAAAATAAAAACAGAATGAAATCCTGCAGTATACGGAATATGTACATTGCAATTTGGAAATGGTGGCTGTTGGATTTAGTAAACACTTTTCAGGATGTTACTGCATTGGAAGACAGTTTTTTCTTGTGTGTTAAATACTATTTCAAGAACCTGTCTGATACTGTGTTTAAGTAACATAGCCCTGTCCGCTGCTAAAATATTTTTGCTGAAGCTGTGCTGCAGATTTAGTTTATAGAAGACAACGCTCAAAGGCAGTGCAGGGAAAAGCCTTTGTTCAGCACTTTAAATGTGCTTTCCAAAACAAATTTAAATGACTCTTAGTTTTAAATAGGACTGATAAAGGGTGGTTTTGTTTGAAGATGTTGCAAGATCATTCAGCTTTAAACCATGCTTACACTGATGCTGGAAACTAGTGGGTTTGCGTCATGCTGCACAGGCTGAAAGTTTCTGAAATAAATGGATAAACCCCAAATGACTGAATTTGAGTGAAGACACTTGAACAGAGGGGGAGGAATACTTTAGTAGATATATACACATATTTTTTTTTTTCCTAATTATCTTTTTTTATTTTTTTTTTGTCATTATTCCCCTATTCAAGAGTTAAAATCTATGTTGGCGGATTTTTCCCTACCGAAGTGTCATTTTGTTCTCAATAATATGCTAAGAAAATAAGTGGCTTCTTGATCATTTAGTTTGAACTTCTGTGTATCATACACTTCTACTTTCTGCTCATTTATTATTGTGCTGAGCCTGACGACTTTTTTTGGCTAAGGCACTTTTTTAGAAAAGTATTTTGAGAACTCTAAAAGGTGGGGTTATCTACTCCTGCACTTTGCATGTTAAAATTTAGCATCTTTCCTGCTGAATTTGGGCTTTGTTCCTAGTCTGAAATAGTTTTTTTGAATTTTCTTGGTGAAAGACCTAGTACCTGTAACTCTTTGTACAAATGCTGTGCCGGTTACCTTTATATTAATGTTCTTGTTATTCTGATGGAATGAATCAAGTGCCTTAAATCTTTATGAAGCATTTATTTTATTTTGAATATTTTTTTCAGTGTTGTTGGTGACATCAGCAATGTAGAACAATTTTGCTATTAGTCCTGGTTGTATCACATGGAGTGATTTTTTTTTTTTTTAAGTCAGATTATGCACTTACACAAGCAGAATAAAGATTCTTTGTGCTGCTGTTACAGTTCATTCTCACTTGTGGCCTTTATAAGTCATGCTTATAAGCATGAACCGTATTGCTCGTTGCTATATGTAGTTTAAGATACAGCTGCATCAAAATTACTTCTCTTGGGAAGTTTTACCTATCCAAAATTGTGTACTAGCCTATAAAAAATGGCCCTGTGAAACTATTTTGAAAATGGTGCTGGAAAAAGAACTGCACTGACTACTTTCCTTAGGTCTCAGCCTATTCTTAAATTATTTAATACATTTTTAACATTAGACTTACGATTTTTAGTTAGAACATCAGGCAGTATTAAGTGTATTTGTTTGGCAAAGTTACTTTTATTAATGAAATTTGTTAATCTTTTCTGAAACTAGATATGTTTGACAAGGTCTATCTTCCATAAATCTGTTTATTGACATTAATTATGTACATCTCCTTTAAATCTTCATGTATTTTCATACTTGCTTAGGCAGAAAATTACCCTAAGTTACTATAAATGATCTTCTGGGCCAGATGAGACTTGAATGTTTGAGATGGCTTGTAAGAAATTACAATAACTATTTGTAAATGAAGGGTTTCACTGTGAATTTTGCTCGTTTAAGATACGTTTACTATAAGGTTGTATTGCTACCAAAGGAGATAGTCTCACTGTCAGCTCTGTTTATCTGACTGGCACATTATCCAGAGCAAGCAGCTGATCTGGCTCAAAATTACCTTAAAAAATTACATAATTACATTATTTCTCCCACCTTAATTGGCAGCAGCACAGTTCTCATTCAGTTTATGCCACTCGTGGAAAATGTGTATGTAGAGTGTAAAACAAAAAACAAAACCAAAAAAACAAAACCAAAACCAAAAACCCCCAAAAAACCCCACCAAACCAAACCAAAAAAAAACCAAACGAAAATCCCCCCAAACCCCACAAATTTTCATTGCTTTGTTTGCTACGTAAGTCATTAGAATTACATGGATTGAAATATAGACTCAGCAAACTTACCAGTGTTTTAAATAATGCTAGGTTCCATGAGTTGTCATATAGATTCCAGTGACTAAAACAGAAGATGAAATTAAAAGAAATACAAATTATGGGCTTATACTTTTTGTTTTTATTTAAACATAACAAAAATAAGAATTAAATAATGGATGAGAATGCTAGTTTTAAACTGAGACTAAAAATAAATAACTCCCACCTCCAAATTAGAGGAAGTGTGCGTATCTCACATTTGTACTAAGGTTGTTGTTGATCAATTCATTTTAAGGTTGGCAAGGTCCTCCACCACCTCGTGGATGTGAAGTTTTTGTGGGGAAGATTCCTCGTGATGTGTTTGAAGATGAATTAGTTCCTGTTTTTGAGAGAGCTGGGAAGATCTATGAGTTCAGACTGATGATGGAATTCAATGGTGACAATCGAGGCTATGCTTTTGTGATGTACACTACCAAAGAGGAAGCCCAGCTAGCCATCAAGATTCTCAATAATTATGAAATTCGTCCAGGAAAGTTTATTGGTGTCTGCGTAAGCATAGACAACTGCAGACTATTTATTGGAGCAATTCCAAAAGAAAAGAAGAAAGAAGAAGTACTGAAAGAAATGAAAAAAATTACAGAAGGAGTGGTGGATGTCATTCTTTATCCAAATGCCACTGATAAAACTAAAAATCGTGGCTTTGCTTTCGTAGAATATGAATCTCACAGAGCAGCTGCGATGGCTAGAAGGCGGCTAATCCCAGGTAAACCTATTTGTAATTAAATTGAGTTTTGGAGGGAGTATCTGTCTCTGTTTTGTGGGGGTGGGGGCTGGTGTGTCATCCCAGTTTTCCCTTCTTTAAGGTAGTTTGAGAGTTATAAAACTGCAGTAATGCCTTTCAGCTAAAGAGGATTTTTTTTTTGGTTCATGGATCAGGTTTGTTGTTTTTTTTTTTAATATTTTTTTGGTTTTGTTTTGTTTGATTCTTTTTTTTTTTTTTTTTAAAAAGAAGCTGAAATTTAAGCAGATCTGAGACTGAAAGAGCAGACATCTGTTTTATAAACACAAGTTACTGTAATCTACATCAAGATGTTTTTCCTTGGGCACACATCCAGTTTTCATTTGCATGCACTAGTCTCTGCATGTGAATTCTCTCAAAGCTGAGCTTAAAAAATATAATGCTTGGAATGTGTCCCCTCTTTTCTTTGAGTGTCATGAGTGATGTTATTGGTGGTTTGTATTTTAAAAATGTTTGAAAGTAGGTCTTTAATCTTTCACTAGGAAACAATTTTAAGAGTTTTACAAGTAGAAGTCAGCTTTTTCTTTGCACCCTATTTTATGTGTTTTGAGGGAGGGAAAGCAGAAGGGATTAAATATAGTGAAAGAGGAGGGAATAGGTCAAAGTACCATTAAAAAGGGAAATGCTAGAAGAGAAGAGAAATAGAGAGGAAATGAAACAGTATAGTTGGAGAAGCAAAGTCATTAAAACAGATAATAATACAGCATTGGCCTTGTTGAAATGAGTAACAAAGCTCCCTGTATTTAAAGCTAAGTTGTAGGCAATTCTTGTGTTAATTGCTGACAGAGTGTTAGAAGGGAGTGTTCCTAAGACTTTTGTAGGACCTGCAAAGTAATGGGAGAAATATGGCCAGATCACTGAATGTAAAATAAACTAGTTGTGTGATAAGCAAAATATTGGTTTGAAATGACTAACGAGGTGGTTTGCTTTTTTTTTGTACTTTACGATTTCAGTGTCTGCTGCAACATAGAGTAAGACTTGTGCTAGTGTGTAGACATTTAGATGATTTTTTCCAGGTGTTGACCTTACATTTTGAAGTGGTAGTATTATTGAAGAGGCTGTGTTTGCTAACTAGTAAAATTATATGTTGCTTATGGTATCTTTATATATGCATGCATATGCATGTCACAAAATCATGAAGTCTGTGTTTTGTCAGTTTATGGTGCTTAACAAATCCAAAGGGTACAGGTAGAACACTTTGAATTTTTGCAGAGTCTTATTTTCTTTAATGACTTCAAGTAGCAATATTTTACATATTTTGCTTAGGTAGATGTAGGCAACAAAATCAGTTTCTTGTGGCATGCATCACATTTGCTTTTTGTAGAGGTACTTGATAAGAATGGTTTTGTTTTCCTTTGCATATTTCTTATTGATGTAATGCTGCTTTTCTGTAGGAACATTCCAGCTCTGGGGTCATAGTATTCAAGTAGACTGGGCAGACCCTGAGAAAGAAGTTGATGAAGAAACAATGCAGAGAGTTAAAGTGCTATATGTAAGAAATCTAATGATATCTACTACAGAAGACACAATTAAAGCTGAATTCAACAAGTTCAAGCCAGGAGTGGTTGAACGTGTAAAGAAGCTGAGAGACTATGCTTTTGTTCATTTTTTCCACCGAGAAGATGCAATTGCTGCTATGTCTGTAATGAATGGAAAGTGCATCGATGGAGCTAGGGTTGAGGTAACACTGGCCAAGCCAGTCAACAAAGAAGGTGTTTGGAAGCAACATTTCAATGGTCAGATAAGTGCTGGTTCTGAAAATCTCTTGGGGTTTCCTAGCAAAGAAGATGGTCGTCAAAAATCCTTAGGGAAACTAGGTCTTGCAGTTCGTCCTAATGGTCAGCGTTGCCTACCTCCCCCCGAAGTTGAAAGATGTACATACCCATTTTTTCCAGGAATAAAGCTTGCTCCAATTAGCATGTATTCTTTAAAATCCAGTCACTTCTGTTCTGCAGCAATGCATCTGGATTATTTTTGCAATAAAAATAACTGGGCACCGCCAGAGTACTACTTGTATTCAACCACAAGTCAGGATGGGAAAATACTCTTGGTGTACAAGGTGCTTATTCCTGGTATTGCAGATGGTTCCCAGAGTTGTTTCATGCCAGACAAACTCTGTACGACGGTAGAAGGTGCAAAGGAATTGGCAGCACAGTTCGTGCTTCTACATCTAGGTAAGCATAAATGCTTTCAATTAGTTCTTAAGAACTGAAGCTAGAGAAGTTACTTTAAAATTGTTCTTTGTGTGTATGTCTTGACTTGTGTGTGTCTGTAAAAGTATAAGTTAGTCTACAGAAGAATTGTTTCTTGTATAGTCAGCTGAGTCTGGACCATCAGGTGAGGGCATGGAAGAGACTCTGTGTGAACATCAATACTGTGCAATGCCAGAGTCATTTTTGCTTGTGTTTATCTGCGGTAATGATTTGTAAGGAAGAACTAGATGACATGTCAAGTGACTTAGGTATAATGTCATCTGTGTGATGATTATGTTGCTGAAAATTTATTTGAAAGGCTGTCTGTGTTCTTGATTTTTTTTATCAAGTAGGGAAAACAGAAGCGTTGGATCCATACTCAGGTAAACAAACAGGTTTGGGAAGGTTTTTTTTCATTCCTCTTTATAGACATTCTTAAGGCTATAGCACAGTATTATCGTGTGACTCTATGTATTGTCCTTGGGTAAAGAGTGCTGTCATTCAGTGTTTTGTTTGTTTGTTTTTTTAACCAGAAAATGGGAGAAAATGGGGATACAGTTAATACTGTTAAAGTAGTGCTGCCATCCTCTTCTTCCTCATGCTGCTACTTAGCACTTGTTCTGGAAATCTCTTGATACTTAGGCTATAGTGAGATACTTCTTTTGAATGAGTTTGTAGCAGACTTATTTCCGGCTTGACTGTGATACTTTTTTTTTTTTTTTTCAATACATAACTGAAATGTAAACAAGTTTTTTCTTCATGCTTAGAATCTTGCTTCCTCTTGGTTTTGATTTTGTGTGCCCAAAAGGTCTTAGAGGAAGAAGAATCTCCAAAACAGAAAGCCTTACGCACTGTCTCCACTTCAGGAGTAATATGTTTGGTTTGCATTATTAGTAGGTCACCTCTAGAAGGTTATACTTTCATATGGTCAAAGTGATAAGAATTATTTGTTTTTAATAATAAAACAGCTAAGTATCTGTGCCTGTTTTTTTTTTTTAACACACTGTGAGAAGCTTTTTACTGGCTGAGTGTCTATTTCCATTTTTTTTATACCTGTGAAAATTAGGGCCATACCTTTATAACCCACGTAATCCTGAACACGAAAGATAAAAAGAATGAGAAACTGGAAATAGTCATGTGAGGCTCTCCTTCTTTAAAGAAGTACGAAGACAGCTTCAGGTTTTGTGCTTGACCATGCATACCTGCCCATTTTGTGGCTTACAGTTGCATTATCTAAAGATAACATTTTCTGTCCTATGCTACTTTGGGAAAGAATCATCATAACAATTCAAAAAAATAGTCTGAGGATGATTATTCACAGCTGTGATCAAATTGAGAATGCAAACATGTTTAAAAAAAATGAAGAAAGTATGTGTTGAGATTTTTATCTTCAGTTATAGTTGTTATGAGTGCTATAGGGAAAACACTTTAAAGTGAATTTAAATTAGCATTGTTTTAAAGCTTTGTAGCACTTCACTGTGCTGTATGATTACAACTAATGTGAATTCTTACCTAGCAGAATTCCCAAATACCAGGTTTGGTTTTTAAAAGCTGTCTGCTTAATGGCCTAGTAATTGTTATTCAAAGTATTGTTATCTTTGGACTATAAAACTTTTTTCTTTTGATGGCCTCTGTGCATTCTTGTTTCTGAGGATTTGGCCCCACACAGAGCATGAAGAGCCCTATTTCAAAGCAAACATATAGCTGACTTTTGAAGGATATACCTCTTTCATGTTGCTAAAAACCCTCTTTTTGATGTTGGCATTGTTGTGAAACACATAGCCCTAAGCAGTCTAGAAATAGAATTTCGTTTCCCTGTCTAATCTACAGAATTGTTTTTGTTCCAACTTAATATATACACTATTTTGAAAGAAACATCTGAAGCTAAAGGAGAGTTGCTAGATGTGACAGGATATCCCTCCTTCCACTGAAGTGTGTTGTATGGTTTGGCATGTTGAGTGATGCTGCATGGATGCATGTGTTGTGGTGGGTTTTGTTGTTTGTTTTTTATAAGTAGCAGTGATTTTGAGAAAAGTCTGGAAGCAACTTACAGTAAGTGTGAGTGTACAAAGATGACCCAGGGAATAATTTATTCTGGTAAGTAACTTCTCTTCAGCTTAATTTTTTTGGCTCACTTAATTTTTGATGATGTATATAGGTTTTTTTGTTGTTTTTTTTTTTTTTTAAAGCATATAAGCAAACTAAGGTGAGACAAGGCTGCTTTGTTAGAATTTTAAAGTTGGACTGTTATGATTAATAATCTCAAAGCGCTCTGTTGGTTTTGAGGTTTTTTTAATAATGCATATTTTTCTATTTAGTTTCACATAGCAGAATACTTGATTGTTACTGCATATAGTAGTCCTGACCAGACAGCAGTACAACAGTGAACCACTTGGTGTCACCTTAATATTTTTAAAACTATGCTTGGAGGAAATACAGAAAGCTATGATTTCACTGAAAGATGAATAAGCTATATTTTAATGTTACTAGATAAATCATGAACAGATCGAGGGAGTGGAAAAACTCATGCTTGTTTACATATATGGAAATTACATGTCTGGATGCCCTTTTGTGAGAAGGGGAACAGAGCTACATGTTGAAGTTTCAGAAAGTGAATTTGGAGAGGGGGATGGTGGTGGTGGCGATGATGTGAACAGAATAGGAAAAAAAAATAATGCCCTGTGGAAGAAATAAATACCTTTTTAATGAATTTGAATCTAATTTCAACACACATAAGTCTGTGTCTTTAGAAGTTACACAACACCTTAGTGGTGTTTGCAAAACTGTGCTTGTCTGTTAAATATTGTATCCAGTTTGAAAATGTGTACAACTTCCTGCTCTTGCCTGTCCTGGAGTCTGACTAGATGTGAGGCAGCTCCTATTTGGAGACTGTGTAGTTGTGCTAATCAACACAGACTCTGTTCCACGTGTGGTACAGAAGCAGTGTTGGTGCAGAGTCCCAAAATAGGAGGCGTTATTTATCATTTTGCATCAGTAATGTAGCTTTGTAGCTTATGGAATCATGCTGGCTTATCCCCATGACTTCAAAGTATAGGCAGAAGAAAATCTGAAGTTACATAGACGTGCTCTGAACTGTACGAGAACTACCTCCCTTTCTTTAGTAAGAGTAAGCATCTGAAGCCTGAAAAAAGCAGAACATTCTGAGGGTGACTGGGATTTTGTTTGTTTGTTTTCACTTAGTGCTGGTGGAATTCCAGTGGTTTAAGGAAATAAGGCAGGTGTCAGAACCTCTTTCTAGTCCTTAAGATAACACCTGTAGTAAAGGCTGATTCCTGGGTAGCTCTCTCCCTGCTGAGTCTGACTTAAAGGGTGATAGGGAAGAAGTTTTGGTGAAGTTTTCTCAGTTTCGGGGGTCTGCCAGGTTTTAGACAGGTATTCCACAATAGAATATTCCTTGTTCACTCACACATGCTATTCCATGTGGTGTCTCACTGAGACACAATTTAAGAATTAATTTCTTCGTAGAGGAGAATATTTAAAACTATCTAACAGAAAGTATTTAAAAGAAAAATATACTGACAAATCTCTGAATCAAGAAAAAGCATTTTAATAACTAACTATAGCATGTAAATAACAGTTTAATTACAGTTCACCACATAGAATGTATATAATAAATGGTAATGGAACAGGTGGACTAAGCATTGTGTCTTACCACTATGAATTCACTTGTTTAAGCTTCTTAAATACTGCATACAGTAGCAATTTACAAGTCGAGGATAAAACTTATATAAACTAGTTCAGGAGTCTGTACTCAGCATCTGGGTCTCAGAACAAACATAGCAGTAGAGTGTTGTCCCAGATTTTGGATGTTATAAAAGTTCAAGTAAAATGTTTTTATTTTACTGTTTTGTTGTAAGCATTCTCTTTACTTCAACACTGCCTTGGTTTGCTTTATAGAAATTAACTATATTGCTGTTCGAACAAGCAGCAGCTTGGTACAAAATGTAAGTTGTTAATAAACGTACAGAACTTACTGGCTTTGTTTAGCAAATACAAGTGGTGATTGGTGTTTTTTGTTTGGTTTGGGTTGTTCTGAGGGGGTTTTTTTTAGTGATTTTTAGAAAGGGTCAGAATATAGAATATGTTCCTTAACAGTATCAATTTGGAAGTCTTAAATGTTTATCAGATGACTTATACATAATGGTTTTTATTGCAGCCCCTGAGCAAGCATATATAACTTTGCTGTCCCTGAATGCAGCGTAGTGGGATAGTAGAGGTGAGTGAACCTCCCAGGATTGTGTTTGGTGCAGGTTTTTGCTCTGTCAAAGACATTGTATTAGCTGCACTGTTTGGGCCGTTTGTTAAAGTTGGTCTCAAGGTTATTTCCCTGCATACACACCTCTGAGAAGGCTTGTACAAATACCCTGTCCAGCTTGCTTTTTTTTCCAAAGGAGACCATAGCTCTACTGCTGTAGACCTGATGATGATGGATCACCAAGTCTGTTCACATAGATTGTGCAGCACAAAGGAAGGTTATGGTTTTTACTCCCCAAATGACTCTTGAGTAATTTTTTAGCCATTTCTGAGTTACTTGGGTTTAAATGTACAAAGTAGAGTAACTACACTGGTGACTTGGACTATTTCTTTGGGTAGTCAGTTTCATTTAAGAGAAAGTCTTCATTAGTCTTCATTTAAGACTAATGTCTCCTCTGGTTTGCAAAAATTGTTATTTTTAACTTTCTGTATTTTATGCTACAAGGGTAAACACTTTCTTTTTTCAAATATGATATTGTGGATGAATTTGGGAATGACTGTTGCTTCTGCGGCCCCTTTCAGTTTTTAAAAGGAGGATTACTATCGTCTCTGAGATTGATTTTTAAAAATTTATAAGGCAATTTGAAAGTAGCATTAAATCCATGCTCAGTGTTAACTTTATTGCTGGAAGCTTATAACCTGAGTCATCCAGGATTTGTCCTGAAGACTTAGTTATTTTTCTGTTGCTGCTGCTTATGGAGAAGGAACATAAATTTGTAAATCTGGGCCTGTGTAGGAGAACTTGGAGAAAAATAAGTAGGAAAGATACAGCAGCAGTGGACTATATTTATCCGTGAAATCATTTGACTGACTTCAGTAGAGTCAGTCACTTCAAGAGAGGACTGAATTTACTGTCCTTTTCTAGTACATTGACCACAATGAAGTTGGGTTTTGTTTATGTAGCATATGCCTGGCAGAACTTAGCACGTGCCTATCTGAAATGTTAAATATGCAATATGGAAGACTGCTGCTATGATACATATGTATGAAAATTAATGTAACTCAGAACTGTCATCTAATACACACTTTAAACTTGTCTTCATTAATATTTTGTGTTCAGTGGGGTGCAACAAAGGGTCATTATTTTAAAGTTTTTATATAGGCTGATAAAATACTTGCATTCAGTACCAAAGAACTTTTAGGAAAAATCCCCTGAGATTAGTAAATTCTCATTTTTTATTTCCCTTTTTTTACTAGGCCCTTCCTCATGTTGCTTGAACTGTTGACTAAATAATTTCTTAATGATTTGAGTTAGTATTAGGGGTGCAGAGGAAAGGAAAGAAAGAATGCTTTCACTGCACCATTATCTTAAGTTCCTTAATAGTTAAGTCTATGTTGGAATAGGTAATGCTGTATGCTTGCTGAAATCAAAAGTCTGTTTTCTTCCCCCTCTTTTTCTGCAGCCAACTGTACACCCTGTTTGGTTTGAATTGCCCTGGAGAAATAAAGTTCGGAATTTGTTGCCTTGGATCTTGCCATGAAAGAAAAAAGAACACCATACTGATACATTATCACCAGAAATTCATGTTACGTGTTTATTGATGAATAATTCTTCAAAGCATGTGTGTATTAAGTGTTTAACTTTAAAGATTAGTGAAATTGAGTGTTAAATTGTTTGTTAGCTTGATCAAATTTGTTTTGAAGAGACAAGTTGTTTAAAAGATTTTTATTACCTGTAATAGTTGATAGTACAGTAGCTTCTTTTTAGTGTTGAGATAACTTGCTACAATTCACACTCTTGTATTTTGAGTTTCACCCAGAATATTTACAGTTTCTGTTATAATAAGTCTTAAGTAAACATTAAAACAAAACCAGAAATATACTACCCTGGCAACCCTGCCTTTTCGTACCTAACCATACATAATATGAAAGTTAAATACCACATTCAGATCTGTTTCTGTAACTTGATGCAAAATTTTATAGAAAGAACATGTTCAATAAAATCTTTGCTTCCAGTATAGCATTACATCAGTCGAAGAGTGATACTTGGAAGGGCTTTGTGTCAGCGTACCATCAGGCTACATGACATGTATTGCTGTAGTCATAGCATTGAGGTTCAGTACCTTACATAATTCTTTGAGACAAAAATAGGTTAAAAAAAAATCTTGACATATACAATTTACATGTACTTTTATGTACAGCTGACTAAGTTACATTTCCTGTTGTTAACGTCTCTCTGCTGGGACATGTGTGTGCTTCCACGTTCAGAGGCCTTATTCTTATCCAGAATCTTGTAACCATCTGTCTCTTGTAACCAGTACTTCTACTTGCCTGTGGTAGCCATGTTGAACAGCAGCTTGCTCACTTTCTAGTCAGGCCATGTTCTTCTTAAAAAAAACATTGTTTAGCATTAAACTGAAAGTAGTTTTAAAATTTTTGAATTGGGTATATGTAGTTCATTTTGAGTGAGCCATCTTTATTCTATTTAGCATTTCTCAGTAAAGTGCTTTATTTGTTGAATGACAAAAAAAATAAAGGCTTTAAAAAAAAAAAAATTAAAGAAATCTAAACCCAATACAATAGATCATCTTCCTTTTTGAATTTGGTGTATAATTTCAATTCCTGGTCAGGGAATGGACTAAGTGGCATTTGTTAAGAGTGTAAGAGCCTCACCTATGCAAGTATTGGTAGTAAGCTGTTTTGTGTGAAAAGTGTTTGTCAGAAAGGAGTATTATGTAGACAGAAAACACTGCAATGGAGAAATTTAAAGTTGAATATTTTTTCTTAAAAAGCAATCAACTAGTATAGTCCATTACATATTTTGGTTCAAAGTGTTTCATCACCGTATTGTCTTTTTTGGTGTTAATTTAGGTACAGTTCTAGCAGTTTGATTTTGTATGCATTTAATATTAGCTACATAGCAGTTGTTCTAAGTGTTGTAATTTTAAATGTTGAAATCATGTGTTTGACTTCTGTAATTGAATTAACAATTTATATTAAAATTTATGCTGTTAGTATTTGGTGTGTGTAAAAAAACCTAGTATTTATTTTACACATGACACCTTCACAAACTTACTCTGCAGGATTCACTTTGCTTTCTCTAGTAGCAAGCTTTGGCCAGAGGCTCCCATGCAGGTGCTTTGCTGAACAAGAAGAAATGCCTTAATGAAACCTAGAAAAAAGAGTTCATTTGTAAAAAGCAAGTTTGCATAGTAGCTTCTATCACATTTGAAAGTTGTTAAACTGTTATGATTTCCTAAGAAACTCTCTTGGGAGGAAAGGAGAGAGAGGGAGCTTGCATTACTTTGTGTTTAAACTAAGTAGTCCCTGAGGCCCAGGCAAAAATCAGTGTTTGAGATAGAACAATACAGTATAATGCTGCTAAGATATGGGGGAACTAATACTAATTTAAAAGCATTTGTGCCTGGCAGCCTGAGAATTCTAGTCTACAGACTGCTGAAATGAGCTTTATTTTTGTTTTTAAAATGTTTTGATTAAGACTTACTTTTATGATTTGTTTTTTATATAGACCTCTTTAATGACACCTTGAAAATACAGTAGACTTTTCACATGTGCAAGAAAGACTTGATAAAACAATATTCTATGATACTTCTAACGGAAATCTGGGCCAACTGAACCAAGGTAGAATTGATATTGTTAGCTACTTAAGGGAACTCCATGATGGGCTGCACAAAGCTTGCATAACATTAAAAAGAATACCTGTAGCAGAGCCACTTAGCCAGTGAACAAAAGGAGGTGCTAACCAGTACTGCAGACAGCCATAGGATTGTATTTTTCAGGTGTGCCAACCATCCTTCTTCAAATTTCTAACTGTGCTCTCACCTTTGAAGCAGTCTTGTACAAAAAGCAGTTTTGCTAAAAACTGGCAACTCTCATCACTATTAACATGAGTATGGCAATTATTTTCAGTATTTCTCAACAAGTGTGACTATACAAAACCACGATCAAACATTCGAGTGTAATGAGTGCTTGTGGCTGTAAGCCAAATACAGCCCTCAGACAGAATTTGGTCTTTGTTTTGCAGATAAGAGCAAAGGTACGAGGAATAAGGAGCTGAAGCAGCATTAGCACTCAGTAGCTGTAATTCAGGGTTTTTGAAGTTTATTTAGAACACATCATTAAAAATCTCTAATCAGTGTGCAAAATTGCAAGTGTATTTTTTTATATTTATGAAAGTCTCACTGGAGCTTATTAACCTTTGGAAAAAAAACAACCAACCATGTATTTCGTCTCAAAATGTTGTGATAAAGGGAGAACAGAGTGGTGCATATTTTTTTACAGTACTGTTCTGTAACTGTTAAAAGTGAATCCATATACCATCCTGTTCTGTAATTGGTGTAGAAATTAGAAGTCCCTCTGAGAGTAGAGGTCACTGACTTTAGTGAAAGTTTTGTTCCTTTGTGCTAAATCCGCTGCATTAAAAACTTGCCCTAAATAAGAAAAGGTGGTTCTTAGTTACCTTTTTCATCTGCTTACTTGCTTTTATTTATTTTTTTATAATATTATTATTACTGCCTTGTGGTTGGTGACAGATGGGTAAAGCTAATGGTATGGAGTAAGCATGTTGTGGGCAGCAGCCTTTATCTTCCAACAGCTGGTTCTTCATGGGAAAAAAAAAAACAAACAAAAAACAGTACATGGGGTGGAGGGAACTGAGGCTGTTTGTCACCAAGAGCTAACAACCTTTATAATAACACAAACAGGAGTTACTGTTTTCTATTTAAAAGAAATTCCTATTAATTTAGTATTAAAGAGCAGGTCAGCTGAGAGATACTAGGTTAACACACACTCTTGAGGTAAAAGCAATCCTGAAGCAGCTAGCTGTTTCAAGTCTTCTCTTTCAGTGAATTTCTTAGCACAGATGATGTGCATAACAAAGAATGACCAGTTTAGCATTTCTTCACGCTGTTTAGTGTTCAACTTGATGGACAACTAGAGGAAGGAAAACAGGTAATGATCCAGCAGCCTTAAATGTAACTTCCCTGCAGCTAGAAGGAGCCCGAATAGGCCCCAGGACTGCCAAGGAAAGGGAAGGTTTAAAGCAGTTACTTAGAGCTCTTTCCTTGACCCCGATAGTTTTTCACCATGCTAACGAGGCTGTTAGCAGCCACCATGACTTGAAATCATTGTTCTAAATTGCAGCTGAACTCTTCAGCCACGTTGCAGGCTGTGTTGGTAATACAATAAACACCACCCTTAATGTCAGGAGACAGAGCCTCATGAGAGCAGCGCTTGAGCCAGCCAGGTTGAGAGCAGGCCTTTTCCAAAGGTACAGGCACTGCCAAACTACCATGGAGAAGCATTAATCGACAAGAATTATCTAAGTTTACTTCAATAGCAGCCTAATTTTTGTTCGAACGGTCGTTTATCAAACTGCCATAGCTTTGGCCTTACTGCAGAAGGGCTTAATTTCTGTAAGGCTGGTCCTTCTCTTGAAAAGAAGTTTTTCTGTCTCCAAAAATGTAACCAACAGCCATAGAACAATTAAACGATGCAACCACTATTAAACCAGGTGGAATTTCTAGGACTCTAGAGTGCAAGCACCTGCTCATAGGAATTGAAAGAAATCTTACGTGCTGCTTGAAGGTGGGTGAAATTTCAAGAAGGAGACTTAAATATCTTCAAAAAGAAGCCTGAAAAACCAAGATTGTTCCAGTCTTATGTTTTGAGAATGCAGTGATGCTTTTAACTAAGCCAGCAGATAAAGTGTTAGACTTGAAAGAGGTGAATCATCTGAGGCAGTAGCCACAGAGTGGAGTACAGAATTGTGGATCAAACAGTAGTGACCATACTTTGCATTTTGAAACCTGTGGTGATTCACAAAGAATACATAATTATTGTGATTTTTAGATGGGGACGGAAAAACACTGAGCTACAGGACTTCATGCCTGTCACGAAATAATTGACACAATCAGAAATTGAAATTAAGGAACGCAGGAACCAGAAGCTTCCACAAAGGCAGATTTTGGCTTGCAGAGGCTGGTCTGTTTGCCACAGTTGAGTTTGGGTAGGAAGTCAAGTTCCTTTAGAAAGCTATGGGAGAATATGACTGATGTGAACAATGGCACTCTCTCCTCTGACAGTCCATGGAGGGTGATATGGGTAAGCACCAGTATTAGAATATTCTGCATGGATAATGGCAGATTATTTATGTGAAGTCAAAATCCACTGGAAAATTATTTAAAAAAAAATAAAAATGTGAAAGTCAATGGAAATACCTTGGTGGAAAACATAGTGTAAAAGGTGACGATACCACTAGGGCAGCGTGCCAAGAAGCAAGTACTCATTTTTTAGTGAATTTTAACTGTACGAGTTAAAAGTTATACTTGGGCCTTGAACAATTTTTCTCCACTGCCAGAGGCTATGGCTGCTATTGACTTACAGTTTCCTGCAGAGGGAAGTATTCACTAGTGTATGAAAACCAAATACTGAGTCAAATGATCTTTGTCAAAGCTGGAAATGTCTCTATGTGTAAAGCAAAGAGCAAAAGGCTGGAATGTCAAGAATGGTATTCACTGAGTTACACAGTTTTTTTGGAAGAAGTCAAAACATTTCAAGTGATAAAATAGCCTCTGAGCAAAGGAAGCTTATCAAATTAATGGGAGATACAAAAGAGATCTTAAATCTTGACTCTTCATGATTTAGGAGCCTACCTCTGGGCTGTGATACTGATGTTGTGGAAAAGAAAAATAAAAAACCTATTAAAAATTTTGAGGACCAGACAACAAGGTCCAAGAGCCCCAATTTCAGTTCTCTCTTGTCGACAACTACAGCTAAAGCCCAAATTCTTCATGGAATCCAGGGATATGCTTGGTTTTTAATGTATTTTTATACAGGGGATGAGGGTATGTCAGGAAATGGATGACGCCTTGTTTGTAGCACTGGCTTTCTAAGGAGGGGTGTGAGCAGCTATCACATGTGAAGTCTTAGGGTAAAAACAATGATCATAGGAACACTGATTAAAGGATTAGTTTTTGGTTTCTTTAAGCTAGACAAAAATGTAAAAAGGCAACCCCCCGCAAAAAAAAAAAACAAACAACAAAAAAACCCAAAATGACAAAACACCTTCACTCTCCTCAGCAACAGTCATGAGAGAAGCTACCGGAACTCTCTTTAACAGTAAGGCATATATTTTGATGAAACTTTCAGTACATATTTTTCCTTTAAAAAAAGCATATGGTTTTGAGCCACCATGAAATCACATTCATTTTATCCATTCATCCTACTCAAGGATTTAAGCTATGAAAGTGGTAGATTAAGACCAGAGGAAACAGTAATACTGCCCAATTTGTCCAGCAGTCCAAACACATCACTGAATTTCATTACATGCCCTTGGAGCAAGTCCAGTAACTGCTGATGAAAGCGCATCTTCCAGAAAGGCATCAAAGTCCACAAGGTGCCAAATCTTGCAACATAAATTGGATCAAGGTTTCCTAACTTTAAACAGACGCAGTGCTTTATTGCAAAAATACTTGATTTCTCCCACATACAGAGGGTGTTTCCTAAGCTCTTGGTATCTCCTCTTGCTTTCAGCTCAAGAAATGTACCAAGCTACCTACCAGCTGTACGTACTGGTAACAGCTTGTCTCTATTAATAGCTGTCAATCAGCTGTCTTTCCTGCTTCTCTTTCACAACCTCATGTGAAGCTCGTCTAATATTTTAGTAACTGCTGAATAATTGTGTGAATAACACCATAGGAGGACTCCAGTGAGCTGTGAAGCACGTGAAATTCAACTCTATTTAGCTCTGGTGAACCTGCACGGCAGAGCTCACGAGCTGGTCCTGTTCTGCAGCTGAGCTGGTGAGAGCTGTGCCTTAGCAGAGCTCACTCCCCTGGTTTTGGTTTATCCGACCTGGAGGAGGGACACAGCCTCTGACTCAGTGCCCCTGGAGCTGAGCTGCTGGTGAACCAGAGTCTTGAGTTCCTGAGAGGAGCTGGAGCTCGGCGCGCTCACTGGAGAGTTTGCAGGCAAAGGTGGATGCAAGTATTCACAGAAGGACAGTTTGTTTGTCGAAGTCTTTCAGGGACCATCTTTGAAAATGTAACAATGTATGAAATATTTTCATCCTAAAGTAGGACTCGAATTCTTTAAGAGATCAGATCTTGTCACTTTTGTAAACAATTCTACTAATGCTTATTAAGGCTCTTCCAGTGCTAGGGGTAAGGTTGCATAGTGCATGCTGTATCCATTTGGGCAGGCATTTAGTGAACTCTCAAATGCTGCTGTACAAAGCCAGCTAATGGATTGCTGCTATGGGCTTTTGGAAGCTCCGCTTCCTGTTTTCTTCCCCATTTTTCAAACCCCGATAAAAGCAAGCAGGCTTAGCTGCTTTTAGGGCTGCTGAAAGGCTAGGACAAGAATCCTGCTGTAGTAGAGTGTCTGCCGAACTTTTACTGTTCTACTGTAGAATTATTTGCCAGAAAAGCCAGTTTTTCCATTTCATACTGGATTTGTGCTCATTAAATCCATTTCAATTGCATGATACACCAGTATTTCATAATGGAAAGAAGCTGCTCTCCTATATAGGTATGATTTGACATTTTCTAAGCTATTCTTACTTTAAAAAAGGAATATAAATCACTGCTAGCCAGCAGTAATTTAAAAGCCTCTTTTTTCTTTTTCTTTTTTTTTTTTTTTTTTTGCCAGCCAGAGTAGAGAGATTTCTATTTAATGTGCTCACATCCTAATGCACTGTTTGTCAAACAGGAGCCAACAGAGACAGGAGGGGCATTTAACCAAGGAAGAATGTACTAGCAGCCTCAAGAGGAGAACCAGCATAACTCAAGGAAGCTTCATGTCAGTATCTTGTTTGAAAGTTTATGAGTTTATGAAAGAGTTAATGAAGGATTTTTGGGAAACATTTTTTAAAATTCCATTTTAAATGAAATTTACTCATATTCTTTGCAGTTCAACAGTTCATTAAAATAAAAAGCAGCAATTTAATTACTGTTGCATGGGAGGGCATTGCAGAGAAGATGAGAAGAGTGGGGATAAAGATCTAAGTACCAGTAGACATTTTTAATTGCATTACATGGATAACTGTTTCATAACTTTTTAAAAACTTCTTGTATTAGGATTCATAATGCTAGGATAAGCAGATGCTTGACTATAAATAAGATTATCCTACCCAAACAATATTAGTCAGTGTAGATAAGACTGAGATATATTGCAGCTCCTTAAAGTGAGCTATGATCAATTTTTTCACTATATTGTATATTTGCTCTTTTTGGCCTAATTTCCAAGACTGTTCAGCAAGCTGTATCTCAAACTGTACTGCCTTTCTCATCAGCTCTCTTTAGATTCTCCTTTCTTCATTGCTACTTCATCGGTTTTTGGACCTTGCTTGGCATTTTTTCCCCCTCAAATATTTTTCTATGTCATGGAATCATAGAATAATTTGGGTTGGAAGTGACCTTTATAGGTCACCTAATCCAAACCCCTGCAATGAGCAGGAACATCCAACTAGATGAGGTTGCTCTGAGCCCTTCTAACCTGACCTTGGTTAGACTATTCTTCCACAGTCTACTACTGTATTTAAGTGAGAACTATTTGCTGCTTTTTCCTTGTCAGGTCACATTGGTTTTTCTTTAAAAAGAAATCAAAAACCCAACATACCCCTCAAGCAGATCTACTCGGATTCTTTTACTTACAGCAGTGCTACCTGCTCTGTGTTACACGGTTTGGTATCAAAATATTCTCCTCTTGTGTGTTTCCAGACTATTTGCAAATAGACAATGTCCATCTTTAAGGATGCTTTTGAGATAAGGTTCCAGAATATCACTTTGAGTATGGATTCAGCATCACTAGCATACAGGCTTGTCCTGGGTTACAATGTATTCTATTGCCATGAGCTGTTGAAACCAGGCGCCGATGTTCCTTGCCTCCTCCCTCGGGACCAGCTTCTGCTAATAGGCCCAACAATGCCTTACCGCATGACCCATAGATAACCTGCACCTGGACTATTCTTCTGTTAATGCGCCCATCAGTGCCTTGCCCCAGGACTCACCATCCCTTTGTGAGATGCTCCGGCCAGGGGGGAGGGAGCCAAGCATTCCCACCAGGGATAAAATTTGGGGTTTGGAACAGCACGAGCAGCCTTACCCGCTGGGATCCCAGAGGACAAGGACTACACCACCACCGGATTTTCAGAGGACCAGTTTTCTTTCCTACGGATCACCGCTTCAACAGGACCATTTCAAAGAGAACTGCAGCTGCCACTGGATCGGACTGGTACCAGCACCCTGCCCGGCAGGGTGCCAGGTTGTATCCCTGACTCTGTCAGGCTTTAAACCAGTTTCTCTGTATTATTGTTTTGTTATATATATCCCTGACTCTGTCAGGCTTTAAACCAGTTTCTCTGTATTATTGTTTTGTTATATATATCCCTGACTCTGTCAGGCTGTAAACCAGTTTCTCTGTATTATTGTTTTGTTGTATATATTAGTAAAAACTGTTATTCCCATTTCCTCATATCTTTGCCTGAAAGCCCCTTAATTTCAATTCTATAACAATTTGGGGGGAAGGGGGTTGTATTTTCCGTTCCAAGGGGGGCTCCTGCCTTCCTTAGCACACACCTGTCTTTCAAACCAAGACAAGGCTCCTGCCAGCTCAGCTGTGTCTGTCACCGGTTATGTTTTCTCATATCCTTAATAAAGCCTGCAACTGAATGCTGTTGGAAGCTTACATTCCAGACTTCTGTTAAGTATCGAATATAATCTCGGTTCTTTTCATGGTGAGTAATCTTTTACAGATGTTATTTTACAAGGGGAGAGTTTGATGCATATGCCACATCTCAAATTTTTTGGCAAGAAGATACCTACTCAGCGGAAGAAGGGTCCCACATGATTGTTGCATATATTGTATGTTAATATATGTGATAAACAGGTGCTGTGGTAGTACAGTATTGTTGTAGAATCATTTCAAATGTGCAAACGCAATTCACTAACCACCTGATGAACTTTCAGTGTTCATTATCTGGTCAGTTCTGGGAAAAGCAGGGAGTGGGGGATGTATAAAACGAACTCCAGCCATGGCAGCCAAAATCTTTATGGCAAATGAACTAGAGTGTGGCAAGAGGAAGTTAGAAGTGAAGTACAGGGGAAGTATATGAAAGCTCAGAGTTAGTTCGGTCTCCAGATGGCAGAAGTATACGAGGTAAAAATCCACAAAACGAAGAGCAGCTTTCTGAAGTGAGATTTTGAGCGAGGGATGCAGAAAGGCACAGATTTCGTAAGCCTTGTTCACCCATAACACTCCCAGGCTGCATCCCCAACCCAAGACACATCCAGATTTCTACAACCTCCGTGTTAGCTGCTCTCATCAAAAAGCTCTTGCAGTGCATTGGGAATCCTTTCTCCAGAGAACTATTTTTATGAAGGACCATCCATCCTAACAGAGTTTGTAACAGAAAGAAATGGCTATTTAGTTTTGATATTGTAAACTTCAGTCCTATGTAATCAGTGTCTAAGTGGCATTCAACTGAAGTTTTTCAAAAGTAGACACAGGGTTATGAGAGTAGGGCAAGGTCTTTCCTGTTTATGGAAGCAGGGAAGCTTAACGGTGACTTCCCTTCCTTCCCTGCAGATTTCCCTTCCATCCTGCAGAGTTTCACCTGCCTGAGCTGTCCCCGTTGCATTGTAAATGCCTCTGCTAGTCCCTTTCGTAGCTTGGGCAAGAGCAGCAGTGCTGTCTGTCTCCACACTATTTCGTGTACATTCCTGCATGATGTCCAATTAGTCAGAGTCGG
Organism: Podargus strigoides; assembly: GCA_028020825.1. NCBI lineage: Eukaryota > Metazoa > Chordata > Aves > Caprimulgiformes > Podargidae > Podargus > Podargus strigoides. Next base: position 45,545,589 of record CM051621.1, on the reverse strand, counting down.
ATTTTTATCTTTAATGTACAAATTAAGACATGCATTTGTTTGCCTCTAAGATTTCATTCATTTTTAGCTTCCAATTGTTTTGGAATTGTGTGATGCTCCCTGACACCCAGAGGCATTAGGTTAAGCTACCTGGACCTCATTAGACACAGTCCCTGATGCACAGAGTTCAAAGAAGGGAGGAGAGAGCTTTCAAACATCTGCTGCAGGAAAGGCAGGGTGCTGAGAAGCTGGGATAATCCCGGATCCCCTGCTGAGGGAGATAACAGAGGGCCTGCAAAGCCCTTACCAGCCCTCAAGGTAGATCAGCCTCTGTAATTGTTCTGCCAAGTTAGGAGTGGAAAGGAGAACCAAAAGGACTGTAAACATGTAACATTTAAAGGAAACACCAACCCAAACCAGAAAGAAATATTTGGTGCATGTATTTATGAACACGTGTCTGAAGTCCTGACCTATATAAAAAATAAATACATACCACAGTTACAAAGTGTCCTCAACCTGGAAACCTTCCAGTCATTGATGAAAAAATGTACAGTTCCAGGATAGAAAGTAACATGATTTTTTGGCTTGAAAATATGAAAACTATCACCTCTGGGGAAAAATAATCCAAAACAAAGGCATTCACATGGAGCTCGGAGAAAAGCATCAAAGGGACTGTGGTTCTGGAGTGACAAATATTTGAGGAAAGATTACGAAAGCTAAATATGAATATTTGGCTATGCACCAATTTAATAAGGGATCAAGAGATAAATCTACAACTATTTAATTCACAGAATGTTAATGTTATTGGTGTAGCACACTAGCTTTTTAAATTTTTTTTTAAGCACCAAGAGGTTTATTTTCCAGTAGATACACAACAAAATTTTGGAGAGTAACATGAAGACACTGACTTCTTAAACATCCCATAGAAATGTTAAAGCCAGTTCTTAATCAAATCCTAATCAATTCAGATCTTGAAGTCTTGAGCAATTAAACTACAACATGGGGGGGGGAAGGAAGTGGAAGCCTGCTTGTGATTTCTGTGTTAGATTCTTCTAGAAGTTTCTAGTCCTCTTTTTTTTGTTTGTTTTTTGGGATTTTTTTGGTACTAGAAGTTTCACACCACCCGCTGACTTGTGCTGAAAAGACATAACTGCACCTCAGCTGAGAAGAACATAAGCGTAAGCCTGACAAGGGAAAAACCCATCCCCTACTTTTCAACCAACACTGCCTTCAAAACACTGTTATCATTAAAGTGAATTTCTGATATGACTGCACTATCCCTATTGGACTAAATCCTAGTGGAAATCAGAGGAATAAAGTCAGTAGCTTGTTAGGCATTGAAGGCAGCTGAGCTCAGTAATAGCACTAATAGCAGCAGTTATGTGAAAGATGAAACGTGGTCTCAATCCTTGTACGTGCAAGGTACCAGACTGAGAGCAATATGTAACAGTCATTATTCATATCAGCCTATGGTGACAAGACAACTAAAGGTAATTTAAATTACCGAAACAATGAAGGTTCTGGTTATTAAATTAACTCACAGCTTTATGAAATTGAAGATATTCTATTTTTTTAAATGTTGGTTACTTTTATCTCCAACTTTTCAATACCTGATAATAAGTAAAGAATTTTAGAGGCTTTCAAGAAACAGATTCTTGTGTGAATATTAACTTCTTATTTAATATTCTTTTTTTTTTTTTTTTTTTTTTGTTTTTTTTAACTAAAGCACTTATTCATGGTATCATAATCAAAGACACTCACTGCAACAGCAACTTTCCAGAATAAATTTTCACTGAACAAAGCCTCAGTACTGCAACTAATTCATCAGCTTTTACAAGTGAAGGACTAGAACAAAAGGATAACAAATCAGTCCTAAGTCTGTCTTGGCTTTGTTCAGCTGTGATGGACCAGAGCCTGCATTCGGTGTAATACCTCCACAGCCAAAACTTAGCACTAAGTTCTTCATTATCAAACGTTTAACATAACAGCTGATTTTGAAAGGTGTGCACACCTAATAAGCCTCAGACATGTGCTTGTATTTTCATATCCTGAAATATGCAGACAGGGTAGAGAAGAGACAAAGGGGAAAGAAGCAAGAGAAGCAAGGCTTGGCTTCAAGAATTATTATTTTTTTGCAGCTGTTAAAGACAAGTTTAATGGAGAAAGCCAAGGGACAGGACAGTGCCAGCAATATCCTAACCTATGCAGGTTAAACCCAGGGCACAGAGAAGGGTGCTGCCCTCCTGAGCAGAGGCTGGAGGTGCTGCCATCACCAGGTCCCCAGGGCATCCAAGGGCAGCTCTGTGGGCATTCCTGCCTTAGCGGGGGCAGCAAAGGGCTGTAACTATGCAAAACTTCCCCTTCCAGCCATACAATAAATTTCAGCATGCTCAAAAGGTAGAGATTTGGCCAACTTCCCATTTTAAAAGAAATTAAGGATGCCTTTCAAGGCACTAAGGCAGCCAGATCCTATCAGTTCTCACTAAGTTTTGAATAACTTGCCTGGCTTCTCTCTGTCAGGAGCAGCTTGGCTTTCTTTGCTACACTGCTGTTTTGTTGAACCAGGGTCTCAACACACAGGCACAGAAAATGAGTTGTTAAAAGGTGAATTAAAAAAAGTCATAATTATAACACCATGGCTAAGAGATTAATCTGACAGAGGAAAAGAAAGCCATTTTAATTATCTGGCTTAATTGGCTCATGCAGATGAACCAAATTCTGCAGTAGCCTGTGATGTGAAAAGCAAGGCACAGGTGGGTGCTGTGGAGCACCCTTGGGCCCAGAGTGCTGGCTTGTGCCAGGCAGGCAGAAGGAAGCAGGAGTTTGTGAGATGCAAGCAGCAAGAAGAGGGAGGTAACATTGCTTTCTGTGGCAGGGTCCATCCTGCGGTATGTCTCTACCTCCCACCTTGTACTAGCTTGCTGAGGGAAGTGGAAAAGGTCCTCCCAGCCTGGTGGCTGTATCCTAGTGCTGACAACCACATTTACTGCTTGAAGCATCTTATAGTCCAAGTGATGTTGCCACTGTGGAGGCATTCCTCCACACCTGCACAACTTCAATCTATTCATGCAATTAAAATAGGCTAAAAATAGGGTTCAAAACAGATGGCAAGACAGACAGAGGCTTGTTCTGGCTCAGGGAAGAATTTTACTGGATTATAACAAACTGATTTCCCCCTCGGCTGATTCAACCATTTTTCCTCAGTGGAAAAAGGGTGTAAAGGAAGCTCAGCAACAAAACTGCTGGCAAAAATCCCATTGACTTCAGTGAGCTGATATTTCAATGTTGAAACTTTATTATGCAATATTTTTTTAAAGAAACACTGGATTAGAAATATGCTCTTTGGTGTTTTTTCCCCCAAAAAATGGAAAGGAAGAACTATTTTATACTTTTCTCCCCTCCTTCATGAAAAAAAAAAAAAAAAAAAAAAAATCAGAGTAAAGCATTAGGAGAGACCTATCAGTGAGTATTTAAAAATACTTGATGGTTGTACAGTATCATCTTTATCTTTAGTCATCATGAGTTCAGAACTAAATAGTAAAACAACCTATAAATAGTACTCAGCTTCAGCAATAACTTGTCAGATGTTCGGTACATTAGGAAAAGGATTAAGCCACAGCTTTTTGATCTACTGAGGGAATGTTATCAAACCACTGTATACAAGAATACTATGTCAAATGCATATTATTTACACATAGCATGCCAGCAAGAGAATGGAGGAGCTCAGTCATCCCGAATCACCCAGTATCACTCTGGAGTACTTCTTTACTGTCAAGTGTCATCCTTAGCAAGAGGTAGGCACTAATCTTATCTATGCAGTGAGGTAACAGGTAACTGATGAAAATGTGGTTCATACAAAATGGGATTCAGCATGTGGGGAAAAGGATTACATGGTAAACAGAAGGCAAACTCTGTCCTACTGGGTAGCTGCAGCATGTTGGCTGTGCATGCAGCACAGGATTTGCTGAGAAACAGCTCTGCAGAAGAGCAGGGCAGGGTAATTAGTCACTACAAAAGGATGCCTGGAGAGGATGTCAAATCTCTGTCCTTAGAAATGCTCAAAACTCCCCTGGACAAGATTCTCAGTGCCTGATCTGACTTAGATGTTGGTCTTGCTGGGTCTTGCAAGGGTTGGACTAGAGACCTCCAGAGGTCTCCCATCTGACTTGAATGAGGCCATGAAACTAGAAAGCACATGGGGTAAGCCAAACAAAGTATGTTATCTCCCATCTGCCTGGATGGGAGATGATAATGGCTAGCCATGCCCAGTGTTACCAGCATTTCTGAAGGATAACTAAGTCAGGGAATATAACTTGTGAGAGCTTGAAGGTGCGAGGTTGAAGGACACCCTTGCACCCCTCTCTCTCGTCAAGATATGTACCAAAGGGATGGGAAACTATCAGGCCTCCCTCCATCTGGGCATGCCTCTGGTGGTTGCTGCCAGGGGACAGAGAATGTTCAACACAGTGGGAGTCCAACAATGTGTGGCAGGTAAGTCTGCTTCTCACTGCAATGTGGGACAAGAAGCCTTTAAGGAGTCCATCTTGTGTAACATCATGACTGCATGCAGTTTCCTTTCAGTCCTGCATCTTCAAAAACCTCCATAAGCTCTGTTTGAATTCCATAAATAACATTTTTGTTTGCTTTAACCTGGCTACCAAGCCACCTGGCTTGAATTAAAGCAAGTCCCGCGATCTTTAAAATCAAGACAGCATGTAAGGTCACATCTGTGTGCTCTTCCTAATGTATCCAAAAAGTTATGAATTGTGTCCCTTACCTAACAGCTCTGGGGGGTGAGGAGTTGGTAATGTGGTGTTTCTGGTGTTTGTGTAGAAGAGACTACTTTCCAGCAAAGGACATACTGCAGAAAGGTGCAAGGGTATCCTTGCAGTAGGCTGACACACCAGCAGGCAGTGCACCTCAACCCAAAAGGTCTGAGGACCTGCATCATTTTTCATAATAATTTGTGGTTGTTCAGTGGTAGTTCATATTTTTCATTTTAGTATGCCCAGCACACACATCAGCTTTTCAGAGCAGTACATTTGTGAGAGCAAGCTTGCTGTTGGAGACTGGGAAAGGTCAGTTTTGAGCTACATAAAAATGTTATTTGCATTTTACTACACTATAATTTGTAGAAAACTGTTGTACAAGTCTTCATTTAGAGGGCATGGTTCAAATCCCATTTCTTCTCTCACAAGTTATATCAAAGAAAATTTGTTTGAGATGACCAGAAAAGAAAAAAAAAACAACCCAGACTGTGAAGTGTTTCATGTTTTAAACACAGAACAACAAAGCCACAAGCTAGAATTAAAAAAGTTCAAATTACTTTTCTCTGGTCCTTTTTACATCTCCTGAAATCACATCTGGCCAGCATTCCAGCATGATCTGGGAGACACTAACAAAAGACTCAATCTAATGTATACAGCTAGGTCTTTTATTGGATACATAATTAAGTACTGTATAGATAGTTACTGGCTCGTGTCTCAAAGAAAACTTCAATCTCTTACTGTGGAGTTAAAATGTGGTAGTTAAAACATTTTGGACTTTCTTTAGAAGTGCTTTACTGCTTTCAATTAAGGATCACTGAGGAGTTGCCACAGTATAGGTCTCTTTTTCAGAAGATCAGGAACCTTCTTAAGATGTTCACAGAGGAAGCAAAGCACCCAATTCTGTTCCTTCCATGAACCAAGTCACCTCACCTTTCCCTTAGAAGACAACCACCACCCCTGCTGCCATTCCTATGACAAGGGCTTGTCCCATAGTTTTGCTCTTCTGAGTTAGGACTTTCTTACATTTTGCAACCAAGGTTTACTCACAACCGGTTTTACTCCACTGTATTTCCTGACACCACTCTCCGAGTTACATAGCTCTTTACTCACTGAAGTTTGCAGGCAGTAATCTTGCCCACCCTCCCCCCCCTTACTTTACTAAAAGAAAGAACTAAGCTTTGTATTTTCTAATGCATTCATCACTGATTCAAACCCAAACACCATCAGCTTTCACCAATTTGTTGAAACTTTTTGTCATGGGGTTTACTTTGAGCTCTTGCTGCTGGAGGGGGAAGAAAAAAAAAAAAAAGTCTAACCAATTAAGTTATGCTTTCCTACTGACATTAGTTAAAAAGGAAAACTTGAAACTATGGCTCAGGGGAACTCTGGCATCTCAAAAATCAGAAAAGTAATACATTTTTAACAAGACCTGCAAAGCGTGCTGTATGTTATTTTAGTGCTATTTGAGGGGTCTGTCGCAGTCACACAGAGAAGGTCCTTGTCCCATCTTGCTCAACCCGCCTCGGACAAGAAGGGCACTTCTTCAGACTTACCAAGCCTATGACTACCTCCAGTTTGTTTCCAAGAAAGAGCAGTTGGTCACCACTGGATCTTCTCGTGCAATGCTGTCTGTCTCATCTCAAGCAATGGCTCCCACTTTCTTAGGGACAACAGTATATTAGTTTGCACTGAAGAACAGTTCACCAACTTCCACCCATCCTCTTCCTCCATGACTCCCTTAAACTTCCCCACTCTATGACTGGATATGCCCCTGTCTTTGTACGGTCAGAAGCCGCCAGGGTCTGGAGTATACTGCTGCTACCAAAGAAGTCACATCTGGCCCAGAGCTTGCTCCTGGTGGGCCCCAGGAAAATTGACAAGCTGTCCTGGATAATTGCTGAGGCACCTTTGTTCCAGGACACCTGCTATCAATCTCATTTATTGGTGTAGTGCTGCACTGTAGGACTGTTAAAAGCAGTGAAAGGAAAACTGCTTGGATAGAGCTACCTGAAATATGCTGTTCAGCTTGTTTCTATACGCCTCTTGACTGTGTGAATAAGCCAGCAGTAGAAGTTTTATGCCATCACCATCCTGTTTGCACCAGGTACACCAAATATATTGTTCCCTTCCTCTATTTTCCCACCCATGTCCATTTCAAATCTCTCCCACCTCATTGCAGCATTATTAGCGATGATCTGTGAACGCCTGACTGTGCCAAATGCAAAAGCAGAATCCTTACCAATTTCACCAACATTATGTATTATTAAATAGTGGAAGGGACACACCTTAAGTGGACAAATTTTAGCTGTAGTTACATTGCATGTCTTACTCAATACTGGTGTTAAAATCCCACATTCTTCTCTCATGCATGTGAGCATTCCCACCTCCCTATCCACAACAGCCAACATAAACCACAGCAAGGCACAAACACTTGCAATTTTTTAATCTTACTTTGTATAATATAATGCCTCCTGAGCCACGCAATTACTTGCATGCATGTAAGGCCCACTGGAATACACAACACAGAAATTTAAATACAGTCATGCCTCTACAGGCTTTATGTCCTGTGAAATTTTCTGTAGCTAGAGATGCCCATCTTTGAAAAGGATGGTGTAAAGAACTGCAATATGCTGGTAGCCAGCTTGGAAGAATCACAGAATCACATATAACCAAAGCCAAGACAAGAGAGGACAAGAGCTCTGGCTGAAGCAGGCTGCTGAGGAAGCAGGAGTGATGCTGAGGCAGGACATAGCTGGCTGTCCACGTGGGCCTAGATTCTCAGCATCTCTTGAGATCAGACCCATGGCAAGTGTGACATAATTAGAATGACTATTTATAGTTTATTAATGAAACATGAAATGGAATGAGGATTAGAAGATCTCGTCTAATCCTCTTCGCAAGTAAGTTTTTTTCAAGACGTAAAACTTGTATATGGTTTATAACATTAAAAATGACAGACAGTAATTTCTGATTAAGTTTTATTACTACACTAAAAATTAGCTTAGTCACTATGATTTTTTGTAATACTAAAATGATATAAAAATGTAAATCCAGAGAAATTCTTCATCTGCTTAGTATTAATGTTCATCTATGAAATCAAATAAGTTAAAATTGAGTTAAGAGTCACTCTTTTAGGAAAAGGAGTCCCCATTTTGGGAAGATGTGTCTATTTTTCAGTGGTGCAAAAACTGTTATAACTCTCCTGGCTAGTGCAGCTGTTGTTTCAGATGAATAAACTATCATCTGAATGGTCGTCTTTAAAGAAAGAAAGGCTACACATGAAGACAACTACATGAAAGAGTTCAACATTAAAAATATATACATTTGTTGAAGTTTCTTAAATTTGATTAAACTAATAATGATTATGTAATCTCTGGCACTAAGACAAAGCTTAAATGGCAAGGTTAACATTAACTGTCATTTTTACACTGACCAGCATCTGCTATAAACCAAAAAACTATTATCTAGTGAGAGTCCAACCTTCAGTACTACCTTCTATTTATAGTTTACATGTTCTCGCATATTGCTCATCAGTGGTGAAGCTTAGGCGAGACCAGGAGAGAGAGAAAATACTACAGGCTGCTCAGCTGCAGTTCATATTGTCAGTTTATCAGAAATACCAGTAAGTCATATTAGTTTTCAAGTTTGTCATCGAGAAAATAAAGTCAACACTATCCCTTAGTGCCTGATTGGTCTTTTAGTTCATTGGGTTTTTTTGTGTGTTTGTGTTTACTGAGCAACAAGTTACAAATTAAGCTTAGCTAATTTTAGCAGAAGTGAGTCATACAGATCCCCACAAACCAGCCAAATTCAACATTCGACTCTGTTCTTTGCTTCTCATGGGCTCTGGAAGGAAACTGATGGTGATTCACATGGCTACAAAAAAAATAAAAAAGGCTTCACTTTGTGGCTTAGCTGAGGACCCCACATTTGCTCCTTTCCTCTGCCTATTCCATGCCATTGGTTTGAACAGCTGCATAAATAAATGCTTTACACACACATTCGCATGCTCTTCTATTGAGGAGATGAAAAATCTTACATGAAATGCCAAACACTCAGGTTTGAGGCTACGGGTGTGATGTTGCTGAAAACTTCCACTATCAGGCTAGTTTTGTGCCACAGCCCTCAGAGGTTTTAGGTATTAAAAATTTCATACAAATCCTGAATGCAAAGCATTCACCATTGGCCCTTTGATAAGAGCTTCTTTAAACTGTTTAAAACTACTAACTTTCTTCCTTGCCTGGGAGGAAACTTCCCAATACACCAATAAATTAAATTCCCATTTTTGAAGACTTGTACTTAGTTATAGGCAGGTGCATTTCACCTGTAACTGAAAGAAATGCCCGAACAGTGCCACCTTTAATCATGAAGGCTGTCATGCAGCAGCTGATGAAGAAAGCCAGAAATTTACCTGCTATAAACGGGTCCCTTGACCCCAAACACAATTCCTAACATTACAAAGTTTAGCTACAATTTGATGGACTATTTCCAAGTAAAGCAGAAGAGACACATGAACATGTCTCTGCAAATGTTTTCCTCCCTTTAGCATTTTCCAGGAACTATAATTCAAATAGGGACCAGATCTAGCAGACCAGATTCAGGCAAAATACAATTTGCATTTAAATCGGTGAGAGCTACTGGTGACTAGCATGCAGCATTAAAGTAAGTGTACTTATTAACGTCCTAACAGAAACATATATTTTAAAACAGATGGTAGAAGTTGAAAGAAAATTGAATCACAAAATAGGTTCATTAACATAAATGCTTCCTCTTGTAATCAGCTACCACTGTGTTAGTATCAACTAGGGTTTTGGGGAATATAATTCATTTCCTCATCTCAGAATCTAAATATGTGGATTGTTTCACTCCCTACTTTTCCCCTCTCTCTCTCTCTGCACAAGTGCTTATCTTTTCTGCAGTTTTCCCCCCAGTTAGACAAAAATGAGAGCAGACCATTTTATCTTCTTCTCTCCTTCCCAGCAGTAGAGATCTCTGCACCTATTGAAAGAACCCCTAGATGTTGACAGAGGGGGATATTCTGAGACTTCATTTCAGACTTATTTCTCCATACAGCTGCCTCCCACACCAGACTACAGCATTTCAGGTGCAAGCATCATAGCTTGGGAAAAGAGCTTAAAAAGTACAATCATGAAAGAGTAAAGCAGAGCATGGTCATTTCATCTTTCTCAGCTGCATTCATATTTCTTAGTTTACATAGCAAGTAAACTACCAGTACCCCTTGTGCTCAAACCACTCAGCTGCAAACAAACTCTGTTTTTCTCCCCTTTCCCATCACCTTCATCAGCAAGTTTTCTGCAACAGGAATTTAACCACCAGTTTGACTACATCATAAACCAGAACAACAGCAAAGGTAGCAAGAATTGACTTGCTGGCAAACAACATAGACAGGATTTAGAGCACCAGTGAAATGCAGTCATCACAAGAAGCCAGGACGCCTAAAGTACTCTAGCATATTACTAGGACTGAGTGTCAAAGCTCACTCAAAAAGAGTCTCATAAAAATTCTCTTACCTGACAGAGCTTTCAGGAGCACACATCCATTGTATATCCCCTCTAAGTACAATAAGAAAATACGCTTCTGTAACTTCTTTTCCTCCAGGAATGAAGAATCTCCATGCCAAGTCCTGCTCACACCATTGCTCAGCTACAAGCTGCTGGTCCTGCCATGCCTCTGCCTAAATCCTGCTTTACCCCAAGCCCCAGCTGACAGCAATGGGTGATTTGTCCTGTAGGACCCTCAGGGAGGTAAACTGCTGTAGTGATGAGGACCTGGCACAATGTTCTTTCTCTCTTGGAAAAGGAGTGCACCCTTGATGTTACTACAAATTTCCCAGAAGGGCTCTGTGAAAGAGGGCTGCTGGGCTAGGTGCATAATTCTCATTTTAAGCATGCTTAGCCTGAGCCAAAAAACCTGTGAAACTGTTACTGACATTACTTTAAACTTCTGGGGAAGGCAATAGCTTGTTTTGCTCACTTCCAGTGTAATTCACAGTGGCTACATAAAGTTTTGATCTTCAGTAATTTAAAAAAACCAAAACAAGCCATGGAATTTAACCTTAAGCCTTTGTTTGTTTTTTTTTTTCTCTAACATGGTGCTGCAAATGTTGCAGCAACCTATAAACGAGATTTCAAATGAAAATGCTCGCCGTAGTCACTTCTCTGTTCTTCTAGTGTGTGTTCTCAGCAAACAGAAGGGGTTCAAGGTTGAAGGAGTAAGGCTAAATGCATGAACGAGGCCAAAAGATTTGGCATACAATGATGTAGGTACAGGGCAGAGTTGCAAAGTCATTAGCTCCTTCCCCTACATCAAGTTATCAGCAATTATTTATACACGGAAAATAAATCACTACCATTTTGTGTAGAAATATACATGTATTTGTTCTCCCATATGTAAAGGAACAAAACTTCCACCTATTATTTTCTCAGCTGGAAGCTAATCCATGCTAAATTTGCCGCAGTGCTGAAGAGTTTTGAAAAGCTTCACAGATAATGGAGTTGCAGCTTCAATACACCGGATCTCTCAGTAGGCGAAAGAATATGATCCTCTGTTTGTCATAAGCCTTTGTATAATGGGAAGAAGAGTGAGAAAAGAAGAACAAATGAACCTGTTCAAGGGTTCTGACAGCATTACTTCTCCCAGCAGTCATACTAAATACCCTACAATTTTGCATGGTTATTTCAAGGCCTTAAGAGTTAGGGAGCTGACTGACTTCAAGCCAGTGATGCCATGCTGAAGTCAGTTTTGATGCAAGCCAGAACAGAGTACTCCCATCCTCCATTAACATTGCAAGCCTGTTTGCGTGGAGCTCCACACAGCTATTTCCAATGACGGCTGATTTTTCCAGGTGGGCTAACAGGCTTTGCAGGACCTCCAAGGTAGCTGCTCACTCAACAAAGTCCTGCACTAATTACTCAGACAAACTCTCCTCAGGCTCGGTATGGGTATAAATGTGAGAAAAGTGTTCTGAGTCTGGAACAGATTTGAGTTTCTTCTGGGGCTTTATAGCACAGTTTTGAGTGCCTTTAGTCCCACTGAAGTATGGGTTCAACAGAACACAATGAGACATTTGCAGCATGATTATATGATCTGCTTTTCACTAATCTACTCTTTCATTTTTAAGTTGACCTGAACTTCTGAACTGGTATCCTCTCCATTCTATATTTCCCAGTTAGCTTAACTGTTTCATGGCACAGTGACCTGGGAAACGCTCATTTATAAAGGCTAACATTTCACTCGTCTCTCAGCTCCCAGAGACAATTATTATACTGAATGTCAGAAAGCTAAAGCAACTCACATACAGGTGGCAAGACCTGTTAGCGTTGCAGGAAAGGAATGATAGGCATTTAATCCTGCCAGCTGTTCTGAATCCTGTGTGTATACAGGGGCAAGAAAAGACATTAAAACCTTCTCCTTGCACAAGGAGAACTAGCTGTGAACTTCTGGCTGTAGAAAGTTCAGCAAACGTCCTTCAAACTGCTTTGCTGAGGGAGAGAAGGCTAAAACAGCCTGGTCTCTCCTGTAATATGTCTCAGTGCCTTCTGAGGAGGGAGTCCCTCTTTTGGGGCTGCAGTTTGAAGCTTTCTCTAAGACAGGAAACCTGAGAAAACCAATGTTAAGAGTGATCTTCTGCTCCTTCAGAACAACCACCTCCCCAGGACAGACATTGCAGTTCAGTGCCTGGGAGTTTCACTGTGCTTACCTTCATCAGCACATGTGGACCTCTAAGATAGCAGCCTCTGGAAGGCAATAGGTCCAGAAACCAAACACCCAACCTACAAAAATCATCTTAAAAATCTACCTCCTGCTTCTTTACAAGTAATATAAAGCATGGAACAGTATTGTATATTTGTTTACTGATCAAAATTGTTTGGAGTCATGATTAATTTGCTTTAATATCCTAAATGACAGGTTCATTCCTGCCTAAAAAGAGAAAGCAGAGCAGTTGGCTCTCTCCTTCCAAATGTTTATGATAGTAAGTTTGATGTGACATCCCATTTCTAAATATTGTACTTTCCCAACATCCTGAGCTGACACAACAGGAATAACTTACACTGCACAGGAAATATTGCTGGGTGTAGAGCCTGAATCCTGTGCAGCTCAAGTTAGAAGTCTTCACCTTCCCCAGGTGCCCTGCTGCAGCTGGGATAACCTGAAGTGCCACCACAGTTCAGTCACTGGGTAAGGCACTAAGGAGGAGTGAGGCATTTAAACATGGAGAACAGGTTTGTTGCATTGTGCATTTTCCTAGTTAATTGCTTTATATTGATTCATTGATTGATTACTTACTGCTTTCACTTTGCTGAACTTATGAAGCATGATGCCATTTAGCAGCACCTTATTGTACAAAGAGACACACTGAAACAGAGGAATTTTTCACAGTAAGATAAGAGTCTTTGTGAAAAAAGATAGGAATCCTTATTCATCTTCATAGGACACTGCCAGATAGGGACCATTCAGGAGCATTTTTTAGTGTCACGGGGGGATGCTTAGAGTTAAGGTTGGTCTAAAAAAATTCCAGCACTGTAAAATATCACTGCACACATCATTGTCATTATTATTATTGTTACTATGGTTAGATTTATTCTTTCCCGGAAATATACAGCTGTGAGCTCTACATGTGTTGACAGTAGAGCAGCGACTACGGCTCCTCTCCTTTCTGCTCCAAAGCAAGCTGGGTGTACCAAAACCCACCTCCTCTTTCATGATGAAAATGTCATCAAGACAAAACAAATATATAGACCCCTTTCTTCTTGTTAGGCAGAGCCAACAAGGCTGTCAAGGGCATGGTGGAAAATTATAATAATAGGATAGTGGAAAAAATATTGTAGAATGAAACCTATTGCTTCAGCATTTAACAGCCCTGCAGAGAATAGGGACAGCTTTTCTGCGGAAAGATTTGATGTCAGTGCCAAAAATTTGAATTGACACCTTAAAATAACCTGCCAAAGGAGGGGGAAAAAATAACCTTTCTTCTTGAAATACTGTAGCAGTTAGCTCAAATGTGTGTATTTTAGTACCGCTGCCCAGAGCTATGAGTTGGGGAAATGGTGACTATCAGCTGTGGATTTTGGTCCCAGTTCATGGAAAAGCTGGAGACTTATTCAGCAGGGATAGCTGCTCTGAGAAATTTGTTTGGAAATTGTAATACTGACTAAAAAAGCCTCCTAAGTTTCTGCTCACATGGGGGGAATTTTACTTTATTCAAATAGATAAAGGCAATCTGATTATTCTATACAACAGCTTTTCAAGAAATTCTGGTGGGACACTCACTATTTTGCATTTATTAAGGCTGTTGTTTTAAGTTGTAATTCTGAAAAGAAAGAAAAGACAATGCATCAGTGTATGAATGCCTAACCTAGTCTTATACATTTTGGTGTTTAGCCCTGCGATACTTAAAACACCATTAATATGTTTGCATCTGATTTCTTTCCAATAGAGACAATCATATTTATGTTTTTAATATTGACAACAACACTGACAGTGTATATTTCTTTATAGTACATCTGAAAATAGCAATTACATCAGTTACACAGGTTGTCTTTCATTCAGTACATTTATTTTGGTTTGAAGAAAAGTCTGTAAAAGAATCAGCTGCAAATATATGAAGAAAAATGAAGCTGGTAAGATGTATCAACATCTGTATTTCCAGACCAATTAAAGTCTGTAAAACAGTACCATCCGGGTCTAATGAAGACTCAGCAGGTAAGTGGACCTGTGGTCTTTGAATGAGGAAAAAATAAAGATCTTTTGCTGTGCAGGAAATGCCTGCCAGTACTCATACTCATACTCATACTCTTCCATTTGCTTTAGACTAGGTCTTAAACTACAAGGTTAAATAAAAATTGAGAAATCTATCAATGCAAAATTCTGAAAGAAATTCATTCTAAAAAAACACTTGTGAGTATAAGCTGTTTACTTACAGATCTTTTTTTTTTTTAGGACAGGGCTCCCATTTTCTTGCCATGAATTAATCACACATCCCCATCAGATATCACAAATCAGCCAGGCTATTGCTGGAGAATGGAGTAGCTCAAGAATGGATCCTAGATTTATAGAAGGTGCTTCATCTCCTGAGGCCTGACTGGAGACCAGACTCTTTGCCAGTTGCCATTGCTTAGTAAAACTTTTAATAAGTGTACAGATATAAAATCTAATCTGTTGGCCGGAAACTAATATGACTAATTACATTCTGCTATCTGCATTTCCCCTGAGGCTTCAGTATTTCCTGTTTTCTTCCCAAACTGTAACATAATATGTTTTATATTGGTTATGTAATGTGTTATTAATTTAAATAATACACAAACTATGTTTTGGTTTCTCTGGGGGAGGAAGCATCACCATCTCCTTAGACATAGCAGAAAAAAAAAAATAATTTTAAAAATTTACATTTTAAATTATGTGTTTATAAAAAGTCAACATTAGTACACAAGTTAGATTAATTTTCACAAGCTTGGAGAAAATATTTTAGATGTAAAGTTTATTTATCCAAATGCAATTTTGGGTTCCTTCAAACTAATATGCAACAAGAACAAATGAGTACATCAAAATATTTCTTTAGACATTTTATCTATCAAAACTTTTAATTTTAAAAAAAGTTTGGAGACCAAAGTTGTCTACGTTATTCAAATCTGTAAAACAAAATGAGGGAAGAAATACTGAAACCTGAAGTATAAATGATAGTGTGAAATATTCCTTTCCAGGCTGAGGGAATAATATGGATTGACTCCAAAAGTGTTTTTGTCAGTTTTCAGTTTGCCCTAAGATCCCAAAATTGATCCCACTGGCCACAGCTGTGCCGAGGATTTGCTGTGTGTCACACCATGGTGCCCGCAGCCACCCCTCTTCTTGGGCTGCACTCCACCACTGCGTGTCCGCGGTTAAAATTTCACGGGAGGGTTTGCTGGAATCTGGAGGGGGGAGGATCTGACATCACCTCTACAAAATTTGCTGATCAGTTTAAGATTACAAGATGCTTTGGTGGCAAAGCTGTTATTAAGTGGAAGAGACTCACTGGTGTGCAAGGGAGCAGTTCCTCCACTGTGAGTCTTATCACGCCACCAATATTTATATTCAAATACTTGCAAGTTACTTATTTGGCGTATATATTAATAAAGTAAACATCTGTTTTCAAAGGTTTGCTGCTTTGGCTGTATGTGTGGCTGCATCTGTGATAACACGGTTTATAGCTATGGTCACATCATGTGTTCATTGCCATACCACACCATACAATCATATCATTACCATGGTTAAATGCAGTGAACTCCAGTGTTTGTAACATTTGGAAGATTATTTACAATTTATTCATTCAAGAATTGGGAGAAGGAAATGCAGAGAAAGCATACATTTGTTCCCTGTAGCCTCCAAGAATTTTGTGGAATTAAAAAGCAAATAGTATCTTACAGCCTGGGGCAAGGCTGTCTCCTTTCAAGTGTAAGTCCCTGTTGAACAGTTTGGTACAGCACTGAACTGTTTCTCCACGGGTACTTCAAGTTCTTAGGATCCTGTTACGGAAAATCTTAAAGTGCTATTATTTTTAAAAGGTACTATGTAGATAATATAAATACTCTATAAATACGAACATAAATGTGGTGTTATCATTCATCATTCTGCAACCATTTAGTTCATACTGCCAAGTCAAATGACTTTTGCGTGTATTACCTTCCTGCTGAGCTCCATCAGAGGTCCCATGAAAATGCATTTCACACTGCCAAACCAAATAATCCATTTCCAAGAAACACATAGAGCTTTTTTAATAATTCTTTTTCTATCTTTATGCAGTTTAGACAAAAATGGCTTAAATATTTGATTGAAACAAGTCATTAATCAACACTTTGCTGACAAGTTGTGTCTATCTTTGGTGAGACAATTTTATTTCAAGCATTTTTTGGGTCCACAGGAGTTAACTCAGGAATTTCTTGACTTACAGAAAGCCCTTGGTACCATGTTCTATAAGAAAGCAAAGGGCTTTAGAGTCCTAGTCCAAGGTATAGGCAAAGCCCGGGCCCTTTGTTTGCCTCCCACTAGTTGCAAGTAATTTTCATTCATTTCACATCAGGTCTGTTTATCTTATGGCTTGCTAACATGAGCAGTAACTGTAAACAAAGCTAAACTGTGGATCTACAATACTCCAGTGGTTCCCTGGTAACTGCTTGAGTATGATCTCGTACTCAGCAGTGTGCCCAAGGTGTGAGACCTGTTCCATACTCTTTTTCTCTCCTTCAACCTCTTATGAAGCTCAAATTTACAGCAGGCTAAGAATGGTTGAATTCATCTCATCACTGTTATCAGTCTTTCAAATGGTTTTGTGGGGAATTTATGTTCTTTGTCTCTAAGATTTTATCTCTACCTGTCATTTAGTGTATCTGAGCTCTTCCAGGTAACAGATTCATAACATGAAACCAGTGAAAGGGTTAACTTGCTCTTGTAGGGACTGATGGATGGGTGGATGGATGGATGGGTGGATGGATGGATGGATGGATGGATGGATGGATGGATGGATGGATTCTTTGGCATTGGGTTGCAGGAAGGGACTGCATGGTCACTGACATGTTTTACTTTAGTTGTGATGGAAATTATTTAACAAAGTGGAATAGTTTTCATGGCAGCTCAGAAATACTAAGGTCTCACGCCTTATACTAAATAAATAAACCCCCTAAATAATAAGGGTTAAATAAATATACGATTTTAAAATGATAATGTTTAAATAAATATAAATATAAATTTTAAGTAAATATAAAATTTTAGTAAATATACTAAAAACTAAGGTTTTTGCCAATCACAATTGGACTTCTCTGTCTGAGGACATCTTATCTCCTGCTTTCACGTTCTTTCTGCTAGGACTTGTAATCTGCTTTGCTCCTCTAGAGTACATCTATTTCAGTGTTTCAGCAGAGGAAGAGGTGGTAGGTAGTTATGGTAGATCACTTCTCATGTAGCTGATTTAATAGATTTTACTTTGAAAGTTCTTATAAGCTAAAGAAATCATTCAAAAAGCTGCGTGGAAAACTTGCAGTGCTGCTGGAGAAAACTCAGATTCAGACGCAGGTCACAGGAAGAGTTAGTGTGTAGCATCTGATAAGGGACAGCTGAATTGGTATTTATAATGATAGTATCTGCAAATGAACTTCTTCAGACAGTTTATTCTATGACATTTCCAAAGTTTCTGTGAAAAAGGATTATCAACACAAAAATAATCATGTCTTTGATACCTGTAATGTGAAAGAAGACATTACCATCAACCTCTTTGGAAGAACAGTTGCTTCTTAAAACATTCCCTTAAAACTTTTTGAATTCCCATATGAAGTTTGAAACTTTCTTTGCACTAGACATGGCATTCAATTCTTTTAATTCTCCAGAATCAATACTGCCTCTAGAATAAGCAGTCCAACAAAGCTAGTGGAGTCCTTGTGGAGTTATGCCAAGGAACACAAGAACAAACTTATCTTACCTGCAAGACAACACAGATTTGGTGTAATATTCTCTTTGTTGAATGTCTTACTGTCTTCCTAGGCTTTTCTTGCTCTTGTGCTGTGGACTTGAGCACTAGATGGCAAAGGTAGGTAAACTGTGATCATACTACCAGCTCAAAATAAAGGTGTTGAAAATTTTCCACAATTTAGTTTGGGAAAAACTTCATTTTTCCTGCTGCTTCAGAGGTTTTAAGGCTGTGTCTGGAATTAGAAAGGGAAGTTAGGAGCTAAGACTCTTCATAGCATCAGTTCTGGTTGCCCCATTGCCCTCCCCTGCCTTTCCTCTTCTCCCGCTGTTATCCTTCTGCCTCTAGTGCCATCCTTAACTAAACAACAGGACACATAGTCTCAGTGTGGACTTATGGGACGTGGAAAACTTGGAGAAAAGTTGCTCTTTGGTCAGCAACTCTTCCTTGTCCTGTTGCTTCTGGACTGAATCCAGCCTTCATGCCAGGAAATTTTGAGGGAAAGCAAGTCTATGTGTATGTGTGTGTGAATTGCATGACTGGAGAGGAAGGAGAAAACATGATTCTGGCAGACTGGGTTTTTGGAGGGGATGAGAGCTGCTAGAGATTGCCGAGTGGTTTGAATTTCTTAGTGATGTCCCTGGCTAGATGGGAAGGACCTGAATGCAGGTGCAGGTTGAAGAGTTGAGTGACAAATTACATCTGTCTAATATTATCACAGGGCTTTGCAATCTTTACCAAAGCTACAAGCACCACAGATGTGGATGATATAGCTGTATTTGTGAAAGTATCTATATATGCATGAAAAAAACTTACAATATCTCTAATTATTGAACAGAGCAGTGCTGAAATATTCTGACAGTGGCGTTGGGCAAAACCCACCCTCCTAATTAAGAGTTGTCATGGTCTCATGGTAAGAAGCCCTTAGAAAAGCTCTGAGCACTGCTCTTTGCCCAGGAAATAGGCAGTGATTCAACATTGAGCACAGGCTGTAACATCCCAGAAACCATTTTGTAAATCACACAATCCTGATACTCTAGCAGCTGGACTTCTATTTCATCTGGATGTGGATAGCTGCTGTCACACAGCCTAATGCATCGTGAGCATTTAATGGATTTCTTGGAAACATCTTCAGGACTCCTTTCACTGTTTTTTTCCCCCCTGCTATATTTGGACCTCCTCAAGAGAAGTATGGCCTGGTCTGGTATTGTGTTTCCACCAGAGATGCAGGAACAGGTGAGATTCCTGAGAGCCAGTTGTTTGGTAGCATGTGAATGTCACAAAAATTGCCATGTCCTTCTAGCTGTCACATCTGGAGTTCAGTGCCACAGGGCCCGTTCCTGAATGATCCATTGTCTGCCTTGGCAGTGCAGTGAGCAGAGAGCAACCCTGTAGCAGAATACTCTGGAGGCATTTTCTTCTGCAAAGTTTCTCCTGTGGGACTTTCCACAGCTGGAAATTCTTCTATGGTGCATGACAGTACTTGATTGGCTTATGGAGCAAAGCAGAGCAGGAAAAAATAAGGAAAAAAATCTTACTAGTTTTCCCACACTGACTGTAAAACGTACTGTGTGGCCTTGAACCAAGGGCTGAGAAATAACGCGTTACTGTATAGCATGTTCAGCTGGGGAAAATGTTTTGGCTATTAAGGGAATGTTTTAAAATCATCTTGTACACAAATCTGTTGGGCAGCTGAGCTGCTCCCCAGGGGAAAGTGAGCTGGGAGGCGAGGGCAGCCACATGGCAGGGCAGGCAATGCTGCCACAGCAGGGCACGGTCCCACGGCACCAGAGCCAGCCAAGGTCCCTGAAAATTCCTTTCAAAACTCCTCTATTAGATTTTTAAGCATCCAGACAGATTCTCAGGCTACATATTGAGGATTCTGCTGTCAGACCTTTTCTTGGTCTTCACATGGGGTCTTCCAGCAATCAGTAAATGTACTGGCTGTTGGTAAAAATCCTTGGCCAGAAATTGCCTGTCACTGGTGTCTGTAAAGAGTTTCTCCACCAGGAGAAACACAAGGGTACAGTAACCATTTTGTTTTCCTCTTCTCACACCTGATTTCACATTTTTTTAACTGGGAAGATTGATTTCAGCAACAGACTCTCACTGAGGTTTGTGTTAGAGAGCTTATTCTTTATGTAAAATGCATGAAAGAAACTAGTAACGATTGATTCTCTCAGTGTTGTTATTTATGACATTAATCAAAGTTGCTGTAATTAAGCTGCTTCTAGAAAGACCAATGTTCAGCCAGTTGTTGCTCTCTGCTGTTTTTTTTTCTTGGCGGGGGGGCAGGGGAAGTGCATTGTCGATATTTACTAAATGTTTCACAGGAGTAGATTTTGTTCTAGGACAAAAAGTCTTGAAACCTTTTCTCCTGCACTCCTCAGTTCTCGTTTTCCTATTTCCATGCTTTCCTCCAGCAAACTGTTGTTCAGAAAGTGCCTGCCAAGTCTGTGTTCATATGGGGATCCTGCTGATGGTTCTGCACTGACCACAGAGATCCACTTCTGGTGTCTTCTGTGGAGGGAGTGACATATCATTACCACCACACTCCCACTGTAAGGAATGCAATAGCTTTGGTTCTGGCTTGTCTAGCTTCTCCCAAGAGTGTGGTAAGGACAGCTAATGTCACTGGTTTGTGTGGATGGCTCATTCCTGTGGCTTAATTTAGCTTGTGGTTGATCTGTCCTTTGGTTGCCCCAAGTTTTTTCAAGCCATTGCTTTTATGATGTGTAACTGATGTTTGTTTCCTCTGTGTGGGCCACCACTGCAGAATGTCTATTAATTGGGGCAATTCTAATCACTTAACTGCTATGGGTAGAAATACATACATGCATATACACGTATGTGGTTTTGTAATTTTTAAGAAAATATAACACCAAAGAATGTAAAGGGCCAAGATTCTAGATACAAACACTTAGTAAAGAAGTCCAGGAGTTAGTTTAATCAGCACAGTATTCTAATTAACCATTGAGTAGTCTCATTATTTGCTAATACATGGTGTTGATTCTTACTTAGACAGACTCTTTGTCAATAAAAAAATCATTATGCAAGAATTAGTAGTGTTCAGATAAAAGTGCTCAGAGCAATAAAAAAGGTACTGTGATTACTGTGTAGTTCTGAAGGAAATTATTAATACCCATGAGGTATTTATGGCATCCACAGGCTCTCAGAAGTAGGTGAAGCCAGTGACACTATGAAAGAATCAGGATTGTTAATGAAACTGTTTAGTGGATTCTATCATTTTAGTTTTTTCTTATTTCTGCTGAGTTTTGATGAAGTGAAATACCTGCTCTATTTTCTGAAATATGCTTTGTAAGGAACAGAACTTCAACATCCATGCAGGTTTGTATTAGAACTTCATGTTGGAGACTTAGGAATTTATTTCCCCTCTCCCACATAGTCTTGCAAACAGAAGTGACAGATATCATGCACACATTACACAAATGTCAGTGGTTAGTTCAAAGCAAAGCTGCTCCTTGCCATCTGTGGTATAATCCAAAAGAGGATATATGGGCGGTAGGATGGCAATTAACAATTTCCAGTGCAGGTTCACTAACAAAAGCTCTTTGACTAAAACATGGATTTATTATCCACATTATCAAATGTGGATGCTGTATGTGAGCAACAGTTTCTGTTGAATCCAGACATCTTCAGCCTTTTGCTCTAACAAAAATTGTTACTTCATAGTGACATGTATTGTATTCCTTTTGAAGTTCAGAGTTCTCCTTTAACTAAGACTCGGTGTGGTGACTTAATGACATTGCCAATCACTGTGAAACAGAAAATCTGGGGAGAGTTGGATAGAATGTCCTCAGAACACCTTCCCTTTGTGCTCAAGTCACTGCTGTGGTATCCAAGGTATTAAATCTCTTGTATTAAGAAGGTCACTCCAGGCTTCTGCTGGAGGCACAAGCACACAAGAAGTGTCTGCTTCCACGACTCATCTAGGAAAGGGCTTGGTCCAGCTCCCAGTGAAGTTAAGGAGAGACTGAATTAAACCTCTGGGATTCTTCTTTTGCTCAGGATTATTTCACAAATGAGCCTGACTCTCTGACCCTTTCATAGAAAAGGTAGATTCAGGATGCTGAAATATAATGATTTGTGCTGTAGAAAAAGGTTTCAGGTTCATCCTTAAAGTAAAATAATTCTTCTCCTAGATGAAATATCATGGGAAGTTGGAACTAGATGATCTTTAAGGTCCCTTCCAACCCAAATCATTCTGTGATTCTATGTTTTATTAAAGTACCCTGAATTCTCACTTATAAAGCTAAGAACCAAAGAAAAATCCAAGAGTCATATAAGGCAAAATAAACTTCTGGACATGGCATTTCATCTATTCCCCTTGAAAAGAAACTGTAGAGATAATGGAGTATCTCCAAATCATATGGCATTATTTAACGGTGTAAACATGGCATCACTTTTTTTGTGTTTCAATTACACTGCTTCTTTAGTCCAATTATCTCACATTTTGTTGCAAAAATAATTTGCCAACAGGCCATCCCTTGCGCAGTGATTGAAATGAGGATGTTATTGCTGCTCATTGTTACCATGCAATGTGGGCCATAGCAAGACAGGAAAGGATTTGAAGAAGCAGGTCCTTTGAAACATCCTGGCACCTTCACTGAGGAATATGGGTATTTCAGATTTGCAGGGGCTGGGCTTCAGTATTCCTTTATTTACTTGTAGAAGTCCAAGATGCTTATCCACAGGTCTGAAACAGCAAATGGCTCTTGGAGAGTGTAAATGAAGGTCCTAAGTTTGGTATGTCATCCGGTGGACATCAGAAGCCAAGCTGGCACAGTGTGTGGGTATCCGAATGCTGATGCGTGTGAGGTGACAAGCCAGCAGACTGAGGGGAGGATACAGCTCTCTTGTTCCAGCCCATCTCAAACTGGTTGTAGAGCAGGGAGATGGTTGTCATCTTCTGCCAGGAAATGCTGGAACCAGAGCCCTTCTCCTTAGCTCTTGGCAGAGACAGAGGTGCAAAAATGCCCAGGCTCCTCTCTGTAGCTCTCCAGCCAATTATGAATAATTCACATCAGATCAGGAGGGGAACAGAATTTTGTCTGCAAATACTGAAGTTCCAGAAAATTCAGAGTGGAAAAAAAAATTGAGGATAAGTCTCAAGCATGGACCAAGATCTTCATAAAGCATGTTTCACTCCTAAATCACAAAGCTGAAGAATTTATTTCTCTGCCCAAAACACTACTCACTACTGGTGTAAAGAAATCAATGACCTCTGTAACAGACTCTAGGGGAGCCAGTGGACATAGTTAATTTCTTCCCTTGTTGGTACTGCTAGAGTACATAAGTATTTACCCACAGGCTGTGTACTTTCTTTCCATCCACTCATATCCCATAAAGCGCAGAAGACTAGAGGGCACAGGGTTCACAGAAGGAAAAAAATCCAGTGAAACCATCTTAGCTAACAATACAGTAAAAATAAATTAGCAAAAATAGTTCCTTTGTATACTTTCAAAATAAACATGGCCTTCACATTTTTGAGACTTTTGTTGGCAAATATTTTTTTAAAATATATTTACTGCAAGAATTGGTCTGAAGTAAATTTTTAGTTGGCTTAAAAGAAATGGCAATATCTGAAGGTAAATGTCTCGACCTGGTTTGGGCCAAGGGAGATTCGTTTTGATCCCAGAGGTGAAATTAAGACACAAATGAGATCAAATGTCACAGGCTCTCTGTGGTTTATTATAAAACTGTGTGCACTTGAAAATTAACGAGCGATAGGAAAGAAGGGGATATAAGAATAAGCAGTATTACGAGAGATAGAGCAGAGAGGGGGGGGTTACCACCATGGATCCAGCGAGGTCTCGCAAATCCAGTTGTTGTTTGGTGGGGAAGCTCTTCTTCGGATCAGTTGTGAGCTGTTGTTGCTAGATATAGTCTCTTTCTCCACCCACTGACAATGGGTGGGCGTTTTTGCCACACGCTGCTTTGCATATCACTGCAGGGGTCGTTCGAGGATCGTTAGGAGCGATCTCCATCCCTCCTTTGTTTTCCTCTTGAAGACCAACTTGTTGCTGAGCATGCTCACTGATACATCCTGCTGGTAGTATCCGTGTGAATTGTCCTGCTTATCTCCCTTCAGATGCAGGAATGGGGAGTGGTCCTGGCGGTTTCCCACAACAGTCCATGTCCAGCTGCAGGAAGGGGAGTGCCAGGCACAGACGATGTTGAGACATATCACTGAGTGTTGAGACATCCTGGCAATGCTGACATATCTTTCTCCCGGATGGTCAGTTACTCACAGTAACTAATAAGAGGTTTGAAGTAGCAGATGAGGGGGTTAATGGTCCAGGGAGGCATTGCTTTTGTTGAGGCAAGCATTATCATCTCTGTAACAGCACCCTCAGCCCTGAACTTCCTTAGAATTAGTTGTTATTTCTCTGGTAAAACTGGGCTTAGTGACATTTTCCTTTTTTTCACTTTAAACAGGTTCTGTGATAGTAAGGGTGGTGCTTTTCATGCTGCATTGAGCACACACTGCTTGTCCTAGTGAGGACTTGACCTTAAATCATTTTGCACTTGGTGCAGTTGGAGAAACAGGAAATGTCAGGAGTTTTTCTTCTGTAACTGCGATTCTGAATTTTACACCTCTCTTTTTGTGAGTTATTTCTTCAGACACTAAGTATTATGATTTGCTTTGTCAGACTGGGTTTGCTGCTTCCTGGCTACAAGATTGATAGGAGGATTTTAGCATGATTTGTTAACGAAAATATTTTAAAACTGAGATTCATAGAAAATCTGCGTGGACTAAAGAGGAAAATCTGCACACTCAGAAACAACAACCTTAAACATTATCTGCCTCCTTGGCCTTTACAGAGTTTGCCAATCTGGGTACTTGTCAAATATGGGAAGTAGATGTCACTTGGATGAACCATTTTCACAATTTGTACTGCATGTATGTTTGCATGGTACTGGCCAATAGAGCTAACTGTTTATCTCTGACAGTTCTGAAGAATCCCTAAAAGTCATTCTGAATAGCACATAGAAAACATTTATTAGATAAGGTTGGTGGTATTTAGGGTTTTAAACCTTTCCTGTGCTAGATATGAAAATATATGTGCTATGCTTGTTTTGTTTTGTTTTTCTTATGCCTGCCGATATTACTATTTGCATTGTTATGCACTACATTCTCCCTCTCTCACAAAGGATGCTTTTTTATGCTGTTACATCTTATTCTCATTTAGAGGTATGGTATCTTGAAAAACTCATTTCAGAAGGTTAATGCAGGGACCAGAATAACACAGACAGATTATTTTTCCTCATATTTTACTGGACATGGAAATATTTTCAAGGTCAGACCTTGTTCAGCTGCAAGGACTTTCATTCAAGAAATGAAAATGGACTCCCTCACCCAAGCCATCTGTCACTATTTATTTTCCCACCATCTTCACCTGCCACTCACCCCTGGCATAGCTGCACCATGTACTTACACATCTTCTTACATGTTTCTTTAGTTGGTTGGTTGGTTCCACTCCCTCCTTTCAAATGCTCCCCAGGATCTAAACTACATTCTAATTGACTTAATGTGACACAGGTTCAATGTCATGGGTAATGCAACAGCACACTCATAGTGGATATCTTCTGGAGACCACACTATGAAAGGAGAGAGGCAACAAGGTCTCCACCAAGGGTGAAACTTCTGGCAGTCCCTGCAGAAGCTTCCTGAGGGATGTTGGATATGAGATGTAGCTTCAGAGGAGAACACACAAACCCTTGAAAGGACAAATGTCCTCCAGAAAGCTGGGTAAGTGGAATGCACTGCATGCTGCTACACCACTCTACAGTGCCTTAACAAGGAAAGAAAACAGAATCTCAGCCAGTGTGAACAAAGAGTTTGTGGCTCTGGAAGATGTTTATGACTAAAAAAGTTACTAGTCGTGCATTGAGTGTGAGAACAAAAGTAACAGAGGACTGTGATGTTTTGACATGCATTTTAACTGTTCTTAAATAAAAAGTGCTACATAACAAGAAATGCTCATAATATTTAGAAGAACGATTCTTTGCTAATTGCAATGACAACAGTGACTCACCTCACAGCAAGAGAGACCAACGAACAGAAGATGCAATCAAGAAACACATTCACTGTAAGCTGAAGCCTAATTATGGAGGAGAAAAAAGTCAAATTGCTTTGAATGCTAAGATAGACTGGCACACTGTTTATCTGTTAAAATAACTAGATAAACTGATCTGGTCCTTTGCCTCCAGGAACAGGCATCAGCCTCAGGACAAGACACAGTGCCAAGCACATTTGCCCTCATGCAACTGACCTTGCCTGGAACAGTGTTGGCAGACCAGAGGACAGATAGGTAGACAGAGGTCAGCTCACTGGATAAATGGACTTGCTGCTAAGCCTCTGCTTGTTGGACCAAAGCCTGGAAAGACCTGAGTTAATGTTGTGATGAGTAAATAGAGAACAGTCACTATTGATGCACCTTGCATAGTGCATCAGAAAACTGGAGCCTAGTACCAAGGAGAATTCATGTACATTGGCAAAGTAGCATGTGCCTGTTGGATTGATGTTTGAAGGCTTCCGACTGACTTACACAATTATGGGGAGTGTGAGAATATTTGGTTTTTGGTGGCTTTTTTTGCCAACATCATAAGTTAGGAGACCTAACCGGGAGCTCAGTGTTCAATAGACCTGACTGAGCTTTGTCAGGTTTGATCCTTTCATGAAATCCTTCACAACTAGACAGAATTGCTTTTAGGGACTTTTTGTTCCTAAAATGCAATGACTGTTCTCAGTGAGGTCCATGATCTGTTTTCCATGTCAAAAGGTGCCTTCAGCAAGTTTCTGCTGTAGAAACCATGAAGCATTGATTTGGAGATGATCTTTCAGTGTAAATCTACTGTGCAACTGTGCAAGACCAGGACGCTGTGGCTGATGCCAACAGGAATTGGTACATTTGATGGAAGACTGAATCAGCAGTGCTCAGAGCTATTTCATAGCGTGAGAAATGCAACCAATTGCTCCTGTCTGATCTATGGGTCTTGGGAGATTTGTGGACAAAGGGATTTAGGGTTTTTACAGTCTGAAAAGATGAAATGCAAGGAATGGGTGTAACCATATAAAATAAAATAAAAGTGATTATCATAATCCTGCTCTGTTTTATGAGATTAGCACTTCTTTGGACAGATGTGAAGGAAAGAACATCTGTTAGAGACACAATAAACTAGAAAGAGAAGGAAGAGTGTGGTCAGCACATAGAGAGTGAGACAAGGGCATAAGATGGGTCTGTACATTGGTAGTAAATGATCTGTGGAAAGGATTAGACAACCCAGCCAGGATTAAAGACCAACAATCCAGAGCTAAAGGTGGATTTGTGCCCCCATTGAAGAGAGCATTTGGAGGTGTGCGTAGGGAGTAGAATTTCATCTGCAGACATAAAATTTCATGCAGTAGATAAAGAAAGTCAGTGAAAGGATTTGAAGAGGGACTTGAGATTTTTAAGACAGCTGAAAAGGTATTGGGTTTGGTTTAGGCAAATAGGTTAAAACAAGGATGCTTTCAAATCAATCCTTCTTTAAAATAAAAAAAAAAAGTCAGCCATTTTTTCAGAATAGTCTTATCTTACTTAGATTGAAGCAAAAGGTATTGAATGATTTTTGGTGACGAGAAGCTGTCCTTGTACTTTTCCTGGTATATTCCAGACTAAGGAAAGCCTTTGAAAGTTTATCAGCCCAGTTGTGTTATATAGTTTAATCTGGATATGTTCAAAGAAGGTAGGAAGCTGGCTGGTTGTTGCTAACTACATTGTAACTTTGTTCAAACCCAGAAATTTAATGTCATAATTCTTATTTGAACTACTGTGTATAACTGTCACAAAATTTCAGCGTAAATTGCCTCATTTTGTCTACTAAATTGCACATGAAATGAAATGTTAAAACATTTAAAGATGTTTTTACATTCATTTTTCTCTCTTCTGGAGGGTTGTCTTAAGAATATTTTTCAATTTGTTTTCCTGCACACAGGAGTCCTAATTAAATGCTAGAACAGCAGACAACTCCACACATGCCTGTGATGACTTAGACTCACTCTGAATTGCTTTCCCTTTATTTCCTCCATATAGCTTGTTCAGTTCATGTTTCCCTACTTATCCAGTTGTAGGCAAGAGAATCACTTATGCTTTGGACTTTACTTTTCATTTTCATTTATGATTGTAATCAACAAATATCAGTCAAAATGTCAACCTAATCTATATCAAAATAAGGGCACAAAAGTGTAAAGCACCTGTAAATCATACAGGAATAATGACTTTCGTGTGAGTTCACTTTTGTACTGCTACATTTCACTAAGCTGGATTCTTGCAGTGCAGGAGGTTTGCTCAGGCCTGGAGGAGAAAACAGTGCTTGGAGCTACTAGGTGCACTATGTGTTTCTTTCTGGTGTTTGCTAGAACAGCCAAGAGACTGTTGGAACAAACACCACTCACCTAAAACCTACACCGCGATGTCTGGAAGCGGTTTTGGGATCTTGGATCAGAGTGCGTATCTCATCCACAGACCAGGGCATGGCCCAGGTGTGTCCCATCCTTACCACACTCGGGTATCTGGAGGGAAAAGCTGGACACTTGGGACAGGTGGATGCAGTGGCCAGGTTTTCAGTCTTGAGGACCTGAATTAGGAATCTGTGTAGCGGTGATCTGCTCACTCATGCCTTCCACTCCTTTTCCCCAGGGCAGGTGTGATGGCACACACCATGCAGCAGGAAGTTCCTCTAGTTGGGAAGAGCTCTGTTTTTCTGCTAAGTGGCGACAGCTCAGCCATTCACCATCCTGCCTGAATGCAGTCTGCACTGAGAGAAAGGAGCCAGTACATGGCAGTAGATCTCTGCCCCACGTTTTCCATTAGCACAGAGCACGATACAGGTGAACTGGAGGTCAGAACAGGCATTTTGCTACTCCTGTGACTTTCAGAAAAAGGAGTACCTGACCAGAAAACAAGAGTAAGAGTAAATGAAGGGATCATATGAGAAAGCAGAGGTCAGTATCTCCTGTAACATATCTTTAACAACAGATTCGCTTTAAAAAAAAATAAAATAAAAAAATCACAAATAAAAAGTGAGTTTCTTCTGTCCATCTCCATCTTTGTCTGTATTTGTTGCAGGGCTAAAAACTTGACACAAAACCTGCTGTATAAAAGTATGACTACAGACAGAAGCTGGGTGAAAAGCAACAGCCAGAATATTCATTCACAATTAAATTCCAAAGATGCAAAAAGCCTGAAAGATTTCAAACTGCACAAACCTTTGGGCTGGATCCCATGTTTGCAGTGCTGTTCCTTTGTTGATTAGGATGATAGTCTTATACATGAAAAGAATGACTTGCACTAAACTTGCAGGTTTGTAATAATTATAGTAAAACAGATGTTCTTATTTTTAATGTTGTACAGAAGGATATTTATGAGTTTCTTGCCATTCAGTTTCCAGACTTAGTCCTTTGAATGAATTGCTTTTTTGTTCCTTGCCTTGTGCCTAATTTCCAGCAGTGGGAATTAGCTGTGTTTAAACCATTCCTTTTTCCCATCTGTTACTTTATATAATGTTCAGTTCAGTTTAATTTTCAGTTATTGGCATTCTTAGGCTGGGACAATGTGATGGGTTGGCCCTGTCTTGAGGCCAGGTGCCCACCATAACCACTCTGTCATTCACCTCCTCAGCTGGACGGGGAGAGAAAATATAACGAAAGGCTCGTGGGATCAAAAAACAACGAGGAGATCACTCAGAAATTACTGTCATGGGCAAAACAGACTCAACTTGGGGAAATTAGTTTAATTTATTACCAATCAAATCAGAGTAGGGTAATGAGAAATAAAACCAAATCTTAAAACACCTTCCCCCCACTCCTCCCTTCTTCCCAGGCTCAACTTCACTCCCCATTTCTCTCCCTCCTCCCCTCTGTGTGGTGCAGGGGGATGGGGAATGGGGGCTGTGGTCAGTTCGTCACACATTGTCTCTGCTGCTCCGCCCTCCTCAGGGGGAGGACTCCTCACACTCTTCTGCTCCTTCAGTGTGCAGTCCCTCCCACAGGAGACAGTCCTACATGAACTGCTCCGATGTGGGTCCCCCACAGGGTCACAAGTCCTGCCAGCAAACCTGCTCCAGTGTGGGCTCCTCTTTCTGTGGGTTCACAGGTCCTGCCAGGAGCCTGCTCCAGTGTGGTCTTCCTACGGGGTCACAGCTTCCATTGGGCATCCACCTACTCTTGTATGGGGTCCTCCATGGGCTCTAGATGGATATCTGCTCCACCATGGACCTCCATGGGCTGCAGGGGAACAGCCTGCCTCACCATGGCCTTCATCACGGACTGCAGGGGAATCTCTGCTCCTGTGTCTGGAGCACCTCCTCCCCCTCCTTCTTCACTGACCTTGGGGTCTGCAGAATTGTTCCTCTCACATATTCTCACTCCTCTCTCCTGGCTGCTGTTGTGCAGAATTTTTCCCCCCTTATTAACTATGTTATCACAGAGGCTCTGCCACCATCACTGATGAGCTCAGCGCTGGCCAGCAGCGGGTCTGTCTTGGAGCCGTCTGGCACTGGCTTTATTGGACACGGAGGAAACTTCTAGCAGCTTCTTACAGAAGGCACCCCTGTAGCCCCTCCACTACCAAAATCTTGACTCACAAACCCAATACAGCCAAAGCTGCTATGGGTTATATATGAATTAACAAGAGTAAACATGAAGCAGTTCTTCAGAACCTGAATTACATATCTGAAAAATGTTCATCTCTTTAATTAAATGTTGTTTCTCTATACACCATATGTGATTTGTTCCCACTCAGTTATTACTCAGAAAAGTTGGTTTATACAAACCTTGGACTCCACAAATGGAATGAATTCTTTAGTCTGAAGGTACTGAAATTAAGTCTGTCCTGAAGGAGATATTGTGTTGATCCTTAGTTCTGCTTATAGCACAGACTTGATTGAATTCTGTATTAGTATCATCTCATGCTGATGAATTAAAAAAAAAAAAAAAGAAAAGTAATTTATTCTTTCTGGCTGATTCAATTTTTTTATATAACAATTTCCATTTAGCTCATCTGTTTACATATTTCCCCATGGAAGAGGAAGATTCAAAGCTTCACAGAAATTTTGTTGGTAGCATTATACCTCTTAATCCTCAGAAACGAAAGTGCATTCTTGAAGAATGTAACAGTATAGTTGTCTTGAAGTATAGTGGAATCTGGGAATTAGCTTTAATTAATGCTGACAATTCAGTTTTAGTTTTAATTATTTGCAGACAATCGAAAACAGCAAATATTCTTTCATAAACCAAACAATTTACTGGAAATAAAGTATCCCTTTAGTGTCTGCTGTTATGGTTTTTTACTGGATATGGGAAGAAGTTGTTAACTTCTGCTTGAATTGTGTGGCTTACTCAAGATATGAATAATGAAGTACCAAATAATGAGATTCTGCTGTATGTAAAAGCACTGCAATGTCTTGTGGTGTAGAAAATTAAATGTGCTTGTATGCTCTTGGCAGCAATCTGAGCAGTTCCTTCTAGTTATTTTTCTTTCCTGTTGCCTTTTTTTTTTTTTTTTTTTTAGGTTCCTCTCAGGTAAGGCACTGGGACAAGGATTCACAAGAACTTCTAAAGTACTGTTTCAAAATAGGCAAACACTAAAACAGAGGATTCTCTAAGGGAAGGCAAATTTTGGTGAGTAGTTGCCAGCCCAGGAACTGATTTCTAGACTACCTTACAACTTTGTGGTCTTTCTGGCATGAATATCTTTTTACCTTGCAATCACAGCCACCATGCCTGATCAGTATGGACAGCATTGGGTAATCACCTTTTCAAAGTTTCAGCATTCAGACACTCGCCACTCTCTCCCAAGTGTAAGTTTGTCAATCTTAAGACCTATCACATGAAACAAAGTGAAAATGTGAAGAAAGATGACGAGTTACTGCATAAAATTTAATTCTAAAGCCGAACAGGGAGTATTACCTTTCCAGAGAGATATTAAAACAATGAAGGTCAGATAATAATAGTATTATTTTGGGCTTGATCAGACAAGAAAAGACCAGCAGGTGTGATAGACTGGCTATCAACTATTTGAATATTTTGGCTTTTGTAAGTTCAAGTGGTAATTCTAATTAAGTGTACTTTCATATCTAAAAGCCAAATAATTTTAATGTCTCAGTGAATAGTGGACCATCGCTTTCTCTCGGTAACAAAACTTTATGCATCATTTATGCAAGGAAATAGAATAATTAATTGCATGATTGTATAGCTTTTATCACTACATAACTTGTATCAGATATGATAACTCCTTAATAGAGTGGAACAAAGTCTTTCTTTGAATTATTTTTAGTCAAACTGATAAGTGTATAATTTCTGGAGATACACAAAGATGGCACAGATGAAATCTGAAGCACCTTGAAATGGACAGACTCTCAAAAGACACTCCTGCAACTGCCAGAGACATGACAAAAGAAAGAAGGCAAAGATGCCAAAACTCACTTTTCTGTTTCAAGCTCGGTGTTGATGTAGCTCAGATGAATTTGCGAACATGATCCAACAACTTTGTTTAATTTTAAAATAATTTCAAAATCACATAATATTTAAGAGTAAAGTGGGTTTTATTTGTACAGAGACATGAAGAAATCCACAAGCATTTAGAAATTAAAATAAGGTTGTGTGAGACTGAGATATATGGGAAGTTTCTTAGTGATACTATCACAAACTTTAAGCAAAGCAGTACTGACTTTCTACACTAGTTTACATCTTTATGGTTAAGTAAATTTTTTGTGGTGTTCTAACACTACATAAGCATGTTAGATATTTGATAAAAACAACAGTTTCAAATCTAGGTTGGGCTTTTAATGTTTTGCTTGTGAAGTTGTGAATACTCAAATTCAGATATTAATCTACAGCATCTATAGGTGAGAAACCGTGACGGCTATGTTTGATTTGAAAACTTAGTACTATTTTTGAGGTTTTCACACCATGTGTTTTCCTCTGCTGAGGCACAGTGAGCTAAATTCGTTATTCATTTATCAACCAGAGAGGCTCAAGGATACTTTCTTTGTGAGGATACTGAAAAAAAGCAAGCTGTACTTTCTACAAGTAGAGTTACCAGTTGTGTTTGCTTATGAAAATTGGAGTTTGATGTTCTTCATCAGAAAATACCTTGAGTGGTTGAAAAAAAATGTGTGAAGCAGCCACTTTTTAATTTTCACAGAATAAGAGAATCACAGAATGTTAGGGATTGGAAGGGACCTCAAAAGATCATCTAGTCCAATCCCCCTGCCGGAGCAGGAATACCTAGGTCAGGTCACACAGGAACGCTTCCAGGTGGGTTTTGAACATCTCCAGATAAGGAGACTCCACGACCTCTCTGGGCAGCCTGTTCCAGTGCTCTGTTACCCTCACTGTGAAGAAGTTCTTCCTCATATTTATGCAGAACCTCCTGTGTTCCAGCTTGTACCCGTTGCCCCTTGTCTTATCATTGGATGTCACTGAGAAGAGCCTGACTCCATCCCCATGACACTCACCCTTTACATATTTATAGACATTAATGAGGTCACCCCTCAGTCTCCTCCAAGCTAAAGAGACCCATCTCCCTCAGCCTTTCCTCATAAGGGAGATGTTCCACTCCCTTCATCATCTTTGTGGCTCCAACTAGACTCTGTCCCATTGACCACAACTCTCTGACTTCTTTCCTTCAGCCGGTTCACAATCCACCTCACTATCCCATCATCCAGACCACACTGCCTCAGTTTAGCTGTGAGGATGCTGTGGGAGACTGTGTCAAATGCTTTACTGAAATCAAGATAGACCACATCCACTGCTTTACCATCATCTGCCCACTGGGTTATGTCCTCACAAAAGGCTATCAGGTTGGTCAAGCATGACTTCCCCTTGGTGAAGCCAGGTTCACTGCCCCTAATGACCCTCTTATCCTTGATATGCCTAGAGACAGCACCAAGGATAAGTTGTTCCATCACCTTTCCAGGGATGGAGGTGAGGCTCACCAGTCTATAGTTACCTGGGTCTTCCTTCTTGCCCTTTTTGAAGACTGGAGTGACATTCACTTTCCTCCAGTCCTCAGGCACCTCTCCCATTCCCCATGACTTACCAAAGATGATGGAGAGTGCCCTAGCTATGACATCCACCAGCTCCCTCAGCACCCACAGGTGCATCCCATCAGGACCCATGGATTTATGGATGTTCAGGTTGCTTAACTGATCCCTAAACCAGTCCTCATCAACCAGGACAAACTCTTCCTCTATCCTGACTTCCTTTGGAGCCTCAGGGGTCCTGGGCTCCTCAGGACAGCCTCCAGCAGTATAGACAGAGGCAAAGTAGGCATTCAGTAACTTTGTCTTCTTTTTATCCTCTGTCACCAGGGCACCCACCTCATTCGCCAGTGGGCCTACATTGCCTCTAGAGTTAGTTTTATCTGCAATGTATTTGAAGAAGCCCTTTCTGTTGTCCTTGACCTTTCTTGCAGATGATTAAAATAACTGAACAAAACTTTATCATCTACTCTACTTTTTCACTTAGTCCAACTCTATGGAAAAATGAGGTTCATAATTAAAAATGTTACCATAGGCTGAAATGTACAGTGGTAAGGTTGGTATTATAAGAAGAAAGGGAAGCTTCAGTCTGTTTTCTGGAGGTCTAAAAACCCCAGACCTTATCTGAGATTTTGCTATTACAGTTTGGAGAACTCTGCCGAGCCAAAACTCGTGGCTGTAATTTAGTTTCAGGCTTCTGATCTATCTAAATGAATTCAAATAATTTCCTCTGAAATATGGTTGTTCATAACATGCCAAATATTGAGTTATGTTTATCAGTTTGGTGGCTCTGTATCTAGGTTACAGTCTCCATGAAACAAGCAAGACATAATTAAATTCCCACAACACAGAAATATTTGGTGCTGTGACAAGTCTCCTTTACAGTGTTGTCATGAGGGTTAAATATTGATGGGTTTACCTTCTTTTGTACCTTACCAGCATCTCTTATGAGGTTCTTGAGAAATAATATAACTAATCTGAAAGAAGGAGATTGATAATTTCTTTGCTGCTGCGAAGGAATGCAGTGAAGGCATTTCAGTATTGGCATATTTTTAAGGATTGTCCAAATATAATAATTTATATTTGGGTAGCAAAGGAGATCAGGTTAGCACAAGAGACCCGATTGTGGTAGGCACAGAATAAAATCTAAAGAAAAGAGGAGTTCCTGTCCCCAGCAGTTTACGCTTGAAATCTATAGCAGCAGACAATGCATGATGTGCCTGGGCAGATGGAGGAGGTGAAAAAAAAAAGGAGATATGATATGAGAAAAAATGTTATCAGATCAGCCATTCTGATAGTTACCAGCATGATAGTGGCGTAACTGTTGCTAATTACTTTGTTGGCATCTAGACAAAGAAAAAATTTAAATAGGAAGATAAAGAAGAAGAATGGCATAGCTGTTTTCATATTTATGGGGAACGCTTTCCAAAAGTGAGAAGCAGCATGGAGAAAGGTGTGAAAATGCTTTTATGGCAATGTAACAGGAGATGTTGGAGATGGCAATCATGTCAGGAGCTGGTCAGAGGAAGCAGTGAACACCTCAGCACTGAATGAGGAAACTGAGGTTGGATGGGAACACGATCTGAAGGGTTTTGTGAGAGTGAAAATTATATTTGATGTAATCCATGGAGAGATTTGGACACAAGGTTAAAGGGTTGTAGTGGGACACCAGGAAACTGAGCGTAAGATCTTGTTCTTACCTCACTCAGTGAGCTGTACTGTGTTGGACTGAGAGGGTAACAAAGAAAGTCACAGGACTTTTGGGAACCAAGAAAACCAGCGCGCTTGGCAGTTCCCTTTCACTAGGTGCTTCTTATGTAGTAAAGTACACCATGCCTGGAGAATCCTTTTTAAAAAAAACCTAAATATAACAGCGAGGCAAGACACCTCCATTGTCAGGCGTAAGGAGCCACCAAGGATGTAGACTTTGTCAAGGCAGGAAATGAGCTTTTCAAGAACAGTTACTTGGTAATTTTTTTCTTCCTTCTCATTGAAATAGTAGGGTCTCTTTTCAAAGTGCCCACTGGTAGTTGTTTTTTCTTCTTTTACTACTGTTTTTTTTTTTTAGGCTATGGGATGCATTTGTTGACTTATTAAGTCAATTCTCCTAAGGAACTGATTTTCTTTCCCTTTGGCAAGGTAATGAATGATCAAATGGGAGATAATTGAACTTCTTAGATGAAGGCACAGCTCAAATTTTATAACAGATTATTAAAATTATTAATAATATATAAAAGTATTGTACAAATGTACACAGTCAAAATATGGGCAAATTATTTTATGAATATTCATTCTAATTTTATTAATCACAGACAAGATTAATATTTGAGATTTAAGAAATCTTAAAAAATAAAATGTAAACATGAACACAGCATATTTACATGATTTTCTCGTGATATCAGTTCTTATATGGCTTCTTATGCTACTAGTCCTTATGTGTGCTTACTCTCCCTACTTAATAATTATAACATTAACTATTCTTCTTCTAAAGCAATTATTTTTCATAAGCAGGTCAATTATCTTTGTTATTATTAATTTTATCAGAAAGACAAATTTTGTATGCTATTATTATTCTTTTGATCTTAAATTATTTGTAATTCTGCATAACAGTGAAGTCCTCAAGGCAACTAGTAAGGATTCAGTACAAAGTATTGATAATAATTTTCCTTGAAGCTTGAATGGATGTAATAGAATCATAGAATCATTTTGGTTGGGAAAGACCTTTAAGATCAAGTCCAACCATTAACATAGCACTGCCAAGTCCACCACTAAACCATAATAACACCAGGAATTGTTTTCTGGACTTTCCCTTGATCTTAAATCTTCATATCTTGATCCCAAATGGTTAGGCTGCTTGTCCTCTTTCTAATAATGATATAAGAATTATTATTATATTTATTTATTATTATAATTATTACTATTACTATTACAGATCTGGAAGAAGAAGCAGATGGAGATGAGAAAGAAAATCTGTATTTAACCAATAATACAGTCTATGATGTGGCCTCCTGTGCCCAGAGCTGCTACAACCTGACAGTTCATAAAACCTTGTGACACAGATCTTTGACGATTTAATGTTTCTGCTTTGCCTAAGAAGTACTCTGGATGAGTTTTTCTTCTTTCTTTAGTGGATTAAGAGGACATCTTAAAGCTTTAGCATCTGTCCTCAATTTTCAGACCACAATGCTAGTATTCGCATTGTTCTTTAAATGCACACACCATAGTTACCTAGAGTGGAAGCCTCGGTTATTACAGATCATGCTAAAACACTTACTGATGTAATGGGGGTGAAGGCAGGCTCATTAAACTGCTAAATTGTCTTCTACCTACTGCCAGTCTTGACCATTGTGACATTATGGCTTCACATTATGGCCTGTTGCATTGAATTTGGTGAGACCCATGGACATTTAAGTTTTATTCTCTTGTATCCCCAAAAGCTGCTGGCAACTTATGTGCCTCTGGCTCTGCATAGCTTGGCCCTGAAAGTGTGACAATTAAACACATTTTCAACTTTAAGCTTTAGTGTGCCAATTTTTGGCAATGCCTAAACTGAATTAGAGGGCTGTATGCCCCTTAGTAAGTACCACAAGAAGGTCTATGCTAAGTCTGGGGGAAATTTTTAGTAGAAGAGACCATTCATGAGGAATTTTAACAGAGTTAAAATTCAGTAATTATGCAGAGATGGTATATTTATAGAGCATTATGACAACAGTTCTGTAGGGGGCATTTTAGAATTATTTACTTAATTCTCAGTGCTACTCTCACTGCTCAAATAAACAGCTCTGTTGTCTTCAGACTTTAATCCTTGGATTACTTAATCATTTCTACAAGCACAAGAAAAAAATAATCACACTTTTTTTCTGAAACATGATCAATTATTTTATTGCTCAGGAAGTTCTCCTTCCATATATGTAGCCATAAATGCCGGGAAGAATCATCCCATATTTTTTCATAATTGTATCTTAGCTTTCACTGGCGGTGACTTAGAACAGGAGGAAAAGCATATACCAATGAGATATACTGTGCAGAAATTTCCTTAGTTGCAAAGGAGTAAGGTATTTATCCCTTACCATTCTAATGACTAAACGTTTGTAGAAACATAACCTCATGAATCTTCATACTATAACATTTCTCTAATAAGAAGCCACACACTAAGTTTCTTATTCAATTCCTATGAAGTTTGGTTTTAGTCTTATTCCTACAGAAGTTTTAGGAGTGAATGGAAATACAGTGAATCCTAGTGAATACTGTGATCTGACCCAGACACTTTTTGCTGAGATGACCCTAGGATTACTCTAAAATAATAAAGTCATAGAAGTGGAGATCAACAGAAAAATTTGCAATTTGGTTATAATCACTAGCAGACAGTCAATGGGGAATTTATTTGGGCCCAAGTCTGCTACCAGCACATAGTTTGTAGGTAAAATGCATTTGCAATTGAGAGAAGAGTCCCCCATTCAACACCCTGATCAGCCCTCTTGCAGAACCTGTGGGGCTGTCAGAATGCTTCTTTGTCCCTGCCCATGGCAGGGGATTTGGAACTAGATTATCTTTAAGGTCCCTTCCAACCCAAACCATTCTGTGATTCTATTCTATGATTCTGCTCAAGTTGTTTGAAGTTATTTGCGTATCTCTGCAATATCTACAAAACACCTGCTGGCAGCAAGAAGGGCAAACATCTCCAAAAGAGAAAACTGCTGACTGAAGAATGATGAACTGAAGAGTTGCACATGATGCTTTTCTGAGCCTTCAGCATGTTTAATTTTGGTTGCCTTTTAGTAAGAACTTTGTTTAAACTGAACCCGTTTATCCGTTTTAAATTGTCTGCCTTTTTCTCTCTGCCTTCGTGCCATTCCTTATGTCTCAGCTCCATACCTTACGCATCAGCTTTGAAATGCCTACTTTCACAGGCACAGGTTTGTGGCTTGGTACTTGCCACGCAAGATTTTCAGTGTCGAAATTCAGGTTTTCAAAAAGACCCTAACACGGGTTCTAGGTCTGTTAGAAGCAAAACTTGAAGCACAAGTGTTTGTTCAGAAATATTGCCATTCAAAAGTCAATAGTAAGGGCTATGCATACAAAATTCCAGGTGTACATTTTTAGGTCATTGTAGGTTTATCATTACATGAAGTTTTGCTGTGAAAAGGCATTTCATTCAGTAGTTTAGTTAAATGGCACTTTTCTAAAGAAAAGTTCTGAAGCTTATTCTGAAGCTCCCCTGAGAACTATGGGTCACCAATGTTATGTTGTAGTGAGCAAGGCAAACACTGCAAGGTGATATATAGCTGGGGTTGTGATCTGTGCAGCATATGAAAGAATCCTACTCAATTCAGCAGATGTTGGGCTTTTGGTGAAAAACACTACTCATTGCTGAGTGTCCAAATTTCAAGAAAAGTGTGAGCTAGTTGTACAAAGTTTAGGCAAAATCCTTGTGGGAAGCTGATCAGAGGCTTAGAGAGTGTTTTTTTGTCAGAAGTAATTGAATGGAAGTGAAAATAGAGGAAAGCGTGTGAGAACACTCTTTAAGTATGTAAGGGGCTGCAGTAATTAGGAAGAGAATAAACTCTCTTGTCTGCTAAGGACACAACAAAAAATGATGGGCTTCAATTGCAACGGAGAAGACCAGGCTTACACATCAAGCCTCTCTACTAGCAAGGATAGCAAAGCATTGGAGTATGTAACCTGGGAAGATGGAGGAATTCCAATGTGAGAAGAACTCAGCAGAGAAAAGTGTTACAAATGGCATAAGGATAGCTCATCCTGGCTTCGAGGCAGTGAGTGGAGTTTCTAGATCTGTGAGTCTGTAATCATCTCTCTGATTGCATTAGATGGTAGTAATACAGAGATAAAACAAGTGGCAGCCTAAAGCAATTAATTACATTTCTCTGAATCATACAATAGTGATGACTTTCACAGAGAGCATATCCGACAATACAGTTCTTGCTTTCATACCAAACTCATAACAGAGGGACAGGAATACTAGACACATTCCTTTGTTTTGATTTGTTTTGTCTTCCTCATGCTCCACTGCCTACTCCTATCTGCATATATGCATATAATTAGTAGCATAAAAGAAATACTTTTGTCTTCTTCCTGCTGCCTAAAAAAGATATAATGTGCAAGAAATAATTAGATATTTTGACTGCTGCAAAATCTACAGAGTTTGACTTCTGCAGAGCGACAAACTATGACTGATGTGGGAGAAACACAGTGACAAAGTGCCCTCCACAAGAATGCAGCCATTGATGGAGGAAGGCAGTTTTCTGAGTGACTATTTCTGTGGTAGATAAATCAAGATAAATTTGCCATTTTCTATGAAAAGTTGATGCTTCATGGTCTGAAACATTACAGTGCTTAGGATGGCGTTTGCTGTAATTAAAGAGTTAAACTAGTTGCCAGTGAACAGAGAAGGTTTTGAGAAGGAACGTAGATGCACACATTTCCACATGGTATTTATCACACTGTGTTTGGGGTACTGGGGTGGGGGAGAGGGGGAAAGAGTAGTACAAAATAGACCTATTATGTAATATTAACGCCAAGTGAATCAATTTGTTTGAAGGGGGACTATTGTACCTCATGATTTGGGGTTTTTCTTCAGCACTTGGGAATAGCAAATGTTCCTCAGTCACAAATACGCCATGCCGTGCCTCTTAAAGAGTGAAAACCAGTCTTTATTATGACATTGGGTTTGTATTTTTTGTATTTTTTAATGTATGCAATAACTATTATATACGTATATAATTATATATGCAATCAAGAGATTATATATGTGTATAGTTTAAAGCCAAAATGGCATTGTGCTGTCTTAGTCTCACTGACAAAAAGAGCAGAGTTGTCTGTATTACGTCTTAAACGAATTAGAATAACAACGTTGTTGTTTCAAGTCCATTCATCTGCATGAAACTTAAAGTTGCCACTAGCAGCAAAGAATTTATTTTCATTAACTTGTAACCAAAAATGCAGATTGTTATTGTAATGGAAATTGAAGCTAAAAATAGCATGCCCTTCTGGGATACCTGTTCTTCCTTTCAAACTTACATACTATTCTTTAAATGACTGCATTTCTGAGCACTCTTTCATAAAGCTTTGAGAGAATCATCTATTTTTCACATTCTATTTTGGCCCACTGGCTTCACCAAAGGTTTAATGAGCACAAAGAAGTGATAGACAGCTGAATGCACGCTACCTTTCTGACATAGCAGGGTGGGGATTATGCCACACAGATGATCTGATGACAGACTGTACAGAGCAGTGGGTTGCATGTCATGTCTATTTTCTAAGAGAAAAGTGAGCACTTTACAGCAAGCTGTCTGGTTGAGTATAGAAGAAGCTTTTGTAATATGAATTGACTGACAGGAGGAGAGAAAAAGGAAAGTTA
The DNA here is from genome assembly GCA_028020825.1 of Podargus strigoides. NCBI lineage: Eukaryota > Metazoa > Chordata > Aves > Caprimulgiformes > Podargidae > Podargus > Podargus strigoides. The sequence goes on along the minus strand of CM051621.1, from coordinate 45,503,957 downwards.
CTGCATTAAAGAACTTGACTTAATTGCAAAATACCAAGGTGGGTTACGTAGGAGGTACCTAAGGAAACAGGTATGATGGAAACAATTTCAATGAATATTTCCCCCAGAGCAATGTGTTTCTATTTTGTTCAAGACAAATTAGTTTGGCGTGGTGCTTGGTGTATTCTGCATCTTTGCCATTAAAATAATACAGATTAGAGAATGGATATAAAAAGTTTGCTCTCTGCAGAGTTTTAGTAGTAATTGTGTGTTTATTGAAGCTGAAGCTGTATTTTGTATGCTCAAAACATCTTTCAGAAACTTTAAGGTTTATGAAAACAAAGGGTTTGTATTTTCCGAACACCATCTTAAGGTATAGGTGTACTTTAGCCTTCAGAAATGTATGAATCTGAAAAATAGCATCATATCTATTCTGATGGCTGGAAAAGTGAGTGGCTGGCTCAACATAAAAAAACAGAGCAGTAACAGACCCAGGAACCAAATGGCAGACGATTTCAGTTTTAAACATTAAATCTACTGAAAAACATATTGCATATAAAGGCTTGAGACAAGAGACATTAATTTACAAAAAGATTTTTAATAGATGGCATTAATGATAGGCATTTAAGTACCAAATTAAATCCTCAGTACCCTAAACTGGTTGCAACCTACAATTTTGACCATGGAGAACTGTACACTAAGCCATGTGCTTGTAGTGCTGAACTGATTATATGCCTAATTACCAGGATCCAGATCTCTCTTCATCTGAAGCAAACACTAGGTGCAGTTTCTTGCCTCTCAGGAGGCTTTTGCCAAAGCTGTGCCACTCTGTTTAAGTTTATAAATCTTTATTTGGCAGGAGAGCACCAGAATGACTCTTTGATCTAGTGGTTACCATATTGACTACAAAGGCCTGGGTCCAACTTCTTATTTGGGGAATATTTAAATATTTTATGCAAAGCAGAGCAGCTTAAATAGTGCTTTCTTAGTAGAGGTTGAAAAGATTTACAGAGTTAGTTTATTAAGATGGCAGTTTGTCCCGGTTTCCTAGGAACAGACCCATGGGCCAGCCATGGCAGGCAGGCCATGAGTAGCCCCGAGTCAGCTGGGAGTTTCAGTCAGGGCAGCTGCCCCAAGCTGACTCACAGGTGTATGCCATACCACTGACATCAAGCTCATTATAAAAGGAGGGAATTTACTAAGGATAGAGAATTCCTCTTCCTGGGACTCCTCACTCTTGGCCTCCTGATCCTGAGGACCAGGCTGAGCATAAGCTGGTTGTACACTTTTTGTTGGTGATTGTATTAGCTTTGTAATTTCGTTAAATCTGTTTCAATTTCAACACATGGGGCTTCTCTCTTTTTCCTGATTCCCCTGCTCAGCTGGGGAGGGGTCATTGGGTGATACGAGCAAGTGCTACAGTTTAGCCCTGGATAGAAGCTAAAGGTATACACAGTTCTCAGTAGTGTCAAGTGAATTTAAATCAAGATGAAGTGAAAGCGTAATGGGAATCATCACCAGATTGCTACATCTAAATAATAGGTTTGGTGTGGCTGTAACTGACCTCTCTAGTGCTTTTCTGTAAGTCAGTTAGAAACTAACAACTGAGTTTGGAAGACATAAAATAACGGAAGTCTCCCTTAAATCCCCTACTTAGGCAGGAAATGCAATAAATCAGCCTTTAAAAGAAAAGATGCTGAACAGAAATATATAGGGAAAATGATTTGTACCAAGCTATTAATTTAGTTCAATTGGAAAGAAAATATGGCTGAAATTATACTTTCTACAAGCAATAGACGCTAAACTTCATCCCAGCTCTTCTAGGTTTTCTTACAAACTTTTATACTTAACATTTAAGGCATGTAAAAGAAGCAAAAATACATTATTGCAAATGGTATCTGTTTCTTTCAACATTATGACTTAATATGCCTCTACAGTTACCATGTCACATGCTAAACTCTTGCTTAACCAAATATATGAATCACAGCCTCCACACTAACACTCAGCTAAGAAAATAAAGAATACTGTTATCCCATGTTTTTCAAACCCTTCACCTCTTTTTGAAGATTTCCCACACTAAAAGCAGTTATCTTCTTGAAAGAAACCAAGGGGATCATTCATATTTTGGGTTATATTAAACAAATATATTAGGCTTGTCCCAACTTTCAGCTTTCTTCCCCACTCCACCCAATAATATTCCCATTGTATGGCAAATTTAAGCTCTGAGGCACAGCGTGTTTGTACTGTGTGTTAGGAAGTTTTTAGCATGGTGGTTCATGTTCTAGGCATTATCATTACACAGATCTATACTAATGCTACCTCCAAGAGTAGGTCTTTGGCTTGTCCTGCTGCAGTTTCCCTGTTGTCCTCTAAGTGACCTCTCCCTCCCATGGAATAATTGATATCTGAGTAAAGGTGTGGACAGAGTGAGAAATGTTGGTAACTCTTCTGTCTCCCATGACTGTTTCATACAACTTTAAGTGGAAGAGTAAGATGTCTCAAGCACCTGTGGTAATCTGGAGTGCTCTCCATTAGGACGTGAAGACTGTCACTCTAAACTGACACCCATCCATCTAAGGGTAATGACTACATACACCAGCCCAAAGCCTGGAGGACATTTCTGTCTTCATGATGCATTGCATAAGAGATAACTGAGTGAGAAGGTGAACGAAGAATGCTAGGGAACTGTGAAGTCTGAGTGGAGGAGATGCTTACAATATGCAATTTAAGTGAACTGAATGTTTGGTGAGATTAAAAAAAAAAAAAGTGCATGCTAGTCTTTTCCCATTCAGTGAAAGCTGTAGAAGATGAATTCAAAAGGGATTTATGCCTCGCAAAAAAAGAGTCATCAACTGATAGGATTTTCAGATATGGCTGTATAAATCCAAATAAACATAGCAAATATGTCTACTGTGAATTTTCTCTCTTGCTGATCATTTTTGCAAGTTAATCCTACCCCAGCACTCCCAGTCTGGAACAACGATTAAACAGGAATAGAAGTTGAGGGTAATGGGGTGTTATTTTATTGTATTTACCAGTTTATGCTCACTTTCGAACAAATGTCAGGCTTCTATTCTTGCTAAAAGTTTAAGTTAATGCCTATTAAAAGCATCAGTAAACTATTAAAATACACTTCAATAGTAATCAAAACAAAGAAAACATTATACTTTGAACAAATATAAACTATTTCTCCAACAGAATGAGGTACAAATATCCAACTGCAGTGCTTCCTTTAGGGAAGCAGTGTTCTGCCACACTGTCCCTGGGGAGATGTCATGGGACATAGAAAGCATGAAATATGTAACCCTGGGAAACTGCAGTCTTGAGAGCCATCCATAATCAAATAACTCTGCTTCTCTACACTTCCAGGTGCAGAAGATTTAAAACCAGGCTGTCTAACAGATGAGCTCTTTAGTGATGTAAAATGAAATTAAATCAGTTAATACGTTTTGGTAGTGGTGTGACTCAGTCTGGCAAAATCAACCAAAATTTTAACCAAACTAATGTATCAGGAGCACAAAATAGGCAATCTAGGAACCTAGGAAGTGCCTTTATTTTAACTGTGCACAGGAAGCACCACTAATGTGTTTCTGTAGAGTAAAGTCAATTAAGCATAATATTCAGTTAAATCCACTAGTAAAATATTAATCTTGCAGGGTGGGTTAGAGTGTACAGTGGATGTTCTGTGTTGCCAGGCTTTCATCCTGCTGAGATCCAGAGTCTGAGTCTTCCGGTGTGTCTGGGTTGGTGGAAGGGTCTTTCACCTGCCCTTGGCTTGAGCCCAAGACCCAGGTGCTCTGTACCTACCTCTGGGGCCACATTCTTAGAGCTGGGCTTCCAGTCAGGAAAAGGCTGGATTTTTGGCTACAAGTTGTACTAGGACTTGATTTATAAATAATTTATAAAAGATAGCTAAATTATTAATAGGTGCTAGAAGTGTGCTACCGATACAAGTAGTCTGTATGGTCTCTGTTAGAAGTGCACAGCCAGAAGGGGAGCTGGATCAGACTATCTCTGGAGGTCCCTTCTGATTCCAGCCACCCTGCGATTCTACGTTGAGGAGGATTTCCAGGAGTAGCCAACTGTACCTCTCAAAAAGAGCACAGCAGCTCACACCAGCACACATACTTTGATGGCTGATTCACGTTAATTACCAAAAGAGCATACTGCAGGGGAGATGTTTCAGGGGGAGCAAAGGGGGTAACCCATGCTCCTGTGAGGATGAAATGAGCTGCACTTACTGAATGTTATATCTTTTTTGCTTTTAAGCAGCTTTGGTGATTTTTCGTTACATGGTCAAGACGTTTCCAGACATTACTTCCACTCTTGTATAATGTCCCTGAAGGAACATGAAAATTACAAATTGCAGTGGCTGCTGGTCTTTCAGACTCTTCTTTGCATTTTTTATCCTGTGTATATTGGTGTTTTCCCCAGGCATTATTCCTTAAGTTACATTAGTCTCTATGTAACCATTCCTCAGGCTGTATGTGTGAAACAGGTCAGCCAGCCAGAGCTGCAAGTACAGCAGTTAGTCCCAACCCCTCTCACACTGTTCAGTCTCTGCATATTGAGTCCCATTATGTGATAGAAACGTTTTGTGTTTCCAGTCCATAGTCTGTGAGTAAAGATTGGTTTCCTAAGAGTATTTGTTTTCATCCAGTTTTCATGATGGTATCACATGCCATTAGCTCTGATTCATAAAGGTGAATTCTCAGCAATCTTGTTGTCAGTGTAGTGCTAGAGGAGGTGTGTGGGGAACACATGGGGAGGTACAAAGCAAAATCATATTACAAATTATGATTGAAAGATCAGACAGAAATTCACTTCACTGCTTCCAGGACACAGGATCGTGCAACATGCTCAAAATTGGTAAATTATTTTGATATTCTTAGAATTAATCTGAATTATTTGCACTGCACCATAAATTATTGCTTAATGACGTGAAAAGAAAATATCATTAGGCTGATTACAGTATAATCAAAATAAGCATTTTCTTCTTCTGTCAGGGTTTTTGAAAATTATTTACTTAATAGAATAATTAGAATCTTACATTTATTGTAGGTATGTAAGGACTGTGGTAAGTAATGTAATTAACCATACATTGGTTACATTATATCGGCACGTAATTTACCACACATTGACATATCTACCATATTTTATATGCATAATTCCTTTGCCATGGTGACTTCCCTCCTGATTTTTTTAACTTAATCATGAACTTGCAGTTAGCAAAATGGATCTTTATGAAACTAAAAATATTATAATTGGTTACTTGACATTTAAAAAATTTATGCTTGAATTGTTTTTTTGCAAGATTCATTTCAGCAAAGGACTAAACAATCATTTCACTGAAGTTCATAACAGAGTTCCCTGAAAGGACATCTTTTTGTCCATGTAGCTATTTCTTTGGGATCAATATATGATGGTTAAATTGCAAGCGTGTTTGGCAAATGATAGACGGTAACTACATGATACAAACTGTTTTAGATCACACTGATGCTTTGCTTTTCAATTGTCACAGATATACTTTGAGGGATGAGCACCAACATCGCTCTTTTTATTTTGGCCTTTTGTTTGAGCGAAGCTTATAAGCTCCTATTGCATTTCCACGTTAAGACTGTCTGATTCAGTTCTTTTTAAATTTAATGCCCTTTGATAGAGATAATTGCCTCCCTCTTAGTAAGCTGGGTTTCATTTAGCAAGCTGGCTGAAGAAAGAATGACAGTCTTTTAAAGGAAATCCATTTTGTTCATTTATAAAATTAAAGCACAATTATAATCTATGTAATATTCATACTTGTTTTCCCATCTTCCCTTTTGAAAAAGTACCACTGAAAACTACGCCAAGGCTTTCAGAGGAACTGAGTATTATGGAGCCTGTTGACTTCTAGAGGACTCCTGGTGCTTCTGAAGTGTATTTGTAAGCTATTTGTGGTAAAAGGCCACAGTATTTTAGAAGGTGGTTTGAGAGATGCACTTCTTATAGCATGCCTTGATCAGAGGGAGGTATAAAGGCCACCTCACCCTTTTACTGTGTAATCATATTCTATCAAGTGTCCTGCCAGCCTTCTGTGCAGGAAACACAGTTCCTCAGCCTCGTTGCAACCTGATGTATAAGGGATTATAACTGTGTCATTCCTTATCACTCATAAAAGATTTCTCTTCCTTCTTTTCTAAATGATGCAATAACCAGTTATGATCTGCTCCTGCCCATCAATATTGTAATATATTTTCTGCAAGCAGGAAGGTACTTGAGCTTATACAATGTGATTTAGCACCTTAGGCTGATCTCAGCAACTTTTGATTTTTTATCCTATGTCTGGCTGGATTTTAGCTAAGGTAATGTTACAGAATTACTTCATTCAGCTTCTTGGCTTAGAAGTCAGCCTGAAATCGATAAATTGAGAGGAGCAGCAACTTAATATGAACAACTATGAGCATGTGTGTGCTGTTACCCTCTTCCTTTCCAACAAGCAGGTCCCTGTGACCAGGAAGCCCTGAGCCTGGGGAAGAGCCTCAGGGTGCACAATTCACAGCTTAGCAGTGAGCCACAAATTTGATTTTTGAACCTGACACTACTGGAGGGCACTCAAGAGTTCTGCGGGAAAGTTAAAGTGAAATATTTGCAGACTGGTTGATGGATCGATGCAATGCTTACAGAATACAAATTTTACATTTGCAAGGTAGAAAGCTTGCTTCTGTTCAGATTAAAATTTTAGATAATGTCTCCAGTTTCTATCACTTTTATGCACTTGCATCCTCATGTACATGTATGCTTTACACAGGTATGTGAAAATGTGTGTAGCTATGTACATACTAATTTGGCATGGGGAACGTATATGTGAATTAATCCATAACTTAATAGCTTATTAACTTATTTCTAATTAAGTAGGCTATTGCAACATCTGTTTTCTCGGCAGAAAGATGAAACTTCATTTTGTTTTTCAAAGTGTAACTTTGATCCCAGTCTTTAGCATAATTTAGATTTTAACACTGATACTTTAAGTTTTCCTACAAAATAGAGTAGATATAATAATTTTCTATGAAATTCCTAGCATTGGAAAAGCTCAGCAAGAAACATAGATCAAATGAGATGAATGTATGCCTGAAAAAAAATCTTGCAAATGAAATTAATACACTGCTGTTGCTCACTAAGTGCATGCAGTCATATAGCTAATGTGTGGCCAGTGACAACAGATCTGCAGAGTTTCTTACAGACATAAGTTTAATGATTTTGGTGTTAGACAGGAAAAAATGCCTGAGGAATTCTGATTAACCAATCTAAAAGTACACTGCCATATGCTGGGCCAAGATAAAGCTGAGGAATAGATTTAGGATATATCTTTACACTGTGGCTTTCTTGTAAGTCTAAGATAAGCCTTTACCTGATTGAGGCAGAAAGAACCCACACGTGTCTGCCACATCAGTATGACAAATATCCATATCATGAACGGAACAGAAGTTATAAACTCTGTAAACTATGAGATATTTAAAGCAAAATTTACAAACTTGGGGTCAGGTCCTTGCAAGTGTGGACTGTTCCTTAGAATAAGCAAAAATGGCAGTTTCATGTGCAGGAGTTGTGGTTATCCAGTGTCTGCAAAAGAGATGTTAAGTGAATCTTGGTCCTGGATCCCAGAAGTGTGGTTCCTCTCTCCCTCTGTCGGAAGACTTGTCAGACGGGTGCTCACAGCTTCCCCACCTCTCATCCTCACAGAAGGGTGAAGGGACTCCTGTCAGAAAGGAGGGAGGTAGAGGAGTACAGGTTTTCTGCTCTGGAGGTGTCTTCTGGATAGTGTCCACAGGAGCTAGAACTATAAGATAGAGACACCTAATGCTTTGGCTGGCATCAGATGTGATGTGAATAAAATAATGGGGCCACAGTACAGGAGCTGTTCTTGCCATAATTTGAGCCAAATTATTATTATTACTGTCATTACACACACCTGAGTAAAAGAAGCAGCTCTTTGTACCTGCAGAATAGCAAATAGCTTTTTCTCTGAAATTTTGTGTTTAGCTCGATTACAGGCATTGCAAGCACCCTTCCATACATCCATCACATTCAACCTGCAAAGGCACCAGCCCCGTGTTTGTTATTTTTCTCTTTCATCCTCCCCTAGCTGTCCTTCCCCCATTTTATCCTCAAACAGAGCTTAATAAAAACTGATTCTACAGTAGTTTTCTACTGCACAGTAGTTTTCAATGTTTCTTCAAGCGTTCGGAGGGACTGGAAAACATCTCAGTGAGAGCCTTCTGCCCTGTCACCCTCAGCAACACCGAGGACAAAGGAAAAAAGTACACCACGACCCAGACTCAATACAACATCTGTAGTCTTAACTTTTGTTTAGATGCCTAATTTATTTCAGGAAAAGCTTAAATGTTTTGTTGAGATCTCGTATTCAGATGCCAAGCACTCAGTCATTTCAGTATCACCCCCAGGGACTCTAAATATTGGATGCATAGTCTCTCAGTCTTCTGTGTACAAGTACATTTCAATTTGGCCTCCATATTAACAATGAATTAACAATTGATGGTCTCATTTTCTGTGCAATATTCCGTATGTCTCTTATTCCACAGCCAACATTTTTCTCCTGGTCCACAATTTTGCACTGTGATTCAAATGGGCTTATGAATAGGAAGGAAGGGAAGGAAGGGAAGGAAGGGAAGGAAGGGAAGGAAGGGAAGGAAGGGAAGGAAGGGAAGGAAAGGAGGGAAGGGAGGGAAGGGAGGGAAGGGAGGGAAGGGAGGGAAGGGAAGGAAGGGAAGGAAGGGAAGGAAGGGAAGGAAGGGAAGGAAGGGAAGGAAGGGAGGGAAGGGAGGGAAGGGAAGGAAGGGAGGGAAGGGAAGGAAGGGAGGGAAGGGAGGGAAGGGAGGGAAGGGAGGGAAGGGAGGGAAATGAATTTGATTCTTTTCATGCCTATGAATCAAGATCTCCAGCTGTGGCAAACTAATGCAAAGTACGTTAGTGCCAACATCAGCAGCCATGAAAGTACTACCTTCCAAAGATTCATTTAGATTTCTGTGAACACCTGCTGCACTGAGCTTAGTGAGTTAACTCTTGTTCACAATACTGGCACTCACAGCTGGTATAACATATTTATTGACCTTATTTCTGCCAGCTTTGTTCTTTAATTTTTCTTCATTAGAAAAATTCATTAAGATTGCTGAACCAAGGAAACTAACTGCAATGAAAACTTCTGATATAGTATGTTAATAAAAAACAACATTCTTTTAGTTAAGAGTATGACTGATGAAAATTTCCACCAAATAAATTGGTGAAATTCTGACAAAAAAGTTAGGAAAAGAACCTAGCTATGACCCATGTTACATTGTGATGATGTGCCTAACTCTGCAAGGTGTTGAGTATCTTCTATTTAACTTAGGCCAAATCTCGATTCCTTCCTCCAGCAAGTTTTCAATATGTTTCAGCATATGGCTATTTCAAACTTTGTGACCATGGAAAATGGTCATCTCTATGGAAAAATAAGCCTGGTTTTTGTTTTTGTTTTTTTGAATAAAATATATCAAGAATATTAGGCTGGGTCTCCCAGGTGACTTAAGACAGTTGCTGTGTTGCTGTATCTTTTTTTTTTCAAAAGATCCTGCTCTGTTATTCTGCTGGCTGATGTTTACTTCCCCTGCTGTGGTGAATGAAAGGCAATTCTAGACTTGGAATTTCCCTGCTCTCCATACTTACTTTTCTCTGCATTTTCTCCAGACTGAATTCATTTTTTGAATGACAAGTATAGCATCCATATTTCAGATAAGGTTTCGCTAGAGCTTTCTACAGTGTCTTTAACAGCCTCCCTTTACTGAAAATGCCTCCCCTTGAATTTTCTAGGATTTCACTAGTCTTTGTCATGACTGTACCACCTTAGCAACTCAGAGCTCAGGATTCCTTTTTAATTTTTTAAGAACTGTTGTGTATCTCTCAAATTACTAAGAAGTAGCTCTTTCAGAGCTATCTACTCCACCTAATCCAGTATTCCTAACCTAATCTCTTGTTTATACAATTTAATCTACCCTGGTCTACTTACGTGATTCTAGCTAGTTTGGATCCTGTCTAAGTTAATTTATCCTTTCTAGCTCATATTATTTTTATGGCACCGATAGTAAGATCTCATAACCTCTTGCCAACACAGACTAAGTTCCTCAAGGAGAAGATCCAGAAATGAGACAGCTGTTGAGGTATACAAATTCACATTCTCATTTTCTCTCATTGAAATCGATGCCACTGTCAAATTTCCAGCCCACTGATATAAGTGCCAAATTAAGGCTTTATTGTCTCTTTGACAAATTCCAGCCAAGGAAAATAGGTCTGGCCCCAGGCAAAGGAATCTAGTTATTCTTTTTCTTCTCCTTGAAAGACTGTGAAAACTAAAGTGAGGAATATTTAATATTATCTTTTAATAGGTCCTGTCTTATCTTCTTTTCAAAATTGATTTGGAAAACCTGCCAGCAACAGAAAACAGCAAAAGCCAAGAGGGAAAAGGGCAAGCAGTGCTTTACAGACAACCTGCTATACTTCTGTGACTTTAGAAGCAGAAGTCTACAAGCTTCAATACTTTTGACTAGTTGGAAAAATAATATAATTCATTCTTCTAAAAAACACATGAAAGGCACGTGGATGTTCACAGAGAAAAGCCAGTAAAATGCAAGGATATTGTATTGATTAAGCACCTTCTACAGAATTTTGGATAGTTGACATTAGAAGATATGGAAAACAGCTTGCCAGACAAGAAGGGGGGTTGGGGAAGAGAAAGTTTTTGGCAATATTCTTATATACAGTGTAACAAAACTGAAAAAAAGAATTTTTTGCTATACATACACTTGTACCTATTGGAAACACTGCAACAGAAAAATCAAGTAATCGCAGGCTGACCATGAGAAACTGGGGTGACCTGTGCAGTGCAGTTCCAGGATGCATCAGTGTGTCTACCAAGAGAAAGGGGCAGCTGGATATTGACAGACAAGTTGGCAATCATCAGCACTGTTGCTCTGGTATAATGGACCTCTCTCCCAACTTGTTCCAGCCTGCTCTAACCCTTTGTAGTCAGCACTACCCACTCAAGGTTTCCTTGGTGTGCACATAAATGAGTGTTACAGGGCAAAGGATAAATTGCTGGAGAGGAGCAACTATGGGGATATTTTGTTTGTATGAGATCTAGCGCATGAAGGCGAGATGTACGTGCAGGTATTTGTGACATGCTAGAAAGCACTTGGGAAATGCATAGAACTCTTGCCATCACATTCAAGGGTAAGCAGCTCCAAATGGAACAAAAGGCAGAAGGACAGAGAAGTCAGTCAGCCTAACAAGCCTGGGAGATGTCTGCCACACCATGGGGAGGATAATTACTTAAACTGAAAGGTGGTCTTGACACAAGAACAGAACGGTACAAACTAGTCTCAAAAGTGCGGAAAATAGAGTAGGGAGCCTAACCATCAGAACAGGGAGTCTTCCAGGAAGAGTTTCCTAAAGGTGGAAGTAGAGGAAGACTGTCTCATTCAATTGCATATAGTATTAGGGACTCGGTGATACCAAATTGCACCCCACCCAATCCATTGTTATTGGTGTTGTTGGGTGTAATAGGTGGATTTGTATCCCTTCTGTACTTTGAGGTGTATATCAGCATCCTAATAATAAACAGCAAGCTCAGTTGGTATGTACAGGTTTCTTAGGTGCTGTTCCTCTAATGCACAGATTACCAGTTCAGACCAAATGAAATCTTGACTGTATTGAAAGCAACAACAAAGGTTCTTCTGCATCCAACTTTATCTCAGCATCTTCTCTTTTTATTGCAGCAAGCTCAACACAAACACAAATGAATAAAGAGCTTATATGTGTGGTCTCTGTGCATGGCATCTCCTGGCTTCTGAAACTGCAACTTCCCAGCCGCATTACCTGAATCAGTCCTCAGACTGGTCTACAACAATGAGGCTAGTCTGGAAGTAGCTGGAAACAGCTTCTGTGTACCTCTAGGGTAATATGTGCTAGGCAGAAATACAAAATTGACACTGAATGACAAGGAGTTTGTAGTGACCATCTTTTCTGCTTTCCCTCCACCTTTGCTTACCAACTCTATCCCCCTCCTGAAGTCTAGTCCAAGGTGTCTTTATAGTCAGCACGAGCTGCTAGGGTTTGAAAGATAGGATACCCAAGCTGTTTGTTATACATTTGCTGTTCACTAGTTAGAGCTGGGGGTGTTTTCCCCAGCAGTACAAGAAATCTGGAGCAAAGACCTCATTTTTCAGAGATTTCCACCTCACAGAGTTCTCAGAGATTTCACTTTAAACAAACCAGTTGTTCTGGTCTATCTAGGGGATTTGCACAGAGCTTAAACTCCATGTGCAGCTGAATGGCATTTGTGATTAAAAGGCAACATTCAAAATGAAGTGGAAATAGATCCACCCACACTGGAAAAAAAAGTATTATAAACCTTTGAGGGCTGCTCAGAAAATCACTAAACAGCAAACACACTATAAAAAAAGCCCCAAAATGCAGAAGAAAATGCAATGTAGTTTCTTTATTACTCTGCATTGAACTGTTATTTCATTTATTTATCATTTGTGCTCTAATGTCTCCTCATTCTGTCCTTATTAGTCCCTACAAATCTGCAGGGCGATGTTCGTCTTGATGAAGGTTGGCATGGTCCCACTGTCCCAAGCCCAGTGAGCATCCTCCCATCTGTCACAGTGAGAGCTTTATACGGGTGGCTGAGTCCCAGCCTGAGGACACCTGCTAGGAGAATAAGCAGATGTGGCACAAAGTGCACCATGTCCTTGTATTGAAGCTGCAAATACCCTGTTGCAGGCAAGATTACACCTTCTGGTTCTAGGGCAAAAAGAAAAAAAAAATCTCTCCCAATCCCATTCCCCATAAAAGTGGCAGAATGAAGAATAAGCATTAATTTATCTGGGCTATCCCAGAGACTACTTTAATCCTTACCAGGGTACAGGCCAGTCTAAATCTTATCCTGGCTTCAAGAAGCTGTGTAAAGCTTTTCTGTATCCTTCATCACATCTACAGAAGGCTACTCCTTTAACAGGAAGAATGAGCTTCTGGACACTCAGTCACTGCTTCAGCAGTAGTAAGAAGGCGTTTGCAAAGGACAATCCACATAACTGCAGTCCAAAAAAATGACTTGTTGCTACTGTCACCAGGGGGTTTCCTGATACAGCTCACTTGCCATCCCTTCCATGTACTTGCTGCAGACAGCAAGCCTGCAGCCAGGATTTAGTCTGGTACCTGCCAGCTGGACCATGCTGTCCTATATCACTTACTGAGAGACATCAGAGAGGTCTTGCCTACAGCATCTTCTTCTCAAGCACTTAAAAGTGAAGTCAGGCTGCATTCCCATGTTTTTGTTATGACTAAGAATGTCTGAAATAAGACATCCATATACATCCACCTGTCAAATATTTTCATTTGCAATTTTATCTTTTTTTACCCTTCTTTTAAGATTGTACGTGCAAGTGGATCACATGGTGTTGTTAGGTGGCTCTTACCAGAGTCATCTTACTTTAATGAGTTATAATAGCTTGTGAAGTCTTGATTATTATACTGGAAATAAGTCATAACCACGTTCTTTGATATTTTCTGCTCAGGTTTTGTCTATGTTGAAGGTAGGCCTTTCAGTGAGGCAGAAAATACTTTGCAGCTCAGGGAACCTGATTTGAAACACATATCACAACCCCATAGCAGTTAGTTAGAAAAGTTGCTGCAGTTAATTTACTATGCTGCCAATTTCTTACTAACAAAGTAGCCTCTGTGAATTAAAAAAAAAAAAAAAAAAGAGAGCACAGTTCAGAGTACAAAGCAACTGATCTTTGCAAGCAGTCATGACAGTCTTGCTAACAACTGTAGGTTTCTCTCACAGTAGGAATGCCATCAAACAGAAAGGGAAAGGCCAAGTTATATTGAGTTCTGTTCTTTAGAGGTTGCTCCTCACAATCACAGAGTAGAAACCTTTCAAAGCTCACTTCCTTTCTCCACTATAAATCCAAGCTGGTTAGTTATAATATATTATGCCATCTAGGTTGGATATCTGTTTAAAGGGAATGTTTTTTTAAAGCAAGATCCCTAGATAAGAGGCTGAAAGTATTCTGGTCTTTTGATCTCAGCATGCTTCCTCACTCCAGCAGGGTTAAACACCATCTTCTGATGTGGTTGCAGAGTGCTTGATGCAGAATTTCTACCAAGGCTTGTAGAAAATATCATGAATCACACCAGACACTATTTACAAAACTTGAGAGCATACCAGACACACACTGTACTTTCTTATGCTTTTGTTCTCACAGAAATATTGGTTAGAAAGGACTTCTAGAAGTCATGAAGTCCAGCCTCCTGCTTGAAGCAGAACTAGTCCCAATCTAGATAAGGTGTGGCTTCTTCTAGCCATGTCTAGAAACCCCTAGGGGCAGACTTTTACAGCCATATTGGCATCCTGTTCCGGTGCTGCAGTGAAGGTTTTCCTAACATCCAATCTGTATGTCTCAAACTGCAACTTCTGGGCACTGCCAATTGTTCTGGCATTTTCCCATACCAGGATCATTTTCTGGGAAGTCTGGATCCATTTTCATTGTAATTCTCCCCCAAGCAACTAGGGACACTACTCCACTTCCTCTTCTAAGTTGGTGTCCTTGTCTCCAAATGAAAAGAGCCCAGCTCCCCCAACCCCTTCTCTCTGGTCAGGTGCTCTAGGGCCTCTCACAACACTCTGCTGGATGCTCTCCAATTTCTCAACAACCTTCTTGGACCCACCACTGGACATGGACTCTAGGTGATCTCTCCAAGACTTGAGTGCCCTATAGTTCCCTGAGCAGTTCTTCTGGCCTTTTTAAAAAGATGGGCATAAAAGTAACCACTTCTCTATTAAGAAAACACCCCAGCAGCTTCTAGAAGACAATAATATATCCTTATAAACACATGCATCTGATTATATTAAATCAGTGATGCTCAGCACTATATCACAGCCATTTAGCAAAATGCACTTTTTTTTTTTCCCCTTGGAGTAGAGACTTAAGCACTTGACAGGAGACAGAATTATTATCAAATATGTGCAAGAGAATTGCTAGGGTAGCTGTCTGCATTTCTTTTCAAGGCTTCACTTGCTCTTACCTCAGATATTTTATTGTCTATTAGGGATGTTGAAAGTCACACTATTTATAATGAAAAATTCCCTATATTAGGAAGCATTTCCTTTTTTTGGTTCTGGGAAAGACAACAGACATAACCTAATTCTTGATGAGACTAATGAAAATAGTTTTGTTGCTCTTACATAGAGTTGGAGAGAGCTTTCTGTGAGCATCTGTATTACTGACAACAGTTGCCCTGCATGCATCAAGGTTTATCCTCAGATCTTTGTTTTGGAGGGAATATGTGTGTCTTAGTGCTGGGTTTTCTGGATGGTAGGGTAGGCAGGACTGGGGGCAGGGAGACTGTTATGTAAAAACTAAATCACAATGAAAGAAGAAAAAAATAATTTCATGCTCTTACTGACCCCTAGAAGAGAGTATTTCCTTGAGAAAGAATAGGTAAAAGAAGGTAATCCCATTTAGGGAGCACAAGACAATGCAGTGTCTCCAACAGGATTTTTACAGAACCAGTAGCATTCTCTGCAGCTCAGAAAAGGAGGAAAGAAGCTATCCCCTAGTCTTGGTCCTTGCTGGTGCCTCTTCAATGCTGCATGGTTTGCAGTAAGTAGATCAACTAAAACTTGAAAATTAAAAATTCATGCGGAAATATGTTTCATGACCTAACACTGAAAGAAAATGACATTACTGATGAGATGTTTGAACTCGACACTATACAACATCAGGTGTTCCTCTTTCATAGTTTAGGACATAACAGAGGTTTTGGTATTCCAATTTTAAAAAAGGTTAAAAACAAAAAAAAAGAGCCCCCATTCCTCCCTTCTACCACCCAGTATATTACAGGTTCAAGTTCTGTCACAAAACATACATAATATTTTCTGATGTATAAACACAAGCCTTTAAAGACAGAAAATAAATCCTGCAGCAGCTGGTGTGCTTGGATAACTCTCACAAATTCAGAGATATAGCCGAGCAGGGAAGGGAGCACAGGGGAGCAGGCTATAAGGTATCAGGGAGAAGCATCTTCCAGGTAAATAAATTTCTGTTTGTATTAGTTCTACCTGCACATTCACTGCTGCTAGATCACCATCCTGTTGTTTCCACTGTGCATTTAGATATATGAGAACAGGGTACACACTTTGCCAAGAAACACAGTGACTTGCATTTCTGATTAAATTTTCTGGAGAAGCACCTATGAAGATAGAGGTTGCAGTTTTCATAAACTATCAGAAAGGTCTCAATATTCCAGATGTCTTCATACATAATCTATTTAGTAAACTAGTTGATACTTTAAAAATGCCTGAGAACTGATGAATAGTGCTGCATTACCGCTAAGTAACACAGAAGAAGGAAATAATGTTTTAATTTCTTCTAGGTCCTTCCCTGCTTCCTGAATTTGCATGTTCTTTCTTTTGTTCTGTGGACTGAGGCATAGAGATTACAATAACTGTTTGATAATCTTTTCAGAAAACAGTCTTCGCTAGCTACAGCAGAATATATGAAAGAAACAGAGGTCATTTAACTGTGCAAGTGAAAAGCAAGCATTCTGAAGTGAAGATGTATTTTGGATATTAAAAAAATAATTTGAAGTCAAAATTTCTCAGATTGTATCACCATTCAAGATTATAAATGTACACTGTGTGCAGACAGAGCAGAGATGTTTAAGTGTTTTGTCTTTCATCTCCCATACTTATTCCTATTAAGGTCCTTTGGTCAAGAGTGAGAACAAAGATCTGGTGACGCATTTTTCTGTTCCAGAGGTGAAGTCCTGACTCTTCTAAATATACAGCTAAAGATCTCATGGGTTTCTGGGGTTGTATCTATGCTGTAGGGTGTAACTTATGCAACACCCTCTGCAATACTCACCTTGGTATGATTTCAGCCATGCTGTAAGGACACATGGTCCTTACTCTGGTGGAGCCCAGCTGTGTAAACTTGGTTTGGCCTTCTAAGGGAACTGTTAGGACACAAGGGAGCTGTGTGACTCTGCAAAACCATAAGAAAGGCAAAATTCCAAACAGGTAGGGTTGGTAAGAAGATGATCACGAGTAGATCAAGAATTCAAGAGAGAAAACACTAAAACAGAAAACCTAAAGGAAAGAAAACAGAATTGGCAGAAGATGGTAACTCAGCAATGTCAAGGATTTGTTTCAGGGAGAAGTGGAGCCTGACCATCCTCCTGACCAGTAGAAAGCACCTGGGAGTCCTACTGGAGGTGGTGAGCATACTAATGCTTAGCCAGGTAACTCATTAAATCTCAACAGTCTTCTGTTCACATTTGCTAATAAATAATTACAGTATGCATTTAGGCTGTATATGTCCTACTTGTAGAATCTTTTTGTGAGCTAAAGGTGTTTGAATAAAGTGGTCCAAGGAGGGAGGTCTCAAGGACATGAAAAATGCCAGCATTTGCTATGGTCTCCAAAGTCAGACCTTAGCTGTCCTGCTCTGCCTATCTGAAAATGGAGCAGGGGGGTGTGGTGGTCTTCGGGTCAATGCAGAGTCATTATGCAGCTAAAATAAGCACCCAGACTCAGAAATGGTATTCCTGATCCTTCAGGTTAGACATAGCCTACGGCAAAGTATAGAAGTATCACGCATTATCAGTCTCTCCATCCTGAAACACCTCCTACAATTGCTTGCAGATGAAACTGTGTTTCACTCTTACAAATTGCAGGTAACTACTCTTCTGCTGTGATTAGAGTGGCTAAGGTTTCAGCTGCAGTAAAGTTATGAGATACTTAACTTGGGCAGGATGTTTCATAATAATCTATTATTTTAATATTATAAACTATAATGATAATGTATTCTTTCAATATTACATCTTGACAGATGCATTTCTCTCTCCTTTGTGCTTTCTGCCATTAGCTGTGAATGAACTGTTAAAACCTCTGGAATATGTTCCATTACTACACATTCATTATTTAACAGCTAAGATGCATTGCCTCTTCTTCAAACAGCAATGAGACAAAATAAGCGTTAAACAGAATTAGAAAAGCTTAAAGTTTTAAAGTTCAGGTCCTAACTGACTTTTAGAAAGTTTGAGGAGCTGGTCTTGCCGACTCATTTTTGGAGTTAAACAAAACGAATGCAACCTGAACATTCTATAGATAAACTTTCTAATGGAAAGAGACCCGAGTCTTCCCATGGTGTAGCTAAGAAATCCTTCAAGGCTGAAGAAAGATATGAAAGCCAATTACTGGATGTCTGATAATTGTTTAAACACACACAAAAAGCATTTTATTCTCTCTAGTGTGGGAATAGATGACAACATACTTTGTATTCTAGGATCACTGTACAAAACACGCACAATGAACTTTGAAGAATTAGCCCTTAGTGACAGAAGACAACTTGTTAGCAGTCTTTAGTACTGTACCTACTCCGATTTATAAAATTCCCACTGAGCAGCCATACTAACTTAGATATTTAAAACCCTTGGGAAATACAAACTGTTCAATACTGGCACATATTGAAAACTGATGACTGTTGAAGACATGTCCAAAAGCAATGATATGAAAGAACAAACTATTCTGAAAATGTTTGAGTTATACATGTGGTGACCAGTATTACTCATGATCTTTACCATTAATTTTTCTTATTGTGCTTAGTCTGTTTTTCACCTACCATAAGTCACTATCATGAAGAATGCAGTTTTTGCTTTAAATGTCGCTATTTTCAAAGTTGTCTGAATCAGCAATTTTAATATCTATAACTACAAGAGTCTGTCAGCCTTTTAATATAAGATCTGAACATATCTGAAACTCAATCCTTCCATTGCTTAGGCTAGAAATTGTCAGCTGTTCTATAAAACACACTGTCAGGCTCTGTTCTCAGTATTGGCAGTCTCAGTCCATTTGGTACTTGGAAAATCAAGTTGTGATCTATAGATCTTATAAAAGTGATCCCACCCCTGATAGAGTTGTGATGGTTTTGAAGCTACTTCCTCACTCCCTTATTCTGAGTATCATTACCATCTAGTGGCTCTAGAGAAATCACAGAAGGTACTGACTTGTGATCTGTATGGCTATAGCTAATGCCATTAGTGCCATAGATAAAATGATTCAAAGAGCTACAGCCAGTTCTGGTAGCAGCTTTTTCGGTGAGAGAGACGTGATAACTCCAGCAATCCTCATGTTTCATTTCAAATTGCAGCAGGAGAGTGTGAGTTTGCAAGAATAAATGAAATTGCTATAGAGCAAGATTTGCTCTGGCTTGAACTTTGATAAAAAGCTCAGAAAAGTAATACAAAAAAGCTGATTCTCTTTTAATCTGAAACACTTAGTGAATCCCCAGATTCAGGATTTGGGACATCTTTGTAACACTGTTTGAAAAAAAAAAAAACTGAGAATCCTGGAAGAAGTTAAGACTCCTATAGAAGTTTTTCTTAGTTGCAGAGTCATTATGCTCGATTATGGCAGCTTAACAGGTTTATCATGACCAAACAGGCAGTACCTAGCAATTTATCCTTGAAAACTTCATAACTCCAGTGGCCTTTACACTTATCACGGAGTGTCTGTATACCCTTGAAAAATGGTTCCTGAAGTTCATCTTACATGGACAAGTTTAAGCTCTGGTAACTGATGGAGAGTCAACCATAAATAAAAGGAAAACAGATACATTCCTACACATTGTCAGTGTCAAAATCCTATCAAATTCAACAGAGTGAATACAGATAATATTCCTGCTTGGTGCTAAGTAAATCGTAGTGTAATATGCTGCCTACTGAAGTAATATTAGAGACATTACTGACTTTTGCAGCCTCCAGGTCAGAATCTTTTTTGACAACCTAATAGTTATCTAAATAGTATAATGATAAATATACTTAAATCATGACTAGAAAATATTGCTAAAAGAAAGGGACTGCAAGCTTAAATTAGATAGGTGAACCCTCTCCTATATTTGAAAATGGACTGATTTTTAAATTAGTGTTCTATTTTACCAAATTGAAGTTCTTTTTGAATGGGAAATATTTGGGTATCAAGCCAGGGGAAATTGTGCAGCTACTCCTTTTTCATATCTGGACATCTACCTGAAAGCTATTACTGTGGGTTTGTACAACTGGGACAGGAAAAAACCTCAAACAAATAAGGCATAAAATCAATGATTAATATAGTCAAAGGAACACTAACAAGCAAAAATATTAAACAGATGGTTATTATTTTCTAATTAACAGCTTCTATAGATAATGTCCAGGGAAAGCCATGTGCAAGAATTAACCCATCAAACAATTTTTTTACACTTCCACTTCATTTACTTTGCAAACATTTAGTTAACGATGTGTTCCCCCAACTACATTTCAGTTGGCTAAAAACCCATTTGTATAACTTATACATTAAGATCATTAAAGCAGTTCTGTTAGTACAGCCTAACCTTGCAGTCTTCTTACCAAAACACCCCTGTGGCAAATTAGCCTTGAGATCTAGCCCACATACAGTCCAGTCAAGTAAGCAATAGCATCTATTCATCCCTCTCCTCAGAAAGCTCTATTAGTCCACCTTGATCATCCTGTCTGTAATATGCAAAACCACTAGACCCAAATAACTAGACTTCACACCCTTAGCATAGCCAAACATATATTCTTTCGGCTTTATTGATAACACTTGGTGTCACTTTTCAAAGGCTCAATTAAATCAGGTGTCTGTCAGACTTCCACAATGTGTCTGAGCTACCTCTACCTTGGAAGGGCAAACAGTAACTCTCAGCTCATTAGTCTCTGTTCTAACACCTCTGAATCACTGCTAATGAATTGATGGAAAAATAGAGGATTTAAGGGACAGGACATAACTCCCCAAGGAGGCGTTCAATGCCACTTCAAATTCCTTGGGTATCCTACCTGGCATTCAGCTGCCACTGCAGAAGGGCGCAGGTCTCCCATATGTTGTATGTCATACCTGCCAGTTCCTTACAGATGTCTTAGACACTTAAGGGAATCTAAAATGTCACTGGGTACATCAGTTTAGGCAGTCACTTAACTTATGATCAGAAAAATCATAAAAAAGTGGACAAAGCACCTTTCTAATTTAGTGCTTACAGGTATTACTGTTTCTGGCCATCAGCTAAAACACTAAAAGTGAAAAAGCACTCAACTTTCCAGAATTTCTTACACATTTTCAGAGTGCTGTGTGAGGTGTTGGTTGTGAAATCTATCAGAACTAATGTTATTGTGTGTTTAATCCCACACACAGTGTTTTGAAACTATATGAACTGACATTTCATGGTACAATAACTCCAAAAAACCCAACATGATTTATGGTTTATCTGCGGTTATTCTGGCAGAGCAAGGACTGGAAAACAAAAGAAAAAAAGGAATTCATATTTTAAGGATGCAGAGCTTGTTTCTAGGAAAATATACCAGAAATTCATCCAATCCCTAAGGTATGAATGTAGACTAGAAATTACGATGGGAACAATAAATATATGTATAGATATTTAGGATTCATTTCTCCATTTCCTATTATCTTCAGTGGGACTTACGCTTGAATAAAGAGTGATCATAACAGACAATATTAATCTCACCAAAATCAATCTTCCTGTATGCAAACAAAACCATAGCACAAGTGAACTGGCACATGAGACAGTGGGTCTGTATGAAGCATGACAAAACAGGCTAGGTCTCATCCATGCATGAGAGGAAGGTGAAAAAGGTGCATGTGGTAAGAGGTCAGTCCAAAACTGAGGGAAATCCAACAGAACTTGCATGGAACTTCACATGGCAAAAGAGATCTTTGTGGAGTC
This sequence comes from Podargus strigoides, assembly GCA_028020825.1. Lineage (NCBI taxonomy): Eukaryota > Metazoa > Chordata > Aves > Caprimulgiformes > Podargidae > Podargus > Podargus strigoides. Next base: position 45,482,151 of record CM051621.1, on the reverse strand, counting down.
ACAACACCATTTGCCAACAGATCTCTGTGGCAGGAACATCATGCATACAAGACTTATAGGAACTGCTTGTCTTTGTAGGGGCTACCTCATCATTTCAAGAATTTCAAGCAAGGAATTGTCTACATCAATTCAAAATTGCTTACATTTCCTTAAGTCTACATCTGTGTCTTAGATTTCTCATACAAATTCATGTCCACTTGTGAATCAAGTTGCTCTGTTGTTCTCGACGAAATCAGCTCTGTTGAATTCACTGGGATGCGTCTTGTACCAAGAGAGAGTTTTGACTCTGTGACTTGCCTGTTCCCAGACATAGGCAGAAATTGACCCTTTAATTAGCTCTGTGAGCTGCTGTTTTATATATCAACAATGTTAGTAATCTACAATAGGAGCCAGTTTTGGCAAATTCTTTGCATTTTTGGCATTATGTGATGTCTTACAACAAGCAAGTTTATGAGATGGTGGATGCACAAAAGTATAGGTCTTATTCAAGCTTTGCTAAAATAACAATTCTCTAGCCAAAATTCAATTTTCACACCTTTCTTTGAAACTTACTTTTTTTTTTTTTTTTTTTTTGTAAAAAAAAGTTACTAAATATTATTTTTACAAGTAAAACTTTCATTTGCCAAGAAAAGGAAGGGGTACATTTACTAGAAATATTTTCCATTATTTCCCATTCTAACAGGAAGATCCTCTCTTGCTTAACAGCTGCTACAGATTGTTGTCAGTAACATATGTAAGTGGGGTTTTCTTTTGGCTAATTTAGCAGCATGTAGTAAGATTTTAAGGCATACAGCTTCCTTCCTCTCATTCCTCATGATGATTTTAACCTAAAACTAGTCAGCAGACATACAAACAGCTCTTTCTGCTTTAACATTATCCATTTGAACACCAAAACTGTCTATGAAACAATTATAGGAAAAGCTGTTTTATGCTAAATTTTGCCCAGGAGCAAGGCTCTGTTCCCTGTGAGTTCTGGGTGCTACTGACTGCCCCCAGGTCACTTGTGAGATAACACTTAGTCTGCCCCAACAGAAAACTAACAAAATGATTAACAGGGAAGAAACTCCAGGAATAGACTTCAGAGAGGAACACGTGAGCTGAAAGCTCTTTTTTGCTGGAGAAAGGAATCCTTGCTTTGACTTCAGTGTCAATCAAGAATAAAGGGGCACTAACCAACTCCGATTAAGCCTCAAGTTCTTTACAGGCTTTGAAAAAATCACAGGAAAAAGCATTTGATGCTATAAGCTTGTTGAGAAAGTTTAATCATGAGCTATTCACAGCAGTCTCAGGAACACACCACTCCCAGCTACCTGTATTTGCTATACCTCCTACATCTAAAACCACATCCAGACCTAGTGCAAGTGACCTGTCTTCTTTGTTACCTGCATCCCAGCAAGCTCTGCACCCTCATACCCACACTAGTTATGTGGGCTCGGTGCTCTACACCAAGGCAGCACATCTCCAGCAGAGTCATGAACCTCAAGAAAGAGAGGAGGCAGCATACAGGCATCCCCCTCACAACATGTTTTTTAGTCTGTCTTATAGTTTTTTAATTAACCTCTTGCCCAAGTACACCAGGAAGAAAGGGGTCCTGTGTCACAGAGGATCTTAAATTAATTGAGAAGAGGGGTTTTGGCTCTATATTGAAGCAGGAGCACTCATTCCTATCTGCATGTCCACTTGCAGTGACTAACATGGTTGTGACCTCTTGCCCACACGTCAGCCCAGCACTGTTGTTACATACTACAGTACACAGCTACTACTTGCTAAAAGCTGCCTTAGTCAAGTCAGCATGTCAAACCAGCCTTACCTCCCAAGTTTTTCATTTTTTCTTCACAGGCAAGGGGCAGGAGGAAAAGGAAGAATACCACACCTTTTTGCTCTGGAAAAAAACCAGACCAAACTTTGTCTGCTTTTCCCCTTACCATCCATCAGGGTAAGGCTAATTAGGTTGCTGAAGAGATGCTTTCCAGAGCAGCTGCAACTGAGAGCCTGCAACCTTGGAGATACGATCAGCCAGGCAGCCATGACAGCCTTCTTCCATGTGGGCCTGAAGTCTTTGAGTACATTTGCATATCTCCTCTCATCACTTCAACAGCTCCAGCTGACATCCTTTCCCTCTGGATGATTTCACAGGAGCTGGCAATATTCCCTGTGCCTTCAGCTACAGATACCCCTAGTTCAGTCACCGTTTGATGTTTGTTGCATAAAAGAAAGCATCTGGAGCTGAACTGTTGGAGGTTTCAAGCTATGAGTATGCTTGACCCATGTGTCTCTAAAACTGGCTATCTGTAAGCCAAACTTGAAACTCAGGTTGAGAGCAGAGTCAGTGGGGTTGCAGTTACAGCAATTTGGACCTAACATTAAATTGCTCCTGAATTTCAGCAGATAAATACATGCATCACTGCACTGAACCACGCTGGCAGGATGTTTGAGGTGGCTCTGACTTGGTCATGTCCACACTGTATTTCACTGGAAAAATCATTATGCTCTTTTATTCTGAGTTGGGGGAGGGGGAAAACCTGTACCCAGTGGGAATATACCTGCACCTTGTGAAAGCTAATAGAGCTAAAAGTCATGCCTTTTGGTCTTGAAACCCCTGTGGTATCAGCTATGAGAGGAACCACTCCATGCATGCAGCAGACGCCTGAGGATGTCAGCATGGCTGTGCCTGCATCCAGAGCCCAGGGCTAGACAATGCAGCTGAAGCAGTGGTTCTGGAAGTCTGCTGGAGCAGGCTTGGGAAAACATCTGAAGCCCAGAGAAAACTACTGCTGAGATTCCTTCTTTCTCCACAGGAGCCAGCAAAACAATAGAACTTCTCTCATGTTTAAGTGCCTTGTAGCATTTGACACACCTGCTGCTTATAATAGATAATATAATGCATACAGTAACACTTGATTTGTAGTTCCCAACTATTTTATTATCCTCATAAGACAGCTGATAAAATCCAGACAGGGAAAGATAAGGTTACTCTGCCCATGGCCAGTTAGCAAATGAATGGCTATAGCAGAGATAGAAACTGTGTCTGCTGATTCACAAGCATTATCTTCTGTCAGTGATTGTGATGCCTTCCACACTAACTGGGTTTGTTAAAAATAGAGGTATGTAACAGGAACAAATGATAATTTATCTACTTGTTATGGCTGAAAAAGTGTGTTTGGAAGCCTTTATTCTCAGATGAGGACCATTACTGAAGTCCTACTTACTTCAGGGAGAGTCTATTGAAAGAAATCACCCGAGGATCCAGTCCTCACTCATTAATTTTCCCTTTTAATTTTATCTGTAGACTGCATTAATTTTTAATTGCTAACATAATTTCCTTAGTTGCTTTTGCGATGATGAATTAGATGTGACCAGTCCTTACTTGTTGCAAGGGCTAATGTTCCTGGGTTTGGCCCTTAATAAAATTATTCAATAATAATGTAATTGCTTATGGAGCCACCATCTATTATGTATTTCCTGTTTTTTTTTAAAAAAATTCTTCTTTGACTTAGTATACAGGAAGGAGTCAGGTTATGAGTTACAAGAGGTGACTTTCAAATGAAAATTACCTTTACCTCTTAAAGCTAACACAGTCTGAATTCTGAGCTAAATCAGAACCTATTAAAGATAGCTCATGTATCGAGGTAAGTCCTGCCCCTCCCTACCAGTGACCTCCAACTGCACAAGCAGGATTCCTGTACTTCCTCTAGTCACCATGAGCTAGGTATTTTTGCTGGCATTAGGGCTAGAGTTCACTGTCTTTCCCCTTACCCTGTAAGTTACTGGAGTCCATTATAATGGTTAACTTCACACAATGTTAGCATGTACATCTATATTCCTCTTTCTGCTCCCCAGCATCATGAGCATCAGAGAGCAGCTCTAGCCAGGCAGGACCCAGGTAACCTGTTAGGTAAATACTTGCAACATGTTGGAGAGACAGCACCAAGGGTTAGAGTTCAACTTGGGTTTCTGGAGCTTCCTGCGATAATGATGGTGTTTTGTCTCAGTAAGTGGATTTGCAGTGGACTCTAAGTGGAGATTTTGCCAGTGTTAATATGAGTGATGGAATGAATGAGGCTTGTGAAATGAAATAGAGCTGCCATTATACTCAAACAAATATCTGCAGTTCCAAGGGACCTTGTGCAAAACATGCAGAAAACCATGATGTCCTGGCTGCATTGGTGGTATTAACTATAATACTTGAATAAAACTTGCCTACTTGTCCATATCCATTGCAATTTTATCTCTTGAGTACAATACAGAAATATTCTTAACAGCCTAATCTACTCCCACTGAACGAAGAAAACTTTTGGCCAGGTCTTCTGTGATGTAAATCCCAGAGTTGCAAAAGCATTTTTTCACCATTAAGACTCATAGGATATTGACCTTTACCTGATCTTATTTCATATACTCTGGAGGAAGAAAAGAATGTATTTCAGTTGTGGAGTAAGAGGGAGAATGGGCTGATTCACACCAATCCATGTGACTTTTCTTGCACAATCTCCTATAGATAAATTCTCTTGTGGCTGTTAGGGTTTTTTTAATTGTTTTTCACTCATGCTTGTGAATTGTTTTAAAAAGTCTTAATTCCACTGATTTATTTCAAATAGATTATTCTATCTCCTACTACTTATGTATTCCAAAGAACCTAAGAGTTGTTTCTGATTGATAGAAAAACATTCTGTCTGGGAGTAATGCCTGTAGTTCCATCTGTCTAGTTTGGGTGTGAAAGACATTTCCTTAAGAATTGCTGTAGTTCCTATTTGATACTTGAAGCAGCTGTGGGTTGACAGAAATCATAGATGTTTGCACAATTTTAAGGAGAATGGCAGATTTTATACAAAACTACAAAATATTAACCTCTCCAGTACCAAGGACCAGCCGTTTATTTTGGATGTATGGTATTCTCTCGCAGAAGTGTTCTATACCATCAGATATGATATATTGTTTTCTTAAATATTTTCAATTAATATCCTTGAAGGTAATGCTGCAGCGATTGCAGTTGTAATGCTTTATCAAGGAAGAAAAAGTGTAGGAAGAAACTAGGTACTTGTTCTTCATCTTTTTCCTGCTTTAGGCTACTAATTTTTGCTATATAGGCTTCTTATTACTCATCTAATAACAGCAGAATCGAAAAAAATCTTGTATTTTGTGTCCTTTTCAATCCTGGTACTCCCCATTTCCCTGACTAGCCATCCCACTTTATGCATGAGAAGGTGTTCAACTGCTTGACAGGAATCAGCAATACATTGTTGTGTTGCTAGGGCAGCTCTGTGCAGCTCTGACCTGATCTCTTTTTCTAAAGACAGCCCAGTGTTGATATCAAAATCCATTTCCTGTTATTTTAAAATGTCATTCACATCTGCATTCTGAATATTTATCTTCTGAATTTATTCTCCTGTTGATTTAATTGCCAAAAAATAGCTGTTTGCCCTTTGCTTCCTTCATGCTGGCTTAACTAATCTTCTGTGAAAAGATGCATCTGGATTTGAACAGAAAACCAGCTGATCAACTGGCAGAAGTGACTATGCTCAGTTAAGTTTTCTGACAACAAAACCTGGATTTTATCAAAAGAAGAACTTCATCTACATTTTATCACGAACTCAGCAAATACTGAAACACCAATCAAGAAAACATCTTTTTATGTTCTGTAACAAATGCGCTATATTTCTGTGTATAATTGGATTCATCCTGCTGAGTTATTATTGTTGGAAGTTCTCATGGAAGGTAAAACTTATCCAGTGTTGATCCCTAGCACTAAAGCAGTCCCAGTGTTGACAGAGAAGATTATCTTTCAGAGAGGCAAAGGTGAGGATTCTGTGATTCTGTGAAGTTAATTCTCTCAATCTAAATAAATTCATGTGATGCTGCGCAGATCTCCTCCCTTCTTAATTGCTAAATGTGAATAAAAATTCCCTTATAGGGTGACTTTATCACCTGATAGTACTCCAAAATGAATTATAAGCCTAGGGCAGCAGTTTTTACATCTGGAATGGTTTCAGTTGGTTGGAAGTACAAATAATTGTAACAACAAATTGCACCAACCTTTCAGCTACAGAAGCAACAAGAACAACCACAGCAAAGAAAACTTAAGAGCAGCAGAAGATATTATTTGCAAACATTGAAAATGCTTGAGAATGTTGAAAAATGATAACCTAATGCTGGATGATATTAAAATCATTCAGACTGAGTCTTTTCCTTTCATTGCCCTAAAAGATTAGTTAGCATTTATTAACAAATAAGATGTAAAAAATTCTATGTCTTATGTTTACTATGGTTCACAACTGTTTCTACTGTATTCTGCACAAGTGTCAAAATCCTTTCCCATAGATTTTGAATCAACACTTTCATCATTATCCTATATTCCAGCCTGTCTCCTGATCATGACATTTCTTGGGTGACAAGGGCTGGGGATATTCTGTATTAACTGTCTTCAAGAACTGACAGCTTCTCTTCAGGAGCAGTCATCAGGTTTATGTTTTGAAAACCAGACTGATCAGAAATATGTATTTTGGTGACTTAGGCCAAGCAGCTTAGACTTATCTCACTTCTAGCAGTCAGGTTAGACAGATGTTTCCAGACTAGGCTGTGATTCCCATAAAACAAATCAAGGTCAAGGCATTTTTCATGCAGGTGCTGTGGTTTTGATAACCCTCAGTGAGTACAGGACTCAGGGAGTGAAAAATCTTGTTTTTACAGCTCCATTTTTTCTGATATAAAATAAGGAGTTGGATGCAGATTTCCTAGGAACGAGCAAAATTCTGCAATCACCAGGGACTGTTGTGCTAAGAGGAGGCAATCATAATCTTCTGCCAGAGATAGCTAACTTTCTGTTAATGATTGAATATGCATTGAGTTAGATTTAAAAAAAAAAAATAGTAAAACAAAGTCTGCAAGGAAGAGATTGAGTTTCTAGACCACAGTCATGTTCAAGCCTCTGACTAAATCAATCGCCAATTATTTGCACAAAATAAACAACTCCAACAAAAACAACAGAGAGGGCATTTACTCTCGCTGCCCAAAAAGCGTAGGTGTAAAGACATTTTGCTGGTAGGTGGGCGACCTATGGCTAGTCTTGAGGCTAACTTAAGCCAAGTGAGCACTGAAAGGAGTCCTTACATCTCCAAAAAGAGTGTCTTAATTGGTGTGTCTATATTCTTTAATGAAAGCACTTGACATGTCTTCTCACGACACAACCTGCAGTCACGAATCCTCTCCAGATGCTTTTCTCTCCTTACATTGCTGTACCTGCTTACTCCTGAGCCCCACCTGAACTTCCATGTCTTCCATGACTCCACTTCTTAGGAGCCCAAATCTCCTCCAACATCATGCAGTGAGTTGGGGTGCCTTATGAAGGTCTATTTCAGTGGAAGGGGACATGGAAGTCACATGGTGCAATGTTAATGTCTCTTCTTTGACTTTAGACCTTTGCTTTCCAAGGAGGAATACCTTACTTAGAGAATATTTTGTATGTGTACGACACGGTATGGTAACGGGTAGCAATAGTGATTACTGATGAGATAGATACAGGAAGGGAAAAACAACTGTTCCAGCAATTAACTGTCTGAATATTATCATATATACATGTAAGTAGACGTGGGGAAATACCTTCTGAATCATTTTGCACATGAAATAACCATTTCAAAATTATTTTGGATAAAACATAGAAAAATGTTTTCCATAAAAGCAAAATTATTTACCTTTAATTTGCTGTTATTTCCAAAGAATCCAGGTTATCAACACTCAGTTATTTGTAACCTTGAACTGGAAGATGAGAAGTCACTTGTACAGAGGAGGAGTTTTAAAAAATGAATGTGTAAGAAATTACCAGTTCTTTTAAGAACAATCCTTATCTAGTCTTTGCTTTCTTTATGAGGCTAATTTTTTAATGCGTATGAAAGACTAATGCTGCCTGGCTTTGAAAGTCTGCAGTTATGGGCATGTGCTTAAAGAAAGATGACTTTCTGAAAAGTTATTGTAACAAGAAATTCTCAACTGTCACCGTAATAGAAATTTCTTAATTTACAGAGGAGCAGTTGACAACAATTATTTATCTTTTATTTGGCACTACATATATAATCCTGTATTTGATAGATAAATGTAAAAAATATACATTTTATACATAAAATCAGCCCAAACTGATTGGAACTCTATTCTGCAAACAAATTGGGTGGAAACTTGGAAGAAGGATGGAAGCTTGAAGAATATCTTCCCCATAAAAACATCACAGTTACAGTCTGATTCTGAAGAAATAAACAGATCCCTAGAGCAAAACTGTTGTTAATGTATCTCCAGGAGTACACAGTAGCAAAATGTGAAGCTCGGGATAAGTGTTTTGCTATTGCTCATTATCTGACTCACCTAGAAAGAGTTTGGTACAAAATCTATTATAATATAAAACATATGTTTATATGCAGCTTTGTGTATAAGTTATCAGGCACTGCTAGAAGTGATTCAGAAGAAAGTTCCTTTGGTGTGTGTTATTTGTGGTCTCATTTGCAAACAGCATGCCTCATGAATAAGTCATAAAGTTATATTGCAAAGCTGTTCTGAGCATTTATTTGGTGAGATTACTTCAACTATACGCACATGCATATGTCATTGCAGGAACATTAATACAGCATTATGCTTACCAAAGCCAAGAGAAAAGTGTACATGCTAAGCAAACATAAAAATTCAAGAGTAACTATTGGAATGGCAGTTTATATTCAAATAAAAATTTTTGACCTTTCATGTTTCTGAGCCTCTGGTATTCTTTCCACCTGGATTTACTGAGTGTTCTGTCACTGTTCCTCGTGTGACATCAACATTTTCTGTCAGATGACCCCATTTTTCCATTGTAGGTGAAATCCCTGGCATTGTAGGTTAAATCAGGGCAGGTGATATCCCTGCCATGCTATACGATCCCATCACTTCTGTCATACATAGAAGGTAAAAACCTGAGTCTCATAAAGTAAAGGGAGAAATTCTGGTTGATTTCACAGGATCCCAACAGCAAATGATTTAAGTGTTTGTTCTAGTAAAGGACACATTGTTAGAACAGCTGTGGTGATGGCTGGGATATGCTAAGTTGTACTTAAGTTTAAGAACCTGTTCTGTCTTCACATAAATTTCAGTATCTCTTCTAAATCCCTTGTTTAAAATGTACACTGCCTACTTTGAGGATGCTTCTGCAAACATGTTTATCATTTTTTATGTGATAAGAGGTTGTAGAACCACAGCTGGCTGAAATACGACAACTGTATGGCAACAAAGACATTGATATGGTATCTCATATGTTATAAAGCACATTTACCAAATTGTTTTACCTGCTGGAGTGCACATTTTAACTAAAAATAAATCCACTAAAAATGAAAGTTATGGAAGACCTGAATTGATTAGGAAATTTCAAGGAAAAAGTACTTTCAGGTGTCCAATGCCTTTGAGAACTTAGAGAAAATTTAAAAAAGAGTTCTGACCACAGAGAAGGAATTTTTTTAAAAAAACCCAACTCTTGGGACTTGCTGTTTCAATTTTACTAAAAGGAACCTTTTCACTTTGGAAATTTCATGTGTTAATTTGAAATGAATCTTTATTAAAGATGAAATAGAAAAATATGCAATTTTTTGATTCATATTTTTTCATATTTCTGAGAGAAAAATGTCACACAAATTGTTTAGGTTTGTCGGAGCATGTGATCATATCTTATGTATTTCCATGGGTTTCAATTGTCTATCCTTATGTTTCTTTAAAAAAAGTGTTTCCCCTACCTTTACGATTCAGCAACTGAGTTGATATCTGATTATTTCTGATTGTGATGCAGCACCTCTGGACAGCACAAAAGCAATCAGCAAAACAGGTGTGCAAATGCCATGGAAACACAGTTTTTCAGAACCATGAAAAGTACACAGCTCCTGACAAGACTTGCAATTCCTCCCAATATCTTCATATCTATTTAATACTAAATATGACATATAAAAGGTTATTGAATACTTTTCATAGGCTACATATACCTACATGTACCACTGTAAAGTAGCTGCTCTGGGACAGACATGGGCAGATTTGCTGTAGCATGCAGTAAGACAGATGAACAGTTCAGATCCAGAAAGAGAGGACTTGAATAGAAAAGGGTTTCACTAGGGTGCTAAACAGATGTCTCTGTTCTTGTAAAAACTACCTTTGTATCTCGGAGGCAATTCTATTCCTGCAACACAGAAGCTGAAGCAGAAGTTTTTATTGTATTTCCTCATGTTGTAAATGATGGTTTAAACATTAATTGCCTGCTTTCTACTTCCCCTAAAAAAATCCCTGACTTGGTTATTGAGTAGGTTTGATGAGCTATGATAGAGAGTAGACATGGCAAAGACTCAGTAGACAATTTCATGTCATTTTGAAAACATCAAAGACAAAAAATAATAGCAGGGTCACACTGATTGTCTGTAACAGATCTGTTCAGAGTTCATGTTATATCCCTTTTTGCTGCTGCAAAGTTCCTCAGAGCTCTCATTCCATTGGAGAGTGTTATAAGCACTGAATAAATTCCAAATAATATTGCTAAATTGGTGAAATGAGTCCAGTATGGTCAGGGTTCCACAAGGCTAATCAGAAGGCTAAATCTTTAATCTTTTGTACAATGCATATGAACGTGTAACTGGTTGCTGCATTTCCTATCTCCAGTCTAGGATGAAGCATTAGAATTGGAAAGGAAAGCTCTACTTAGTTTCCCCAGTGGGAATACAGTAACTTCAAGATACACTATGTCAGCAAATTGCTCGCATTTTCATGTACATTTGAAAGAGCCTTTGTTTTCTGAAGGTTCAACACTATGTCATAGACAATCAGAAGTATCATACACAGTCAGTTCATTCTTCCAGAACTCCTTTAACTTGTCACAACAAAAGCACTCTTTTTCAACAGCATCTGTAGCCTTATTTTTATATTATAATATTCCCAGATGTGTAGAAATGTCACACATAATGAAGATCACAATCACCCCTTTGTGGTTTTCTTCAGCATATTGTATTGAAAAGAGATAGCTACTTGGTAATTACTATAAAAACTATAGCACTGGTGTTTCCCTAAGAAAGTCCAGCCCTTACACTATGCATGTAATACTAATCTGTAAACACATATCCCTCTTCCAACATCTCATAATGAATTAAATATGACTAGAATGTGTATTAGCTGATTGTTAATCAGTTAACTGAATGTCAGAGATGCCTCAGAGGTGCCCAGTGAGCCCAAGAAGGTGAACCGAGGAAGGACTCCTGTGCAGACCTAGCCTTAACCTCATCCATGAGAGAAAAGACCTACAGAGAGGCAAAAGAACAGAATGTATTTAGGTAGGCAGAGTATAATTATCCAAAATGAACTACAGCTAAGAAACTGGTCTATACGAAGGCTATACTGCTATGAAATCTGAGAATAAGCACAAGTAGATAAGAAACAAGCCTTAAGACTCTCCATAAATACTAATTACTGCAGTTCAGTGCATTGGTCAGTGAAAGGCCTTGTTTAGGTTTCTCTCTTGCTATTATCAGTTATACATTTTAAAAGATTTTGGAGTTGTCCTGATCTCCCTTAACTCAGTACTAAACTGGTATCATTATTTTTTCCCTTATATTTCAAGCCAATACACTTCTCATTAGAGTCATTATGGTATTTACTTGTATTGCTAGCATCTTTTCTTTTTTTTTTCTTCTCTATAATCTAGATACCTAAACAGGATATTCCATCATGTTTTATTTTGCTGCTTAATTATATTTAAGTAACGTTTCCCTTTCCTGACTTTCCCTCTCACCTCAATTGCTTCCTTCCAACTTAGATATACATTTAATTAAACAGCTTTCATTCCTTGAATTTCCCTAGTAGTTGCCCCATCCATTAAGGCTGTTCTGTTCTTTCTCCACAGTGTTACATGAAGATCATGTCAGGCTTAGTGCTTTGGCATCAGTTAAAAAAGCATGGCAGAGGAACGGGAGAGGCCAGATTAGTGATGCTCTACTACAGAACAGCTTTTCCCAAGCTTTTTTTCATAGTATGCATGAACACCTGCTATTAGCAGAAATAACGAGGGCTGCTCCACCTGGAGAGGGGCAGGCCAGCTCAGCACAGCACTGTCTGCACTGCTGGTACCAAGGTGCCAACACTGTGTTGACACTGGTGCTATGGCTGGGTCTCCACACAGGCCGGTTGCTCTCTGCTGGGAGCTTTCTCTGCTGGAACTTCTCATGCAGCACACACTGCATCAAAATCAGAGGTGGTGGTGTGAGCCCAAACGTCTGCAGTAAAATCTTACTGTAAAAATGTGACTCACCATTCACATGCACATCAAGCCCTCTGGCCCATGACCCTCCTTGAAACGGTGCTGGCAGGGAAAAGCCACAGTGTCACAGAGCATGTCATGCTGAAGGCAGCTGCAGAGAGGGGAAGAAGTACTGCAGTCTAGGAGTTTGCTTTTAGAAGCAAGAAGTTTGGACAAGGAGCTTTTGACAAGCCTGGTAAAACTGTATTGACTCAGTCCCTGATCTTTTATTCCTCTCACTGCTTTATGCATACATAAGCATTGGAAACACGAAAGCAGAAGCTAAGCAAGTCTCCCAAGACTATTCCTCTCAAATTAGAGAGTTTGTTTTGCATTACTTACATTTAGATGACATTGCCATCCTATGATGGTGAATAGAAGTACTATGAAATCTTACCAGGTCCAAGAACCTTGGTGGAGTCTCAGTTGCTGGATTTAATGCACAGTAGTAACTCACAGGGGATTGAGAGGCAGATCAGGTACCCCTAATGTAAATGCCTAGATTTTTCCACAGATAAAATGAAGTGCAGTCACAGAAGCAGAAACAGGATTGTAGAGCTGTCACTCATGACAAGGGTTGATTTAAATGCAACACTATGAGGGTTAACACACTTCTGGCCTCACACTTTCTAGAGAAGCTACTAATAAGAGGGGGATTTTAAAAAAAATATTTTTCCCTTCTTTCTGAATCATTATTTTGCTTGGGGTTGGTTCTCTGTTTAACAGTAAACATGAAATGATACATCAGTGAATCTAACACATGATCCACAGGCACAAATTCATGCTGCATGTGTTTTTTAGTGAAAGGCAGAAGCAGGTTTGGGGTTATTCCTTCTCTGAGATCCTGCTCACTTCTCCAGTGGACAAGCTGCAGAAGCAGGAACCTCTCTTCCACTGGGATCAAGGGGATAACTCAGTGACAGCATTTTCTCTCACCTTCCTTACACCATGGAAGAATGTTGATCTGCCACAGTAAATAATTACACTGATTCAGCTCCTGACAACATGATGATTACTTTGGAGAAATGACTAACTGAAACAATTTGTGGGAATATCTTACTCAGCAGCAGCAGTTCAGGAGCATTGAGGAGAGGGTACTATGACTGATAAGAGAAGAAACATGATTTCAGGTGGGGGGTCAGAGGGAAGGGATATTTTTCTTCTGGTTCTTGCATGCTTCTTCTGCACCTACATATTGGATGATAATAATTAATCTTCTGTCATTAACTAATACTTTTCCACAGCTAGGTTGTTCTGGTCTATGGACATCAATATTAGAAAGCAGTGGAGGAGAGAAATTATGCTGTTATCTAGAGTGACATTAGTTCATATGAAAACAAAGTTCTTTAATTTAACCTGTATGTTGTTCAGAACTGTGTTGAGTATTTGCAGCTTTTCTGGGCTCAAAATATATTCTATAGACTTAAAAAAAGGAAAGAAAGACAGATGGACAGACGGAGAGAAGGACAGAAAGACAGACGGACAGAAAGACAGACGGATGGACAGACAGACGGACAGACAGATGGACAGACAGACGGATGGAAAGACATTTCTTAATTGATGACTGAGTCAAATTCTGCTATACACCTTATCTTTCCAGAAGTAGAAACTTGGATGTGTCTGTATCCTCTAGAGACAGGTCCTGACCTGTTTTACCTTGCTGCATGGTGAAGCACTTTGATCTGTTCTGCAGCACAAGATAGGATTCTCCAAGTGCCACAGTGGCAAGGGTGGCCACTGTGAAAAAATAAAGTCTGTCTAGAGTTTAACCCTTCACAATTTTATATCCTATCTTGTATGAAAAGTCATAAATGATGGACCTGGCAATGGACAGGGAGAAGATTGTCCCTGTGAAGTTGATGGTAAGCAGGGGTTTAAATTCCAGTTCTCACCCACAACTCTTGCTTTTCTTCACCACGTCCCTTCCCCCAGCAATACTGGAAAGTGTTTACAGACAGCTTAGTTTCACCATCTGGAGACAGAATGTGTTATGCAACGTCCAGATTTCACAGTGTTTTTTATTATTACTCTGTCTCTGCAAAATTGTTATTATGACTTTGCAATGGGAAATAAAAGGCCCGCTGCTAGCAGGGTAGGAGAGAGGTCTGCTTATTTAATTTGTAGAAATGGAACTGAAACATGTGAGAGGGTCAAAGATGTGTGAGATGAGGCATGCAACATCAAAAGGGCCCTATAAAGTACCACTTTGAACAGCTGTCAGATAGATACAGCACAAGAGAGACAGGAAATCAAGTTACTACAGACTAAAATGTTACTTCATGAAGGCATCATCCTGCATCTCTCCATCATTTAGACAGGGCAGGTTCTTGAAAAATGATAAAGGCTGAAGAAAGCTTTTCAGTGTGAAAAAATTGCAAATATACAATTTTCCAGACACGTATTATCTGTTAGCTCCAGACTGCATAAAACTTTTCCTGTTATTTCCTCATGTTTTCTGCTTAGTAAATCCTTCAAACTGAGAACTACAACCTAACTGTAAAATGATAAGTAATAAATTCTATCAGGTGTATACTGAACACATAAATTGTAAGAAGTATAAAGGTATTTGAACAGGTATACAAGCATCATTATTGTCTTGGTTTTCCTCATAGAGCCGAGGGGCTGCAGAAACTGTGCACTATGAAGCAGTGAGCTGCTTTCAGCATGAGCAGTCAGTACGTTGAGTTCCTGTTCATTTACATTTAAGAAAATGCTTAGCTGATGTGTCAGAGCATTTGAAAGTACAAATGTGCCCATAGATCCCAAACTTCTAAATTTGGGAGAAGTCTGAATCAGGATTTGGATCCTTGTTTTTCAGCTGGTGCTCATTGAAATGCAAAGCAAAAACCCAAACCACTTTCCTTACCTTCAGAGAGAGCAGAGGGAGCGGGGTTAGAAGGCAGTGGTTCCTTTGATGCAAGCTCTCAGATCCCAGCTATATACACACCAAAGCAGTGTAAATGTTATCAGTCCAAAACTTGGCAAAAATCTGTCAGGTTTTGGTTTTCATTTCAGACTCGACATGTAGATCATATCTAGAAAGATTCTCAATTCTTGGCCATTTTTTCAATGGAAACTGATCAGTGGTGGACTGACCTGTGATTGTGCTTTGAAATTGCCATGCATTTGCATTTTATTTATTTGCTTTTTACATGGAAGCAGGTGAAGCCTAGCTTTTTTACCTGGATTTTATTCAGAGGTTCTGTTCTTTTTGAGCCTGAAAGAAATGCAAAGCAGCAGTTGCAAAAGCTTTTATGAGAACTTTTACACTGTTGGAAAGAAGATATATCACAACTATTAATATGTTACATGTTATATTTGTAGGAATTTCCTGGTACTGTAAATTCATAGTTTTCTCAAAACATATAATTTGTTAATATTCAAATTCATTTGTAATAAGCCAAGCCACATGCCTATCTTTCCCTTGCTTCAGCAGAAATCTGGGATCTGTCCTTTTCCACTTGGAAAAGACAAAAGCATGCTATAATGACATTTAAAATACCACATGCTACTGATGGAAATATGTCTATAAAATATATTTATTCTACCTATTGAAATAAAATGTGCTGATTATCTTTAAATAAGAAAACAGTAATAGACTGTCACTTATGTATTTCTTTAATGATGCATGTCGTACATTAAGAACTTATAAACCAGTCTAAGAGCCTTAAACCTTCTCTAGATGATAAGCTGTTCTGTAATCTTGGGATTCAGCAAGTGTATTCCATAGCTACATTCTAGAGTAGACACATATGGCAAAAGAAACAGCAGGGAAATGGATGCAGAAGATAACTGATGCAAACTGTCTACAATTTTGCTTCTCAAGTGTGTAGATACTCATGTAGCTCCAGCCTGCATGTAAGTTTTGTATGCTTATGGCTTCACAGAGACAGGAATTTCTCATTTAAGATTGCATTCAGGTCTTGTTATTCCCCCAAACAACTCTATCTGCAGGATATAAACCATTCCTGCTCAAGAGTAAAATCTGTCCCTTTCTACTTCCCCAGATGTTTTTGGTGTCGAAGACACTTTCGGTCTTCTCAGAAGACACAGAATGCTACATCTCCACAATAAAAAAAGCATCTTGATAGGAAAGAAAAGACAAAAAACTTGAAACTAAAATGCTTGAAAATAATAAAAGAAAAAGATAAGATTGTAAATATTTCTCTCATACAGCATTCCAGGTAAAGCCTCAAGCAAAACCTACCAAAGCGACTGGAAATACTCCTAGAAATATGAGGTATTTTGACCAGGTTTGTAATGTCTAAAGCACTTGACATGAACTTCTACCTTGTGCTTTAACACTGACAGTCCAGAGGACCTTGGTAACATCCTGGAACGAGCTGCAGTGCAAATCTGGAAGGATGCTTATTTTAATCCTCTCCACCCAGCTCTCTCCACATAACTGCACCAGTCAGTATCTCTGCAAATCAATACTCAGCAGCTCCTCATTGATGTCAGCCTCCCAGGTCTGCAGGCCAGGACTTGAGGACATAGTGGAAAAGCAGCCTTGGCTGAAGACAGATTCCCCAGGACTGGACAGGGTGAGCACAGGAACTTCATGCGGATGGTCCGGGACCACGGTCCTGGTTTCAGCATTGATCTGTCTTGGTAGCAAGTGTTTACTGAGAGTGTGATGTCTCTGAGACAGAGGTTGTCTCCTGCTGTAGGTGCCTTTGCATGGCATTGCCTGGCATGGTGAGATTCTCATTCACTTGGCTTTCTAGATAGTCATAGATGATAATATTGTAACAAGATGGTAAAGCAGATACATAGTACAGGCAAAACTTTTGTGCAGGCTATATACCAAATACTGTTTATCCACCTTTTGAAAAAGACTTAATAGCTAAACTAAAATGAAAATTTGTGACCTTATTATTGATGTTTTCCTCATTTTTCTGAAATAATTAAGCAAAGGATTTTATAACTGTACTATACAAAGCTGGTTTTTTTGTCTGTTTATTCATTCATTTGCGTAGTTGCTCATGATGAGTCATGTTCAGTGATTAGTGTGATTAAAGTAGATTTAATCTATGACAGTTCTGATCAGTAAATTGAATTAGTATCCGTGCTTACTGCAAAGATTTTCTTTGATGCTATGTACTTACTCTCCCATGCTATTACAGTGGCAGTAGTAAGGAAGACAATCCTGGCAGAAATCAACATGTAAAAAGCAGCATCATGCAGAAACAAAAAACTAAGTGACCTTTCTTGATTCCAGCTAAAATAAATGATTTTTCACTGTGACTAGCATCAGAAAATGATCCTCTTTCATTAAAGTTAATTTCTCTTTCATGTTACACATCACTTGCTTGATTAGCTCTTAAGTAACAGGACCAGCAGCCATGGTCACTTTTTTTGTTGTTGTTGTTGTTGTTGTATCTAAATTAATCACTTCTGATTTTTATTTTGTAAATAGTTTTCTCACATTCCTGTCTGTTGCTGTGCCAGCAACCAGGAAGATCACTACCTGATCAATGAAAATGGAAAGAGCACGGCTGTTCAAATGTCTTAATGACTATTGGTGGAACAGCCATCGTTGCAACAAAGGCATTGAAGTGAGAGTCTCAAAAAAGCTTGAATAAGTTGAAAAATATTTGGTTCCTGTATCCTGATCTTCTTATTAGAAAAAGACAGTGTGGCTGACGGTAGAGCTGTATGAAAAAGGAACACATCAATGAGAAGAAAATGTATCTGTCAATATTTGTAAGAAATCTGTAAGAAAAAGTTTATTTTTAAATAGCAGGGGAAAAAGAAGAAAAAGTAAACAGAAAACTAGCCCTCCAGAAAAAAAAAGGTTTTCTGTCCCCAGGAGGATTAATAATTGACATGTAGCAGCTTCCGTGGTTGAACAGCCACTAAGCAGATGGATGAATATGATTATTCCCTCTCATGTATTTACTAACGGAAAGTTCCCAGTACAAATGTTAACATAGTATGAATTGCTTTATTCTCTTGAGATTTTTAGTTCCATAAATATTTTTTGGCAGCTTGGCTAAGGCGATATAATTCTCTGGCCCTTACTTTATTTCATACTTTTAAAGCATAGTTTTTACATTTCCCACAGAACACTTAAATCAGAAAACCAAACTGTTGCATCTTCTCTGAGAACACTGTTTGCGCTACTGTACTCCCTCGCTGAAGAAACACATTGTACGAAGGTTTCCTGACTCCACTTGCTCAAGCAATATAAGAGCAGGATTTCATATAATTACCTCGATCTGATGTAGGGAGCTCAACACTTGTACTAAATACATGCCTGTATTATTACAGTGTTGACAATTTGCATTTCCTCTTGTACACTAGATTTTTCTGTGTTGGTCTATGTACAGGTAAATATTATTCTCTGGTCTTTTCCTAGCATATATTATTACATTTCAATTGAAAAATCCATCCAGAAGTATAGAGAAAATTGGTTCAAGCTTTCAGTTTACTTTGGTGGAAACCCATACTTCAGGGGGAATTCTAGAGTTTTTACAAAATTCTCAACTCCTAGACTACTCCTCCTTCCTCATACATGTGTATTATTGACCAAAAAAAAGGAAAATTATTCTCCATTTCATTAATTAAAATTAATTTACATATTAATTTTACAAATAATCAAATACTATGGGTCTTACCAAATGTGATCTGTTGTTATGTCTCACCCCCCCAAAAAAAATGTATGGAGAAAGTTTCAAAAGACTAGCTCAAATATCCTGATAGAAAAATGAACAATCTAGCCCTCTAGCAACAGACGTCTTATAAAACTATGGGCAACAGTCTGTACTTTGACTCCACATCTCAGGTGTATAAACACAAACCACAAGCCTTTGATCTGCAATCTTTTTGTTTCCCTCCTACTGGCAACAGTGCAGATAAGAGTTCCCTCTCAGTTCTGTCAGCCTTCCTGCTATATTATTCCCTCTTTCAATAACCATTTTTTTCTGAAATACTTCCTAAGTGGTGGATTGTTGTGGTTTGGGGCTGGGCGGGCTACTAAATGGACAGCAGATGCTTTCTGTTAATCCCTCTCTCTTTCTGGACAGGGGAAAAGAAGGAAGAAAAGGGAGAGAGACTTACAAGTTGGAAATAAAACTATAGCAGCTTTAATGAAACTATAACAATAAAAAGAGAAATATAATAATGAGAAGAAAAAATAATGAAATATTTACAAATATATACTAAACCAGTATCATGCTTCTCCCCCTGAGTCACATGCTACCCCTCATAATGCTCACGTCACCACTGGTGCTGCAGAGCAGCTCTGTGAAGATCCCAGGCTGGGCTCCTGGAAGCAGTGGCAGATGGGAGCCGGATTCAGGAACACGCAGATCACAGACAGCCTTCCCAGGATGCCAGCCACAGAAGACAAGCAAGAGCAAGGGCAGGAAGAAGGGCAGGCCAGAGAAGAGAGAGACCTTGTCCCCCTGATCCCTCAGCTTTATACTGAGCTTGATGTGTATAGGACGGAATACTTTGTTGGTCAGTTTGGGTCACCTGTCCTGTCCACTCCTCCCTGCAGGTGCACCCTTACACTAATGGGGGCCTCAAGGCAGCACCGAGAGAATTCAGCAGTGACCTTGGTTTCTGTAAGATTAAGTATAAGCAAGAGCCGTTCTGCAAACCACTGTACTGTGAGCTCAGTACTAATTATAAACTTTGAGCATTATCACTTCTAGGAGCAGACACTGTCTGAAACAACATGTTGTTCACTTCAGAAAGTGCAGTTTTACAAGAGACATAACTGAAAAGTAAAATCACTGAAAGAAAAATTGGTTCTGTTTTAGTCAAATCAGGACAATTGTAAAGTTTAAAATAATACAAGCACAGCGTGCAAGGGCAAGTTCTACTCTCACAGGAACACAAGATTACCTCTTTTCTTTGCTGCATCCATCTAGTCAAACATCTTGTCTTTGATGGTGGCCACTGTGAGATGAGTAGGAAGGAAGGACACGCATAGCTCTTTCTCTTGGGACACATACAACCTCTCAGTCTCTAGAAACTCAAATTACAATAAACTCATGTGCTCAAGGTGCCACCTGGACAATTACTCATCTCCATTTGTTCCTTTAGACAAAAATGCATTAGTTCCTTCCATCTCTCATTGAAGCACAGTTTCTTACTCATTGGATCACCCTTGTCTCTCTCTGGATTATTTCTACTTGGTCCCATGGCAGCAGGCACATCAATATGATTTCTGAGCTATGAGGAGTTGGCAAGCAAGCATACCTAGGATTTTACTAAAACACCATGCACAGTATGTTCTTCTGCTAAGAAAAATGCATTTTCTTCTCTTGCATAGCTTAGAGTAATGCACCACTGTCTTTACAAAGCATGAGTATCCTGAAGATAGGAATCTTTATGCTTATTGTATGAACAAGAAAGAGTCCCAGATTATGCTGAGAATAATTTAAATGTTTAAAAATATAGAAGAGGGTGAGATTTTTCTTCCCTCCTTCCATCTTAGAAAGCAATTCATTCAGTAAGGGCCTTTTACTCTGGTATTGAGTTCAACAGTTTTTTCCCCCTCTCTTTCACTCTCCAGCCCATTGTTCCCAAAACATACACCGGTGGGGAAAGTTCATACCCTGGAAGTTCAGTGTTTCATGTTTGGCCAAAGCAAAATCAGGCTGTTAAAATAAAATGTCAAGATCATTTGCTTTTTAATGACTTAACATAATTGGACGCATGACTTCAGACAGGAACAAACTTCAAAGCTGGTAAGAAAAGTAATCTCAACACAAAGGTACTGTTGTCATATTTTTACTTTCAGATACTTTTCAGGAAGGTAATAATGATTATTTGAAAGTTTGTAGGGATTTGTTATAATTACTGATTAAAAAAGCAAGGAAGTAAGAGTGAATTCGTGATCACAGGAAAGTCAGGTTGCCCTCCAGTAATTGGTAACTATATTGCAAAAAGAGGAAAACATGGGCAAGCAAATATTCAGTTTCAATTTTGTGCATTTCACTGCTTTCTATTTTTGTTGCTGTTGTTGCAGTAAACTAGTAAATTATCTGTGTGATGCTTGGCTACTATTGAGGTGAACGAGTACCTGTGGTTGGTAGCCAAGTAATCCATCTTAATAGATACAGTTTTTTAATTGTGTTCATTTGAATTTCAGCCCTTAGCTGATGACAGATTCAAATATCTTCTTTTTTTTTTTTTTTTTGTCCCCAGTTCTGGTTTTAGTTTGGTTTTGCTTTTCGTTCTTTCTACTGAAGAAGGAAAAAAGGAAAGTGGGATAAAAATAAAACAGACACCTGTGAATGAAGGCATTTTCAATTTTCACATTGCCTCTGTTTTTTGTTCTTTAAGCTATTTTTGTGATTTTAAATAACTACTTACCAATCTGTGACTGCAATGATAAAGCCTGATTTCTTTAAATCGTTCAAATAAAAATGTTTTATTCTCCTCTTCTTTGCTGCTTAGTGCTGGCCTAGACTCCCCCACTCTTAACTTCTGGCAATATGTAAGGAGCAGGTGGCATTTTCTAAGATGAGTGGCTGGATGAGAAACCTGTCAACCCCTATTTTTCAGTAATTCTTTAAGAAAAAAGATTAAAGGTACTCGTAAAACCTCTTTTATGCGACCCCAAGCCAATCTTTGTTCTGCTGAAGTATAATTTTGGGAGAAAAATTTTGTTTCTCCGATTTTGCTCTCAAGTAGAGCATTGTTTGTGAGCTAATAACAGATCTAGCTATTCACTGTATTACCTTTCCCATGTTTAAAATTCTTGCAGAGTTATAATCCCTTTCATTTCCTGCTTTTTAATGAATGGATTTTATATAACTGTTCATTAGTATAATTGTTGTTGATTTTTATTTTTCACTTCATTATTTCTCCAACAAAACTTATGCCACTGTTACTTTCTTAGCAAAGCAGAGCAAATTAATGTCAGCATCTGGGAAAACTGTTTGTAGGTGAGCATAAATAAGAAGTAAGATTATTCTTATGTTAGATTTTTTGCTTATGCTCACCTACAAACAGAACTCAGGATGTCTGAGAATACCTTGAGGAGATATTCAGCTGACATCTAGAGACATCAAGCTCTTTAATCTTTACAAGAGGCCTCTTTGATAAGAGAGTCAGTCCATGCTAGTAGTGTTCTCTGAGTTGTAATTCGACAGAAATGGACTGAGAGCAAGAGAGCTTTGCTGTGCTGCTGACTTTCAGTAACTACCAGCCTAAACGAGAGCTGAAATTACAGTCCTGAAGTGAATGAGTTGGATGCTAATAACCTCAGTTATTCATTCCTTCCTAATTGATAGCCTTAGATAGCTCGTCTTAAAGCAGCTGGAGCATCATGCAAGTGCCATAAAGCACCCCTCTGTCTCCCTAAAGGCTGGTTACAATTTTGCCACTTGTTTTTGATTTACTTATCAGTCACAAAGGCTCTGGTGCTTATTTCCTGAACAACTCCTGTGCAACTTCAGAAGAACAAAAAAGGGATGGTAGGGCTGGAATAAAAGCAGACACTTCAAAGCCTGAATGTGAATAGCTGGGAGACCAATAAGATGAGGATATGTAATAATCACTTTATGTTAAGAGACGCTTAAGCTTCTGTGACATATTTATTGTGCAGTCTGAAGTCCTAGCATGAGCCTCTCGTGGAGATGTTACACCAGCAGCAGAAGCTCTATTAGAAGTCATGTCTGTTTATTCTTTGTTGATAAACACCAGTCACAAATACCATGAATTTTACATTGTTGCTATTTCTCATCTGGGGCAGGGGATTTAAGAGTTTATAAATGGAATCAATTTATGCATTTCTAGTGACACTGTTACAATAGATAGCTGCAATAAAGTTCTCTGTTCTGCTTTATTGCCATATTTTCTCTATTTTTCTCTCTATTAACTTTAGTTTCCACTGATTTATTCTCTTGTCATTTATTCTGTGTCAGTGTCATTTACACAAACTATGCTGTGTGTAGTTATCTTTATTTGGGTTTCACACTACATCTGATCCCATGCCAAACTGTCTTTCTAATTACTAACCTCTTCCACCGCCTCAAAAGGCAAAATTATTTGGATAAAAAAAAAAAAGTTATCATTTACTAGAATGAGACAGGCATTCAAAAATCGAATATATATACCTAAGATATATATGGACACTTTGTTAGTCAGGATTTTAATTCAAAATAGAATGGTTAATTTCAAAGAACTTCTATCTATTAGAAGGGTATGGTTAACCTGGTCTTGCTGAGGAAACCCCATTCTTTCACCGAGTAAAGCATTACTTTTTAACTTTGAAGCCTGGTATTGGATAGAAGATCGTATCACAAAGACAAAGTACAGAGGAAGCACTTGCTTTATGTAAACTTTACAGGATATCATTATTATGGTTTTTTTCTCCAAATGAGAACAGCAACAAAGAAGGGTAAGGGCAAAACAGAAGACTGAAATACTGGAATAATCATCTTTGCCAGCTATGCAGAGTACTGAGGTGCAGACCCATAGAAGTGTATTGATTGTTTGGGCTCCAGGAGAAGTGCTGGAAATGGCAGTGCTGGGGCAGAATACTTTGGATTTGTTTATGTGCTCCTTGTTCTCCATGGTGAGCACTTACACACAGTAGCAGTCCTGTGTGGGGTGAGGAAACACTCCCCACTGGGAGACAGGTTGGAGCAGCCAGTGGAGCTCACTCAAGGCTTCCTGACAATGTGAACAAGACTACCCATAGGTGGGAAAGGCCACGGGGGTGGCGAGGAAGGGCTGGGGAAGTGCTACATGAAGACTGCAGGGCTGTGGTGAAGATGGAGCAGGGGAACTAGGATGGAGAGGAGGAATGGGTTTGAGGAGATGTGAAGAGATCATTTATGGCCTCAGAGGTATGAGTGTGGGATTGGAGCAGTCAGTGGAAATTTCAGCTTCTTGAAGGAGAGGAATGACGGTACGTGGAGGTCAATGAAGTCTGAAGAGCTCTGAGTGGAATGAAGGCAAGGTTTCAGGGAGCTGTGGAAGCCTGACAGGGAAGGCAAAGCTATTTTGTTTTTTTTTTTTAACTCCCCTCCTCACCCATGTGTTTCACCATGCCTCTTTTCTCAGGATTCCTGTCTACTTGCCCTCTTCCCTAGACTGGTAAGCCGCACTCCTCACTCACCCCATCCCAGCACCCTGCTCCACGCAGCCATACGCCTCCACCCTCCACTCCTACAAGGCACAAGGGTCCTACTGCTTCCCTGCAGCCAGATCCTCCTTGATCTGCTGCACCTTCTGGTCTGCAGGGAAGGGACGGAGCAGGGCTGGGCTGCCAGGTGATGGAGATGGGAGAATGAGACTTTCTGCTGCCATCATCCCCAAAGATAAAGCTGTGAGAGTGATACCTGCTTCTGCTGGGAAGGGATAGTTCTGGTGCTGTTGCTGCTGCCCCACTCTTTGGCCCCTGCTTTAGCAACAACATCTAGGGAACACAAGAGCTTTGTGAGCAGGAGGTGGGGATTGGCATAGGCAAAGAGCAGTCTGCCAGCCACTAAATCTAACTGTTAATGGGCCATTAATGTCAGCAGAAATCAATGGGAGTTACTCTAAACATGGGCTAAGCCTAAGGATGGCAATACAAAAACCTGTCAATCCTAAATGATTTTTCTCTGTATGATGCTTGTGCTTAATGGGTTGAATATAATTAACAATGCCTAGATATCTTCTACAATTTTATTTTCTGGGCAGAAACGCCCAAATCAAAGGGTCTTTCTGATGTTACTAAACATCATTTTTTTTTTTTTCTCCATGCTAAAACCTTTCTGCCCAGTCAAGGTCATTTCTGCCTGTGGAAAAGCCTCACACTTTAGCATGGTTCATAGAACTCATTGTGGCCTAGGCTTAGAAAGATATTCAGACACTTGCAGATGGAAACTGGCACATAAGACATCAAAGCCCCTAACTCCTACTGGTTCACTGATACATTTTGAAATACCTCCAGATCAAAGAAAGGCCAAATCCACCAAGGAACTTAGATCCTACTTGCAAATAAAGGTGTGTTTCAGCAATTCTAAGTAATTGCTTCCTCACTCACCAGGTGCTTAAATTCTGCTGATTTACATCCATAATGGCCCCTCAGTGCTTCTTTCTGTCTGGCATTTACAAAACTCTGGGTGTGCCACGGAGATCCAGAAGTATTCACAAACTAGATACCCTGAATATCTGTTAGACTAGTGAGTCTCAGACTGCACATTATTCAGACAAAAAAGAAGGGACGCATACCTTTCACAATAACACACGTCTGAGTTGACCTAGTCCCTTTGGCATGTAGGAGACAACTGTTTGGCCCCTTACCCTGCAGAACTGGAACAAATATTAAAGCTACATTCCTCTTCACACAAGTGAATACAGGAACAACCTGTTCCAGGCTGTGACACTCTTGGGCCCCATGGTGAGGCTAGGAAAGCAGTCATCTTGGAAGGGTTTCCAATTTAAAACTTGTCCCTCACTGCAATTTCTTTTTGATTTTTGGTTGACTTGATGCCTCCTGGGATTTTCTTCCAGGTGCACAGTGCTGTTCCTACAGGTGACTGCACTGTTTCACAGTTAGACTTTGCAATGCATATTACTGAGTTTTCCAAATCCTCTCCAGGCTTTTTCCCAAATGGCCTGTTATAGCACTTTGTGGCCTGAACTCCCAGCTGGAAAGTTTCTCAGGCTGACTTCTCCTAGGCCCACTAAACCTGGGTTGTGCCTGGCCCTCTCACGATTACCAGGGTTATCTGCCTGTGCTGACACAGCCACACTGAAAGGCACTTCCTTCTTCCTCCTGCCCCCTTCCAAAGAGTGAGATGCACAGCGTGGGAAACAGTGCTTTGTGGTAACCCTCAGCACTCTGCACAGGTGGGATTTAGGGCTTTGTCCTCAGTACCTGTGGGATTTGGCTGTCACCTGTGGGAGCAGATAAGCACTTTAACCAGTGCAGCTATGTCCAGCAGGGATGATAAGTCAAGGCATTCTGCCGCCTATGCTCATATTCCAGCCAGTTAATAATGTAAGCTGAAATTGATGTGCCAGGCCATGAACAGTGCACCTTAGGTGCCAGCCATTCAATTGTCTCTGTGTAGGAGCAATAACCTCTGGCAGAGAGAAAGGACAGGCAGCTGGGGATGATAATCTTTCAAATTGCTCTAACATGCATTTGGAAAGCCTATAAATCTGAATCCCCAGATAGAAATTCTCTGCTGTGAAGAGTAACTGCAAGTGCATAAGAGTTTTCTTCTGCATTGCAGACTGCTAAAGGCAGACAGATCACTCTCTCTTTACAGAGGGACAGCCAACCCTTTAGACCTGTGGCTCAATGCAGTATGCTTAGAAAGAAACTGATAGTGGTCACTGTTAGGACAGCTGAATGTGATGACAACATATGGACCATAATTCTCTCCACAGGCAGCTGTTCAGCGTCGTGTGACATAGGCTGCGAACGTATTTCCTTCAAGTCAAACAACTTGTAGCTCTCCCTTCTCTCATCTTCACTCTTTTGGGTTAGAACTATTGAACCCTCTGCTCTGTATTCTAGTGAATGGCTTTTTGCTACTTGGGGGAAGGCAGAGGCCTGATTCCTGTCTGGATGAGGAATTCTACTCTGGAAACATTTCCAGAACAACATGCATTAATTGAAGGGCGGAGACATGTAATTGCATTTTCACCTCACAAAATCTGAGTTTTCATATGAATTAGAAACATTTTGTTCTTGGCATGTGATGTGTATATATAAGTGCACCTGTATTTGTAAAGATGCATTGTGACACCCTGAAATTATGCCTTTAAAATAGTTCAACATCTCTTACCAGGATGCAGTGGTCCTCTGAAAGCACTGGTCAGTTACTCTTTTAGGTTGTTGTCCCTGCACCTCAATAAAAGGGTGAATATGGTGTAAGTGGTATAGTTTAAGCAGCAGAGACTTAGCATAGCCCCATATAGGTGAATTGCTAAACTATATAAAGTAATCATGAGTAATTATTGCTGTTTATTTCATTCCATTATTCCTTAATAGGAACGGCA
Source organism: Podargus strigoides (assembly GCA_028020825.1). Lineage (NCBI taxonomy): Eukaryota > Metazoa > Chordata > Aves > Caprimulgiformes > Podargidae > Podargus > Podargus strigoides. The sequence goes on along the minus strand of CM051621.1, from coordinate 45,454,916 downwards.
CTAATTTTCAGGCATATTCTCCCTGTAAATAATGTAAAGTTCTCCAAGACTTAAATTTCCTTTTGGATAAGGCCCAAAGAAGATGTTCTTTAATGTGCTCTGCACAATATCCTACAATATCAGATGCCTTACTTTAGGGTCAGCTCAAGAAGTCAGAAATATAAGTGTTTCAAAGTTTGTTTTGTAGCTATGAAATTTTTAGAAACTTGAATGGTGACTTGAAAAAATACACCTCTTTTAAAAAGAATAATAAAGTAAAGCTATTATTATTCAAGCAGCAGTTCTATTATTTTCCAGCTACAGCATACCAAATACACACAAAATAAACATACAGTATGGTTTTGCATTTAATGAACTCTTCGAGTTATATGTTTAGGAAATTTTTGTTCATGTATGTTGTTTGCATTCCATTTTATTTATAATTAATTTTAGTGTCAGACAAACACTGCTCTTGATTTCCCTTGAAATCACTCATTTCTTTTGGGGTTTTATTACGTTTTTGTATAATCTTTTTTTAAGATTCCACCACTGCCTCCTGACTTGTCTTGCCTGGTATCTAAAGCATTTTTGTGATGAGAGACCTGTTAAATGAATTGCATTACAAATAAAGTTAAGCCAGTGGGAGTTCACCCAGAATACAGGCTACTAAGCGGGCAATTACAATGTTATGCTTAACAGTTATCATTTATTTGATTTTGTTTTTTCCTGTGTAAAAATGAATTAAGCTGTTTTCATTCTTCTGAGAGTGATTTTGATTTGAATCATTCTTCTCAGACACTGTAAAGTGCAATAAACACGTCTGATATGTTGCCCAGTCTGGGGGAAATTTTTCTGTCTCCATTTTTATCAGTGTTGATCACCTCCATATAAAAAAAGAGATAAAAATGGTCTTGTTGAGTCCACAAGGGCAAGCCTAGCTTCCAACAAACATAATGCTTCCCCAAGGCTGGAAGGACAAGCACAAATATAAAAGAAATAATTGTATCCCACATATCTCACTGCTAGTATCTACAAGCATCTGTCTGAGCCTATTTCAAATGTCCACGTTCATAGACATTTCTTGGGGAGGGATGAGGTGCAAGGCCAGGGCAGGTCTGTTAGTGTAAATGTTCTACTATCAATACTTACGTCAGTGTATGTCTCCTTTAGCAGCCATCATCATTGCTGAAACAAATTACAAATATTACTGTCTTGAAAGGGAAACATTGCAATTGGGAGGACAACCCTTGTAAGGGAATAGTTGTAGAACAGTGATATGGCGTTATCCCTTGTTTTGCCAATTACTAGGCCCAGTACAAAAGACACAGCCAGCAGAAAAACAATCCAGTAAGTAGATTCTATTGCACATAAAGGAGTCAATATATAGGGGATCGCTGGGGGTACAAACAAGTCAGATCACAAATAATAGACATCAACCCCAGTGACACCAGGAATGACATAGCATGACCCGAAATGGATGGAATAAACAAAGATACAAGGTAAGCCATGGAAAAAATGGGAGACAACCAAGTCAATAGGGTGATCACATATGACAGAGGTAACCCCATGTTGCCTCCCCACAAAGCCCGCGTTTGTAAGTGCCAGACCTGACTGGGGTCCAGTTGCATGAGGAGTCAGGAGGTCCTTCCCCAACAGGAAACTCTGTGAAGTGCATCCACCTCACAGACAGACACTCCAACTCTTCCTGCAAGTGGTCCCAGCTTTTATCCCCAAAGCAGGACACCTGGCACTCATTTACCCAATGCAGGGCACCTGGGGCTTGTTTACCCAAGGGCTTTCCTTACAAGGCCGGCCACACCTTGGAGGAAAGCCAAAAGGCAAACTCATTCCCTCCTCTTAAAGGACCATGGGGCCCACCCATATGTCAACCTTAATTCAGGGCTTGGGGTTCAGACCCCAGCACTTCATCCCTAAAGCACAGTTTATGAGTGCTAAATGTCCAAGAATAAAGTCGGCTTCACCTCCAATGAGAGCCTGAGAAGGAGACAGGAGTCCTCCTTCAAAGGAGGACTAGCGTACCACATGACAGTTTGTAGAACATCTATGTCACAGTTGATGGTAAAGGCACCCTGGAATATTCTGGGAAATGGCCCAACTGAATGGCTAATGCCTCTCAGACCACAGGCAGGAGAACCCCTGCCCAGAAGCAGCCGACCACAGCAGCAGCTGACTGGCAGATTTCCTGGGGTATTGAATAAGGGTCGTTCCACGTAAGAAAACTGTGCTTCTTGAAAGTCCTGATAATTCTGACCCAGCATAGATGCAGTGAACCTCTCCAACAACCTATATCAGGCGAATCTTTCAGTTTGTCTGGACTACACCAAGGTGCAGTCTTCAGAGTCTAAGAACATGCTCTGTATTTTAATGTGAAAGCTGCACTCCGCAGTAATTTGGGAAGATGGTTTAAAATTGTGCCATTTTTGTGAAATATTTACAGATGGCTTGCAAAATATGCTCACTGACAAATTTCAGATCTGTCTACTGCGTAGTAATAAACATGCTGTAGCTGCTGCATAAATTATCAGAAATAAATTGCTTTCTTCTAAAATCAGAAAAAATAATATCACAGTAAATTTACTAGAAAGAGCAATGAAAGATTATTAAGAGAGAAAGATTTTTGTGCAGCATTATTGTTATGAGCTGAATTTTCAGAAGTTTCTAATTTAGGAGTAAAAATTTTGTTCTAGTTTTAAAGTTGGTGGATAAAATCTCAGCACTGACATGAATTTTGTCTACACAATTGAGTCTAATTTTGCAAATTAAATTACTTCTTTTAGAGTCTTGCTCAGATTGTAAACACAGGAAGGTCTTTAATCAGGACAGTACCTGCCTAAAAAATTAAGGCAATTCTTAGTCAGGACAGCACCTTCCTGAGTTTTAAGCAGTATGCCTAACAGGGCTATTTTCTTCAACTGAATTAAAGCTATGAGGCACAGTACTGCCAATCCCATCTTCAAAATTCATGCAGTTCGAAAAACATCAGACTTGTTTGAAAGTTATAAGGTTTTAAGCCTTGCACTGTTTATTTACTTTCTATTTTATTCTTTAGGCTACATTTCTAAAGCAGCTTCAAACCTTTCCATGAGATCAGAAGTGTTCAAAGTGTACTCAAAATGAATATTCCTCTGCAATTTCTTGCTGCAAGCATTTGGGGGTTGAAGAGACAGCATTTACAGTTGTGATACTTGCAATAACATTACAAGAATTGGCAAAGATGGCTCTGCCTCTGTCTAAATTTCAACATTTCGTATTTCAACTTTTTTCCCTCAGCCTAAAAGCAAAAAGAAGTAGGAAAAAGACACAACCATTTCATGTATGTGCATGTATCTCATAGGGTTTGAGAATACTTCTGAATACTCTCAGCAATCACAGCTGGCTTGGCTAATGGTCCTTTATAACAGAACTGTTTATTTCCCTCCCTATATCCAGAAAAGCTATTTTTAAATGCATCTTTTCTTTATTTTTCCAAGATGCATAGAGTATCTTACTTTATGAGGGAGGTATATCAGCTGTAAAGAGGTACATGATTTTATGGCTCATGTAAAAATCTGTGCTGTTTGAAAAAAAAGCCTGTATATTTCTTCATTCTTTTAAAGATAAAGCAAGAATGATGAAAGACAGCTGCAGTAGAGGAGAAGACAAAAGAAATCAAAGGAAAGGAGGATGGGGATGAATGTAGAATGGATATATATTGACAGACTGAGAAAAATGGGGCTCAGGGCTCATGCAGAGAGAAGGGAAAATCAAGTTTCGAACTGATTGTAAGGATAACACAGCTCTACTGAGCTTTCCTTAGGTTTCAAGATGGGATTGCCACTGTGGACTGAATCAAGATTAGACAGGGAACAGACTGATGTAAGAAACCCAGTGACGCTCTGTATGACCTACTGAGTCTGTGAGTAGATGCTGCCAAAGAGCCAGCCACCTCCCTCACATGGCGTCATCAAGGATGTAAATGCATGTGCTCTTGACAGCTTCCTAATGTGCTGTGCCAGTACTCCTGGCGATGTAAAAGCTGGAGGATGCTCAGAAAGTGTGAGGGGGAGATGATCACCTCTTAACTGCACTATGATAACTCATGTCTCCACAATGATCGTTTAAGGGATGAAGGTGCTGCTATGGATACTGTCAGTCATACCTCAGAGTCTGAAGGTTGTTGAGCCTTCAAAGGTGATTTAAATACTGAATGTGATTGAATTTTCCCCTGGGGAATACCAAAACCGGTATTTGTCAGTGCTAATACCAAGGGTGTTCGTGAACAAAGAATGTGAGGGATAAACATTTTGTCCTCTACCGTGTTAGATGTGCCACCATTCTGCCTCTGTATTTGCTCCTGGACACCTTAAAATATTCTCTCTCATGTTTCATGGCAATGCCATGATTTATTTGGGCTGATGACAGAGGAAGATTTATGATTATATTTCCGGAACATCTAGTGCAGAAAAAGCACTGAAAGCAGAACGGAGGAGTCAATCTGTGCATCCCGGCAGCCTTTACTCAGTCCCTCTTAAAACTGAAAACAGGCACAGAGAATGCCTGCAAATTGCTTTAGCTGAATTCTCTGTGAGATGTAGGGAGTGCTGTGGGAGTGGGGTGAGCTGTTTAGCCTGGTTTTAGAGAATACTGGCTTTCAAATTGTGATTCCTCACTTCAAGCTTAGTAGTGAGCCCTCTGTGCCAGCAATGGAAAATGTCAAGCATCTGAGATCAATCAGGCATGAACAGAATTATGATTTGATTGTCCAGGGACAACGTCAGCAACACGTTATGAGAACCTGTCAAACAAGAAAACAAAAAAGTTTCTGCCTTGAGGGATTGTTCTTCAACAATCTTCAGCTCATCTGATCCCAGATTTCAAAACTAACACATTCTAATATACCCTCTAGACACCCACTAAATTTTGCAGGGTTTGAAAAAAGCAGTGGTTTTTTAAGCAACCTTAAACAGAAACAAATTTCCATCCTTAATTATAGCAAAGCTTTTTTTCTTTTTTTATTGTGTGTGTCTACAATAGACCAAGCTAAGTTAAGGCTGATGCAAGCAACAGCAATTTAAATTTAAAATCAGCCAAAGAATAACTGATTTTAGTCTTTACTATTGCTGTTATATATAGTGACATGCAGATTGTAAATTATATGCAGAGCAAATTGCCGTCCATTAATTCAAATACCAGATAACTAGTCTGTGAGATTTTTACCCCCCTTGATTAGCTATTTGCTCTCCTACTCTTTGGGGGGTTTGGGGGGTGGTGGTGGAAAAAAAAGAATAGACACCCCGTTTCAACCTTTCACTCAAATATAGCACATTTCCAGGGGATGTGATTTGGCATTGTGCTTTGTGACACAGCAAATGGATATCAAAACCATGACCTGATAATTGTCTTGAGATGTTGTTGTACCTGATGAGTATAAATAAGTAGCCATAAGCAAGCCTTGGAACAACTAGCAGTGTATAAAATAACTGATTTGTCAGTATTTCCTGCTACACAAACCCACCTTCTGGTGAGGGGTGTCGGAGAGCTCCTCAGTATTTTCAGCCTTTTTTCTGAGCTGGGAGAAGGAATGATGAGAAATTGTGAAAAGTGAAGAAGCACTTTGCTGTGCAAGGTATTTAGAACAAGATGGACAGAGAAAGGAAAACAAAAAGGTTGGGTAAGGAGAAGCTGCAGCATTTGATTTTTATGAAATCCTCAAAGTGAAAGGGAATCTCTGTGAAGAGGGACAATTCCTACCTGACATGTGCCCTCGCAAGGGGGAGCAGCTGCAAAATGTTCCATGAGGAGGGGATGTGGTACCTGCCACAGGCGCTGCCCACTCCATACCTGGCTCCTTGCTACCCTGCAGCTGGCACCCCAGAGCCACCAAGCACCGTGGTACAGCAAGCAGGACAGACAGACCTTGGGCATAAGACAGATACTGCTCGTCTGGGTGTGTGACATAAGGAGCTGTGATAAGCTGGGGAAAGGACCACCCTGAAGGATGAGGGGTTTATACAGCCTCCAGGACTTCTGGTCCTTCTTTAATTGTTTAGGCCCAGCTTTGATATCTTTATTACAGCAACTCCTCATTATTTGTTCACCGTGCAAAGTACAGCAGTCACACCATCAGAAAACCTGGGAACAAAATTCAGCTGTATAAATTGGACTGTGATCCAGAAATTTAAATGAGTGTAGCAGAACAAAATCCTAAAAATATGCTCATTAAAAATAAAATTTGTTTGTGCCTGCCTAACTCATTCTCTTTGCTCAACATGCTTCTTATTTGACTGGTTTTACATCACTTTTAAGTTCTATAGATTTATATGAAAGATCTCTATCTATTTAATACAGTTTGTTCACCTTCTTTCATTTTGGCAAAGACCCATATTTTCCCTAACTCCACTGAAAAAAAATGACACGGTCAAAAAAACAACAAAAAAATCCCTGCCATTGATAATTACCACACAGTTCTTTCAGTTGAGAAATATCCTGCACCATTTACTGCCTACTGAGATGCAATCAAAATCAAATGGGTGGAAATAACTCTGAAGTGGCAGCTTTAAGCTCTAGCAAAGGAGTGCAGGGCCTTATTTTCATGACAACACAGAAAATGGCCTTCTGGGTCAAACTAATCCTCCATTTCATCTCCAGCAGTGGCAATATGAAATGTTTGGGGACAACTCATGATCCTGCCTGTCTGCAGTCCATCCCCCTCATATTCCTCCAGTGCCTGCCACCACACCAAAGACATCAGCGAGCACATTCCTGCCTCTTCCTTCCAGGATCTGTCTATGGACCTGCTGTCCTGGAATTCATCTGCTTTTGCCTTTTTTAACTTGCTGGTACTGTGGGTCTCCACTGCCTCCTGTAACAGCAGATGCCAGAAAGTCATGACCTGTGGCATTAAAAAAAAGGACTTTCTATTTAGGTTTTAAAATGTTCTCCAACTAGTTTCAGTGAGTGCCTACAGGACACCACAGGACTTGGAAAATGACAATTCTGTGTTTACTTTACTCACTGCCTTCATGCTTTTATAAACCTTGACCATATCTCAGTCAGCCTGGGGGGGGATAAGATCATGAAGAGTCTCAGCCTTTTTTTGATTCCCGACTGCTCCTTCCCTTTAATCATCTTAGTTGCTTTTCTCTGCATTTTCTCTAATTTCCCTATGTCTTTTTTAAAATGTGTAAATAGGATTGTACACAGTATTCAAGATGTGGATGCACCAAGGCTTTATATTTTCTGGTTTGCTCTTACCATCCTTTCTGAGAACATCCCGAATTTTGTCAGCAATTTTGGCTGCTGTTGCATTTTGAGCAGATGAGTTCGGAGACCCTTAGGTCTCTTTCCTGAACTGCAGCTGTCAGTTTTGCATTCAGCACGGTGTAAGCACATCTTAGATTATTCTCCCTACATGCACTATATATCTACACAGGAGCTCATCTGCCACTTTTTACTGCACTTGCTCAGCTGTGCATTGCCTTTCTAGGGCTCCTTGTGAACTGTATGTGTGCCATTTGACTCCCCGAAGGAGTTCAGCATCATCTGCAAACTGAGACATACTTCTGTACCCCTTTCTTCTGCAGGTCATTGATAAAGACCTTAAATAAAACTCATTCCCTGCGAGACTCCTCTGCTTACTCCTCTTCATTCTGAAAATTGACAATGAATCCTTTTGTTCCCTACCCTATAGGCAGCTTTCAATTCCTATAAGCATCAGTCCCATGGCAGCTTCTTTTCTTCTGGTGTTCTGCTAGGCATCTTGTCAGGGGTTTGTTGAAAACCCAAACACATTATATCTTTGATATATAGATACCTTGTACAACTTCAGAAAGTGAGTGAGGCAGGATTTTCCTTCATGGGATTTACTTGGTTCAGTGAAGGCCACCACTTGTATATAGAAGGGGTAGTAAATCTTGCCCAGATGATTCAGTGCTAATCCATGTGGCAGCTGTCAGAAGCTTTTTCTGAGCAGCAGGAAGGTGAGAGGTGTGGCTCCTTTCTATATAGACCCGATCCTTCGCATATCTGTCCAGGGTGCAAAAACTTAGACCAAAAGAGTTTGAGAGAAGGGATGCTACAGAATCTGCAATAAATCAAAATAGATCTATTCTGGATAGACCAAGACAAAGTCCAGTGCCTGCAGAAGCCTTCTCAATATGCAGACCTTCTCCACTACAGGCTCCAGGCTAGCTAGCTAGTAAGGACTTCCAATTTTGAACAACAGCCACAGTATCACTGTAATAGTTTCCAAAACTGCGGGTAAGTTTGTAGTGGATAAATCTGCCCCTCCAAATGTCTGGAAATAAGCAGAAGACTTAACGGCTTGCTCCACAGAGCTTCTGGAGTGGCCCCTCTGGAGCTATTTCTGCAGTCCCAGGTAATGGATCCTTGTACATTTAACTTCACTGGTCTCTTTTTGACCAGTTTTCTGCATGAGTGGAGGCCATCCATCGACAGAAGACAGCAAGGTAGCTGCAGTCTGTTGTCAGCCACAAAGGTAAGTCTAGATATTGACACTTTTTCCCCAGACCGAGTGACTGTTTTAAACGGTGGGGCTTGCAGTGAAGTATTGCCTAACACTGAAGTAAAGTCCTCTTTCCCTAAAACACACGTGGGTAGCAGAATCCAAGCCCAGCTTTTAAATTGACCTTTATTGCACCACCATCCTAATACTTTCTAAAGTATAATACGTGTATATGGTATAAACTTCTGGGAAAAAAATGTGGCTTAGATCTGGAACCCATTAATAATCCACCAAAGTAGTACTGGCAGATTTATATGTACAGCATCAGAAGTTTGTGGGCTGAGATCACTTAGGATTAACAAACTAGTAATATACTAAAGTCTGGCATGTGTAAAGCTCCCCAAACCTGATTTTTAAGTTTGCACCTTTCTTCTACCCTTCATTATGCTTGGTATTATTTATTAATTTCATGGTACATTAAAGGTTTTACTAACATGAACCCTCTTCAGTATAAATGGATATCTTCCACAGAAAGGCACAATAGAGATTCTTGTTCTATTTATATCTACAAATTAATAATTGACGTGGGAATTATTACAAAATAATGTTTAATACTATAGTGCACTATATCCCTGCATTACTACATTGTTCTACTGAGTTCACCATGCAACAAGTCAGAGAACTGAGTGTGTCATCTACATTAAACATATATTTTTCTTAACTAAAATTGTTCTTTCTATTATGCTATGTAAAATTTCACAAAGAATCATAACCAACAAAAGGAATGTTTTTCACTAGTAAATATTAGTACTTTATTACAATATTGCAATGGTAAAACAATTGTAGATTTCCTTGACAATCTCACTCTAATAATCTAACTAATTTGGACACCTCCAAATAAAGGCTGGTACAGGAGATGCACATGCCTATGGCATTTGGTAACAAGTGAGAGGCGATGGAGTGTGGATGCTGAGAGCCATTGCTGTAGCAAGAGGTTGAAGGCTCGAGTTATTTTGCCTAAAGAGAAGTTTGAGTGCAGTGAAGCACTTCTGTCTTCAAGCTCATTGGTTTCCTGCCTTCTATTGCAAAGTGTCTCTGCAAAATATTTGATGCTGAGGGTTCTTTCCAAAACCAACATGTTTTCACTGCAATAAAGGTGAAGAGGACATATAGAAAGGTATGTTTAAACCAGATGATTTCAGGTTTTCTAAGAGGAACTCTTTGCAGGATGGTAGCTCCTGGAGGCAGCTTAGGCCAACCAGCTTTGCTACCCGAAAGTCCTGTTCTCCCTTATTCAAACCTGGTATCAGTCTTATCCCTGTTTTCAATGGGAACAGAATAAAACCTTTCACTCCTGTGTTCTTCTTATGAGCTGAGGTTTGCTTAGCAGCCCTTAACATTTCAAGGAGCAAGCTGTAGGCCTTATGCCTACAGCAAAAAGGTACTCAAAATGCCAGATGACTCCAAAAGAACAAGTAAATAGTTTGCAAGGGAGAGTCAAGTTTCTTTACACTGATGATTTTTCTGTAATTTTAAATTACACGATCACAAGCTGGCCTGAAAATACAGCACAGACGTTCTCAATAGCAGCTCCCACTTATTCTTGGACTTTTGCAGAGGTCAGGCAGATTCATACTTATTTTTAACCTAGCAAATACTTTTCTGTGCTATGTTCTGCATGCTTCATAGTCTGACTCGCGTTTGTAAGATTTGAGGGAATGTGGTAAGCTATTGAAGAAAATCTATTCTGGGGAAACGCAACCCCTTGATATATAGAACTGACTGTTTTTTTGACATGGGGATGTCTGTTCTGCTCAGTTGCTGAATGGTCAGAAATAATGTTCTGGATGTTCTAGGTTGTTCAGAGAAAAAAAAAAGTCATTTTGTTCAATGCCTCTACCTTTTATCTCTGACAAGGCAAATCACTCAAACAATTGATTTTTTCATAAGGTATGTTTTCTTTAAGATGTCATAAGGTAGTAGAAAATCTAACAAAAGTTACCTAAGAATTTGTCTTAATTCCAGTTAATGATATTCACTACTTCCCCACTAAGTAGGACAAATATATTTGCACTATAAAGAACAGGACCATAATGCTAAAAACATGTAAAATGACATGGTAATTCATGTTTGCTGAGGAGAGAAATGAGGTGGTAAAGATGCAATGTGCCGAATTTTGCTCTCAAATTTTGTAGTGAGGTAAAGGTAAAGACAAACATAAAGATCTCTTTTCTTCTCACACGCAGACATTAACACCATTTCCTTCTTTTCTGATGGTGAAAAAAATGTGCTATTAGAAGAGAGAAGAGTGCATCTGATATCCCCAGGAGGGAAGATCAATGGCAGAAACAGGTATGTGCAGAAACTTGTGGGTAAGATAAGGTTGGGAAAAAGGTGACAGGAATAGAAGAACACAGAAATGGCTGGGAGTTTCCTGGCTGGCAGGAATCAATGCCGGAGGAATGCTAGAATCATGGGGAAGATTTTGGAATAAAGGGGGAAAGTGAATTGTGAGAGCCACAGACTAGATCTTTGGTACATAATAGAAGAGCCAAGGTGAAACAGGACACCTGCAGATATACAGAAGAAGAGTGGTCTCTAGACACACAACAAAACTCTGCTGCAGAATCTGTAGAGAAATCTGCTTTTCCTGAATCTCCTCACTGGAATTTGTTAATAGGAATGTGTGTATTAACTTCATGTAATGGCAAATCCATCTAAACTTGCCATCATCTACACTGCTAATTAAAGAATCAGAGAGCTGTGCGAAAGTGTAAGACTGCCAACATGACAAAAATTTATATGGAGGTCATAGGATGGATTTACAGATGAAAATAGCCAGTTTTTTTCCTGTGTTTCACAATTTTGGTCCGGTCATATAGACATTTTGTTCTGGAATGCAGTAAATGGTATTTGGGAGTAGGGAGTCTATATCAAGAACTTTTTCAGGAGAGCTATTTTGGCCAGTTTCCCCATGCAGACAAGCCTCTCCAGTCGTTGTGGACAATAAGGAGAATATTACACAGAGATTCTGCAAGGACAAATTCTATACAATCTGCAGCGTATTAAGGCCCAAATCCTGTATAATTTGTGTACCTGAAATCAATGGACACAAAAGCGTTTAAATGTCTCTGAGTGTCTGGAGAACAGCTACTCATATACTGTATTCCAGTCCAGATATAGAGAAGGTCTTGTTAACAGTTGATGGTGTTTAGAGTGTAATTCATCTGACCAAACCTAAGCATCTGTTTTAGGAGGGGATGGATTAAGTTTTAAACCCCACTTGTTAGAGTAAGTAGCTCTCTCCTGACTACAAAGGAAGTCTAGGACAATTAACTCAGATGCAAATATCTCTGCTATAAGATAGCCACACACCACACCGCCTCTTGAGATGCTTTTACAGTTTTATGAGGGGTCGTATATTTCTTACCATTCCCCAAGATGCTGAGATGATTGTTCTGCAACTCACAGGGCAAGGAGGTGATGATGAAGAGCAGCTGAACCTTCCCAGCTCCAACCTGAGAAAGCAGCGCTGCAGGAAGAGCTTCTTGCCGAAGGAAGACTGTGCCAGTTGGACGTGCTGGGTGAAGGGATTAGATCTTCAGGGAATGGTTGCAGAATTTCACTGGAGCACGAAGGAGGCTTTCAGCTGATCTGGAAAAGCAGGAGCTGACACATTCCTTTGTGCCGAAGCCGGGCGGGGTGGATAAGCTGTGTGCACAGATGGTGCTCTGGCTGCTGATCTCGTAGCTGTGTGCGATCACAGAACAGTTAGCCTTCCAAACATGCCAAACCCCTACCCACTTTTTTCCCAAGCCTCTTCCTCTCCTCCATCCTAAAATACCCCTAGCAATTAAAATGCCATCAGTCTTTGCAAAATGTGGGTGTGAATCACGGGCAATTAACAAAGGAAAATGAAGAGTTCATTTAAAAAACTGCAGTTCGCTTCTGAGTAGGAGGCAGGCTCTTTATAAAAGTATAAGAGCACTTTTTCAACCTTGTGAAGCTAGGCTGACAAGCTTAGCTTGTTCACAAACAGTACAGTCAGTCAGAAACCGGACAGTAAAATTTCACTCTACTAGTAGATGTGGCACCTGTAATGGCAAGTATCCTCTTGATGTATCCGCAAGGAAGAAGATGGAGTGATTGAAACTTTTCAGCATTTCTGGATGCTAGTGTATGAGTCATATGATTACAGTTCAAGAAGAGGACTGTTTGCTGCATTTACCCCAGAACTGATGTCCTTCAGAAGTTCCAAAACTGTGACAGAGTGCACAAAATAAACAGTAAGTACTTAATTTTTAAAATGACTTGACATGATAACAGGTATGGAAAGTGTCCCTTTTTCGATTCTTTAGCAATCAATTTCTCAAGGACAAAAAATGCTTACAAAGGAAATCCATTAATTTAATGCCACATATTGCTACCAAATGATATTATACCATAAAATGCCACATAGAGGTACAGAATGACTCTAGATAAAGCCAGTAAGTGGTTTAGCACAGCCTGTAAATTCTGTGTAAATGTGAAAAAATGAACTGAAATAATGTGTTGGAGACTTATGAGAATTAATTCACTTTCAACAACATGTGGGAAAGGTATTCACTTGTCTCTTAGCGATTGTGTCACTGTCTCATGAACTGCAAGTGAAAAAAACCATTTTTTGATGCCAGATGACATAGTTCCATAAATTACTGGAAACTGTTTTTAATTGCATCTTATATTTATGTTCACAATGAACATGATATGTTTAACATGGCATTACATCTCAGATGGCATCGTGTTGTACACTATCAGAAAGGCTGTCTTCATCCATGGATGTCATTATTCAACAAAATAATTTAATTCACTATAGGTTTTCCTGTTCATATTGATTCTTCCAAGCATCCCTTCAGGACCTAGATGCCAACCATACCAACAATCATCTGCATCTTAATGTAGGCTGGCTGAGCAAGGGCCAAAAGATAACACATTTCTTTGATCTTAAGAGCAACCTGAGAAAGTTCCTTTCTTACAAAAATAGTATCAAATTGTAATACAGAAAAATCATATGGATATTTTTGAAAAATAAGCTCATTAAAATATATTTCTTCAGCTGTGTGCTCTATGCATTCTCTACAAGGAGAAGAGAATGTGTGTAAACTTCATGATCAGTTTTCTACTTTCTAAGACATGTAACTTGGGGACAGGGGAACACATACAAGACAAAGGTTTCCACCTTCCCATCTTAGTTCTGTTTGTCTCAAAGACAATTCCTTCAACACTTCCACAGATTCCATCAGCATGTCAAAAACTGAGCTTGAAGACCATCCAATTAAGCTTCATGAACACACTTAACTTTCCAAAATTGTTACAAGAGCAATTTTTAGGCAAAGCAAAGGGTAAGTGGCGTTGCTGCTTAAAACAGCCGAGGATTTCCAGAATTAGAAACAACTGACATACCAGCAAGCATACAGCAAGTAGGTATAGTTGACTCACTTTTGGAAACCATTTAGAGATATATTGCTTTCCCAGCTACCGGAAACTGAGGACTGAAAAGTGTACGATATTCAGGCTCTAAGCTATATGTGAGAATCTGTTTTCTATGATGAATACTCTAAAAATAAACAGAGTATGCTTGCCTTAGGAACATCTAAAAACTCTTTAGAAATGGCAACAACTGGTTGTATACCAAACTTTCAATATCTTAATGAGTGTCACCTTTCACATTACGTTTTGAAGTTTACAGAAATCTCTGTGTTTAAAAAGAAATGGAATTATGGAAAAATAGGACTTTATGAGTTTAAAGAAATAACTGTCTAAAATACGAGCAACAAAAACTACAGTAAAATGCTTTGTTTCTTGTATTTTTAAATGCTATTAAATGTTTGGTCAGCCTCTTCTAATTCCTGATGACAGAACACAGATCTTAATAAAGGTTGTGTAGTTCTGGTTGAGATTTAGTAATGAAAAGATCATAGAAAACCTTTTGAAGAAATGACAATTTCTATATTCTCTGCAGAGAAAGGATAGCATGTTGGTAAAGAGTATGATTGAGATGGCAAAGTATACTAAGAATATAAAGAAATAGCAAGAATTTACTCATCACAGAAGCAGTGAACTTAAAGAAAAATAATATGTCTAGTTACTGAAAGACTGTGTCATAGTTATGTAAACACAAAGAACTCTGTTAGTGTTAATTGGGCAACTTTAAATATGTCATTTCTTGTGTAAGCTACTTGACTTTACAGTTTTAACTCTCTTTGAACTACAGCAGTGTACAGCAATGTGCTAGATGCTTTGAGAAGACTATGTTTGAAGTACAGTGCTCAGCTCTGCACTCTTGCCTTATGTGGAAATGGTGCTGAACCCAGACACAGTCCGTGAGCAAACAGGCAACTGAACTGAGCCTTTGGTGGCATTAGTTTTTGAACTAGATGCGCTAAACTGATTGTTTAACCAGCACTGGCTGTGAAGTACGGCTGTTAGCAAATTGAAGTTGTTACTCATACAAATCTACCAATTTGTCACATTCCCCACTGGCTAATATTTACCCCCCTAGTCATCTACGGTGGACTGATTACACTTGTTTATGCATACAGCTATTTCTTATTACTGCATTTGAAAGAGAGACATGTAGAGTTCAACCTGCGAGACTGAATCAAAACCAAAAGGCAACAAGAACAAACGATAGTGTATAAATTTATTCCAAAATGTTCACAGGTAGAAACTTCATTCTTTAGCAAATTAAACACTTTTGTTCTGGCCTTTTAAGTAAGAAAAATGTTTGTCCTGTACAATTTTACATTATATGATCTCTGTGTTGGCACCACATAAAAGAGTCAAGACAGATACTCTCTCTCAAGGTCATGTTTTCAGGTATTATTGGTTTTCTTCCCATTTTATTTTTAAAGGACTGTCCGTGTCGCGTAGAATGCTCCATTCCCCAAAACCTGACTCACACCAGGAAAATCTGCATAATTAAGGACTGTCAGAGTTTGGCTTCAGTGAGTGGAATGCAGCACAACACTGCTTTTAAAGGTCAGTGCTCAAGGGGCAGTGGTTTCTTTTCAATTCACTCCTTACAGTAAATGAAATAAGGAGAACATTATCTGGGGACAGGGGATGGGAAAGCTGCTGCCACTTCTGTCTTGCTGATATCCATCAAGCCTTATTTGCCACTCTGCCAAATCTGATGTTGGACAATTTATGGAGAAAGATTGGCAATTCTTTTCTAGTTCTGTAATTGAAAAAAAAGTCATTACTGCTTCAGGTCTGGATACTACATGCAGACCTTTCTTTTTCTCCTGAGAACTGGTAAACTTCTGAGGAGTTGGCTGAAGTGCTTATTATTCCCTCTGAAAAAAATCTGCGTTGGATGAAATTTGACAAGACAATTTTCTAACAGTAAAGAGAGTTAAACAGATACTGCCAGAGGCAAGCTATGTATATCAAATTTCTTACACCCTGCCGTACCTCCATAAGCATGACTTACAGCAGAAACAACAAATGTCCAACAGATATTCTTTTCAAGCTGTTAAGCTAGACTATCTGTATTTCACCTTAGTACATATTCTCAGCAAAAGCTTATTTATAGGCTTGCCTTAAATAGGAAGCTGGGATTTAAAGCTCACATAGCTCATTTATTTAGTGCAAACTAACTTACACAGCTAATTTACAGTCTAAATCAAGACACAGTAAGAGTGTAGTCAACAGGTTGAGAAGTGACTATTCCCCTCTATCAGTTATGAGACCACATCTGGAGTACTGGGTCGTTAGAGACTCCTAGTGCTACACAGACATTGACAGACTGGAGTGAGTCCAACAAAGGAACACCAAGATGACTGGGACTGGACCAGATCGCATTCAAAGTGGGGCTGAGGGAAGTTAGTTTGTTCAGCCTTAAAGAAGCCAAGGCTAAAAGTGAAACCTAACTACTGTCCACAACTACCAGGAGGGGCACAAGGCTGGGACAAAAGGCATTTGGTACAAGCCAGAACACGGGAAACTCTGACTAGATACAAGGAAATTTTGTCTTACTGTGAGAGCTGTCAGATCCTGGGATGGGCTGCCCAGTGAGGGCAGCATCTCTCACTTTGGAGATACCTAAAACTCTCCTGCAGACATAGCCTGGGAAAACTTCCTGTATCTAGACCTGCTTTGAGCATGAGGTTGAACGACAAGACCTCTAGAAGTTCCATCCAACCTATATGGTTCTATGATTCAATGACCCATGACTTGTTGTGGTTTATGGGATAGAAATTTAAGCGCAGACAAAAAAAAGTATCCACAGTTGATTCAGAGGTGATCACCCAGCAGCACATTTCACATTGAACAGCCCATTTGTCGCTTGACTCTTTCTACCCTGGATGTTAGTGTTTTCACAGGCTTTTGGTTCAAGGTGGTGTTTATGGGGTGCTTAAATTCCACTCTTTTATGAGCAGTAAGAACTGCTGTTGTTTACTGGAAATGCATTTCCATTAAGCATTTCAATTGTGCCTGAACACAGAATCACCTTGTAACAGGAAATAACACCTTTGTCTCCCTTGCACGGGAAGCCAGCCCTCACTAGCTTAACAGCTTCTAGGAACTTGCACATCTTCTTGACTTTCTCTAGGAGTTCAGAAATGAAAGTAAGGAACAGCCTTTCCTTAGCTATGGGATCCTGAGCTGGACAAACTGTAAAGATTTGTATCATTTCACTGTGCTCTCCCAGACACTGGGAGCAGCAAAAATATATGTTAAGCTAGAAAGAATGTGCAGAGTGTAGTAGCAACACCCTTGAGATGAGTGAGACACCACTGTTGACTATTTGTAAGAGAAGGAAAAGGAAGAACTGCAGGCTGTTACATCCATATATTATACGAGCGCTTTAATTACTAAAACTCATGGCATGCATTTATGTCTGCTGATAGACTGAAAAATAAATCCTACAATTAAATTGACTTGGGAAATGAAATAAACAGGGGTAGGAGAATTGAAACTCCTGACTCTTTATTTAGTCATCAAAGAAATCTATTTTGCAACAAGCTAGGAGCATTCCATTAACGGTCTCAGAAGTGCTGAAGGACTAAGAGCAAGGCCCTTCGTGAAAAGATAGCCTGAATTAGTAAAGATCTAAGGGGGTTCTCAAGACATGTTTTGAATTTCAAAAACAACTGTAAATTGCTGAAGTTACTCCTTGATACTCCATTTGCATTCTATAATCTTGATAAGAGCATAATATTGAGCTATAACCAAAGCAAGGACCATTAGTTTTGACAAAGCAGGAGCTCTTGTGCAGAGTCTCCTTTGGAAGAACAGGAGGACAGAAGATATGCTGCTGATCCTCAAAACTACCTGAAATATAAATGTAAATTTACGTGAAAGACAACAAGTAAAGGAGCATTCTTGTTTCTGGGTAAAGGCTGCTGTTAGATTTGGAATGAGAATGTTCCAAGCATCAGTGCTGTAGACACAGAGCAAGCAGAGTCTTCTGTTTCCCGTTCTTGGGAGCGGCAGCTAGGGCTGAAGCACACTGAGGGAGTCAGGCCCGCCAGCTGTGAAGGAGAAGACCCCCCTTGAACCTCAGAAGTTACACCTAGGAAAGAGGCACGCCACAAAACACCGCGTAGAGCCTTCTGATGGATCTGAGGAAGGCAGCCCCTACCAGAAGGGCAGCAGTGCGGGCTGGAGCTAGCCCTTGCTTAAGCCGGCTGGCAACAGAGGTTTTTGAAAGGTTACCGAATATAGAACTAAATAAATACAGCAGCTGTTGTCTCTGCCTTTGCAGCCTCGTAAATAAGCATGTAGTCTTTTATTTGGCTCTTGATAGAATATGTAAATGCTTTGTTCACCCTCACACCTGCCCTGGCAATATCCACACCTCCTTAGGAGGCGCAGGCAGTCCGTGCAGGCTGGGCTGCTTGTGGCAGGGGTTTCAGCCGCCGTTCGGAGCACAGGCACCCCCTCGACACTGCTCCAGGAGACAGTTCGGGCACTGGGGAAACGGGGCGGCAGGCTCAGGCGTGAGGCGCGTACCTCAGCTCGGCACTGCCCCGCTTCCCCGTCCTCCAAACCCCTTTTCCCGCCGGCAGCTCTGCGGCTGTCCGCCTCCTCAGTGAGGCGCAGCCGGCACAGCACGGAACGGCCGCCCGGAGCCCCCTTCCCGCGCCCAGGAGACAGCGGGCGGAGCCGCGGCCCGCCCGCCCGGTGCTGCGGCTGCAGAGCCGGCCCCGCCCGAGCCCTTCCCCGGCCGCCCTGTCCCGCCCCGTCCCGCCCCCCCGCCATGCGGGGGCCGCTGCCGCCGCCGCCTCCAAACTTTCGACGGGCCGCGGCGTGCGGTGCCGCTGCCCCATCGGCAGGGAGGAGAGAGCCGCCTCGGTGAGTGTGAAAGGGAGGGCGGCGGCGGGAGTGCGGAGGGACCCGCCGGGTCGGGCTGGGGGAGGCGGGAGCAGCCGGAGGGGTCTGCGCTCCCAGCCCTGCCCTGCTCGGCGCCGGTGGCATAGGCGGCGGTGGCCGCGCTCGCCTCCCCGGAGCAGGAGGGAGGTGCATGTGGATGGGAAGGGGGGACCGAGGAGCGCGGCCGGCGTGGGGCACGGGCGGGCTCCGCGCAGCGCCGGAGCCGGGTGCCTTCCCGCGGGCAGGTGCCTGGGGAGCGGCGGGGGCAGCGCGGCACCCCTGAGGCACGCGTGGCGCCACCTTCGCCTCCAGCAGCCCCAAACCCTTCCCCAGCGCAGGCACTGCGGTCCTGATGGAGATGCTGCTTGTTAATGTAATCACGTATTTCGCTCTCTTGCTTACTTGCTCTCAGAACCAGGGTAAATCCTCCACGGACCTTCCTCTGCCCGAGTTAGATGCAGTCTGATGCCTGACCTGAGAGTCTGACTGCTGGGGGAAAAAAACAAACGGGACAAAACCCTCAGTGCTGTGCAGTATGCAAGGCGTGTGAATAAATGCCAGAGTTTGTACCAAAAAACAGCAGAAAGCCAAACACTACCTGAGGTAGGAAATGCCACCTCGGTTTCCCCGGTACTCTGAAAGCAGCTGATTCTTACCTGTCCCACCGACAACGTCAAACTTATCCAGTTTATTTCATGGCTTACTGACATGCTGGCTTGGCTCTGCTGGAAACCCTTGCTGTCCCTCCTCCCTCCCTCAGCTTTGTCTTATTGACAAGACCAAAACACCTTTCGTCAGCCGAAACAGGTAGTAACAAATAAAATAAAAGTGGCAGAACAAAAGAAGGTTTTGCTAAGAAAGGGTAGGGTTGGGAGTAGGAATCAACAGAAAGTCAGGGACTAGAGAAACAGGTGAGAATATTTTGGGGAAGAAAGGGATGCTACATTTTTTGGCTGAGCTACATCCTCCTCCCTGGATTCACGGCAAAGAAGGGAAAACTCGTGAAATGTGCCTTCCCTCTCACCCTTCTACTATAGTATGTAAATATGACCTGCTTTTACTTTGCACAGAAAAAAATATGATATTTTGGAGCACCTGACAGTCCTGGGACCTCACCAAATCTCTAGTAATATATGCAAGCGTAATCCTTGGCTGTAGGTTGAAGGAAAAAGCTCAGCAGAGTTCTGAACTGTATAGCTTTGGCTGTGTGAATTGTGGTGGATATCTTACATTTTTAACCTGGTGGACTAAAGGTGTATTGATGAGGAATCCTTTCCTGCCATCCGTGCTTAGGCTAGTAGCTGGTAACTGATTATATTACTAGAAACTGTAGGGTAAGCTTGTACAAACAGCTGGTACATCTTAGTTACGTATCTCACAGTGTTTCACGTCTCAGGCTTGCACTGTTAATTGTACAGTAAATGTAAACTAAACAGCATAGCATAATTCTGACTGGTTTAGGTAGAGGAAAAATACCTTTCAGTTCATGCAGCTGATCTGTTGCTTTTGGAAGAAGAGTTTGCACTGAGAAATTCTTTGGGATATTGTGTGGGATGCAAGCAAACACAAAGGGCTCAGTCACCTGCTGGCAGACAATGGTCGGTTCTCTATTAGGAAATCACTTCTAAGGATGTCACTGATAGGTGTTAATGGAGACAGAGGCAGCGATGAAAACCTACAATGAAGTGGATCTGATCTTAAAAAAAATACATATATAATTTTTAAAAAGCCATGTAAAACCTAAGGCATTAATAGCTAGACTGTCTCTTTAGGCAGACCTGAATTCAAGATGGATTAAACTATGTGGAACACCTGATGGCAAGAAAGCAACATTTCTTTACTCTTGCTTTCTTTAGGGCATGTATGAATGGGGAAGTAGAATTAGTAACTCAGGTTTGGCTTTCCCGTGGGTGGCAAACAGTGGTGTTTGCTCTCAGGGAGCTTACCAGGCACTGGCAATTTCTTAAATTAGTATTTTCTCAGGTCATGTGAAGGAGTCCCTGGGTGCACAGCACTTGCTTAGCATGCCACCCGTGATCTGGGCAGTCTGCATGGGGACATGCAGGTTTTACATAGGATTGAAGTCCAAGTCAGCAATTGACTATAAAACATTGATATATCCACCCATGCCTATTGAAGTCTTAGGGCAGCACAGGATTTGGCTCAGCCTGTGTAGGGAAGGCAACAAAGTGTGATTTCAATGCCAGTGGTGAAATTCTTACTGACATCAGCAGGGGAATGATTTGCTCTTCTCTTTGAGTGCAGTCAGAAATGACTCCCTGATTGGCAGCCTCCAAGGAGCTGTGTTTTCTCAAACATTGCACAGAAAGGAAATATTATGTATAACTGAGTTTTAATTGTTCCTTGAGTTAATTTCAGCAGGAATAGGTTACACAGTCATTTCAGAGAAATGCTATTATTTCAGTTCTGTTGCAGCAGTATTTTTGCTTGTCTTGTGGCATGAACTTTTCTAAAAGAAAGTTTCTTAAAAAAAGACCTCAGTAGTTACTTCTCTGGTATTAAGGAGGGGCACAAACCTATAAGAATGTAGTAACTATTTAACGGAAACACTTTCCATTAAGGAAAAGCTGGAAGATTGTTATGCTAATAACAGTCTGGATGGTGCCATTCCCTGTAGAATTCCCATAGGTATTAATGGAAGTTTTGTGCTAAATCAGCAGTAGTTTTAGGTAGTGGATTGTAAAAAAGGATATGCTACCCAGCAGGATCTTAATCCTTCTGCACTTACTTAGGCAAACTTTGTCTTTGAAATGCTTTTGAAATCTGTCCCAATTTTCAGCAGGAGTCATGCCTGAATAATATTACGGGATCGGGCTTCAAATGTAAGGGCAACAGAATTTAAATATATTAAGACAGATCTTCTCTTAATCCTGAGATGTAGAATGTGGGTTAGAGGAGGAAGGAGCTCTAGCTTTAGCTCATTACTTCTTGTCTTGGCCACCACAGACTGATTTCTCCACATGTTCTTGTACTTTTTTGTTTTCAGGGACAGCCCTGTTGCTTAGACCAGGCTGCTGCAAGGATGGGGCCCCTGGAAGCAGGTGGCAAAGAAAACCAGACAGATGAAATGAAAATGGAGCTGTTTACCAAGCTGTACTTGCCGAGATACACCACACCGCTCAACGAATTGGCTCTGGACCCTAAACCAGAACTGAAGGACAGCACAACGCTAGTTGAAGTGCAGATAATCCTCATCTTTGCCTACTGCTCCATCATCCTGCTGGGGGTAATCGGGAACTCCCTCGTCATCCACGTGATCATCAAGTTCAAAAGCATGCGCACAGTGACTAACTTCTTCATTGCCAACCTGGCTGTGGCCGACCTGCTGGTGAATACACTGTGCCTGCCCTTCACTTTGGTTTACACACTGTTGGGCGAATGGAAGCTCGGCCCGGTGTTGTGCCACTTGGTGCCTTATGCCCAGGCTCTTGCTGTGCACGTGTCTACTGTTACTTTGACTGTGATCGCTTTGGATCGGCATCGCTGCATTGTCTACCACCTGGAAAGCAAAATCTCTAAGCGAATCAGCTTCCTGATCATAGGAATTACCTGGGCAGTCAGTGCCCTGTTGGCAAGTCCTCTGGCCATCTTCCGTGAGTACTCATTGATTGAGATAATTCCTGACTTCAAGATTGTGGTCTGCTCTGAGAAGTGGCCAGGGGAGGGGCAGCTTAACTATGGCACCATCTACAGCGTCTCCATGCTCCTGATCCAGTATGTGCTGCCTCTGGCAGTCATCTCCTATGCCTACGCCCGTATTTGGACTAAGCTCAAGAACCACGTCAGTCCTGGGGCAGGGAATGACCACTACCACCAGCGGCGGCAGAAAACCACCAAGATGCTGGTGTGCGTGGTTGTGGTGTTTGCTGTCAGCTGGCTGCCATTTCACACCTTTCAGTTAGTCAGTGACATTGACAGTCAGGTGTTAGACCTGAAAGAGTACAAACTGATCTACACAGTGTTTCACGTCATTGCCATGTGCTCAACGTTTGCTAACCCCCTTCTCTATGGCTGGATGAATAACAACTACAGGACGGCCTTCCTCACGGCCTTCCAGTGCGAACAGCGGCTGGACTCCATCCACCCTGAAGTATCAGCAGGTTTCAAAGCTAGGAAGAAACTAGAAGCAAAGAGGATTCAGTTCCCTGGAGACTCTTTCACACAACCTACCAATGTCTAAGATGCCTGACTTTAAAGAAGAAATGAGTATGTTGTGGAAAAAGGGTTGAATCCATTTTCACACATGCACTTTTAAGGCACAGTTTTATTCATAAATGGTGAAAGAGAAGTAGCAGGAAAGTTGAGGCAAGTGGTATGATTTCAGGGCAGTCGATTGGCACCAAGAGTATGTAACTATACCACTCCAAGGAAATATAAGGGAGAGAATTTGTTTATGGCTGTCTCTAACAGGGTAAGAGATGCCTCCATCCCTCCTGTCTCTTCTTGACAAGTCTAAATGACAAAGGCAGAGTTTGCTGGTTTTGCTATAGGAAGGCAAATGTCTGATTTGTAGCACAGGAATATTGATGGCGGGAGCAGATGATGTTTATGTTGCATATGGAGATGGGGAGAGCAGAAGTCTGCCAGGAGAATGGAGCCTGTCTGGGGGGGAATGGGCTGTGCTGGTTAAAGCGCTAACTTTTCAGATCTCTCCCACAGGTGCCTTTTGCAAAGATAAGGGAAATAAGGAGAGAAATATGTTACTGTTTTTTATTTGTACTGAAGTACTTCAGAGCATTTGAAACAGATTAGGGGCGAAAAAAGAAAAGAGAGAAAAACCACACACACACACCAAAAACCAAACAACAGATTCAATGTGAAGAGAGGTCAAGTTTCTGCCTAAAATGAAATGTGGGTTTTGGTCAATTAAATAGCGTAAAAAGTCATTCCTTAAGAATCAGCTGTGGTTATGCTGGTGAGAAAATCACAAGCCTGTGACCTGATCAGTCATTCCTTGCAGATCCCTACCTTTCATTCCGTGCTGGGAACAGCTCACAAAGGCAATGCTTTAGAGTGGCATTTGAGGGCAGGGGATGCAGGCTCAGGTCTTCTGTGAGCACTTCATAAACTGCCAATATTTTGATTTTCAGAACCTGCTTAAATGTCTAACGTGTTATTAACTCCACAGGCTTTGAATTGTTGCTGCTTTCTCCCTGGATAATAAAACAGCAGATAATTTTGATCCTCTGGAAAAGCTGCTAGATGGTAATGTGCTTTTCCTTATTGTGGTTTTATGTCACACACTCATCTCGTCTTGGAGCTTTTTCCATCTTTAGCCTTTGTAAAAATTAAGAACATCTGAATGACTGTAACCTAATAACAGTATGCTAGGTTTATGTGATAACTTATCAGTTATTCTGCATGCTGTAGTTAATAGTTAAATTCCTTTTTTTTTGCTCAGGTATAAAATTTTAATCTGTTTACTGTGTTGTACACAGCAATGTTCAACTCTTCTGTGTCTTTGTTTAGCCTCTTTGAACTCATTAAAGAGATGAAGAAAATTTCAATCCATGTTTATTCCAAGCTGCCCTGTTGCTTATCTGGAATAAAAATAAGCGTGATACTTTCACTTGGAGTCTCTTTCCACAGCTACATTTCAGCTGCCTCATTTTTTTTCTCTCCATTTTTCATTGTTCCTAAATTCAATGTGTTCCCTCTTACAAATTAAAACCCAACATAACTCCAGTACTGAAGTGTTAGCAATGTAACGGATGGTATCCGATCTTTATCAAGTGGAGAAATTCATCTTTGTGTATGCAGTATTTGGCACCATCCTTTAAATATCCATGAAATCATTCGGACTTGGATTTTCATGAACAGAGAAGGGAGGTCTAGAGAATTAGCTAGTGTTTACTCAAGCAGTATCCATCATTCTTAAACAGTTTTACAAAAATAGATTAATTCTCAACCATGTTGAGAACATGATATTGTCCACAAGTTATTTTTGTCCAAGTATTAATAATATCCAAAATGTAAGCTCAAAATGTTATGGGTGAGGAAGGATTACAGAAGTCTGCAATTATTATGGGCATCAGTCATATATATCAGTTACAGTTGACTGTGAACCCTTCATCAAAAGTATTATTGCCACAAATAGCCTCCTTTATTTAAAAAGCAAATGGTTTAAAAGTTCTGTTTCAACTCTTTTAAGCCTGTTAGAGTGTGGTATATAGACAGTTTTGAAGTAACCATGACAGCGTGTGCAAAAGCTACAATTGCTGGGCTAATTCTCCATAATTTCAAGTCTGCTTTATGTCATTCTGTATAAAAGTGATTAATTACAAATTATCTTTCAGTCTATTTCATGGTATCTTTATTTTACTTCTTCCTGAGCTTTCTCTGGAGCCACTGTGTTGAGCCAAAGTTGGTGTACTAATTCATTGCACTGCTTTGTGTGGAGGTGAAAATGCACTGCTTTGTGTGGAGGTGAAAAATTAGACATATTGTCACCAAAACCAAGGAGGTAGCAACATCCCTCAGTTGCCCCAAATCCCAGCTGTCAGAAGGACGTGGAAACCAGCGTTTGTCCTCATTTACTCCTAAGGGAAAGTGAACCTATAAGCAGGCTCTAACCATTGGACTGAGGAGTCTGCGGGGGAGCCTCTGCTTTGCCTGAAATAGGAACTGGAATCCATGTCTCCCCATTCACCTTTTAGTGCTTTAATTAGGTTATTTAAAGGCACTACATTCTTTTCCTGTTGCAAAAGTACAAGTTTTACACAAAGCCAAAGAACACCAGGAGTAACCCTCATTGAAGAATTTGCAAGTAGGCAGTGGGGCACCCAAAATGAAATGTCATCTCTGATTCAGAGCAAGAATTTGAACCAATGCACCTCAGTTCTCAGGAGAGTGACCTAGCCAGCACACTGCAGCCTCTCCTGAGCTAGCAATGTACGTCTTCTTAGAGCTTTTCTTTTGTATACAAAATAACTAAACTTCGAATATCATGATTTTATGGGCAGGTGGTTATGACCTTCTCATGGCACTCGAGTTCTGGGCCAAGGATATCAAACCAGACATAAACAGAATTTAGGTTAGCCCGGCCGTGTTCTTCATGAGTACTTCTACTATAAAGATGCTGCAGTACAAGCAGGAGGAGAGCAAGGAGGGTAGCATCATGCTCATCTCTGAGAGGGTCTTACTTGGGGCTCTTCTTTGGGATTGGTTTATAAAAGGGAGACCTATCCACCACATGGATCCCATCAGATGTAATCTAGGATCTTAGCTGTTCCGCATTTGGTTAGTTCTGGGCCTCGCTGGAAGAACATGTATTGGTGCCTTGCAAATTTTACTGGCAGAATTGCGTCTCCAGGCTTAGGCAACAGCAGAGTACTGAACAGTACATAATTAGACATGTACAGCTGCACCAGTACTTTCTCCCAGCACTGGCTGGGCACAAGCCAGCTCAAGCCTGAAGGCAAAAGAGCGTGCACTCCCCTGAGGCTTTCACGCTTTGCCTTGGAGGAGGACATAGCAGCTTGGGACCACCACTGCAGGCACAGCACCATGCTGCTTCCAGGTGAGTGTTAAAAGTCATGTTGCCTCTTCAGGGCTACAGCCAGTGGAGTACAAGTGGAGAAGGGGACATCATCCTGAGGAAGTTTGCCAAGGTCTTACAGGTGGCCAGTGAAGCTGGGTTTTTGGTATGTAAGGACAGCACTGAACCATCTTGCCTGGCCCTATGAATAATCTTCCTTCACTGAGAACTGACATCTCCACATAGAGCAGGAGACTATCACTGAGCGGAAAGTATATCATTGTGAACCTGACAAAAAAATAGATTGGAAGGTATAAGCAAGTAAAATAGAGTGACTAACCCTGGACAACAAATAGGTTTAGTATACATATCTATTTCTACATAAATTGTACACCAGGGTTGTGCAAAATCTGGTAGGATTATATTTGTTGTAAATAATTGTCTGTAGCTGCACAGTTGGTATAACCATGTCTTGTATAAAACGTGTAATGGACATACATACATACATTGCCAAAATATTAATGACTCATGTTAGATAACACTAAGAGTAGTAACTGGATGAAAAATATTATCTGCATTTTATCTGTCAGAGCACAAAAGAACCACTGAATTCACAGATTAGTATAATCCATTTCCTTGCTTCATAGTTTCTAAACTCCCTCAGGGATTTTTCATATATTAATCCAAATAATGACCTTACGGGATGAATTTTGTCTTTGGATCCTTGAATTATTTACCTGGTACCATCATTATAAATGCTACTCTACAATAAGGGAGCTACTTCGTGCCAAATTACAGGTTCTTTCCCCTAATAACCTAGGAGATGTATGTAAATCTATGCAAGGTTAGTATTGCTGAATAGCCATGTTTTTAACACTGCAGTGTAAATGCTTATTTATGCAATCGATAGTGATTTTCATATCTTAATTTTTAAAAAAAGTATTAAATTGGATGTTATTTTAGAAGAAAATGCAAAGATAGGGAGGAAATCTGAAGCTACTAAAACTGGAGAAATAGGAAAGTCAGAGGATGAGTGGCTACTTCAAGAAACGAGGAGAGAGCAAGAAGGGGGTTAGTGAGGATGTAATTGATTTATAGACTTTCCTTGTTGCCTTAGTCTGAGCAGTGAGAGAAACGTGTTAAAATGAAATCAGGGCAAATGAAGACACAGATCAAAGAGCAGTGTTGCCCGGGGAAAGTGAGGAACATTGAGGAGAAATTCATGTGGTCATATGAGCCTTCAAATTCACATCATGTTCTCAAGGAAGTAAACCCGTGTCTGTACATTATTTCACCTAAATGCAATATAGGTAAACAGCTCCGTACTCATAATGTATCAGAAGCAATGGATGTGTTATTAATTCTAGCCAGTACATGGGATGAATAATGCATACATACTCTTCATAAGCTCATTTCAGATGGGATATATGAAAAAATTGGTGCTTGCGTTAAAATCTTTCCCCTCTCAGACTTTACTGAGCTCCTCTGGAAGGAGACAGCTTCAAGCTATAAAATTTAAAGACTGTGGAATTACAAATCTGATGATGGAGGCACATTTTAGCTTGCAAAAATTATTATAATTTTTTTTTTTTTTGCTGATACTGCACAAGAGAAACATACTGTGGTTTGCTTCTTGGACCTGGAGCTGAATTTGCACAGCTGGAGTTTATATGAAACAGACTTTTACTTGTATACTTTACAACTCTCATAATCTACTAACCCTGAGATACAGGATGTTTTCAACAGTAGGATCCATGCTTACATATCCATGGGGCCAAACTGTTTCTATTCCTTCAAGGTTGCACAGAAAAATAGAGGTCTGAGGCATTTCTTCTATTTAATGGCATCCCCCAAAATTAGAGCTGGATTTCAAAGTTTGTTGGCAGCACTCTGACTTTTTCATTTATTTAAGGTAACCAAGCTGGTGAAATAGCTAGCCTTGCCCTCTTGGCATGCTGGCTCAAGACAAACCCATCCCAGCAGAGCATGGCTGTGGTTACCCAGCCATTCCTCACCAAATCGAACCTGAAGATAGGAGCTGAGATAGAGACACCCTTCTCCATGGATGGTGAGGATTGCTCCTGGCAGCAGGGCTGGGAGGAAATGTGAATCAGTTTTTCAGCACTTTTAACCTCTGTCTATGTCACTGTGAAGACAATGCATGTTGCATTCAGTGGTATTTCATTCCAGTTACACTCTGATGCAGATGACTCCACAGAGTGTAAGTGTGCAAGTGCCACATGCCTACTACCCCTCAAGTTCAGCATAGTTCAGCTTCCAGAGCCCAAAGACAGCTGACAGTAAGCATCCACATACACTCGTGTACTGCGCACATGGAAACTGTGTACCAGCTCAGGGAGAGCTGAGATGGCTGTCTGTAGGTCAGTTAGGCTGGGCTGGTGACACTGTCGCTGTGGCAGAGTGCCCCTCAGGCTGGCTCATTCTGTGTGCCTTAGTGCTAGATTAAAGCTAGCTCTGGTAACTCCAGCTGTGTCTAGCACTGACGTGCCCTGGGGCACCAATAGCTGATGGCCACTTTGTAATAATAGGTGAAGTGAGTCCTGGTAGACTCCACCACTTCAGCAGTGCATTTCTGCCCCATGCCTCCATCAGCCATCCTACTCGTACCAGAACTGAACTGGCAGGGAGATCTGCAGGGAAGAATATTTTACACCTAAGAAGTGATAATGTTCTTATGCTGACAAAAACACTGGCTGACAGGCGGTTATGCCAAAATATAAATACTTTAAGACAGAGTTGGATGCAGCCATGGTGGGGTAGGAGCATGCAGCAGCACAAGCTCTCCACTGTCACCACAGCACGACACTGATGCTGCTCTAGAGGCTGCTGGTTGGAAGGGGCAGAACAAACTTTCTGACCCAGAAGAGCTGCCTCGATCGAAGATGTGGTTTTCCATGGTCTGATTTATCTCATGGGACAGGAACTTCTTGTCAGGAACAGGTGATTTAATCTGCTCTCACAGTCTCTATGACATCTTGCCGGATTTCTATAAACTCTCTGGTCACATCTGTTTGTTAGAAAGATCAGTTCCTTGCTTTTGCATAAAAGTCCCATGATACAAAAAATCAACAATAAAAAAAATGCCAAATGTTACACTTTGCAGCCTGATCATCTTTATCTCAGAGGAGCTAATGATTTCCTTGCACTCAATGGAGGTTCATTTGAAACTGTGAAGGATCAGGAAAATGTGGAGGAGTATTTCCTCAGCGTGGACATCTACCTCTGCTTGTGCAAAACCAGTCAGAAGCTTCGTGTGTTTTCATGCATTCTTGAAGTTTGAAACAATATAACTGCTGGCTGATTATTTTTAAATTAGACCATAAAATAGGTCTGTAAAAATAAAGTTTAAGAATACCACACTTTGAGGAAACTACATCATTACTTACAAGAGGCAAGGACACAAACAAATAATATTTCATACCTACGACCGTAAAGATGCTTTATAACGAAAGCTGAAGACTACAGATTTTTTCATTAAAACATGAATTTGGCTTTATCAATTTACTTAGGAATTATTTTTTTTTTCAGACAAGCTCAGCAAAATCCTAACTCCACTTGGTCCATTTATTAAAGTCAGTAGTCTTTTCCTGTAAGAAATACTAGCCTCACTAAACATGCAGTTTGTGGAGATACACGTTTCTGATCAAACTTTCCTTTTAATTATTGGAATAATACTGTGGAAAACAATGAAGATTGTCTAAGAAATCACTACATCAATACTGATTTTAGCTGTGTGGACTGTAATTCACCCCAACACCTCACAATTTTTTCTTCTAAAGATATAGAGACCCTTAGCAAAAAAGGACAAACATTGCTATCCCTGTACCAGAGATGGGAAAATCAGGCAAGTAAACGGATTACTGTGTGTCCTGTGGTCCATGCTCACTGCCTGTGTGTGGGGGCAGCTTGCTATGTCAGATGGCTGAAGCTGAAGGCTTCCACACTATCTGTAGAATTAGTCTGGGAGTCCCTCTGATTACAGCTATTTCGCTAAATAAAACAAGAATAGAAAGTGAAGCTGAGCAGTGTGCTGCTGGTAGTCCACATCACTGAATTAGCATGCTCCTTGACACTGTTTCGGACTCTGCCAGCTAACACTCCCCGAGACAGAGTTTATGCAGATGCGCAACAGACTGGTCCAAGTAGATTATGTGGCCAAAACTGATATGGTTCTCTCTGTTCTCCAGCACTGTCCCCAGTGGTAGGTTAATGGTTGGACTTGATGATCTTAGAGGTCTTTTCCAACTGAGGCTATTCTATGATTCTATAATTCTACGACCTCAAACATGACCTCAGTGCCACCTCTCAGGGTATACAGCACACACCCATGGGTTCATGCTATGAAAATCCTTCAGCAGTGGACTGCAGTATGACTCTCCCTTGACTCCAAAGTCTCTGAAGATGTTTCTGAGGGATAGAGGGACACCCAACAAGGTGCAGAGGAGACTGAAGGCTAAATACCACAAAATCTGCAGAAGAGCTACTGCTGGTATACATTACCTGACCACAGGGCCAGAAGAACAGTGCACTGCCCAGTTTTATTGAGCTGTAGCCTCTGCGTCTGAATTTCCTTGCATGGAGAAGGAGATTCTCCATCCTTCTACAATGGGTAAGCCAATGTGTAGGCAGCAAGGATTTTCCTGAGTGCTGTACTCAAACCTCAACCTAATTTAGTAGTATAGTTGTGATTGCTGTGAGCAAATAGTAGAGCTAAAACTAGGATACTGCAGGTCTCTGAAAGCAAAAATACGAAAACCCCAAATATTTCTGTCCTGTTGTCTGTGTGGCCAGCCTGATTCATTATTGTTGTTACTGTTTATTTGCTTTGCACAGCTATCATAACCAGTATGAACTGCATATATATCTATGTATGTGTATACGCGTATGATCTCTCTCTCTCTAATCTCTAGCACTATTTCTGTATCTACATCTATATCTAAACCAAAGTGAGGTTTCAGTCTGAAAGGGCTCAAAGCCTAAGTACTATGTAAGCTTAGAGATAATGGTTACTTGCATGGTAACGGCAACATAAAATATTATGGAAGTTGTACTAGTCAGTATGGTATGTAGGGGTCAAGAAACCCCAGTTGGGTAACATTAATTCCTGCTTCTGTAGGTGATCGGTGAAATTTTAGTGACAGGGATGCACAGTTTATGGTCTCCAGTGTTGAGATCCTCCATGAGTCATCTTAAGACAGAGGAATAATTGCCAGGACAAGCAGAACTAGAAATGAAGAAAGGATTAGATGATAACAAAGGCAGCCTCACTGTGTATGGCAAGTTTGCTTCCTTCGAAGTTGAAAATCCATGGTTAGATCAGTTTAACTTGGATCAAAGGTAGAAAGAATACATTACATTCAGGATCCTCATTTTTATTTGCTTTTTTTCTTCTAATGTGGAAGCAAAAGGGCTGCTATCCAACTCTGTGTATAATTGATTACCAGGACATAAATTGAAATGAAAAATAATGCCCTCCATAATTGCTATTCAAAAGTCTAAGCTTGAAATACACCCTAAAAGGATGCTTGCAGGTTTATCAATCCCATTCATCATTCTTTCCCTTTTACTACTTGTGTCTATGCTATGCATACTGATTTTAAACATCAGAAGCAGCTGCTTTTCTGACTCTTAAGTTAGCTGGAAACCCCAATGGTGTGTTGGCTTATTCTTGATAAACTACTATCTAGTGTCTCTCATAATCAAAGATCAGACAGTAACTTCTTCTAACCTTTCTTTGTGTTATTTAGATATTCCTGACAAACTCTTAGAACACTTCATCATCTCATATGCATGTGTTGCATATGTATGCTAGAGATAATTTCTGGCTTCTCTGATTTTCCTATAGTAGAATATAGCTGTTCAAATCCATTAAAAGAAAAATAAAATCCAATCCCTCATTTTTATCACTTAGTTTACTACTTGTCTGGGGCATAATACAGGTGATGCTAGGAATTTTCTATCTCTCTGTGAGACTATATATATGAGATGTGTTGTGGTAGCTTGATATATGTATAGTTTGGTACTATAAAGGAGACTAGAGTCTTTGGCTGCATAATGCTTAAGTCTTGCTTTCTGTATAAAACCTCCATGCCTACAACTTCAACAACTATCTCAAATCACTATGTAAACCCCTGTAATTCAGCACCAATAAAGCAGCAGAAAGAGCTGCATGGGTGCTTGATGGGACAAGAGGGCAGGATGAGGCAGTCTGCACCACTCATGCCTCCCGATAGTCATGTAACTTGAAAGATTCTGAACACCAGCTCAAGAAGGTGTTTTGCTTACCTGTTTTGTCGTGTTACACAGAAAGTCGTTTGTCCTTTCTGGTGCACACAGATACCCATTGTGTGGGCTCTGTTGCTGAAAGGGCAGGATCCTGGGGAACAAAATGCACAGGCCTTTGCATGGGATGCTAGCAGCACTATAGTGTCCTTGAAATATCCCCTCTTTCATCTTTCATCGCCCATCTCTCCACCCAGTTTGCTACAAAAGAGATTTTCCTCTTGGGATCTATGAGTGACAGTCCTTCACAGACTGTTTTACAGCCTTATGTCTTTGCAAATCCAAAACAACTGACATTTAAACAGCAGGGAAGAGCCAACAGTGCAAACAGAACTACAACTCTATCACAGCAGGGCTTCCTGTTTAAAGTAAATTAAATACTGACTTGTCAAAGAAAAACAGGTAAAATTGGGAAGGCCGAGTACTGATGCCTCTTTTTGTTCTTTACTTATGTTGATAATTTCAGGTTAGAAACTGCATTCATGTTTTTCTACGAAAGTTCCACCTATCCAGTATCACAGTTGCTGATGCAAAAAGCAGACTGAAGAGGTAAACTATTAAGACTGCTTTTTCCATCACAAACAGCACTTCTAATCTTTGTACCAGTGGGCGTGTGATTCTTGGTGTTGGTGTTTGTATCAACTCCTGCAAGCTGATGTGCTTACTGCTGAACTTTGATGAACAGTTACCAGCTTCTGTTGCCTACCAGAGGAAGGCAAATTTCAGTGAAAGCCGATTTTGAATTTAGGCTTCCAAATCCCTTTTATTCTTCTGAAAATCTCCCCATAAGCAATTTCATACCTTTAGATATGCATACATTTAGCTCACATTGCCAGCACTCCTTCAGTTGCATGGAAGCATCAGCAGCATCTGACTGAAATTTCATGGGACCTATCTTACCACCCCGACTGGAGGTGGCTAAGTAGTGGGTCTTCATTTTACCTGGCTGCTTTGCAGCCTTAAGTAAGCACATATACTCTCAGGCACAGGCTGGAGCACTCTCTGGATGGAAAGCTTGCAGATGCTTGATTGCCCTTCGTAAAGATCTGGTTCGTCCATGAGGATGTAACAAGTTCGAAGGACCAGGCCCTCGAGAGCTCAGTCCATCAGCAGGTCTCCCTAAGCCTGACACCTAGCAAAGCCAATGGAAAGCATGCAGTTTGAGTAGTTTGCCACACTTCTTTCCTTGCAGTGGTGCCTACACCATAGGATGGCAATGAAGAGTGACTTTTAGCAGAGTTATCTGGAAAAAGCGTGTATTATTTTCAGTATCTCCACTGGTATTTTAGAGACCGTGGATTTGTCTGTAGCACCTGTTAAGAAACTAAGAAACTAAGATTCTATGAACTCACCACAACCCTCCTGAAAAGCATGACATGCCTTCATGTGGCCATGCTTTTACCTCTGCCTCATTTCCTGAGGCGCTTTACTGATCACTCCTGAGTACTTCCCTCTTGGCTGTCAATAGGTTGGGCTTTAATGTTCAGAAATACCTTTAATGGCTTGAGTCTTTAAGCAAGACAGCTCTCATCCTTCCTCCCCACATCCTCCCCTAGAAAGGTGTTGCTGACTCATTTCCAAACAATCCTGTTTGATAATATGGGTACGGATCAGGAAACTGGTTTCTTCAAAACACTATGAAATTGCTTTTGCAATTAAAAACACCAAACAAGCCCAGCACAGGCGGCATTTGAAATAGGGGTGTATAAATTCATATTTATAATGTCCAAAAGTCATATAGAGCCACATTTAGATTCTGATTCTCTCAGAGGCCTTTGCCTGCTGCAGATTTCAGTTTCTCACTAGACACCTTTCGAGAGGAAAGAGTTGAAAGCCAACCCTGAACACAAACAGCCTGGTTTCATCATCCAACCTTAAAAGGACAAAACCTACATGGAGAATTGGCTATTAGTTTTCAACAGTTCATTGGGGTTTCATTTTTTTATTAAAACGCACATCTTAGCTGATTTTTCCAACAGCTCATTTTAAAAATATGGTCTTAGGTTATGTTCCTAGTATATTTTGATAATGCAACTGCAGGGCTGGTAAAAGAGACATGTAGGCTGTTAAGGCACAGATGTGTTCCCATTGCTCGTAATCTTGGAAACACTTAATGCAGACCTTGCTAGATCTGAGCACTGTGGCACCTAGCAACTCAGGAGTACTTCAATCCTAATGTACTTTGACAGGTATTTTATTCAGATGAACAACATAGAATCACTATGGTTGGAAAGGACCTCCAGGATCATCAAGTCCAACCTTTATCCCATCATCTCCCTAACCACTAGACCATTAGACCATGGCCTCAAGTGCTTCATCCACTCATTTTTTAAACACCTCCAGGGATGGTGACTCCGCCACCTCCTTGGGCAGCCTGTTCCAGTGCCTAACCACCCTCTCAGTAAAGAATTTCTTCCTGATATCCAACCTAAACTTCCCCTGATGCAACTTGAGGCCATTTCCTTTCGTCCTATCATTAGTAATTTGGGAGAAGAGGCCAACACCAGCCTCACTACAACCTCCTTTTAGGTAGTTGTAGAGGGCAATGAGGTCTCCTCTCAGTCTCCTCTTCTCCAAACTAAATAACCCCAGTTCCCTCAGCCGGTCTCCATAAGGCCTGTTTTCCAGACCTCTCACCAGCCTCGTTGCCCTTCTCTGGACTCGCTCCAGCACCTCAGTGTCCTTCTTATACTGTGGTGCCCAGAACTGGACACAGTACTCAAGGTGTGGTGTCATGAGTGCCGAGTACAGGGGTACCACCTGAGGTCATGAGTGGTTTGTAAATCCATGCTGGAGATCTACTGAACTCTGTAAAATTGTATCAGATCAAAATATTCTTTTACATGGACAGAACTAAAGACAAGCCAGATGTCTTATTTTACCCTCTCTTATTGTGTTATGTTTAATAAAAAATTATTAGTTGCCTAAGACAGAGATTTAACTAGCCCTTTCTTTTCCTCAGATGCTTAATTTGGGTGCGATTTTATAAGAAAAAGGAGAGAAAGAAGCCAGGCATTGGCAAATGTACCTGAAGACAATGGAATGAACCATTGGGAAAGAAGGAAAAGTGTTTCTCATGCAGAGATTTATATTATGCACTCTTTCGCTGGCACAAAATGCAGCTAAACTCTCCTGTATAACATTTTCCGAAGAGGAGCACAAACAAAGAGAACAGTAGGTACTATAAGATGCTGACCAGATTCTCAGACCCCATAAATTAGGTCAGTATAGCTCCACCGCACATCGTAACACTAAGCCCATTTATATCACATTGTGGCACCAGCCTGAAGAACTCTCCTCTTCATATGCTCAATTTCAGGTAGCAGCAATAAAAAGAAATGCACTATGTTAGTGCTGTGATAAACTTTTTCACATGCTCTACTTTCTCTCCTTGGAGCTTTGTTTGGATGGATTATTGGTAAACATAGCTTGTGTCCTCACCTCTGGAATCCCTGCTGAAGCAGGGCTCTGCAAGCCAGAGCAGCCAGTGCTATGGTCACACCAGGTGTCAGAAGCAATGGACACGTGAGAAGAAAGGCTGATGAGTAACTGGTGGTGTGGGGCTCTGGGGGGGAAGGTCAAGTCTAGGAGGAATGGAAATGCCTGAGACTGGGATTACAAGAAGATATGGGATTTTTTGCAAGGGATCTTAAAGGTACACAGTATGGGGATAGAAAGGAGAAGTAGAGGGCTTGGGAACAGAAAGTTAAATTTTATAAAAGAACAGCTGTGTGGTATGGTAGTAGAGAGAGTCAGAGATCAGAGCTATGGTCAGGGGAGGGTAATAAAAAGAGCCTTTGCCCAGGCCTGTTAACCCTGCATCTGTCAGGTGCCCTTTTCACTCAGCTGAGTATTTGAGTTGACACACCTGTGTTAATGGTGGTATTCACTGCTCTCCATACTTTGTAAGTATTAGGAAAACTGAAAAAAATGTCCAAGGGCATTCAACTACCTGAGCAGGAAGACTTTATTTGTCTTCGTGTTCTTTCTCTTAGAAAAAAAATATTTTATTTTGAGCTTGTCCTGATAATCACAAGATATGAAGAGATCCCAGAAAAAAAATATTTTCACTGTTATTTAAACCTGATGCAGTTCCCTGTTTGTCCTCACTGCAAGATGAAACCATTTCAAATTCAGCAAGCCAGTGGACTGTCCAAATGGAGCCTGAAGCTCCTCATCAGCAGCCAGTTGCCTTGGCCAGAGTTTCAGCAATCCAGCTGATGGCTGGCAGTTGCTCCTTCATTTGTTCTTGTTTCCATAGAAACAGTGATGAAATAGTCAAAGTTAAAGCTTTTTTTTTTTTTTTTCTTACCCTTTTTTTGAAAGAAAGAACAACAGCAAAGATGTTCATGAAGTGCTGCTTGTTTTCTGTGACCTGGGGCTCTTTTTCATTGGAACTGGCAGAAAGCAAGCAGCCAGCTACAGAATCATAAGATCCTTTGGAGGGTACAAGAGGTGCAGGCTCAAGTGGGATAGAGATATTGAGATATTTCCTGAGTAAAGCATACAGACAATGAGTCAACAGTAGCAAAAGATCAGGAGGAGTTTACCAGATGAAAAAGTAAACAAAAAGCATGAAAAAAACAGCTGTAGGTGTGAGTCTTTCTCTTTGTAATTTAATGGTATTCATTTGCCCCAGTGAGTGAGGAGCAGAATATATTGTTTGGGTTTCTTTCATTATACCATATACAGACATGATCAAAACATTTGCTGAAATAAAATTCTTCCTTTTGTTATAACCAGTTTCTGAAAAGCTACCGCCTTGTTGTTTTATAAATGCTTGTGCTCACACATCTTTTGGGCAATATGTTACTCTCATTCCTACTGAAATTATTCCATTTCTTTAACTGTGCAGAGGAGCAGAAGTTGGCCCAACGAGTATGTTTTGTGGCACACATTCCTGTAAAAAGCTGACTATTTCACTTGGCATTTAAACATGCCAGAAAGGAGAAGGAAATATACAGCATCTTTCCCAGGATGGGGTCCCTCCTGCCTCAGAATTGGTGGGTTTTATAACTACAGCCATTGATCTTCCAGGCAGACATATCACATATGAGCGACAGTGCTCCATCTGGATTCAGATTAATGGTACAAGTGATATTTCCACAAGGTGTGCATTTCCTGGCTAACTTCTTACTTCTTCCTGTAGTACCTCTATCAGCCCTGAAGGCTAATGCTTGTTGGTTCTCATATTGAGACATTATACTGGCAGGTGGACATCCATCTAAAGCCAGTCTCCAGATACATTTAATAAGATGGGAAGGCATCCATCCCAAGAGTTACTATAAAAGAACAGCGTCATTGTGGGAGCTAGTGACATAATTTCACAAATTTATTTGATGGAGGTTGGTGATAATTTAGAACTTTATATCTGCAAACACCGATTTGTGTGCTCTTCAAACCTCAGCAGCCTTCTAATGCAGTGGATAAGTGAGCTAACTGAGCTGTTGACTGACAAAAGTAATAAAAGGGGTAAGGAAAAGCAAAATGTCTTGTCTGTTCTCATGAAAAACGTCTATTTCCAATAACATTTTCACTAAAAATGAACATTTTAGGACTTTAAGAACACCTGCTAACAAGCACGCTTACTTCCCTTTCATAGTTTTCTTCCTTGCAGTGGAAGGAAGTAATTTTACATGTTATAAGAAGTCAAGTAATGCTGAATCCTACCTCTTAAAATCTGGTAGACTGCAATCTGCAATTTCAGTGTGGAACAGCTAAGAGAGTAAAAAAATGAGATTTAGTTATTTATTTTTAGGAGGTAGATGTACCTAGATTCTCTGGTTTGGTATTCTTTACTTCTTGATGCCACATACACCGATTTATTCCATTTCCCTTGTATCTGACTCAGAAACTTGAACTCTCTACTGAACATGGACTCAATGTAACTTATTTATACACATACTGATGATCCTAGAGGTCCTTTCCAGCCATAGTGATTCTATGATTCTAAGGTGAGACTCAAGTAGGATATCAAGACAAACTTTTCCTTCATCAGTTGTCTCGCCTATATCAGAGATTGCACCTTGCATATAGAAGATCACACAGATAATTACCTACAAAGTGCAAGAACTCATTTTTTTGGGCATCAGAATGGCTGAGCAAGGTTGGATCAAAGGCCTGTTTAACTCCAGAAGGCGCGAATAATTAATATGAAAGGCTGAAAACAGTGACAGAGCAGGCATATAATGACAACTTCTCCCAATACTTTCTGTTTTCTGGAGAGCCACACCTACTGGATGTAGATAATATATCTATATTAAATAAATGCTTGAATGCTACAAAATTGTTAGATTTCAATTCCCCAAACTTGTCCGAGCAAACCCGTCTTGCTTTTTTAAGCCTATTCCAACACTTAATACACTATGGCCAAGGGTTTCAATGCTTAAATATGTGTTGCATGAAGGACAAATTCTCCTTTGATTTCTTTTCATCTGAATAATTTTCAGTTTTATTTGCTGCCTCCCTCAACAAATGAAACCCAGGAGCTTCACCAAAGGCCTGAAATACCATTGCCGTGTGCCCATTGATAAAAAAATCTACTAACCAATTCCTTATCTAAAGCTGCACTGTAAGAGAAACAGGGAGAGGCTGGTTTGCATAAAGCTGTTACTACTCACAGCCAGGGGCTGGAGGGAGTAAGGTGCAAGAGGCAAGGGCTGACTACAGCTCACTCCTCCGCAGTGATGCCCCCAGACTTCTGCAGATCTTTGGGTTGGCTTTCACAACCAGGTTAGGTAACATTCCCACATTTGGCACAGCTCAGCAGCTGGTGCCTAACTTCTGCCAGCCCTAGTCTTCCACATACTGATTTACTACCCTAACACACACTGAACAGAGGCTAAATACTTCTCTCTTGCACATTTGTGCTAGCAGCTCTAGAAAACGTGAGAAAAATTGTTTGGTGGCAAATGAGTCAGTCCATCCTTTCTTGTGGCACCCAGAAAGTGTATTTAGTCTGTACATTATCATTATATTACTGTAACATAGCATTATAATGACTTCACGAGTATCATATTTTCAACTACATTTCCTTAGTTCCTCTTGCTGTCATATTTATCATATTCCTAGTTACTGCTAATTATTTAAAGATCTATTAAGATATCACATAGGCAGTAAGGCAGCTACTCCAATTTATAAAGGTTTTACAGGTAGACATACAAAATATGCACAATTTACATAAACTTCAGCAAATCCTATTTAAACCAGAGACTGAACTGCCTCCATCAATAAATGATGATTTGGGTGAAGATAAAAAAACCTACCAGAAAATCAATATTTAGTTATTATCCAAGGATACAGGCTGTTTTTTTATCTCTTTTCACATGAAATTACATAGGAATACATTCAGCATTTTGCCGCTTGGCTTT
The DNA here is from genome assembly GCA_028020825.1 of Podargus strigoides. Classification (NCBI taxonomy): domain Eukaryota; kingdom Metazoa; phylum Chordata; class Aves; order Caprimulgiformes; family Podargidae; genus Podargus; species Podargus strigoides. Next base: position 45,414,943 of record CM051621.1, on the reverse strand, counting down.
TAGTCAGCAAATCATTTCTTATAAAAGCAAGCAGTAGGCCAGCTATCAGCAAAAGGCAGGCATCAAGCATCTCATTATTTGAGACATGAGAATCTAATGGGAAAATACTGCTGCTTCCAAATCTTTCACTGCTGTCTGTAGTTATTAGTGTCGCTATGAATATGGAGCTTTTGGAAGGTGCTGGGCTGGCATCAACAGATGGCTGAAAACAGGACTTGTCTTCTGCACCCCCAGGAGCAGGAAAAGCAGTGGCAGTATGGCATGTACCAGTCAATCTGATGCTATGTACTATCAATTATAAGCCATTTCTCATATCCAGGTTTCTCGGTGTCCTCTAGTAGAACTTTTGTGTGTGGAAGTGCAGGTGTAAGATGTGTGCACATCTGCTCTGACCTGTGAGGTCTACCTCTAGGAGTCAGACAGCAGGTTTGAAGCAAGTGGTTGAAGCAGGATGAGGTTTATTCACTTGGATGTCTGGTCTTCTGAATTATGGATGTCTCATCATTCTCAACTATGGCCTTTTTTTTGACAAGGCTAAAGGCTGGTCTTTAAAATTGCTGCCTGTCCCAAGTCACTGGTGGTTGTTTAAAAATATCATACTGCATAAATATGACTATTTCAGCATTTGAGGTATACAGACAGATGCACACAACCGCTTACTGTATCTTACAGAAGACTTCTAAACGTGACTGGTAAGTGCACAGCCAAAGCTGGTTCAAGGTTTCTCCACAATACAGGTAAAATTCAGTTTTCAGATATGGAATGGTAAAATTCCCTTTTGCCTAGCTCTTGTAGGCACTGTCCTCCCACACACAAAGCACCAGGGAAATCCTGTGGAAAGGAATGGAAAACAATGCTGTACCTCATTGCTTTGCACCCCCTACCCAGCACAGAGTCCTCGCTCTGGGAAGGAGATCAGCAGGCACTCCTGGTGTGATCAGGGGCAAGAAGAGCAGGAGTGAGGGTGCCAAACACCCTGGCTTTTGGTGAGCACAAAAGCCCTGCATCTACCTGTCACTTCTGAAGTTGCCATATGGAGGACGGCAGGGAGTTTGGCATGCAACAGCAGTGGGAAGGCAATACAGATTAAGGCCCCCTCCTCCTCAGTGCTGGGGCTCTATACTGTGGCATGGACTCTTTCAGTATTTCAAATCTCCTTTGGGGTTTTATTCACTTTCCAAATGCACCAAGCAGGTTAGCCAGCCAGCTCATTAATATACTGCTCTGCTACAGCTCAGTCCTGAAGCTCTCATTCAGGCAATAAGCCTACTGCATTCCATGAGGCCAGCAGCATAAGTTACAGCTGCCTGGCTCATCCTTAACCCGAACCATATTATGAAACTTGAAGGCATAAAATGATTAACATAATTTCTGAAATCTAAAGAAAATTTAACCATGGCTAATTTCCCCAGGCACTCTAGAAATACCTTTTTCTTGTTTAAGACGTATATAGGTCAGTCAAGTGTTACCAGTAACTAGCATTTAATGAGAAAGCTAATGCTTTCACTGCTTCAGTCATCAGTTTTCCTAAAGCTGACTCTCTATTTTCAGAAATCTATGGGTTTTTTTCGGATAAAGATACAAACAAGGAGCACAAGGTACAGTATGGATGAATAACCTCTGCCCTCATATTTCAACAGGAGTCTACATCACTCCTGTACATAGCACTTGTTGTGCCATTTACTAATTCTTTAAGGACTGACTCGTTGCTTTACAATTCATCATGATTAAAGAGCAGAGCACAGCCAAGCTGTTTCAAAAGCACACTGAAAGCATTTTCACTTTGCGCCCCAGGCCCTCCAATCCTACTTTGACAGAGCATATTGAGCCAGACTAGGAAAATGATCTGAGACCTTCCAGTCCTGTACATATTCTGAGCAGGAGAGGACCAGAGTGTGACAACTGTGTGAAGGGAGAGAGCGGCCTTCCCCTAAACCCTCACTGAAGTGCACTGACAGTTTAATCACCATGAGGATGGTCTAGGAATAGTTCCTACTGAGTTTCTGACTTCTCTGCCTAGTGTCCAGAAGATCTGTTACTTGTGATAAAGATCCCATCAGTGTTAGCTTGGAAGCTGCACAGGGCTCCATACCCACCTGAAGTCATGCATGTAAGGAGAAAAAAAAAAACAACATGGAGTGCCTTAGAGATTTTTCTCTTCTCTTAAAATGCCTAGCAAAAATCTGCTGTATGAAACTGAAAACAGACACCTTCTGCAGCTGCAGCATCCCATGGCACAAAAGGAAAAATCAATTCAAATTACACAGTAAGCAGTAGGACTGCCCATGGACTTTCTATTCTCAGCATTTTCTAAACCTTGAAGTTACCAGTCAGTGATAGCAACCAAAGACAATGAAGCAAACACTTTTTAAAATGACTCATTAAACGGCACTGTCACATTGTATGATCATGATCTCTTCTAATCTGCTTTATCATCCAATTGTTCAATATCAAAGGACGAAAAGGATCTTGGGGCAAGAGCTGGCAGAGCTCGTTGAAAGGTCTTTAAACTAAACTTGAACGGAGATGGGGATAAAACTGGGCTTGTTAGAGAGAAGCCCAGGAGCAGCATGCTGGTTCCTGTGGGACAGCGTGGTAGTAAGGTCTTACAGTTGGCCGTCTCAGTGGAAGTGGAGTATGGTGGTCCATGCAGCAGCAAAGACACAAGAGTTGATTGGTAACTATGAAAGCATCTGAGAATGGTCTGATGGGAATTAGGGCTTCTCCCTCCAGAAAGGTGGCAGGACCATTAGCCCAGCTGAAGTGCATCTATACCAATGCACACAGCACAGGCAACAAGCAGGAGGAACTGGAGGCTATTGTGCAGCAAGAAAACTATGATATAGTTGCCATGACATTACTGGAGTGCTGCAATTGATGGCTACCAACCTTTCAGAAGGGACAGGCCAGGAATGAGATGAAGGGGTTGTTTAACATGAGGGAGGCTGAAGGGAGATCTTACCACTCTCTACAACTACCTGAAAGATTGTAGAGAGGTGGGTGTTGGTCTCTTCTCATAAGTTACAACTGATAGGACAAGACAAAATGGCATCAAGATATGCCAGGGGAGGTTTAAGTTAAACATTAGGAAAATCTTCTGCACTGATAGGGTTATCAAAGATTGGAACAAGCTGCCCAGGAAAGTGGTTGAATCGCCATCCTTGGATGTGTTTAAAAGCTGTCTAGATCTGGTGCTTAGGGACATGGTTTAGAAGTGGGACTGGCAGAATTAGATAACGGTTGGACTTGATGATATTAAAGGTTTTTTCCATCTATAACAATTCTATGTAAATATATTTGATTCAATGTGAGGGGGACTTTTCTTTTACTTTTTAAGGTTTTGAGGAGTAAATAATTAAATAGCTGACTTCAGATAAGGAAAAAAAAAATCAAGATATTGAGCAAGTTAGATGGTGAAAAATCCAGAGTTGAAATGAATCCCAAGTGATTTTCACTTGAAACTCTGTATTCACTGTGTCGAAACATACCATTTCCTCATAGGACACTACAGATTGGGTACACAATGCTGCTCAGGAGTGACACCAGCAGCATACTATGCTCATAGTGAACTCTGAACTAGTGTGCAGTAGAAAGAGAAATTAGATACATTCTCTGCAAAGTTTGACAAAAGCTAAAATATAGTAGGATGTCTTCACAAAAGATAAAAATAAATGTATTCAGCTTATGGAAAAAAGATTTTGGTACTGATGTAAATGTTCCTGTTTATTACCTGCCACACACTGGTACCATTTCTCCAAAGTAGCAAAACAATATGCTTCTTTTATGAAAAATGCTCATTTAGATGGTGCAGCTTTAGAAACAAAATAGTATTAGTTCCCCTCTATTTTTAATATAAATTTTCTGCAAAATGTCTAATGTAACATAAGACCACAGAGTTTTAAAGGGCTAGGAGCTGCTAAAGTTCACCAAGGTGGTGTTGAAGGCACCCACTGTTAACAGAGATAACAGCATTCTTCAGTCTCGGGTCACAAAACCAAAATATAATGTCAAGAAAAGACTGAACAAAATATCAAAGTTGCCAATAGCTATAAATGAAACTGGATTAAAGGCCTATAACCTCTAGGAAGAAGTGATTAAAAATGGCAAATTGTGAACTGATTGAAATGTAAATTCTGTGCACAGAGCTGTGACTGTAGTTGCAGAAAGACTAAAGGCATGGGCATGGTCTGCAAAGGGCACATGTGGATACAGGAGCATGCTGCAGTCTGCAGTTCTATGGGCATCCTGGGAGATAACAATGCAAATAACCAAACTGGCAGTGCCGGGGCTGTGTCTGAGCAGAAAGTAGCACTGGCCAAAGAAAACTTCTTAGGACACTGAAAAATGTTTCTTTACAAAGACGTCTGGAAGCTTTCCAAGTTCTCAACAACAAATGGCAAAACTTTCTAAAACATCTAAAATGACTTCCTTAAATTAAAAATTAGTAACTAGCTCTCCATGGCATTTTGTTTTTTTTCATTGTTCCAGTAATATGGAATGTTAGTCTCCTAACCTTATTTCAACATAGCATGAACTATAGGAGAATCAAATGAGAGTGAAGTAAATGGATGAGGAAAGCTGGCTACAGAAGAACCACATTTATTACACAGATGCAGAACTAGGTCAAATTGTTTTCAGACCACATGCTTTGTGAGGGAAAGCCCAACAGTAAAGAAAGTGTGGAAAGGGATTCATTGCCTATCAAGCCTGGAGGAAGATAAAATGTGAAAACAATTAAATGTCTTGAAGATTACAGTATTATCAACATTAAGAATGTGTATTAAAAAGATTAGCATAATTGACAATGATTCTATATTGTGTAAATTTAAAGTGTAAGGAACTGCAAGAGGCTAGAAATGGTAAATGAGTGTTGTCAAAAGAAAAAGTATTCTCTTCCTGCCTATATTTATTTGTCAAATGAGCTACATCATGAATTTTTCAGTGAAAAATTGAGATTGTTTAAAGCAATTTCTACAGGCTGTGCCTGTTTTCCATTTAAAAAAATGTATCAAATTTTCAATGAAAAACAATCTTAGGCTTTCATTATTTAAAATTAAAATTGTAGAGGCTCTTCAGAAGAAGAGCCATTTTCTGATGCTTTGGATACCTTGGAAAGAGGCCTGGAAGTAAATTCATGATGAAATAACAAAGACAGGAATTAAGAGAAATGAAAGCAGCTTTGGAAAGGATGGCAGTGGAAACAAGGACAAATGAGTGTTTTAAGAAAATATTTATGCTAGACTGATTCAAATAACATTGCAAGGTTTGTGAGTCATGGAAAGCAAGAAAATAATAGGACCAAATGGGAACTGTCTTAGAAGATGGATAGAGCTCATACTCTCCACTGACTTTGCCCAAGTGATGGCCCTCAGGACCTTGGGGGGCCCCAGCGAAGGGCAAGCTAAGCAGCCCCATGGTCCTACAAAGCTGTTGTAAAACAGGACGGGCCATTAATGTAGGGAATTGCATGCACATGAGCTTCTGATTTCCTTACATCTGCTTGCCATAATGACTAAGTAATTAGGTCTTGCTGCTCCATGTACCCAACCACCTAAGCTGTAAAGACAGTACTGAGAAAAAGAGACTCACAGTTAAATTGAGCAGACTAAACACAGAAAGAACATTGAAAATTAGCTGAGTTCAAAAGCCAGCTCACTTCAGAAATTAGAATTAATTTGATCTATCACTCTCTCACACGTCTGTCAGTGTCAGAAAATCACTAATTGGCAAAGAAACAAAACTGGCTGTCTGCACTAGTCTGGGACAGCAAAGCTAACAGGTTTCAGGAAAATTCTGACTTATTTTAAGAAGATAAAATAGGGGGGGAAAAAAGAAAACCACTCTACCATAATGGTAAGAAAGAGAACTCAAATAGCATATGTTACTGACAGGGAGAGAAAATGTAAACAATATTATTAAGAAGACTAATTATTTACATTAAATAGTAAAATGCATTCTTGTGGCTACTGCCCATGAGTTATTGGCAAATACAAACACTGTATTACTAACTATTGCTCTATGTAGTCATTGCTACACTCATGCTTCTTTATTTTGGTCCCAATCCTGTATTTTCCTCAGGATCATCTCCCATCAATGGCACAGGCCAGGGTGAGAAGAGCCAATGGTGTTCAGCTCCAGCACAGACTGCAGGGTGAGCTGCTTGTTCCTATCCTGCATCAGACTAACTGCACACCTGAAGTCAGAGATACAGCACCATGAGAATGCTGTTGCATCTCTCTTCTGTTGCTGTTTGGGATGTGAGCTCTCCTAAGTGAGGCTACATCAAAGACTGCTATGTCAGCCCAAGGTAACATTGTCTCATTCCCAAATCCAGCTGTGAGCCCAACAAAGACCCTTCAAACACTCTTATTTTCTAACAAAGGGGACTCAAGCAGAACAGGAGGCTTATGTTTGTCAGGTTGTCAGCAGGCTGCCTGGGGAGAGACACACTGCCAGCAGTCAGTCAGCCACACGACCAATCTGGACACATGCAATAGCTGATAATCTTTCCTTTACTTATCTAAAGCTAGCTTGTTGCATGGTCCTGAATTGCACAGTGGAGAAGATGTATGTAAGCCTTTCTTCACCTTTCAATATGGGTAGATCAGATATATCCTGTGGTATCTATACAGATGAGGACGAAACAAAAGTGTCTGCAGGTCAGGGCCCCCTTGGTTTGACTGGCTAGGGCGCACAAAGTGGTGCTGGGAGGGAGTAAACTGATGCCAAGATTGTGGTAAATGGAACAGAGGTACAACATCAGGCATATACAAGCCTTGGAGTAACAGCAATCCCCTTCCCTTGTCTCTCTGAAGCACTTTTCTAACACCCCTCTTGTCAAGAAGCAAAGGGAAGAAGTCACTCCTGCTGAGGTCCCTCAGACCAGAGATGTCAGACTGAGGAGCAGGGTCCAACTGGCTTGTGAAGCATGCAACCAGCATAGACTGATCCAGCCCTAGATTTTGCACAAAAATAATGTATTGAATTTACTCTCCTTCCCTTCCTCTCTGCCGTATGTACTTAGAAGTGAGAGAAAGCAATCAATGAAAGAACAGTGATTACAGAGTGTTTCCTGACTTGTTCCAGGATAATACTCACACTGAGACAAACAGCAAGACCTGTAGCTCACCCATAGTCTTTAAAGAATCCATCTCTTCTGACATTTAGACTAAATTTAAACTGCAATTCAGGGCAATTTGGTACTGGTAACTGATTGTCTTTTAAGTCTATGGCATGATTTTTAACCACTGTTTTGCATTATTATTTCGCATCTCGTGGCATGAAGTTAATTTTACATTATCCTGAGTATTCATGGAGAGAAGAGCAGCATGGTATAGCATAGAGCAAGACAAAAAGATATCTCTATATTAGGCTATAAGCATGTACATCGAGAAGAGAAAAGAAAAGAAAGGTCAGCTGCTCTGCATAGTCTGCAATTAGGCTCCAGCAAGAGCTGATGTGAGCTGGCACACTCATAAAACCTCATGCAATGTGATGCCACAGGACTAGCTTCTGGGAGGCCCCAGGTAATTCACAAGGGATTGTTACTAGTTGACTATGTTCTCCTTTCTCCTTCTATAACCAATTACAGGATGCTCACGGCTTACACTCCTAGAGAAACATGTGTTTTCCCTTTCTTTTTCCCTGGTGCCTCAAGCCATGATTTCATATGGTGAGGGCTCCAGCAGCACCAGTAGCAGCTCTGGAGAGCTCCAGCCTTGGCCCCATCCTGGGGTGCTTGTCCCCAGTTCAATGCTCCAGAGCTGTCAGACAAAGAGAGCTCATCTAGGGTGAGATATCCCTCACACCAGAGCTGGTATTTTTATTCAATGTTGGTCATTTTCCCAACCTTTTTCCTGAGCATATGGGGCAAAAAGAAATCACAAATGATATTTTTGCTGTCCAGGAAGATTACAACATGTTCAACATACACCCTGGATCTTTATCGTTGACTTCTAGAAACAGGAAATCTTGTAAAATATTCAGCAGCCTGTATTACCACGGGACCAGCTTGAGTTATAGCAATATAAAGATGCAATGTTGAGTAAATTTATTTTTCAAAGGAGGATGAATAACACAAAGTCCTGTGGCTATGCGTTTACATTAAAATTCAAGCTGGCAGCTTTTTTCTTCTAACTTTCAACTAACATGCAAATAATTAAATTTTAATCGTGTCATGTTCGTGAAAAACGAAATTGCATAGTTTATGTACCAGTTCTTTCAAAGCTAATTTTGACTTTCTCCTGAGGTGAACATTTGTAGTCGAAGAGTTTACATTTACAGAACTGATCTGTGCAGCAACAGCTAATCCAAGTACTTTAAACGATGAGAAATTTGCCAGGGAAGAATTTGCCATCAATGAATCTGGATGGTTAAGAAGTGGAACACCTCCCTCTCCCAATCCAATATAATTAAAGAATGATTAAATTAGTAAGAATCTTGATTATCATGTTCCATAATGAGAAAATGATTAGTTTGTGGAACAAGTTCTTCATTATAGATTTCTTAGCTCTGGTATTTTCTGCCTGCACTGCAGCCAGCTGTGGCTATACACTGTCCCTAGTAGCATTGTGCAAAGAGAAATACTAACTCCTAGTTCTGATGTGACAGTATTTTTTTAAGAGTAAAAAAAAATCTCAGATTGTTTAACAACATATTTTATGGGTAATTCAAACATTATTGCTACCTATGCCATGGTCTGCAATAGCTAATTTTCTTTAATTAGCAACCTACAGTACAATTATCTCAAATACCATATAATATACTACATCACATGCAAATGATACAAATTAAAAGTATAGTACTTGAGAGGGTGACTTATTAGCCATAAGCATTCAGATTAATCACACTTCAGCTCTAAATGTTTGTTATCTACCCTGTGTGTTTCTACCTCCTTTATTATTATGCTTTGATAGGTTGTTTTTGGCACCCCTGAGCGTTTGTTTTTTATCAAATGATGATTCCGAATTCATGAAAATCATGATTCATAAGCCTTGAAAGAGTCACAGCTTTATATAAGCATCTGAGATTTAGAGGTGTGTCTATGTTTAGCCTGTATCCAGGGCTAAATTGTAGCAGTTGCTCTATCACCCAATGTTCCCTCCCCAGCTGAGAAGGGGAACTAGGGAAAAATGAAGAAGCCCCATTGGGTGAAAGAGAAAAGGATTTAATGAAATAACAAAACTAATACAAATACCAACAAAAAACCCCATACAACAAGCCTATACTCAACCTAGTCCTTGGGAGCAGCAGAAGGAGCAGGAGACAAAGAGGGAGAAACCCCAGAGAGAGGAACTCCACCCTTACTGAACTCCCTCCTTTTATAATGAGCATGATCTGAGTGTTATGGGATACACCTGTGAGTCAGCTTGGGTCAGCTGCCCTGACTGAAACTCCCAGCTGTCTCAGGGCTACCCATAGCCTGCCTGCCATGGCTGAGCTGTGGGTCTGTTCCTGGGAAACCAGAATAAGGTGCATTTAACACTAATATGAATTATCAGCACGTTATTCCCTCTTTTCGGTGGAGAATTGTATCTTCACTACCACAATTTCTCTCTGATAGGAATTGGTTTTCCCTGCCCCTTACCCTTTGGAATGAGAGCTACACAGAGAGAGAACTCACAGGTTGCTGCTCTCTACCTTTTTTCAGCCACCCATATTTCTATCAGAATCTCTTCTATCTCAATTTCTTGGTCATAGAATCATAGAATCACTATGGTTGGAAAGGACCTCCAGGATCATCAAGTCCAGCCTTTATCCCATTATCTCCCTAACCACTAGACTAGCACTACACTAAGCACTAGCCTCAAGTGCTTCATCCACTCATTTTTTAAACACCTCCAGGGACAGCGACTCCACCACTTCCCTGGGCAGCCTGTTCCAGTGCCTAACCACCCTCTCAGTAAAGAACTTCTTCCTAATATCCAATCTAAACTTCCCCTGATGCAACTTGAGGCCATTTCCTCCCGTCCTATCATTAGTAATTTGGGAGAAGAGACCAGCACCAGCCTCACTACAACCTCCTTTTAGGTAGTTGTAGAGGGCAATAAGGTCTTCTCTCTTCTCTAGACTAAACAACCCCAGTTCCCTCAGCCAGTCTCCATAAGGCCTGTTTTCCAGACCTCTCACCAGCCTCGTTGCCCTTCTCTGGACTCGCTCCAGCACCTCAATGTCCTTCTTATACTGTGGTGCCCAGAACTGGACACAGTACTCAGGGTGTGGTCTCACGAGTGCTGAGTACAGGGGCACGATCACCTCCCTACTCCTGCTGGTCACACCGTTTCTGATACAGGCCAGGATGCCGTTGGCCTTCTTGGCCACCTGGGCACACTGCTGGCTCGTGTTCAGTTGGCTGTCAACCAACACCCCCAGGTCCTTTTCCGCCAGGCAGCTTTCCAGCCACTCTTCCCCAAGCCTGGAGCATTGCATGGGGTTGTTGTGACCAAAGTGCATGACCCGGGACTTGCCCTTGTTAAACCTCATGCAACTGACCTCAGCCCATTGCTCCAGTCTGTCCAAATCCCGCTGCAGAGCCTCCCTACCCTCAGGCAGATTGACACTCCCACTCAACTTCGTGTCATCTGCAAATTTACTGAGGGTACATTCGATCCCCTCATCCAGGTCACTGATAAAGACATTAAACAAGACTGGCCCCAAAACTGAGCCCTGAGGGACACCACTTGTGACGGGTCTCCATCTGGATTTAACTCCATTCACCACAGCTCTCTGGTCTCGGCCATCCAGCCAGTTTTTAATCCAGTGAAGAGTCCACCTGTCTAAGCCATGAGCCGCCAGCTTCTCCAGCAGAATGCTGTGGGAAACAGTGTCAAATGCCTTACTGAAGTCCAGGCAGACAACATCCACCGCTTTTCCCTCATCCACTAGGCGGGTCACCTGATCATAGAAGGAGATCAGGTTGGTTAAACAGGACTTGCCTTTCATGAACCCATGTTGGCTTGACCTGATCCCCCTGTTGTCCTGCACTTGCTGCATGATCTCCCCCAAGATGAACCGTTCCATAATCTTCCCTGGCACCGAGGTCAGGCTGACAGGCCTGTAGTTCCCCGGATCCTCCTTCCTGCCCTTCTTGTAGATGGGCGTCACATTGGCAAGTTTCCAGTCGTCTGGGACCTCACCCAATAACCAGGACTGCTGATAGATGATGGAGAGCGGCTTGGCAAGTTCCTCTGCCAGCTCCTTCAGCACTCTCAGGTGGATCTCATCCAGCCCCATAGACTTATGGACTTATGTCATACAATCGCTCAAAGCTTCTAGGATTTCATCTCTGACTACAAATGAGAAAGTAAGGTCAATGTTTTTTTTTAAACTCTAGTGGAAATATTTAATTTTTTCTTCATCATACCAAACATTATTTTGTTAAAAAAAAATAAAAGAAATGAAGATGAACATTTTGTGAAGGACAAACTAGAAATACAGGCAACAGCTCATCCACAGAAATAATTCACTGTGAGCTGAATGGGAATGAAGAACCTGACTGTTGTGAAAGTTACTGTATTCATGCAGTCTGGTAGTGACCACAAACCTAAGAAAAGGATTTTCATAGATTAAGGAAAAGAAAAGAAATGGCCCAGACCTTAATTACTGAAGTCCTCAGAAGTGGTTACAGCTTTAGCGCGGCAGTTCAGGAAGAGCATTACTGGCAGTATGGTCAGTCCAGCAGAAAGTCAGGTGTTAACCATCCTGCAAGAGCAATGGTGCCTGAGAGAATATGGATCAGTTCAGAAAAAAAATAATTAAAAAAACCCCAAACCCAAAAGAACCTCCAAAGCCTACTGTGCTTCTCTGGGACTGGTTACTCCAGTAGCAGGCCTCTGGACTAAGACAGATGTACAGTTTGACCAGGAAACACCATGGAGACAGCATAACGAATCCATGGCTGAACATACTTAAGTGACTGGTTTGAGTACTGACACTGGAGCCCAGTGAAATGAGGATGTTATTCCAAAATGTAACTGTTGGTGACAAATACTTCACACTCCCTGTACAGAAGGACATAGAGGAGTCACAGAAAAGGATGTATCGCAGATCTCTGGGACATTCAGTGAATATAAAGACAGAAGAATAGAATAACACTATTTTTCCACTTATTTTATGCTTAAAACCCCAAACAGTGTTCATAAGAAGATTTCTTAGTTGAATAAACAATGAATCAAAAGTGGTATTGAGTCATAGAAGTTAAGGATGCAACTGTGTTATAAAGACTCTCCAGAAAATAGGTTTATAAAGCTCATCTCAATGCAAAGAAGCTCTTTCATTTACATGACTGTATATGGATCTTCAGCCATTGTCTCTGGACAGATTTGTCAGGTATTAAACCAGTAACCAATGTTACACTTGGTCTTTTTTGTTCCCTTGAGTACATGGATTTGCTGACCACTCAGTTCTGTCTGTGGGCTCTGCTCCTAAGACTTAAGAAAAAAAAAATAAAATAAGAAATTCAGTTAGAGCACTGAAGAAAATTTAAAACTTCGGTCTCTACTGGTGATAAAAATGGAAAGAGTAGAAATGAGCAGATGGTACACTATACACTGTCACTCTTGCAGAGCGTATACGTATACAAAACCCCCCCTCTGTCTTCATGACAAAATAAAACCTGTCATGTGTATCTCACATATCCTCTCCTCTAAGGAATATCTCATTTGTCAATCCAGTAGAAGCAGTGGTAGGTAGCATTGGGAAGCTGTATGCGAGAAAGAGCGTGCATTTTGTTTTCAAAGGTAAATTTTATTTTAAAATTGTTAGGTGGATCACAATTTTCTTCCAGATTTAGTCCATAATTATTTTATGCTACCAATGAAGTGCAGGATAAAACAGCTTCACTTCAATGGCTTATCATATCAACTTCGTCTAAAATAATTCATTATCTTCCATCCATCACTTTAATTGATATACTTCAAATGATAGAACTTGGTAGCTCTAACTGATTTTCAAGTTGTTACGAAGTCCATGATATTTTTTAAGTTCAGCTTGGCTTTGTTTATCAGTGGTGGGAATGGAACAGTGAAAACATATTTGTGCTAAAATGAAGCAAAATTTTTCCGGAGTAACTACAGTTTGGGTGAGTAGAAACTAATCTTTGACAAATTTTCCTTTTTGTATGAATGCTGACTATCTAAATAAGCAGTTAGGCAGCTAAAACAAACTAGCATGATTTGGGTTAGCAGTCTGAATGGAGATGTGGGTGCAGCGGAGTATGTATGCATCTCCAACTCCAAACTGAGGTGTGAACCTTCATCCTCCCCATGACCCACCATCAAGCATAGGGCTCCAGCATTTCACTTCATCCATGAGGTTTGCGTCTGCCACAAACCCTGGTGCCAACAGAGTGATCCCATCAGCCTCTGGTTACAGGCACTAGGATGGACTGTGAGACCTTTGGGGTAATGTAAGACATGGAGAGTGTTTGCTAGAAAAACAATTTCCCATATACACTTTTAAGGTACCAAGTCACTCCTTGAAGCAAGTATGAATTAAGAAAATCTGACAAGCTGCAAGAGGTAGTGATAGGGAATTCAGCTTGCCATAAAAGCTTTATCCCAAATCAGAGGCACGGATCTGAAAACTCCTGACAACTTTGGCACAAGGACTTGACACCTGGCCCTGGATTATGGAGCACTGGCTTCCTGGGAAACTGCACACCTTTTCTTTCTTCTCTTCCACTAAAACTAAAACAGAAAACGATTGTACCACTACTGGCAGCCAGTCTTTTTTTTTTTTTTTTTTTTTTTTTTTCCCCCATAACAAGAGGGTTGTTTGTTTTTTTCCCACCTACTAGACTAAACTGAGAAGGAGGAGAGTTAACCTCCTGCCCTTTAAAAAAAAATAAAGCAACCAGTGAATATGGAGAGTATTGTCAGACATGAATAATTTTCTTTTCTTCTAAATAATTTCTAGGGTTTAAGACTATAAATAGCATTGAGCTAAGGTAAAAAGACTGAAGCTTTCCCATTAGCAATGGCTGTACAAAAGAACTAATGGGGCCTGGGCTTCTATATCTAAGGTCAGAATCAGACTGAAGACTTTGTGATTCTGTGACTGAGAGCAGTTTTCTATCACAGTCTTGACAGAAGCAGTTCCAGCAGAGACCAAGTCACTCTGTCCTGTGAGTCTCTCTCTCAAGAGAGCCCAAAATCAGAGTTGCTCCTCCCCAGGTTTTACCATAAGCATCAAGTATGCTTTTTTTTTCCTAAAAAAAATTCCAGATCTTGGTATTATATAATATGCCAGAAACTCTGCTTTCCTTTAAAAATAAAAGCTCATTTAATCTTTTTCCTGAAGAGCTTAAAAACATGGCCCCAGTAGAAAACCAGAAATGAGTAATGTTTAGAATGTTTGGTCTTCGAGCCAGGCACACAATTTTCTATGACTGAGATGTGTGGTGCCAGTGCTGTGAAAACCCAAAAGCCACAGGATGGGCTGGTGGGGAAGGACATGCATAGAGAATGCCACTGGAGATGGGGATTTAATCTGTTGATGGTTTCTACCATCAAAACCAAGGAGTCAGAGGATGAAGACATCATAGAGTATCTCATGAAGCAGAGGTTCCCAACTGAATGGTCATAGTAAAAGGAACGCACAACATATCAGCACACATAAAGGCTATGAAATCCAGCCTTTCACTTCACATTTGCAGCTGGTGGCTTGGAATCTGCTACCAACTCTATGACACAAAATGCCAGTAATTAACACAAGCATTTGTAAAAAAAGTGATTAGATATGTACAACATTATACCCTCAAATTAAAAGCAGATTTTCAAAATCCCCTCATGATATTTATGACATCCAGAATGCACTTAAACACACGCCATCACCTTTTCTTTACAGCAATTAGTTTACCATGTAAGCATCCTTTTCAAAGCTGAGTTAACAAAGCTGTTCTAAACTACATTTTAATAGTAGTCTCTACTTACATCTTGTTTTGCTGAGCAGGCTTTTTTGGGTCCAAAGTTAAAACTTCAATTTAAGCAGTTGTGAAATATTTTATAACTGAAGTGCTTTTCTACTGCCAGTTTTCAAGATACAGCCTTTGCGGGAAGATGCATATTCTGACTGCTTACGGGCTAAATTATTCTAACATTCAACAGAATAAAAAGTATTTTCTCTACAAAAATGTAATAGCCAATATCTTTTTCATTATAGAATGAGTACAGAAAGGACAACTGGCAGAGTAAGACCCATCTCTTTAGATTCAGTCCATGTCTTCCGAAGTAAAACATATTCAGTTTTCTATTATCTGAGTTCTTCTGTGGTCACAGATGTTCTCTCTCCTTTCATTTTGCTTACTGGCAAGAGACAATCATGTATTTAGTCCAGTCACTTTATTGTCTTGCTTTTATCATGAAAAATATGCTCATCTGAAGTGATTCTTTGTAAGCCTTGCCAAAAGCTGTTTCATGAAATTAGAAATAATATAGAAACCTTACTTGACCCATCCATTTTGAACGCAAAAGATAAAGTGTAACCAGCTCTGTACTTACTATCAGTACGCCTTATTAAATATTACACATAAAGACCAATATTCCATGGAAACTCTAGATGCTATCTCAGCATGCTTCACATCAGAAATAGCTGAAAGGTATACAAAACTTCCAACAGTATCTTTATTCTGCAGTCTCCTGTAATACCTTTTAATTCTCATTTCACCTTTGTAAAAAGGAAATGCAGTCAAATTAAAACCTCACTGTTAATTATCTTTATAGTAGGCAAGGAGATCTTGATAAATAGATTAACACATATTAAAAGTTGCTGTGAAGCATGGTGGTGCTAAAAGGCAAAACAGATCACTTTTTGCAGTGCTTGTGGCCACGGCAAGTAATAGCTTCTTATTTCATGACCTCAATGAAGAGCCCAGGAACAGCTGGATCCTGAAGTGCAGACACAATGCAATTTTCCAAAGATATTAATAGTGATGTATGAAAGAAGTGGTAAAAGCACAGGTTCTCTGTTTCTGATTTATGTTCATTTTTCACATTCTGTGATCTAGAAAAGCACTTGAATGTAGTTCAGAAAGCATCTGCAAATAAATCACCAAACCCCAACACCATATACATATCTGTATTCAAGCATGCAAGGCAAGAACAGCCAAAATAAAATACGAAACAAAAACTCAAAGTTGAGTCAAAAATTGCAGAAGTTGATAAAAGGAAGCTGCTACAGCAGTGTTCTATAGATGGTCTATCCATAATCACTTCTTTACTGTGAGGGTGACAGAGCACTGAAACAGGCTGCCCAGAGAGGTTGTGGAGTCTCTGTCTCTGGAGACATTCAAAACCCGTCTGCATGTGTTCCTGTGTGATCTACTCTAGGATCCTGCTCTAGCAGGGGGTTTGGACTAGATGACCTTCGGAGGTCCCTTCCAACCCCTACCATTCTGTGATTCTGTGATTGTCTGAGAAATGCTAAGGCATCCTTTGAATTTTAAAAGATTGAGAAATACTGCTTTTGAGGGCTATGTTTTATCAGACAAACCCGTGAACTCTAAATGTGTTGAAAAAGGCATCTGCCTAAAGCCAAATGAAAGCCAAGCCTTGCTACGGTTGAGAAAGAAGTGGTCTGCCTGCTCTTGGAGCTCCCAGCTCTGACCCCCTGTGGAAATGGGCAGCCAGAGCATTTGGAACCCAGATGTTAATGGAAGGGGAACTGTTACCATAGGATCATTGAACTGATATAGTAAGTAAAAAATTTTGTATCACAGGTAGATTTCTCCTGTGTGGGTCACTCACTAAAGAAAAAAATCTATTTTTCATATATGCCTCACATCATACATTAAGAATATTTACCATACTTTAAGAACACTACTTACTAGTTTAAAGCAGTGCTAGGATAACGGTTGGATTTGATGATCTTAGAGGTCTTTTCCAACCAAGGCTATTCTGTGATTCTTTGAAAATTGAAGAATAAATAGAACTCATCACAAATTGTATGGTATATCAAAGGAAATGCCTATGCTCCCTTCATTCCTTAAGCTGTCTCTCAATAGTCATTGAACAGATGCTATTCTTGGAAGAAGAAAAACAAACCATTATAGAGAATAATTCTAAGACCCCAAGTGATAATTCTGAGACCACAAATGGTTACTGTAAATTGCTGAGATTAATTTTAAATATAAACCTTAAAATGCAAGGATCTAAGAGCATAATGAAGGCTTGACTTTTTCAGTAGAGAATATAAAAATTCCTCCAAGCCTGTTTATCTCTTTTATGGTGTTAACTCCATAAATATTCTGAAATGACCATTTTTCTTACATCTTGATAATGAAAAAACCAAAATGTGTGAAGAGTCTGGATTAAAGCCAGGTCAATTTCAAAGTGTTTTTATGACAATGTCTGCTTCACTCAAAGAATCTGAAGGCATGGTTCAGTTTGAAGTCTTTGAGAATTTGGAAGAGTATTTGTGTGTACATATACTATGGTACTGGGTAAGGAGAAAATTTTGAAGTTTTGCAGATCTTACTAGTGCTTGAAAAGATTTACAATTGTACAAAAATGAAAGCATAATATTCAGTTGCTAATACTCTCTGAAAAGAAAATTCAGTAAAGGAAAGAAAATGAGGTCAACTTACTTTGGTCTCCGAGCACAGAGTAGAAGAAAAAAAATTTTAGAAAGAAATGGCCCTTATAGTTTTTCAAGTGCTATAACTCAGAAGATCAAATCTAGAGCTTCCACAGTCCACTCTTTTCATACTTGAAAGGAACACTTGCAAGTGAATTTTTTTTTCAACAGAAATGCAATTCATTTTGAAACAAACACATACCACACAGTTAAAATAAAGTAGCTCTAAAGATTCAGTCAAACAACTTTAGTCCTTAATACCAATTCCCATTAGTCTCCCCACTGCAGTTTGGTTTTTGTATGGCAAGAGTTAGAGGCAGATGATGAGGAGTCGTGTTTAGCTATGATTGAAGTTTCCTGAACAGAAGCAACCCAAAAAAACAGTCTCAGAAGAGTCAAGAGATGAGAACCTAACAGCCAGGACACCGATTTTCCACACCAGCTACTGTTCAGAAGATTACCTCCGTAGCATAAGAACATCCTAAAGAGAACCTCTAATCTCTTCAGCAAATTGATGAAAATAATTTCTGCAGATTTTCCTTTCCACTGGGAGGCAGGAACAATGTCGAGTTCAGCCTTGATTCAGCAAAGACCCTTTTTTTTTTTTTTTTTTTTTTTTCCCCAGTACTTCTGAATCGTAATAAAATCTTTTTCTGATGCATATGTTTAATTTTCTTCCCAAGTGGTGTGCTGGAAGCCCAGGCACCATTCTGCTTCCAGTCTCTGATCAGACCAGGCCACCTTCTAAATTGGTTTTGTTTCATGCTGTTTCTCAAAAGCTTTGCAGGATCATCTTCACTTGTACACAGCACATCACAGAGTTCTTCTGGTACTTTCAAAGGGCATCCTTAAACTTGACTTTTTTTGTCTTACCTTCACACTGCTTGGTGCTGCAGAAAATGCATAGCCTATCACAAAAGCCAGTAACTGGTCCCTAAATTCTATCACTACAGACTGTTGGGAATATTTCTGTGCTGGTATGCATGGGCCTCACTGCATGCTTTAATTAAGAGGAAAATGTGGCTCAGTACATAAGCATAAGTCTGCTGGTAGGTTCTGCCCAAAGAGAGAAGAGGTTTATCCTGGAACCAATCAAGTATCAAAGCAGGATGACACAGTTGTTTATCTAATCTCTACACGCAAGGAACACTTACTGTAGCAAATCTTCAAGGCAGGGAAATCCTTCCATTGCTGTGTGATACAAAATATCAAGTCATTTCCTTACCTAAATGAGAAGTGCAAGACAAGTGGGATTTCAACCAGCTGTGTTCACAGAACTGCACAGTTGTCAAACCAGCCTGCAGATCCTGGGGGGCAGGGAAGCCAAACAGAGTGTACATTTAAATCCAAATAAATAACGTACCCACAGGACACTTGTGGTGGTCCCAGCTACGTTTACGTTTAGCAAATGTGCACAAAGCTTTGGTTTGGCAGGCTATTTGCTTATTCATTCATGTTTCCTGTTTTCTCAATGGCTATTGCAGTAACATGGTAGGTTACATGTCAAGGGCTATAGACCAGGCGCTTAAGTAGTCAGTAAGAGATGAAGAATAATTGCTTCTCGCAATTGACAGTGGGAAGGCTCATGCCAGCAGGTACAGAAGCAAGTGCTCATTTAAGCACATCTGTGAAACCATTAGCCAAGACTCCTCTGCAAGTTTTTTCTTCCCCATTGTTACTAGTATTTTTCACAAAGTGACCTTAGATGTACTACAGTCACTCTCATTTTCCTCACTGAAAAATCAGTGATCTCCCACAAGAGCGATTTAATTTTTATACTAAACAAATAAAGAAGACACTGCTCCTCACTCCTACTGTTGTAGCCTCCGGGGAAAACAGTGGCCCTTTGGGCTAATTTCTTCAGTGCAGACAGTGCTTTCAAAACAGCTTTGACAGGAACTCAGTGTCTGATGGAAGTGGGCACTCAGAGAACTCAGCACTTCCACATGGCTTTGGAAATCCCATCTGGCTAGAATCAGGCTATAGGAATGCATTTTTTTTTTTCCCCTCAGAAAAACAAAATAGTCTAACCCAAAATGACACTACAGTGCATCTTAAGTCCTGTCACTCCCAATAAAGGATGCTCTGATGTTACAGTAAGCCTACTACATCTTATCTTTGCAAAACTTCCTTTACTGTCTGACTGGCCAGAAACAGGCATGAGTTAGTAAATAATTTCCTCCAAAAGGTTATGAAGGCTTTTCCAGTCCAACATCTAATTAGCTTTGGGAAAATTCACAGTGCAGTAGGGTATGCAGTAATTGGTGTGAAAGACAAGAGTAGCATCCTGTCTTTGATGAAAAAATAAGGTTTGCAAATTTCATCTGTCGACACATAATGAATGCTACCACCAACAGAGATTGGTATTCAGTGTTTTCATGATAAACAGATCTTGAGACTGCCCCTAGATCTACCTACAGTGCTGCTCAGTGAGTGATGTTAGAGGAGACTGGAGAGCATCAGAAAGAAAAGCCTTTAGTCTGTGAGAAATAAGGAAGGTTAGTGGAGGAAGACAACTTTAATCACAATTAGTGAAAATAGAGCAAATGTGAGAAAGGACAGGGTAAGTGAAAGGTGTGAGTAAAGCAAGGTGGTAAGTGTTGGGGGGGGGGGCAGGAAGAAGAGTGTTGTGTAAGGCAGCCTTTCCTCACCAGCCTGTAGAGTCAATTCTGGCCTTGAGAGTCACTTTTTTAGGCACAAGATCAACAACATTCCTCATGCATTTGTCTTGTTTTGGCAGAAGTTGACTGAGGCATCAATGGGACCCACCTGGGTATCTCTAAACTACAAAGCCACTTCAGACTAAAGCATAAATGTCACTGAAAGAGGGGAATCCCTCTGGAAAAGTTTAGGGTGGTGATAAGCAGAAACAAGCATTAGCAGCACATTCATCAGGTGCACAGGCTTCAGATGGAGAGGAAATCTTTCATCCCAGAAGATGGCATTGTGGCAGCAGCTTCCATGGTCTGTTGGCAGCAGCAGTGCTGTATCGACTACCACGGGCCAAGGGCAGCAGACCAGGAGTGCCTGTAGGAAAACAGAGCTGGCCCTTGGGGAGGGTGGGAGGCAGTGCTAAATGGCATCCAGTCCATCTGAGCTCATCTTGCTGGATGACAACACTTGGATTAGTGCCCCATAGCATAAAGGCACAGTGGCTGCTGCTACAGAAGCTGTAGCTTCTTTTTGGCCATGAATGTTTCCTCCCCAGCTGTTCCCTAGGGTTTAAGCCATTTTCTGGAGCACTGCTGATCAGTTCTTAGGACAAGATGGCACCACCGACTGCACAAGTGATAGTGCTGTTCAGTCAGCTGTTTGCAACAAGCAGCATGTGAACAGATGATTTTGATAACCCTGTCAGTTATGATTTGAATGAGATGGAGGTGTTTGGCAATATGCTCATTTATGTTCCTTTCTCAGATTTACGACAAAAGACAACAGAAACAAAACACTACAAGCAGCATGCAAGTGTACCCTCTGCATGCTCTCCTTTTTGACAGTTTATAGGGACCTCATCAAAATGTGCCTGTAAAAGACATCATTAAGACGACTGCAGCAGAAAATGGGAAAACTCTGAGGGTTTTTTTATGTTTGCTTCACGCATTGGACAATGTAAGCTCCGGAGAGCAATCTACAAATAGCTAACAAGGACTTGCGTTCATGACATGATGGATCAGTGTCTAATAATGTCAGCCAGTTACTGATCAAAGCAGACTTAGCTTGTCCATATATGTTTCGTCTCCACTCAAACTATATCACTTGCATTGATTGAAAATTAATAGATTTGACACCTTATAACTGCTTTGCAATGTACACACACCATTAAAGCCTTATCCTAAATTAGCAGGTCTCCAACTCTTGAGAGAAATACATAGCTTGAACTCTGCCTTCATACAGTTAAATAAATTTGCCTTTGATGAGCAGAAATAACTCAGAAATCTGCTGGCATTCTAATTCATGTCTGATTTTAATGTCTTCTAAAGTTACTCTCTCAAGGTTTTTTTTGTCTCCTACTGATTATCTTCATACTGAAAAATCAACAGTGCCTGAATTATAGGACCCATAATACACATCTGACAATTCCTCAAGAACCTAAGAATTTGTTACGTATGGGTATATTTATAGTACTCGTTCTATAGAAGTGGAAAAAGTTATTAGCATTGCAGTCCAATGCTCTAAATCACTGACACTTATCAGTGCTGCTAAATCACCAGTCACCTTCCTGGACTCCACTGAAACAGGAAATTGAATAAGAGATTAATCAGTGAGTTAATGCAGGCAACCGAATACAAGGGTCCCCCTCAAAGGCTAAAGACCCACTCTTACGCTTTCATCTCTATTTCGAAGTCCAAATATAAACAGCTTCCCTACTAGTTAATTTACAGGGATTAATAACTGGATGGCTTTGTAATTCACTTCAATAAGACTGGGAAAACAGGTCAATAAATTCATGTCTTTTATTTGCTTGCTTGGGCTTGTTCTGAAGTCTGTTCTGCCTCTAGGAGTGATTAGCAGCAGGTGTAAAATGGTTCCCTGAAGGTTGCTGCTGGCAATTCCCATTCACTCCTGGATCCTCCAGACAACAGTTCATTAATTGCCCTAGATTTCAGACCTAAGTCTTGACATCCAAGTTAATGGTACTTCACATCTGTTTCCCTTAAGTGACCTTAAATGACCTTAGCCAGCAATACAAATCTTCAGTAGCTTTACCAAATATCCATGACTTTTTTTTTTATTTTTATAAAAAAAACACTAAAGAAAGAACAAGGTGCCTCTGGCCCTTTTTTCCTTTAAAAAGGCAACTTGCATATCTTTTTTTAATGTAAGTCCTCCTGGAAATATATTGAGGATTGGACTATTGCAGTATTTTGAGATCCTGTGAACCAGGGGAACTAAAGTTATGTCACTGATGCAAGTTTTACGCTGCTTTGCAAACAAGTGGCTGTAACTCCTCTGACATTACATTAGAAAATAATGTAATTATTAAAATGATCATGTGTGTCTCAAAACACTGAAAAATAGAAGTATATTTGAAGAAGTATATTTCATGGAAAAAGAACTAGATGAAATGAGGTGGAAAGGAGAAAATTGACAATATCATCAACATAATTCAGTGATTGCTCAGACAGAGCTAACATTCAGTTAATGTACTAAAAACGGGCTCGCTTCACTCAGTAAGTGTCCAGTGTCCAACTCCTGCTGCTGTCTCACTTGGATCAGACCTTTGCAACTGCACTCTCTTTAGATACACAGCTAGGCCTAATTCAACACTGCAGCTCAGGCTGATGTGAGTCCTAGGAAGAAGACATCAGTATACAGCAGAGGAGGATCTGAGCATCAGTGTGAACTACAGCACTGAGATTGCTCTTCCTTAAAGACACAGCTTGACCTTATAGTTGTTTCCTCTCAACCTCCGAGGAAAAAAAAAAATTATACTTTTTTATGTAAGTCAGTCTTGTATTCTAGGTGTAGTGGGGCATTAATAACAAGTGCTGACATCTACTGAAAATGCAGATCACACCTGGGAGTCCTTAAGCAACAGGACAATCTTAGCCATGTTTGGTAGCAGAGCACAAAAAGGAGCATATTGCAATGCTGCTATTTGCTTTCTTGGTCATCTTGATCATACATCAGCTTCCAGTAACACGCAGTGGTGTGGGAAGAACAGACATCAGCTGAGGAGCACATACCTTTGGAAAGGTTATTTTAACTGTAATTATTGCTACAGAATACAAAATAGAACTCCCTCTTCTTATCATCAGATGCCAGACTAGGTTATTGGTTTAATCAGAGTGTCTGTCAAGAGGACTGCATGGCAGACCTTAGACAGTGAGCAAAAGGCTTTACGGACTGCTTCTCCCCTTCCTTCCCTTAATATGCTATATGCCTTTTCAGACATTCCATTTAGTTTAGCTGCAATGACAAAGATTGGCTGAGGCATCAGAGATGGGCACAAGCTAGGAGTATCTCATATTTGCAGGGCTTCTTCAATGTCTAGGTTCTAAACAGCAACATTTCTAACAATGAGACTAAGTCTTCCCATGTGACAGAATTTGTTTTTTTAGTTTGTAAACAGATTAGAGCAACTGCAGGAGTAGCTATTTCTCATATAGATGCAGATGCTAACGTAAGGACAACTTTTATGAGACAAATTCTTTGTTAGTGAAGGGTAAACCATTTTCTTATTTGGGCAGTAGCGTTGCTTTTTGTCTATGTCTAAGCTCATAGTGATTTTACCAGTCTTCCAGTATCAGTTAGGTAGTTGCAACTTTCTTTTGCTCTTAATTTGTTTTTTACTTTTGAACCAGGAAAACTATGGTACGTAAGCACAGACTAAGTTTTACCAACATTTATTACAGGTAAATAAATAAACATGTAAAATCTGTCCAAAACTTGCCAGACTGTGAAGCAGCCTGTGAATGTGATGAAGCATTAAGTGAAACTACCACTACAGCTCTGTTGATCACGTTTACGTCATGCTTGTGCTGTGCAGTATCTTATTTGTGTCCACTTTTGGGGACAAGTAAATAGCTTGTCACATCTGTAACAGTCTGCATACAACATTCTCTCCACTATCTTCAGTGCGGGTAAACCAAAAGTAGCAAAAAGGAATCTGATGCATCAAGTCTGTCCTGGTATTTTCTGTTGCTAAGAGCACAATATCCTATAAAAAAAAAAATATGCTACTTTGGATTTGACTCTCATAGCAATAGTAAGAAGTTTGAGTCATTTGACATTCCAAACCAAGTGCCAATTGAGAAATGCAAAGAAAAAACAAAAGGATTTCTCAAGTTGGCAAGTATATTCTTCCTCCTACTTCAGCTATAAACAAAGTACTAGGGTGGAACTATGGTTTCCAAGTAACTTGACTATTGAGAACAGAGACCTTGTCTCTAGGATTAGTGACTGAGCATTTATTTTTGATGAAAAAGACGATATTTTTAAGCAGTAATGATCAACACTGGGTACTCACTGGGAATTAATGGCTAGCATGGGACATTTTTTGGTTAATACAGTTTCAGCTGGTATATTGAGAGCTTTTATAGAGGATTAGTGAGTCATGAAAAGACTTGCTCACTTGTTTGGACAATCTCTGAAAGTTTCTGATCGTCTGTGCTACCATCTCTCTCATAACTGAGATGGGTAACCTATGTGATTCCATTTCTCTCATCTGCTGCACAAATGACTGCACTTCTATACATGCTTATTTCTGGTCAGATTCATTGGTTACATGACTTCACCTGAACCACAGTTTCAGCCTTACTGACTGTTCCCTTCCACATAGATGTCCATATCTACAGGGTTTTTTTTTGTTTTCTTCCTGTTCATAAGTAGTACCTGCCATAACAGATGTTTTTAATAAGAAAATAGTTAATTTCTAAGTGTAGAATTCTGTTTGTCTGAAAAAGAGTACTTCTTAAATTCTGAGCCCATGACTGATGAACAGGATGAAGCACTTTCAAGAACATACTTTGTGTGAAGATATTGCATGAGGAATTTTAAAACCCTTATAGGTAGTATGATATTAATGTAATATAAATAATTACAAGACAATTGTTCATTGTTCTTGTATTCCCTTTTTGCTCTTGAACAGCTGTAAGAGCAGTTTGAAAGAAGAGGAATGTGGTGAACCTGGAGCTGAATTACACAGTTCAGAAAAATGAAGGACAACTACCTGAAATGCAGAATATTCCTTGGAGGAACAGTTTTAGCATAAATACAGAACAGTTGTTTTAAGTTTCACATTATAAATGCCAGCAGCAACTCACTTTAAACAGTCCAGAAAGATTCTTTCATCTCCTGAGGTATAGTCAGAAGTTAGGGAGGTACACTTCCAAAACTTTATGGCTGTCAACAACGGAGTTTTGTAATAATATTACTTAGCATTCTGCTACACCAAATGCAAAGTCAATTGACATTCACTCCCTAGTCGGAAAATAGCTCAGAACAGAACAACCAAGTAACAACAGAGAACATGAAACAGAAACACAGTGTTTAATTGGGGAAGACATTTGTAATTCCACAGGCTGTTCTCATCTTTAACTTGGAATGTTGTGAGCAAAGAACGGGTTATTAAAAAGAAGTTTATACTGTTAGGTTTTTATATTGATGTAAGAATCCTGAAAAACAACACATAAATTTCCATTTGCACAGTACTGAGCTTATGCCCATTGAAATGCTACAAACAGGTTGGATTTCTGAACATAAGCAATCAAGAGATTTTCATATGTTATAAAATTATTGTGACTTCTAGCTTTCTTATTCAAAGGAATTTAGATGGAGGTCAGTATCAGGAACACCTCAGCCATAACGCTATTTTAGAAGAGAATCATAATTGGTGTCAGGTATGTTTTCTAGCATTAGGTTAGCTGATATGCTGAGAGCGCGGGAGTGTTTCCATGCTCTGAAAAAGCACAGACTTTATAGACTCAGTAAGTGCTATTCAGCAAAAGTTAGACACTTCTGAAGTTCTATAGAGGAATGCAAATTTTCAGTTTCATGTTCTATTTCAGAAATCAGAAGCATTTAATTTTCATCACACTTTCAGTGTCCTACATAGCCCCTCATCACCCAAAATTCTGTAATTTTCTCAGCTATGTTTCTCCCAGAAAAACAGAGAGCAGAATGAGCCCGGTTTTTTAAGCCATGCCCAGAGATTCATGAAACCTCTTCCAGAACATAAGAAGTACTTCATACAACTAAATATCAGCTGGAGGCAACTAACTGGAACAACTTCTTCTCACTAGATACTATGCCAAGCAACAGAAGAGGCCGGAATGTCTTTGTATCACCAAAAAATGTCTCCTTATGTAAATATGCAGTTTCAGGTAAGCCCCATTTAAAGGTAATTGCAGCCTGTCTGCCTTTAAGCCTTAAGTTGCTTCTTCTATCTTCAGTACTGAGCAGAAGCAAACCTTTATTTCTCAGTTACAAAAGAATATATCTTCACATGTGAAAAAAAGATCACTAATGTACAGAGTACCTTGGTGCTCAGGGAACGAATGCACACAATAGCACATTCCCACCTCCCTGCTCCCTGTGGTCACTAAAGCCTTGCACTCGTAAGCCCACTCCTGTCATGATGCATAGGATGCATTCCTGTGTGTGCCAAGAGCCTCAGCCCATCCACACCGGTGTGCATAGGAGGGGTTATTTTATAACCACTGGAGCATGGATTATTTCAGACTCCTACTTGTGTCCCTTTCAAATCCATAGGCACAAATGGGCCATCACACACCATGTAAGTATTTTAAAGTGTTGAAATGGAGGAATGGCTTTTTCTTGCACTGTAGTTTATTAAGATCTCGAAATATTAAGTTTCCTCCACATTTTAAGAATGGAAATGTATGTGAGCAAGCAGTGTGGAAACTGTGTCTCTGAGTGAAACTGAGCTGCAAAGATTTAGATTGTAGGTGTTTGTTGTGTAGCATGACCTTTACCTTCACGTTTTCTTGTAAGGTATTTATAGCACATTTTTGCCACAGCACACATCTGAGATCTGTAAGCACTCCAGTGAGTCTGTTAGTACTATTAAGTATCTAAGAGTAACTGAAACACTGTATTTATATTTTGCTTTCCAGAATCACTTCAATCATCTCCCCTTTTTGGACTTTAACATTTTCAGATTTATTTCTTTGACTAGCCTTGACAAAGGCTAAAGTGAAAATTCATTATGATCTACAGTGTCTAATTTACGTTCCAGCCGGTCAGTAGCCTTGGGCAGAACAAGATATCAGAGACAGCTGTTAGCACTTAGTAGAAGTTCATATTCATCAAAAGATGTGCAAGGGTATACATGCACTAGTTTTCATAACAACTGTTACATCTCCAGGCTTCCTAAGGTGGAAAAAGACATTTAGGGAAGACGTTGCATACATCCACACAGTTTTGTCTCCACTGTATCCAGTCACACACCAGAAGGACTACAAATTGAAGCTAATAATTAACAATTATTATATGAGTACCCAAGGACCCCAGTCTCGGCTGGGGCCCTGATCCTCTTTGCAGAGCTGTGACATCAAATGGAAAGGAAAACACAGTTTGTTCAGATGCAATTCACATTCTCACTGAACTAGACAGGCAGCAACAGGAAGCTCTCAGTGATAATTTACACAGTGGCCTTTCAGGGCTCACCCTCACATGGGTGATTATCAGCAGTTGCTTCAATAAATGTGCTACGGTGTATTATACGTCACATATGCTTACTAAACCTTAGCAAGCATATTCTCCAACAGCCACTATTGTGTTAGCTCACAGCAAATATTTGAGTTCTAGTTACAAAGTTATGCCTAAGGCCGTCGTGCCACTGACTTTGCCTGAAAGTACAAAGCAGATTGCACTGACAAAGCTCCAGCAGTGGCACTGGACCTATTTTTGTGCAATGTGTGTGTCTATCTAGACAGAAGTAGAGCACAAAACAATTCAGCTATGCAGATGTAATGTACTCGGCTGAAAACACTGTCTCAACATTGCTACAATGTCTGATTTTAGTCTCAATACAAGACATTTTTGGGAAAGATTAAAAGCAAACAGCATCTGACTGAAGATCAAGTACCATCCTTTGTTATCCTCTATCATTTCTAAACAGTTTCCTGCTCTCTTACCTATTAGAAATAAAACTAAAAAAGCTAAGTAAAGATTAGATGCTTCTGAAATATTGCCATTGCTAAACATTTGACCTGGTAATGGAAATTAAATACATACCAGTACAAGTATTATAAACACGGTGCCAAACAAGTTTGACCCAGCCTGTGCTGATGTTAATAGGCCTGACGCAGGTTTTGCATTATTTAAACTATAATATAAGACTGCCTGTAAGAGCTTTATCTGCTATTGTTACAAATGAAATCCAAGATTACTGAAAGGGAACGTGATTAGAGAAAGTGTTTCTTTTTTCAGCTTGTTTACGCAGTGCACTTGACAATAGTTCTTGTACAGTCAGATTCTTCATGCTGGAAAAGATGAGCTGGTACAGATAGGCAATCATTATGATAAAGCTTCAGCCAGCACAGCTTGGGCTGTGTATAGAACTCCTGCTCTCTTTTTAACTGCCTCATTCTCCATTTAAGGACATGATATTGAGTAGCCTGTAGTCACACTAACTCGCTCATGCTCTAGTCCTGAATACTGAACTGAGGGACTTAATGCAAATTACTCCATATGTGAAGTTAAAGTGTGATAGCTGTTACTCACTAGTTCTCTCACTCCACACTTTAGCCATGGATGAACAGGGCTCCTCAAGCCAAAAGCTTGCCTGTAACAGCCTTTGGACAAGCTTGTGCAACCAATAGGCTGTCAGTAACAGAAAAATTGAGCTAAAAGAAAAAAAAGCACAATTTCACCTCACCACACAAATACCCCCAGAATAACTTACCACAGAAACCATCACACATGGCTCCGGTCAGAACACATTCCTCTTGTTTCAGGAGTTTTCCTGATGTGGCCAGTCAGGCCAGCGACTTTTAGCAGGCTGCCCCACTTCCCCTGGGTGGCCAGAAACCCTTCCATGCTCTTCCATGATCTTCATTTCCAGCTCCACTCTTCTGCACACAGGTGTCACAAAGCAACTTGCTCTGACTATGAGTCTACCTATCCAGCGTAAATTCAGTTCAGAATAATTCAGGTGAAAACTTGGTCCCATTTTTTATTTATTTCCCTTGAAATCTGTATTATGCCACTTTGTGGAAGATGTCCAGTACCTGTGGGAGTGAAGAAGGCCAAGCTGCAGTTGTTTCAAACCACAAGTTTTTTCTCAGTAACACTGCAACTCACACTTGATCATCTAATAGAAATCTCATTAACTGTCAGCTCTGACAGTTAAATTACCAATAGGTCTGAGTAGATTTATCTGAAATAAAGTGTTTGAAGTTTTTCCATCTTAATCAAAATATTAAGACTTAGAACCATATGAAGGAAAAAATACAGAGTTCAGATCATTATTTTTAACACCAAGGGGCAAGCAGAACCAGTTTTTGATTTTTTAACTAAAATCTAACAAATGCTACAAGTATTTCTGGAATGTGACTTGATGGAGAATAAGGTTCATGAGTGCCTGCACTTTTGAATCTCTCAGCCTTCAGTCTGTTGTTTTTTTAAGAAAAATGAAATTAAATTACTTATATGTGATTAATGTAACTATATTTTTTATCAAAACGTGCTCTAACAGTCTAAAGGGTTAAATCACTTTCCCACATCAATTTCAGTACAGGTACCTTGCCACTCTGCCACTGTTATATTCATGCACCTTTTCCACCTCTTCATGTCCACACTTGCAGCATTAAGCATTACATTCTCCAAAGAGAGAAAAGACACAATTGACTTTCTTGTGTCATTAATCCCAGGTTTTGCCTAGTTACTGTCTTTAAAAATTTTGAATTTGTGTTGTTCCCAAGTAATTAATAGCTAATGACTACTATTGGAGTACCTAACAGCAGGCAAACCTGGCTGCTCTTCTCAAACATAAATCCTGACTGTAGGAGGAAGAATAAAAACCACAGAAGTCACTACTTTTAAAGCAAGAAACTTCTCCAGATAAAATACTTTAACCCACATGACCTTAGAAATGAAGCATGGAAAAATAATATTATTATGATGGAACAGTGACTCAGTTGCCTCATAATCACCAAGACATTTCTCAAAGCAGATTTAAGAAAAACAGAGTTGTTAAAAAAAGAGAAAAGAACTAGAGATCTTCATTACCCCACTAGAAAAAATGTTTACTTTGAAACTGCTCATTGCTGTTGTTAAACTTGGTAGAAGAGGGCAGGAGAAAGCTGTGATGCTTTCAGAAGTTTCAGAGGCAGTAGTAGTGGTTGTGATTATATATTTTACTAATATTAATAATACTGAGAGGAGGCATAGGACAACTCACTAATGCAATCAGATAGCTAGGAGTATTTACAGATACACCTCTACTGGAAAGTAAAAAAAATTCTGTTAACTTTCAAAGCACAATCAACACACCTGCCAACCCTGAACTGATCCACAAACATACTTAAACTCAGAGCAGCTACTTACACATTAGTAGCGGCTCTGGGAGATAACATGGTCATCCCACCATAATATAAACAAGAGCAGATCTACCACATTGTCAATAGTTCAACTGCCCATGTATTTTGATTTTGTAATTCAGTAACATTTCCTAAAAAGAGACTATGGCCATATTTTCCAGCTTTGGCATCACCACTAGATACTGAAATTATCTACATATGAGCAAGAGATTAAGATTTGGCACTGGGATTTTCTAGGAAGATACTCAGGGTTTAAAAGTCTGCTCTTCAGATCAAGTCCAGCATGATATTACACTTACATACATCAGCTAGGAATCCAACCAGCTCTAGTTAATACCTACACTTTTAGTTAGAATTGCGATGCCATAATGATTGTGCCTTCAGTATAACTCAAGATTTGGCATTTGCTGTACTTAAAAAGGAAAGGAAACTGATGAGCCAGTGCTGTTTTTGCAATGAGAGTTCTACTATCACTCATTGCTGACACCTTCATCAAGGAAGCAAATTCCACAGAAATAGTTTTTCCATTCTATCTACCTTTTTGGTACATTAGTGAAAAGATTTTCATCAGCATTCTTTGTGAAATGCCTCATTTCTATCAGAACTTGCTCATGACAAAACAAAGATTTGCTTTTTATTCCTTTATGCAGAGAATTCAGCACAAACACATGGGAAAGGACAAGAAATGGCACTGGGTAGCCAAACCCAACATGCAAAGAGCAGGATCAGCCAGGCCATGGACTCTTAGTGCCCATATAAGCACAGTAAGAATACAAAGACAGTCAGCAGCAACTCAAAAGGTTAAAGCAGCTGCACATACTTTCTTGTGTACATCCTTTAAACTGGGGGTTACTCTCAGATTACCTGAGAACAAGTACATTGTAGATTGCTGGAAAGGGGATTGCTCCCAATTTTGTTCTATTCATTCACATATGAAAATCTCACACTAAGATGATTGCTTTGCTTTCTCACATAGTGCTTTGCCTTAGCCTTTATGGCTCTTGCTTTTTTAAAAATCTACATTCACATAAAACAATTGTCTATGTGGGTAGGTAAGAAAATCAACAGTACCCTTACAAATACATACATCCAAAAGACTTCAAAGTAATGTTTAATCAGATAAATCTAAACAGAGATACATTTCTTTCTCTTCCCCAAGTCATGTTAAGGGAAAGGGCAATTTTAGCAATTGTGACATTTATCGATACATTTTAGATTCAGAGATTATATTCCTAATATTCTGCTTATCAGGTTACTTTATTAACAATCTTTGATATCAGTCAGTTACTAAGTGAATATATACTATACCCCTAGAATGTATGACTGTGTATCTATATTACCAGTGTCACTTTTCACTCAGTAGAAATATTCCTACAGTTTTGGGCTGTCTGACCCAGGCCTTCCTTGCATTCCTTAGAAATTTTTTATTTTCCCCCCAGATTAAAGGCCTAGTATTAGATACAGACAATGATAACTGCAATCACAATTTTTGTAAGTCACCAACTACCTGGACCCTCTCTCTCCGAAACAGCACTTTGCTATGCTTTTGAAAAACTGCCTGTTTATTCCTGAAAAAATAAGCTATTATTTCACAACAATAGACATGGGCCGAAGGGTAGGATGGAAGAATGTGGCACCTCTGGGTGAGAAGGTATTTAGTAACCTAAAGGGATTTCTTCAGTTTTGCAGAATGACCTAATTTTTCTACAAAAGTAGAGCACACAGATTTAGTATTAGTGAGGACTGAGCAACACAGAACACCTTAAGCAAAGTATTTGATCTTGATACAATATGTGCATATTTTGAAAAAAAAAAAAGAAAAGTTTGCTTAAATATTCAAAGTGATTCACGCATAACTGTTGGAATTTAAGCCTTCAAGCTGACATCGTCTGCAATAAGGTGCTGAACTGAAACGCATTTCCAGCACTAACTTCCTTTTTGTACTTAGGTTCAGCTTTTTCAATCTGCTGCAAGTTTGTTTCCATTTTCCTAGGGGACAAATTAGTGGACCTAGCACACAAGTTGTCCACACAATTAGATAACATTCTTACACATATTATCACGGAAAAAGCCTCACAGGTGTGGAAACTGTAAGAGCAGAAGTAGACACCACAATAACAGCTCGCCTATCTTCTGGACCAGAGAGAGAACTGTCATCCCTAATATTTCTTGAGGCTGTTTTTAAACCAACCCCCCAGACAAAAATGCCGCAATCTCATCAGTGCCCAGCCAGTATCAGTGCTAAACTACCTTTTCTTCCTTTTTCTAATGACTTGCCTAAGTCTGCTCGTAATGATTTAAGTCCATTACTACTTGTCCTATCTGCAGCACATGGAGGAGAATTTAATTCTGTTTATTATACCCTTTGATGTAATTGAAGACTTAGATATCCTCAGTTTTCTCATCATTAAATTTAAAGTTAACTGTTTTGCCCCCTAACCCGTCCTTGTATTCTCCCCCAACCTTTTTTCTGATCTCTGACTGGCCTCGCCACTCGGGGCCCTGACATTTGACGTACATCCTTCCTGATCTGCACAGAGTAGGAGATTCCTATTTCAAGACTCTATTTCTGATGATGCATCCACTCTGGTGTGTCGCACTCCAACAGCATGACACCGTTGAGTCATATTTAGCTTGCAATCCTCTATAATGCTTAAATCCTTTCCTGCAATTCTGCTGTCCAGGCAGTCTTGTCCCTCTGTCCTTCTGAAGCTGGCATTCACCTCAAGTGAATCATTAGATAATTTCTCAAGAGTCTGAGAATTTGATCTTTTCTTCCAATGCGTTTACAGCCTTTTGAATTAATATTATGTGATTAGTTAAAACATTATTCCTTCATCCAAATCACTGATGAAAAAACTGAATAGTATTAGACTCAAGCAAGGTCCTTGAAGAATCATGTTTGATATAGCCTTTTGGTTTGACATTAAAGCACTGATTTTCTGCTCTAGAGTAGGTTTTTCTTACCAATTCTGCATTTCCTAATAGTTTCGCCTATCTCATATTTTCCTAGTTGTTAGACAGAGTGAGGGAGCATAAAAATCTGTAAAAGTCAAGTTATTTGACTCCTACTGCTTCTCCCTTATTCACCCTGTCAGAGAAGAAAATTAGATCAGCTTGACATGAGCTGTTACTCATCTCCTTATCATTTTCTAGGTGCCTACAAATTGCTTGTTTAAGTATATTCTGGTATTTTTCCAGGATCTAACTTGCAATGACAGCTGTATAATTATTTTGCTGTTCTTTTTCACTATCTTATCCAAGATAAACTCAAAGTTTAGGGGAAAATTTTAAAAAATAGTTTTCTAGACTCCAAGATCACCACAAGCAGTTATGATGGCTGAAGCAATTTGCCTATGTAACCAAACCTAAATTTCACCAGGTCCAACCAAAATGAGAATATCTGGTGTAAGTCACCTTTAACATAACCTTTCCCTACAATAAGCTCAAATCTTATTCTTTTGTGACTATTAATGCAATGTCTTGCAGTCTTTGGTTAATGAAATTCACCACCTCTCCTTTTTCTTCCTGGTGTATACATTGTATTAGACACATATTATGCATAAGATAGGAACTGGCCTAGTAGATATACTGAATAATTCCTTTAGTGATAAGTGATGCTCCTTGTTCTTTTCTCATTGATCTTCTCATGTCTGTTAGCCTCAACACTCATTTACTTGGGCTAAACAGGATAAATCTGTAAAGGAAAGTACTCTGATCTGGCTTGGGGCAACAGTTATAGTGCCTTCAATGCCTATGAGATTTAGGGGTTTTTTTGGTTTGTGTTTTGTTTTTTAAGAAGCATTGTGAGCTCTGACTGTTAGAATTATTTGAATCTAGAGTTAAATATTTTTTAGCAGCACACATTCCCTTTTGAGAAAGCTCTGAAGCACGGTCAAGCTAAATATAGAGTTATTTCACATAGGAATACATGTACATTCACATACATTAATATCTTAATCAGCATTTCTTTAAAGCCAAGAATGAAGCACTACATTTCAGTATAGTGTCCCTCTTAACTATCTTGTACATTTTCTGCATAAAACCCTGCCTGATGCCTTATTCAGTTTTTCTTAACTTGCAAAATTTGGGAATTTATTAATTTGACAGTGTGGTTAGCTGAAGATATAAGTAACACAGCTATTGGCTTATCAATATTTATTCCGAAGGGAAGATTTCTGGTCTGCTTATATTAAAGGATAGAATCAATGGAAGCATTAGGCATCGTAAGAGGAAAAATTGTGAGCAAAGAGGAAACCTCTAAGCTAGTGAGATGGAAGCATTAATAAATGCTTTCACTGACATAATTCTGCTAAACATTGTTCTCCTAAAGCGATTTATGCCCCTAACTCTATCTGAGTTTGCTCAGGGGCATCTCCCATTTTTTTGGCCTTCATTATTTCCCGCCAATGGCTAACTTGCAAGGTGGGGCAGGGGAGGGCCATGACAGCTAGACACCTCGTGAGGCCAGTCATGCTCATGGAACAGCACAGGAGGCACAACACCAAGCACAAGTAAGTCCCACCACACCAGCGCTGGCCACTGCTGCACTGGACTCCCTCAGTCAGGAGTACAGTGCCTGGCTGCAGACCAAGTCAGCCAGGTCCAGCTGAACCGTTCAGCTTAGCCATCACAGACACACACTGGAAGCGATGACAAGTACAGGGCAGGTGTGCGTGCAAAGGGACAGTGGCTCCAAAATGAGGCTGAGGGGAGAAGCTCTTGAGATTGGTAAGGGAAAGAAACAAGGGACTAGACACCATGAAACACAGCCCATCTCATGCAAAGCTCAACTACAGAACAGTCGGTCTGATGGATGTTAGCCCTGGTCTTGAGGACAGAAACTGATACATGTCATCTGCCTTTGTGAGAGCAAACAGACAGCTTCTCAGACTCAGAGAACTCATCATTGTGACAATGAAGGTGTGATTAAGCAGATGAAGGAGCAGATCTGAAGAAAACAATCAATTCTGTATTTCACCTTTCTCTGAGGCAGATAAACTTCTGCAGTAAGAAAGTAAGAAGTATGCAGGTAGTTATGCTCCAAATGTCCTCTTTATTTACTATTGTCTTCCTAGTGGTCACATTCATCATATTCATATTTATTAATGTTGTCAACAACTGATTTACCTGCATTTTGCTTGCAGAAGACAGACAAGAATTTAGCTAAGAGAGGTGCTGCAGCAGATTCTATCACAGATATAAGTTTTACAGATAACAAACATCAGCTTTCACTGACCCTTCCAACTTTGTTATTTCTATAGCAAGTCTTTTGAAATACCAAATCCAAATTACAGAACACTCTGCAGTCTTTCTAAGTCTGCAGAAAAGAAATCAACTTCCCTTTAATACTTGCTACAAACATCTTGCTGTTATCCCTTGCCGTGAAGCAATTGATCTCAAAACTAACAAAATGTCTTTGCACGAATTACTTATGGACTGCACAGATCTTGTCATGCTATTTGCATTTTTATTACTACCTTGTGTAATACAGGAATGAAGAAGTATATCAAATCTGCCATATTTTCTTAACTGTGGTTGAGTGTTGGACAACGAATCTAGACTGTTCCAAACATCTAATAGTTATGCTGAAGCTCCATTTGATGGAGCAACAGTCACTGTAAATCTCTAGCAATTAATGTAAAACTGGAATTTTAAATGTTATTTCACACATCAAAAGACAAAATTATGTTATCTGCTCCATCCAAAGCTTTAAAAGCTCTGTTGGAGAATGCAAGGAATACATTCTATTTAATTTCATACCTCCTATGATCACACAGCTGTGTGATATGATATCACCAAAATAACTTCTCAAGGAATGGAAACACTCCACATGTTAAAACTCAGAAAGCAGTAATAAATCTTAGGGATTCAATTTACTACAGATGTTGGATATTACAGCAACACAAAGAACAGCTCTGAATATTGCAACACAAACAGGACAAATGACAAAAATGGAATTTGTAGTTTTCTAAACAGTTCTGATTAGCTTTTTTTAAAAACTGAAAAAGCTACATCTGTGAGATTTAGGCTTGTGTATTATATAATCCTAAATTTTCTCCCTAGCATCTGAAAACCTTTTTCAGATCACACTTCAGGCTTCTGTAAGTCTTACTGGTATTACAAATCAAGTAAATGATTTGGAGGATACATTATGTTCCACTTTAGCTATCATAATCTATCCCCTTACATCTTTCCCTGACACATCAGGTACTAGCCACTATTGTGAATGGGAACCTTGGACTCAATCTACCATGAAAGTTCCTAGGTCTTGTTTAAATATTTTAGGATTATCCCTCAAACTGATTTGAGCAACCAGGCAGTCCAATTGCATTCTTGTCGCAGAACATATGCTTACCTTCATCGACTGTTGCTAGCAACAGCTAGTGATGCCTCCCCTTCATTATCCTTCTGTATTTAGGAAGTGTGGTGCTAAATTTGTGTTTAAAAGAAATAAAGGTGTCAGACAAGTATAAAGAATTTTTATAAACAAACAATGGCTTGATGGTTGAGTGCCAACTCAGCCAGCTGAAGGAGAATGTTTTCATTACATTAAGGCAATTACTTGTTTGTAGCAATTATCAAGGCATGAGCAAGTTCAGTTTTCCATCTTGAAAGAACGTGGTTCTGTCTACTTATCCCAAATAGCATAGCATTTCCTAAAGCCATTTTATCCAGTCACTGTTTCAGGAAGGAGAATTAAAATCAAAGCTGGTTAAACTATAAAAATTTTGGCCAAGGGGTGGACAAAAAAAAAGACAAGGAAGAATGAGTTTAAGAGGCCAGATATCTAACTCAAGGTCTTCCTCAGATAAAGCTCTACCCATGACAGGAGTTTTGCCTAAGTACCTAATCTTCACATTGGGTACCAGACATTTCTTGGAACTGATATGAAACATACACAGACTTAGACACATTGATATGTGTATATCTTCCTGTAAACCTAGGAAATGTGTTGCTCTACTAGGATTGCTGAAATATCACTCAAATATCCGAGAAAAAAAGCACTCAAAAGATGTAGTTGTAGCAAGGAAGCTGCTGAAGAGCCCAGAATGGAGGATTGTGTGCTACACATTGACCATGAAAAAGGTGTCGAGTGCCTGAGCCCACCCCACCACTCAACAAATATGTGGTATTTATTCACACATGCTCAAAAAGAGACATGGCAGCTGCTCTCTGTAAAGACTGCAGAACTGTAGAGCCAAAACATGAGAAGGAGCTCTCCTCTGCTTTGCTTCTCATTTCTCCTGTCTTGTTGTTTTGCCTCACTCAGTCTTATTGTGCGCTCTGCTCTCTTTCTGCTAGGGGCAGTGACTAGAAGGCTGGGTAGCCATACGTACGTTTGAGAAGATTCAGTTAAATTTCCAAAACTGTTTTCTATTGGATAAAAGATGCATCTATAATCTGGATATGCAGTTATAATTAGTTGTTTTAATATACATAATCAGTATGAGTGTTTTGCTTTGTTACTAAAGGCTGAATGTAGAACACTCAATGGTTTACAGCCAATTAAGCAACAACTTAACAGTAGCTTTAAATGATGCATATATTTGCAGTCCTAATTTCCTGGGAATCAGTGTTATTTTTCCAAATTTCTACTTAAAACTTTAAAGCATTTGATTCTTATCTATTAGTGGATAGTTCAGTCTTTTTATATTTGTTTCTGTAAAATATGCCAAACTTGGCAAATGACAAAATAATTGTTTACTTTGCTATAGAAAAGTAAACTTTGCTTCTGTGATAGAAAAGACACAGTACTATGTATTTGAAACTACTGCTCCTGTTCACTCCAGTCCTTATCTCAGAAAAAAACACATCATTGAGTTTCCTGTGAACACAGAATTAAGTAGCCCATATTCAACAATGATAGTACAGAAGATAATTTATCAGGATGGAGAAAGTTTGGTCTCTGTGTACAGTCAGGGTTTGAGCCCTTTACCAAAACCACAGTAAAACAATTGAGCCATCACAATAAACACCCCAGTGAGCATCTGGAAACCTCTCTACAAGATATGAGACTGATGAAAACAAAACTCACTTTGCATACAGCCAGAAAGGATCTAGAAGACAGTCACTATAATATCTAATATTGAGGCTTATGATTAACACGAGTGGGGTTTGAAACCTATATGAGATGCCTAGGTTCACCCACGATACCTGATGGTAAGCTGGTGTCTCACCCGAGGATTCTACATAGGTGCCATTCTGAGCAAATTGTTATCTACAAACATATCTACAGGTTATAGGAAATACAGATGTTGCACCCTCTGTAGCATACTTATCTTCAACAACAGAGTGCTGGAAGATTGTGCCCACTTGTGTCACAGTAAGTAAACACAGCAGCAGTATGAGATGCTGTTAGGGAATGCCTGGCCAGTGCTCAGCATTCTCATAAATGACCTATAGTTTTGAGTGTTTATTCAGAAGAGAAAGATTTCAGGTCAGAAAGGATCATTCATCAGAAGTTTAGGATTGCTTCTGTCAATTTTACGTACAGTAGAAGGATACACAGTTATTTTCATACTTGCATCAGGTTTCATTATTTTTCTGATAAAGACCTTTTTTTTTCTGCAGAAAAAATAAATTCTCATTTAAATGAGTTCTTCAACTAGTATATTCTTTCATATTGAATCTCATATTGAACATGCTTTTATGCAGTCCTCCTAGAACTGTGAATAAGAATAAGTTTTTATTTATCCTGGCACTCTGAATTCGATTGCTTTTCTTTGGCTACATTTTATTGCAAAGTACAAAAGTTCTCCCTCTCTCCTAAACACGAGGAGAAAGACTAAGCTCCATTAAGTTTTGAACATTCATGAAGTATCACATTATTACCCTAAACGTAAAGAGAATATAATTTTCAGCATTTTACTATAGGAAACTTAGACTCATTCTATTTACAGGACTAAAGATACTTCCATGTGAAAGATGAGGTAAATCTCTTACCCTTGCCTCTTCCAGATGTGTCATACGTGATGGCAAGGCATGTTCTCACAGGGTATGTTGGGGAGCACCATCTAAATCTCAGACATCATCAGTGAGATGACACAGGACATCAAGTCACTCCAGTAAAGGCAGATGAGGGGCAACACTGCAGCCACTGGCAGACCCTTGAGACCCTGCACCTCTGTGACCTCCTCCTCCTCTCCCACTTCCCTGTCATGGCTCTGCAAAGCCCTGGGGAACACATGAAATTCCCACCCTCTCACAGAGGGGCAGCAGTAAGTGCTGTGTCTGCCCCACTCTCCAGCACAGTCTGCAGGAGAAAATTAGACTCTCCTGCAGCTTAACAGAGAGCAAGTTTTGACCAAAGGTTTCCTTCATATAACTGATGGGCATTGATTTTAACATCATGGTTAATTTATTGTGGCTCTCTTTGTAACTAAAAGATGCAACAAAAATGACTGCAGTCTGCTCAGCAGCCAGATTCAGAGATGTGGTGTCCTGAAAGGTTGATTACTAAGACTCCTTGGCTTGGAACACATAGATGTGGTGCTGAGGGACATGGTGTAGGGGTACATTGGCAGTACTAGGTTAACAGTTGGACTTGATGATCTTAGAGGTCTTTTTCAACCAAGGCTGTTCTATGATTCTATGTTTCAAAACTTCCCACCTCCCCAGGAAACAGTTATGACCTGCTTAACACAAACTAGTGCAAATGCAAGTCTTTGTAAAGAGAAAATTCCAGATATAGATCAAGTATTATTTACTACACCTCTGCTTTCCTACACATAGCTTGGAAATGACTGGGAGTTGAAATCTTCCTTGCTCAGTTAAAAAAAATATTCTGAAGCCCAAGAAAAACATGAATATAAGCATGAACTATTCAGATACCCATCATTTCAGTGGCTGATAACTGAAAACAAATGGGTGAAATATAAACTCTTGACAGTAAAAAAGTATCCAGAAGAGAGACAATGAAGAGGAAAAAAAATGAAACAGAAGTACCAAAACCTGGGCAGAAGCCATTGCGGTTCTTCCCTGAACTCAGTGTCACCCTGCATGATACAAATGATGACAGACTCCTGGAGAATGGGCAGTGACACAAGGCAAGACCCTACCTCAGTCTCACCTGAATATATCACTGCTTTCAGTAAAAACCTGACTTTGAACAGAGAACAGTATATACAGGTAAGGCTTCTTGGCTGTGAGCCAGAATACAAATTATTTGCAATGCATTGTCTCTGCTGAAATACTTTGCACGACTCATGGCTGAGAGAGCAGGATCTCCAAAAATTTAAGCAGGGTGTTGATAGTGAACCGCAGCATTAACAACTGTGAGCGCAGCCCAAGAGTCTGCATAGTTCCCATAATTCTGTGCCATATGGCCTTTATGTAGAGCCTGTGGAAGCTCTGAGATGCAGCCTGCTCTATGGATTGCTCGTCAGTGCTGATCAGTACTGCTGAGTGCATATCTGCAGGTGCCAGGATATCAAACGACCTGAACCCAAGAGCAATGAGCTCTAATCTGTAGATAAATTTAAAGAGCCCATTTCCCTGCTGATTTAAAACAGGATTCAAGAGTCTCTCCAGCTCCAGACATTGACTAGTAAGAAACAGCAGGGAAGAAAAATTAGGGAATATGCCTTGTAGTAAGCATGAGCTCACCATTACCCTCAATCAATCTGAAAATTCTGAGTTGCTTTAAACACCCTATAGCAATTAGAAAGACAACTTTGCAGTAAAGTTGGGCATTTGCATTTGAACGAAACATATTTAACCAGCTAGACTCTAGTATCTCAGATTCTCACTTTTCCCCCACTCCCTCTTCAAACAACTCCAATAATATAGGTGTTATTTTCAGGGGTAGAAAATTTAAAATTGCCCTGTAGAAAGAGCTTCCCCACTTTTTTTTTTTTTTTTTCATATTCTTACTCCCTCCCCTAAACTCAGATTCCTTACTATTTCTACTACTGTAGTTTGACCACAGTTAGTCAAAACAGTTTTCTGTAAAACTAATGACTGTGTTCCCCCCTTTAATCTTGTTCCCTCTTTGTCTCACTGATTAGAAACAAATAGAGCATGAGCTACAAAGGAAGAACTTTTGCTCTTCATCAGCTGACAGAAAACAAGTTATTCTCAAATTCCCAAGCACGGACCTGCTGGTTTATAAATAACTTCTAGACAGTCAGTCACTTCTAAGTCTCCTTAAAAAGAGAATTGAGGGGAAGAGACGAGTGTTTGGACAAAATTCTTGTTCTGGATCATCTGACCATTACATTGAACCAGGAATTCAATTATTTGGTTAGACTGTATAGAAATACTTGGGCAGATCTGCTCTATCTGAAAATTAGATGCAATTATCCTTCTTGCATTTTCATTCTGGCAGAATTTGCTTGTAGGAATGATCATGTAAGACACCTGGACACACCTGAGTGGTCCAGATCACTAGATTCTTGGATTTTTTTCCTATTCTAGATTCTTGGGTTTTTCCTATTAGGTCATCCACATAACAACTACTGATTATTTTAGCTGGAAATGGCTACAGACATGTATGTTTTGAAGTTTGTGTGATACTAAGTGGAATAAAGTACCACTGTTACTTTAAAGACTAAACTAAGAACCAAAATACAGCAGCTAAACAACATCAGACATCACATACAGTCTCATTAGTGAAGCTAACCCAAGCATCCATTTGGCTGCATTTTTACATGAGTAGGAATTGTGAGTTTGCAACTGCATATGTCTCAGTGTTTAGTATTTGTTTTAAATGTACAATTTATATTTGTTTTTCTCTACTAGAGAGTCATAATCAAACATTTAGAATGGTGTTGTGACTATTTTGTGTTTTATTTAAAAGAATATAACCTGCATTGGAACCAAACTGTTTGAAATTTGCTCCCGATGTCCATATTTCCATGGAACAGCTTTTAAAAAGTAGCTATTTTCATAGCTTTGGTGCTATTGCAAGGCATCTTTCTGGAGGTTTACTGGAACAGAGGAACGCAGAT
This sequence comes from Podargus strigoides, assembly GCA_028020825.1. NCBI lineage: Eukaryota > Metazoa > Chordata > Aves > Caprimulgiformes > Podargidae > Podargus > Podargus strigoides. The sequence continues at coordinate 45,372,414 of CM051621.1, read as the reverse complement.
AGGTCAGGCACCCCAGGATTTCATACAGCCTCATATATTCATTGCATCCAGTTTGCCCAGATTAAAAATACCTTTAGTATTTTACTTGCACTTTACTGGTGCTTTTAATTTTAACAGGACAACAAGCATAACAAGTAGGAAGGTGTCAGAAGCATATGTATCTTTGTGTCCTTGGACAGGGACATCACTTATCTACTCTGCTGTGTTGAGAATTGATATTTGTATTAATTTAGTTTCCTGCTGGTTTAACACAGATAATGCAAGCATTAAGAAATTGTTATGCAGCCACATTTAAATACATACATGTTATGCTAAGCAACAGGACCAGTGAATTTAGCTGACTTGAAGACACTGGCAGAGATCAGCAGATAGGTGGTTTCAACTGCTCAAAATGAAAAGCATCACCTAAATTGACACCTTTAATGTTGGAAAAGGACTGAATCTTGCTGGTTTACACCTGAACCTTGGCCCGCTCATATTTTGCCACTGAGTAGCTCCAGTAACTTGGGGGGTGGGAGGAGAGAGGCACCTGGATGCTCATTTTAGATCCCAGTGTGTACATAGCACCATGTCTGCTGTTGCTCCTGTACCAAAATACATCTTTTGTGGCAACACCATGCACCAGAGCTGCACAGAGGGGAAAACTGCCCATGCAATTATGACTGATGTGATTAAACATTTAAAGATTAGTGTGTGACTTCCGAATTGCTTCAGAGAGCTAAAGGACAGAGGAGAGACTCCCATAGATGCTAGTCCCCCACAAGGTTAATGTAGCCTGAACTCACCCTCAGTAACCAGGTCCATTTCAGAACTGAGACCCAGAATGAATCTCCAGTGAAGCTCCTGAGACTTCCCATTTCCTCACAGGATACCCCTGCTTTGTAAGTTACCCACCAGAGTAAAAAATCACTTCAAAAGAGAAAACCGTCTCTTGGGCCATGTTTTACCAAATACTTTACACAGATGCACACAACTTCCCATGGCTGTGAAGATTTCCTAACCTTTCTGGTTTTAAATCTTTCTATTAAACAACACTTCAGCAAGTGTGAATCCTACTTTCAAGTGGCAGTGCCAGTTTCCTGGGTTCTGTGCTGTAATTTAATAGTGCCAAGCACTAGCTTGAATTTTAAAGCATGCTTTCAGCAGTTTGAACTGCATTTTCCACAAGGCTGTTTCACTACAGATACTCTGAGCTTGATGTTACACAGTCAAAGAACCACATGTTGGAGAACATTTCAACATCACAATCAAATCACGACTCTGATATCATCACAGTTGCTGTAACATGACTAGCAAAAATAAACTATGGAATGTCATATGATTAGTGGAAGTAATCTTACAATAATACTATTTTTTGAGAGTACACATAAACATTCAGAGCCAGCATCTATATCTTCTCCAGCAAGCATACTCATGCCAAGTTTTCCCTGAGCATTTTTGTTGTTGGGTGGATAATTCCAACCAATATTTTCTGAGCTATGTTTAATCCATTTTCTGTCACCTATCTTTTTATTTGTACCAACATAACATCTTTTCTTCATGCTTTTATTTAGGCACCAGAATTCAGCTTTTCTCTTACTTTTTCTATACTTTCATTTAATTAAAGCTTCCTTTGTTGCTATATTTATTTTTCTTTTTAATGTGGGTATTTTCTTGGCAAGTACTCCCTCAGGCAAGGCTCACTGTGAGATTTACTTCACCATATTTCCTTCCTAGCACTTCCCATCTTTTTACCATGGATTGTTTGTCCCGTTCCTATCTGCTGCCTTTTTGAAATATAGGAATCATACTGGAAGCACACTGACTGAATAATAGTAACGTGTATTCAGAGGGAACACCACACTCATTGCCTTTCTGCGATATATATAAGCACACATTTTCCATCAGGGAAACCCGTGTAGAAATGCAAGGCTGTTGCTAAGTACAACTGCCAAACATACAGCCCTAATGCTAGCAGAAGTATCTGGCAAAAATATAGACAGGAATGAGCAGGAAGGACTTGCAACTTCTACTCCATCCTTTTCACTGGTGCTGCCAATCCCACTCCTCAATAGCCCCTCCTACTGTCCTCCATTTCTCATCCCCAGTATGCAGCACTGGCATCACTCATGTTCCCTGGACATCACCCATCCTGATTTCCTCCTGTTCCTGGGACTCCCATACCATTACGCAACATACCTGTGCCCTAAGCCAACAAGGAAAGCCCAGGTGAAGGCAGCCCAGGAAAAGGCAGGTCAGGGGTGATCAGGATCCACACCACAAAAGAGTGAAACTTAGAGACAGACTATACCTGAACATACATCTGAAAAATTCTTGTTATTCCTGGGTTCCCACAGCCAGGATACTGCTCAGGGAGCTGCTGCAGCTGCTCACAATCATCTGAATATGCTTTCTAGGAACATCCTCCGCTTCAGGTTCCTGTCCCTCATTTGCATGTGAGTCCTCCAGCTGCTACTGAATGCAAATGACCCTATAACTCATATCTCAGTAATCTCACTTATCTCTTTATTCATACTGTTGCCAGGATCTAAGAGTTCTGTAGAGATCAGACAGCCAGCTTGGCCAGAGGGTTTCACCAGGGTGATGCTGAGCATCAGCATGCTGACTCTTTCACCAGGCCTTCTCAGCAGTCCACTGAATTCCGCTTTAGACTTTCCAAATGCTCCATTTTAAATCATATATAGGCTTGGGTGACCCCCCTCTCCCTTTAGAGAAGTGGTTTCAACCAGCTTTGTGTTTGCTAGCATTTTACAGATGCAAGCTGGAACATAGGAGGTTCCGCATAAATGTGAGGAAGAACTTCTTCACAGTGAGGGTAACAGAGCACTGGAACAGGCTGCCCAGAGAGGTTGTGGAGTCTCCTTCTCTGGAGACATTCAAAACCCGCCTGGACATGTTCCTGTGTGACCTGACCTAGGTGTTCCTGCTCTGGCAGGGGGATTGGACCAGATGATCTTTTGAGGTCCCTTCCAATCCCTAACATTCTATGATTCTGTGATACTGCAGAGACCACATTAATACAAGTGATGAGTTATGTCACAAACCTGTTAGAGGCAGGAGTCAACATTTTGGACACATATCTAGCATATTTTCAGTATAGTAATGAAAGATTGGTTTCTAGTTTCCCTACTGCTTTCATCAACTGTCTTTGCTATAGGACTACAACAATTTATTTTTACAATAAATCGATATAAAGCATGAATGAAGAAAAATAAGCAGTTCCTGGTGCCCTACAGAGACTTGTTAGCAAACATACACATGCAGTCGTGTTCAAGGGAGTTTAGGTTTCTAAGGTCTTGCCATATCCACACTCCTTTAGTAAGGCATTGATGCTAACTGCTCTGCATATTAGGACTGCCAAGCCCCAGAGTGCTGAATATGAGCGAGAAGCAGGTCCTTGTGGAATCACACTGGCACAAGAAGACCAGGGCAAAAAGTGATTCTCCACACCCCAGGTACAAGCATGATTGAGTGGGGTCCCTCCTGGCTGCACTCCAGGGGGGTGGTAATAGACCCCTGTGGCCTGTCCTTGCTGCTGCCATGTAATGCAGCCTCCCTCATTAGCCAGCAATGTGGCTCTCGGCTAAAACTCATCTTCCCGTAGGCAGTGAAGAGAGGGCAGCAGTATTCATTCCAGGTTGAACAGCAATAAAAATAATTCAGAAATACATGTTTCTAAAGCTTTCCCTCTTAGAAGAAGTAAACTAAGCTATTTTGAGAGTTTCAGTCAAAACAGACATTTCCCATCCATAATTGAGTGCAGGGTTTGGGTTTATTGAGCTGCCCAAAGTGCTTTGCTCCTCACCGGTTGAGCACCAGGCGGCCGTAGCACTTAGTCCTGTTCGAGCAGTCACCTGGGAAAGCTGCTGACCCCGTCTGCCCTCTCAGCCTGGGTCTCTGGGCATGCAAGCTTTTGTGTAATGGACTACATGCAATACAAGTGAAATATTTACCATAATCATATTTACAAGGGGTCTGGCTCCCAGGAGAGGCTGAAAGCTTGAATACCGTATCAGAAATGAAGTGTAGTGTAGTTTGTTGCATTTTTTCTTTCCCAATTGCATTCATTTTGTGGAGCCAGACAAAAAGCCTGTTTTGTTGGGGTAAGTGGCCACAAGAAATACCTGAACATTTCTGGTGAAAGACAGCTGAAAGAGTGACTGAGCAGAAGCAATGCTTCCCAGTAAAAAGCCTCTCTCCTTGCAGCAGACTCCACCAGGCACCAAGCTGCCTCTCCCTGCTGCCATCTTGTTTGCTCCCTCCCCATCCCTGAGGTACTGCTGCACCAGCAGCTGCGTGCTCTTGGCTCGGTGAGGCAGTGGGGGGTAGTCATAAATGTATAATGAATGCTTTTACGGCTCCCCAGCAGGCAGGGTGTGTGCCGTTTGCGAGTCGGTGCAGTGATGTTATGTCCCGGGAAAAATGCCGGTAGCCTAACGCAGAGAGGAACATGCTAGGAGGGTGGGAGTGAAGCAACACGGGTGGCAGGGGACAGGCAGAAGCAAGGCTGGCAGCATGGTGGCAGCAGTGCATCCAGCAGTCCAGACTGCAAAAGTAGGTGGCCAAAAGTTTCTACTTCATCTGGAACTAAAACCCTACAGAAAAATGTGGATTATTTTGCTAGAGCTTTCACAAATCACCATCTTTAAAAAGCAGTATGTTCTCGTGTTTAGATGGAAAGGCCTTTGTGTCTTGGTCTGTAGCCGGTTGCCTGTTTCCCAAAACCATGTTAATACATATTTTACTCAAACTTTTGGATGGTTCAACAGTCTCCTCTGGTTACATTCAAGTACTTTCTGTTTCTTGACTCTCCCCTCAAGTCTCTGTATGTCTCTGACTAGCCAGCCACACTGGTAACAGCCCATTGAAACAAACAGTTTCAGGACTTTTTCTGCTTGCCTTGTTTAAGGTTTGGCTCCAGCACTCATTCTCCATGGAAATTCCCTTGAACTGATCTCGTGAAAAACAGGAGAGCACAATACTATCAGTGTCACCTTGGCTAGCCTGATGAATCTGCAGGACTAAGTGCTAATGTTCAGGCACTGAATTTTCTCCTAGAGATGGGCCACGTTGGCTACTGACAACACTTCCAGAATTTAGGGCTTTGAGGATCTTTCAGTGCACACTGGGGTGGTTGCTGAGATTTGTTCAATATCTCTATGTAGGTCTTCAGTACCTCACCATATAAATATCTGAAATACAAATTCCCATTCCCCTCAACAACCAAAGACTATGTGAAACTTGTACAAAAAACCCTGACCAGCCCTGTCTTTGCTCTGTTTTACCCCATCAGTGGAGAGACAGTGCACTGGCTTGGGATGTCATCACAGCTCTGTGGCATGGCCCCTTGGGACACCTTCGTACAAACCCGACGGCAAAGGTGTGCAGGAAATGGTAGCTGGAAACTGGGTGCATTGGCAGCCAGTGCAGAGGCTCTGAACCTGGGCTGAAGGCTGGCAGATTTCATTTCCCTCCCTCATGGCAGTAATTTCAAGTAGCACCATCTTACCAGTTAAATTTTTTTTAGGAACTTATGTTTTGCATCCTTTTGCCAATTAGTAGGCCCAGTACAAAGGACACAGCCAGCAGCAGAAAAACAATCCAGTAAGTAGAGTCTATTGCACATAAAGGAGTCAGTATATAGGGGATCGCTGGGGGTACAAACAAGTCAGACAGATCACAAATAATAGACATCAACCCCAGCGACCCCAGAAACGACACAGCATGACCCACAATAGATGGAACAAACAGCGATACAAGGTAACCCACGGAGAAAATGGGAGACAACCAAGACAATAGGGTGGTTACAGATGATAGAAGTAACCTCATGTTGCCTCCCCACAAAGCCCGCGTTTGTAAGTGCCAGACCTGACTGCGATCCAGTTGCATGAGGAGCCAGGAGGTCCTTCCCCAACAAGGAAACTCTGCGAAGTGCATCCACCTCACAGACAGACACTCCAACTCTTCCTGCAAGTGGTCCCAGCTTTTATGCCCAAAGCAGGACACCTGGCACTCATTTACCCAATGCAGGGCACCTGGGGCTTGTTTACCCAAGGGCTTTCCTTACAAGGCTGGCCACACCTTGGAGGAAAGCCAAAAGGCAAACTCATCCCCTCCTCTTAAAGGGCCATGGGGCCCACCCATATGTCAACCTTAATTCAGGGCTTGGGGTTCAGACCCCAGCACTTCATGCATCCATGCCCATTTTATAATTTTACTTCTACATGTAGCTCATAGACTGACAGCAAGGACTGCATACACAGTAAAAGTCTCCTGCTTTTTCTCTTATGTCTGCTTCAACCAGTGCGCATCATTATTTAAAACAAATATCTGTGTGAGAAGAGGTGAAACCGAACCATACAGAGGACAGTGTAAAGGATATTTGACTTGCAATTCATTAGACAGGCTTTGTGAAACTTTGCTACATTGGGCCTTGAGCTATTAATCCTGTTGTCTCTACCTATCATTGCCCTGATATTATTCACACACAACCTCTCTTTCTAGTGATACCTGGTAAGCCAAAACCCATAGTTTTCCCTTGAAAGTCAGGGGCCATTATTATGAGCCCTTGCTTTGGATAGATTACAAATGCACAGCCATTTGCAAAGTGCATTTCTCTAATGCAGTGTCCCTACATTTTATTGATTCACATGAGGAATAGAAGCTTTAAGTAGAATGTCATTTTTGCTGCAGTGAAATTTAACAGCTTGATGCACTACCATCTGTTGAAGGGAAAATAAGTATCAAGCTGATGTTAGGGTTTAATGCTATAATAATACTTTAAATTGTACAGCAATACTGACAGCAGGCTCATTCTTTGAGTAGAATGATCTCTTTGGCTGGTAATGTATGACTGCAAGGATGAACAGAATTATTTAGTATCTTAAGCAGAAAAGACAGGAAATTTGGTACATTAGAAGAACGGAAACCAGAGGATGCTAGTCAGCATAAGAGTCAAGGGGAAATGAGCACATTGGCTTTGTCTGCTGAAGGCAAGACAGCAAGAAAGAACAGTAGCTGGTCGTCTATGTTTAGCCTGTACCTGGGCTAAACTGTAGCAGTTTTTCTACCACCCGATGACCCCTCCCCAGCTGAGAAGGGGAATCAGGGAAAAAAAGGGAGCAGCTCCATGGGTTGAAGTAGAAACAGATTTAATGAAATAACAAAACTAATACAATTACCAACATAAAGTATACAAGGTTATACTCAGCCTCATCCTTGGGAGCAGGAACAGAAGTTGAAAAAGGAAAAACCCCAGGAAAAGGAACTCAACTCTTAGTAAATTCCCTCCTCTTATAATGAACATAATTAAGTGCTATGTGAGACACCTGTGAATCAGCTGCCTTGAGCGGATCCCTCAGCTGATTCCGGGCTACTCATGTCTTGCCTGCATGGCTGGCCCATGGTTCTCCTCCTGGGAAACCAGGACACTGGTGGACTATGAAATCAAACCGCCAGGAGCTGTTGATATAACCATACCATGTATGCTGTTCTGAAACTGCTGCTGCCTTCCCAAGACCATCCTCATTCTCCTTCTGCTTTTGACTAAATCTCTCTTATGCATTTTCTGGGATGGGGAGCATTCTGTGGCAAGTAATTTTTCCATTTTGCTAGTGCAGTATCCACCACTGTGTTCATAGCTACTAATGTTTCTACAAATGATAAATTTAATAATGACAGTACTGATCGCTTTTATTTTCTCACTGGTCTCTCTTTTCACTGTGACAGCCAAAAAAATGTTTAAATAAAAGCCTGAATGTCTTCATCTTGCATTCTGGGCTTTTGCTCTATAAATCTTTCCTGCTCCCATTTCAATCAAGGACAACATTCTCCTTCAGCAGTAGATGATCTAACCAATAAAAATCATATCAACAAGGGTCTACTTAGACAAAAGTCAAATCTGGGAAGTTTAGAAAGTTATCTGCAGTGGCTGGTTATTGTCTGAGTTAACTGCTGCTTGTATTTTGCCTACAGCTGTCAGTGAAAAGATATTTCTGGTATGGGGAGGGAAGAGTGGATACCACCCTGCCTGTGTCAGGGAGCAGAACTTTCAATCCACCAGTCTCCCAGAAGCCCTTCAGGATGGGAGCAGTTATCCTGCCCACCTGCAGCATCTCATGACCAGCCTGTTAGACTAGGTGCTAAATTACCTCTGAACATCCTCATTACACTTCAATATTAGAAGTGCTAAGAAGCATATAGGAATCCATGGTAGCTAAGACAGATTTTACCAAAAGTGTCATCTGTTCTCTGTGGTTCTGCAGATGCTTCCTCAGGAAAGTGAAATAGATTGAGGACAGATTGAACATTTTCCCTTCCTCTACTTTTCTTGCTGTTTTTCCTTAATTATTTTGTTGGAAAGCAACATATGGGGATGGGTCCCCAGTGTTGCCCACCAGGTTAAAAGGTGTAAACTAAAATACAGGTCAACCAGGGTATTACTGTTAAGATCTATGCCGCACCTGGGCACTGAAACAGTTAAACAGTAGAACATCCTACTTCACTTATTGAGAGCTAATGATGCTTGAAAACCTCCTATCATTTGTTATCATCAAGGACTGGACATCCCAGTTTATATTCATGAAAATCAATATATATTCATTTTTTGTTTCTATTCATGAGAAATGGTTAACCTATAATGGGAGTTCTCACTTCATCTTTAAATGAAGAATTAATGAAAAAAAAACTTTCAACTGTTCTGGTCTGAATCTACCCAGGAATAAAAGCATCGCAGAAAAATACTGTTCATAAATGAAACAGTGGTAAACCAGAAAAATATCTTGCAATACTAAGGGCTTCTATTAGCACTTTTCTTCTGTTTGGAGTGCAGGTACTAAAATTATGTGCTACATTGAAAACAGCTTAACTGTCTGAATGCAATCTGCTAATATGAGCGGGCTTCTCCATGCCCCAGGCTGAAATAATGAGGTAAGAGTTTTGCAATTACTTTATTATCCATTACGGGAAAATCTAACCAATAAATGTTATTAAAATTTTATAAATTGTTCTTTAAAAGCCAGTGATTCAGTAGAAATCTGAAGGTGGGAGTAGCATTTGAAAGTGTTGATGACGACCTAAGAGGTGCTTGGGACTTGGGAGCTTAGCTATTGCATGGCAGGGATGAAACAGTTTGGGCTGTGAAAGCTGATGGCCACTTGGCTGCAATGATTCTGAGACTGTCAAGCTTTCAATCCTGTAGGAAGCAAGATAATCAGTAGAACCACAGCCTTGGCCTTCAGGAGAGAAGATGATGGCTTGTTCAGGGATCTGTTTGGCAGGACCTCACAGGAGACTGCCCTGCAGAGCTGAAGGACTCAGAAGAGTTGGTTTACCTTCAGTAACATCCTTGTCAGAGCACGAGAACAGTCCACTTTGACAAGTGGGTAGATGAGGAAGCATGGCAGGCAGCCAGCATGGATGAACAGGGCTCTTTTGCCCAAGTTCAGACAGTAAGCAAGCACACAGCTGGTGGAGAGTACTTGCCACTCAGGAGCAATATGGAGACATCACTTGAGTGAACACCGAAGGATTTAGTAGAGCCAAAGCTCAGCAGGAGTCAAAGCTCATAAGAGATGTGAAGGGCTACAAGAGGGGCTTCTGTAAGTACAGCAACAGTGAAAGAAAAATGTGATCCTGCTGCTCAGGGGGGCAGGTGGCACAGTGACTCAGGACACGGAAAAGGCTGCAGTACTCCATGTCTTTTTTGCGTTTTCTTTTTTTTTTTTTTTTTTTCTTTCCCATCTGGTGCGGTCTGCCCTCAGGCATTGAAGCATTGAAGAGGAAGAGAAAATTGGAGCATTTCAGCTAAGTCCATGGAGCCAGTGGGGCATTTCTGAAGGAGCTGGAGAAGGGGGCTGATGGGAACCTTTAAATTCAACAAAGGCAATGTAACTCCTGCATCTGGACCAAAGAACCCCATGCAACAGTACAGGCTGAGCCTCAAAAGGACAGAAAGCAGCTTTGCAGGAAAGGACCCAGGGGTACCAGAGGACAAGAAGCTGAACATAATTCAACCACGGTCTCTTACAGCAAAGAATGACAACAGCATTGGCCAACAGCAAAAGCACAGCCAGCAGGTTGATGGAAATGATTGTTCCCCTCTATTTGGCATGTGTGAGGCTGCATCTGGAGCACCATGTTCAGTTTTGGGCTCCCTGATGCAAGAAAGATATGGACATATCAGAGCAAGCTCTTCACCTGCAGCCAAGGCTGCCATCGGTGTTCACAACCCGAACTAGTTCATCCCTAGTTAGTCAGACACAAGTAACTCAGTTCAACACACATTTAACAGAGTGAAATGTAGCAGTCCACAATATATAGACCAGGTAAGATGATCTAGTAGCTTGTGAATATGAAAGAAAAAGATGGAGAATAGACTACAATCTTTCCTACCCAGAATGAGAGAATTAGAACAGAAAATTATTCATCATCAACCTGCCCCTTTACTGCACCAATCCAACAACTTAATGCCTGAATAATATACTTTGTGAAAAAAAAAGAGATACTGATCATCTTCCAGATTTTTACTTGGAAACTCCTGTGTTCCTTAAATGTTTGTTTGCATTGGTGTGGCAGCAAGCAAGAGTGACTGTCAGTAAGCTGCCAGAGAGCTGTAGTGCCAGAAGCTCCAACGTCAGTGAGGTACAGTTCCCTGTCTACTTATCGTATTAACAATGATGAAAGAATAGCTTGTGCTTAGGGACACCGCCTAGTTCATACACAAGCATTAAACTTTAAAGATTTGTATCCTAGGATCTGATTAAAACATTGCAGGCATTATATAAAATATACTTTATTAAATACAAAATTTTTTTTTCCATCATCAATAAACATATTAATAGAATTTATATAGATTACCTGTACATTTTTATAAATTAATGTACGTATGCTCGGATTTCTCAGCTCTATTTTTTCTATGACATTTGCATCATGCTGTAACATGTCCAAGTTTTTACAATGTAAAATTAGACAAAGCTCCCAAATTTTTATTATAGAAGTTAAACATACACTCGTATCAACTGTTTTTCCTACAGATCTTCAGCATCTTTTTCTAATTGAAAAGTTGTGAATTTATGTAAGTGCCAGGTGTATCACTCCTCTGAAAGATATGACCAACATCTTCCCGCTTACCTTCTGTCAAAAATCTTCCATCCAATCATCTAAAGGCTTAAAGCCTGTAAGGATGCAGCATTCAGTTTAGGTACAGGCACACGACAAACACTTTTCTAGCTCTGCCATTACCTCTACCATACTTCCTATTTGCATCCCTCAACTATAGGCCTGCCAGTGTAGAGACCTGCCTTACTTGCTCTAGCTGGACACTGCAAAAATAAAGATCCAGACGATTAGTTTCTCACAGGCTGCATGCTTCACCTCAGACTCTCTTGATCTGATAATGATGGCTGCAGAGCAAACTCTGCCGTCTGCTACACATTTCGTCTTCCCATGGTATTACAGCTAGAGTTTCTTAACAACCTAAACCTGAATTCAAGGCTCCAAGTGCTAGAAGCCTAGAGGACCAACAAGGCACATGACTGCTTCAGCCTAGATGCCTGAATTTGTTCAATTTTTTTTTCCATAAAATTTGGGTGGGTCCATTTTGAGTTGGCAGTTCTGTTACATTCTGCCTGTGCTGTAATTCTCCTACCTCTCCTGCTGGTATCTGCTATTTTACCTTACCTCTTAGGCTGCCCACTGAACCTGCTCTGGCTGGGCATCTTCTCAACTTCTTGAAAGTTTCTGTCGGCAGTCAATTCTTTCGCCTTGAATGCCAATACTGCAGCTGTGATACACCACTGCTGGAAAAAAATGCCTGACCTGCCATGAGGTAACAGCCAGAGCCAGACCCAGAGTTTGTGAAAGCCCCATATTCACTTGTCTGCAGTATCTGTGCTACAGCCTGGCTTAAGCCAGACAGAAGTCTGGATTGGCTGGATCTCTGCAAAAAACATAAGGTGCAGGATTCACTAACTGTGAACTTCTGTAGTAATGCAACGCCCAGCAAGGCTGCAGTGCAGGAAGCTCAGCATGGGTACTACTAAGAAGCCTAAAAGAGAAAACACAAATGGCCTAGGACCACAGACTCCAGGGGCTCTGCAAAAGCAGACTGCAGGCCTTGGGGTGCTTCTGAAAGCTCTAGCCTCTCGCCTGTCCTCTCCCTTTCTTGACCAATGTCCTCCTCCTCCCAAATGAAAAAAAATGAGCTTAACATGAACCTGTATGAATGATACACTACTCAGAAATCCAAATGCCTCACAGAAGGGGCAAAAAGGTCACTATTGTCATTAAGGTCCATTGGAAGATATAAAGTGTGCCTCGCCTGCAGAGTGTCTATAATAAAATGATGTGTGTCATAAAGGTCTCTAGCTTCTCTACAGACTCTTCAGTGGAACATAAACTGTTCCAGCCACAACATTTCTGGGTGAGCAGCCTGGTGACAGAAGGCTAGAAACAAATCAAAGAATAAAAGCCAGGTCCAATACAATCATGGAATCACAGAATTTTCAGAGTTGGAAGGGACCTCCAGAGATCATGTAGTCCAACTCCCCTGCCTAAAAGCAGGATCCCCTAGAGCACATCACTCAGGACTACATCCAGGTGAGTCTTGAAAATCTCCAGAGAAGGAGACTCCACAACCTCTCTGGGCAGCCTGTTCCAGTGCTCAATTGTCAAAAGACAATTGTCTTTTGAAGAAGAAACAGAACTTGAAGCAAGAAGCAGGACCAGCACAGACTGCTCAAAAATCCCAATACACAACAGGGCTACCATGAACAAGGTGCATGAAAGGCAACTAGAAGTTGAGACATGCAATGTAAAATACCAGGCAATATACTCAAACCTGATCCTGCAATAAAAATACTTCACAATCTGGAGGCTGTATCAAATCTGCAGCTGCTCCTCACAATGGATCAAATCTGATCTGTGGAATGATTTGGCTGCACACAAATCCAGCACAACTACTAGTGAAACCTCATCATTATTCTCAAGATTAGCAAACACTTCTTGACACTGTCAATAGATCATATGCAACAGAAATATTGTACATTTTACAAGTCTTCCTCTAACTTATTTATTGATAGAAATTAAGTTAATGATGGTAACTACACCACTACCTACTGTTCTAACAAATACATCTTATCTTTTTGCTTTCTAGAACCTGCTTCTGCCTGTCATAAGCTTTGCAAAAGCTCTGAATTAGGAATTCACAGAACTAGAGTTCATGCTAACAATAATAAAAAGGACCATATTCAGCAATGAGACAGAATAGCTATTCTTCTGATTTCACTTTTACATACATACCAGCAATAAATTTCACCTGTACAGCATGCTAGTAATAGAAACAGTTATGGCCAAAACAAACACCTCTGAATTCTCAATGGCTCTCACTAAAACATAAAAAACCAAGCAAGAAACATCAGGAAACTAAAGAAATACATCTGGTTGTTGGTCTTGTGGTTTTTCTTTTCTGAGGAGATGCCCCAGCGTTACATGAAATGTGGAATTAATGAGTATCTCAGTGATTTATGAACAGCACAGGACTCCAGTGAAAAAGGCAAGTCTATTTCTCAAACGCTCCTTTGACTTCCCAAGGAGGCTGTCAGTCTGAGCAGGAACAAGATCCTCATTTGAGAGAGTACATCTATAATTTAAAGACTAGTTCTTTTTACTTCTTGGTTGGTGATGTGGGTTTTGTGGGATTTTTTAAGAATACACACTTGAGGAGCAAATCTGACCTGGACTGAACATTAAGATTCAAATAAGAAAATACAAACATCAGTAACAGCTTTGAGTTTAGACAGCAGGCAAACAAGAGATTTGAAGATCTCTAAAGACACGTAGTCTTGCCATTGTTTCCAAAATAGTGAAGCAAATGTCCATGAAAAAACAGGAAAAAAAATAATGATTTACTACAGCAACTAGCTCATTAGCTCATAGATGAAAACATGTTTGGGAAGAATTTACTTGATCATGTAAAAACAACCACAGAAGCCTTTAAATTAAGTTCCAAAAAAATAATTGGATTCCAGCTTAATTCTTTTGTACCATCACATGGCTGACTGTTTTTGGCCCCATGAAATCCTGTTTCTGCTAGATGCAGTTTTAATTTAAATGCTATTTTTACATTTCATAATGTAACATAATCTAAGAATTCTATTATGTTCTCTATAGCTTGTCTCTTCATGTACGAAAATTACATCCCCCTACCATACTGCTTAGCCTTTTCTCTTCTTTCAATCACCACGAGAGTCAACATCTCTCACCCATCATTCCACCCCCACCTTCACAAAGCATTTCTTCCAGATTTAACTCCCCAGCAGTGTGGCCTAGTAATTTTTAAGTTAAAAAAAATAATTCTGCCACTTATCAGGTGAAAAAAAGTGCCAGAGTCCAGCCTTATGTATCCTGAATATATACTTTCACCAAAAAAGGAATGAAGTAACACAGGATTTAGCAAAACTATGTTAAATGTGGAATTACAAAACCAAGTACATTTTCTAAAGTAATGGAAAGGGACAAGTGATCTATTCAAACTCCAGAGAGAAAATAAACCAAAAAGAAAGGATGCAACATCTATTATGGATTCAGTAAAAATCAGCTGTTATTGAAATAATGACTAGCCATTGTCAGAACTTTGGGTATCAACTTTTCTCATAGAAAGCAATAGACTGCTCAGTAATTCCTTGAATAAGTGACTTTGCCAGGTGGACTCCAGGGAGAAGACACTTGATCCCCATGGACAGCTTGCAACTTCTTTTGCTTCTTCTCAAGTTGCTCTCTCCTCTCTTTCTTTTCCTGAGAATAAAAAGATGTGTCAAAAGAAAACAAACCAAAAAACAAGCCAAAAGAAACAAACAAAAACCCAGCTCCACCAACAGAAAAGTTACTATTATTGTTGTATCTTTCTTCTGTAAAACGAAAAGTTAACATGCAGTGGAGATTTGCCTTTTGGAGCTTAGCGCATCCCTTTGGGGATTCAGTCACACACATTGCACAACACAACACAAGAGGCTGCGCATTTGATGTCATTTACGATTAAGGTGACTGTCTCAAGGATGGGCTGGTTTTGTACACTATCTAAACAAAAAGCCCAACAGAAGGGCTAGTGGATTAGGTACTGTATTTGTCTTGTACATAATTAGTCTCATTTAATTACTTCTTTTCTTCAAGAGGATATCTAAATCACAATGCTAAATATGTTGTTCTCATTACATGAGAACATCAATGCATCTTTGTAACTTTCTGTACTTATTAAATCACACTTGCCATGTACTAGAACAAACTGGGAATTAAACTAATTATAATCAAATATCTATCTAACTCATATTATAAAGACTGCAAGGTTCTGATGATATTTTCTATTGTTTCAAACAGCAATGGGCAGTTAGGATAATGAAGGATAAACAAGATACAATATTATTTTTATGCCTAAGTAATGATTTTTAAAAGACTTGCCATTGAAAAAAAATTGCCAGTTATTTAGAATTATTTGTGAATGTTTATATTGTTCTGTTCTACATAAAATAATCATTCTTCTTTGCAAAGATGACTGCCATTTCACCATTGTGAGGACCAGCATCTAAGGGTGCAACTCCATTAGCAATTTAGTACACTGGAGAGTTCTTTATAGGCACAAATTTTCCTTGTATCATACTTGTAGGTCTGTGATGCATGCTTGAGCACACCACTTACTCAGTTAAAGTAGTTTCTCTCTTGGTGGAACCAAAGTTGACATTAGGGACCAGAGCATAACTTACAGTGCCCCACTTGACAGGTGAGTAAAAGGTCCTTGGGCAACAGGCTTTCTGGCATAGGAGCAGTGCCTTCATCCCTAGGACCAATAGCTGGCATACACATCACTGGTAGTACAGATACAAGGCAGATACGCAGGCTCAAAACGATCATCAGTTGTGCCAAATGCAGCCTCGGTCCTTTCCTCTTTTGCAGCCTATCAGTCAGCATTTTGAAGCATCAAAAACGTTTCATATTTTCACATGTATGAACTGCATTGCAATGGAAGTACTGCTCCTTGAAGAAAGCCATAAGATAACCAGCACTCTCATGTAACCCATGATCCTGTCCCTCTGAGGGACACTGTATATCCTGTAAATTCCAATGATCCTAGCAGTGTTTGACTGTTATTCATCAGTGAGAAGAAAAATAGTGAGGGAACCGTAGCTAAGTGAGTAGGCTGGTTAATTGGGGCAGGAGTGTTATTGTAAAAAAGGGAGCTTGAGTGGAAGTTCTCTCTTGTTTTACACGTACGCAGGAAAGTGCACTAATGCTAGCTATACATGTGATATGGACAAAAGTTTTAAAAAGCATAACATGCACTGAAACATCAACCCTATCAATATGATTTTAATCTGTGCTCTTTAGGTCTTTATTAACATAAATATGAAGATCCAATTCAGTTAGGACTGTCTGGTCTGGCTAAATAAACAGACAATTATTTCATCCTGTTATTAGGAAAGCTGATTAAAAGCAAGACAAGGTTTGCATAGAGAAGTAATGTCCTTTACTGAAACAAGTGATACAAAAGTTCATCACAGTTAGTATAATAAAAAATATTATCTCTCCATACAAACTGTATCTTTCTGGATTATATGGAGTAATTGAAGCAAACTGGGCTTGTAGCACTGTAAGATTCTGACTCTTTTCTGTCATCCTACACTTTTGCCTTCTTTCTCCATCCACAGGGATCTTCCTTGGATGAACACAAGTAGTGGCTTTGGGTGTTTAGAAAAAGTTCAGTATACTTTTTTCAGGAATTCTTAAAGGGAACTTGTTAGTACCCTAAAGGGAAAGGAGTCTGCATTATCAGTGGTATTTTTCAAAAAAAGATTACAAGATAGGTGCAAGCAGTACAGATGAGCTTGGGAAGAATGTGCTCTATAATGGAAAACATGTATGATTCATGTTCCTGTTTTGGAGTATTTGCACATTTCTAGCTATTTTTACAAAAATTGAATCATATTCTACAAATCTGAGAATCTGAATCTGTATATGACATTCAAAGACACATCAGGACAGGTGACTGAAAACTCATTAAAAAAAGGACTTACTGCAGCAGTACTGGCAAATATTTGAGGAATCACATGTTTCAAAAAACGTGCATATTTTATGCTTATAAAGCACGCTTTACTGAATACATTTTGCACACAGACTCATGTATAAAAAAACTCAAACCAAAGATAAAGCATACACACACCCAGGAAGGGAATGAAAACTGAAAATTGCTTTGGATTTTTAAATCATGTCTTCTCTTTGAATGCTTGGGTTTGAAAAACCAATTTTCATGAATGAATCCCGGTGCCAAGGAAAGAGTCTTGAGTTAATTTAACTGGTTTTTAAAAGATTAAATTTGACATGAAGACTTACTGCCTTCAACACACACAAAGCTTATGTTCTAGTCCTAACCACAGTTAACATTCTCACAAGATATAACTGATATAAATCTTCCCTAAAATAATAAACAAGATGTTATTTGTACTAACAGAAGAAGAGTAACAGAAATAGTGAAAGATGAAAACAATAACTGTAGCTTGTCCTACACTAGATCAACTCAATTGTATAACTTGATTTCTGTGTGGAAGTTTCCTACTCAATTGCCTAGTAAGATGAATACATTTTTCACTTACAAAATTCTGGAGAGATCACGTTCTTTAGCAGTATGATTGCCGCATAATAATTGAATTTTAGATAGTACAGAAGCCTTACAACATAAGAGGAATAACAATACAGTATTTCTAACATATTGCAATGCCAGGAGATTAAAATTCCAAGACAGAAAGCAGTTTCAGATAGATCTTAGTAAACCACATGAAATGAATACCCCATGTCAGCTGTTTCTAACCCAGAAAAGCAACAAATCCATGAAACTCATCCAGTCCATCACTTACTGATGTTTTTAAACAGCTTTAGAATGCCAAAAATAGGTGTTGATCATGCTCAACCTCAAGGTAAACTTTCAAACTACTTCTAGGGCATTTAACCTTACTATGTTAAGCTTTGAGAATTATCTGAGACCAGTCTTACTTCTCACCAACTCATACTAGGTTAATGTTTACCACATAAAATGGAGTCCCCATCCCTAGAGGTACTTAAGAGAAGTGTAGATGAGGTGTTGAGGGACATGGTGTATGGGTGACTTGGCAGTGCCAGGTTAATGGATGGACTTGATGATCTTAGAGGTCTTTTCCAACCAAGGTAATTCTATGATTCTATCACATCTCAGATACTCACTTTTCTCTACAGAAAACAGGTATCAAGATTACTACCTCAAAAATAAAGGAAACTAAACTGATCTGTTGTTACAAACTTCTTACATGATTCTTCTCCATGTTCTATTCCTCGGAATAGGTGTGTGTCAATGACAAGTGTCAGACACCGGTAGTATGAATTAAGTAAAAAATGACTGCTTATTAAGCATAACATCTAGACTAGCTTGAAGAGTACTTGGTAAGTAGCAAAAAGCAAATACTATGAAAGAAACAAGAAAATCAAAGCTCAAATTTCCTAAGAAATACTGAAGTATCTTAGCTCAAGATTATCCTTTTTTATGTTAGTATTTTACAAGTGTTAATAGCCCTTTTCAGGGAATTTATTTTCATGCTTAAGAAGTAATCTTCTCTATGCACTTATGTTATCAAACATTCACACAATGACCTCTAAAAGTATAAGTAACAGAATTTCTATTAACATAAAAGCAGAACGTTTCTTATATTTTAGAAGAAATACACTGAGATTTTTATGTCTGTTTTACCCATACATTATGGGTAAACACTTGGTTCAGGAAAGCTGAGGATGAATTTACACATTTATTTCTGTTGAATGTTAATGAAAATAATAGAATACTTTCCACTATATTTATTCCTATTTTATTTCCCTTCAAACAAAAAAACATCTTATTTGAAAGAATACACTTAAAAGGCTTCCACAGTTCTGCCCTCTCACATTTGATGCCTGTTTATCTACCTGTAGGCAGATATCATCTTAGTTCTCTTGATAATACATTGACAACTTTACAGGTGTTTCTCTCCTGCAGTTCACTGAAGGTGTATATTTTCTCTCTTACTATACAAAGTGTGAAAATAACTCTGGCCAAACATGACGGCAGAGCCATTGCCGAATATGCTTTCTCTAACAAAATTGTGTTAGCTGCAAAAACCAGCACAATTTCAGAGACTAAATATGTGAAGACTGGGCATGAAATGCATCAGTCAACACTTCTTTGTAGACACTGGAAATGAGATAATTTTAGAGGTACCTCTGCCAACTAACTCAGTACTGATCATATCCCCCAACACATGCTTATTTGTTGAACTGCCCCTCTCATGTAGGCATATGTACATCCATCTAGATCTCATAATTTCTCCAACTACTAAAACTTATTTCAATAATCTCAGTGAAGTGATGGCCCAAGGAATTTATACACAATTTGAACAGGGAAGCCTGTGCTAGACAGCAGATTTCATTCCCCAAAACAAAGGGATAATTTTTTTAAGTTCGTGCAGAGTACAAGACAGCAAGGAAGTCAAACATACAATGAGAGGTAACATTCATGCTTTGGTACAATTATAGTAGTTGAGGACAGTCTCAGCAAGTGCAGCACACTGGGGCAGAACATTAGCTCCTACTCAAAGCATAGTATTTCCTTGGGAACCAGGAATATTGACTAAGAAAGAAAGATTATAATCTAAGATTGGACATTAATCATTTGATAAAACTGAGCTGGAAATCACTTGACAAAGGGGACCTAGGAAAATACTTCTTACCAATGATAAGATATTCTAACAGGGGACCAGGCTAAGAAGATCTTAAAAGACTTACTTAAAACTAAATGGTTTGAAAATAGAGAGAAGGAAAAACATGCAGACTCCTGCTATTTTACATAACTGCATATTTCTGAGCTAGCCAAGTAAAAGATGATTGTCCTTTTAAAATACGTCCACACTCATACATCTGCCTGCCTCAGTTCTCATCTATCACCCCCCCCCCCAAAAAAAAAAATCAGAAAGCCCACTCGAGACTCTAGAAAATATTTTTTAAGCTATTGACAGCACAAGTAAATTCCTGTAATGACCTTAAGCCAGCTGAGTTGCAAGATTCCATTCTTACAAATGGCAACAGAGGCTGTATGTACAGGATGCATGCCAGAAATCACAAGGAAGAAAGACAACAGAATAAACACTCTCAAACTAAGAAAACCTTGAAAGTTAGTATGATGAATACTGTGTCACAGGGTGAGGATGAAAAACGCAGGTTTTTCTTTAACTAGCAAGTCACACATCTTTAAGAAAACAATATATGCTAAGAATATTAGTGATCTCTCTTCTAGTTTGTCTTTCTGTAGCAAAGAAAAAAACCCTGCCTTATTGTTGGGATTAGAGTACTAGATTAGTTTACTGCTTAACAACTGTGACTAAAGTACACTGTTGTAGGAAAATTATAATTGGGAGTATCAGAGTGCAACCCTTTCCAGTAAATGGAAATAATATCAAACCTCATTACAAGTGCTATTATCAATTTTAAGGTATACAAGTCTCCACTTTAAATGCTTCCTTGAATATATATGCACTCACTGTTGCAGCCAGTGATGCTGCTTGGCTTTGCAATTTTTCTGCTGCGGTGAGCTGGCCCTTCAGACATGGCCGCTCACGACATGGAATGTCAAAAAATGAAGACTAACCATGAAATTCAAAACTCTATGACATATAGGTAGGGAGAATATATTTTCCATGTATGCTAAATATCAAGCCCATCAAATTTTACCATTTTGCTCAAGAATTTGGGGGGACTAGCTATGTAATGCTGCCATCCTCTGGCCTCTCTCATAACAGCATGAAAAAACATAAGTTTTCAATACGAAAGTGTTCACGCTCATTACTTCATTAATCTTTTTGGTTTTGACAAAGTTATAAATAAATAAATAAATAAATAAACAAACCAGCCATCTTTGATATTCCTCCAGAGCCTTTTTACTTCTTTCTTCCTTCTCTGCCTCTTGCATTTCTTGCTTTCTTCTCTCTAGGATTTTTTCTACTTTCTTCTGTTTTATATATTCTTCCTTTTTTTCATTCCTGTATAGTGAGAGGAAAGAACAGGAGATCATCATGTAACAGACTAAATGCTGCACCTGTGGCTGATTAAAATTGAGTCAAAAGAAGTATTTTATACGTTTATTAAAAGATCAAGAATATATATTTAAAATCTTCAAAATCCATCTTTATATATTATATCACTGAGGTATAGATGAACCTACTGTTCTAACTATTATAGCATCACATTTTCTGTACTACTTCCTCCCTCATTTGGTATTCTACAAAAAATTAGATTTAAAGCTTCTATGGGTAATAACAGTAAGTTTCACATGGTCTGTGAAAACTCCTGGCTTGTAAAACTAACAAAGAATTTCTCCAGCAGACACATCTCATTTGCTTCTGAATATATCTACATTCATATATTGCATTTCACAAAACTTTAAGATAAAGATTTACTTTCCTTCCTATGGCTCAGTAATGAAACATGAGACTAATCATATAAGACATTATATTACTCACTGAATCTTACTTCTCAGTTGCAATATCTCTGCCTGGGCTTAGTTCAGTAGCCTTTAACTTACTAAACTGAAAGAAGCTGTATAGCTTATCCTCATTGTTATACTTGTTCTCCATTGGGACTGAAGAGCCTGATCCCAAACATGCCATTGTCTCCCAATTAAAAGCACATCAAGCACTCATGGAAGACCTATTGCACTTATAAGCAAAGACCTGGGAAACTATGATATTCCAAAACCCAGTGGAGTAGTACCATTTTTCAAATGCTGATATGCTGTCTCTCTTCTTCTCTACAACCAGTTCCTCTTCTTTCCTCTTCCTCATGCGTTCAGACTGTTTTTCCTTTCTGCTTTGCTTTCTTAAATATTCCACTTTTCTTTCTTTCCATTTTTCAAATGCCTAAAGAAAACCACAGGTTCATTAGAAATCTGACCCCTCACCTTTCTGTGAATACTTCACTTACTTATTCTGTATTACTATTTTTTGTAACGTCTACACATTCCAATTTTGGAATATTTGTTTGTAGCATTGCTCAGAAGTGGGTATCACTATACCTAAAAAGAATAAATTATTTTTCTCAGTAAGTAGTAGATCATTGTTGATGTATTTATACGAGTTGATTTTATGTTCAGTTAATAGAACCAAATCTGGAAAAATGCCTGTTTGTGTGCAAATGTAAACATTGCATACTCCTAACAGAACAGAATCTAATAAGAGTTTTCTTCAAAAATTATGTTCAGATTTTAGAATCTAGTTTGTTTCTACTTCTTGTTGCATTAATCAAAATTATTCTCAACAATCTCCCAAACCATATCTGGTACACATTTATGTACATATTACACATCACCTTCTGTGCTGCTTCTATTTTCTCCTCATTCTGTTCTGCTGCTTTCATTTTCTTAAGTTCCTCAAGCTTATTTTTTTCTCTTAATTTCTTTGCTTCTCTTCCTTTCTGTTTTTTCCAGGCTTCAAAAGATGCAATTGCTTCCTCTCTTTTAGCAGCTTCTTTCTAAATTGAAAATAAGCCCACATTTAAATACACCTAAGTATAAAACTATAATTGAAATAGTATGCTGCAAACTCATTGTCAAATGTAGGATTAGGTGGAGCAATAGACAAATGGAAATTGATTTGCAGACAACATCCCAAGTAATATTCAAAATTAAATTTTAACTATATAGAGTGGGTTTTTTCTATGCTCATTTTTAATTTAACTTAATTGAATGAGACAAACTACTCCTCCAAAATGTGTGCAGAAGAATATGAAATACACGTTAAATGCTTAGAAGTGAAACGTATTAAATACTTAAAAGCCAAATCTAAGAATTATGTATGGCCCTATTCAAGATACAGTCTTCTGTAGATAAGCATCTCTTGAGATAGCGGCAAACTCATTTTCTAACAGATGACAAATTAAAACTTAAGATCTGAAGGGTTGAGCACTCCACAGTCTTTGTAAACAAATCCGAAAATTTATCTAAGGAGCACACTTCTAACATACCTTACGTAAATGTGTGGGAAGCATCAGCGACATACTCTACAGCAAACATAAGAAGTGGGACATGCTATTTACTGTTTCAACTCATCTCATGTTATTTAGAGACAACCAGATGCATTAGAATAGCAGAGTGATGTAATTAGGCAGAAAGCACAGATAAGCATACTTCAAAGAATTATAGTTTGTTAACTTCTTTTTAAACAAGGATGTAAACAAACCTTTTCAATATCGTTCCTTAGATTTTCAGCTTTCTTCTTTTCAGTTCTCTTTAATTCCAGTAGAATGGTCCTTTTCTTTTCCAACCAATTCTAAAAGAATCGTTAGAAGACTTTTATACTTTTAAAGTATTTTCAAAGTATAACTAAAAAAGTTATGTTAAAACAATTAAATATTATTAGAGCAACACCAATATAATGACTACCAAAATTACCCTTAATTCTTCTGTGTGGTACTTAAAGAACTACCCCATGTGGAAGACTAAGCTGTCATCACACAAACATTGTGATCAAGAAAGTCTAAGGTTCTAAAATCATAGCTACAAATTATGAAAAAACTTAACGATCTTTAAAAAATAAAAATCTTCAAAAAACCACCAAAGAATGGAAGCATTAAAAAAAAAAAAAAAAAAAAAAAAAAAAAAGAATAAAAATAGGTATATAGGAAAAGATGGTATACAGGAATACTATTTACACTTATTGTCTCTCTTGCAAATACCTGTAATTAAAGAGAATAAAATACAACTGGGAAGAGTGAGAGTTCATCCATAAAGTACTATGAGCCATTTGCAGAATCAGGCTTAAATTTTCAAGGCTGAACTATACATTTGGTATAGTGCTTAGAGATACAAGTGTCTTAAATGAAGCCTATTTCACCTTTAAAAATTACAGAGACAATATAAATATGGATTTGAGGTTCTAAATTTTGTTCTAGAACCATAACAAGTATTTTAAACACATACCAATATGAACTGCATCTGTTAATGAAAGTTTTTCTCACACTGATTGCTAGCAAAAATCTGTTGGAACCCATAAACTAATTGTTATAAAATTCTACACAGAATCCTTCTCCTTCTGGAGAGAATAGTAGACTTGTTTTCACTTTTCCTAAAGGCCAACTGAATAGAACATACAAGGAAATGAAACTTTAAAGTACACACTTACTTATGTTAAAGAAGAAATAAAGGGAAATATTATATGTACCTGAAAATAACCTGACACAATAAATTATGAACCAGAGTATGTCCCTCTCATCTACCTTTTTAGTTCAGAATTTGATGAAAAGGCAGAGCCAACAGAATAAAAGGATTATTACACCTGTAAGCATATGCAAAGGATATATTCAGAAATATTGATTTCAAGAAAATAAAGGGTGTTGACTCCTGTAACAGGACCTTTGCATACATAGTTTTGTTTGTTGGTTGTTTTGTTCATTTTTTTTTTTTTTTTTTTTAAGATCTACCTGGAAAACGGCGGCTCGTAAACTATCTGCTTTGTCAAATTCTGTACTGTCCTTCTGCACTCGTTTATCTTCCAACACTTTTAATGTTCCCAGATATTGAGAAGAAACAGGTGTAGCTGATGGAACAGCTTTTGCCTTTTTCTTTAACTGCACAGAAGACAGAGGCCTATAAAAATACCAAGACACAAACATATTAATGATCTTTCCATTTATTGTAGCCAATACCAAGTAGTGTTCCTTTTATTTCAGTGTGTACCAAAAGTTACCATGATTCTGTTTTTACATGCACTTGGCTGGGGACAGAGGAAAAGAAAAGGAGGAAGAAGCCCATTTTCTTCTGATGGCTTTATTATTGCCAAAACAAACCACTACTCAACATATCCAGCCCAAGAAAGTTTACAAATTCCTCATAGTTTCATCTACAAAACAGCTTAAAACCTGTAAAGACATCACGGACTGGATTCACTGGTGGATTCAGCAGCACACACTCACCATAGACACTGGCAAAATACTTGGAGTCTGATTTGATATAACCCTGAGCAAGGGTTATAATAACATGCCACATCTACTAAACCGTTTTCCACAGGTAGTCAGAGGTTGTCAGCAGTGAAGACAATGGTGACAGAAAATGAGAGTGAAGCAGCATTGTCAGGGTACTTACAGGCATCTTATACTCTGCAGACTGCGACTCTTACCTGTCAGATAGAGAAGCTTTCGGGTTTTGTAGAACTCTCTCCTTTGTTTCACATAGTTTCTAAGAAACACAGAAGAAAAGTAAAATTACAGTCTCTCGAGCAACAGAACTAGATCAGGATGAAACAGATTTTTACAAGCAAACAAGGGTGTTGGGAGTTGGACTCAATGATCCTTATGGGTCCCTTCCAACTTAAGATATTCTATGGTTCTATGACATTAGAAAAATATACAGGAAAGCCACTCTAATATGGAAAGGGTAGAGTACAGGGTAAGAAAGTAAAAAAACCAAACCAAAAATCAAACAACCACGAAAAAAGCAAACTTTCAGAATGCCTGTATCTTTTTGTGGAGTGGCACCTAGAAATGTGTATTTCCATTATGTAAAAATATAGTCTACAGTTTAGAAACACAAAGGAATAAAAAGAACTCAGCTGGGCAGTGGGTTCCCCTGTTATTACATCAACACTTTTAACTGTTTTTAATATTTAGCTTTAACAATTACATATATCTACATATTTTCTTTCTTACGACAAAGCATAAAGTGCTTTGCATCTTACCCATTATTCAAGTCACATGATGGATTCCATCCTCTGCCAACATATGCTGCTCATTCCAATTCAGCTAGCCTCACAATAGAGATTTGACATTTTCACTTGGATAAGGGTATTTTCTTAAGATTGGAAAACACGCATTTCAATACCTTTATCTGGTTTAAATGATTTATGTAAAAGGTACTCCTTACATCTTCCATAAAAATATATGGAATTCGTAAGAGCCTCAGCTTTAGAAGCCAGAGATAAATTGTCAGCTTTACAGAGTTCTACACATTTAAGGTACCAACAGTAACTTTACAAAGCTCTTCACTGTTTTTCTAGTACATTGTCCTAAATAATGATAAAAACATACGTGAATAATACCTTGACAGAGTCCTTTGAAGTGTTCTTTGCCTCCCCATGCTCAGATTGATCATTCACTGATACCTCCTGTATTGTATCAGTTACTATTTGCCCTTCCACTGTTTTCACCATCTCATGTGAACTGTCATCTGTTGACATCTCTAATTTCTTTGTTTTCTCATATACTGTGGTCATCATTACTTCCACCACAGAAGAGGATTTTCTACTATTGTCCTCCAGTTTCAAGTCACTGATGCTGATCTTCTTCTGATCGTGATCTAACAGGAGAAAAAAAAGATTGAGGGGAAACATTAACAAGAATTTCATTGTTTCTGAGTATTGTTACTTGTAGTAAAAACATCCGTTTATGAAACATATTACTAAATTTGATAGAAAGTATTTTCTGTATAATTCCTTCTAAGAACTATATGGACTAATAAGAAGAGTATTCACTTGTATTGTACTTAAATGTAAGACTGGAGTAGCAACTGAAGTTTTAACTAATGTTACAGAATGTGAGATCATGACAAAAGCAATCTGCCTTACCACTCAAACATGGTTCTAGTGCAGAAACCAAAAGCAAGAGCCATTGCAATCACAGCAGGTGCTCTTTTGCTCTTCTGATATCTAGTAAACCACTAATGAAGTCTGTACGACAATTTGGGTAATAAAAACTACTTTCATTGTGTTTTTCAGGGGTGTGGGACACACGAGGAAATAATGGAAAGATTCTGCAGTGAGGATTTAAACAAAATGTAACCTCAGTTTAAATGTATGCCTAAGTGGTGAACTTGGCATTTACGAAACGCTTTATTAGCAATAGTTAAATCACAGAATCATAGAATCGCTTTGGTTGGAAAAGACCTCTAAGATCATCAAGTCCAACCATTAACCCAGCACTGCCCAGTCACCTCTACACCATGTCTCCCAGCACCACATCTTTTAAATACCTCCAGGAATGGTGACTCAACCACTGCCCTGGGAAGCCTGTTCCAGTGCCAAACTAAACCTCCCCTGGTGCAACTTGAGGCTATTTCCTCTTGTCCTATCACTTGTTCCTTGGGAGAAGTGACCGACCCCTGTCATTAATGCAGTAATCTATATTTGTAAACCAATTCACTTCCCATGGTTAGCTGAGAAGTTCCACATAAAACCTGTACGTATTATTATTGTAGTTTCTTTCTTGACAGTCCAAGCTATACAAGGTTGATCAGTCTGCTTGGAATTCTTACACCTGCACACTTCAACACGATCCTGAAACAATCTTTTCCAATCCCTTTTCCTCCGCTTTCATTGAAGACTTCATCGTTGTTGTTTCTATGCCTTCCTTTGTCCTGACAACACCACCTTATTCTCTTTCTCTTTTGCATCACTGCACTTGGAGGATCTGCCTATTCCAGTACACTGATGCTCATATCCTTTTCCCCATACAAACTGCCTTAAACATTGTTTCATTAATGATGATTAAAAACATGAAGCTATACCAAACAGATTTTCTAATCCAAGAAATCTATCACCAAAGTATAAAAAAAAGAATTTAAATTAAACATAGATTACATAGATTACTAAACATAGATTACTACCTGTTACAGTCCTTCACATAGCAAATTACCCCGCAGCAAGATTCCCTTAGCAAATTAAAAAGGGTATCTAACAGCCTATTTCAGTGTTTTTCAGCCTGGGGTTCATGGCTTTTTGGCAACCAGTCTGAAAAAGGGGACTAAGAAAGGCAAGTTTAATGGATACTGCTGGGAAGTCCACAGATCTGATACTTCTTAAAGGGTCTGCACATCCCCCCAAAACTGTGAGGGATCCACAGATCAAAAAAAAAAAAAAAAAGAAAAACACTACTCGGTTTGTATTGAACTTTGTGGAAAAGGTGCAGGAAGAAGTAAAAAGTTTACCCTAGTCATGTTGACTGCAAAAGAGGAAATTAAATCAAAATTATTAGTTTTAAGTCTCAAAGACGCTCAGACAATGATGCATACATTTGACATAAGTCAAAGTACAAAACCTAATTCTCAAACTTTAATCCATTCCTCTCCATTCTCAGGATGCCTCTAGGGCCAAATGTCTCAAAACCTGGGATGATACTGTAACTTGGATGTAACTGCGATAAGGGCCATTCTCAAAACCAGAACAGGAGACACAGAGGCATGAGAAAGCTACTGAGAGTAAAAAGGAAATTAAGAATGCCACTGTTTTTAGGAAGACTTGGATTGGACCATTAGATTTTATTAAGGTATACAAGGTAGCATTAATCCAGTTGTACATATCTAAATTCAGCCTTTTACAGGTGGTGCTTTGCCACACATCAGTAAATTGGAGTCTCTAGATCCTTCGTCGTGGGAAGTAAAACTAATGGAAAATGGTGGTGAAGTATTTTCTAGCTGTGGACCCTTAGATCAGAAAGTGACAAATAAACAAGTGAGCAATTCATAACAAATCCGGATAATTTAACTTGACTTTGTAACACTTAGATAGAATGTTTGTTCAGAACTCTAAGTATAGGAGAAGTATAATTCTTGTTTTACATTTGGAGAAATAAAGCAAATCAGCACACAAGACTGCAAACCATAACAAAATCCTGTTTCTAATTAGAAAGAAAAAGAATGATGTTCTGTTATCTGGCCCTCATCATAAGAATGCTACAGGCAAAAACATTTTTTCCTATTCCTATTTTTGTCCTATTTTTCTCCCTGAAAATTTTGCCAGCTAAATAAAAGTTAGTTTTTAAAGCTTCCAATGGAGATGGTAAAAAATCAGCACATATATGCTCTTACTTCAGGACCAGCGCTTTTGGCAAGCAGTTTTTTCTTGGACGTGGCTTGGGCATTCAGAGTAGTTAGGGATGATGGTGCCCGAATCAAGGAAAATTCATTTCTAAAAGTTTTTTTTTCCTTTTTACCTATTAAGCTCATTATCCTCCACAGGACCACTTTTTCCTCCACATACTTCTTGTTGCTTATAAAATTATTTTTTCCATTTATTACTATCTCTGAAAATACACTCAAGGGCTTATCTGCAATTGAGACAGACAGAGTTTTCGTAAATACAGAAGAGAGCATATATCTAATACAGCACTGTTGTAACAAAATACTTTTGCTATTCTGCTTGTCCAGTTATCTACTAGTGAAGATACAAAGGGAAGACCGCTTCTCTCTGCATGGTGCAGAACGGAACAACCCTGGGTAGGAAGAGACATCATGAGAAACACAGCTGAAGACAAGGGCTTTCAGTGTATTTCTAGTTTCTTCAGTGGTGTCTCTGTTCCCTCCCTAAGGCAGTCACTGGGCAGCAGAACCACCACACAACTGTTTCTTACAGATCTCTATCCTCTGGCCCCTTACTTTCCTTCTGTTTAGTAATCTTACCTTCTTCAGGTTTTCTTCCCCCTGCCCTGTCACCACCAAAATGAAGCCATGTAACAGCTTTCCACCTGCCTTTTTCTTTATGTATGCTGATCCACACAGAAATACTTATCTAATTCTGCACATTGCCATGGAAGCATTTCTTATGAAGTCCTAGTTCACATAAATCTGTCACAGGAAATGGGAGAATCACCATGTCCATCCGGCATGCCTCACTGCTTAAACTCTAATTATATAATTAGTGTGAAATTTAGACAGTTCAGAGATCACAACAATATTCCTACAAGTGCACCAACAGTTTTTCCATGCACTAAATCACAAGAAAAATCAAAGGAGCAGAAAAAAAGCTGATTAATCTCTGGATAGAGGAGATTTGTGGACAGAGATCAATTTATCTAATACAAGAAAATTCATAATGGTTGACTACTGAAGACAATATGCTAGTAGCACTGTACTACTTAGATTCACATGAAGAAAAGTGCTTCAACTTTTTTTTCCTGCCAGTCTAAAACTACACAGGCATACTGGCCATAAAGTGCTGAGGGACATGGTGTAGTGATGAGTTTGCAGTGTTAGGTTAATGGTTGGACTTGATGGTCTTGGAGGTCTCTTCCAACCAAGGACGAGAATGATTCTATGAAAGAGAGGCATCTGCAGTGCCCAGCTGCATATTCAAATATCTAGCAGTTTGGTGCCATCATGTGGAAACAAAAAAAGGAGCTGATATAACTAATCATGCTGTACCAATT
This sequence comes from Podargus strigoides, assembly GCA_028020825.1. Classification (NCBI taxonomy): domain Eukaryota; kingdom Metazoa; phylum Chordata; class Aves; order Caprimulgiformes; family Podargidae; genus Podargus; species Podargus strigoides. Next base: position 45,342,189 of record CM051621.1, on the reverse strand, counting down.
TCAAGGTTGTAACCTTCCATCACAGGCAATGACCTGCCATAAATTTCTCTCAACATCAAACAGGACCGATTCTTCTCATATTGGGAAATAGATAAAAAATATGAAGCCTTTTGACATTTTAAATTTGTAAAAGCACATACGGTCAATTAGCAGAACTCCCAGTTCTGCTTTGCATATTAAAAATGACTTAGCTATTCTTAAAGTGAAACATTCAAGTTTGAGTTTTTCATGTGTTTGACTATACATCCGAAGTGGCTCAGTATCTTCAAAGCAAAAGATCATTTGAAACTTTAACTTTGTGATGATGATAAGTCTACCATTCATAAATGTTTTGGTTATAGCTCATTTTCTGACATTCCATTACACTACAGCATCATGATGCCTCAGCATCAGGACTTCAACATCATATTTGTGAACACTGCAGTTCAACTTCACTGGACATAGAGAAAGGATGCCTGTTTAAGGACCCTTCCATTTAAAGATGCACGGATGCTGTGGACAGTGTGTGAATATGGCTTTCTATGCTATGCATACACAAAGGAGACAACTCTGTAGCCCTCCTGCACTTTCCAAGGACATGCAAGAGAGAGCTGGAGATGGAAAGCTGGACTTTAAGTACCCAAAGAGCTGTTTTGCAGCTTCTGAAAGGAAAAGGCAAATAGAAATCTCCTGCTACCACACTGGTTCAGTTTACCCTCTGGCAGCTGCAGGTTATCCAAACATGTATTTTTAGAGGAACACTGAATAAATTCCCTGCAAGCCAAAGCAGCTGATACTTAACACAGAAAATAACCCAAACCAGAACACTTTAATATACTCTATATGTACACTTATACTCTATATATACACTTATACTCTCTCTCTATATATACACTTATATATACACATATATATATACTCATACTCTATATATACATTTATACTCTATATAAACACTTTTATATACTCTAATACGGCTAAGCAAGTAGCAGCAACAACATTCAAATGCTTTCTTTTCACCTGATGCTGAAGCATTTCTTGTTTTGTGCACTCGTGGCTTTGGTATTGGTTTGTTTTCCTCTTGATTTCTTTTTTTCCGTAGTTCACAATCAGGCAAGTCATTACAGGGGCCACTTTCACTGTTATCACATGGTACTTCTTTGGCGGCTGAACAGTCTTCATTATTTTCTCTGTCATCACATTCATTTTGACTTTCCAAACATTTTTCTTCACCATCTTTTCTGTCATCCTGTATGTTTTCACCTTCTAAAAGCATTATTTGCTGAAGCTTCTTTTCATGAAAGGATAAAGTCAAGTCATCAGCAGCTTCATTTTCCAAACCTGCTCCTTTTTGTGAAGCATCATCGTCTGAGAGAGGACTCTCAACAGCAACTGGTTTCTTAGTGCTTTCAGCATCCGAATTACTTTCATTAAGCTCTTCCCCAGTACCTGAAAATAGCACATTAACAACTTCCATTTGAGTCCAGTGGAAAAAAATGGGACACAGAAACTACATCTTCTATGATTTAAAAGTATTTTTCATATAACACTCCCCTGACTTAAGTCTCTGAGCATTTCTCTTTCTGCACCTCTGATCTCTGCAAAGCGACCAGACTAGATCCTTATGCTACTTCCTTTCTTGTCATCTGTTTCCAAGGACCTAATCTGAAGAAAAGAATTAACAAGTGAATATTTTAAGTATTATCTGGCATGTAATTTAAATCCCTTCTAAAAAACTATGTCTCCAATGCCATAACAAGTGGAAGCAAGTCAACAACAAAGCTAGGCATGTTTGCTTATGAGAATCCTTCCTTCCCCTCTATTCTCTTCACTTCTGTCCCATCTGAAATCTACTAGAAGGTACTCAAAGGAGGTATCTGCTCCATTGCCAAAGTTTACATGTTTTACAAAAATAATTTTATCTTCCTGTAGCCTGTTGTTTCTAACTGACTTTAATTTCAGAGTTCAAATGCTCAAGGAAGACAACAAAAGAATGTCATGAAAGTTGAGTAAATATTTAATGCAGGAGGAGCTTTTTTCTAGATCTTGTCAGCAAAGGGAAATCAAAGCATCCCACAAACTTTTAAAAGATGTTTCAGATGTGAATGAAAAACAGGACACAGAGGAAGTCTGTTTAAAAATACATTATGGTATTTAAGATTCATATTTCCCTTAACATGCAGCACCATATCAGGATGAATAAGAGCCATTTTGGCCTATCTCATTAGACTAAAAGTAAACATTACCAAATATCAAAAGCATCCTGGCTCAAGAAAAACAGCCAGATCAAACCTGTTCCTGGTTTGTGTAAACTGCCAGGCAAGCATGCTCTGCAGTACGTCCTGCAGCCCATATTTGCTGATTGTCCAGACTGGGAAAACAATAAGACAACACCACGGCTTCTTCTCCTCCCCTGACCGCTGTCATTCACTGTACTGTGCACTACTGTCTCATCTGGGTGTAGAGTAAACAATATGGCTAAGGAGTAAAACTGAGCATCACAACTGGGAAACTGCACAGACTGTGTCTGGTCTAGCAGGTTGGCACCACCACTGATTTCACTGGGAATTCTGTTCCTAACTTGGAAGAGGAAGACCAAGTGATCTAAAAGTTGCTAAAATGTGAAATCTTGGAACATTAAATCATATTGACTCAGAAAGATTCTTTGTGATCTGGTAATGACTTAAGGGAAGAACACGAAGAAAAGTATTTAGTTCTGTCTTACCATTTAACATGCCATCTTCATCACTCTCAAAGTCGTCTGAGTACTCAGCTGTTTGCTCTCCTGCTGCATGAGCAGAAATTGCTTCTTGTAGCTCATCCTGAAATGGTTTCAAAGTAACTTTTACATAGAAGGGAAGATTCAGTTCTTCAAGTTCAGCACTAATTCCCCCCTTCCACATGAATAAAACTGAGCAACAGAGATTAATCTGTTTAACTGAAAATTATTGTGGAGCGTAAGTAAAATATAGTGTTTCTACCCTGTCATAATTCCCCCAATTTTTCCATGTTTAAAAAATCCTCCATGTATTAACTTGGATTTCTTCTTCATAAGAAACATTACCTTGCGGGTTTCTCTTCCATTTTTGGCAACAATGATGTATCACCATGCGACACTTTTCCTGCCTTTTTTATGTTTTGATCACAAGACTACAACAGGAAGGTCTCTGCAGTCATGGGTGACACAGAAGGTGAGAGGGGACTCAGTGACCGCTGCAGCACGAGAACCTGAAGCAGGTGGCAGGTCCAAAACAAGGTGTGTCAGGGACACACCACGGTTACACGGGTTCTGAAAGCACCTGACCTAACTTACAGATGAACACTGCGTTCCCAGAAGCGGCGGTCCGTGCGCCACGAGCCCTGCAGCTCAGGGCCGGCTGTCTGCCTCGGAGGCCGGGCTCTGCCCCGGGCCGCTGCGGGCCTTCAGCCGCTGCGCCACGACCAGAGGGCACGGCTCGTCACGGCTCCCAGCGACCGCCTCCCCGGTTATGTGCGGGGTTTCCAGCGCCCACGCACAGCAAGAAACCCGCTTACCGGCTTTCATTTTGAGCGCAAACCGGCTGTTTTGGGTGTGTTGTTAACAGCAAATGGCCCCGCTCGCAGCCGAACGCCACCGACGCGGCCGTTTCCCGGCCTCACAGCAGCGCTCCGCACCTGCGGCCGCTGCCGCCGCTCACCTGCAAGGCGCCGCGCCGCCCCGTCGCCCCGCTGCCGCCGTCTTTCCCCGTCATGGCGGCGGCCTTCCGCCCCCGACTGGCAGCGCCGCCGGCCGGCCCTCCGAGAGCCCCCGAGGCCCGGCCCCGCCTGCCGCGGCACTGCCGGTCGCCCGGCAACGCCGCCGCGCTGCGGGCACAAAGAAGGGCGGGCGGTGGCGGCGGCCCGAGCCTTCCGGCGGAGCTGCCCTCGGCTGCAGGCGGGTGGGCACCGGCGGTCGTTCTACACCGCCGGGCTCCCGCGTCTCACGCCAAGCCCCGAGGCTCTGCGTCTTCCATAACTACACGTACGGCGGCGAGGGTACAGCAGAGGGCAGAGACATCGGTGCCTCAGAACTGGGGCCGCCTGTCAGTGCTGAGCGACTCTCGTGTCCCTGCAGAGCTGGCTGTCCTAGAGGTCTTCTGTGCCCTGGATGAGCAGTGATGGAGGCAACCGAACCCCAGGATGCTCTGGGAATATTGATCTTGTGCATCAAAAGAAAACCGACAACTTCAGGACCGCGCGGAGAAACGGACATTTCTATTTTTTCTCCAGTTTAAATGCTTCTGATTGCTCCTTTTCTAAAATAAGACTAGTGCTCCAGTTGTCTTAGTGAAAATAAAGAACTTCTGACATGAACTCTGTACTGGTGTTATATTTGCATACTTCCCCAAAACACATTACATTTTTCCATGTTGTGCAGAAGAAGGTCTCTCTGAGAGAAACAGGGAGAAAATATGTAGGACAGAGCCCAGAGCCTGAGGACTTGCTTGCCTCTTGTTTATTTATGTAGAGTTATGTTTTACAAACAGTGCAGTTACCCAAAAGCCACAAAACACCTGCGGGAAAGAGAGTTCTAACAAGTAACCTTGGATTTAAACTAACAGTTAATTGTGAATGACTAATTGATACTTATGTATCACCTGTGAGTAGCTCCTTGCTTAGTTTATCTATATTTCTTAATGACCAAATAATGCTTGATCTGCTGATTATTCATGGTGTTTGTTGAGAGTTACGCATGATGCATATTTTTTTCCCCTCTATTTTATTCACATATGAAAGACTTAAATTTGAATCTGTACTATTCCATCTCTCTGTGGAAGGTGAAATTGGGCACACTTGTTTAAGATTTTAAAAGTAATAAAGAAAAAATTATGTATTCTTTCTCTGTAATAATGTTAGCAATTGCTGTTGAAGGCTAAATTATGTTCATCTTACAAACAACTGAGATGCAAGTTTTATTAAATTCCAGGAGGTGGCAGCAAAATATTTTAAAATTTAAAAATTGGTTCTTTTTAAAATATTCACTTTATTCTAGCTTCTTTTACATTGCTGCTGATGTATATGGTTGGGTTTTTTTTAAAGATATTATATTCATTTAGATCAATTTTCCAGACTATCAAGAAGGAAGATTTGGTTTCAATTATTATGTTATTTATATGAGCGAGACAATGGGGCCTCATATCACCTGTATTATTAAATATTCAATACACTGAGTTGGTTGGATGGGGGAAAAACAAAAAGATCAATACTGTCAGCACTGGAAGTGCTAACTCAAAACGTGTGAAGATGTTTTTGTCAAAATGCATGAACATCAGATCTGCATCTTCTAGTCTCACCTCATGCAAAAATCCCATCCAGGCCCACTGAGGGGAATGAGATTTATGCCTAAATATGAATTTAGGGCTTTAGGTATAAGTATAAAGGTGTTTAAGAGTGTTGCTTACCAAAAAAATATACGGAGGCTTATTGAGGACAAAAAGTGGAAGATATTATGGCATGTAAGTGAGCATGAACATCTGCTTTTTAATTAATAACTGGTGAATATATCACAAGTATGAATTGGACAAGGAAATGTACGTTTGAGGGTAAAGTTGCTCTTTCTCTCTCAAGTATACATGGAGCATTGAGAAAAATACTCCAAATAATTCCAGCAATTATATTAATTTGACTAAAGTAAACTTAGTGGTTACATTTAATTCAGCTGCCCAAATGTATGTTAATCTCTGCCATGGCTAAAAGCTTTAAAAAAAAAAAAGCTTTTTAAAACGTGCATCACAATGCAATGTAATTCTAATCTGCTAGAAGGACATTGCTTTCAGAAAGCAGTCAGGTATGATGAGTTTTTCAGATGACTAACTCATATGCATATAAATGACTGTATTTCATGTGGCTAGAGTTTGTCAGATTGGATTCAGGTTTTCATCTGAACAAATGACACACAGATTTAAACTACCATTGCATACCATAAGTCATCTTAAGTCAAAATATATAAAAACCCTTGCTGGAGAGAAATGATATTCTGCTTGCTTTGGTATTCCTTCCCAGAGTCAAAAGTTGTATTTGAAAGGAGACTTAATGGCATGATAAAATGCCCAAGCTGATGTACACTCCTGTAGAAAGTGATTTTTGCTGTTGGTTGCAAGGGCTAAATAGTCATAAATGACTTTTCCTGTTGTTGACATCAGTGGGAATTCGACATCTAGCTAGGAGTGCATCTGGCTGATTTGACAGAGTAACACTGTCAACAGGTCAAGTAACTTCTTCAATTTTAAACAACAAGATCTTCTAACTGTGGGTCACTCTCCTGGCCATTTTTAACCACAAACATTAAACATTAGTCTTCTCACTTTTTCATCCCAGTTCATATGAAAAATACTCTGTTGCAATATGCAATATTTTTCAGGGCTATGTCTATTGTCCCAGAATATACCGTTCTTTTTTTACTTGTCTGGAAATAAAACCAGAAATATAATCAACTTTATGCCTTTAGGGTTAGATGTGCCAGGGAAGTCATATGCCTTTACTGCAGGTCATCCAGTATAGACATGTCTGAGCTGGGCTTGACCTTTGCTATCTCAGATGGTGAGAGCAGTGTCGCTGTGTTGGGCAGCGTAATCTAGGCACTGAAAAAGCTGGATGGGTTCCTTGGTGAATTTGTAGCCTACAATGTGTCCTGCCCCACCTCAGCCACTCCCAGGTCCAAAGGTTTCCAAACCAGCTAAAATTAGCTCTGGAGTAACTGCAAAACTAGCCACCCATCACCACAGAGAAATATGCAATAGTAATTCAACCTTTTGTTCTCCACACCTATATTATTTTGAGTAAATGTCATTCTGTCTTAGAGAACAATCTGTTCAAACCGTGACAATGCCAGTCTAACTGGAAAGGGTTTGACAATTTACCTTAATTAACTTAATTCATATTGGCAGTCCTCTATCAGTATCCCTGGGTTATTCCTCAGCTGCTCCTGCAAGAGCTGAAGCACTTGCATTGCTCCTAAAATATCTTTTGGTACCTCTCGGTCACTTCTGGAAAGACAGATTTAGGTATATTTCATGACCATCTGATTATTTTTTTTTTTCTAAACAAAAAACAACAGTTAAACTAATGCTCAGTTTGAACAGCTAAGCAGATAAGGGTCAGGAACTACCAAAAGTGAGGATGCTGATGTGTCTTTTCCCCCCTTTCCTTTTGCATTTTTACTATGACATAGTCTTTAATTCAGTGGCTGAATTTAAATATTTATTAACTTTATTTACATAGCAAAACCTTTTTTCAGGATAAAAATATACAGTTCTTGTTTATTTTTCTTAAAAGAGACTATCATTAGTGATTAACACAGCAGCTTGGTCTCCACTACACAGAGAAAAGGGGTTATATTCCAATGAATAGCAAAATAAGTATGTTTTTAACCACATACGGGACCACAAGAAAGAAGAGCTATGAAACTGAAACATCAGCTTAAAATTTAGCTTGACCTTTTCCTCAGCATTCATTCCTGTAGAAAGTCTAATGATATGAAAACAAAATATTTCTTATGTTACTGGAACTGTATTCAGTGGTTTTCTGCGGTGTTTCGAGAAGAGAGCAGCTAAGTTGGTGGTAATGCATTCTTAATGCATTGAACATAGCAACATCCATAAAACGTGCTGGCATGGAAATCAGTTAGAAATCCATGTTCTCATCAAATTCATCCTCTCACTTTTACATCTTGATCCTGATTTGTAAGTAGTTAATGAAGATGCTGTGAGGATAAGGAGGCATGCAAGCTTCACTTAGTAGATTCTTGCTCTCAGGCATATTATCAGTGAACTTGAATTTGATGAACAATATATACAGGACTAAATATAAAATTTGAAGGAACAGACTGCAAAACTGGGACAAAAGAAGGGGATGATTAAGATAAATAAATTCATGACAACCTAATGTATATAGCTGTTTATGAAGAATATATGTATCCCTGACTGGTTAATTTATTCCTGAGCGTTAGACTTAGAAGCAGCAGATGGAGGTAGATGCCCAAAAAGAAAAAGAAAAAATCGGAAAAAAAGAGAAGGCTCCTTTCTTTTTAAAAGTTATTTTAAGCTCTGCTTTTTAAGCTGCCTTTTTTTTTTTTTTTTTTTTTTGTTAATAGTACTAGATGTGATTTTAAGGAAAAGCATTGGAACACAGAGGAATAAGACACAGCTGTCTCTGTATTGTGCTTGGTCATAGTAACAAACAAGGAACTTTTCAAACAGACAAAACTGGCATGTGTTGGTGACAGCAGGTTAGACTTCCTGTAAGAGGAGACAGAAAATGCAAACTTTTTCACATCAAGTGGAGTCATTTTTGTGCAAATGACTCAAGCTACTGGTATCTTTTGTATATAGATAAATTATTCTTTTAAAGTCTTGCAGATGTGAGCTCTGGTTGAATAAACACCTTTGATAGAAACCTTGCAGACCTGCAATTTCATTAAACATATCTCCCTCTCGAAACATTTCCATGTTTAATATTGTATTCATGCTGTCAGGAAAAGCCAACAGCTGTTAAGTGCTGAGCAGTAACTCAGGCCTTTAACGTTATGGCGCATTTCACAGAGGGGAAGAAGACTTATCAGATTATCACCTGCACATTTGAGAAGTGTCAGGACTCCAGCTGCTTCCACCTGCAGGATCACCAGAGAGGAGGATGCAAGACCTTGGGTTAAAGACTTGGACGATGTCCCACAGCCTTCCAGCCCCAAGGGACAAGAAGTCTAACATCATTAAAAGTAATCAGAGAAAATGGTTGCAGTAAAAGGGCAAATTAAATTGCTTTGTGGTCAGAAAGATTGACTGACTAATTCTCACTGACAATAATAATGTCTGCTCCTGCTCTTTATGTCTATATTCCTCCCTTGTCTCCTTTTAATTTTCAGTGCTATTCTAGTTACACTAGGGCAGGAAGATTTAAAGGAAAATAGTGCTGCTAGGTCTGATTTTGCTTTGTTATCCAAATGAAGATAGAACTTTACAGGGCAAGCAGCTTCAGCAAGTAAAGGTATATGATTACTTTGCTTGTGTAAGTGTAGCAAAACTAAGGCCCAGTGGGAGCACACTGACTGTACTGCCTAATCTTTTTGAATTTATACTTGACCATATAATATTTTTAATATCTTTTGCATGTATTGGTTTGTCTATCAGTATAACTGTAAGAACCTCACTGCTACAATATCTGAGGGCTTTCTAGTCTTCAAGGGAGTTATCAGTTCTTGCTGCTATACTGCTGAGTGAGGGAATGATTATTTCCATTTTCTATGCATAGAGATAAGACTCAGCAGCTGTGCTAGTGGCACAAAGACATGCAAAAATTCTGTGGTGGGGTGTAATTTTGGGGGGCTTCTAACATCTCTGCTTTTCATTAACCAGTGAAGAAAATTCAGACATGGTAAGTGAAAGCTTGTACCCATCAGAGGCAGCGCTGCACAAGAAACAGAAGGATCTAAAGAACATCCATGGTATGTCAGTGCTTGATAAAGGCTAAAGCACTTGCTAACAGCTGCACTTTGTGGTTCTTTTAGTATGCCATTTTTTTATGCATACACTACAGACAACATATGTATTTATGATGACATAGTAGAGAAAGCTATGTCAGACTCACTCCCGAAAAAATATGTAGATGACTGTAGCATCAAGTTGGACATTTCCTATTTTCTGCGTAGCATATAAACGATATTCTGTGTAGCACTGAATATCTTGTAGATTCGAGCCCTGTTTCCCTTAGCTTCAGATACTCTGTACACAACTGCACCATTAAAAGACAGCAGTTTTAAAGGAGGACACTTACACACCCTTTTCCCTTTTCTAGGCCAGCCAACACATGTCCACTGGTCATGTCAGGGACTACAGGTTTAGCTCTACAATGGTAACATCAGAGAGACCTGCAAAATAAAAGCTCCAGATTTTGTGTAGTTCCTATGGAGATCATGCTACTTTATGACATTATTCTTGTGGATTAAGGATTATATTGACTTTCCCTATTATTAATATTGTTGTGTACTTTTATGTCATCTCTACAAGGGCTACGGAAAGAACACTTCATTCAGACTTGTTAAGGGAAAGCTGTTGATTAACCCCAGCACTTGGATCTGAATAATCCAAGTTAGTAATCTAGAACATGAAACCAAACTCCGTATTTGCAAAAGAAGCTTAACAGTTCATCCTTTCTTGGTCTCCATGTTTCCTTCCTTCCTTCCATCTTGAGGCTTAGTTTATAGTCCCTGTAACTGATTTGAAATTTTGCAGCTGCTAAGATTACTCAGCTTTAGTTTAACAACAGATGTCATCAGCCCAAATCTGTGTTTCAAGTGATCCTTCCTTCCATTTACTATTTCTTTTTCAAACTGATTAGTCATTGGTTTGGGGGGATTATCAAAAGCTGCCCTAAACCAGCTTCTCTGTGCCAGGGCTCTTCAGCCTGCTTTGTTAGAGGAAAATCCCAAATCAAAGCTAATGGGTGTGCCAGAAACACATGGAGGGTGGGCGAGGGTCTGAGTGCCAAACATCTCTCAAGATGGGCTTTTGCAAAGTGCAGGAGGGAGCAAGGGGGAAAGAAGAATTTCAGTGCCAAAAGGAGATGGGATGCATGTGCTGGGGAGAAACCAGCACAGATGGGGTGGATGGGGGTAACTGAGCTCCTTCTATCAGAGTATTTCTGACTGTGTACTACTCTTCAGGAAAGCGATGGTGCCTCCTCGTAGTACATTTTCATGCATGCATAGATTCAGATTAGCTGATGTACATTGTATTTTCAGTTCCATAGGTCTGCCTGGGCTGTTTGGGGAAGTGGGAAGGAGAGCTGTTTAGCTTCATTACTGTAGGATCATGTTAACAGCTGCACTGTTTCTATTTCTGAAGTAAATTCAGTCAGCAGTAACACTGGTATCCCTTGCCAGCAATACCTTGTGCCATGAAGATATGTTCTAAATGTCTGAGCTGCATGCAAACATTTCTAGGTACAAAGCCAACATACTGAAGCATTACAAACAAAGATTAATACTTGAAAATGGTATTTTAAAACTGAAGGCCATATCTGGAAGACCATTTGTAACATGAGCTTTCATCACCATTTTTTAGTTTCTTATTTTTAATACTTGTACCTTTAAAGTGACAATGGCTGATGCTGAAGCTACCTTTTCCTGAGGTTAAAACTTATTATTTGTTATTTAATCTTATAAACTTATAACTTATATTTATTATATAAACTTATTATTTAAAGTGGTTTTAAAACTACTACCTGTCAGTAAGCCTGTATATACATACACACACATTTATATTACAATATCTATCTAAGCACCTGACTGCCTACCTATCTACATAATTGTTGGACTCTCTGTATTGAAAAGAGATCCTGGAATACTCATGAAAGGAATCAGCATGATCCTTTTCATCTGTTGCCTATGAATTATCCATAGTATAGCAACTGCACTTCCCACAAATGCTATTTTCTGAAGCTTTACAGTTCTGTAACATTGGCAAGCTTTAGATGCAAAATTAACAGGCAACATCAACAAAGCAGAATGTATTTACCCAGCTGCTGAGAATCTTCCTGACAGTAGAGCTGTGAAAGTCATTTCATGACAAAATACAGCTGGGAACTGCATGTTGTCTGTATAAAAACTTTTTTTTTTTCCCCTGTAAAAGAAAAATGGAAAGCAGATCAAGATGAGGGAGTGATTGCATGATGATCTTTTTATGCAATGTTTCAAAGTTGAAATATTTCATAAAAAATCTTTTTGCTAATGATGTGAGACTCATTTGTGTTGCAGTAAATTGCCAAATGGATTGTGCAGTGTTTTTCTTAGACAAGATTATTGCCTCTTTTTTCTTAGGCTTCAAATCATAGAACCATAGAGTTGTCCTTTGAGATCAAGTCCAATCGTTAACCCAGCACTACCAAATCCACCACTAATCCATGTCCCTAAACTTCTTCTGTTTGGTTGTTGTTTGGTTTGTTTTTTTTCTAAACACAGAGTTATTTACCTCATGATTCAAATAAAATATGCCAACTGTGTTTCCAAATCATGTAGGGCCACACCATGAAACTCAGGCACTGATAATAAGATGCACAGTTCACTCTGTCTTTTGAGCAGCAGCAGCAGCACTGACAGATGCTGATGGCTTCCTGTGTGAGAATACCTATTACAGATCAAATGGGATTTGCTCTAGTACTATCTACCTTTTGTATCTCTTTTTCTCTCCAAAATCACCAAGGGATCCTTGGAAATCAGTGGGGATCTACCAAAACCAATCTATTTCCTTCTAACTTCTTGTTCTAATTTGTGTGATCAGCTGTTGAAAGAAGGCCTTTATAAAAGTCCTGTTTTTTTTTCCTCTTTTTCATACAATCCATTCAGCACCTAGCTCAGTAAAAAAAAGAGGAGAATCTCCAGCAACACAATGTCCATTATACATGCTTAGGCAAAATGGATCCAGTGCAATAAAAGGCAGTGGCTTTCAGATATGTTAATCCATGCATTCGAGATATATAAAAAGTTCAATGGTGGCCTAATTCTGCACTACTGGTTTTAGCAGCAGGACTGTAATGATCTGTGAAGAGGCAGAGCTTGGGCAATGCTGAGGTTTTTTCCAATTCTTTACTGCTGTATTACTCTCAGCAAGAACACTCCGCAGGTATTGAGTTCCTGTCTTCTGTCTGTGGCTTAGTGCTGTGTAATGGGTGGCTTTAGTCTGCTCTGGATTTAGCACAGCAAAGTTGTTAAGTGAGCTCAGAAAGGTGCTCCCCAATCAAATGATGCCCTTACACAATTCAGTGCCTCCTCTGCTAGCTATCTTAGCTAGCTTTAATCTTGCCTAATACGGATAAAAAGACTGATGAGGTACGTGTTGTACAAATCCTGTGGGTAACTCTGCATGTGTATTTAACAGTTTACCTCTGCTATACTAGAAGCTACACTGACTGGAGAACAGTAACCTGTGTTGCAGTCAAATGCAACATGTAGCAAAAAAGCCACAGAAAGTCACTTAGATATTTAAATCAATGAAGTAAAGTGCCTGATTGTGATTGTGAGTGGCAGGGTGGGGTGGTTGTGTTTTATTCTTTTGCCTTGGGGCTAAATGCATTACTTTGAAAAAAGCTGGAGTAATCCTGAAATGTCTTGTAATGAGAGCCATCCCTCAAGCTTATGATACCACCTTAGTTCCTCCTGCAAGATAATAGCCAAGTAGGCAGAAAAAATGCTAAAGAACAAAATAAGGAAAGGTAAAATAACATGTGAGCTCCAGTTCTTCAAAATTGGGAGAGAAAAAGGAACTGGCTCCATTTTATTTTCAGGTGCCTTCCCTCCCTGTAATAACAGCACTGGTGACATTATAGAGGATTTCACGTCTGCTAATCAACCTGGCTTGCGCATATGGAGGTGACTACCATTTCTACACTACACGTTCTTGGGTGTGCAATGGGTGTATAGGCTTTTTTCACAGTCTCACTTACATAGAAATTTTAGTGTTATCTTCTGGGGCAGTTTCTGTTTGGAAGACTATTTGCATGTTTTTCCCTCTTTGTTTCTCACAGACACACATGATTATGTATATACTTATGTGTTATTTTTTGTATGATCCCTGTGTATACAGATTAGAAAATGCACATTATGCTACACATATAACATACAGGATATAATAATATGGCAGTCTCAATACTTGAGATCATATTTTCAGTGCTGAAATCATATGCTGTATACACAGACTTTACACAGATACTATGAGTGGGCTTTTGCAAATTGTTATACACTGAGCTAACGTTCTCCTCATTCACTCTTCTATGTGTGGTGATTTAGCCCATCGCTATGAATTCTTGTGAAGTGGACATTTCCTTTTGGATTATATCTTCTTATCCTAAGATAAGCAACTATATTTACATTTGGTATCAGTTTGTTGTAACAGAAGTCTCTACACTAACAGACCCGTAGTTGTTAATTTGCAGATGTGAGAATTCAGCAGTGCAAAGCTTGATTTATTTGCTTGTCCAGTGCTATGTTCTATAATTAGCTTTGGCTTCCTTTCACATGGGACAAAAACCATAACATATTCCACGGGGAAACATCCAAGTGTGTTGAACTCGGATGTAGTATTTAAATCCCTTTTAACTTAATTTTTCTCTTTATTACTTTGTAACACTTACTTACTTAAAATGATTTGCAATGTTAGAATATATTCTTGAAGGGTATATATTTGTACTTAGAAACCAGGTTTCAGATATCCAGATTCTTTCTCCTTTCTTTTAATGGAGTGAGAAAAGATATAATGATGTGCTAAAGGTCCTTGTGATGTCTGCAGCCTCTAAAGTTATACTGAGGTGATGACTAAATGTACAGCCTATTAAGGAGGACTGATGGAATACACACTTCTAAGATTCAAATTTTTGGCAGACATAAATGCTGTCATAGGCTGAGGATAATCAAGTTTAAATTATGTGGATTCCACTATCCTTAATTTTATGGCAAATGCCTAGATAAACATTCTGCCAGCATCTGGGATTAAGTGTTTGAATAAAGTATAATACTTTTGTTTTCCAGGTTAGAGATGGTAATCAGAAGAAGAAAGGAACTAAATTGTAAAACCTTGGTCCTGCACATGAAAGGAACCACTTAATGTTATAAAACTGCTATAAAAACATACCCAGAGTCTAAGCAAACATTCCTTTGTTCATTAACCGTGACAACAGAGTGTTTCCAAACTTATTCCCAGAAAGCAGAGGTCCCAGTTAGTAGAAGAAGCTTCGAAGCACTGAACAGTCATTTTTCTGTGAGATTTAGCAAAGGCTTTCCAAAGAAAATGAAGTTTTGGAAGTGGTGAGAACTTAAAACAAAACTGAGAGACCTTTTCATCAGTTTTTCAAATAAACTGTCATAAATGAAGATACTGACAGGTACATCCTCTCTGCTGATTATCACATTACTGATAATTGGCTGTGGTCCATAGAGACACCACATTTATGCAAGTCATAATTGCTTAGATGTTTTCTGTTTTAAATAGGGACTGTGGAACAGAACTGCAATTCCTTCCGGAAGACAAGGTGCAGCTGATGCACAAGAACTCTACCTGCATTAAATAATAAGACTGTTCTTACTAATCAGCCAAGTCTGGAAATGTGTTGTGTTACTGCACTTTGGCAAGTTTAGGCATCTTCTCCTACAGCACAGGACGTCAGAGCACATTACTGAGGTCATGTGAACCTAAGAACAGAGAATTTGCCTTTACAGAACTCTTTCCACTGTTGCCTTGTTTTTCCACACAGGGTTTTTAAGTCTTTCAGTCAGCCATATCCTTCCCAAGATTTTTTTCTTATGAAGATTTTGCCACGAGGCTTTTCTTTTCTTCTGGGAACTGAACTTCAGAGAGAGGTGAAAGAGGCCATGCCTTCATAGAATTAATCAGAGATATTTGACTAGATGATGCTGCCTTTCCAAAATTGTGACAAGTTTTAAACTTGTACTTTGTTTTAAAAATCAAATCTCTCAACAGTCTTTACAGTTCTTCCATTAATAAAACACACACAGAAACTCCCTTCTGAAATCTTAAAGGTAAACATTTTTGGTAATTGACTTTCTGTCCATCTGTCACATTAGATAAACACCATGCAGAATATTTATAAGCTGTACTTCTCTCCAGAGTGCTCTTCTTGAGAAATACAGGGTGGGCTTGGAAAGAATAAGCACTTTGATCTTTAAAAACATCCTTACAGGCAAAACAATTATCTTTCTGCACTTAGAGAGTGAGAAATCAAACCACATGTTCCATCCCTTTAACAATACAAGTTATGTTTAATTCCAATCTATTCATACTGGCAAAACTGAATACTGGATCTTGGACTGATTTGCAGTTTTGGTCTTTACAGTGGACTCAGGTGTGGTAGGGGACAACAGACTCCAGTTGTGATCCAGGTACTCTTGTAAATTCTAGTATTTCACTAGTTGCACTCTTCATTGTCCATGTAGTTGAGGTAATAAAATTGTATGCATATCAATTTATATCAAAGGTCCATCTACTTCAATACCCTGTCTCAGTTACGAATAGCACCAAAAGAACATGGCAAGCATATTAATGGTATTTCCTCAGGAAGTTTTTTCACCCTCTATAGCTCTGTGTAGCCCAGAAGGTTCCTGGGTTATAGAAGATATCTTTCTATTTATATTTAATAGCTCTCAGTGGATTCCTTTTTCTAATGCTCTGTGGAGTGACTGTTGCCTTACACCTTCTCACTGGTCCTTTGAATGTTGCTGTTTACACAGAGTCCATTTGTACTAGGAGTGGAAGAAGCCATGATGCAAAGCTTAGAGAGTAGGAACACTTCTTGCTGACCACCCACAAAAACCAAGGGAAAGTTTAGTCCTTAAAATTATAATTAAACCCACTGTGATTTAGGCACATTTCCCACTAATATTCTGCTACCTCAAGAAGTTAATTTTACTATTTCAATGTTAAAAATGTGTTGAATTTCAACAACTCTCCAGCAAACTGGTTGCAAACAGAAGACAGAGACCCCAGACAGGACTGAAAACTCAGGACATGAAAATCAACGCCTTTTTTAAAAAAAAAAAAACTATTTGAAAATTTTCCTATAAAATGATTTTATTTTAATGTGACCACAAACAGAACTGCAATGTAAAATTGTATATGAACAGGAGACAGAAAAATGTTTCTCTTTCCAGACATAAATTCCTGTATTTACTCTAGATATAGGGAATTGCATATTTCTCTTTCTCAGTTGTGATCTGTCCTTATGTATTTTGCTTTAATCCAAGAACAGTAGCATCTAAACCGTCTCACATGGAATGCAGGGAGATCAGCTCTAGTGACTGTCAGATCCTTACTGAGCATTTCTAATCCCTGATCAGAAGCAAATCACTAAATCACAGTAGTGACAAGTACTGATATTTTATTTTCACCCACTGGAAACTCTTCTGCCACTAGCATATATTTTTTGTATGCTGTAAACAAATAAATATTTTGTGTACTCTGAACATCAAAGATTTAAAGATACACAACTAAGCTTTGCTCTCTCATTTGTATTGGTGAAACAATCTTTGAAACTTCATGAAACTTCAACATGCCATCTAACCTCAAGTTCTTTTCTAAGAGCTAAATGCTATCACTTATCAGCACAGTCATCCAGATTGTTACTGATTAATCATAGAATAGCCTTGGTTGGAAAAGACGTCTGAGATCATCAAGTCCAACCATTAACTTAGCACTGCCAAGTTACCATTAAGCCATGTCCCTCAGCACTGCATCTACACGTCTCTTAAATACTTCTGGAGATGGGGACTCCACCACTGTCCTATTTGCAATTAAGCAATAGTGTGGGAACAGGGCAATAGCAATCAGTAAGGTGTTGTTGTACTAGCTTCAGGGCAGCCTGGGAAGACTATTACTGCCTCACAGGTGCTTCAGGAAAGCCTACCTGCAGGACCATACCTTTCCTATGAGTTATCACACTTCCTCTGAGGAACTGCTGGGGCAAAAATTCTCCCTTGCACTTAGTGTCAGACTCTTTCACCTCCTCCTGTCCATCTGTGCTGGGTATCTGCAGCAACACTGCAGAGCCCTTTTCCCCAGTGTGCAGCAAACAATCAATAAGCAGATGGTAAAGCAGCAATCCCTTTGTGGCCTAAGCTGTTAATTAGAATTGTAGGGCTACAGATTAATTCATTTGAAATGAGCTAGCTCAGCAGAATTCAGTCTCCATCTTAGATTTTATGGCAGAGATTCTGATTTATGAAATTAAAATAGTCTCACTTAAAATTCACAAAGCATCAATTATTTCAGTTAATAATATACATACAA
This sequence comes from Podargus strigoides, assembly GCA_028020825.1. Taxonomy (NCBI): domain Eukaryota; kingdom Metazoa; phylum Chordata; class Aves; order Caprimulgiformes; family Podargidae; genus Podargus; species Podargus strigoides. The sequence continues at coordinate 45,324,406 of CM051621.1, read as the reverse complement.
ACAGCATATTAATGCAAACATAAAGTATCTTGTGTCTGTATTACTAGCTAAAAATGTTACATTAGAAAGTTTCTCCTGTTGGCTGTTTCACCAACTGGGTGATTCTGGGTCATTCATACTCATGTTGTGTTCATTTCTGTTGTGTTTTACTGTAGTTTGCTAATTTCTAGAATTCCATCTTTCTTATAAGTTATACACCAAATATAGCTCTAATCAGCACCAGTGTTGGGCTGCTACTACTATTATGATGGTATATTTACATAGTGGAAGTCTGTTTTTATTTTCAATCCACTCCTACCTTTTAGTTTTATTTTACTCATGAAATACTTTTAAGTCTCTAGGATTTTTAAAGAATATGGAGCCTGAAAGCTCAGAGTTAAGAGTCCAAGACATTGCCCCAGTACTTACTCTAAGCATTTAGCCCTTTTCCTGTATTAGGCAACTCTCTTGTTAAGCTGCTTGGCCTTGTCCATACTGAAGCCTTCCTGAACACATTCAGCAGTCAAATTTTTGGGGTTTTTTAAGTGTAAAAGTTGAGAATCAAGATTAAACATCATGTCTTTTCTATGAGAAGGGCCAATGATTAATTAGTCTTGAAAAAGGTGATATAAGCAAGTTGTAAAACTTAAAATCATTCAAATAAACACTCTTCTGTGCTTTAAGTGGTATTTGGAAGAGTGCTTAGTAACTGATATAATGTTAAAGCATCAGAGGACAATCATGATTGTGGCCACCAGGATATTTTCCATTCTGACCTGATCTACCTGGCCTAACTTTGAAGCTGGATATTGTTTTGAGCAGATATTTTGACTATATGACCTCTAGAAGTCCCTCCTAACCTAAATTATTGTACTATACTACCTGTTTTGATATTGCATTAATATGAGGACTTAGATTGCATTAAGGGCTTTTCGTGATGCAGAGTAGCGAGCTCAAAGTCAAAGTCAGAAGCAAATATTATTACCACAACAAAAGATAGCTTCTTTTTCTTCACTAACTCTTTTGTTCTGCTAAAAATTAAGGCCATTTCTGTTATCTGTTCACTTTGAAGGTGATCCCACAGATAGGAGCAGAAAATCTGTGGAAAAAATGCACACTGACATAAGGAAGAATAACAGGGGAATGTGGCCCAACAGCTTTTTGAAATTGTAGTTCTTTTTTTGTGTATAAATATGTGCAAACTAATTCTGTTTTCTACATGTGAAACCATTGTTTGTAAGTATTCTTTTAATACTTTTTTTCAGAAAAAAATCAGACTGTAGATTGTTAGCAAACTGTTCATATCAGCTGCTCACTATTTATAGCATGTGAGTGGCCACTCAAATAAGAGACGACAGATTCTGCTCCTTAGAAGAATACATCTATATTTTCTCTGGTACTGTAGCTAATGGTGGAAGTTAACTATTAACAAGTTTCCAGAATTAACATTATTCTGACAGTACATATAAAATCTGTGTGAGTGAGTAACATTTTCAGAAATATTTCACCAACTGACAACAAATAATAGCATCCTCTCAAATAATGTCCAGCTGTTCTCCTTGTTTGCATTTACAGAGTATTTCCTGATTACTTTTTGATTTATATAACCAGGTCTTTAAGCATTCCTAATAGCATTTCACAGAAAGTATTATCAACACTTCTTTGTGCATTTAGACTCAGACTCATGAGCTAGTAAAACTAATACCATTGTCCTCCAAAAAGATACACAATTTATGTCATGGCTGCAACGAGTATCTGTACTTTAATCTTCTTATTCAGTTTATGGAACATGTAGAATAAGTAATGGACAAACCTAAGCACATCTGATAACAACAGTTTATGAGAAACACAAAAGAACATTGCACTCACTTGAGGGAACGTTAATAAAAAAATCCAGTATATAGAATACTGTTTATGCAAGTGCTAAAAGAAATGTTTAAAGCACATTTAAGTGCCATTTTCCAAGATCTGTTTATATCTACAATATCTGTGCCTTTTTTTGACTGGTACCTTGGCTTGCTGCTTCCTTTTGGATTTTGCTACTTGCTGCAGATTTCACTAAGGCAGCAACAAGGGTTGAAGTTTTAAAACTTTCCCAGCTGCTTTTCCCTCCTAACATTTTGAATGTAATATGATTGTGAAGTTTGATGTTTCCTTTGTACTTGAACCAAGAGGCTCCATGTTTATTTTTTCCCCAAGGCCTTCATTTTCAGAGTCCTGTTATGTTACAGTTTTATTTTTTCTTTCTTTTTTTTTCAGGCTATTATTTATAATTTTTCCTCTTATGTAGAAAATGTAGGAGTAGAAATGTGTCTTTCTGAATATAGACATAATGTGGAAGTGAAGTCTGTCCCTCCTCCAAAGGTTAGGGGTGAATCAAATTTTCAAAGTGTGAGTCTTTGTTTCTGTGTGGGTTTCATAGGGGAAAAGGAGAATTTCAGGGAGGGGTTTTCTCATGACAAAATAAGAATGGAGAAAGGACACATGCCTGGTTGTGTAAGCATGGAAGTTCTCTTTGCTCCTACACTATATAACCTCTGTGAAAGAAGCCTATTAAAAGCTCAGGTCTGATCCTTGGTGGACAAACAACACACTATGACCTTTATTTTTTTGAATGATCAGCTGCTGATGGACATGCTTGTTAATACTCTTGAGAGTGGGTCTAAGAACCACTTGTCTGTAGATTACAACCCAAGGAATCACAGAATCATTTTTGCAGAGCTTATTGCAGTCTGATGGATGTACAAAATATTTGATCTACTTAGTTATTAGCATTAATAAATAGAAGGTGTGCTTGACTTTTAATGATGCATGATAAATTAAATAGTGTTATCTGATTTGGAACAGCTCCTGGACTGTGACAGGTGGCATTAGTATACAGGTGCTTGGGCTTTTTATTTATATTGATTTTTCCCTGAAAGGTTATTACAGACATGTTGGGGGGAAAAAAGAGAATAGAAGAAAAGAAAATCTATTTATTTCCAATGAAAAGATTGAGAGCACAGGTGTGTAATGGCTGGTTTCATTACAAAAGTATCAGTTTCACCGCATTTGTATGAGCTTAAGTGAAAATGTACCAGCTGGAAAAAATTCAATCAGCATGAATCATACATCCAAAAGGTCACTGATCTAAAAATATACATATCAAGAAAAAGATAAAAATGATGTATGCAAACTAAAATTGCCAAGTAAAAATTAAAATCCTTCTAAACATTCTAAACTTAGGACATTAATTAATTTTCAAGTAATGTGGAAAGGCATAAAGCCACCCTGTGATGTCACTTTCATTATATGGAACACAGCTAAAGAGATAAAAGAAGATCATGCAGAGCCCAGGAAAAGATTATGCCTCTTTATCTCACTGTGGGAGGGGGAGAGCGTATATACATGTAGTATTTTTTGTATAGAGAAGAGGGAGGAACTCCAAATGACTGAGTTTTAATGTGCACTTCTATCAAGTGTACTGCTGTATAACGGGTGACAAGCATGTGGGTGCTGGGGATCATAAAGTCACCCCAGTTGTCACTCACAATGACAAAGCTAACTAGTAAAACCAAGTCCCTCTTCTTAACAAAGTTCCAAATATAAATTTTGAAAGGAAACAAAAACAAACTCTGTTGGATGCTGTACCTTCTTGTCACAGCCTAATTCTTAACAAAAATTAAAAATAAAGCATAAGTATGTGGTAGAAATGAAAATAGAATGCAGGTACTCTTGGAGTCTGAGCCTTATTAGTAAAGCCTAAAGTTTCTGATCCAAAAGTAGATTGTACAATGTTTTGTCAAAATTGGTTTATGTATGTGTGCATGCCAGAAATTTGAAAGGATACTAATTAGCCTTTCTTTTTCCTGTAGTAAAATCTCATTACAACATTATACACTGTCAGAAGCACCTTTGCAAATTCTGACACGGAATCATAGAATAGCTTTGGTTGGAAGAGACCTCTAAGATCATCAGATCCAACCTTTGACCCAGCACTGCCAATTCATGACTACACCATGTCCCTCAGCACCACATCTACACGTCTCTCAAATACCTCCAGGGATGGGGGCTCCACCACTGCCCTGGGCAGCCTGTTCCAATGCCTGATAACCCTTTCAATGAAGAAATTTTTCCTAATATTCTATCTAAGCCTCCCCTGGCACAACTTGAGGCCATTACCTGTTGTCCTATCACTAGTTACCTGGGAGATGAGACCGACCCCCGCTTCCCTACAACCACTTGCTGGCCAAAGAAAGGTTGGACATATAGCCACACAGAGAAACGACATGTGTATTGTCTCATATGACTTTTTCTAGAAAATACAGCTCATGTTTAATTTTACCAGTAAACAGCCCCCTTATTCTTTTCTTTGCCATCCAGTTACAGCAAAAGGGGCAGATGGGCTTACATTAAGCTGTTTTAAATAATATAGTTCCACTAAATTCAAGGGAATAAGACTGATTTGCACTGATACCTATATCAGGCCCAGAATATTTACAGAAATCTTTCATATTTTTTTTTTCTGTCTGCCAGCTGTCTTGGTTCTGCTTTAAAATCTCATGTTCATACATGTCCCTCTCTCTACCTATTCTTTCTTTGGATCTTGTAATGTCAGACTGTGGGGACACCTTCTGTGTAAAATCACTTTTTAATTGTGAAGTTCCTAAAGGGCTTGATGAGTTTCTTTTCTGTCTTGGAGTGTCCATTTCTACTTGAAGTCAGGCAGTATCCTCCTTTTTCTAGCAAGTTTATTGACTTCATTATTTTGCTTGTATTTGTTTTTACAGTTTTTTTTCAAAGAGAGGTAGGAGGGCACATAGAAGGAGAAAGTATTGCTATAAGAACTCTTTGGGGTGACAGAGATGAAAAAAGACTTTGCACTGTTTTCTAAAGATGGATACATTCCAAGTTTATTTAATTTCCCCTGGTGGTCCTTCTCCTTGCCTCATCTCCTTGACTGTGGGCTATGTAATACACTTGTAAATCAGAGATTAGACCAGGTGGTGAATCACTGCATCAGCAAGCAGGAAGCAAAATTGAAGCAGAAGGCCAAGCAGTGGATCACAGCATTAGAAAGAGGCAGGAAGGAGACCGAGTACACCGCTAAACTCAATGGAGGAGCTGTAGGTGAGCAGAAGCAGAAAAGAATAGTACTTTGAGATTATCAAATACTCAGTTTAGCAGCTACTTCAGGGAGATTGTGGAAGACGATTACATATTTGGTGAAGATTGAGAAGATACAATCAAATTAATAAGGGTTGAGTAATTTAAGGCAACACAAATGTTTACCCTGACAATTAATCCATAAGAACCAAACTGTGTTTTAAGAAACAAAGCCAATTATCCTAATTATGTAAAAGTATATGTGTTATTGTTGCTGTTTGTTGATACAGCTATCATTGGCAGGATTTCTCCCTCAAGTGTTTTTCTGAACAACATTCCCAAATGGGCATGTTTTATTGTGGGCATTATGTAAAACAAATAAAAAATGTTGACTTGCTAATTGTTTTCAGTATTTACTGCACAGTCTAAACCATGGGAGGCCAGCGTTGATGTGACTGTTTTTCTATTACATCTAGTTTTCACAAAAAGAAAATCAATAAATATTTGAAATATTCATGTCTTCATAACACAAAATATCTTTCTAATAAAAAGCACAGCATTAGAGGATCAGTTGTGATCTGCAGCATGGTAAACAATTCCATTTTGTGCTTGTACTTTAAGATCATGATTTTTTGCAGTAGTTTTTATAACAATGTCTCAATTTAGCTTGCTCTGTCAAGTTCTTGGCTAAAGTTCATGCTGGTTAAACCAGCTTTTGGTCTCCAAAGTAAAATTACCTCTGCAGGCAACATAATTTTTCAGCCAGAAAGCACAAGAAACAACATCAGCTGTTTTATTTGCACTATTGGATGAAGAAAGGCAAAGGATAATCTGGTGCTTCCCTCCAAAATTTACCATTTCTAGCTACTAAAGCCTTCCAGCCATGTTTGAATCCCCACTGCCACAAGTGAGAGAGGACACCCTCTCTGATCAAGGAAGGATTCATGACAGTGCCAGTGATGATGAGTTTATTCAGGAGAGGGAAAGGGACATTAACCTTTCAGATAACCAGGAGGCCTTCAAAACACATGGATCTGGGCTAGACAGTACTGCACAGAATCCATGGCAAGAACCCACACTCCAGTCATGAATAGACTAACTGAAGGCAGCGGTCATTGCTCATCTCCGCCTACGTCTGTTTTAGTAGTCTGGTGCCAGAGTGTCTCCAGTGACCCTGGGAGTCCTCTCTTTTGCCAAAAACACCACTCACAAAGGCTCTGAGGAGTGCCTTCATGTTTGTGATGGCTAAAATTGTGGAAGTGCTGAAGCAAATCTAACCCTTCGCAAATTTTCACCAAGATGGTTTAATTTAACTCACGGCAATTTTTTCAATGCACACATTTGCCTTCTTCAAAGTCAGAGCCCCCTACTAATTGAACTTGTTTAGCAAAAGAAAATCAGAAAAAGCTTACATCCCCAGTGCTTGTCAAGTGTAATAGTAGGGATCAATGCACGACACAATGGCCAAGAATGCTTGAGTCCAAGGAGAATCACAAAGGGTTAATGCACAGCATGACTGAAGAAAAGCAGAAAGTACAAGACAAGTATTAGAAGAATGGTGAAAGCTGCAGGAGGTCTAGGAAGTGTGTAACAGGACTTCCATGGGTAAGACAAATAGCTAGAAGGAAATGTACTGTGGGAAAAAATACAGGATGTGTCAGAAAACTTCACACACATCTTAGTGTGACTAAGTTTTTAAAAAACTGTATTAATGTTCAAGTTCATAAGCTCTGAAGTGTGTTGCTGTTGCTCCTTGTTTGTCACAATTTGATATAACTTTGTTTTCAAATCATGAACTAGCTAATGAGTATGATGTTCATATTTATACATATTTACACATATTTACAGGCTCTAACATCCCCTCTACCCTATTTGTAACAGGCAGTTACAAAAATCCAAACCCAAGCCAACTATGCAAACAACTAAACAAAAGCAGCATGCTGTGCAATTCTGACTGACTGTTAAAGGGATCTTTAAAGCCTTGTTGAGCTCTTCTAATTGTGCCAGGTTATTCAAAATCAGCAATCCTTACACTTCACTCCTCCACCCAGCTAGTTTTCAGTCCACAAATATTATGGAAAACATAACATACAGTAGCAAAGTGAGAATACTTATTACAGTTCAGGCTAGCCATGAGTCACTGCCAGGATTTTTCTGTCTGTTTGGTATGTGTTCAACAGCTTTGTTGTCCCTGTTCAGAAAAAAAAGGCAACTGGTTCTCTATTGCTAGTCAGTGTACCTTTGAATAAACCAAGGAAGCAAACGGTCATCTAAGATCAACACTGGCTCTTTAAATCCACAAATGTAGGTCCCAGAATTGTTTTTCTATTGTTTTTGTTGGAAAAGATGTTAAGTTTATAAGGTTGCAACATCACATATCTTCCCCATCTAATGAATGCTGTTCATGAAGCATCCACATTGCATAAGTCTGGTTGCTATTGTAGAAGACTTTGAGGTTTGACATGGCCATGAAACAGTAAATAGTAAACAATTTCTTGCTATTTCCTTCAGTATAAAATATAATAAGAATCAGATTAAATTAGCTACATGGTCAAAGCAAGCTCATAATGTAGTTCTATAGGCAACTTCCCCCCAAAATGTAGAACTTCTAATCACAGCTTGTTGTGGATACTAAAATTTTACAGGGTTTCAAAAAGCAACAGTACAAATTACTGGAATTCATCAAAGGCTATGAAATACAATGTGAAAACCTCCGACCTAGGAAGTCCTGAGGCTGGGAGGGTGTTCTGGAGAAGTGCCACCACTTGTCTGGTCTCGTCTTTACTTTCTCTCAGCATCTATTGCTGGCCACTGTCAGAGAAGAAATATGAGGCTAGTTAGACCTTTTGTCTGAGCCAGTGTCACTGTTCCTCTGTTCCTACGTACTCAGAGGCACAATATGGTAAGTCAAACTGGATTACGCACCACAATTTGCCTCTTCCACAATTCAGTTGTCCCTTTAAAATCTGCCTATTGTTCCTGTTGCCCCAGTCCTGGCACACCTGACTGACGGTCTGTTCACATGCTGGGCTTTCCAGCCCCAACCTCGTTAACCTTTGGTAAGTATCTTGGCCAGACAGAGGCAAATTTTAGATATGCCAAAAGAGGAAGTCTGTGCATCTTTTTGTCTGTCAGGATATTGTGCTATGCCAGAGCAGACTGAGCTCATGTAACAGTGCTAAGGGAGGAATTATATCCGCTGTAAACTCCCTGGCCCTACTTGCCCCCAGTGAATCCGCACCTGGGCTGAGGCTTGGCAAATGAACAATCTCCATCTGCTGTCACCAGTGTCTCTGTGCCAAAGGACATTTCAGCCTTCATGAAATTAGGGGTCACTGGTGATTTTCCCGGATTCGTACTGCAGTATGACGCATTCTTTAACACTTGCTTCCTGCTGCTCTGTTGTGCAGTATTGATCATCAAATGTCTAGGACATCCTGTCCTTTCCATGCACTGCCATCGTTAGCCACTCCATCTGATGTCTACCATAGCTCCTCTGGCTACCTTGGGAGTAAAGTCTGCAGAGAGTTTTTGTCTGTGAACAGGTTCTGGTACTCCACTTATCTCTCTGGGGCCCTATTTCTGCTTGAGAGATTAAATAGAAAGGTAAAAAGGCATTATGAAAAACCTAAACCAGAAATGTGGATGTCAATGAATGAAAAAACCATAGTGGGCTAGAAGAAAGGGAATTACGAAAACTCGAGCTCCTTGTTGATATGCCACACACGCTTCCAGATGTTCCAGAGGAACTGTGCTCAGCAGAGTTGCTAGGCTCAATAGAAAGCATGTATACCACATCTTTGACAAAACAGACTTTCAAGGGGAGGACACTTTGCACTAGCAAAGGTAGTTCATCAAGTACCTATCTGTCCTTTCAGTGCAATGCATATAAGCTGTAATCAGCCCAAAGTCCTGCTAGATAGACTTTCTGATGTAGACACAACCTCAGTCCTCTACAGCAAGAAAATTAGGCTAATATTCATGTAACAAAACTTCGTGCACAAAAATTTAACATCTCTCTTGTAACCGTACAGGCATGATTGCTGTGAGGCTGAATAACCAGTTAGATGGTGAGCTGACTGCTCGTACAATCCTGAGAACTGTGCATACACGTAAACTATAATCAAGTTATACAAGCTATAATCATGCCTTTTAGCACATAATATTCTAAAATTTTGGAGGAAGTCACCTTTACATTTTTATTTCTATCTTAATTTCCCTCCTCAAGAAGGGGATAGTTTTTGTCTGCCTTCAGTAGCACTCTGGTCATTTAATAAAAAGGCATCACATGTTCATAATACTTTTATTATGTATGATAAAAAGGTATGATACTATTTCATCATGTAGGTTATTAGGAACCTCGCTGTTTTTCAAGGAATGGTATAGTTACAAACGTAATTTCCTCCTTTTTGCGTGAGAACTGCAGTCTGCATTCATTCTGCTAAGCAGCAGTTTGCCATGTGTCACAGATACTGCCTCATAAACATGGTACCAAGTCTTTTTATCTGATTAAGTAAGATTAAAGTGGAAAACTTTTTAATCAACAGGAGTACTAAATTTAAATTGAGAAAGTACTTTGTGATCAACAAAGGTCTCATGTCTCCCCCTCCTGTGATTAGAGGGAGTACCACATCTTTGCCACTAGCTGACTTGAGTGTGTCACTTGTGTTGCCTCCAGCAACAGTGTCATGTGCTGATCCTAATGAGTTGCGACACGTATTGTTAATTATTCTAATATTAATTTTTCTTTTAGACAGATGTTGTGTGTAGTAAAGTACCATCCAAATACTTTGCTGTATTACTATTTTCAAAGAAAATTTTTTCCATTGAATATATATTGAAAAGGAGCTTGTGTGTTAGGAATGTAGTTTCAGCTCTGTATTAGGATGAGCATCTCATCATAATTATTTTGGAGTAGCTTTAGAATGTGCAATAGGGAAACATGCATGGCAATGACACACTGAAAATCAATTTGTAAAAACAGAGGACTGGTATCATAGTGATATAAATACATACCAGACAAATGACTTCATTTTTATTACACAAGACTACAGATGAAGTCAAAATACTGAAGACGTGCATTTGAGAAAGTGAGGGAGCAGTTAGAGCAGGCAGTGGAAAGTCTTTAGTCTGCTGGTGTGTGATCAAACAACTTTAATCAGCAACCCAACTCCTTTGGCATATAATACTGAAATTCCACTTTAAAAAAATACAGAAAAAAATATCATAAGCTAGGCTATTTAGGGAAATTCATGTAAAATGATGGCTTTCCATTTTCCCATTGAAAGTAACATATTGTGTTTTAAGATAATACTGGGTCTTAGTTTCTTGCTACAGCTCTTTCAAAGTGATGCTGGGAGCTGTTTGTCCTGATTGGAAAAAAATTCTATTGAAATTCAGATGCCTCTGCCTGTCTCGTGCTTTCAGTATGCCTACTTCATACCCATAAAATATGTGGCTGTCCTGGCTAGCGAAAAGAGGAATGGAAAGAGAGAACATTTTCCTTTTATGTAAGCTATAACATGAGATATTACCCTCTCCAGCATATACCCTTGTGGGTACGCAGTATGCATCTCTTAAGAAAAATAAACCTATTCGAAGTATTACAACAGAAAGCAAACTGTAGTGTTTGGGTTTTTTTTAAAACTCATTCTCTCTATTTTTTTTTTTCCTGTAAACCTAGAAATAATTGAGCTGGATTTCAGTCTTGGGTTATGTATGAACGCACAAAAGAATAGTCTGGCTTTATCCAACTACTGCTTTTGCTATAATTGCTGCTATTTTTCACAGTTGCTCTATGTTGATTTCTTTACTTTAAATGTTTTCTCTTGTCCTATGCAATAACATATGGAATTACAGCCTCACAGAAGATATTTTGTAAGGAAAGATGCTATGACTATAAATCCTAACAATTAGATTTCTGCACAGATGGATATCTAGCTTTGTATATCTTCTCTAGACTCAGGATCAGCTCTTCCCTGAGATGCTGTTCATGACATGGACAGCTAATACATGAATAATAGATTCAAAATAATAGTATCAATAACACTCCTACCTAAGCAGACATAAAAAGAAATGCAAAACCTAGCTGGAATGCTCCTGATCAAAGTTAGTTTTCTAAATCCTTTTAGAAATCCTTTAAATACACCAGCTATTTGCAAGATACGCTTTTCTTAAAGAGCTGCATGAGCTTCTAAGTCAACCATTGCAATCAGATGGAAACAAACAGGTACTTTGTTTTACTTGTTCTCACTTGCCTACTGTGGTTTTGGTTTGTAATCTTTTAAAAACACAGTGAATACTGTCGGTAAGGAAACTAACATTAGACACCACTAATTCCAACAATGCAGGAACACCTTAGTGTTTCCTGCTGTAGTTATTGATGTTTTTAGTCTCTCTTAAATATTTTTAAACTAGTGGAAACACCAGTTTACATTTAATCTAGCAGTTTATTTATGGTACTCAAGCTGATGACTTACAGTAGCAGTGGGGTTACTTAGAAAATAACAATTTGAACATAGAAAAATTCTGAGGTTTTGAAATTTGTGGGGGGACTCAATTTGGAGGTCATGGAGGAAGAGACGAGAGCCCCAACTCAGTGTAAGCAAGAAATGGGTAGACCAGTCAGCTGAGAAATGAGACAGTCTCAAATCACTCCTCTGCCTGACACAAAAAAAAAATGATTTGCACTTCATAGGAACATTTCTGGCTAGTCTAAGGACTGACACATGCTCGGGTCAAAACTTGAACCTGGATGTAAGGATGTAGTGTACATTTGAAATTTTCATCAGACCAACAGACTTTCATAAAATGCTTTGATATTGCTGGCACAGTAATTCTGACACAGAATTTTTTCTGTTTGTTTGTTTATTTGTATGTCTTACCTTTCTCAAACTAGTGATACTATTGAAAATTTGAACTGGCCGATGTGGATTGTAAGAATCTTTGATACTCTTCAGAAAAGACAGCATTTTTAGTATAGGAAAGCCTTTGTTTTATTTAAAATGTAAGTAATATCTCTTGGCTTGACTTTTCTCTTTGATACTTTTAGGTTTATAGCATTAGCAAAAATGAATCAGATTATTTCTCACAGTTCTATACCTCTTTATAAAGGTCAATGTTCAGTTACTGAAAATGCTGGAAATAAGATACTTGTGACATTTTAATCCTATTGATCTGTTTATAATCATAGAATCATAGAATCATAGAACCATAGAATAGCCTTGGTGGGAAAAGACCTCTAAGATCATCATAGTGGCCTCCAGTGCTTTAATTTCCTTACTGGCCCACTCTTAGTGCTGCTGTCAAGGTGGGAAATAATGTTTTATGTCTTTCCTGGGTTTCTCTGACTTTAACTTTTGCCTGCATTTCACCACTCGACAAAGTCTTTTTGTCATTGGACTTGGGTTTTCTGTAATCAGGACAGGAGTCAGTTGATTAGTAGTGTTTTTTACTTCATCTCTTGTGCCTCAAAGAATTTAGCACCATATCAGCTATGTTATTATCCAGTACACACTTACTGTGGAGAGGTGAGATGCTGAAAAAATGTAAAGATTAAATATTCATTGACTTGAAGGTTAATTTGACTAGGAGTGCATGAGTGTAGGAGTAGTATGCTTGCAAGCTCTATAGTAAGTAGGTTTTCAAATTATATAAGTGACAGGCTGATTTCAGAGTTATAACATTTCATTTTGATGACCAACAATGGAAATGGAAATTAATATTTAAAAAAAAAAAGCCCTTGCAAATATACTACCTCACTTATGCTAATGGAGCAAATCCATGCTAATGGAGCAAATCCATAACAATGGAATTAATCCATATTTACATAATACACCTGGGATCAGGGTGAGGCTTTTACTGATTTGGTAATAGTACCTACATGTAGTGTTCCTAAGTACCTGGGATAAAAGGCTGAATTTTTGGTTGTTTAACTTCCATGGTAAAGCTGAAAGCCCTGGCAGTAAGCAAGCAGGATGGTGGATTCAAAAGTTATTCATATTGCTTCCCATTTGGAATTGCACTGTGGGTAGAAAGCTGCTTCTGCGGGAAATGTAGAACAATATTCTGAACATGAATTACAAATTGAAAACTTGTTAGAGTTTTACAGTACGTGGAAACTCCAGACACAGGAATGAAAAGCCAAAAGAAATATCGAAACACATTGCCATGTGTTGCTGGATGAATAAAAAGATGAGTGGCTTCCATGGGGAAAAAGCTGAAATCCCAGAGATCCAAAAGGACTAAGTAAGCCTTTAAGTTTCGGTCTGAGACTCTAGTGAGCTAGAAATTAGGACACAGTCAGTAGTTTTCTCAGCCTGCTCTTGGGTTTGGGGGCCATTTGGAATCTTTTTTAATTAGATCACTACTGTTGGTCTAAGGGAGTTGGAATTTTTTTCCATTCCTCTGCACTATCTTTTAGCATATTTACAAAATGTCGTCAGAAGGAAGATTAAAAATAGATCTTCTAACACTAAAATAATTTGGTTACTTTCAGCTTGGAGCTCTGCCTTATGTTTATCATTCTGCCTAGGACAGAATTTGATTTGTTTTAAAAGGCCATTTCATTTTATAGGCTATGCAATCTTGTGTTCATCTCACAGGCTTGCATTTTCACCACTGACACATCTGACACACAGCGCACTCATCATTAGACGTCATTGCTTACTTTAAAATACTGCTTTTAGCAGTATGTGTGAGGTGTTGGCTCCATTTCTCCCCAGAGATTACCTAAGGCTGCTGAATTCCTTCTTTGTACACTGCTCAGTTCTGTGATGCTTAGGTCAATTAATGGCTGATGTTCTTTTACTAGATAGTTCTCTCATATTTTTCATGTTGGGAGTTCCTATACGTGCTTCTGAGGTGTCCTGTAAAAACAAAACAAAAATCTCAGCAGAATTTCAGCCTTTTGAAAGTTATTTCTTACTAATCATATAAGTTCAGTCTTGGTGCTATGTGCCCTCTAAAATAGACATTTGAGTTTCTTAGACATCTTAAGTTTCTGCCAAAATGTGAGCAGTGGAGTCTGTTTCTGCCTTCTCAGTGTCTGAATCTGTTTTCTTGTATATGGATACATGCATGAGCCTTTATCTCTATGTATTAATTAAACATTAAGGGCATCCTTTCCTTTTTACAGGTGGCTCTTTAATAAGAATTCAGAAAGTAGAAAGGAATTAAAATGACAATTAAATAATTAAAATTAACATGAAGAGCAAGCTTGATTTGAGCTTACACTGGAGAAGAACTCCGGTTGCTCCCATTTGCCTCAGTTATATTGCTCTCAGGACAAAGTACGATAATATGATTTTTTCCCATTCTTCTTCATTCTGGTTTTACCATTCAGTGCAGGATCAGGCACAGTCTTACTAGTCTGGAGGAAAACGTGAACAAAGCTGAGGTTAACAGAGAAATGAAGACTACTCTGAAGAGCAAAAGTCAAGAGAATAATCAATGTTTTAAGAAACTAAGAAATAAACACAAATGGAGATAGAATACATTTTAAAATCCAAATATAAAAGGCTTCCTGTAGGTAGGTCAATGAACTAGCAACTTATTTATGGTGTTGTAAAAGAACGTAAGAGCAGAGGGATTTTCTGAGGTGGCGAGTACCTCAATAGAAACTGTCTCTCTGACAAAAAGGTGGTTGTATTAAAAGAGGAGCTGGGGGCTGTGTGAAATCGGACATGCCATCAAACTGGAGCTGCCACAGTTTTTCCTGTGGCAGATGAAGGGAGGCTGCTGGCAGCTGCGCCAAGCTCCATTGCAAGTATTACACATGCACCATTCATTGCAGTGTCAATGGCATAGCCAGGAGAAGGCAGTTCTCACTCCATAGGAAGTCCACATTACGTCTAGAATTAATATACAAAGCTGATAGAATACCAAGACAATTATCACTTGTGCTTTGAATTTATACTGAACCTAAGTACAGAATATTAGGTGAAATTCTTATAAAAGAGCAAAGGTAATGGAGAAAAAGCATCAGCTTTTTCTACTTTTGGACAGAAGTACAGTGATAGACTGTGAAGAAAGGTTAAAACTGACATAAATATGGGTAACGTAAATGGAAGCTTCTGTATAGTTCAGTGCCTGCTTTACTTGGAAGGAGTATGAATATGCAAAATGCAGAGATTAAATTGAGCCCAAGCAAACAAGAGGACAACAGATCGTACTTTAATATTGGGTAACATTAATGTTGGGAAAATAAGAGATCATTATATTTTTAGCATCTAGTCCTTCTGGGTATTTCTTTTCTAATACAACTTGTTCCAGTATCATTTGAAAACAATGAATTTGTCTCTTTGGTGCTTGCTTTGCATCTTGGGGCCATGTTATTGAAAAAGGTAAATTAGCTTTCTTCTGTCATTGTGGTTTATTGTGAGAGAACCAGTGCATGATAAATCCCCTTGCATTGCTGCAGTATCTGTAGCCAAAACAGTCTATTGTCTATGTTCTACTGAATGAAGAAGTAAAAGAAAATTGTTAGCCTTGTGTCTTCCACTGCCAATTATCTCCATATTGATTCAAAACAGATTGTCTCCATTTTAAAACATTATTTTAGAGAAGAACATTAATACTGCATTGAAAGCTTACACTTTATTCTTTATTTCTTCCCAAGTGGTGGAATAGAACAGAGGAATGATCTTTATCCCTTAGATGGAGATTAGGGGCTTAATAGTTCTGACTAGAGTAAACAATGGTCCTACATGTGACATTCATAAATGGACATACCCTCCCAAAGTCCTTGTGAGAGTGTAACAGATCTGTCCCAAAACTGGAAGTTTAATATGCCTTTTCTCTCACTAGACTATTACTGTTGGAAATAGAACCTTGTTAGCCTCTAATGAAAACGCATTTCCTATCTGCAAGTTTCAAAAATTCTTTTCCATACCTGCAGTGAACACTCTTTAGAATTCATATGAAAGAACATCTTTAGATTAAGATTCCAAGCTACATGCAGAAAATTTTGTGATTTGAAGCTAAATAATCATTAAAAAATCACAGCTCCCCTCCATACCCCCCAGCAGAAAAGCAGAAACAAGTTTGACAACTTCATCAAGCATTTTGTATTTATATTCAGCTTTTAAAAACTGATCCAGCCATGCTTTCCCAGACATACTGACAAACAGATAACTAAATCTGAATACGTTTTCTTCCTAAATAGTGAACAATTCAAGCTGTGTTAAACCTTTGACATGTATTCAGCAATTTTGCTAATTTTTTTTTATTGCGTGCCCCTTTTCCATTAAAATTTTAGTTAAAATTGCCTGGTTTATCAGCAGGGTATAGTACATGAAACTGAACAAGAAAAGATTTCCTTTCTTACAGAAAGGAACATAGTGTAGAATATAATCTGTATTCTCCATTTGCTTTGATTAGACACTGGAGAGCTTTATGTACATTTTCAAAGCTAGGAAGGTGAGTTTTCAAAGTACAGGTATCCTAAATGGCATTAAAGAAAGTGATGGCACCAGTGGTCAGTGAGGGTATAGAAGAAATAGGTGGAAGTGTTTCACTGAGAATGAGAAAAAGGGGCTTTTTTGTATGAGTCTTAGTGAGAGAAATTCTGTGCTTGTCATAAGAGGGAGAACTAAAGCAGATTTTTTTTTTTTCTGGCAAACCTCTTCTTAAATTTGCAGTGTGGATAAAGAAATATGCCTTCTAAGAAGTAATTAATATCTTTTATTAACATCATGTCTCAGAAGGAGACAGTAATTTTGTTTGAAATTCTTTGCCAGAAGATAAATTAGCATGATTGAACTGGGAAACGTGAAAGCCATAATTCACATGCTTTATTCAGGTAATTATTTAAATTACAGAAAAGCAAAAGAGGAGGGACTTACATTTTAATATATCAAAGAATAATCATGAGTCAGAAGAGCATGCAAAACTTGAAAAGAAATGTCTGCAAATTAACAATTTGGAGTTCTTCTTTTCCTGAAGATAAAAAGCACTATATATAATCTGTAGGCTACTAGTGACACAAACTAATAAATACTGGCAAAAGGTGGTAAAAAATTCCAACCCTTCTTATCTTTTTTATTTTCTTGAAAAGTTTAAGGATAATTTTAATAGAGATGATTGAAAGTCAGCACTGAAATTAATTTTAAAAACCTTTCTGAGTTAGAGTGCAAAGAGTAACTTTCAAGATATCTAAACAAGGGAAAATCTACATATTTTACATTTATCTAAAAATTATGAACATCTATTTCAAAAAATTGGAAATCAAATTGAGTGTGGAATTCTAAAATTTATGGCCTGCTATATCCCATTAGACTGATTTGTTTACTATTTACTTCTGGTTTACTGAAATGTTCTTTTACGATCTTTTTGAAGTGCTTGGAAAAAAAAAATTCAAATTAAAACTAAAATAGTAATCAAAACCAGGAATATGATGGAACGTTAAACTCAGAAAATTATATTACTGGGGTCATACAGAGTTGAGTAAGTCTGGTTTAGACATAGAATTTTTCTGTACAACTTTGTATCATACATAAAATCACCTAAAACTTTTGTCTCCTGAAGAGATTTCGTACAACTATTACTTCTTGTTGATTTTTTTTTTAAACATTACAGCTTTCTTGCCTTTTGTAATAAATAAAAATATAAAAATAATAAAAAAAAAACCCACAAAGGAAAAAACCAAACCTGGAAGAATCAATGCAGGTGAGTTTCCTTGTGGTTAAACTACTTGCCAAAAATTCGTGTTTAAAGTAGATTAAACAGTATGGTGAACTCGTCTCAGTTTTATTTGCTCCCTATGGGCAGTGTTACAATTCTGCCCCTGCCACTGTACAGAAGAAATCAGATCCAGGACCAAGTAAAAGGACTGGACTGATATGAAATCTTTCCTAATCCCTGCAAGTGTATGGCATGACGTGGGATTAAAATTATCCTCATTTTGTTTTACATAGATAAGCATTTCACTTGTCAGAGCAGCATTCAGTTGATTTTAAAATTCATTGTAAATGGATAATAATAATAGCTATTTTATATAATAACAGCAACCTCTGTTAAAGTTTGGCTAACGTGATATGAATTTAGTGCTATTGGATGTATACGGAGTTTGAAAATACTGTAAATGTTTAATGGAGTTCAGACTTTGTTCCCAGCTAAGGTTTCTGGACAAAAGACAGGAACAAAGAGCATGAGGTTGAGAAATCATTCCTGCTCGTTCTCTCTGAAGTCGGATTATGGTCAAAGAGATGTGTGTGAGACGTGACCTTCAGGTGGCTCCTGGAGCCTTATCCATCCCCAGGGCTGGGCCTTCCTGGACAATGCACCAGGGAGAGATGAAGCATCTCTTTATCCCTCCTTTTCTCCAAAAGGACTCTTGTTGGGTGGCATTTTTCCCCTTGGGTACCCTTTTGGGTACCAAATTCAGCTAATAGATTTAACTGAACAATTAGCTCGTGCCTTCTATGCTTGTGGCATCTCAGCCATTGTTTTAAAGGATGTTGTTGAATTGCCCCCACTGGTTAGTCTTAATAACTGTCTCTAAACAAATCTATTTATCCAGCATATCCGATGTGCTTCTTTTTGGCACACATCTCAGATGTATGCATAAGCTTAACTACAGTAAATTTTTTGGTATCTTCAGAAGCTATTTGACCTTTGAATGCATAAATGAGCACAATGAAAGCAGCCATCGGAAGAATATTACAGAAGAAGCGTCCATAAAGGTGATAAACAAGCACATTCAGAGATGAGGCTGTTTGCAGCCAGAGACCCCTACTTGCTACAACAGTCTCCAGTGCTGAAATACTGATATTTCATTATCTCTTTTGAGATAAAGGGCTTTGTACTCTGTTATGTGTACAAGTTTGTGTGACGGCAGTTGGTCCACTCACAGTGTTTCAAGAAGCTTCTCTGTTCCAAAAAGGCTTGAAATCTATGTTAAAGCAAATTTACAGAACAATATTATAGAATACAAAATCTTTCACTTTCTCAGGAATGTCTAGAATATATTTGCTACTTTGACAGCTAAAGGGAAAACTAACAAACTATACAACAGTAAAAATGAAGAGACTGTTGGATTACATGTAGGCATGTTTTTATCTACATATGATTCTGTATTGAGTAAAATATTATTGTTGGTTTTCATTATTGCTATTATTATTACCACCACCAGGTCTTTTCTTTTTTGCCAGGAGTAATGTTAATTCTGAATACTAAAAAATTCTTCTAAGATAAAGGTACAAACTGAATGCTGTAGGTGATCAGTAAGAAGTTAAAGTCATCCCTTTACCAATACAGTGGGAGAGGAGAGAGAAAAGACCATGAGAATAAGATAAGTGGTGATGGGAGCCAATCATGCTTTACACTCTGAGAAGGCCATGTCCTTTTTGTGGAAAGGGAAGAATAGACTTGCAATAGAAGCTACATGAAAACCTAATTAATAATGAGTCTTGTTTAGAGAAAATAGATTGGAGATGGAGGATATAGCCGCAACAAAAAGTGAATGATTTTGTGGGCACCTGACAGCAGCTTGTTTATTTCACAGCCCAATCTTAGTAGGGAGCACAAGTCCATGCACTAGGAGTCTGGAGAGCATACATAATATGGCTAGCAAGAAACTGGTTAGTGACTGTGAACCATTTTAACGTTGTATGCCTTTACACAAAATAGGAAAAAAGGATGTAATTAAAGCAGACAGATTAAGAAGAAATGGAGGGTATCACTAATATTTCTGATTCTTGGAATTTTTAATGCTGAAATAAGGAAAAAGTACTGGATGTCACAGATAGACTTTTTTGATAAAATGCTTTTTTACTTCAAGTTGTGAATTTTTCAAAACCATTTTTTTTCCTCCTGAAACCATACAGATTGATTTTCCACTCACGGTAATACCTAGCTCCATCACCAGGGAATTCCAAGGTCCAATTCATAATCTACTGTCATGTATTTCCCTATTGTTTAGTTGGCTGTGACATTTTTGAATTTTCATTTTTCATAAAACTGTTGGCAGTTCTCAGTTCCATTTTCATACAGATGAATGAAGAGATTTGAATTCTCACAAGTCTCAAACTTCAAATATGCTTCCAAAAGCTTTTTTATTATTTCCTAAGCTTTGCCCCAGTGAACACCATGGACATTTTCACAACTGCTGCTAGATGCCAGATTAAAATGAGGAAAAGCATGTCAAAAAGCCAGTTCAAACATGTAATTCTATACACTGTTAAAGTGTAGCACCAAGGTTTCTGGATCACTTGACTTAAAATTCTATGTTTTGAAAATATTTTAAAATATTATATGGAAGAATGATATTAAACAGAAAGCTCATCTTCATTCTCTCCTATTTTTAATGCATTCAGCCTTCTGTACAGCAAAAAGTTGTGCTGATTCAATAACTAAATAACCTAAGTACTGTCTCTAAATGCTAAAAGAAAATAAAACCCCATTTTCTTCCACTGAAAATTTGACAATACATTTAAGAATCCAAACAAGATGGACCTGGCAAAGTCTGCAGTTCAAGAATGGGAGGAATTCGCTGGGTGCTTATGTTTCATTCTCAAATCGAGAATGGCTCCTGAATACAAAACATGATTCAAATCTTCAGACGATGTGAACTGGAATAAATTTGGACTTTGCTAATTTATTTGAGGCTGAAGATTTATCCTAGGGATGTGTTTACATTGTGGCATGCAGTGTCATGCAGAACTGCTTAGGTTGGGAAGCAGCAGAGTCACATTACTGGGGCTTTTTGCTCCAGGAGACACATCCTGCACTTGAGCTGAGCTGGTTTAGCTCAGACCCCTCGCTGTTGCTGTCCTGACCTTCCAGGGCTGGATCTCTTTGGATGGCACTGCAAGATGTCCCATAGACATAATCAGTATTTTCATAGTGTTCTATTGTGGACAACAAAAAAACCAACTCACTTGTCTGGACTGCATGTAACCTGTCAGAAGGACAGCAGGGATGACATTTTTGATTTGAATGAGGGTTGGCTTCCCTTTATATTTTAAATTTCCATCCCATGTGCTACAGATGTCTTTCAAGTTGTTTAAGTGGGCTAAAATCACATGAAATAAATTCACTGCACACAGAGATTTTTTTGTTAGGCAAACACACAGTTTTAGTATGCAAAAAAAACTTCTATTTTTTTTCCAAAAATTCTAAGTCAAACCAAATGAGAATGAAGCTGGTAGGCAACTACCCTCATGACAAATAAACTGCTACAACAATGGTTTTGGGGGACATTTCTTAAAAAATGTGAATAAAATCAGCAAGTGGGGATGTTATCTAACCCTGGAACAGAAAAAAAACCATAAGGACTAAGGAGTAATCAATAACTTCTTATATTTACATACATGTATATATGTATATGGGTATGCGTACATGTTAAATTTGTTTTCTTGAAAGAGTTTTTGCATTTCACTGACTGGTGCCACCAAGATGACCCATGGTAGCTTTGGCAGAGTAAGACAACTTGGGGATTAGCACTGTCAAATACGTATAGAGTATACCAGTCACACTTAGTTTCTACTGAAAACAAGGATGCCAGTTAAGATACCAGTTCAAATGAAAGGCAAAGTAGTTTTTAGGACCTTGCCCCTTTTAACCACCTCAAAATAGAGCTCCTAACATAGTCAGCAGCCTCATCAGCAAGATCCTTGTTTCTCATTCTGCTGCTGTGGGCTCTGCTGTAATTAACTGGATGGGCCACAGCACACAGTCTTACTTGAATCGAGCTAGCTGTAATTCAGCTACTAGAGCAGGAAGCACAGCAAGTGTGGGATTTGAAGGGATCCCACCAGAGACCCTTTGGGGTTGCTCCTGTAGCTAAAACCAGGTTATGTGGGCTACGCCTATGCTAGTAACTAGGACAAGCCGTGCCTATGTGTTGGCCACAAGGGCAAGTGTCATAGCATAGCTCACGTCTACACAGCCACATTCTCTTCGTTTCCCAAAAGAGAGGCCTGGACTGCAGTGCCAACTGGGAGCCATCATTGACCTTTGCTGTCCCCAGCCTATTCCCTGGGAGAGTGCTAATTGGCATTGCCCAGAACTGGGTGAGGGAGCATGACCGCAACAGGAGCATACTGGGCAAGCACACACCAGTGCTTGGGTCCGTGGACTCATCTCCATTAAGTAACGTCTACACACATGGCCGTGCATACTAGTGCCTGAACGAGCTACACTGAAGTTGTCCCACATGCGCTTCACCCAACCTTTCCTCGTAGGCTGAATATAGGTACAGCCTAGTGTATGAGCAAGAAACCAGCTGAGATTAAAATAGTTTTCACATAATTGGATCTCAGCTGTAAACACCATAATATCAGTTTTTGCACTTCTCTGTCCTGCTGTTTGTTATACAGGAAGGGAAGTCTAAATCATTTCTTTGTGTTTATGAATTTGCAATGTGCATTAACATTCAGTGCAATAAACTGGAAAATGCCAAGTGCTATTTTAAAGCTTCTTTTTCCAGACACACTGTGCTTCATATTTGGTCCTTTTTCTTGCAGGCTCCGTAGCCACAGAAAAAATGGTGAAAGCAACAGGATGAATAATGTACTTAATTTACAATGATTTTGCAAGCTTTTGCAAGTAGATTTCTAAAAACTTATTATGTTAAAGAGAGTTATTTCAGTTTATGCTTTTTTTTTTTTTTTTTTACTTTAGGGTAAAAGAAAGTGTCTTCATATTAAGGGAGTGCTTTCTCTAGTTTTTAGTTTGTTTGGTTTTTTCTACAAACTAATGGTAACATGGAATGACTTTAGTTTCTTGGAGCTGGAGAAAATAAAAGCTTTTTATTTACAGAAGTTTATAAAAGGATCTGATTCATTCTCCAGAAATCAATGATTTAGTACAATTAATAGCGTGTTCTTTACCTGCATCACTGAGAACCACTGCACTGCTTACATGGGAACAGATTAGAGTTTATACTACAAATCTCCCAGAACCTGGGGATAAATAGTGATTTGGATATGGTGACCAGTAACATGACAACAGTGGGTGGACACTGAGTGGGAAGAATGTAGAAGGAGGGAAGTAGAATGCCATCAATTCTTTAGAGCTAAGAAACTGATAAGAAAAAAGAACCTGGCATTTATCCTTAGGATCTCTTTGGATGCAGGCACTCACCACTCCCATTGGCACATTCCCGGAGGAGTGGAACAGATTTACACACTCTAGTGTTTCCTATGATTAGGGGTGGAAATAGAAAGTTTAGAAATATCACCTATTTGAGGATATAGTGATTACTAATACTGCACCTTTCCAGCTAGGAGTAGGGACAATGCTCCAGCTGAACAGAAATCATGTTGCATCAAGGTG
The DNA here is from genome assembly GCA_028020825.1 of Podargus strigoides. NCBI lineage: Eukaryota > Metazoa > Chordata > Aves > Caprimulgiformes > Podargidae > Podargus > Podargus strigoides. The sequence goes on along the minus strand of CM051621.1, from coordinate 45,301,066 downwards.
CCAATGGGCTTTAATTTTCTAGAAATAGTATTAAAACACCAGTTGGAGGGAACGAACTAGTGGTCAAAGCATCAGGCTGGAGCGGATTTGCACATCTCTCCTTATTCCCTGTTACCCAAGTTATATGCAATCCTATTTGCTCATTCCTTTTCACAGCCACACTGCCAAATTCTGCCGCTATGGTTACACCTACCTGAGCACATTTAGTGCAGTAGTTTCTCAGTCTTGACAGCAGAGTAAGTGAATCGGACTAAATTACCTCAAAAATAACATGACAGAGTCAAGGAAAAGCAAAAGCTCAGAAACTCCACTTCTATTTTCTAGAAGAAACCTATGGAAACATTAAGGAGGAGAAGCAGAAATCATTTGTTCTTCTTTTAATAACATAAAATAACTTTCTCCACCAGTCCTCTGCTTTCTTTACTTCTCCTGTATCATTCAAACAGCCAAGATTTGGGATAGGCACAGATGGTGAGTTTGGATAGTCTCACCCACAGTAGGTTTCATCTCATCAGTATGATTTAATAAAGCACTGACAGGTTTTAATCTCTGTAAATTATGAAGTACTTTGCAGAATCTGAAGTATCACACTCAGAAGCGTACATTTGTATGAACTGCTGCTCAAGGGACTCGAGAAGTGGTATTTTTTTCTCTTTTGAGTTATTGGGAAGAATTACATCGCAAGGACGCAGATAGGACAACTGCAAAGTGTTTCTAAAGCACTGAAGCAATTTTGCAGTGTTTCTGCTAATGGCAGAACCTAATGCCCACTAAAATGAGAGAGAAAAGCATGAGAAGCAGAAATACTCAGGGCCAAGCCACAGATATGTATGTATCATGGTCTGATTTATCATGTTCAGTAAAAACATTCATTCTCCACATTAGCAGTACTGAGTAACTAGTAGGAAAGTCCCAGAGAGCTCTTTACACTGCAGCAACCACAATTGCTAAAAACCTTCTAATATTTACTGCAGTACTTTTCCCTAAATGTAAATAAATCCCTGAGAACAGCTGACCCAGATGTCTAAGATAATTAGAGTATGCCACTCACATACTGGTCCATACAGGTATGCCAAAAGCCAAACACCTTTGAAGGTCTTCAATTTACAGTGATTTAAATGTATCCAATGCAAACACTGCCTAAATTACACCGAAATTGAAAAATCAACAATAGTGCCTGGAAAAAAACGAGCCTATTATGAATAAAGTATAGAATATCTAAAGGACCCAGGTCAATCTAAACTTTAAGTTACAGTTAAAATGCTGATTGTTTGCCATAATAGGTAGCTGTGTCGAGGAAACCACTGACAACAGGAACAAACCTGAAATGTGCTATAGCCACTTTTAAATGGCTTAGAGTGCACATGTAATATGAACTGACGAGAATTTATATTTAATAACAAAATTATCCTTGTGAAATTTGCGGGCTGTTCAAATATACTGTGGTCCAAAAACATGCGGGCAGTGAATATTTTAAAGTACAAAAAAATGCAGTATCAATAGTCTGAGGTAAAAAAGTGTTCCTTCTTACTCCTTTTCTCATAGGCAGACACAGCTATTGAAAATGTGAGAAGAGAGAGAAGAGAAGAGAAGAGAAGAGAAGAGAAGAGAAGAGAAGAGAAGAGAAGAGAAGAGAAGAGAAGAGAAGAGAAGAGAAGAGAAGAGAAGAGAAGAGAAGAGAAGAGAAGAGAAAGAAGAGAAGAGAAGGTAAAATAGCTGAGACGTATGTAGTGTATCTAAACCTTTGCTGGGTTTATCAACAGAACTACCTGCACATACCATCACTAAAGACTGAGACATACATTCCTACTGCAGGAAACGACTATAAAAATGATGATGAGAGTATCAAGTATGCATAGGGTATGTATAGCTGGCCAAACAATTTAGAAACCCATTTGTCCGCTTAGCATATATATCCTGTTTCATGGTAGAAAATATCACTGTAAAGAGTTACAGCTGAGTGGTCATGTTATTACAGACACTGAACTAAAAAAAGTAACCCTGCAAAAAGTAATGATTATGCCCAAGAGCACCAGGAGCACCACATGGAAGGTCGGGGGACCCAAAGCTTAGTGCTGTCAGACAGGGACATGACCAAGCCATGTGACAGACTCTACCTGCTCCCAGTTTCCAAATTCCCACCTTCTTATAAATATCATTACAGCTACTGAGTCTTGTCACCATAATTTGAAATATGTTTATTCCCACTTTCATTGATGACACAACAAGACTGACTTGAAAAAGAGATGTGTTTGAATCCAATAGTTTCTTGAATAGATGAATGTCTGTGGGAATGATTTATAATAAAATTCATTTTAGTGAATGCCCCAACTAGATCAGCAATCCTTCCTGAATTCTGGGAGAATTTGGAATTTTATCCAGCCCTCTGAATTGGGTGCCTGTTATGAAGCTGTATATTTCTGTTCAAGGAAATTATGTCTATTTTACATTGTTACATTCAGCAAAACCAGTAAGTATGGTTTGTATATTTTCAAAGACTGCCACAAAGTTTTAGTACCAGACTATAAATATTTTTGAAATACAACAGGAGACAAAACAGAAAGGAGGAGAACTCGGAAGTCAGATGTTCATTCTATAAAGAAGTACTCTTTCTCACTCTTCTCTTACAAAAATATTTTGGAGGCAAAAAAGCTTACAACAAATAGTTTCTTGCTTTGTTGAATATCTTTCTGAGGAATTTGGAAGAAAAGAAAAAATTACCATCTGTGAATTGATTCTCTGTTGATTTTGATTACAATTTCAGACTTTTAATGAAGTTGAAAACCCACAAGGAAAAAGAGAAAGATAATGTTTCATTGATGCACAGGAAGGCTGGACAGAATATGACGAGAAAAATATGACTAAAAGGTTTCTTAAAAGGTATAATAAACTTGCTTTTCCTTTGTTAATATGTCAACATGGCTGGAATATACTCCCTTGCTCCAACAACACCTGCAGTAATTGCCACAACTTCTCTGTGTTTCTCACTGATGAAAATTCTTTGGATTCTGCCTTTAATCTTTTTTTTTTCCTGAAGCATTGTGAGCAGGGGTATCCCACTGTAGTAGCCTGTCCCCAGACAGTTCCTAGCACTATTTTCAGTACGTAGACCACAGATAACCATTATCATCGAGACTATACCTCATCCTCTCTTCAAGGGCACAGCTGGGCTCAAAGGACTTCAGAGCATGAATCCCATTAATATTTTTTATTTTGTTGTGGTGAAAATGCCATGCCACACTTAGCTTTATCCTTACTCCTTTGCCTTGAGCACTTCTACGGATCAGCACCATTCAGGCCTGTGAGGAACCTGAGACCTATGTAAGTCAGTGTGCAAATACTGATGCCCCTCTGGCAGTCCTTAGAAGCCATTTCACCGCACACTGCAGCACTCTGCAACAGTACAGGACCAGATTAAGCGGAGAACACTTCATCCATCACTCATCACTTGACTGCAGCAGTTGTTGAAAATGTCAACAAACCAGTGAAAAGAATATGATTTACAGATTATACTAGAGGGACTTCTAATTCTGTACTCTGTCTGGATTATAACAGGCAGAATTCAGTAAGCCTCTATGACAAGAATATACTTGAATCCTAAATTAATTTTCAATGTACTTTTCTTATCCTTGACAAAGTAAAGAGGAAGCTGTAACAAGTAGTGAAAACTAAAAATATTCCTAAGAAATCAACAGAAACTAAGTGAGAAGATTTTTTACAGATGGAGCTAAAATAATTATCAGTGCACATAAATGGAGCTGTTCTGTGAAACACTTAACAGCTTAAACCACTGTCAAACAATTACACAGGATTCTCAGCACTGAGAAACATAAATGGTATTTGCAGGTAGTGAGTGTAAGAGAGCAAATGAGCAATAAAACATAGAAGACAACCAGTTCATCTACAGGAATAAATAGCCTTTACAGAAGGATAAATGTTCCTGAGTCTTTATAGCCTAGCATGTTAAGCATCATTTGCTGTAGTCAGTGTAAAACTCCTTTCTAAAGCAGTGATAACTATTGTAAGATGTTCTCATTTGCAGTTGAAACAAAGAATTCACAACGGCATTTCAGGCTCTTTTCTCCTTCTTTCTCATCCTATTCCTTCTAAAATCACTACCTCACCATTTTTTCTTTAAGGCATCTCAGATACTATTTATTCAGGCTTTGTAATGTTTTGGGTTTGTTTTAAATTATCTGAAGGTGGTTTTAAATCTGGAAATGCTGAAGGCCACCAGAAGAAAGTTATTAAAATAACTACAGATTTCAGGCTATGAAATACTTCAAAACCATAGGTCTTTTCACTCTGGCTTTTGGAGATTTCCTAAGGTTTCCACTACAAAGAAACTGGGATTTTGAAACCCAGATTCAGTGTGCATTAAAACGTCCCTATGCCAGTGTAGTGGGTTGGCCTGGGCGAGCAGCCAAGCACCCACACAGCCATTTGCTCACTTTCCCCTGCCCAGTAGGACAAGGGAGAACAGGGGTGAGAAAACGCATCAAAACAAAGACAGACAATTCACTTACCAAGAACTGTTGCCTGAAAACCAGACTGGATTTGAAGAATTTAATTTATTGCCAGTTAGCATAAATATTTAATTTATTCCCAGTTAGCATAAATATTTAATTACCAATTTGGTAATGGGAAACAAACGTACACATGACAAACATTTAAAACACCTATCCTCCCTCCCCCTTTCCCAGGCTCAGCTACGCTCCAGACTCCTCACCTTTTGTTATCACTGCAGGTTACACTCAGTCCCTTCAGGGAGGCAATGAACCACACAGGGGGTGGTTGTGATCAATGATGTCATTGTTTCTTGCTGCAGATCCTTCCTTTGCTCTACCAAAACCTTGCCACCCACACCCAACACAGCCAGGAATTTTCATTCAATGACAAGGTACAGGCATTGAATCTTTCCCTTAATGACACATTCCCCAACCAATGTTTCTGTAGGTGCCACCTCAGATCAAGACTGTGAAACGTTCTATGGGAAATTTTGGTAAATGCACCCAATGGAGCTCCCCGGAACTTTTGGCCTCCAAACTCCACAAATAAAATGTGCAATGATGGTTGGAGGTACTCCCAGGCCCAGACACGCTGCTTTCCTCACAGCAGGGCTTCAGGGGTTGAAATAGTTCACAGATAGGAAGTGCTAAACGTTGTGCTCAAGAACAGATGCAATGCAATACTTCTTCCTCTTATCCAAAAGCAAATAGCAATAATCTTATCTGAGCTTTAATAGGGAACCTAAGTTTTATATATGCCATGATTTGAGGCGGGGGTGGGTTTCAAGCTCCGCCCTTTTGCTGTGTGGCACCAGTCAGATCAGCTAATTTTGAAATAAAGAGTTGTAAGTCTGTTTTCTTGGACAAAAATCATCAGAAGCCCAGTAAGCTCTGTGGCCCAAAAGTAGTGGTCACTCCTTTACAAAGTCTGACACTGTAATTCCTAATATACTTCTCAGGGAAAGCTAAGTCAGTAAAGCACTTTCCACATGGATGGAGAACTGGGGAGACAGGGGAATTACTCCCTTTCCCTCATACGATCAATTTATCACTGAATGATTTGAATAGGCCTCCCATCTGTTTTAGGTAAGCACAAAATGAATTTAGGAGCATGGAGTAGGCTTCTACAAATATTTTTCAAATGATCAATATTCTTGAAAAAGATGTTGGCTTAAGAGGATGAAAGTGGGAAGGCAACAGAAATCTCAACAGTCTTGCCATGTTCAACCAGTGCAGAAAGTTACATAACTATTCTGTTGTGAGAACCTATGGCTGCTGTTTCGCACGTCAACCATTTGCAGTGCTGAACTAAAGGGAAGGCAATTTGAATATTAATAATGTAATTGCACTTTGAGTAATTGTGCATATTGTATTGAATTCAAAAGCTTTGACTTTAACTTACAGCAGCATCAGAAAATGTTTTGATTCTACCAAGCAAAGTACAAAGACATTCATCAGCCTACAGCCTTCAGACACATAGGTTTCTTTCCAAATATAGGTTAACTCCTTCTACCAAATGGAGAACACTTAAATCAAAACTCTTCAGTGTATTTGTCTGCTATGTATATCATGTAGCATAGAGTACCGCAATTTGTCATCCTTTCCCGCTGGTAATTACAGGAAAAAGTTTAGACTTCAGGAACAGTGTGTCTCTTTTCAAAACCTGTCAATCATTTTTAAAATTTGCAGATTATATAAAACATTTTGCATGCTTACAGCCTGTTAAATTTTATTGCTACATCTAGCCTGAGGACCAGAGTTCACTGGCATTTTAGTAACGCAGGAGGATTTAAAATTTATATGTGCAGTTGCTAACTTTATTAACAGCAATATTGTTCTTACTATGCTTTTGCTGTTTCCTTCATTTAAGGAGCTGAACGTCAGAGCTAAGTGAACCATTAGCATCCCTATTAAGTAATACTTGATAAGGCAGACTTCCCCAGGCAAACATTTTGATTTTAAGCTCATTATTTTATACAGTTCTAAATCCTTATACAAGTAACCTGTAAAAAAAGAGATACTATATGGAAACCTAAACCAGTTAACAAGCTTGCAAAGTTTTATTTCTGAAGATATAAAAGGTTTTGGTGCTGTTCTGCAAGTGTTGGCTAGTAACGTATTCATGTCTGCTTTTGGACAGCACAAAATCCTGCTTATCCTATCAAAGCATAAAAATAATAGTGTGGGGCAGTCATAACCATAAAGGTAGCACTAGCTTCTATTGAGTGCAGTGAATTGGAAAGGATGTGGGGGCAAAAACCAAAGATTGTGTTAACCTTGATGGTAGAAGTGAGGAAAAGTTCAAGAGAAAGTTCAAGGAAAGTTCCTCTTGTTAGGGTACGGTTTGAAGCAGCACGATAACAAGTAGCTTCATATGTAATTTTCAGCCTCTATCAATCCATCTGTTTGCCATAAGAATACAAGAAAAAGGTGCCTGGAATGAAGCAGCCTGAAAACTCTTTGTTTCTATTTATCTGGGAACTTGAAAAGGCTAGTTAATGAACAATGAACAGACCCATTATTTATTGATCATAATAGTAGCCATGTGTGTACATGATTGCTGAAACAATACGCACTGTAGTGCAAGATTAAAAAGGGAAAATTTTTTAGAAAGCAATATTTAACTTTATCAGAGAAGTTACTGTTGACAATTTCTTGGTTTTAGTTTAAGCCCTCACACATAGTGAGCAAAGATTACACATAACGGAACATTATTAAACAAAAAATCTCTGCCACATGAATAATTTGTACAGAATGATGTTGAGAGGTAGCAGCACACTTTTCAACTTTTCTCAGTTGTGGGACTCTCAAGCTAGAGAGCACCAGTCTCAGGATACTCCTGACATCACATCAATACCCTTCCATTTTCACAACCATAGCCAGTATTCTGCAGCTGCATTACTTGCACATTGTGTGACCTTTGTGGATGTGTGTGAGGTAGGGAAGGGAAGGCCTGTACTGCAGAGGACAGGAAATTCCACCAACAACCTAAAATAACCATACTGTTGCTTTGTGCCACTGTAGGACAGGTATATAAAAGAAAATGCAGTATGGCATGTGGTTTTCATTAAATGAGCCATGGGAGCTGTGACCACAGGAAGCAACAGAGCTGGTCTAGCATACTGCTCTCTGGGTTAGAAGAACTTGCTACTCATCATTCTCCTAACCCTTCCAGGTATCTTTCCAGGCACTACCTTATTATTGCGAAGATCTTCACAGAATCACAGAATGTTGGGGATTGGAAGGGACCTCAAAAGATCATCTAGTCCAATCCTCTCAAAAAATTATACCGTAGCCCTAGCAAGAAGTCCTAAATAGTCATAATACCAGGTCTTTGCACTGAAGTCTTTCTCATTACATTCAAAATAAAATCCAAAAGTATGTCTAGATAGAGGTAGACATACTAGATATATACACTCTATCAGGAAGCAGATTTTAAATAGGGCAATGACATTTCCAGTATTTTATTAGAAAAAGCAATAAGCCAGAGTGGAGCTGTCTTGAACCTGGCATTCAGCAACTTGCAATAGACTCAGAATATTATTTCATATCTTCTATTAGAGAAATATTTCCAGTCTTATTGTAGCTACTGTTGCTATGGTTCCCAATATTGGAATACATGTTTATCTGTGCATTCCTTATTGCTGAGGCTACATCATATGATAGCGAAATGAAAGGAGAAGCACATTTGAGATCTCCATCCTCCAGAATAGGGGAGTCTAGGGTCTGCTGATGCAGACTACTTCAGAATAATGGCTTCAAACACACTACCAGGTAGTCTGAAAGAGTAATTTAAGACATATCTCAGTTTTGCAATGGAATGTCTTGTAAGTGCATAAGCTTAGCTCTGAACAAGACAGTTCACAGAATCACAGAATCCAAGGGGTTGGAAGGGACCTCGAAAGATCATCTAGTCCAATCCCCCTGCCAGAGCAGGGTCACCTAGAATACGTCACACAGGAACACATCCAGGCGGGTTTTGAATGTCTCCAGGGAAGGAGACTCCACCAGCTCTCTGGGCAGCCTGTTCCAGTGCTCTGTCATTCTCACAGTAAAGTTCATTTTTATAGCACAAAAAGTGCATCTCTGTAATAAAATGTGGTACTACACAGAGACTTTTCAGCTTAGTCCATGCCAGTTAGCACAGATTCCAGAAACAGTATTGTCTGCTGTTCTGCTTGGGCAGTCTCTTTGTCCTAATTCAAAGCAGCTTTCAGTGCTCTAATGCATTTTAAGACACTGGCTTCTGTCCTGAAAACAGAATTGTGTCAGTATGACTCTGCACCACCACCAGTAAACTCAGCCCCATGCTACTGTTGCTTTGCTGCTTTCAGCAGACAAACCAGTTGATATGGAGCCCCTTGGGTAGCTTCAGGGTAATCCTTGGAGCATTATTGAATGTGTCCACTGACCATAAAGCACAAGAGCAAAACAGAGCCTGCACTGGGACTGTCCTTTAATTAAAGACTTATAGAGAACAAAATATCAGTCGAGGTTCCGGATTTGCAATTCAGTGTCTTTTGCAACAAAGTACAAGGTTGCTTCTCTCCTTTGTGTTCCACATCTACACGCTGCAAGAAGAGAGGTACAAATATACAAAGGCTCATGGGCCTCAAGGATGCTATCCCCAGACAAGCAGCTCTCCTGAAAGAGGCTAGAATGTCGGTGAATACACTTCAGCTGAAACAGGTTCACTTGCAAAGTACAAGTAAAAAAAAAAAAAAAAAAAAAATAGGGAATGGAAAAAAGAGCAAACTGTGTGTTTATTTAGTTCCCAGTGACTCTCCTACTCACTGCCTCTGTTGTTCTACTCACTGCTGAGAAAAATTCAGGAGGTGGGTCTCCCTCACAGAGCTTCAGGACTGACCTCAGCATTTACTCTGTTATCCCTATAGTGAACACTGGATAAAAGCCCAGCATTTTACAAAAAATGTAACAGCCTCAACTCAGCTAGACCCTTGGGTTCTTCATACTCTTCCTGCCCCCTATAGTCAAATAGAAGTCAATCAAAAGTTCTCTCTTCCTGGGTTTTGCATTATAGGAGACTTTTCAATCCAATCTCTTCCTCTTTTCTGTCCATGCAGCACTGACCTAAGCATGCTCTGTGCAGCAGAGTCACACAGAGAAAACATTTTTTCGTTGGGGCAGAATTCAGCCATGTTTATTTATATAGCTATACTAATCACTGCAACCTTCTGATGGTCACCATGTGTCTGGCAAGCTTCAGCTGCGGTGTTCTGGGAAGCTACAGCTTTGCTTTCTCCCATGCATTCCCCTACGCATCCCCACACGAGAGAGGGAGCACTGTGAACAACAAAAATCCGGTTTTTGTACCAACATATTAGAAGAGTGGAACTTTTGGTCCCTCCTTATTCTTCCTGTCCACATCCTGCAAATCCAGCAACTGCTTGAGACTGTTCTTTATACAGAGTACAATCTGAGGTGAAATGTTTGTAAGAACTAGTGCTGCATGCATTTTCACATGAACTATCGCACTTAGAAACAAATGCTATTTAAAGTGGGTTGTCCCAGGAGTCTCTCTCAGTTAGCACAATGCACTTTCCCAGAAGGGGCTCAATAGCAGGTCTTGAACTTGTCCCACGCTCCCAGACCTTCTGGGCCAAAGAGTGTGGCAGAGCCATTAAACCCAGACCCTAGCTGGGAGCTGGTACTCTGATAGATCAGTTCTGAGCCATCAAAAAACGAAGTTTTTACATGAAGTTGAATCAAACTTGGCCTTCCTCAATCAGAAGCCAACCCCCTGTGACACCAAGGAAAGGAAGTGGTGCTCTAACCACTCCTGGGAAAGAAAACAACTGTCCTTCCCACTTTTTCCCTTCCCAAAGAAAACCCCCCAGGAGAGCCATAATTACAAAAAGGAGAAAATTTTAAAGAGCAAACTGAAAACTACAAGAATTTGTTATCCTTAACTGTTGCTGTAAAGCTATCTGGAACCTGAAGGACTTCAACAGGCACCTGATTAATGTTATGTGGTGCTAAAAATCTGCCTTTTGTGGAGAGTGTCCAGTTCTGAAAGATACAGAGGTTGAAGTTTACAGGGAATGAGAAGAACATAAGGGGAGGGGTTAACCAGTGCCTTGCAAGAGAAGGCCCTAGATATATTTCAGGATATATATTCCAGGATTTAATTCATCCCTTGGGTCCCAATTATCCTCTGATTTACACTCCACATAATTCCACTAAATCAGTGCTCCTACTGCATTCCCTATCTCTAGCTAACAGCTAATGCTGTGATGCTTCTTGCATCACATCCCTCCCACAAGGCTGTGCAAACCTTTTTGCTAATAATCAGAATAGAGATGGTGTACATTCCTGGTAGGCAGAGAAATAAAGCAATGAATACAAACCCTGACACCAAGTTCTTACTTGGAGCGTATGGCCCCATTGTCACACATAGCTGCTGACAGCGCATATACATGCTGAAGGGCACAACACAATTCTCACTACATAAAAGCAAGCTGGAGAGCTTGGTGCACAGTAATGATGTTTTTCACAGCCATCTCCCTTGTGGTCCCTTCCTTTTGAAAATACCCATCTAAGAGACTCAGTTAAACTACTTTTAATTAAAGAGTTTAAGTGTTTTTTCACTTTCCCTCAGACAAGCAACATGTACCGGCACCTTGGTGTCTGAAAGATGCCACCTGCCCTTTTAGTGAAGCAGAAGGATTGGAATGGCAAACAAATCCATTCTCCTGCTGAAGTAATTTTGCTTTGCCTTTGTCAATAAGAGACACAGCAGAAAGTGAATGGTGTTTCTTCTGTTTCAGAAGAAGCTTGATTTTTGTCCATATATTTAAGTAAATATGAATCTGTGCCAGCATGTGACACTATTTCTTGCTGCAGAGTCATGAAAAATTCATGCATTATGTGCTGGTTAAGAATGGCATTCTTTCCTAAGACCCAAAAGGCAATGCTTCACTTAAACATTGATTCAAAATAAAAATATCACAGGGACTTGTCCCCAGTATGGTACATTACACAAGCACATAAAATGAAGAAAGGAAGAAAGGTCATATTAAAGAGAATGCAAGATGTATTTAATCTGGTTAAACAGAAAAACTCTCCAGGGCAGGAACTGTCTACTTATGTGTCGGTGTAGTGCCTTGCACAGCAAAGCTCTTACTCAGTGGAGCTTTCAGACCCTTGAACAGCAACAACACTCAGGATTATGGGAGTTAAGGGAAAGACTGAGACCCATATTTAATTTTCTTTGGCACAGCTGATTTTCTCTGACCTTTATTTACAGTCTTTCCCTTTTACTGTACTTAAAATACAAGCAAACCCTAGTGCAAGTTACATTACAGAGTATGCTATTAAGGAATACCATCTTCATCTATCTGTTGTAGCACATAGGCTTTTCAGTCACATACATGGATAAATCTAATAGAGAACTAGGAAAATGACAAAATAATTGCATATGATATTTTAATGAAAAATCCCCGAAGAGGCTCAGTTTGTAATATAATTCGAACTACTGAATTGCAGAATAGAAAATGATCTAATAAAAACACTGCCTGTTTCAGCCCTGATGTGAGTACCAACTTATTGCCTTTAATTCTACTAACAACATCTACACCAAAAGCTATGTATCTCTGTAGGCACAGCTAAAAAGTAAATTTCTCAGTTATAACAATGATGGTCTCTAACCAGCAACTTTTACAAAACTGAAAACAAGTCTACTGAAAAATTTGTGCAGTTGTCCATGGTGCTCAGCAAAGTGCAAGTCTCGCTGCACATGCCACCTACCCTGGTGTGGTCTAGGAGCAGGGTAGCTTTGATACATATAAGCAGTAAAGGTGGAGGCAAAATGAAGCCAAGGCCAGGGCATCAACTTCCTATGTACAACATCAACTATTGTTTCCTCTGCAGCCAGTTTAGCTGGATCTAAACCCCAAATTATTCTGGTACTACAGTATTTTTCTGGTCCTGATGGTGTAAGGGCATTGGCAAACTTTATGGATAAAACAAAAATCATTAGACCAGATAACACAGTTGAAAAGTAGCAAAAATGTTTTTGGCAGAAACACTTTTCTCCAGGTTTTATAGCTTGTGAGCCTAAGAGTCTGTTTAATTTTTCCAAGCACACTATCTGAGTCTAGTGAGTGACCAACTTGTGAGCCTACCATGTAAACCCTGACATCTTTTGTATTCCTTTTTTTTGCTACTCTAACCAGCAAGTCAAAACCGTGCAATAACAGCCCTGTTTCCCCATTTTGACTGTTGCTTCCCAGCTATGGTTATTTAGGCTTTGAAACAGCTGAATACCAAAACTTGTCATTTCTTATAGTAAGTTTTCTGAAATCCCTTTCTTTCCCCTCTCCCAAAAGGTGAATGTCTGTTTAAATAAGTCTTGAACACCATCTTCTGAATGTTTATACTTTGTATTTTAATGAGGGACAAACTCTGCATTAAGTAGCAGAGGGTTAATCTCAGAACCTTTTTACGGCTAAAGTGATCTCATCTTAAAAGTACATGAGTTATAAAAGACAATAATCAGACGTTAAACAGTTATAAATGCAGAGGCTGGTGCTCTTGTATAAAAAGAGTACAGAATTAGTTTGATAGCTTTTATCTTGTGCATGTGTAATATTTTCTTTGGGATTAAGATAGCCTCCCCAATGAGAGAGTTTATCCATATCCTAGTAAATTGTCTCTCATTGTCTTGCAATTTAAAGAGTCACTCGGTAAACTCTAAATTATGCACTTACATGGTCATGTTCTCTTTTGATTGTTCTGCTAAATTTGTGCTCCAAAAAAGTATTTTTCAGTGCTGCCTAGGTTAGCCTCCGACAAGTGATTTTTCTACCAGGAATGGCAGAAAAAAAATTTACATTTTAGAGTTGGTACTGTCATTTTTTCATTACAGGTTTAAACCTAATTAAAATCACATAGATTCCATCTGTTGTTTTATTTTTAGAATGTAGTATCTTACTATCTGCCACTCATAATTAGTAGTTAGGGAGACCATGGGACTTTTTTCAATATAAAGAGATAGTTTAACTATGCACAGCTCCCACAAACACAGTGTCGTCCTTGTACATTTCTGAAGAAAACTCACTTCAGTCATTTAGGAATACTATTTTTCTGCATTTGATATATAAACACTTGCTTGAGTACAAAGACCTTAATCTCCAGTAAAGAAAACAGACATGAAATATTCAATTAGAAAGTGTGCTAAAAGTTACAAAGAAAGCTTTCTAGCTGACTCTGATGTTCTGAGGTCAGGGATATGTCTTAACAGGCATTACACAGTGCAACCTTTTGCACTGTTCCTTCACAGGGAGAAGACATCTTTGCCTATGTCCTTTGACTGGAAGTGAGAACGTAGTTTAGTGGTGAATTGACAGTTATGGGTTAATGGTTGGACTTGATGGGGCCTTTTCCAACCAAGGCTATTCTATGATTCTATGAAATTATTAAATCCATCCTACAACACACCTATTTTGAAGTTTGTCTTTTTGGGAATGAAGTACTAAAACAGGTACAAATTTAGACTTCCTATAATTTAAATTTCTGTCCTATGATATCCAGAAATGCAGTCCATCTCCCATCCTCTCAGGAAGATCTAAAAACTCAAAAATTAGACCTCGCGATGTGAGGCCCTTTTACTATATAAGATCAGAGTTTTCTAACCCTTTCAGCCAGGTGTGCCCTCCTTCTTTCAGCCCATATGTGCGATGCTTTGATTTACATGGATGTGCATGATCTATCATGACCTGATCAATCAAGTTTGTGTTGGGTTGACTGTTATTTTGGTCAGGTAATTTAATATTACCGAGCACAGCTTTTTCTAAGTTCAAAGTTCATATCTATCATACTCCTTAAGTTGTGGAATGATATATGTTTAGGTCACTACCATTTGAAGATCTGTAGAAACCCCCTTAGATGGGGCAATAGGCATGAAGCTACACTCTGGGAGTAGGAGGACAGTCCAAGGACAGTAGCCTGACAATGTCTATATTGAGTGGTGTTGCTACTATCTGTCAGACTATGTTGAAATGATCAGCTCGTCATTGTTGGCAATTGCAAAGCAAGACAGCTGGTGGTGTTTGGTTAAACAGAGAAAGAAAAAAACCCAACTTCTAATGAAAATCTAGTCAGCTTTCTTCACCTGCCTTTCACATCTCACTATTAAGTTCAAAGACAAAGAACCCCTCTGAAAATACTGTATATTTCCTTGTCCAAATTACATGTGACAGTGACTTAATATTTATCTTTAAAGACAGTTTGCCTACTCTTTTGTTATTCAGCATGCATGTGTTTTAGAAAGAAATACACAGATAATATTAGCCTGTTAATATTAACTTCTCTCACAGAGCAGTAATTCAGGAATAACTTATCTGATATGGGTCTCACCAATAAAGAATTTCTGTTAGTGAGATAAGAAAATGACTGCAGTACCAGATCTATCCAAATTATCCTCCTTGCCTTTAATAGGCTGTATAAGGCATGCCATGCAAAATTCCACCCAGAATCCTTGTGTAATTGTCTGTAGAGAACCAGTGACACATTAGAGGTCTTATCCTAACCTAAGTATGTTTTCAAATGCATTTCTTTCTGACAAACTTCAAACAGATTTAACTACAACAGTGAGAAGTGTCCAAGACTTGTAAGAAGACAGTGTCAGTAAAGGTCTCAGTCATCAAACACAGAAAGCACAGAAAAATATGTACTACCAGAATAGCTCAATGCTTTGTAACATCATTTGGCTTTCAGTTTAAAACCAAACAAAAAGATTGCTTGTAATTCTCTTCAAAGCCCATAAAAATACTGCTTTGCCCTTCTGCTGTGCCTCCTGGATCAAAAGCATCTGCAAATATAAGTATTGTTCCACCCCCGTTGGAGGCTAGCTAATTAAATTGCACAGCTTTGGAAACACATGTGGAAACAGACTCCAAGGTTAAATAATGTGCCAGACAAAAGGACAGAAGTCTGCATCTTAGTTATGAACAGAAGCTAAACCTTGCAGCTACTAGCCATCCGTTTTAAGTTACGTGACTGCTTCTCATCTTCTTCTGATTAGAGCTATTTCTTTGACCACAGACCCATGACAGTACAGAGAAACCTGGTGAGTATTTATTTTCCTCAATGTGCATCATTTAGAAATGTTGGTTCCTGTATGGCTAGTTTAACACGTTTCTGATATGAACTCTTGGTGGAATGATTTTGACACTCACTGTCCTGACTACTCCCTGAGAGCAGTCCCTAATGATGACTTTGGAGGAAAAAGCAGCCTCATTCTTTTAGAAAGCATGATCTCCAAACTGAGTTCCTACAACAGGATTAATTTATAAATGAGGCAATTCCAATTTTACACCAGCTTTACAAGTTTCCCATCTTACAGGTAGGTGCTTCACATTTACAAAGGAATGAATTTACTGCAACAAACTCCTTTATCTGACAAGCACACAGGAGCAGCAGGGTCAAACTAGTGGTTTTCTGGTAGCAGGGAGCAGCCTGCACTGCCTGGGGTGCCTTCCTTGGCACCATGTTGGGGAGCTCAAGCCAAGGCCCTGCACAACTGGTGAGACTAAATGGAGGAGGTCCCTCACATTTCCTATTGCAGGGAGGCTTAAATGGCTTTTGGCTCGTTCTAGATCATTCACAGTCCCTGAAAAAACAACTGCCACAGCTTTTGTTGCTGGATCTGGCAGAACTTCTGCTAGCAGCGACGAAGTCAGGACCCCAGTAACAAAATTTTCTTTGCCAGTTTTGCTGCATAAGGAGGGAAGCAGATTCACCCTGCTGAAAGATAGCAACCCAGTATTTTTGGTGGCAACCAGAACTATTCTAAGCACAGAAGCTGTCAGATTGCAAATATTTAGATGAGGCATCACAAGAAATATAATGTGAAAGAATCCTACTGCTTTCTGATTAACGCAATATTCATCACCTTCCAAACTCTAGCATGAGGTCAGGCACCAGTTTGTCATTGAATTAATCATTTTTATGTCTTAGCTCTAGTCACAGAGAAAAAGGAGTTAAATAACTCAGTTTACAACTACTAAAAATAAACTTGCAGACTTGCTGGATTCCTCCACACTAAAATATATAAACAACTGTCAGCTCCTCTGGAAAAGCTAGTTTTGCCCTGCCTGTGACTTCCCCAGGAGAATTTCTGGTTTTTGAAAAAGTTTTATGTTGAAGACTTGTTTCCATAATTGGGACCGGCCAGTTTTCTCTCAGAAAAATGAAAACTAAACTCTTTCCAATTAAAACAATTGCTACTAGAACCACAGAGCACAGACCATGTAGAGGATGGTGTGAGCTGCTTCGGCCGGGATTGCAGTGAATGATTTTCAAATTTGGGTGCCCCAAGAGAGGCAGCTAAATCCATATTTAGACACATAAATTAGAAGTTCCTGGTCTGGCTTCACTGCCAGCATGCACGTATCCTATGGGTGTCTTCCACTCTCTGTCAAATCCATGATATTTGAAAGTAAATTTATTGGTTTAGAGGCCTAAATTAAAGAACATTTTTGGCATTAAAAAAACCCACCTCAGGCCAAAATGTTAAATGCTTTGTTCAAAATGTTCTTGTGTTGTTACCTGCTTTCTAAAACTACATCAGACTTAGTGTATTAAAGCATGTGCTCATCGCTTTGGAGCACCACAGGGTGCCACCTGAGATTGCTTGGTGCAGAAATAGAAGTCCTGGAGTAAGAAAACAGGTAAAATGTAATTGTTGTACTGCACTTTGCTTTGAGTTAGGAATTTTTTGCATGGAAATACTTGGACTATTTTATCAAAGCATGCCCAGATCATTGTGTAATAATAACAGCCAGTCAAACTATTCATCTGACTAGCATATACTTCCCTACTATTTAAATTGGTTTGGAGGATCTCTTTAGTGCTCCTTTTCTGCATGGTTTAAATTGCAGAAATTATACGTGTCAGTCATAGATAACATATCTTACTGAATGTTCACAGATCACACATACTTTTTCAGATCTGGGAAGTAATGGGTTATAACATACTACGCTGACACATATGAATGGATAGCAATCATGAAAGAATAGTCATAAAAAACCAAAGTAAAAGGAGAAATAATGTTTCTTCTCTTTAAGGAGAGGAAAAAAGCAACAGAACAGATATAAGATCAGAATGTCCCTTAATGAGCAATATAGTTCGTCATATCAGTGTAGCATCACCCAAGCTTACTGTCAGTTCTGTGAAAGGCCTTTCAAGGGCAGTCTCTACTGGATCTCCAGGGAATATCTTCTAGTGCTTCCCTACCATTAGAAATTTATTCCTGCTATTAACTAGTTTGCAGAATGAAGCCTATTCCTTTTTGTCCTAGGAGGACATGGAGAACAGTTTCTTACCTCTATACAACAGCCTTTCAGGTACTTGAAAATTTATGTCCTCCCTCAGCGATCTTCTTTTAATTTAAAACATGACTTTGATCTTTTTCTGTAAGTCATTGTTTCCTAAACTCTGATCTTTCTCTTTGCTCTCACTTGAGGACTTTTCGATCAGCAAAAATCTCTACCAAATCTGGACACAAAACTGCCCAACTCTGTGACAAGGGGTTTCAGAACTTAAGTAAATGTTGTTTGAAGAATCATTCTTTTCTTTTGAATCTGCCACTAGCTAGTTTAATTTGATATCTCCTCATTCAAACATCAGAAAAGATGGTGAACAACTTTTAACGGTTTCTGTAACATGCTCCTTTCTGCATAGTTCTGTCAGTTGCCTTTGATCAGTAGAGCTGATCTAGTTAATTATCATGCTGAACTTATTCTAAAACTTAAACCTTTCTCTGTACTTTCGTAGTATTCCCTGGATCCCTTTTTAAAAAGGCTTCTTGCCCTTTCCATCACCACCTGAGGTAGCTTTAAGTGAGAAGTTGCATACTCTGGCTAGTAGTTCAGCCATTTCACGTTTGCATTCCTTTAAACTTTGGGCAGGTGCCATCCAGTGCTGGTGGTTTGAGTATTCTGTCAATTTGTTCTATAATCTGTTCCACTGACACTTCAGTTTGTGACAGATTCTCTAACACCTCCTCCAAAAAGGATTTCAGCGTGGAAACTTCCCTAAGTTTGTCCATGGCAAATGCTTTTATGCCATGCTTATCTATTGGCTCTCATGCTTCTCTGGCAAGCTTTCTGCTCCTGATGTGTTTGAAAAAGAATTTATTATTACTTTTTATGTCCTTGCAAGTTTTTTCTCAAAATCTACTTTGGCATGTTTTCACATTTAACCTGCCAGCGCTTACGGCCTTGTCTGGTACTCTCAGTTGGACAGGACTTCAGATTTATGAGGGCAGCCTTCTTGATTTTGGTAACTTCCCTTTACCTTCAGTTTAGCTATCCTAATATTACGCATTTAGCATATGTGGCATGTATCTGATGAGAGCTTCTGATACAATATCTTCAGGTAGGAAGACCACCTATTGGTGGACCACTCCTTTTACTAAAATTTAAAAGAATGCTTTTGATTTAATACCTAGGGGGTCCATCATCTCAAATTGTCATTTCTTTCATGTTTGATGTTTTTCTTCCATTCTTCTTCCTTGATCCCCTCCCCCCCCAAAATATAGCCTCCTGTAACATTTTTGATCTTAGGTATTAGCAGCTGGTTTCACTCTGGTTTATAGGAAATCTTTATTCCCTTCTTGTACAGTCTCCTTTTGTTTTTAAAAAGTTTTGATTGTGTTGTTGTGTTTTTTTCCCCTCCAGTTCCCAGTAAATCTGACCCTGCTACATTTTCTCAACCAAGCATTACAGATTCTTTTCTGCCTCCATTTGACACTCAGCATGGCAGGAAGATTTCAGAGGCTGTGACTCTGAACATCTTGGTTTGCATAATTCAACTTAACAGCATTAACTTTTGCTGCAGAACATCTTTCCTACCCTACTGCTGGTTTGAAAGTGCAAAGAGGTTAGATCTTCCACTTTACATAGTCTTACTCAACTGCATGCCATATCAGGATATATGTGGTGAGGAGACTGCAGAAACAGCCTCTGTTAATGGCCTCAAGTTGTGCCAGGGGAGGTTTAGACTAAATATCAGGAAAAAATTTTTCACTGAAAGGTTGTCAGGCATTGGAACAGGCTGCCCAGGGAAGTGGTGGAGTACCCATCCCTGGAGGTATTTAAGAGATGTGTAGATGAGGTGCTGAGGGACATGGTGTAGTGGTGAATTGGCAGAGTTAGGTTAAGGGTTGGACCTGATGATCTTAGAGGTCTCTTCCAACCAAGTCTATTCTGTGATTCTGTGAAATGGGTTTGCAGGTTTCTTCAATTCTTATTTGTTAAATAGATTTTGATTTAAAAAAATTGCATCTGCCCAAAAGAATTAGCTAAGGAATCCATCTCTGCTCCTTAACCAAAAGAATGCATTTTCTAGATTACACTATTTCTGTATATTTGTGCTGGAATCAGGTTTTAAATCTAAGATAACTAAATTAAGAGATAATAGCACAGTAGCACTCATATAGGGGATTTATCAGTGCAAACAGTCTATTGAAGCAAAAAATGTTCTTACAGCAGGAGACTTAATTATATCTCATATTGCACAATATTCCTGTTGGGCTTCCAATGCCTTTAGTAAACATCTCCATTTACATTATTTTGCAGTGATTACATGTATTTTTACTTTAACTTGGAATTAGAAGCAAAGTCAGTACAAATTATTTTGGTGTTCTGTTTGTCAATAGTGCTTGTTATGTGGATGTAGTTCAAATTATTGTTTGAAAAAGTTGTTTTTAAAAGTTGTAATTTTTCTTCTGTTTAGTACTCACTACTTTAGAATCATAGAATTGTTTAGGTTGGAAAATACCTTTAAGATCATCAAGTCCAACCATTAACCCAGCACTCTCAAGTCACCACTAAACTAAGTCCCTAAGCATCATATCTACATGTCTTTCAAATAACCCCGGAAATGGTGACTCAACCACTTCCCTGGGCAGCCTGTTCCAATACCTGATAACTCTTTCAGTGAAGAAATTTTTCCTAATATCCAACCTAAACCTCTCCTGGAACAACTTTATGGTTCACAGGTTTCAGGAAAGACAACTCAAGAAAATAGTTGTATCTAAATAAGGAGAAAAGACATACTGAGAGTCACTCAACAATTGCATGTTCTGTCAAATTTCTCCCACTCTGCCATGGAATAAAGCCCCTTAGACACATCTCAAAAGATTATAATCCTTAGATATGCTTTGGTTCTGCTGGTCATCAAAAAACTAATTTCCTAAAGATGAAGAGCTGTTGGATTTCCAAATCTGTATTGGAAATCCCCTTTGATGCTTTTGTTAATATGCAGCTGTATATTTGGCTCCAAAATAAACAGTTGTATCAACTCCTCTCTTCCAGAGAGCATGTACAAGAGCAGAGGAAAGGGAAAACTTGAAGATTTATTTGTTGTGTGTTGTCCGAGTTCTCCAAGGAATGGGACAAACCTTTGATCCAGTGAAACTAGGCACAGCAGATGCATCCCCAAACTCACAGATCCTGGTAAACTTCAAAAGACAGGTCATATTCACACAGGTCACAGCATGACATCATTTCAGTGCTGTTTCCTAGAGTCACAGCTGTGACAGAATCTTGTACCAGAGGCACCTTCTACTTCCTGTTGTTCATAGGAATTCATCAAAAGAAAGGATCAATGGAAAAGAAAATTATCATTTCTCCATGTTTAGAAGACATTTCATATTCTGCTTTTTTGCCCATTACAAAAGGTTATGCTATTACCCACTGAATGCCAATAAGTCCAGCATTAAATTGAACATATATATGTGTATATTTTTTAAAAGAAGCATCTTCCAAGTAGACAAGGAAATGCTTTGATTATAGATCAATGTGCCAGCTCCAGTGAAAACCAGCATCTGTTATCATGACCAGCACTTTTACCTAAACATAATTTAATCAAGAGTTGAAGAACTCTTTCTGGCAACAGCAAACACTCATTAAGGTGCATAAGCCTTCTCTTGTCAATTAGAGTCGATTCAGTATAGTACACTGGATGCAGAGAGCAACCATAAAAAAACATCTGTGCTTTTAAATGAGGTTTTCCAGGTTCAGATCCTCATCAATACAAAAATTGTACTCACCCCAGAAACCATCTTGTAAGTCAGCTGAATACAATTGAGAGAATATGTTTATATCTGGCATAAACTCCAGGACTGCAGCTCCACCAGCGCATACTTTTGGTCAGTTCAGATTCTGTCCCTTCACAAAAGAAGAGTTGACACCAGTAATTTGTAAGTATTTATGAGCACTATTTCTCTTAAAATGTTCATGAAAAATATTTCCAAATGCTCCATGGCCTTTGATATACTGCATATACTATGATTTCCCTGTTTCCTGCAAAATTTGATTGTTTTATAGAAGAGAATTATCAAGGCTTTTTATTTTCTTGAAAAATGATTTTGTGAACTAGCTTTTCAATTTCCGATTTCTTTTGTGCAAGTGCCACAGATGATCTTGAATTTACACCATTCTTTTAAAATTCAAAATTAAATTCAAAACTCTAACATGTCATGGTTTTGAAACTTGGAAAAAAAAAAAATCAAGACAAACTTAACAGACACCACTGAGACTAATCGAGAACAGCCCAGAGGGCACAATAAGTGTCTAGCTTGATGGACATCTCTGCAAAGAGAGAAAGGAAAGGTAGTTTGTCTCTCTGGAATTTATTGCTGGAACAGACCTACTAGACGAAAGAACAGTAGAGACTTTGGCGAGTTGCTCTGAACCACTTTATTATACTACTGTAGATGAGTACAGTGCTGTAATTTCTGCAGAGCAGGCTGTTTCTGCCACTCTACTTGAAACGTTCCACCCAAATATGACAAAGATAACAGAGTAAAGTAGGGTAATTATTCATGTAGGTAGCTTAGTAATACAGTAGTATAGGCCATAGAAAATACAAAAAAAACATATAACATGGGAACTAATTGGGTCAGAAGTTCATAATGAAAAGCTATTCCTGGACAAAGAATGGCTAGCTCATTTAGGATAATGCTGTATTAACAAGGAACACATTAGCACGAACAGAACCAAGGGTATTTAGTCCAAAAGGCTGAGGCATACAGTTGATGCAGAAAGTTTCCTTAATTGTGAAACATTTGTAGAATATAGGACTAGTGAATGGGCCCTGGACTCATATCACGGCCTATTACACTCTCTCTCCAGGAAGGTTCTGAACAGGTGAATTTACAATGAAATTTAACTGTAATGAAATAGAGAAGAATTGTATTCCTACTTCAAGGTGCCCTTCAGTTACTTTAAACAATCTATTTATCTGTGCCTGCATTCTTCAATTTATTCCCAGACGTGGAGATTAGGTAACAGATCCCATTGCCATGTAAAAACAAAAATGCAAATAGTCTGCATTTTTTAACACTTTTGTATGACATTTCCACAAAATGAGTGTGAATTGTGATTTATGTTCGTATTGAAGCTCAGTGGGATCCTGCCTTGGGAAGAGCAAATAATAGTTCCCCTAAAACCAGCAGATTTTACGTAAATGTTAAACTAATGTGATAATATAATTAGGTGATATAAAAACTCTTTTGCATAAACATTCCCACTTTGTATCTAGATATAAGGTATGTTTATTTTGGCTCATGAGGTTGCAACTCAAATATTAATAGGTACCCTATTTGAGTAAGACAGTGACTGCAGTTAATGAAGCTATATATGTCTACTAAATCAGATAGAAAAAGGTCTATATGCAACCCAAATTCCATAATATTTCGCAATTATATTAGGAGATAAATTAGACATTTAAGTTTAAATTAGAACGTAACTTCCCCATCTTCTCCAATTCCAATAGAAGTTTGTGAAATAAACTATATTTTTTTTTAAATACTCAAGTATAACATCCACTTAGTTGTCTTTGTTATGCCAGGAAACATGCAAATATAGGCTATCATTAAGTTTTTATCTACTTGAAATTAATCCCCTGAAGGAGAATCAGAAATTTTTTAAAAAAAGATAAGGTTTATTTTTATCTTAGTCATCAACTAGTCTGTATCACTGTGGACATCTGTATGTGTTCAAGATTTTGACAGATGCAGTGGCATTTTTCTGGATGCATAATGAAAGCATGTATCATCTGCAAGCCACAGTTATTTCTGGATACATGCCAAAAGAATGCTGTGCATGGAACACAGCAAGAAAATCCTATCTTCCTCTTTTTTTTTAACCAGACAATTCATTGGCATGACTGTCCTGTACAGAGACCAAACAGCAATAGAGCAGAATTAGAGTATTACGGCAATTTAGTATATACAGTGGGATCAACTATGACTGTTGGCAAGTCTTTACTTTGGGGAAACGAACGGTTGCTCCCACTGGAAATTCAACCTGTTGTACAGTTACTAGCGGCCTCAAGAGAAACTGATGAGCAAGGTAAGTGCGAGGCAATTGATTGCCCTTAATAAGGCAAATTGAAAAGCCTTATACACAGTTAAAAGATGGGCTTGTTTCAAGAGCAAATGAAAAGCAAGTTACTTCTTGTTTTATGACTTTGAATAACCTCACTCCCTTAAATGAAAGCAAAATACATAATCTGACATGGCATACTATTTTCTTTCTTACAGCTACCTGTACCTGGAAAGTCACTATGTATTTAACCTTCCTAATAACACTTTATGTAGGAGTTTATACTTGACTTTAAAAAATTCTCCTCCTCTACTACCCACACAAAATGAGTTACTGATGATCATTTTAGTCTTTAGATACTGTTTAGAAAAGTAAGGAGAAAATAGTTTCGTAACAGATTAACCTTCACATCTCGTCTGAAGTAGGAGTCCCATGGAAATGAATAATTGGCAGTTCCCATCTCTTTCAGATTCACAAAACTCCTCACATTTCATAGCTTCAAAAATCTCTATTTGATATAAACTAATACTCACATTTCTTCCAACAAAGTCCATTTGCCAGTAAGGTAGGGAAGTAAAATCAAAGAATAGCTATATTTTTTTGCATCTGTGTGCTAGGAAGACTAATATGTCTAATATTGTTCTGAGAACCATACAAACCCAAGAAACTCAAATGGAAGGGATAGAGACATCAGAGAATAAACAATATGCCAAACATACTTACATTCCATTTTACACTAGTCCTCTAAAGCTGAAAGCGCTCACCTACACTTTATATGAGACACTGTTTCATGGCCAGTGTTGGTTTTAAATAAAAACGATAGAGTCATATGCAGGAGTTGATTGTTCAGTTAGTTCCATCAAGACACAGTTAACCCATGTGCTTGGTGTTACCCATATTAGTGAGTATGTGGGATCAGAAGTTCTCTGCTCTTACCAGAGGTAAGAGTTGGGCTTCTACTTTTCATTGAATTTGTTAACACTAAGATTTTTCTGGGTTTCCAAACAAGCAAAAACTGATTTGCCTTTCCAGTCATGCCAAAAATGAAATAGACCAACTTCCCTTGCTGCACACAGGAGGTGTATTTGTATTTTAAAACATGTATGAAAAGGAAAGCACAGAATTTGAAGCGGTCCTTTGGCATATTAATAAATCCCATCTGACCAAGTAGTTCATTTGTCCCTTCACTCCCATTCAGTGAAAAAAGCCAGAGTGATCTTCGCAGCTGCTACTTTTCAAGGCAGACAGTGCCTCAGAGATACACACCCATCAATATGTCCTGCAAACTTTTAAATGTTCTGAAGTATTGTAAAGGAATAAATCACACAGTAATAAATACATCATACCAAATTTGGAAACGGGGTTTGTGAATAAGCACTGTTATTTAGAGGTATAGAGGAATCCTGAAAATACTTTCTACTGCTGCTTTTCTTTCCTACATTTTTAAAATTAGTACACAGGCTGCAAGTAGAATTTGCTTTTTTCTTTTTTTTTTGCACATATCTTGGATTACTATCAGACAACCAATGGGGAAAAAAAAGTTCTCTTTTGCCATCATCTGCAAAGGACAGGATGAGAGGTAATGGCTTTCACATTCCTTCCAAATATCCAGCCCCATAAACTGTTTCAAAATTATGAAGAGTAACCCCTACTCTGAAAGATGAAGAGAGACCTACTGTGAGAGGAATCTGGGCTGTGGATCTCATACAGACCTTCCAACCTTCAGCTCCAAGAGATGAGAATCTAAAGCTGTGGCTTTCAGACACACCCCTGTGTTCAGCATGTTTTGTTATCTAGCTTTTGGCCATTTTATTATAAACTGTATGGACATGATGGCAATGATCATAAGTTACAGTGAGCAAAATTCCAATTAGTTAAGAAAAAAATTCTCTCAGTGAGAGTGGGTAAACTCTGAAACAGGTTGCCCATAAAAGTTGTGAAATCTCCATCCCTAGAGGTGTTCAAAATTTATCTGGACAAAGCCCTGAGAAACCTGATCTAACTTTGAGGTTGACTCTGCTTTAGGAGGCAAGGGCAGGGTTGCACCAAATGTTTTCCAGTGGTTTTATCTAACTGAATTACTCTATACTTCTGTGATGATTTTGTTTCCTCTAGAACCCACTGATACGACTAAGTCTCCTCAGATGGTATATAATGAATGTTAGTTCCAGATATATCATCATGTCTTTGCTTACATGGATGGCCAGAAGTCAAAGAATTAAGCTTCTCAGCAGGTGACTGCAAGTAGTTAATATAGATTTAGCAAGAGTAAATTATGCTTTACAGACCTGTTTGCCTTCTACAGTAAAATGGCTAGATGTGTAGATGGGTGAACAGTTGTGTATGCTATTAAAAACTGCCTGGGTCATGAGGGTAATGGTTAATGGTCTCTACTGGAAATTCAGTTGCAAATGGATTTCCTCACAGGTCTACCATGTGAACTCTCCTGCTTTGTATCTTCACCAATACATTGGATGACACAAGAGTGTTGGAGCAGATCACAGAATGTTAGGGATTGGAAGGGACCTCAAAAGATCATCTAGTTCAATCCCCCTGCCAGAGCAGGAACACCTAGGTCAGGTCACACAGGAACATGTCCAGGCGGGTTTTGAATGTCTCCAGAGAAGGAGACTCCACAACCTCTCTGGGCAGCCTGTTCCAGTGCTCTGTTACCCTCACTGTGAAAAAGTTCTTCTTCATATTTATGTGGAACCTCCTATGTTCCAGCTTGCATCCATTGCCCCTTGTCCTGTCACTGGATGTCACTGAGAAGATATACTAAAGGACAAGACAGCTATTCAGAGGGACCTAGACTGACTACAGAAAGGAGTAGACACAGAATTCATGCAACTTTAGAAGGTCAAATGCAAAGTCCTGTACCTGGGTTGAACCAGCCCTCTGCATCTTTACAGGCTGGACACTACCCAGCTGTTTACCAGCTTTGCTAAAAAGGACCTGGGAGTCTTGGTAGACAGCAACTTAAATACAGGTCAGTAGTGCTGCCTGGCAGCCTCTAAAGCTTACAGCAAGTTGAACTGTGTTAAGCAGAACATAGCCACCTGATCAAGGAGGGTGATCCTTCCCCTTTACTCAGCACTTGTTAGCTAACAGCTGGAACACCACATTGAGTTTGGAGCTCCCTACTAAAAAGACATTGATAAACTGCAGCAAGTTAAGTGGAGTGCCACCAAGATGGTCAGGGGCTAGAACAAAAGGTGTAAGGGGAGACTGAGGGAACTGGGTTTATTCAGCTTGGAAAAAAGAGAAGGCTGTTGTGCTACTAGCAACATTCCAGTACCTACAATAAAACTACTGAAAAAAATGGAGCCAAGCTCTTTGCAGTGATGCATAACAGGAGGATGAGAAAGAATGTTCAGAAATTAGGAGGGAACGTTCTGACCATGAAGGTGCATCTCCACTCTCAGAGACCTTGAGACTCAACTGGAAAAAGGCCTGAGAAGCTGGGACTGAATTCAATGTTGATCTGGCTTTGAGAAAGGCACTGGATACTTGAGCAAGGGGACCAGTGATTCTATGTCCTAAAGGTTCAAGTGATGTGCCTACCAGATTGAACATAAGACTCCAACATAGTAAACCCCAATTTAAATGGATGAGAACTTGAAATCTGATTTATACCAAGCTGATATTTTTTTCTTCAAGAGCTCAAGAATGTCACTATTTTAACAGAGTTCTGCTGTATCAAATAATTCACAGTGCCACTTATCCACCATAATTTCCACAGCTTCTGTGACTGTGAACACAGAGCCCAGCATGGTGTTTCCACTGCTGCAAGGTACATGGAATCTGGCCAGGTTCTTTCCTGTGTTACTCTTCTGTAAAAGTCTGATTTTGAAAACAAATCTGTTAGGAATGCTACTTTATCCCTGTCTATATCACGATGTAAATTAAGAGCATGTGCAAGGGAGGAAGCTGCATTATAAATACGAGCATGGATTTTTATTGTTCACAGCTGTCTTTGTTTCTTAAAAAAAATTATCTCCCTGCCCTAAATGTTCATCATAATAGCTAAGAAATGGAGACTGAACTGCTTTTCAGCTTTAGTAATGAATCTGCAAGTGGAGGAAATAGGTTTTGTCTGCAGTTTCTGATTTTTTTCTTTAAGAGCAAAAATTGCTTCACATATTTCTGTAAATATCCCCATGGAATAACTGCATCAAGCTCCTTGACAACTTAAAACTGCTATGCTTATGTTACTGCAAAGCATCCTACTGCCTGACAGCTTTTGGCAGAAATCTACTAAACAGACATAACTAAATTTCATGAGTTTTAATACAAGATTGAATTATTTTATTCATAACATTGGTGTTCTACGTGTTTATTAAGCTGCACTGCTTTTTTTCTCTGTTGATTAAATGGAAGTCAAACTGTTAAAATAATCATTTGAGGATCTCACACCAACTTCTCTGCTGATATTAATTGGCACAGTACAAGCTTTGGTTCAGTAGTTTCAGTAGAACAGCAGAAATTTAACAATCATGCCTTATAGCCTAGGCAACTTACAGCAATTGAGCATAAACTTAAGCAACTAATTAGCAGACTGAAGAATTCAAGTGCCTCTGGTCTGTTTCCTTTGGGGTTTTTTGTTTTGGTTTGGTTTGTGGTGTTTGTTTTTTTTTTTTATTCTACTGAGTTTAGCTTATTTCTGAAAACAAATGGTTGCTGGAGTATAAATTCAAAGAAAAGGCATATACAAACAAGCTACTGGGCAAAAATATCCTTAGAATGAAGAAATATATACTAGAGTTCTAGCAAAAAAAAAAAAGCACCATCAACAAATAAATGTTAGTTTCTTCCTACCAATAGCCATGTGGCTTTAGAACTGATTGATGGAAGCTGTCACATGCCAAAGATGATAGTGGTGTTTGTGCATTTAATAAAAGCATATTCCTTTGTCCTTTGAAAGTCTAATTCTATCCATGTGCACTCTGAGTACCTCACTGGAAACTACACATTCCTACAGGTTGAGATCAGTCTAGGCTGTTACTGTAGGCAAGAAAAATCTCCCTGCAAATTTTTGACCAGCAAGGGGAATTTACGAAAGCTCATAATGGGCAAGCAACAGCTCTAGCTTCTGACAAACTGCTTTCCCTCTCTCCCCCGATATATATCCCCTGCTACATCTTAAGCATCTAAAAGCAAGATACCATCTTTTAGACTCTATATATTCTGTCACTCCTACTTTTGAATGTGAAATTGTCACGTTCAAACACAGGAGCACAAAGGAAGGTGCTGCCTTCCACAGAAGCAAACAAATATTCCATGAGATCCTTCAGGCACTGTGGGCCAGGCCAACTGAGTAGTTTCCGGCCCCAGGGAATCCAGGCTCCTGACTATAAGCCTCTGAATGCTGAGGAGCCATGGTCCTTCTCAAATTTTATTGCTTGGTAAGTTTGAAAACAAGCAAAATATTTTAAAAGCAAACTGGTTTCATAATTTTTCAAAGTAAATGGGGTGAATTTCCCAGCTACATCTGAGGTGACCTTCTATGTTTTTTAAGTGATTGTACTGTTGCATAAAACATGAAATTGGGGACTAACTCTTTAAAACAAGAAACTGAGCAAGACGTTTCATGGTTCCTGTTATCTCTGATACTGGACAGAATAAAGCAACTGACTTTTCAGTGCAAGAAAGCTACTCCCTAGTTGGAGTCACTCCTAAGTCTTCAGTACAAGCAGAAGAAGGGAACAAGGAATATGCTACAAGAAGAAATTGAAGTTTTAGACTCTAGCACTGACACTGTTTGGACAGGCACAAAATTGGAGAAATTGAAGCTCCCTCTGTTTTGGTGGGTACCTATACCAAAAGAAAAGGCCAAAAGTAGTGTAACTCCTAAGACTGGAGAGTTCTAAATTTATGTGGTTGCTTTCCATAGTTCATTAGCTTCAGGGATGGCTGCATACATTTTCTTCTGCCTTTCATACAGAAATGCAATATGAGGGCAGCATGTTTTGAAGCCAGGAAGGCAAAGAAAGGTTAGTCCACAGAGGGTTTGACCTAACATCAAAGAACCAGTCTTGCAGCTTTCCTGATGGGCAGTTGGTACACAGCATAACATGCTTCAAAGCGAGGCTACAAGGAAGGAAATTAATCGATGGACTAGAGTGGGGAGATGGTCAGCTCTGTGATGTGTCCCAGTGTCCTTTACCATTATTTGTCTGCACAGGCAGAAGGTTGACATGCACTGTTGCATCCTTCCAGTCCACATACCTCTTTCTCATAAATAATGGGGCATACAGAATGATGAAGGGAAGGAAAGGATGATTCCCCCATGCCAGGATATCACTTCTGATACAGTCTTGAAATACATACAAAGTGTACACCAGGAAAAAAATAAGTCCTCCCAGGTTTCATAATTTTCATTTGGTATAACTGTAGAAGACTTCAAATTCCTCTTTGATAAACAGTCAGATCTATCAAACCAAAGGAAATCCCCCTATCCAGATTGAAGATCATGGGTAGCCTCCCAGAAGAAAAAGAGAGATCAGAAGATACAAGAACAGAGATCCCAAGGAAGAAAATTATGTGGATCTGAACTAGTATCCCACAAAGAGAATATTTAAAGTGTCCATATGTCAAGATAAAGACCAAGAAAAAGTCACTTTCTTGGTACTTCAGTTGGGAGATATTAGAGATTTTGTCAAAAGTTGTCAAAAGCTGTTTTAATAGAAATTGAGAGGTGGCAGCTGAATGGAGTATTACCAAGAATACTACTGAACGTTCAAGGGCTCTGACAGGGAAAAAAAAATAATCAAGTGAGAGCTGGTAAATTTAGAAATTAAATAGAATCAAAATGAGACTTACATTAAGCATCTGACTTTTAATTGCTCATAATGGCCCAAACTTGTTTAGATTGGTCCTTGTGAAGAAAAAATTTCATCCTGTGCAGAGTGGCAAAGGCAGTTGAGACATTACATTTTTTTTCTTTAAAAGCAAGCAAGATTAAGCATGGCTTATATAATACAGAAAAGAGCCAAACAGAAAACTAGATTAGGGGATTTGCAGATGGGCATAGAACAGATAAGACAGACACATCTGTAGCAGACAAATTTAAATGGGGAGGAAAGTCACATACTGTTACACTTGCTGTCTTTTGATGAATCAAAATTCTCATTCAGTGAGGAGGGTGAAGTCAGAGAGTGGTGGTGACAGGGAAGGTAAGGAATCTAAGACTGTTACAGAAACCTATTAACCTTGAAACCCAAGACCCTTTTGCACAAATAACGGACATGAAAAGTATAGAGTAAAGAAAGCCTATCTATTTATGTGTTTCCAAAATGCTTTGAATTATGAAAGCACAGTAGGTCTGAGTGTAAGCACTAAGGCATCACTTGTTTATATTTTGGTGAGCTGATATATATATTTAGTTGCATTTGAATTTGTAATCCACTGTAAGCATTAGTTCCAAAGATGATCGACCAACAAACTAAAATGGAATTGTCTTGGAGCAGTAAAGAGGGAAAACTGTCTTTAAACTGCCTTTGTATGGTCAACCTGCAATGTAATTTTCAGCACTGACGTCCAAATCTTCCTTGCACATTACTACAAAAGATCAGATTAACAGACATGCTGGCTCTAAGAAGTTTTTGTTTGCTTTTGATTCATATTTTTGTTGTACACAGTTGTACTATCTAGATTGTACTCCTTTTAAATGTTTCTCTCATTCAAAGCGAAGGCTGACACGGTTGAGGAGTCTAGCCAGAAAAATGGCATGTTATAATAGTGATTAAAACACTACTGGTAACCTATTTTCAGTACTGCTACTAGGAATGTTAAAGCACTCACACACTAAATGAACAATTCTAAAGTTATGATGTATGAACTGCCTAGATATCACTGGAAACAGGATAGGGAACTATGGTGAAGCAGGAGTAATCCTGCCTTCACAGACCATAGGGAAACAAAATGATCTTTTTGTTGGATGCTTGAAATACAATGACTATATAATTTGCTTGGAACAAACATCATTAGTTTAGGTGATATTCATAACTCCATCACAGTCTTCATATAAATCAGATCTACCCTGCCCTCAGTGATTTTTTTAGAGGCTTTGAAAAATTAGTAATACTGACATATTCCTAAATATTTCTCTCAGTTATTTGCTAAATTATTGATGCTTGTCAAGTCATTCATTACTTGGAAAAAAGATATTGACATAACGGAATTAAACTCAAAACCAGATTAAGTTTGATATCTGTGTCAACAAAACACACAAAAAAAATAAGTGAAACAAAGGGCTTTTAAGGGTGGTCTGGACCACAGCCTGAACAAGAGCTGCATGAAACAGAACAACTTAGGATTTCAAAGGAAATGAATATTTGCTGAATGGTTCACATTGATCTGAAGACAACTGATTGTAATCAACTTCTCTAGCTATTAGGTTCTCTTGAGATAATTTCAGAATATGTTTACAGGGACAACTACAGAATACCCTCTGAATTTTTCCTTTGATGAAATAGTACTTGTCTCACAGGGCAATCTGACCATGATAATGGTTTCCTCTT
The DNA here is from genome assembly GCA_028020825.1 of Podargus strigoides. Taxonomy (NCBI): domain Eukaryota; kingdom Metazoa; phylum Chordata; class Aves; order Caprimulgiformes; family Podargidae; genus Podargus; species Podargus strigoides. The sequence goes on along the minus strand of CM051621.1, from coordinate 45,268,681 downwards.
ACTTCTCAATTACATGTTTATATGAAACAGTGAAGAAGATAAATTTTACAGAGAAACTTCAGTTTCCTGCAAATACCTGACTGGGAATTTGTATACAGAGGAGCTGCAGTGATCTAATGAAAGATGTAACACTAAGGCAGTTTATTTTAACTGGTGCAAGTTTGTCTGTAAACATTTATTAGTTTTGTTGCATCTCTCTCTACAAAAATGATAACTAACTTCTCTTGCATCCCAGAGAGAAACAACATCACACGAAGTTCTTACCAATTGTGTACAAATGCAGAAGATCCAATTACAAACAGAATGGTCTTCTGACTGGTTTCTGGCAGCTCACAGAACACACTGGGATCCGACATCCATCTCACAAGCTATTTGAGTTGAACATTTAACCCTGATGTTTAAATGCCCTAGTTTATTTTAGCATTAGCTCACAGCTATCTTAGGGACTAGCCTCTCTGGTGGAAATTGCAGCTCAGTAAGGCCCCAAGGCTCCCTTGCACAGCACATGGGGCACTAGGTATCCCAGAAAGATGCCATTATTTACAGTCACCTTCAGCACTTCCTGCAGGCTAGAAGGTGAGTCCCAGATTCACCCCATCCCAAGGGCTGTGGGGACACAGCTCAGTGCTCTTGGAGACGGTATTGAAGAGCTCGCCCCTAGAGGTTGTCGTTTGAAGGGCAGTGTTAGAGCCTCAGCAGGCACTCCCATATCACAGAAGTAAGAGGGCCTTCCTGTAATGTGCCAGGACAACCCTTCAGTCAATGCTGTAGATTTTTCACAGATTTAAATCTACTTTCCTTTCTTAATACTAGCCTCTTATGGTTGGATATGTTGTTTACAAGGTTAAAAATTTTGGGAAGAGGTAACTGGTAAGAAAGATAACAGACTTTTCCAACTTCAGACATCTAGTGGGCAGGAAGTGCCAAAAAATACTGAATGTAGCAGAATGGAGGTCTATTTACCCTCCTCTTTTTCACAGCTCTTGAAAACTTACTTTAAAAAAAATAATCAAGATCTACAGGTCAATCAAATGTTCTTTATAACCAAGTATTTCGTTGCAGATTTCAAAAGGTATTTGGCTCCTACATATGCAAAGAGATGCTTTTCACTTTCATTAGCATCAAAGAAGTTATAAGTAAACCTGGGTGCTCTACCAAGCACCAGATGCAGACTCCACATGTATGCCCTGAGGTGCACAGGGTGTGGGTGAAATGAGACCTCGTTTATGCTAGTACTCCTTTCTTTTACTCAACCCTCCTTGTCTGAGCTTCCATATGACAAAGACATCAAGCCATGACAGGCATACAAGACTCAAGCTGGAAAAGTCTGGTATTACAGTTTTTGGAGAACTTGTGTTTGCCTGCTCCTAAACAAAAAATGTTTGGAGACAGGGTTTTCCAGTCCTGATCATGTCAGAGGATCTAGAAAATGAGGTTAATGTTGCATAGAAAATGAAAAATCTCCCATTTCTCCAGTGCTTTACAAACATCTGCTCCATGAATTTGCCATCTTGCTTGTTGCTTAAGGAGATACCTATTCAATTAATGCATCACATGTAATGTTTTAAATACATTAATATTTGTATTACCTTCTTAGGACTAGCTTACCTAAACCCTCTATTTTTATCTTCTCCCTTAATGTTTGAATTTGTTCTTCATTTAGGTGGAACACTTGGAGGCAGGAACATGTTTGATCTGGCAGCTATGATGTCAGTGTATACCAGGTGCCATATGATTCAAGCAAACTAAAATGGTCCCTCTTCCTATTCTTTTGTTCTAATATACACTGGCTCAATTTTATTGTATTTGTGTACAAATAGATACTCTGTTATATAGGGTGTCAGTCTATTCACACACGAACCATATTGCTTTCCACAATACTTAAGTATACCCTCAGGAATAAATCTGTATTGAACTAACCAACACACAAGCAATTTAGTAGTCATTCGAGCTATCTGGCTTCCTATGTGTTATATAAGTAATGCTACTTTTTCCACTTTTACCTGTGGAAAAAATCTGTCAAAGTAAAACTACACGGTATTTTCCATGATTAACACTCATGCACAAGTACACTCTCAATAGTAATTAATGGGAACTGTTGTAGGAATTGTATCAAGCTTGAGAATGTTTACTGGCTAAAAGACATTAGGACATATCAAGTTATTGAATGCAATCATATGATCCCTGAAACAGGTTGTTTCTCCACATTGTAGAAATGACACTAACAGTACATGATACAACACAGCTTCATAAGTGGCAATTTTCATTTTCTAGTACTTGTTTTCCAAGCCAAACCAGGACACTTAGTTTTGTTCAGAACTATGCCAGAGAGGTTTCAGCTCAGTACCTCTGAAAATTAAAGTCAGTAATTTACAGATGCTTAACAGAAGGTGACAATAGCAGGAAGGATAGTGCTGAAATGGCAGAATGGAGGATGTATCATTATATAGGAGCATTACTGATACTTCTAAAAAACATACAAAAGAAAATCCAGTAGCACCTGCTATACTCTGTCAGAAATTAACAATTCTGATGGCTGTTAGTAGAGTCCTGGCCACATACCACAACTATAAAACACTGCACAAGGTGAATAAATTAACTGATCACCAATTCCTCACAATGTTTCCGTTGCCAAAAGTGGTTCTGCACTATCTCCCCGCACACACATATGCAAGACAGACCAGAATGGTCTTGTTATTTCAAAAGGTTATGTGCTACTTTGGTTTGGAAAAGGTAAGTATTAATTAAAATTGCATTTGTGAATCCTAGTTCCCCATACTGAAAGCATCTCTAACTCCCAGTGTTTATAAACTCACTTTTGAGCTCCTGAGGTCACCCTATGAATCCTGCTACTGTGGGCCACTATACACATATGAAAAAAAGCATATGATTTTATAAAGCTTCAGGTAATGTTCTTTGACATAGGAATAATCTGATCAGTAAAAATAAAAGCTCTTCTTGAGATCACATTGAAGATGACCTCCTATATTTCAATTCTTCACGTTAGAGAATTAATTCCTCCTGCTCAGACATTGGCAAAGTGGTTAACTGGAAAAAAAAAAAGTCAAATTACTGTAGTTATCTACTTGGAAAGTCTGAGTTACTATTTACACTAGAGCAGACTTCACGTTAAAAAGAGACTTGTTGCAGCATATTTGCATTGGAAAAAAAAAATATTGAAATTCCCTGAGCCGTGTATCATGCTATATTTACAGTGTCAGTTTGAGAAGAATAGCACTAACAAACAGTAGCACTAACAAACAGCTATTGCATGAAGTGGAAGAATTGCCTGTGGCTTGTGTGCCAAGCTAATTGAAAGTAGTTCTAAACCAAATATTTTATTTCTGTACCATTTTCTGTACTGCTTTCCAAGTATAAGATTGTATGGATTTGCCTTTTTTCCTTAAAAAGTTCCTATCATTTGTATATCAGGTTGCTAGCATTTGAGGAGAGGATTAAACTATGAAAAACATTATGTTGTCAGCACAAAGCATTCTAGCTTTTCACTGCAAGCTACAGGAAAGATAACAACTAGAGCAAGTTTCCCATTTTACAGAGCAGCTAGTGGCATCTTGCTGCACAGAAACAAAGACACTCAGATCTGGACAAAATATATGTGTGCTGAGTATAAAGTATCTCCTACTCTGTTTTCACATAATGCAAAATGGCAGCAATAAGAAACAAGAGTTCATATTAAGTACACCTAGCTAGAATAATATTTTTATAGATACATCCAGTATGCTTATTGACACTGTACAAGCTGTTCTGTTACATTGTTTACTCTCTGTACAAACTTACTGCTTTCATCAGATTGGATAAGTTATGTTATAGGTAAACTATTGCTAATTGCATATAATGACTTTGGTCCAGAAAAGTAACTGTAAGTAGGAAAAAGACTGTTACTTTACTATAAGGTCCTAAATACAATCTTGACCACCACAGGAATAGATTCTTAAACATGTATTTATTTGTCCTATTCATGGTTGTCTACACGTAGCCTGCACCCAGGGCTAAACTGTAGGAGTTGTTCTACCACCTGATGACCCCTCCCCAGCTGAGAATGGGAATCATGGGAAAAAAGGGAGAAGCCCCATGGACTAAAGTAGAAACAGATTTAATGAAATAACAAAACTAATACAACAACGAACATAAAGCATACAAGGTTCTACTCAGCCTGGTCCTTGGGAGCAGCAGCAGGAGCAGAAGGACAAGAAGGAAGAGCCCCAGCAAGAGAAATTCTGCCCTCGTTGAACTCCCTCCTTTTATAATGAGCATGATTAATTGGTATGGGATACACCTGTGAGTCAGGTTGGGTCAGCTGCCTTGATTGGATCTCCCAGCTGACTTGGAGCTACTCATGGCCTGCCTGCATGGCTGGCCCATGGGTCTGTGCCTGGGAAACTAGGGCAATGTTGAATTCCACGATTCAGGGATGTCTCTAGCATAAAAGAAATACATGACCACATCCAGTATTAGCCTTAAGATATGTTGCAAACATTCCCCTTTCTTTTCTCTCTGAACCTCCTCCATTGGCTCGATATTTCTGCAAAGAGGCTTTGTTCTATTTATGTTGCTAGAAATAGTAAGGTTTTTAAAAAATCAGTACTGATGTAACATCTCCATTCACCTCTACATTTTGCTCTCTTTCTGAACATTAGTTTATTGCTAATATTGATAATAAAGCACTGGTATTTTCCGTAACTTTCAGCTTCACATTTTGAGGCAGAACTTTGCCAGATAAGATTTGTTTTTTTCACATTACACTAGCAAATACTTTACAGCTTTCCTTTAGATTTCTGCATTTAGTCTGAGCTGTAACAAAAGTATGTGTGAAACATGGGAACATAGTCCATAAGCATTTATGTGCTTAACAGACTAAAAAAAAGTCAGGCAACAGCTCCTTTTCACATTGCTCTACCCAAATTTCCAAGCTAGCTGCATTATCAAGAATCAAAGATTTCACTGTAGTTAACTCTGCTTTTCACAAACTTTCAATATCATCCACCCTGTCAAAGACAGCAACTTTTATTTTTCATTGAATTTCATTATGCTGAATACATAACTTGATAAAATGCCAATATTATGCTCAAGTTTGGCTGCAGTACAGTGCAATTATTTTCGTAAAGGAAGTACAGACTGAATTCCCTTCATTTTAGTACAAAGACATGCACATGCCGTGCACATGAGGAGACAATCTATTGGACTCAGGGGATGTCGGAGCAAATCTGAAAGGACTCATTCAGTATGAAGATGAGTATTAACTTCCCTGTCCCAGACCCTCTAAGATTTCTCCATGAATTAGATCAATTGTTGAAAAAGAGAGTATCTTGTAAAGACCACGTTCTCTCACAATGGTCATGGACATACTTTTTTCTATTGACAGATACAATAGATATCTATTTTTACTTATATGTAATGGTAAAGATATTTTCTTGCCTTCTTTTTATTGTAAAACTCACACACAGTGCAGCTGTAAAGTACAATGGTTTTTTTGATTATGATTTTAGAACATGTATCCCTCAAGGATGGCAAAATTATGCCATTCTTTGAAACCCATTTTCAGCTACAGTATCCCATATTGATACTTTATTCGTTTTTGTTTTTTTTTCCTTCCAATTTAAAGGAAACTAACCACTGAATCCAAATGGTAAGATGATAAGTAATGAGAGAAAGATATTTGTGGAGTGAAACAAAATCTGAGGACTTAAAGCAGCAGGAGTACCAAACTATCATGCAGGCAGCCTGTAAGTAAATTAACAGAGTCAGAGTGAAATTCAACCTCAGAGGTCCCAAACCCATTGCTTTTCATCCTAACAAACATTTCTTCTGCAAAACTAAAATGATTGTTACATGGTATGAAAAAATCCTGGCTGTGTTATTTGACAGTGGATATGAAAGACCATTATGCATACACTGGAACTTGAAATAATGTTCCATATGTGCCTCAGTTTCCCTGTGAACCTGAGCACATTTTCTGGATGGCTGCATAATCAGAGAGTTTGGCATATGATGGATCTGAGTGCAAGCCTGTGAAACAGCAGAGCTATGCAAGGACAACTGACCACCAATGGGACTCAACTCCTTAATGTACCAAGATAAAAACCCATTTTTGAGACTGACTGTGTCTTAATTAAAATGTGTAGTGATGAGGTGGGGGACAATGTCTAGAGAAACATAGACTAGATTGGTTCATTCAGCTCTGTGGGACATAAACTGAGTGCTGTTTTATGTAATGCTAGAGAAGAAAAGAACTACTGAAGTTATATGAGAATTATGTTAACAGCAGAGGAATATTTAAAAAGCCAAAACGTGCTCTGCATAACTTCAGGCTGGAAATCAGAAGGAAGTTTCTTACCATTTGAGCAGCAAGGGTATAGAACAGTCCCTCAATCAGTGTTGTGCCAGGCAAAAATATAGACCCTTAATTGGTTTCAAGACTCATAAACTGATCAATTATAAAAGAACGTTGCTTACAATAGCCTGGTTCCAGCACCCTGCTCCTATTACAGCTCTAGGCTCCTTTGGGAGTATATTAGCAAGAATCAGCAGTGTTAGAAGTGCCGTTGTTGTACCTGCAGCCAAACCTCCTGCAGGAGAACCAGAGCTAGTATCAAAACTACCTGGGCTGGTACACATCTCCTCATATCTGATTGCCTGTCTCAGAAACCACAGAATAAAACAAATGTGGAAGCCTTGATCCCAGTTCTGTTTGTTTTCAGAGTAATTATCATTGTTGGCAACTCTGGCAGAGAAGGAATGACTCAGAGTGAATCAATGTGTTCACAAGCAAAAGCAGTGTTAACAGCTAAAACAGGACACAGCTACAGTTGCATAAGCATATCTATACTACAATCATAATAGAGGAGCCTATCATACACAAACTGCTTCTTTTTCCCTTGCTTCCATATTTTCTTTCAGTACTTGCAACATGAGGAATCGCATCTAGATTGTTGCTAACAACAGAATTTTTCAGAAATTGTCATTCTTGTGGTCTCAAATATTGCAGTTTCACTTAAGCCAAAATTTTGGGTTTCAAAGATGCTTTTAAACAGCAAAGTTTGAAATCCTGGACTGCGCAATCAATCCTGACTAGAAAGAAAATCTCTGGTTTTCTGTAGGGAAATAACAATTGATAAAAAACTTTTGTTTTGTGTAAAAACTTACAATCTCCTTTACAGTGTGATAAAAAAAAATCATGTTTTGAAATCATTACATTAATTTTCAAATCAAATTCTTCTCTGGTCAGCTATGTGACAAGGTCAAATTCACCTGCCATTGATATGCACAATGCATACCAAACCTGAAATACTATTATATTAAAAACTTCGAAGAGTAAGTATGTATTACTCTGTTTTAAATAGATGTAGGCTGCAGGTGATGTTAACACCAGTTTTGTACTGAGACAAATTGGGATTTATAAACGTCGAGAATTAAAAAAAAACAACCTCACGTATCAGGATATGAACTGAAACATCCCAGGTCCAGAAAAAAAAGTTCACATAACTGTGGCCATGACTTGTGATTAGAATACAATCCAGTCTAATTTACTGGCCCCTGCCCTTAGAGCAGTCCACATCATTAATTAGCTGCTTAGTGTAAAACAGAGAAAAAAAATCCCAAAATCTTGGGATGCTCCGATTCTGTGGAGTTTTTTGCACTGTGGCAGAGTTCAATCAGGGGAAAAAAACATGTCTCAGAATAACAGTGTATAGCTTGTGGGAACAGTACTCTAATTCAAGGTGGAACAGGAGCTGGAACTCCCCTAGGCTCAGGAAGATCTCACACTAGGTCGACTTTCTAGTCTTGCCCCTTGGCTATGAAAAGGAGGGTTATCATCAGTCACATGACACTTGAAAGTAATGGCTGGAACCAAGGCTAAAAAACAAGATAGATCTGGGCTATTAGAGCATTGCTGTGTCTGAAAGGACCTTAAAATCAAAAGTAATGTGCAACGGACTCGAGGCACTGAGCAAGTTGTCTGAAAAGAACAGTTAAGGATTTAAATAGAATTTATGTGACTAGTTCTACTTTAGATCAACTCCCTTATCCTCGGGTTTTATTATCTAACTCTTATGTGCCCTGTGGTACTCACTAAAAATATAAAATGCCTGGTCTGCCCTGGATTTTTTTCAGATCTTTGTTAGCTGCTAAATTCCAGCACACTCTTTTCCATCCTTGGTAAGAGAAATCTTAAGCAAAACTGGGGTAGCAGAGCTATGTCTAAAATAACTGTGAATGTTAAGGCTATTTAGCCTCATAGCCCACAGGAAACAAAGGAAATTTACAGTGAGCTACTCTCCGCTTGATGGCACACATTGAATATTTACCAAGTAAAGCACAATTTTAATGAAAGGCCATTTTCAGAGCTACTGTTTAATATTTAACATGCAGCCGTGGGTGCATAATTTGTCAAGTTAAAGCCTTAAATATCTTTATCTCCTCTAGCTCTCCACACCAATATTGAGGGTTAGAATGAGATAATGCTTTTTGCTTGTTTGTTTGTTTTGGCAAACAGATTCTAAGACACTAATTGCTTGCAAACAAGGAGAAAGTCACACCCAAATAAAATGTTGAATTAATTGTCACCAGGTAGTTGTTAAAAAAATCCCTACCAATAGGAAAAACATTTCATTACTGAATGGTGTATGCAGACTACGTATATTCACAGTGATGCAACAATAAAAACATCCTTATATAGTGCTAATACCTGCCTGAAATCTTGTGGTGACACTATTCACACGGATTCATTTTCTAAAGATGCCATAGAAGACTGGAAAATGGCTCTGCCACCAAATCAATCCAAAGGATTTAAGGGAAGTTCTTCACATAATATGAAGAATCCTACAGACTAAATGCCAGCATTGGGTACTAACTGCAAGAGTTCATGACCACCATGAACTCCTTTCTGATCATTTTGAGTGAAGTTTTGAGTTTACTCAAATCCTTGCTGGAAAATAGCAGAATTGTTTTTTCTAAGTGCTTGTGACTTTCATGTATTAAGATTTTGGACTCAAACTGACAGCTTGTGTGCAAATCTTTTCTTCGTTTAGGTCTTTGCATAGGAGACCACGTGCACTGCAGGCTGTTTTGTTCAAATGACATGCAAAATACCTGGCTGTACACCAGATAAATATCTGTAGAACATAAAGAAACTGGAATTTGTATGCAGGTCAACTCAAACCTTCATCTGCAAGGCAAAGGAACTGTGTTTAATTCATCTCTGGAAATGGTCTTCACATGAAGAGATGACACTTTGTGCCTTCTCCATCTCTGTTCTATGGCTTCATTGTTGTTACCACACAAAACATCTGAATATTTCCAGCGTAGATTAAAACAAATGAGTTCTGAATTCAAGGAGCCCTAGAAGTCTTCTTGTTTCTGAGAAAAATTGCACAAGACACTCACTATCACCTCATCCATGCAGTAAGGATGTCCAGTATTCCCTTCATTTTGACTTATAGCTGAACTATAAGAAAGAAAAGAATAGTCATTCCTCCCCAGGTTAATGGGACAGAAACCCCTGTTAACAGAGAATTTTTGGTAGAATTTAAATATGCTTATTAGTTGATTTTGCTAGTGGAAAAAAAGTTGCAGAACTAGAAAATGGAAGGAAGACTCATTTCATATATTTGTATTTTTCTATAGCACAGCTTTGTTTCCTATAATAGCAGAGAGAGTTTCCAGCAGACCATTGAGTATATCCCTGGCTGTCCAGAAAATTCAAGCAACTTTTTTGACACAAAGACTTATTGGCAAAAAAATTAATATGAAACATGCTTTATTTTATTAGCATGGTAAATTCTTCATTACATGAAACAGAAGCCCTATCTTTGCAATCAGCTCTTCATCATCTGGCAGCAACTTGCGGTGTAAATTTTATAGCATAATTCATTCACTTTTGGATACAGACACTTTTTAATATTCAAGGGTGCATCCACGTATTTAGTTCATGCCAGGAATGCACCTTTAAAGTAAATCTCCTGATTGTTCCTACTTGCTGACTGTTTATATATTATGAAAGAGTCTTAGAGTACATGAATGGGTTCCTTCTGGATAAAATGAAAGCTGAAGATGGACCCTAGAAACCACCTAATGGGTTCTGACCACAACAAGTGGCTGTTCACTCCACAGGATCTTGTCTGAAACAAAACTCCTTGGGAATTGTGTAGTATGGACATTAAGGGCTTGATGCCAACCAGCCCTAGTAGGCCATGTGATTAGCTAATACAAGTGTAGTCTAAGTGCATCCCTGTAAAGTGCCACCAGCACCCACAGTCCCACTAAGATGTTTTTGACATATCCAGAAACAGAACTTCAGTTGCAACAAGAAATTTAGTACCAAAGCATTCAGGTCCCAGAAAGCACAGATTTCTCACAGGCTTGGCAGCAGCTGGGCACTGAATGGCACAAACAAGAAAAACGTTTTAGGTACTTAAGCCACTGTGGGGTCACCAGTGTTCCCAACAAGTTACAGCTGGCCAGGGTTACAGTTCTCTCAGGTTTTTTTGTTTGAACAGCCCCCAGCTATCTCTGTGCATCATAAAAGAAGTCTCAGCACTTAAAAAAAGGTTTTTCCTCCTGCAGTGGACAAGCACCAAAATGAACTACAGAGCTCCTGTGCTTTGACTCAAAAAACCCCCTCAGTGTGTAAGTATGTGACCCTGCATCACTGCAAGGAGCTGTTATTTGTGATACCGGAGGTGTGCATTAGCACACCACTGTGCCCAGACCAGTTAATCCAGATTCTCAGAAGAGAATGACTTTCTTGATGTTTCTTTATTATAATGCTACCAAACTTTGCTGTACAGTGGACAACCTACTCTGTAGCTACATTGTCAGTCTTCTTTACAGTTGTAGTTCTCTGTACACCCTCGCTGAATCAATTCCTAGTAAATTCAGAATAAATCAAAACACATATATATTTTTAATCTACTTCCTAGGTCAGTTGACCACTTCCCATGAAAATCAGAGAGTGCTTTCTGTAGTCTTCAAGGGAATTTTATCAAGACCTGTGAACTGCCACCTTCTTACCACAAAATCTGTTCCTTCCATGTATTTTAGACTTTGAATTTTATTAATGACTTCAATTTAAAAAAAAAGGAGAAGAATCCCAGATATTTCTTGCACCTTGTTTTCACTTGTAACTCTGGCAACCTGGCATCAAAGTAACAATAGGGACACTTAAAAAATGCTAAGGTTTCTCTTCATTATAGGAATACAAATATGAAGCTCTTTTTCAGTAATGCAGTTTCCACAGTGACCACACAATATCATCTGTTGTTTGTCATATGGTGGTATAAGACACCCACTTTTTCTTGCTGATGTCGAAACAATAAACCAAAAGCAAGAAATCTTGGCATTCATGGCTACATATTGTTAAATATAGATATGAAAATAGATATCACTCACAAGTTTGTTAAATATAATCCTTTGATGCACTGACAGAGAAATGTCATAGATAGATAAATAGCCTGATCATCAAAGTTAATATATACGCCTTCTGCTATGTGCTTCCATAAGAATGTTAGCGTACTAGGTATAGTCCTATATATCCTATTTCCAAAGCTTGTCCTATGGGAAGATGATCACTAAAATTCTGGCAGTGCTGAACAACCTCAGGCAGAAGGAGAACAAACTGATCCACCCTGTCCCAAACAGTCACTGATCAGCTCCATCTCCCCAAAGATACCACATGTATTTCACTAAATTTCTCTGTAGATCTAACCTCAACTTCATTTTCTGTAAATAAAATCATATATCTTCCCTTAATCAAATGAAAACAAATGTTAGCGTGGGTTAAATCTGCTTAATTTGTTTCCACACAGGCTGGTAATATTTTATTTATGCTTTTAGCCATTCCAACTTATTACCGGCCTCTCTCTCACTGGGAGCTGTTATCCAGGGTTTGGGGGTTTTTTTGAATAAAGCTCTAGCCAGTACCATTAATTTATACATTAAAAGTCAATTTGCTGTCTGTGACTAACAGTTTTGCTAGACTGAAAACATTACGTTTTAACTAACAAATGCTCATGGGATTCATATTTCCAGGTATATTTGATTAACAACTGGAAGCATAAAGTAAGTCTCATACCTAATCCTTGCTTCACAGGAACCTTATTTACATAGGAGCAGACAGTGTCAGTCTAACATGAAACAGTTGACAGCCATTGCTAGGGGGCTGGATTTAGCCTAAACTTTCTTTGACTCAGTGCCTTGCATTGTACTTTCAACAATGCTCCAGGAGTGGAGCAGTGTCACAAAGTCTGGTTGCAAACCAGGCAATTTTACGTCCTTGCCTCTGAAGAGGCATACTGTTTGCTTTTGGATCTGTTATCTGCTGGGTTAGAGGGGGCAGTTAAGTCCAAAAATAACTGTGTGGAAATTATAATGCTATGTTGCTCTGCCAGCTACTTCTATTATTATGTCTAATTATCGTGAGAACGTTTCCTCAGCTCTCACCAGTAATTTTTTCACTTAAATAAGTTGTCATAATAGCTGCCATCAAAGCTCTTCTTTGATTCAACTATAGTTATTTTAAATTCCCTAAATGACACTTGGAACTTTCTTGAGACAAGTTTTACAGTGACATATCTACTGCACAACTCTGACAAAATCAGAGCAAAACCTGATGCCTTGAGTCATTTTTTTTGCTGAAACTGATTGTATTGAAATGCTTTATGCCGTGGATAGGGTAGGAAATTCAAGTTTTATAGCTAGTCTGAGATGTGAAATGCATTTGTCTTGACATGTAATTATTTAATTGCTACTAGTGTATTTTCTGTATTGAATATTACCCTGACTTTTCAAGTTCCTTGTATGATAAAGCAAAAGTTATGAAATAATGGATAAGTGCATCAGATAAAATGTAGGTGTAATTTATGGATGCTCTGTGCTTTTAAATAAAGAATATTTTCTTTCACCTATTGAATTCTGTTAATGAGACAGTACCATTCAAATGGATTATAAATATTTTCCATATGTGCCCCAATGAATCATAGTATTAAACTTTTTCTCTTTATATACATCCACGAATTTCATTCCATGCATAACAAATTAGTTATTTTTTATGTTCTATTAATAATTCATTTGATATGTTCACCTCCTAATATAAAGCTCTATGAATTTACACATACATAGTTAAACGTCATCATGAAGTCCTAGCACTAAACAATAGAAAACATTAGACACAAAGATTTCCATGGATATTAGCTAGTTAAATCTGAGTCGTGGTAAACTGTTTCATTTACATTACTGTTTTAATGTAATATAGAATCTTTAATCTTGGACATATGAATACTAAATGCTTGTAGCATGTGAACAGCAAAACTGTAGTAAAGTTTTGGTTGAGGCTAAGTAGATGCCACATGAAGACTTTAAGTGTTCAAGTCAGATAAATAAATTGGATTTCATTCCTGAACCAAACTTACCTTTAAGAAGAACCTGCTTTCTATTAATACTATTCACCTATTCCTATTTTGGTAAAATAAATGTATTTCATCACCTAATTCATATACCAGCAGACTTTTGAAATACTCAGCTGATTTCTAATTAGTTGTGGCTAGTCTAAGTTGATTTCTAACGGAAGACAATAGCCCTATGGAACTTAGGAGCTTGGTTTGAAAAAATCCAAGTTCCAGCAAGAATCCGGAGAAAATTTAAGAAAACTTCTCATTGGATTTTCCATAAAAATTGAAAACAGCTATACAAATATCTGATATCCTCCAGTGTTACCAGCAGGCTCGAGCTTCTCTGGTGACACGATATCTCTGAACTTGCCTAAATAGCTCAGCAAGTCAATTACATGGCTGGCACTTTATCTTCCATTCTTGTACCTGTACGGATTATCCCCTAAAAACAAAGCTCTCCAGGAGTTTACAGAATTAAATAGTTCTTAACAGAATTGAGTCTTGATACTTAATTAAGAAATAGATTGGCGCAAAAGCAGCAAATGAGACATATTATGCATCAGCTCCAAAAGAGGCTTTGAGATTTTACTTCAAAAATTAGGTATTTTTAATTCTGAATGATTGAAATTTAATTTCCCAGACTATTGCTAATATTAAGAAAGATAACACCAGACAATAATATATTCTTTGTGTTGCAGTGCACTGTTGGTGTAGGAGAAAGAGTGTCCCACCTCCAGTGTTTCCAGGAAGACAAAACAGTCATACTGGGCCCCTTGTCCCTGTGTCCTGGTTGTAGATTCTTACTCTGCTAGCTAGTCCTCAAGTTTTGGGATGTAATAACCAATTAGCTACAAAATATGACAGCTGCCCTGTAGAAGTAGTAAGTTTTTATATTCCCATAGTTTCTTTTCAGCCATGTCTGTAAGAATTGTTTAAGCTTGACACTCCAGAAACAACCTAAAAGGCAGTTCCTCTACCACGTTTTTATAATCAATTGTATATTTGTATATTTTCTCATCTTATGTCATCAGCAAGGCCTTATGTCACTCTCTGACTATGTATTACTACATAAGCTTTCTTTAAAATGCTGTACTAAACAAAATCTTAAGAAAGCTTCTGGATAGACTCACTTGATCTGTCAAAAGGACTAAGAAAGTTTACTTAGCACTTTATCAGATTATGAATATTTTTATGTGGGTTAAATGCTACTTCTATTGTATATAATCTTGTCATATTTGAATAGCTGCAAGTGAAAAAGCCAGTTGTACTCAAGATACAATGTCTGCAAACTTTGAATGAAACATTTATGCAATTCAAGCAAAAGTGGAAATTGACTATTGCATTTCAGTGCCTTGCATGGTGATTTTTCTTTTTTTAGACAAATTATACTTTCGTAACTTCTCGTAATCCAGTGCACAAGCAGCATGTGAGATGAAATTTTTTTTTTGGAATTATTTTCAGGTTTGCTCCATTGCAGACGTTAACAAAGGACCAGTGCATGTAGTCATGGCAGCACAGAACTTAGTGTGTACTCACTTACCAGGTAGGTACTGAATTTGTCAGGTGATGTCAACAGGCACTGAATTGCTTGCTGCTATAGCTACCTTTTTTCAGTACCTAATATGGTTAGGTTTGCACTAGCTCAGCTACAGCTCTGTGAGTGGCCAAGGTGTACTGAAGTCAAAGCACCCAAGGTTCATTGTCAGCTGTGATGACTCTCCTGCATGCTCTGATGCTCAAGCAGAAAGTAATCTGCTTTAAATTTATTGAAGACAGACATAGTTCAGCCAGGAATGTCACTCTAGAGGAAAAAAATAAGGACATTGCCCTCCAAAATACAAAATCTCTGGGTACTATTGCAGACCTCTATCTCCCCCCCACCCCCAAATTACTAAAATGACACAAAATTAAATGTTTGGAAACAGTCTCATGAAATACCGTATAGCAATTCAAGTCAAATAACCTCAAAGGAAATGTATTATTTTCATATTCCTGATGAAAAAAAAAAGAAAAAGACATGAAAAGCAGTCTTTCTGAGCACAATTTCAATGTTGTGCTCTCTGGGATTTCTTAAGCAGTATTACACTTAATTGCTCAATAATATTTTAAATTATTTTAAGTTACATTTTTTATGTACCTGATTGAACAGGAATGTGCGCAAAACATGCTTAGACAAATGTTTTTTGCATTTGTCCTTTATAGTAAGACTCTTTCAGTAACTAGTCTGCAGGTGACTCCTCTGTCTTTCTGAGCTGTGTCTGCTTACAGCAGTAAAGAGAAGGGATAGGGAAGAGAAGTGCTGCACTTCAAGGGGACTGAACTTTTATGTTAATGCTTAAAAACTTCCAGTGCACAAGTAAACTCTTACACATAAATTCTAAAATCTTGGCAAAAAGGAACGTTGTTGACCTGATACCAGAAATGAAGCTGGTTTTCCAGGGCCACTGGAGAGGAGTCATTACAACATCAATGATCATTGAGTATGGATTTGAGGAACATCTTATGGTCAGCCATAGCTATCAGTGTAAATAAAGATCAATCAGTAATTAAGCATGGGGTCTTCTGACACAAGACATATTGATAGAAAGCTAAGCATAAACCCCAACTACTCCCCTTGCAACACTAAACTGATAGTAGCAGATTCTGAATTCCTTGCGCAGCCATATCTTATTGTTTATGTTTAGTATATAAGCAAATTACATTAACCATAGAAGTCCTATTTCATAGAAGTCCATGAACAATATTAACAGAAGATCAGTCAATATTTTTTTTTTTTACTTTTCTATCCTTCGAGCCTGCTATGTAATTACTCAATGTAATTAAAGGCTACAAATCACAGAAAAAATGTTCTGAGTGTAGCAGGACAGTCACATTACCACCAATACACTAAAGCGCTTCTCTTGCAGATCTTTAGTAATCTCTAGCAAATTTTCCACAGATATATTAAGTATGGATTGTGTCAAACCCCTTAGTGTGTGCATCCTAGCTAAACTGGGTGACACACCGCAATTGTTCTCAAACTCTGTCATCAGAATCACAGAATCACAGAATGTTAGGGATTGGAAGGGACCTCAAAAGATCATCTAGTCCAATCCCCCTGCCAGAGCAGGAACACCTAGGTCAGGTCACACAGGAACATGTCCAGGCGGGTTTTGAATGTCTCCAGAGAAGGAGACTCCACAACCTCTCTGGGCAGCCTGTGCCAGTGTTCTGTTACCCTCACTGTGAAGAAATTCTTCCTCACATTTATGTGGAACCTCCTATGTTCCAGCTTACACCCATTGCCCCTTGTCCTATCATTGGATGTCACTGAGAAGAGCCTGGCTCCATCCCCATGACACTCACCCTTTACATATTTATAAACATTAATGAGGTCACCCCTCAGTCTCCTCTTCTCCAAGCTAAAGAGACCCAGCTCCCTCAGCCTTTCCTCATAAGGGAGATGTTCCACTCCCTTCATCATCTTTGTGGCTCTACGCTGGACTCTCTCAAGCAGTACCCTGTCCTTCTTGAACTGGGGGGCCCAGAACTGGACACAATACTCCAGATGCGGCCTCACCAGGGCAGAATAGAGGGGAAGGAGAGCCTCTCTTGACCTACTAACCACACCCCTTCTGATACACCCCAGCATCCACTAATAGTAGCCGTGGGCACAGGAATGTACTTGGTGATATTAAAGTGCTCAAAATATACATCTATTACATGGAAATGAGTAAGTACACTGGTTTCTTAACCAGGTGACTTAAAGTGTTTTTTAAAATAAAAAAAAAAGTCATACTATTGACAAGTTCTTTCTTGTAATCAGTGGCAAATACCCTAAAGTGTAGAATAACTGATGCAGTAAAAAAAAACCCAAACAACAACAAAAAAACCCCACGCTGAAGTCTTAAGTACACTTTTATTTTTAGATATTTGTCAAGCATTATGAAGGATTTCAAAAGTTTGACCCTTTGGAGCCCTTTCTATCTACGCAAACTTGTAACCCAGTTTTTCAGTTCACAGAAAACAGCATTTTCCTCCTCGGTTTTACTTGGCTTGAATTTCAATTGGAACTTCTCTTTCTCACAGTGTACTCTAAAATGACAGAGAGAGAGAGAGAGAGAGAGAGAGAAAGAGATCAAGCGTTTTCTTAATGGATGACAGAGTTAGCAGTAGAGGTCTGTGACTTGCTAATTTTCAGTCAGCAACCTCTTCAATAGTGCATATGGTAATTCATCATTATGCTCTTCAAATTCAGAAACATATTTATAATGTACCCTCAGGAAGTTTGCCTTGGCCAATCTGCTAGCCATGCATTAAAAGAGGATTAAGCACAGCAACCTAACCTTTACTGTAAGGACATCCAGCCAGTCCTTGCAGAGGAAGGCAGAGAGGCACCCTGTACTGCAGCAACTCACAAAATCTATTTATCATCAGCTACATGGATTTCAAAACAAACCAGTAAAATGTTCTAAATCTTCTCACTGCCAGATTGGAACATCAAATGAAAAAGCAGACTTTGTATGGTTACTTGAATGTCATTGTGTGCAAAGCTGTGGTTGGTTTATAAACTGAATGACTCTGATGAAATTTAGTGATGTGGTTCATATTTAAAGCTTGCAATCAGAGTATCAAGTAATAAGACAGAGTGAAGGACCTGATGTTACTTTAGCCTAAGTAGTCTGTTTGGGTCTGAGACAAAGTGGAACATCTCTTAAAAAAAAAAGGCAAAATAGAGGAAAACCAACTTGCAGCTCTGGACAAGCTCCAAAAAATATGGCTTGAATATATATCCCAGGAAAGAAGGATTTGACTGAATCTTCACTGAACACCAGTCTTCTCTCTTCAACTGTGAGAGAGAATTGAACCAATCTGTTTCTATTTTCTAGCATTGCTCTGGTTATCATGTACTTCCAGCACGGTAGCTACAGCACTATTAAAATCCAGCTTACTTTATCTTTCTCATTATAACTGTAAATGGGCTTGGACTATCAGTTAGCTATTAACCTACAGGAAATGCTCTCTGACTTGATCATTGCTGTATGAAATCTATAATGCAGACAACTGATTATGCCTGTACATCAGTACCAATTGTGGTTATGACCTTTTTAATTTACCTAGGAAACAGTAATATAAAAATCTTGACAGGTACTATAGTCTCTATTTCCCCAGCTGCTGTCAGCCAGTCTGATAAGAGTAACACTGCAGTTCACTAGAGTAGGAGCCACATTGATGCTTACGCGTAAGCACATAAGACAGAAAGCTGGTCCTGTGGGAAGATGTGTGCTGTACTCAGAGCAGGATTTTAGTGTGTGTTTATCTTTGAATACAAGAGCAACCTCATTATTTCTGTGAGCTGACTCAGATGTTTAATATCAAGTATATGTTAACCAAGTTGGCAGAACTGAAACCATAATGCTATGCACTTTGCAAGGCTGAGCCCAAAGGGCTTTTCTTCTCAAAAAACAATGTTTACTGATCATACTGCAAGGTCAGGCACTCATTACTTTTACATGCTTAGTATCAGTCAGCTGCACAAAATATATAAAAAAGCGTTCAGAATAATGCTTCACACTGAGAATATTTAATAATTTGTTGAAAAAGACTAGGTAGAAGTACTAAAAACTTTGAGCCAAATTATATCATTATAAGTTTACATACAGCTTCCAATGACTTCATATCTGCTGACTGCAGGGTAGCCACATGCTTCTGTCTGAAAGCAGAATTTGGCTTTATGACAACTTAAAAACAGAAAGAAGCCTTTCAAACCAGTTGGTGGATAAATGCATTGTACCAAAGGCCTTTGTATTTCAACCAAAATGAATCACCATGCTTTCTGTTTAGACAACACTTTTTCAAATCAAGTCAGCCTTAAGAAAACCACAACATCATATATTTGTATTAAAATATTTTTTTTTCCAAATTACAATAATCCTAAACAACCATGACCTACACAGCTATTTACAGCTAAATAGGGATTACTTATACTTATATGACACTTTACTAATTCATCTTTACATTCTGATAGCAGGAAGCCTGTTAGTGAAATTCAGACACTATAGCAACGGTTTAAAGGTTTTATATAGAAAACACATACAGATGGGATGAACTAACTCGGATGATCACACCTGATTATAAACTACATTATTTACCCTCATTAGTATGATTATACACAAACTAATAACTGAAGAAGGTCATCAGACTACAGGTTTGAGCAATGGCTGATCAACTTCCATAGCTGTAAATGTTACCAAACTCCCTGGTGTGATTTGGATCTCTTCCAACTAACCTTTTCCCAAACAGTGTAGTTGGCACTGTGGGCCAGGGTCTGTTCCCAGTGATCAGTCTGCATGTGATCACCTTCTGAGGATAAGAGAGTTCAGATGCATGGACATGGCAATGCATGTCTCAGGGACAGAGAAAACTCCATGGTCCATTAAAAATCACAGAAATACAGAATAATTTCAGTTTGAAGGGACCTCTGGTGGTTACCTGGTCCAACTCCCTGCTCAAAGTAGGGCTAACTTCAGTTAGATCATTGCTTAAGGGCCCTATTCACTTGAGTTTTGAATATCACCAAAGATGAAGGCTCTGTAACATCTCTGGACAACCTGCTGCAGTGTTTGATCACTCTCACTATAAAGATTTTTTTCCTTTCATTAGTCAGAATTTCCTTCAACGCAGTTTGTGTCTACTATCTTGCCTCCTTTTGCTGCAGACATGGTGAAGATTCTGGCTCCATCTTTTCTATAACCTTCCATGAAATAGCAAAGACACCACTGAGACCCTTCTGAGCCTCCTCTTCTCTAAACTGAACAAATCCAGATCTTTCAGCTTCTCCTCATGCATTATCTGCTCCAGCCTGCCACACATTCTACTGGTTTTCCTCTGGATTCACTCCAGTTTGTCAACGGCTTTGGAAGCACAAAAGTGGTCAGGTTGACTCCAGCATAAAAATTGTTCCCTCAGCTTGGTGTTATTTGTTAACTTCCTGAGTGTGCTTTCCATGCTTTTTTGGGAGCAGCAAGGGTTAATGGTCCCCATGAGATACTGCTTTGGCAATTCCTCTGAAAAACCTTCAGTCTGGGCCTGTGACAAGCATCAGACTTCTTCAGATTACTAGTGTAGGGGTAAATTGACTCATGTAACTGGAGTAGCACATATTCAAGATAATGATCTATATTAATTGCGCCTACAAAATATTGTTCAGGATATCCCAGCTGTTTTACATAGAGCCATGATGGCACTAGATGGGATACTAGAAGCAATATAGCAATGTTTCCACTGAACCTAATCCAACTGGCATTTTAATGCAAAAATCCTATGATGAAAAGAATTACGTATTAATAAAAGCAGAAATCTTCACTAATTTGGTTTTATTACTCCCAGTATTCAAGCTCCTCCATTTATACATAACTCTGGCAATTCTGCATTGTACTGCAATGTGCAGTATAGACATAGTCTTCAGCTGAGCCAACTCTATTCACTGTGACTAGAGCCTGAAGAGCTTCCTTCTACCAGATGGCATAGTTTTGGCTCATGACAGAAATGTACAGCTAGTCTTTAATGCAATTAAAAAAAATGCATTTTTCTTCCATTTTGAATTCTGCTTACTACCTGTTTTTTCAGTGCAGACAGTACTTCTGACAGCCCACTTTATAATTAATCCTGACATCTTTGATGGTCTGTTTCAACATGGAGAAATGGTGTTTTCTTGCTAAACTGGCATTTCACATACCACTGAGTTCAGAACAAAGGTGGTTTTGCTGTGTTGCTTGAATGCTAAGCTTAGAGCAAGAGATGACAAGGTGAATGTAAGCCTTTGATTAGATGGATCCATTTTTAAGATGTAATTGATATATATCAGGTTCTTCCAAAAAAAAAAAAAGGTCCTGTTCTGTTAAAATCCTCAGAATTTCCAAGAACAATGCATTAAAAGGATAAGTACCTACTGCTATTGATAAGTTAACATTGCATGCTACTTTACCCATACCTGGAGCATGTAATTTTGTTTCAAGCTGACAAAAATCAACCTCAGGACCTTTACCACAGGTGAGGCAGTAAGTAACCTGAAACTTGGAGACTTTATTTGTTCCCTCTTCTAATTCTGCATGCCCTCTACATGATGACAACAGAACCATGTAGGATATGGCTACCTGTACTTGCTTGGGATAGAGGACCAAGTAAGATGCAGAACCTGTTCCCTTGGCCAAGGACGATTCAACACTAGCTGAACTGTCAGTTATGAGCTTTAAAGCTTCTGTGATCTATCACGTAATACAAAAGGAATATTATATCATCTGTCTCACAACATGTCTCATTAAGTTATTTTATAATCTTTTTCCCACAGCCTTGCTGGAGTAGTCATAGCAGTTCGGTTGGTTTAATAGAGGTTTAATTTTATTCCTTCGGAGCCATGCTGGTTTGTTGATTTTGTATTGTAATTGGTTAAGGTAGGTGTTGGGATTCAGCTTTAAGTACAATTATGTTTCATTTAAATTATACTGAAGTAAGGCTTATCATCGTGGAGCTAGTAGGATCAGCTTTATTACAGAAACTTAGTGCCTTTATAAAAGTTAGGAAATCTAATAGCTTGTGTGAAAAGTATAACATTCCTGAATAGTTTTAAAGATCATCCTCCATCTATTTTATATTTTAGTGCAAAATTTGTACATGCACAAATTCTGCATCTCAACAATGGTGTATCTGGTGTATCTGCCTTGAAACTGTAACAAAGCTTTTTGATCTGTTTACTGAATATTATGTCACAGCATGAACACCAAGTCCATCCTTAAGTTTTAAGTACAAATGGGATAGTGCTAAGTTCAAGCCTCTGATAATCATTAAAAAAATCTGCATATTCTGATCATTACTGTCCTGTCTTTTATCAGTAAGACATATCACCATACAGCACTTTTAAGCAGATCTGCTGAAAGCAAACACGCATGGGCATGTCCACTTTCACTGCATTGTACAAATTTAGTTTTGTATATAGGGGTTTTTGGGGACTTTTTGAGATATTTTCTCATAGTGAAGATTTACAGCAACTAGCAGACTGAAAGAGCTACGTACAGATAGAGACTCCAGAAAAAGATCTTGCTGCAAATATTTTTGTAACTTTCTGAGATGCATGTCTCATGCTGGTGGCCCAATGTACACCACCCACACTTCAGCACTTCTCATGTGCAAGGGTGTGGGACAGAGAAAGGTTATCCTTTCTTCACTCTGCCCATTTTGAGGAACTGACATCTTGTCTGTGAAGTTGTAAAGAGCAGGAGCTTTTCACTACTATGAGATACTGGATACTTTAGTTTGCTGAAACAGGGTTCATTTATAACCTGGGATAAACAAATTAGATAATTTTCTATATGTAAACACACACACACATTTATAAATTTACTTCTACACATAAATAAGAAAACTGTTTAAACTCCTGGGTGTCTTCTTTGGTTTGCAAGACCAAAGGATTATTGAAGCAAGTCATTTTGACTTTACTGACCCTGTAGCACTGTACAAAGCAAGGGAAACAGTTCCTAAATTTGCATGTTGCTTTTGATTTACTGCTGAGAAGTAAAGATGAGAAAATTTTGCTTGGCTCCTGTTCTCTCATGAGTTAGTTGCCATACAAAGCTAAGGTCTGATTTTGAGAGTAAATACCTCTGCAAAACACTTGCCCAATGGATCTGTGTACATAGACTGAGTCACACTATGGATGATCAACACTGAAACTGTATGTTGTAACTGCAACAGATCCTTCAAGTGATATTTACTGAATGATGATTTGAGTGCACTACAGCATAAAAAGGAATACTATATGTGTCCTGCCACTGCATCCAAGAAGGGATACAAAAGCCTGGCTTTAGTATGGTGAGGATGGGAAGCTATGACGGAGTTGTTTTCCATTCTCATTACAATAATTGTCATTCACAATCTACCATTTTCTATTCCTGTCAGAAACCTTGCAGGAAAGATTTTCTGTTTAAAATCAAGATGCCCAGAACCCTCCACTCTCTCTAACGTTTGTGTGAGAGGTACACAGTATTTCAGAGAGCTTAGCCCAATGCTTCCCATACTCTCTAAAAGACTGCAGAAGGATGAAGCAATATGTTCTTTCTGTTCTTCAATTTTGCTCAGTTGGCTTATCTTGCTTTCTATTATGGGCTGAAAAAAACTGTCTGAGAGACACATAATAATCTAGCTGTTCAAAATTAGGTGCTTTAAAAAAAAATTATATAGAGAGCCTATATATAGGTATATACACATACTATAATGATATACTGTTTCTGAACACTTGAGAAAAAACCCATTTGGAAACAGATTTGCATATGTATTTCTGAAGTGCGAAAGGCTAGAAACCTTAATTATATTTAGCATATATCATGCAAAAAAAAAAACTCCAAAGATTATATTGACAACGTTTTTGATCATCTTATGCATTGCTAGTTACACAGTCAAACCTTATCTTCCAGATGGTTTCTGAAAACTAGTATATTACATGATTTTGAAGTGCTCAAACATGGTAAAAGACACTGCAGAGCACTAAAGACAGGGAAGGAAATAAAAACTCAAAAAGCTACCAAGAGAAATAGAGAGAACAAAAGAGAAAGACAGAACAGGCTCAAATCCAGCTTGAAATACATTCATTTCATCTGACAATGTTAGGAAATAATCAGAAATAAGAATTTAAGGTGGTCAATAAAGGAAACCAGTAGCTAAAAGGCTTATTCTAATGTACTACAACCCAGAAATTTACCCTAATCTTTCTCTTACACTACAAAGTCTTCCCCATTAAATAAATTGCTCAGTGTATTTTCCATAATAAATCTGTGTGCTTAATTTTAAATTGCATGGAGAATTTTCTCTAAAGCAGATAGCTCTTGAGTGGAGATTTCATAGTAATTTGCTAAAATTTCATGGACTGTTTTCCCTAGTTCTGTGAACCCCGATGAAAGTCAGAAGGCCAAAAATGGGCTTTTTCAATAAATACTCCTATTTCAATTTTTATCACAGGCTTACTGTTCTGCGATTTCTAGACTTCTCTTTATTATGCAGCTTTATTCTACAAGGTTCTACTTGTACATATATTACACTTTGTTACAACAACTGCTTCCTGTAATTATGGCAAATGACTTTTGCAATATCTTTTGAATGTGTACCAAGCTGCTGAACTTCTGTGTGTTAATCCATAGCAGGAAAGCATGAACATTCTTGTCAGGTCTTCAGACTGAAGCAAACATTACCAAAATAAACAAAACACATGTTCACAATTAATTAGTTTAACCAGGGCACTTTTGTTTCTCATGAATAGAAATTTGAATGAATACAAAGCAAAATAATTTAATTATAAATATACTTGCAGTTGAACATAATGGTGCCATCAATTTTTTAGCAGACTCCACATTACAGTCCATGGGGGATCTGTTAAAATATTGATAGCAGGATATGGCCCATTATGAGGACACACAATGTGTTCTATTTTAAACAGAGAATTAATAAAGATTTGTTTGAGGATGTAAGGAGAATATACTGTAAGATTTATTTCAGTATATCACTGGAGCATATAAAGAAATCTAAACTATTGCCTCTCAGTATTTTCTGCCTTGCAATATGCATGTTATTCATAGAAAAGGAAAAAAAACGCCAGGAATGGTGTGAACTTCTATTATGCAATATATTTTTTTCCCCTCTCTTATGTAATAAAATCTAGACTCCCCAAATGGACCAGATTAATCAAGGAACTGGAATTTTTTTTCTTTCTTTTCTGCTTTTATCTTATCCAGGTTTACCAGAGTGGCAAAAGATGTTTGAGGGAAGGAAATAAAAACCTCCATTTTTAACTCAATCTCGTCCAAGCCTTACAGAATGCAAAACAGACACAGATCCTAATATAGTATTTCATACCTTTTGTCTTTTTTCTGATTTTTTAGAAATAATTGAGGTACCTTTCATAAATGTTTTCTAGCTAATACTTTCCAATGCTCAGAAGAGGAGGAGAATATAACACTGGTAGCAACTTAGTCTTTGGAATTTTTATGTGATGCTCTTTTCTCATTTGACATTTTGTTCTCACCCAAAATGTTCATTCCTCCCCCTAATTTATTTCCTCTGCTGGGGAAAGTCAAAGAAGCACAAGTGTAATGAGGAAGCAGAGGGTAATACAGCCTGTCAAGCCAGCATAGTCCTTAGGACCCGACAGTGCACACTGACAATCGCCTTCTGTTTGCTGTACACTGGGTTCATCTGCCATTTTTGGGCAGCCTTAAAACCCGATTTTGGAAACAAGGGAACCTTCTAGACAGGGGTCTTGAAAAGTGATGATCGAATCCTTTATCTCCAGGTTTCACATTTCAAGTAAATTGGAAGCTTATGTAACTTAGTGTTACTTATTTTAGCTAGTACAACAATATATGAAGATAAGTAATGCTAAGACAGCTAGATGACAATGACAAGAGTTTGGCTGAAGCAAGCTTTTGGCTTTCTCTGTTGGCAGAGCTGGGATATCTCCCAGAGCAGTGATCAGGATTTCATAGCTTCCCTCACCCCTAGAAGGGATGGAAATCTGGTGTGTGTGTCGCAGCTGAAAAGTCTCATTTGAAGCTGGGAACAGTTTACATCGGGTCCACTATGGAAGGGCAATTAGACCAAGCTTTTTGTGAGGGAGAAAGTTATATGTGGTCTGGTGTGGCCACATAAAGGAATGGGTAAGAAAATATTTTTTTTCATCTGTCTTAGCCCCTATGCCTGCATCTAAAATGTGAGTAGAGACTACACAACCTCCTTGGACAACCTGGCTGATTGTCCTCATGGAGAAACTGTTCCTTCGTCATGGTTCTGACTATGAAGTTGGCCTCTCATAGGAGGAAAGTGCTAGAAGGCTGGGCATTTTTCATGAAGGCTCCTGGCTTCAGAAAATATATGTAATACTGCATCTTGGATTTACAGAGATGGTATAAAAACTGTATTTCCCCACAGATTTTTTATACACAATTTTATCCTAAGATTGAATATAATCCATCTTGCTGATGGGCAAGAAGATATGTACTATGTATTTTAGCAATAGAAATAATTTGGTTTCTATAAGTTATGACTGCCTGACAGAAGTGCCCTTCCTTGGTTGAAGGGCATTGATTACATTGTTTCTTACATGATTACAACATTTGTTAGAAAAATGTCCCTTGCAACTCTGCATCAGGCAACATGATGGGGATACTGCTTCAAGGTCAGGCCATGTTTGGTAGTGGGGCAGCATGAAATGGGGATTTTATAAGTTTCAGCACTGACACAGGGAAGAACAGATAAAGACTAGCAGAAAGAGGAAGGGTAAATCCTAGAAATCCTTGCCTTCAACTCCTAATGAGATCTATGGGCATTATAGCCTAATGTTTCTGTACTCATCAGCATTCCTACAATCATCAAAATGCAGATCAATTAAAGTAACAATAAATCAGTAAAGAGAAAATGGATATAATGAAGTTTTGATTGCACAAATTTAATTGTTTGCACAAGTTTGCATAAAGGCAACATATCAAATAGACAAAGTAATTAATTTTCAATTTTGCTTTGTAACAAAGCTAATTTCTCTAGCATTGGCAGGCCTTTTTTTCTTAAACAAGATTTAAGGCAAAAAGCTAAAAAGAGGTATTGAATAAACACATATGTACTGTCTAAAAGAAAAATGCCAAGGATTTTTGCTCTTGGGTCTTGAGAGACCCCCTTGCTGGGTCTTAGAGAGAAAGGCCATATACTAAGGCTTGCTACATAAAACTGACAGTTACTTTCTCTGTTATCACACAGTCAAGATTTTTTATTAGAGTTGCCTTAACAACTGTGAAAATACTGCTCTGCTGAAGTGAAATTAGAAACAAAATTTAAAAAGTGAATTGTTGAAGGAAAGTATTGGGGGCAAACGGAGAGAAAGCATCAAGCTTTTGTTTAACAAATGGTCTTTTTAATCAAAGCATATAATAAAAGAGTGTTTAAAAGAGCATAAACTGGGTGCTTATGCTCACAGACAAAGAAAAAAACCACCTCAACAATTACCTTTTTGTTTTGTCTTATAACTTCAATTCCTGACAGCAATAGAAATACACAGAAATCCAATAGCGATGTCAATAGGATGCTCACTATTTAGGCTGCACTATAATGAGGTATAGAGGTTACCTAATTGCAGCTCCAGAGGCATTCCTTCCCTTTCAGGAGAAAGCAGACAGCCTGTGAGCCTCATGTCTGCAGGAATGGCTGCATGACTAACAGGGCATTACAAGTGACTCTTGTCTACAAGAGCAGGCACAGAGATCATGGGTCTCTGACAATCTGTGCTTCTTATTTCAGTAGTTAAAATTTCTAAAACAGAAAAATAATGAATGAATCTTTCATGTGTACCATCCATCTATTCCAGGAGTAGCACTATTGAAGTCAATGAAGAATGGCACTGGCATTCACTAGAATTAAAATGGTGAGAGCAGATACTGAATTTACATGTTGCCTTACGTCTTTGCCTTATCTGCATGTCATGACTGGCCTTGAACTTAACCTTTCAGTACTGTAGGCTAGTCTCTTTTGAATATAACGAGAATGGTAGGTGAGCATGGAACTAGCCCATAGGCAGTAGCCCTTTTTATCTGCCAGAAATTTCATTTTTTCCAAAAGTTCAGTTGAAAGTAAGAAGTTATATGTTCTATGTGCTGTACTTCATGTGTCTGCAATGCCCAGAACAGCTGCCTGGGGGAAGACAACACAAATGAATTGTGTCAAACAGTCTTTGTCGCTTTAAGTATGAAAAGTGAGGCCAGAAAAATGGATGCAAAGTTTAGAAGACCTCAAACTGCAAGAATGGAACAGCTGGTTTTGTTGTGTTGTGTCTTTTTCTTAACAAAAATCTATAAGAAAAACATGGGGGAAATGTTTAATCCAGACCAGATCAGTATATAACGAGACAAACGAAGTGTCTGTCTTTGTTAAGAGTATCCGGCTCTCAAAGTATGATGCAGTGACTACAGATGATTTCTTATGAGATAATTATGTCAATACAGTATGTGCTGACTGAAGAATAGTGCTCACATGTCCTCCCTGTTAGGAGAAGTAAGTGGAGGGAAAGCAGGTGAACATTTCTGAACTGGAGCTTTATAGTCTTCCATGATCTCAGCCAAGGTTAGCATTTAGTTGTGACATGACTCAGTCTGTGCTATAGCTGTAAATACCCACACCTACACATCACATAGGGAATATCAAAGCACTTCACGTATACAACCCATTTAACAAAATACTGAGCAATATGAGCATAAGTGCTTCAAATATGGTTGAAGTAATTACCACTTCATATGATAATAAACTCAAGGACTTATCTACATTAAGGACTGCAGAAGTAAAAATACCTCCTTTGAGAAAGCAAATAAATTCATTGTTCTGTTATCATCCAGGGATAAGAAAGTGAAATAGCTTTAGTCAGTGCCTATGAACCCCTTGTATAAAGCAAGCTACATTCAGTCCTGTGAAATATTCCTTTACATAGAAAAAAATCTCATTCATTATAAACATTACAATGTTCATACTCATCCATAAAAGAAAAGAAAACTTTGCTCCAAGTCTGTGCACGTGAGAGTAGGACACAGTGAATCACCTTTTCGAACACAGAAATTGTGTGGAAATAGTTGTTTCACTTGGAACCCGAGATACAATATGCTGTATGGTGGTACAATACAGTATAGTGCTGTCATGTTGTATCCAACTTTTTAGAAGAAACAATAGAGAAGGGCAATAATCTTTCACCCAAATAAAACAATGAAGTGATGACAGCAAGAAATGACTTGGCAGGACTAGTAAGTGTCTCCTACACTTACAGTTTACTTTTTGCAAAATCTTCAGCAAAGATTCCCCTAATCAACACAGATACCTCATTCCAGATCAAAGGTAGACTTCCCACTGAATGCAAACAAATATTGCCAAAACTGCCCCCTAAGCCCCATATAGGCAGACTAAAAGACTTTCACAGACCAGAATTTCACAAATTTTACAGAGTCAATAGAGGAGATCAAAGAGGAGAACTAAAAATATTCAGAAATATTTCTTCTCCTCCCTCCCTTTCACACTTCCCATTTTCTGTCAGTTCTGTTTAATTTCTCCTTCTTCGGCTTCTAGTAAGTCTGTGTCCTTTTAAATTCAACCAAAGCTCTGATATTCATGCTTTACTTTTTTCTGGTATACTATTGGTAATAAAGATTCTACAGGCCAAAAACTTCCTTCATTTACTGAAAAATAAGCCATGACTCACACATTTGGTAATCAGTAATTTCCATAAAACCTACTATTCTTTTACAGGTAAGACACACAAAGTTTCTTAAATTTCAGAGATTAGGAGGCATGTGCCCTCTAAAAACATTTACAACATTTCACAGTGTTTTGATACTTGATTGTTTTTCTTTTCGCCTGCAATTCTGATTATATCTAAATCTCACTTTTTATTTGAAAACCAGAAGGCAATATGAGTAATTTAAGAAAATTTAACATGTTATTTAAAATTTTTCTTGTTAATATAATAATTATTATAATAATTATTAATTCAAAGCCCTTCTATTAATGCATGGGATACTAAGAGATATTTGATGGCTATACCAATTAACTCTTTCAATTCTCTAGGCTTCAGGGAGGAGCCAAAATTTGGACTTTACAGTAGCCTTGTTAGGTGAAAGAAACTTGCGTTGATCTCCTTCACTGGCAAACTCCTCAAATACTACATTAAACTTCATGTTTGTGAACAGACTTAGTAATGTCAGCGGCTAGCCATTTGAGGCCAAATGCCTTAAAACAACTTGACACTTAAGAGATATCACTTTAAACAGTTACAGAGGGTTCCTCCCAGGTATGTGCTGTATTCATCTCGATGTGTCTTTTGTTAACATTCATAAAAGAGCTTGCCTCACTCTGCTAAGCCGAATACTTTGTGCAGTGCTCTCCGAAACACAGATGTGAACATGACAGGTACAAAAGAGTACTGGCGTGCTAGATGCTAAAGGAAAAAAACATTTTTTTTGCTCATGACTAAAAGCCTTTATCTCTCTTTCAATAGAGTCCTTTTGAAATTGCATAATAAGCTTTCAAATAGGCCCCTTCAATGCTTCAATTCAATTAGTATATTAAATTGTCTGTCTCTCAAAGTAATATATTTCCCATAGAAGAGGATAATTACATTTTTAAATGTACTTTTCTGCTGGATTTATTTTCGTTTAACCAGGAAAAATAATCCAGTCACAAGCACATAATCTATTCCAAAGGAGCATGGGGAAGCATATTCACTGAAACAAAACCAAAGTTAATAAACTAATTCTTCAATCCAAGATTCAGGTGAGAGACTTTTGGACAAGAGGCATGGAAGCTGCATGAACAGAGTAATCCTGCAAGGTTTGTGGACACTGATCTTGTCTGCCTTCTGGCCTGAAATATGTTTTTTGTAGTTTTCCAGATATGTGTAAAAATTGATACATTCCTAGTAAAAGATGCTATATCCCCTTGAAAATCTCATTTCATGTTGTCCCCTTTCTGCTTGGAAACCTGTGGAAAGTATGCTATTTGTATAATAATATATAATATTTCGATTAAATATTTTTGATAGGTTTATTTGTATTTATTTTAATCCTTCTTCCACTGGCTACACTGAACTGGTTCACGTTCTGCTCTTTACCTTGATCCTATCAAGATATTAAGACAATAAAATAGTATCCTTTTAAGTTTCTCATGGGTTTGTTTCAGGGCATGAATAAAACAGACTAGTTGATATAAAACATACATTTTACACACAAAAAAATAGAGCATAGATACAAATATGACATTTATAGAATCATAGGACTGTAGAATCATTTAGGTTGGAAAAGACCCTTAAGATCATTGAGTCCAACCATTTATGCTGAATATCAGTTTCTGACATATCCAGTAGCAATCACTGCAAAAACAGTGATGGCAATCTTATTTGATATTTAAAATAGCACAGGATAACACAGAAAACTGTAGGTATGGAATAAATCTCCACAGACAGGGATGAAGAATTTTACTTCTTGCTTTTGAGAACTGTTTGGTTTCCTCATTTGTCATTTGTTTGTGAAGTCACCCCTATAATATAGGTTGATTATTTTAAAATATTTCTTTAATGTAGAGCTGCACTCTTCCTACCCCTCCTTCAGAGGCCCTCCTGATATTTTCCAAAATCAGGAACAAGAAGACCAAGGAAAAAATATAAAGTGTTCTTTGGACTAGAATTTTTAGTGATTTTGTTGTACCTTAAAATTAATTATTTCTTCTTTCTGAATTTATCATAACAAGAAATCAAGCAAGTAGCAAGGAATTCCATAATATAAACCTGTTACTCAGTGTCCTTCTTCTCTGACTGTATTCCACAGGTATAGCAAGAGATGTAATACAAAACACAGTACACTGTAGTATCTTCCTGCATTTCTGTACATCACTTAGGAAGCTATTATTGACAGTAATCCTTCAAAATACGTATTCTAGTCTCTATAGCTACAGACAGTCCATCATGATGAACAATCATCCCCCAGTATTCTTCTGCTGTCTTTATTCTGAAAATGGGATCTTGCACTGAGCTATCACTTCTAAAGTTGACAAAAAGCCCTGGATAATAAAGTAACTTACATGCTAATAATAAAATTGGCAGCTTAATGGGAACCAACAGTTTAATGGAGACATGGGAGATTGGATATATTTTATTATTTTTTTTTCCCAATAGCCTTTTCCAGAATAATGCTGTTTAAAAAAATGGAACTCTTATATTTTTATTTGAAGGCAACACATTGTTCCATCCTGTTTAGTTCATCACCAAGGGATATTCACTTGTTCAGTGTCTCAAGTGCTCACTCTTTCCAGGATTCATAGAATAATTAAGTCCAGCAGTCACAGGATAATTTAGAATATAGTTATGGGGTTTGTTTTTTTTCTCCCCATAGACATTAATATCTAAAACTAGAATGTAGCTAGTTGCATATATTTTTTCATTATTTTTTCCAGTCATCAAACATCTTTTGAGCCTTTATCTCACATTCACCCACCTGTGAATGTTTTACTTCAAATGTGCTCATATGTGAATACCACCTGCTATTACTCTGTGCATGAATAAGTCAGTGTCAAGCTTGGACCCAAGGCAGGAAGTCCATTGGGATGCTTTGAGATTCCTGCTGAAGTCAATTAGTTATTTCAGCTGTTACTTTATAGACCCTCACAGAGAGGTAGATACAAAACTGCACACCACAGCCCAGCAATCTGTTTCAGAAGTTTCCCACATATGGATTCCTACAACAGGACCCCATCACCTGTTATTCTAGCACCGTTAGAGAGAGATTAAAAAAGGGCTGTTTTGCATCACAAATGACGAAACCACCTGCGGGACAGCAGCAGTTTATACATTGAGGTGATACATGTAACTGAAATAGAATTAAAGCAGATGGAGGAAACTTCACCCCTGCTTAGAATGTCTTATGCATGTGAATTGTCTCATCTTGAGATCTCTTTATTGTGAGCTCTGTGATAACTTTAAGATTAAAAGAAAGGAAGCAATGCAAAACCATCTCTGTTTTGACAGTTCTAAAGCTGTGGCTACTAAGAAAAAAAAATTTTACAGTAAATTTTCTATTTTTCTGCTCATTCCTGAAAGCAGCGAGCAGATAATTTTTTTACCCATGAACAGTTATAAATAATCCATTGACTATGGACTTGGGCAGGAACCGAACTGACTATCTGTGCAGTTGAGTAAAGGAAAAAAATGAACAGGTTGCTGGAAGTGTACACTCTATGAACAGGAAGAGTAGATTTTGTCAGGCTCTTTCCTGAGAGTAGAAAAGGATTGGGAATATTATATTTAAATGATAACCTGATTCTAGGCATGTTTTCACCACGCACAAGCAAGTGTCATCAAGTCACCTGGCTTGTCAGGTTACCTAGCTCAATCTTATGTTAACTAGAAAAACTCAAATAGTAGTTAAAAAGAACTTAAAAATGCAAGCAAATGGTACAAACTAAGCATAGAATATCTGGGGAAGAAAAAAGTGGATGAAAATTCTCAACCTATTCTAGAACACTTTTATTTTTAATTATTTTAGAATACAATCAAAACCCATCACCACAAAATCTCTCTTCCAACAGCCCCAGCTCCAGTCAGATCTGAGCATAAGGTGTGGCCATTCTGTACACCAACACAAGCAAATTTTGTGCTTGAAGTCAACATAGATCAAATGTCAAAATAATTCCACTATGGCAATTCTGACATTTCCACTGATCCTTGACTCCTATAAATTTTCATTAGGGTGATTAATACTGAGTATAATTTCAAGCAACCTTTAGGCTCTGCATGTTGAGTTTCAGGCAGTTACAGTGCTTTGTACTTTGTTAATTACTATTGCTCTGTGATACAAAAATTTACATTCGTCAAGGGATTACTTGCTTGTGGCTGAGGAGACACCAGAACAGGAGGAGGGAAAAATGGTAGATTTGCAAAGCCAGTGGCTTTCCATTTGGAAAGTTTAGCGTCCAGTTCAGTGTATGCAGCCTGCCCATATATCCTCTCGGATGCTTTCAGTAGCCCATTATTTATCAGAATCACAGCTTTTTTTAAAAAGTGCAGAATTATTTTATTGATTTTAGGAAAATGGCATTCAAGACAACTGCATTTGTATATTTGAATAGAATGAAACTTTTATGGTTTAATTACATTTGAAGTTAAATTGCATACTAAAACCTGAAAAAAATAAAAATTAAATCACTGCCAAGGCAAAGTTGTCTTTCCTATCTGCAGCTATTCAAATAGATGAACCACCACCTCCAGAACCTCTGAAGTGATTCTTCATTCTAAAGGTTACTGAATTAAGCATTTTTCTTAGAAAGGATGGCAGGTAAACAATCTTTTTGAATCTTCTCTCCCCAGTCCTGAAATATTTTACCTTATTTGGATATGTGCTGGAAAGGTCTATTAATAAGTCTTTCAAGTTAAAAATCAAACAAACTTAAGAAAACGAGGGCAGACCAGGATCATACAACTATCTATAATTTCATCAACACTTTGGGTTTTTTTCCCTTGATGTTTGACTGTTTTGTGGTATGTGTTTGTGTTTTTCCTAATCAGGAAAGATAACTAAATACACTTCTGAGGTTAGGAAAGCATGTATAAAAAGACATGCTTTCACATACCACCTACAAAGGATACTAATTAAGCTACAATGATATTTATATAGTGCCTTCACAACTGAAAAATTCATAGCTTTGTAAATAACTTAGTCCCTGGTGATGCTGCCTATGATAGCTATACAATAAGGCTCATTTCCTTAGGGGGAAGAGCAGCCAACTTTCCAGTCTCATTTACCTACCCAGACACCTAAACTGGATGTAAACAGATCAAAACCTTACAGAATAATCCACAGGAGGTCTTTCCATCCTCCACATTTTCACTTTTATATCAGTTTTTAAAGTGAAGACTTTTTTTTATTCAGATTTGAGGTAAAGAAGCTGTGGTTCTGTTACAAAAAATGTCACAGGGTGATACTGGTGGCGGCATCTGGGTGTGGAGGAGGAAAGTGAACATTGGTGCATGTGTCTGTAGGACTACGTATGGGCTTTGTATTTTCCTGGTTGCTAGTGTAGAGTTTATAATCTGAAAATATCATACTTTTCACCTCACTGTCTTAATATCTTTCACCTAAGGAGCTACCTCAAGAAAATTATGTTAAACCTAATGATACTAAATAAGTACTAGGGGAAGTAAGTGATGAGGCTAACAACAGCTGCATATGATCTTTACTATTTGAGCAAGCACACTTTTTAGTTTGCTGGCTGAAATATTTTTTTAACTTCAGTTTTAAGAATGCATGATCCAGCTGTGCAAAACTCCTCTAACATACAGCTCTAAATTTCAGGAAGTTTTTCATATCAAACTAGTTGTTATAAGACTGACAATATCAAGACACAATTTTGAAGCTTTTGAATTTTTCCCCATTACCTTTGTGAGCAGTAGTTTGGACTGTACAAGCCTAGGCAGTACAGGGACATACTTTTACTCTTGACTATCTTGCAGCAAGTGCAGAGGTACTTGCTGTAACTTAGCAGTGGAAATTTTCATAGGACAGCTAATGTGTATGGAATCTGAAACTCAGAGGCAAAAGAATAAACTGAAGTGATGCTGCTCTCTTATTACTATTCACAATTTTAAAAATTATTCTTACCTATATTTTTTTCTTTTGCCAGGTAGCCATTCTTCTGACTTTTCAGAATTTGGCTTCTTTTCTCTCTTCCTTATTCTGGTTCTAGTCATTATATTAGTTCAATTTCAGATTTCCTTCTTTTGTTGTCTTAATATCATATTTAATTATTAAAAACTGAGAGCATAAATGTTCCTTTGTACAGATTTTATACAAAGAGTCTACTCATAGACCTATTCCATGGAAAGATCTACAGAACAAAAGGAGCATCAGGCTCATTATAGGACAATGCACCTGGCAAAGAACTAATTCTTTGTGATGAAGTGAGGAGAAGGGAAAATGACAAATGTTCATGTCTAACATAAAACAGAAGGTTTCTGCAGAGATGAGGGACATATTTAAAATTACTTTAGGAAGTTTCAGAATGAGGAAAAAATCCACATATACTTAGGGGGCAGAGAAAAATCACATTTTACTTTGTAGAAAATCAAGCTTAATGTGCTTAATGTGTCAAATTCAGGTGACAATACACTTGCATCTGTAGTCAGTCTTGAACTAATTAATATGTGGCTGTTCTTACGCCATCAGCGCTGAGCTGACACAATGCAGTGGGCTTCACAAAAATTATTGGAATAACTTTTTCCTGGTGTTATTTAGTAGAAGTGCTCTGCTGCTGCCACCACAGAGAGAGAGGCAAGAGGCAGCTCATTTGTTAGTTCTCTGTGAGCCACTCCATTTCTATCTCCCTATAATAAATGCATTATTCCTTACCAGAAGAGGAAAATGAAAATGAAGAAGCAATGAAAGAAGAGGAAATTATCTGACAGTACCTTGCACTATTGCTGGGAAGTAAAAGAGGAAAACAAAAGGGGTGGGTCAATGGGAGGGGGGGAAGAGTGGGGAGAGGGGACCAGGGAAGTGAGAGGGAAAACAGGAAAGATCTGACAAGCAGGAGGAGGAAAACTACAGGAAAATCCTTGAGTCTGCAGTTCCCATTTGCTTGAGTGCTCCCAGACAAGAAAATAGGAATGCCTGCATGTGCATAATCCACATGAGAAGTCCCGTGAGAAAGATTTTCCTTTTTTGGTATTTTTGTACTTTTCTCAAAAAGATTAAACTGAAAAAAAAGACTATGTTTCAATTATCTAGCTGTGATTTCTCTGACGAACTGAGGTTAATGAGCTCACTGCAGTTAAGTATTTATTTGCATTTACTAAAATTAAACAACACAGCTTAATGGGATGGTGATGGGGGGTGGGGGGCATGCTGCAGGCTTTTTCTGGTGAATTAGAAAGCCAATCTCAATCAGTTCTTTGCAGTATGATGAGCCTATTCAAAATTTCCAGAATTCAGTAACAACTGCTGAGAGCTAGATTCTGCTGATAATAATGCCTTTGCTCTGTAAGTAGCCCATTCATTTTAACTCCATGAGAACCAAGCTAAGACATTTCAAACTAGCGTGATCCAGGAACAAACACTGGAAACAAGAAACACTGTCTTGTTCACAGTGTGGACAGTAAGTTTTGCCATGGTAGGTAATTAGAATAAAAGAGAAACCCCCTCATATGTACAAACCAGCATTTGCAAAACTGATGTCAACCTAATTTTATTTGCAAACAATGCTCTTGCTTTCTCAGTGATGGTGATTCAGTACCATGTTCCATTTTCTTTTGACACAAAAGGATTTCTGGAATAAAGTCCCTTTAACTACTTATGACAGTTTCCCACAAAATCGAGAGTGGATCCAGATGTTTGCATAACAGCATCCAAAAGAGAAGCTTCATGAATTAGCTGAAGAATGTTTTCATGAGTGATTATATCTGTAGAAAATTGAGAGATTATGTGTATAGAAGCTGGATCCTAGCATATGTTTGTACTTTCATAGCATCCAAACATGTAAAAAATGACTGGAACCCATTGTACTTGACACAACGCAAAC
The DNA here is from genome assembly GCA_028020825.1 of Podargus strigoides. Taxonomy (NCBI): domain Eukaryota; kingdom Metazoa; phylum Chordata; class Aves; order Caprimulgiformes; family Podargidae; genus Podargus; species Podargus strigoides. Next base: position 45,231,167 of record CM051621.1, on the reverse strand, counting down.
AGAATCTCCTCAACAAAAAGCGAATGAGTAATTTTTATATTGATATAGCTATGCAACTTTATCTAATTTAGAAGATCATAGATTGAAATATTGAATGAGAACTCCTGTTATGCACAAGAATAACACTTGGTCTTATTTTCAATAATGCTAAGACAGCAGACAAAATGAATGCCTCAGATGTGATTGCCAACTCCTGCACAGGGTTTTTTCTTCTCACATCATTTTAACAGCTGAATTAAGTTCATATTCAGAGACTATGGAGAAAGGATGTCATTACAGCAGTGGACTACAGTACATAAAACAAACACTTCTCAAAACTGAGCAGTTTGGAAATACTTATTTTTTTTCTGTATAATAACTGACTTACAGTATCAGTGAAAGGCTGTTAAATAGCAGGGAAATCAGTTTGGAATGGCTACATTGTCTCAGCACAAGTTTTCCACCACTGTCTATTATAGCTGTGTCTTCCTGAGCTGTAAGAAATGCATTGAATAGATGAACAATCTAATCTTTATATATCAAGTTTCTTGTATATCACAACATACCGAAACTTTTGCTAGACTTGAATTCCTGTGCCTATAGGAATCAATTCACTAATTTGAAGGTAAAATGTGAAAAAGGCTAAAACTTGTTGCAGCATAAATGCACTTTATGATGTTTGCTCCCCACAGTCCTAATTCCTTGATCTCTCTTTGGGAGCTGCTTCCCTGCTGCCCACCTGCCTGCCTGGGTGTCCTGTGCATGGAAATCAAGGCACAATGGAAAAGAATGCATTTGCAGAGCTTGTCCAAGACAAAGTCAGGGTGTCTTCAGGGCATGCACCTGGAGCAGGGGGCTGAAAAACTGTTCTGGATCACGCAGCATAGGCATAGCCAATGTTTAGTAGAATGCATGACAAAGATTTCATAACAACTCACTCAGGACAGGAAGGATGCCATAACAATTTAAAATAGAGGAGGATGCAAAGAGTTTGCAATTACCCAAGCTGGAACTTGTGTTTAAAGTTGAGAGCTTCCTAAATATGACTTCAGAAATGAAATAAATGTATTCCCTGGCCAAGGATCACTGTTTCCTTGTCTAAAAAGAGGTATTAATACTCAATCAGTACAAAGAAGCATTACACCCACTTTCCAACCGAAAATAAGAATGTTGGGCAAGAAAGCAAATCCAACTGGCAGAAAGATGTTTCCACAGGAAGTCTGACTACCTGTAACTTCCAATGAAGAAAAAGGATAAGAATCCTATTGATCTGTCACTGCTGCTAGAACCATTGTAATATTTCTGTGACCCTCCATGGTAAATCACCATCAGGACTTCACAAAATAGTCTTTCTGTGTTGTATACAGACATATTGTCAGAGGACACACAGTAAATCCAGCCTGCCCTTCAGGAAACAGCAGTTTACCAAGACAATTCGCAACAGCAACAAAAATCCTTTTGGTCCTCAGGAAACTTGTATTCCAGGACAGCTTTCTTGCGTGTGTGTGAAGTCTATGAAAGCATGGGGAACCTTTGCTTTTATTCATTCGTTGAAACAAAACCCTTATTCAAGGCAGACTTGAAACTCTGTGCAAAACTTTCTTAGGTGGAAATGTATTGATATGACAATGTACTATTTGAAAAGGAGTCTTTCAGTGGAAAACTATGGAGGAAACATATTTTAATATTGGTACCCTTTTACAATGTAGTATATTTCCAAACAGCAAGACACAGGTTCCTGAGGAAGGTCTTTATGAGCCTTAAGTAATTTCTATCTGAGATGACTTAACCTTGTCCAGAAAGGGACAAATTTAGCTAGATGTGGATTAACCACTGAAACCTCCTCTGAATTTGATATCATGTTAATAGGAAGTCCAGTAGATACCTTTAGGCACATCAGTGGTAGTAAGTTTTCCACAGTGGTTTCAACCCCTTACAGCAAGAACAAGTGAAGCAATAAAGGATACTAACCAGGTGGCAGAGGTATCCAAAACTCACAGCTAGTTCAGATGTATTTTAGATAGTGCAAAATTAAATTAACTCTACAGTTTGCAGCACGTCTGTTGGCACTTACATTGATCTTAGAAGGCTCTTAAGAAGTCTACAATACAATTTTTTTTTTAGGTTTTCATAATCTCATCCACCTTCAGGAATAATTGTCATTTCTTGCTGTGAAAAAAACTAATTTGATTACTAGTGCCATGGATAAGGTGACTGACACCTTTCTGTGTCATGTGTACCTCCTCTGCACTAGAATAAAAAGATAATGTGTTCTCATGTGAGTCTCCAATAAATGACGCTGAATAGCAACACTGAAAAAGTATCATTATGGAGTGGAGTAGAAATTCCAGTTACAAACAAGAATCATGATAAAAAAAAATAAAAAAATTCAAAGCTACAAAGCCAAGCATTATAGTTAAGGCAAGAATTAAGTTTGCCCATGCCTTGAAAAAAGATGTGCAGCATACCTACATTACTCTGAGGTTCAGTAATCCACAAACTAGGGGTGAACTGAGGTAAGGAGTCCATGAGGACTCTGTTTGGCCAGGTTGGATTCAAAAGCTGAAAATCTAAATGAGCATGGTACTACAGCTGAATGGTTTACTAGCTGACATGGAGCACTGCACAACTGCAAAAATGCTATGTCTAGTGTCAGTGATAAATGGCAATAATATAATTTGGGCTGCAATAAACATTCTATTGCCTGCATTAGGAAGAGCACAGCCAGCAGGTGGAGGAGAGAGGTAATGCTTCCCTTCTACTCAGCACTGGTGAAACACATCTGGAGTGCTGGGTCTGGGTCTGGGCTCCCCAGTACATGAGAGACATGGACTTACTTCAGCAAGCCCAGAAAAGGGCTGCTTAGATGATTAAGGGACAGCAGCACCTGACATATGAGGAGAGATTGGAACAGCTGGGACTGTTCAGCCTAGAGAAGAGGAGGCTCAGGAAGATATTATCCATGTGTATAAATATCTGATGGAAAAGGATAGGGAGCTGAACTCTTCTCAATGACCTCCTGTGAAAAGACAGGAGGCTGTGAGCACAAACTGAAATACAGGAAATTCCATTTAAACACAGGAAAAAAACTTTTTTGCTGTCAACCACTGCAACATGGAGTCCTCACCCTTGGAGATGCTAAAAACTTGGCTAGACACTGCCCTGAACAACATGCTCTAGTGACCCTGCTTTGAGTGACACGGTTGGACTAGCTGAAGCCCAGAGGTGCCTTCCAAGCTCAGTCTTTCTGCAGTTCTGTCATCTGCCAGCATCTGCAGTCCTATGGTGCTGGTGCCTTAAGCCATCAAAGCTGAGCCATCAGTTGCTCAGCACCACAGCGCTGGGCTGCAGCTTTCTGTATTTTCAGAAATTTCAGTTGCCACGGGGGAGATGATAGATTTGAGAGGTGCTTCTTTGAAGACATCTGATTTTGAGAACTTTATTTAAATACAGCAGATGCCAGTAAATGGCAGTTTAGGAGTGTTAATTATGCTCTGAAATATGATGCCCTTATATTTGGCTATACATATATCTTAGCATCATTCCATATAATATTTCTGTTTTATTGGTCAAAAAATACCTTTAATTTAAAGAAGAAACTGAGAAAATGTAGCCATTTTTAAGTGTGACATAAGTGTTCCTTGATGGAAACATGGTATCTTTTTGGTATTTATAGGATCTTATGGAAGAAATTGATCTAATCTGATTTTGTTTAGAGAACTAACTTTTCAATGGTTAAAGTAAAATGAATACTGCCTTATATTAATATTTCAATTAATATAATCTGAAATGTTATTTTCTTCTTCCAAATGCTCACTGCAAAGATCTTTCTCATAAGTGTTTTCTTTGTTTTTCATTTGCTGCAAGTTTGCAAGTCATTACTAGTATGCATGCAGTGATTGATGTGATAAGAACGAACAGTGGGTTTCCAAGAACTTTGAGAGACCTTTGGGTGCTAATGATCCAGTTACTCACCAAATGCCCGAATTCACCTTTGTTGCCTCGCATTAATTTGTCACATCAGGCACAACATATCTGGGCACTGCAGTGATTGTCAGATCTGAATTTGCACAGGGCTTCCCAGAATAGGCATTCTCTGTGCAACAGAAGCTCTCGCTCCTTTTTGGTACAGAAACTTGATAATGGAATTCATTTACATCAGTTCCTCAGGAGCTGGTTCTACTGATTTGTTTTGGGTTTTTTTTTTTTGCAGAAAAAGCTGGTTCCCCGAGGCAAGAAGGGTGAGACTGAACAGTAAGAGTCAGGGTAGTTTGCAGATGAGGGCAAACTTTAGCAAGACCACATCTTGCCTTGAGACTAGTCTTTGTTCCTGGAGGCGAGACTCCATCAATACATTGTCTATTAAAATAGGAATTTTATGAAACACACAGTGTTCTAGACCATTTAGCACTCAACTAAGCTTCACAATGCTTGTCAATAACTTCAGAAATGTCAACAAAATGGGCTTTGGCAGATTATTTTCAGCTGACTAACCAGTGTTTGAAGGAATTCATCAGTTCTTTAGCTGACAGGTTTCTCTTCTTTTAACACTGCAGGGAGGGAAGCATGGTGTGAAGCAGATATATTTATTAAACTATTTTTCAATTCTGGCAGTCAAGGAGGCAACAAAATATTCAAAATATTGATCTTTGATATCCTCTCTTGTGTAAAGCTGGTCTGTTCAAAACCACTTGGAGATGTGCTGTTTTGGTTTCAACTCTCCCGCCCTAGCTTGTTAAGCTATAACAGTGTGCTATGGGAAATTATACCCTTTCTGCTCTTGCCATGTAGGTACGGTGCTCCTCCAAACTCACCCATCAGTTTACAATAGCTGTTTTTCTCGGTGAAATCTTCCATTTGCTTCCATGTGACTTGACAAGGCAATTAATTCTGCTGTGAGGACAGTCACTGTTAATTGTCCAAGTCCAAGAAAATGACCCTGGGCTTCCACAAACCATTCAATGTTTTCATAGTGAAAACACTATGAAGATGCTATGGCATTTGTAAAGATTTAAGAATTGTGGAGCCGTTCTGTTTCAACGGTGACATGCAAGAATGAAGAGTATGACTTCAGACCTGTGCAACTCTGTAAGAAGTGTTTTATGAATTTGAGTTCTAAATTGAACTTAACGTGGCCCTTTGATATTCCGAAGTTGTTTGAACGATTCCTGTTGTCTGTGCTTATTTGGAGGGGTATTGTTTCCCTTCTGTCACTGCGCCACTATTCGTTGCAATGGTCGCGCCCTCCAAACCTGGAGTAAAAATGTATGTGTTGCACAGAGCATCACCAGCAACAAGTAAATCAAAGCCGCCGTAGGAGAAGTGCAAATAAATGCGATTTTCAAACCGCAGAGCATTTGGAAGGATGCATGTGCAGAAAATACATGGGTAACCACACGCCCTGCATCCCCTGAGGACACCGGTCGCTGCCCCGCGGAACGTGCCCGCAGAACCTCCTGACTGTGCGCAGACTGACATCGCTCGAAGCCGAGATCCGTGCGGTGCCGACGGGGCAGGAGGCGGGCGGGACGCGGGGCCGTGCGGCAGCTGCAGCCCCGCGCCACCACCCGGGGCCCCGCACGGGCAGCGCTCTGCGGGGCGCGGCTGCCGGCGCGGGAGCGACGCGGGGCGGCCGGGGGCGCTGCACCTCCCCTGGGCCACCGCCACCGCCCCCGCCGCGGCCCGGGGCCGCCCGCCCCGGCCCTGATTGGGCCCGCGGGGAGGCCCCTCCCGCCGGGCCCCCGCCCGCCCGCCCGGGCGGCCCCGCCGCCGCGCCGCGCCCGCTCCCCAAATACACCTTTGCGGCGGCGGGGAGCGGCAGCGGCGCCCTCCCAGAGCCCCTCCGCGGGGCCGCGCGGCCGCGGGCAGCCCAGCGCCATGGTGAGTGAGCGGCGCCAGGGGCGCGGAGCGGGGCGCGGAGCGGAGCGAAGCGGGGCGGCGCGGCGGGGACCCTGGACAGCGCTGGGACGCTCGGGGCGGCCGGCCGTGCCCGCGGGGAGCGGGGCGCTCGGGGCCGGGCCGGGGCCGGGTCTCTCTCCCGGCCGTGCGGTGTGGGGCTGAGACCCGGGACCGGAGGGGGAGGCGCGGGAAGCCCTCTCCCCGCAGCATCCCGAGCCCCGTTCGCACCGAGCCCCGAGCCAAATATGGTCTTGACCGAAATAGGTGTGGACGCGGGGCTGGAGGCGGCGTGGGAGCGCCCTGGGGGGTGCAGCCGCGGGGCTGCTTCGGCGGCCTTTGTGCATTGTGAGGCTGTCTCAGAATTTGCTAACTGCTCGTGCCGCCAAGCTCGTTAAACCCTTCCACACTCCTGTTATGCATCAGAGCTAGGTAACGTTTCCTGTCTGGTTAATTCATATCATTGCACCTCATGAATTAGCCACAAACCTGATGTTCAGTCACATGGTGCTCTATCAATAACTCAGTTTTTACATTTGCTATTCATCAAATTCTCTCTTTTTTTTTTTTTTTTTTTTTTCCTAGGAAGAATAACTGAAACCCCAAACTGTGTTGTATTCATTATGATTGGCGGTTTACTTTCTCAGTCGATTTTCTGAGCTCCACTATTTTTTGAAGACTTTAGCCTTATAACTCCTTTTCTGAGCGGATAGAGTTGTTCCTGTGGCTAACGTTCAGTGACCATTCCTAGCCTAGGCCTAGTAGTCCCTTTATAAAATCATTTCTATCTATAAACGTGAGACACTTGAAGTTTTTCTCAGGTATGTAAAGGAGCACTTTTATATGTCTTATGTACTTACTCTCTCACTCTTAATCTAACGCTGCTCCTAAAATGGCTTAATTTTCAGAGCTGGCAATATATTCTGTGTATGCAATGAGATGGCTTTCTAAGTTTGAAATATGAATTAACAGGAAAACAAGTCCTAAGCAGGGATGCAGTATTGCTAAAAATGAGCATTACGGTGAAAGGAACTGTTTGTAATGCTGTGTTTGGGCTATGCACTTTCACTGCATTACAGATTACACTGTGCTGCATTCCGGGCTGGTCTAAAGAGAAATGGTGAGATTGTTGATAGAGGAAATACTAGTAGGAAAAAAAGAAGTTTTTATTCGCTCAGATTTTCCATTGTGAAGTCTCAGAATACAGAGTTACAGAAAAATGTAACAGAGCAATTTTTCATAACAAGTCTAGGAGTTTAATTATCTTTCTATGAATAGAACAAAGTGGTTTACTTATTTGGAAATGGTCTAATCTTACAGTTTTTCCTAAGACAAAACTCCCAATGGAGCCACTCCCTTTTCTTGTAGTTATGATTTGTTTCCAAACTAAGTAGGTGCAAGGAAGCATACACTTTTAAATCATATAAATGGGTCTGCTGCTTTTCTAGGGTTAGGAATAAAAGTTGGAGACAACCCATGCTGGAAAGAGATTCCATTAACAGACTATTCTACATAATTAATCAGAGAATCTAAGCAGTGGAAAAATGTGTGGAAATGTTAGAAATGCAAGTATGAGAAGCTCTCTTTATTGTAGAGAAGTTTCTTGCTTGGATTGTGTTGCTCCTGGGCACTACATGTGGCCATACATTATGCAGCTCTGATGAGTATTCTCTTTGCCTTGCCAATAACAAGAACCTTGAATGAACTAGATGACTGTAAGGAAGCACGAGGAATACTATAATGGTGATATAAAAGACTTCATGCTCCTCATTCTCAGAAGAGAAAAGTAATTGCTGAAATCATGCTGATCTAAAGCAGGCAGGAAAAGTAAGGGAGGAGAAAGAAGGGAATCAAGTCTTGAGATCTCTTGATTATATTTTTTTTCAGTAGAATTATCTAGTTTTTAGCTATTACAAGTCATGACAGTGCAAGATCATGAGGCAAATATTGGAGGAGAAAGTAAGGGATTCAGTTCTACAGAGAGTTTTTTACCCTTTTTTGACATTATCAGTAAAATGGCTTACCATCCCCTCTCCCACTGGTTCGCTTGCTGAGTATTCACTAAAATTATTCAATTGAATTTTCGATGAATCGTTAAAAATAAGAAGACAAGGTTAGTCTTTAGTGTCATGTCCATAAAAGTAAGTACTTAAGTCTTGTATATTTCTTTTATTCCCGTTAATGCTTTCTTTAAAAAAATCTGTCTTTAACCATTCTGTGACAGTCTGTTTCAAAACAGATCCCATAGTGAAATCAAAACATAAGTAAGAGTTTATAATAAAATCTAATACTCAAAACATCAGTAGCAGTCAAAACCTGGTTATGTCATGTAATAAAAGGTAAAATATCACAGCCATTATGAAGATAAATGCTCTCTGTTTGAAACTCTAAGAACACCACGAGTTTCAAAATAAGCAATCTGAGAACTCAAGGTAGCGTTTGTAGCAAATACAGCTATTTTCCTTTTAACTGAAATGAGTTGTTAAACCAATAAATGTTGTAAATTGTATCTTAGCTAAAAAAAACAGCACAACAAAACCCAAGCATCTCGGTAATCTAAGGAAACAGACACAACATTCTAAATTATCAACAAGGAAATACATATAGAAGGTACTGGCTGTATTTTATATCTACTCTGTAGAAAAGCAGCAAGTTTCCTTTTTTTTTAGACAAACATTTATTTAAGAAAAGTTCGGTATAGGTAAAAAGTAAAAAGAAGTGTTTTAAAATAGTTATTGGAAACTACAGGACATGTTTTGAGGAATTTCATTGTAATAACATTTAAAAATCATTATGTTTCAGCTTGCAAATTTTATTAGCAAATGAAAATTGAGCCGTGGAGAACTGCCATGAGAGTTTCTCTGCTCGAGTTCATTGCACATTTTGTACTATTTCGTTTTTAAAGATCTTTGTTGTCTCTGTGTTTATTAAAATTCACTGCATTTACTTATATGCTCAGCATTGCACTTAAGATTTTTAGCACTTGAAATTAAAATTAAGCCAAATCTCACATTTGACATTACTTTGAATATTCTTTTCAGCACGTTTTGAGCACCTGAGATATGGCTCTAATATATATGATATATATTCATCAAGTCTTGCATGACTAGTTGTACCAGGAGCAGGGATTCAAGTTTATAATTGAACAGACATTAATATTTTAAAGTCTTTGTGCAAGAAAGCAACACTGTTCAGGACAGAACAGTAGTATCTATTTAATTTTAAAATTCCAATAGGATTTAAGCATGTGCATAAAGGGTTAGGATTTCTGGCTAGGGCTTCTGGCTAGGGCATAAACAACAAATTATTTTTTTTTAATAAACGTAGTAAAATTTGCTAATGACAACAGGTTTTTTTATGCATGTTTTTCTTATAGATCCACCTGCTATGAAACAATTGTAAAAAACATGTTAGTAGCTCTAATGAAGCCTTTTACTTGTAACACAGGCATTGATTGCTACTCATTTGGTAACATGCTATTCTTGTACTTTTTTGGTTGTCCTGCTCAGGTGATGCCACTCTTAGGTCAGTGCTAGTGTTTCCTTGTCATTTTGGCTCCTCATCTATGGCCTATAGCTCATACAAGGATGCTTATTTATTTCTGTAGATGCGGAGTCTGGAGCAAGCTGGCATCTACTCCCTTGTCATGGGAACGGAGGTTTCACTGCTGTCAGTTGTTCTGCTGCTTCATGACCTAAATCAGAGCAAATACATTCTCTAGGGATTAATTTTACTTCACCATAGAGAGACCTCACCAAGTCCTGTTTGTTGCTTCAGACCCCAAGTAAATTTGAGCTTTGTGAATTGATTTTCTTCTTGCATATTCATACTAGAAGTAGCTGTTCCAAGAGAATGGTGCCCCACTAGAAGAAGGATTTGAACAAGCCACCTTCTCATGCAAGTCAGCACCAGTAGGCTGGTGTCTTACAGGCAGCACACTAAGCCTAGATGATAACCAAGTCGTGATCTTAAGTATTGTGTCCCTTCCAACCCCTACCATTCTGTGATTCTGAGAGGGCACTTCTTTCATGAGATCCCCTGTCTGTACCTCCTGTGAGTATGCATCTGCCTGAATTCGAACAGAATGCTATGCTGTCCCTGCTTGAGTGCCAAGGCCACTTTTCCTGTTTTCTCTGGACTACGACAAGGAGAAAAATGCCTGAAGACTAGCATTCCTGCATGAGGCTATGGGGCACAGAGCTGTCTGAAACCCTCTCTTGGGACTGTTTGGCTGTGCCCCTCACTTTACGCATGGCTATGCCCATTGATTGTTTCAGCTAAGTCCATATAGAAAATAGGTCAGCCATGCAGTGGCTCAGGAAGAGAGTTTTAATTGTGTGGGTTGTAATCTAGAAAGCAGGGTGTGTGCATCATCATGGAGGAGGCTGGAACCAGTTCCAAAGATTTTATCAAGGGTTGTGGAATCTAGCCCTTACACAGCTATTTGTATTAAAGAGTTGCAGGGCATATCTCATGTGAGCCATCCAATTGTTTCAGCGTGAGTAAAAATTTCTTACTATAAGGCAATGTGCTAAAATACTTTTTTTTCTCCTCTACAAATGGAAATTGAAAGAAACATACATTTATGAAGTGAATCCCCTTCTAAAGTATTCAGAATGAAAATATATCACTCTTTTGGGGAAAACAGATTTAGTGGGAATCCTCCTGGTGTAATTGTAGAATGTCATCAATTCCAGAGGGTGCAGTAAAAATTACGGGGTTTGTGATGGCATATACAGTAGTTACTGCTAAACTTTCCACTTTTAATGCATAATAGCACTGTTAGTTTTGAGATGCCAGAAGCAGGTTTCTTTATGGTATATTAGACAGGAGTGTGATGACTGCCTTTCTAATGCTGACCAAAGTAGACGTGTGTTTAATTTCATTTTAACCTTGCATTTCACTTGGCGCTTGATACAGATGGAGACTGACAAAAATTGTTCAGGGAAAGCTCATTTCCCTCCTCGGCAAATACAGAAACTCTTCACACATGAAAGAGCATTAGTAAAAGGCTGACTACATTGTAGGAACACCTCAGCAAGATTTCCAGTTTGTTGCTTGGAAAATCTGGGATTTTGCATTTGTTCATAATTATTTCTGTGTTTTGAAAACACAAGACAATATACCCCCTTGCTGTCTTCTGGTTAGCAGGGAGGGATGTCTGCTTATATTAATAGCTGTGTGGCTCCCTAGTCCTGACTGCAGGCACCCTGGAGCCTAAAATACTCATTGCAGTTCCTGTTTTAAATAGCACTGCTAAAAATGGCAAAATTTCCATGTCTTTGGAGAAAGCATGCATCAATCTAACTTTAAATTTCTTTTTTTTTTTTTCCCTTTTTGCTGAAATTGACTTCATAGTTGCCTATTTGCACTGGCAAGTTGAGAGTGCAAAACCATTTGCTGCATGTTGAGAAAAATGTTCGGTGGATTGATAAACGGTTCAAATTTGGGTGAAAATATAGTCCATAGAGCGCACAGAACTCATAAAGCATATTTAGAAGTAGGATTTTAGAATTTCCACATGGGAAGAATGGTATGAAGGGAAGAATAGTCTTGTGGCTCAAGAAACTTAGCAAGGCTTTTGGTCTGATTTTTTTTTTTTTTTTTCCTCCAGAACTTCAGGAAATCATGACAGGAATAATTACAATTAATTTAGGTTGAATTAACTGCATATTTTGATGTGGTTAAAGCTTCCCAAACAGGTTGCATGATATTAATAAAACCAGCCAAGAGGAAATGCCTTTCCTATAAGCAATTCCAGAGCCTTCAGAAAGTGAGAGAATGAAGTTAAACCTGATGTGTATTAGGCATGAAACTATAGGGTGAGGACACCTTCATTGTTCTGCTTTTATCTATAGCACCTACACCATTTTATGAACCCCACCTGCAAAATCTATTTGAATTTCATTTGTAGAAATGTGCAGCTGTTGCGATCCCATTTTTATTTTTAAAATCTGGCCACAAACATTTATTAGGTTTGACCAGACTTTTATAAATCACTCAGATCTACTAAACTCCTGGCCAAAAATATTGTGCAACTCTGTTCAAGAGATCTGGATTCAGTTCTTATCTCAGCTGCAGTCTTTCTGTTGTGATCTCCAGCATGCCTTATTTCCACACTTCTAAAAGAAACATTGTAACACTATCTCATTTTTCTGTCTTAGTTATTCAGAGGGCAAACCCTTCAGGTCAAACATCGTCACTTACTATACATGTATGTATGGCCCTTCTGGGAGGTTAAAATAAACAAATAATACAACAGTGATAGAGAAAAAGCAGAATGTGTGATAACAGTGGCACAATTTCTCTGCTGAGCAACCTGCCCAAGGATGGACACACTGGACAGAAGGTTAAATACCAGTATTTCAGTTTAAGCAAAGGCTCCATAAGAATGTCACATGTTGAGCAAGTATCAGTCTCACTGACTGAATGGTGGCCTACATGAATGCTAAAAGGTAATGAAATCGTTCCCTTCCCTGACAAAAACATTTGGTTGTGTGGTGGCAATGAAATAGCATAGAGGAGACCAGGCTTTCAGACACGAGTTGGGCATGGCTTGCAAAACATTTTGATAGGCTCATGAAGCAGAGACTACATTGACACAGAAAATCTACAGCTGATCTGAAAATCAGTATCAGCTTGGATCAGCTCTGCACTTCCTCTGCATGTCACATGCTCCAGATCTGTGAGAGATGCAGCGTGATAGTCAACTATATGTGGAAAAAGTCATTGACCGTAACAATGGTAAATTTTAGAACCAACAAAGTTTGGTTAGTCAAAGTTTGAAGTGTGCAGCTATACCATGCATGAAACGATAGTGGTGGGCATCATGACAGAATAAGTATTCTCTTAGAAGATTAGAGACTGGCACCAGCAAATGACAGTAAAATATGTTTTTAATTGTTGATTAATATAATATATGAAATGTGGTTTCATGATATCTTCCTTCCAATTTCTCTTTGAAAATAATTTGCAGTTCTAAGCAATACTAAGTTCTAAGCAAAAATAGATTTAAACGATAGAGAGGAATTAAAAGGTAAAGGTATCTCTTCAAATAGTCTTTGAAGCAGGGAAAATCAAGGAGTACTGATGGAATGCAGGACTATGACTTATATTTAGCAAAAGCTAAAAAAGAACATCCATCCCTGCTCATGTTGTGGGCAGATTTTTGTTAGCAACAAATTGGAATAGGGAAAAAATAAGAAACTGAAGTGAGAGTAGTAGTGGCAGAAAAGCATCTAATAGGGGTGATGCATTTAAAAAAAAAAAACCAATTAGATTTTATTGGAGTTGCTGTAATGTACTGTATTGTAAATGGCTGATCTAACTAATACTGGGATAAGTATGCAAAAAAAGGCAGTTTATGGAAGTATTTATATGACATATCCTCATTGTTTTCTTTCCCACCTGCTACTCTACAACCATGGAAAACACTCATAATCGTTAGTAAAATATTAATAAATGCATTTAGATACTTAATGCTAAACTTAGGTTTGGTACTCTGTCTTTCAGCAAAGAAGCTGCATTAATTAGGAATGCAATCCTGTTGTCAGTTAAATATATTATGGGCAGTGTGAGATTTAGATGCCTGTTATAAACAGAGTTGAAAAGCCAGAGCAAAGGTTTACAACATGAATATTCTGCAAAGATACCTGTGACACTGTGAGAACTTCATTTCTTCATTGTCACTGGATACTTGTAAAGTTAGCCCTTTTGTCTTGATGGAACTTTCCAGGTACAAATAGTTAAAACAAATGTTTTGAATTTTCAACATCACATAAATTGTAAGCAGAAATGTCAAAGGTTTCTGACCCCATGTAAAGGAAGACTATACACAGTGTAGCAAACTTTCTTTCCTCCCAGTTTCCTTTTTACCTGCTGAGAGTATACACTTCACAAGATTCATGGTGCTTTTGGATGCTCCAGAACACCAAAAGGCTTAAAAAAATACTGTCTTCATCTTCAGAGGAAATTCTTCATGAAAGAGATACTACCTTTCTTTATTCTTAAACTTAGGTGTCTTGTTATATCCTCTAGGAACTCATGCCTCTCATTCCCTCCCTCTGCCCCAACTATACACATGGACTGTCAGCGTTTTCACCGTGGAATTTCATACATTTCTAGAAAAAGGGGGAATTTCCTATAGAGGTGGAACATATTATTTCTAATGGGACTTCTTTTATGAAGAACCTAGTTAACAATAAATTTAACTTTCCAGTCAGAGAAGCATTTCTTTTCAGGGTAGTATTCATATGACATTCAAAACCTATTTGAAGTACTCCTCTGAGTACATATGGACTTGCTAGGGCCAGAATTTGATTTTGGTTCATTTTTAGGTTTTCTTCCACAGTTCACTGTCCAGTCTCCCTGCCCTTTCACCTCTGAAACAGCTGAACTGTGCTGGCTTGGAGCTACTATTCACAGTACCAGTATGCAACACAGCAACTTGGAGACATCATATTATCTGGCCCCATTTTTGAAATGAACATGGTTTCTTAACATAAAGAAAAAAAATATTCAGTGGTGGACGCCCATTTTACAGATTCAGAAAACTGCATATACAGAGAGGTTGTTCTTTAATGTTTTGCTGGGAAATAGTACTTAAAGGGCCTTTGGTGAGGGACAGCTCCTACACAAAGTGAGTGTTACAGTATAGAATCATAGAATCATAGAATCACTATGGTTGGAAAGGACCTCCAGGATCATCAAGTCCAACCTTTATCCCATCATCTCCCTAACCACTAGACCATAGCCTCAAGTGCTTCATCTACTTGTTTTTTAAACACCTCCAGGGACAGCAACTCCACCACCTCCCTGGGCAACCTTTGCCAGTGCCTAACCACCCTCTCAGTAAAGAACTTCTTCCTAATATCCAGCCTAAACTTCCCCTGATGCAACTTGAGGCCATTTCCTCTCGTCCTATCATTAGTAATTTGGGAGAAGAGACCAGCACCAGCCTCACTACAACCTCCTTTTAGGTAGTTGTAGAGAGCAATGAGGTCTCCTCTCAGTCTCCTCTTCTCCAGACTAAACCACCCCAGTTCCCTCAGCCGGTCTCCATAAGGCCTGTTTTCCAGACCTCTCACCAGCCTCGTTGCCCTTCTCTGGACTCGCTCCAGCACCTCAATGTCCTTCTTATACTGTGGTGCCCAGAACTGGACACAGTACTCAAGGTGTGGTCTCACGAGTGCCGAGTACAGGGGCACGATCACCTCCCTACTCCTGCTGGTCACACCGTTTCTGATACAGGCCAGGATGCCGTTGGACTTCTTGGCCACCTGGGCACACTGCTGGCTCGTGTTCAGTCGGCTGTCAACCAACACCCCCAGGTCCTTTTCCACCAGGCAGCTTTCCCGCCACTCTTCCCCAAGCCTGTAGCACTGCATGGGGTTGTTGTGGCCAAAGTGCATGACCCGGCACTTACCCTTGTTAAACCTCATACAATTGGCCTCAGCCCATCGCTCCAGCCTGTCCAAATCCCGCTGCGGAGCCTCCCTACCCTCAGGCAGATCAACACTCCTGCATAATTTCATGTCATCTGCAAATTTACTGAGGGTGCATTCGATCCCCTCATCCAGGTCATTGATAAAGATATTAAACAAGACTGGCCCCAAAACTGAGCCCTGAGGGACACCGCTTGTGACCGGTACCTGTGATTCTGTGATTCTTTATCTGGGTGGTTTATCAGTCATTGCACAAGCCGAAGTGTTGAGACAAAGATGTTTATCAATTACATTTGCTATTAGTTTTGATTCTCAACAAAGCAAATCTGAGATACCATTGCCTCAGTAAAGGCAACGCAGCCAAGATGTTCTACAGTCACTGCCTGCCACTTCAGGGTTCAGATTTCAGCCTTCAAGGATGACTGGCACTTAATGTCTATCAGTTGGCTGTCATTTCCCCTTGCCTATCTGCCACTGCTTCCCTTGAGCTGACACTCTCACTTGGAGGCCTAGCCTCTAGTGCAAGACTCTCAAGCTGTGTTCCTTGCTTGTTTTGCCCGAGGACTGAAACCCAAAGACTCCCAGCACTGAAGCAGAAATTGCCACACCTTGAACTACGAACTGAGTGCCCTTACAGTTCCTTACCTTCCATGGTGGTTCAGGGGGTGAAGTTATTATTGGTGGCTTGCAGTTGCTGGTGACTGCTGACACTAGTGCAGTTTCATGCTGCCTCGCCAGAATGCAGGTAAGGGCCTTCAAGGAAGCCAGGTAAGTAGTGCTTCCATCCTGGGATCTCAGATGCATGTGCAGTACTAACCAGTATTTCAGGAGGCCCAATGGAGAGAGGAAAGAGGTTCCTTATAGTTATAAAAGAGAAGTGAAATATCTTCTGTCCTTTAAATTACAAATCAATGCAGTTTAAAACAAAATACTAGAAAATAACATATGTAATGTCCAAGCCTAGAAAGTTTTTACTTCTTTATTAACACAGAGCAACCTCATTACACAATGCAGCAAAAGAAGGTATGTGACTCCCTGCCTCCCAT
Source organism: Podargus strigoides (assembly GCA_028020825.1). Lineage (NCBI taxonomy): Eukaryota > Metazoa > Chordata > Aves > Caprimulgiformes > Podargidae > Podargus > Podargus strigoides. The sequence goes on along the minus strand of CM051621.1, from coordinate 45,214,804 downwards.
TAGATGCTAGTGAGAATCAACACTGAAACTAGAATTGGATCTTGACAGCCAAATCACAGAATCATAGAATCACCATGGTTGGAAAGGACCTCCAGGATCATCAAGTCCAACCTTTATCTCATCATCTCCCTAACCACTAGACCATAGCCTCAAGTGCTTCATCTACTCGTTTTTTAAACACCTCCAGGAATGGTGACTCCACCACCTCCCTGGGCAGCCTGTTCCAGTGCCTAACCACCCTCTCAGTAAAGAACTTCTTCCTAATATCCAATCTAAACTTCTCCTGATGCAACTTGAGGCCATTTCCTCTCATCCTATCATTAGTCATTTGGGAGAAGAGACCAGCACCAACCTCACTACAACCTCCTTTTAGGTAGTTGTAGAGAGAATAAGGTCTCCTCCAGACTAAACAACCCCAGTTCCTTCAGCTGGTCTTCATAAGGCCTGTTTTCCAGACCTCTCACCAGCCTCGTTGTGCTTCTCTGGACTCGCTCCAGCACCTCAGTGTCCTTCTTATCCTGTGGTGCCCAGAACTGGACACAGTACTCAAGGTGTGGTCTTGTGGTGTCACGAGTGCCAAGGCATGATCACCTCCCTACTCCTGCTGGTCACACCGTTTCTGATACAGGCCAGGATGCCATTGGCCTTCTTGGCCACGTGGGCACACTGCTGGCTCGTGTTCAGCCGGCTGTCAACCAGCATCCCCAGGTCCTTTTCTGCCAGACAGCTTTCCAGCCACTCTTCCCATATTCCTCCTTAGTTGTGCAATGGAGAGTAATGTATAACCTATAGAGTTGGTTGAAACACAAGCTGTAACTACCACAAAAAAAAATTCTCCTAAAATCTAAAATATCGCTGAAAAACTACTTGAAATTACAATTTCAACATTTTCTATAGGCTATATTGACAGATTACAGAAAAATTATTTGTACAAGTACTCACCATACTTCAGTAGATTTTTAGTAGAGAATAAGCAATATTCTCAGTAAGAGAACTGTCTGTGCCTTTGCAAATAGTTTTGTTCTATTGCCCATGTTTTCCTTCTTTCTTATGGATTTTTTTAATCCTCGCATTCTTCTACAGGCTTCTTTCTCCTGTTTTTTCCTCCTTGCTCCTGTATTCTGTCTGTATCTCCCTTCTCTCCTTTTTCTCTCTCACATAATAAAGAACAGCAGATATCGCAAAATAATGCTACAATAAATGAGAAAAACTGCTGTCGGATAAATGGAGCAAAGCTGTGGTCTTTCAGTCTTTGGTAAGAATACTGTGGTGTTAACATCGTTGCACTCAATGCAGCTATGCAGGTTGTGATATGGAGAATTGTGGACAGTTCAAGGTACTCTACCTAGAATAACTTCGGGAAGATTACTCTGTGGTTCATACAATGCACAAAGTTCAGGGTGTGCATCATAGAAGCATCTTTGGATGACAAATGTATTTTTTGGTAAGAGTTTTTCATATGATTCTAGTCTTTTGGAAAATCCAAGTCCTCTGGTAAAATAATTTCTTTTGTTTCATGGAAAAATTATCTGTATTTCCCCAGTGAAAGAAAAACCTGTGGGCTTTGCCTATAGGAAAAGGAGTAGGAAAATGGTTAAAATATATTTAATTTACCTCCATATTTAAACCCTGAATTTGTACCTCAATTTAGAGGCACATTGGCACATCCAGCCAGAGATTCTGCACTATGTTCTTTGTTAACCCTTTCCTGGATTTCCATTCCTTCAAATCTCTTAATCTGTTTAATCCTTGTTAATCTGAAACACCCACCACAGAAATTAGTGAATTTCAATGGAATTTACAAGCGTTTTGAGCAAGCATATGTTTCTGTGCCTGGCAGTCTGGCATTGAAATATCCAGAACAGAAGCAGACACTCGACTTTCAAAAAAGCTGGATGATACTGTTTTTATTTTTGTGAGATTATAATATTCACATTTGATATTGCTACAAGAAGCTGCAACTCAACATCTTATGCATGTGAATTGGCATAACACATGATTTGGAACATGCAAAATCTTTCTAAATAGATCTGTTGTAACTGGGGGAGCAGCACTGACCGAGGCTTCTACTATTTGATAATAATATGGAATATAAAAGGATGGATATTTTCTCTGTTATTTAGCACTACTGAAGGTTTGGAAAAGTAGCAATGTCACTTATTTTCCTTTGTGTCATGATCAGTGCCTCAATGATCCTCTGATTTTCACTGAAAATATTATTAAAACAAGAAGCAACATTTTAATAATGACACGAGAAATTTCTTTGTAAAGGATCTCACATTTCTAGACCTGCATAACCTAGATTTCTGCTATAGTCTGTCCCACACATTCCTTTTGTTTTTAAATAGAACTTTCAAAGCTGAATGACCACCCCTAAATATGTTCAGCTTATTTTTCCACAGGGCCACATTTTCACCTCAGTCTTTACATCAAAGTGCCACCCAAGCCAAGGGGAAGTTCCACATGCAGAACATGTGGTGAATATGACAGTCATCTCAGAGGTAGTTTTGCATGCCTTCTCCTCCCTGCTGCTGTCATTTGCATGTGCTGACTTTTCCTGTGCAGAAGTCATCTGAGAAACACTCCGTGCAATTTGACTTGTTTCACATGCTTAAAAGAAAAGTAGATTAAATGGAACAGAAGGGTTTACAAGATCAGTAGCTATGATAACTCCAGCAATTGGACTGAAGACAAATTACCAGCATCACAGATTGAACATTCTACAGGAAGCCAAAATCTGCATCTTGATGTATTTAATTTTCAGTTTTGTTACAGAGGTGGTATATGCTAACACCGGGCTAGTATTAGACATTAAATGCATATTTACTGTGATTAATTAACAACATTAATTTCTCTTAATACCACATGTGCAAGCTCACTATTTCATGAAACAACTCACCTTTACTTTGCTTCATCACTTTATTGAAAAAAGAAGCCTGTGTTTTTAAAGACAATATAAATTCACATATTTACCATATTTACCTAGTTTTCTCTGCTTTAAATGTGTATCCGCTGTATTTTCCAGAAAAGTATTAGAAAGCAACTAAGTGATATATTCAACAGGGAAATTGGTATTGTAATGTATTCCTAGAGCATTCAGTCTCACAAGATGTGCTGATAGCCTTTGGAACTGTGCTTTATAAAGGTAAGATCCATTGATTTTTTTGTACTTGGATCTTTTTTAAAATAGCAGATTTTGAAAGACATGGGCTGTGAATAGGCCAATCAGTGAAATAAAAAATGGGGGTACTAATTTACAGTTCACATGGCCAAATCAGCAATTTTGTTTATTCTAAGAGTATGTTTTGAGGCAGAAACTATCTGTAAGCATTTAATGAAAAAGGAAGGTGCCTGCTGGTCCTACCCTGCAGATACCATGGAAGAGAACAATTGGGAAAGTAGCTGATTTCTCCTCTTCGTCAGACCTTTCTTTGCTGTGGCCTCTAGATAAAGCAGAATCAGTAGCTGCATGTTGGCTGTGAAAACACCTCTTAAACAAACCATCTATTCTGGTTGAATACACCTGTTCGATCAATTTTTGTTTTTTTCCTGTCTCAAAAATTACAAGGACATGACCTTACCGGTACAAGATGAATCGTTTTCACAAATTAGAAGTTCCTGTTATTAGCTTCCTATGCATAGTATTTAACTTTTCCAGAATCTCAAATGACCCCAGTTCTGTGTTTGCGATCACATCTGCACACCTACCTGCAAAAACCCAAGATGAAGAAAAGTCATATTTCGTCTTAAAAATAAGAAAAAAAGCAAATCAGTATTACTGTGACAGCAGTCACTGAACTGTTAGGTTTAATCCTACTCCTGCTGCATCCAGAAACCTGCTATTGACTTCCACGGGAATTGGCATGAGTGCTTAACTATGAATAAATATGAAAGGTAGATGTCAAGGATTTTCACTGTGAAAATGATTTTGTAGACATTATAAACTGAAGTGGCAGCTGGCAAATATTCAGTCAGAAAACTCTGCAATTGAAATCTACTAATGAAACACTTTGCTTTCTACAGACCTAGTTTTAAAACTGTTCTCTGAGATCTGTAGAGTTCAGAGAAACTTTTAGTACTTCATTATTTATAAAACTTGCTCTTCATTATAATTTAAAGCTGTGAACACAAAGGGAATACTTAACCATATGCACTGTCATAAGACACTACAATCAATGTTTTATATTGCTCTACAATGCAGAACAGTATCTTTGGGAAAATAATAACAATAATGGTATATATACAAGCCTGTGTGTCAGTTGCATAAACACATACAACGTCAGTTAGATGAATACACGCATGTACAAGTCTCAGCACAAGAAGCATCTTTGAAGAAGCAGAAAAATTACTTTATCATCTCTGAAGATACTTCACAGTTAATCCAGACCATGGTTCTCAAAGAAGTTAATTCATGCATTAGAAATTTGGAAATTTTAAATTGTTTATTATTTAATTTATTATAGAAGATGCAGCAATCCTGGGTAAGTAATGAAGCCTAGATAAAGATTTCAGCGAAAAATACTATGAGATAAAAAGTTTATAGATTTCACTCTTAGTACAGAACAATTACAATTTTTTTTTTTACTTTGCTCCTAAAAATGTTTTTGATCTATGAAGTAAAGAAAAATAAGATTTTGCAGACATTTGAATTTAGAGGTCTACTGAAATGAGTAAAGTTATGTGCATTGGTAAGTTGGAGAGATTCAACTGTAAGTAGACATTTGGAAAGAATCAGTAACCACGATAACTGACAATTACTTCATATTCTAGAACCACAGCCATTCTCTTGTGGATTCTAATTTACATTCCATTGGCTATGGGCAAGACTTGGATCTTTACATTTAACTCCTGCTAACTGTCATGAACACTGCGTGTCCTCAGGACAAGTACTAATTCTTGAAAAGAAAGAGTTCTGAAGACATATTTTTTTTTCTTAGCTTTCCTCTTATGATTTTCATGAAAGTATTGTACTTTCACAGACTGCAAATGCAGATTAAATGCTATATGTAAAATATATTCCTTTAAAATGTCAGAACAGTTTCCAGACACTTTGGATTGGTTTTGGTTTTGCTTGTCCTCACTGCAGCACCTCCTCTGTTTCAATTGCTTCCTTGTTTGGGTACCTGGATCACTTGAGGTATCATCAGTTGTGTCAGTTCAATATCAGGATTTCTCTAAAAAAAAAATCAACTTAAATAATGTGTTGTGTTTACATAGAGCAGGTTGTTTCTAGTGTTTGTGAGGCATCTTTAGCTCTGCTTCAGGAAAAGTGCCCATGAGCAGTCAACCTCAAGAGCTCCCACAGTGTAAAGAGACTGGGGTTTTCAGGGGTGATATCTCCATCACAAGTTGCTGAGCTGGTGGAACAAATCATGGTCCAGGGGTGAGGGTGCGAGGATGTGCCACACCCAAGGACTGCTGTTTCTGCTTGAGTGTGTGAGGGGGGAACTGGAGACTCAGGTGCTTGGAGGCTGCCTGCTGGGCTTGCTATGGAGTGTTTTCACAGACCAGCTTTGACTCACAGGAAGAGAATATTTTTCCCACGCTACCTTCTCAGCATGCCTCCCTGTTATTTGGTCCTAGCACAGGAAAAATATTTACCCTGTGGAAGTACATATGATACTTAAAATGACAAATACATATTTTATAAGCAACATTTGGGAATCAGTCCTTCCTTTAGCTACATGCCAAAACACGGGTGCAGTAATTAGGGTTCCCCCTGTGCCTTTAATTGAAACCAGAGATGCGGCTGCAATATAACTTCACAGATGGAGTCTGGGCTTCTCCCAGAGCTATATTTGGATCCAGGGATTTGCTTCAGACGATTAGAGGGAAATGAGTCAGTCATAAAATCAGTATCAGAAATTCAGTGATACTTTAAAACAAGGGTTTTTCCCTATCTTCAAGAACACTGGTTACAATGTCCAGGTATAGAGCGTGGTGTTATTACAGAAATGGTAATATTTTAAAGCAGCAGAAATGTCTCTCTCATGATGACCTTAAAATGAGACACATTAGAAGTTTTGAAGTTTACTTATGTCTTCAGTGAAACTTATTTTCTGCTAATTACAATAGAGACAAGATGGCAAAGGAGATAACTTATTTTCTTTTCAGAAAACTAAGGTAATTATTTTCTTTATCTCCTGGCTTGGTAGCTGTCTATCGTTGCAACAACAGAGATCACAATCCATTCTACTTGGAGCACAGAGGAAGCACTTGATTGTGTTTCTCTGTTTCTTGAAACACTTCATAAAGAAAAAAAGGTAGACAAGTGAGGAAAATTCCACATTATGTGGGGAAAAAGTCTTTCTTGTAAACAAGGTCTAGATTTTTAGCTTGCCCTAAGCAGTCATGTAGGACAGTCACTGGGATGAGTTCCAACAGTGAATCTGGATTTACGAAAATGTTTGGACTGTTAATAATTGATTGCTATGACTTGTATTATTTTATCATAGCTGCTTTACTACCTTATACTTAGCTTGGTAATCACTGCAGTTCCACTAGATAGTTCAGTAAGTGCTGTGGTGTCCTTACTATCAAAAGCATGCCATGACTTACTGACAGTTTTTGAGTACACTTCTCTTAGAAATAGTCCCAAAGAGAGCTATGTTTGGGAGGAAGGACACTGGAACTGGGCTTGCACAGCACACCATGGCAATTAGTGCACTGGAGGAAAAATGGTAAGACTGCTCTAAAGTGCTCTGGGGTACAGACAGATCAGAACAAGGGATGACTTGTCAGAAAGAAGGGTGGAAGTTTGGGGGAGCAAGCAAAGAAGTTATGCCTTACAAAGCATATTCCTTTTGACAGCTAGAGTGGAATGTGAGATTGTTTAATCTAGTAGTTTCTAGTGTACCAGTAAGTTATTGTGAAGTCCGCTGTCCAATATCGTGTCTCATCCTCATCTACAAAGAGGATAACAACCTTTTCATTTGTTATTGTCTTTGCTCAAGTAGCAAAAATCTGTGCCGTGAAAGACACTAGGATCTTTCTGGAAAAAAAAGTGACTGCTTTATTGTGTAAGTAAAGCCCGTATCTGTGCAAGGGTGGTAATGATTTAGGATTGATGATCACCTATATTTGAGGTTTCCTAAAGCTCAACTTCTTAGCTTTGCAATTTTCTTTTTATGGAGTTATATTCTTTATGCAATTTTGTCTGATTAATATTTTAATTATGTTTGTTTTGCTGCTGCAGGTTTAGAAATCCTATCTGTACTGTGCACTTTACCTAATATGCAAGTTACACATGATATGGTTTTAAAATTGTTCTTGTGTAATGACACAGTTATCACCAAGTAGGTTAGCAAATGTATTTACTGTGTTAACGACAAGACCAAATTACTGGAAAGGGGTAAATGAGGCATCCTCAAATTTCAGTTGATGGGTTAGTCTCTGACTGGGGAGATGCAGGAAAACATCTCACTCCTCTTCACAAGGATGCATCTTTCCCAAGATGTCCTCTACCTAAGTCAACAATTGGCAGGTTACTACTAGTTGTGACTCACTACCACTTAGAAATTTGTAAACAGATTTGCCTATCTGTCTCCTCCACTTGTTTATATATTGTGCTCTCCAAAGCAGCAATACCCAAGCAAATTAATGCTTTGAAGGTGTGTGCACTCTGAATGTGTTTAAGTTAACAGTGAAGCAGCCAAAGAAAGCTTATTTATTTGTACAAGGTTTGATAAGACCGATAGGTACTTACTTTAACTTCTTAAAATATTAACTTATATATTGATGTGGATTTGAGCAATTTTCTCTGAGTATTTCAAAAGCCTCCTTAAAGTCCTTAGAAACGGACAAATCACAAGGGCTTTGTTTCTGTTGATACACACAGTACTTGAAGTAGAAAAAGTAAAGTGCGGATGTTGCACTTCAGATTAATAAAACAAAATGATAGGATTCAGTTATTTTCACTGTGTTTGTCTGCTGATGGGCACAACAGCTGAATCCATAATGAGCTGCTACTGATAGAGTGATGGGTACTAGCCTGTCTTGCTAGAAGCTGATTGTATTTTGCCTGTGCATAAAATTAGCAGCTCCTGCTTTGCTCTGTGCAGAGGCCCACTGACTGGCAAGGGGCAAAAAATCCCTCAGAGATTAGAGCTGAGTGGGAATTGCAAGCCTTCGTTTTACATGAAGGAAAGAGAGAAGTTCACAGCTGCTTCTGTTGAGGCAATGGCTTCCAGACCACCCTGAGCTCCTGCAAGTGCTGCAGTCACTCTCGTGCTGGAGAAAGTTAGATCCAGTCAGTGCTATCTTCTGACTGCCACAAAACAAAACTAATTTATTTTTTTTTAATTCTTGCTCAACATGCAGCAGTTCACCTGACAAAGTGACATGTATGATTAAAAATAAAAAAGTGACATTGTAGCATAATACCATATTCTGTCCTACTCTAAGCAAAAGACACTGCTTGTAATAAGAAAAAAATATTTAATGTTGCTTCTAATTTTTGTGCCATGTCCATAAGATAAGATTACAAACCATTTTTAGCTACTGTTAACAAGTGGTATTGATTAATTCTTATAAATGGTTCAGTTAATATTAGGGGGTTTTACTGTATGATTGATTCATTGCAGTGTATTTCATGGCACTGTCAAGGAAATGTTTTAGCAGAGGAAAATATTCAGAAGCAACTAGTACAAATAAGCATAAGGGAAGGCATTTTGGCTGTAAGACAAGTATAGATGTGAATATACAATGAAATGTTTGTACAAAGCATTTTGAGCACTGTTAACTTATTCTGCTGCTATGACTATACAATGTAAAGCCATCTTAATTTTTCTGAGTGGCACAGTGCCATGTTGTATTCAGCCAGACACTGAATAAATTGGTTGCTTGCAGTTTGATCTTACAGCAGATTATTTAATTTGAATTTTCAATTTGCTTCCTGAGGTAAATATGACAGCAATTAATATGGCAGAGATGGAGGATTCACATTAAACACTGCTGCTCCCATGGGATGAGCTCTCTCAGAGCATGTTTGGAGATGAATTGAAACTAGAAACCTTTTCCACATTTCCTCATGTTTCTTATTTGTTTTGTTATGGTCAGAAAATATCTTTAAGCATTGTGAAGAATGGGAGGGCTGGTGTTCCTCATTCTTGAAATACACCTACAAATGTTTGACTTAACCTGTAATGTGTGCCATCATCTTTCTCATACCTCTTTAAGGTCCATTATACTGCTGAAATTCCTTCTGTAAACTCTACACTGGTGTTTCATTATCTTTCTCCTCTCAGACCTTTAAAATCACTGTCTAATTACTGTTTGAATGAGCCAGGTTTTCTTATAACACAATAGGCTTTTTTTCTGAATTTTAGTTAAGTTAGGATACCAGATGCAAACTTGATATTTTAATAAAGGAAGACCTCATGTATGCATGTCTTTTTTTTCAGTATTTGAATCCTCTGAAGTGTCATGGAATTAGGTTTTCCACTTTGTTTCTTCAAAGATATGATTTAGGGCGTCTTGTCATTGCAGGGGCCAGGAAGAGTCTTGAACTGGTCACTACTTTAAAATTGTTGTGCCTATTAAGTTGATGCTGGTTTTGAGCTGGGATATATGTTATCAAAGGATCTTTCCATTTGTTTCTGGGAAAACAAGAATTTCAGGATACTTAGAAAATAATTCTGCAGGAAGCTTTCTTTAGGAATTGTATCATAATAATTCGAAATTTAAAAATCTGTACATTAATGATACTGATTTTGTACAACCGTATTATTACTAGAAACATCATGGATCTTCACTTTCTTGCAAATCAATGATGATTTTGTCATAAAGAGCAATTGGCAGGACCCCAAGGTCATGTTCAGAGCAAGGGCACAGATTCCATTCCCCACCAGGGCAGGAACAGGCTGAATGTGGGTGTCCTGCAGCACAAAGGATGACAGAGTGCATCGCAAAAAGAAGCTGCAGACACAATAGCTGCATGTCCAGCAGCTTTGTCGACTCAGGGACCTCCACATCAGTGCCCATTTTGCCCCTGAATAAGTCCTGGCCCACGACCATCTTCTGCGACCTCTCCTTCCCACTTGGCAGCTTCTGGAGACTTCAGGTTTTCCAGGTGTAAAATAATGTCATAACTTCCTTCACAGAGCTGATTCTGCCTGCCTGGATATTTTTTCTGCCACATCAAATATAATTTAATTAAAATACAATATGCTGCAATATGTGGAAGTGAACCCCCAAATAATTCCAGATTATTGTCTTCTAGAAACAGAGTAATAATTTCACCAGCAGGAAAAAAAACACCACAACAATAAAACTATTAGTAGTTGCTGAAGGTCCTTCACTTCCTTTGCTCTTAGTTTAGTGCAAATGCAGTAAATATTTGTTGGTATCTAATTTAACCATTAATTCAGTCTTACATTCTTCACAGAGAGAGAAACTTTGTGGGTTTTTTTAAGAAACAGCAGTACCTATAGATGCAGCATTACATTCACGAGGAGATGTTTTAAATGTTTTATTACACATTTTTTCACAAAAATATAATTTCAGAATTTTTTTCTTGATTTAAAAAGTTTTGGTAGTGTTATTTTGTAAACTCTAAATTTATCTTGAAATATAAGGCCCAAATTTAGCAAAGCACATGAGTATATATGTAAGATTCATCAAAGCCATATTTTTTTTTTATCCTTTGACAATGCTGCACATATATGTTTATGTTACTACTTTTCTTGACAGTTTATTTCACTACACAGATCAGTCTAACTACAGAAAAGGTGATTCTTTTCTGCTTTGCTTTTTTAGTAAAGTAATACAAGGTTATATAATGGCTGCTGAATAAAAATACTTTCACATTTATATAACAAGGCTTACATTATAAAGAAAAGTATTGTGTATATTTATGTATTGAGAGTGTGGTTCTTGCTTGAAATTTTTCACTGCCTCATTTGTTACACAACAGTATTCAGCAATAAAAAATAAAGGATTGTTGATATCCATGCAGTAGAAACAAATGAGTTTCTATGTAAAAACTTAAATCAGAAGTATAGAATGTTATGTAAACATTCTTCAGCCTCTTGTTCCTAACATTGTGTTTATTGATTCTTAAAATAATACTTTAATAATTTTGATAGATGTCCCCTAGAAGCTGTCCTGACACCATCAGTATTACAGCATACTTTAAAGGGGCCTTTTCTGCCAAATACTTTATTTTCAGCAGCAGGCCCAGCCAGTACAGCATCTGCCTGTTTCTCCTCTTATCTGTGCCACTTGTGCTGGGTCTGCAGCACTCCTCTGCTGTGCCATTCATTCCAGCTGTTTCAAAAGAAACACCTGATAACCTGTATCAGGGAATTAGTTATTTTTAACCCTGGTACAGTTACTGTGTGAACCTAAGCGCCCTTTGGGTATCTCAGAGGCAGAAATAAGCAGTGTGGTGCCCAGGCTGATTAAAGCCATAGTGTCTCTGAAATAAATACTTACTGTACTGTATCTCCAGAAAGACAAATGTTATACTTCAGCTGCTTCCAGAGTCACCAAAAGCTCTCAGGGAGCACCTTGTTAGAGTATTATATGAGGATGAGAGGATCTGATTCAATGAGATACAGCCAATAGAAAATAAAGCCCCTAAGGGAAGAGCCTTTTGCAGATTAAGTCCTACTGAAATAAATGTTAAAAAAAGGGAACAATTATTAAAGTGAAAAGTTCAGCCTTTTTTTTTTTTTTAATGTGTTGTTTGAAAGATGTCACCTTCAAAAGCGTAAAAATCCCTTGATGTTTCCAAGCAACTATGTCAGTTACGTGGTCAAATTCCCTCAATGTTAGCTGTCACCAGTCAGCGGCTTCTACTTGAGGCACTAACCTTTGGTCTTGGCTGGTTTGCTGTTCCAGAAATGCAAGTACTAACTTTAGTCACACATTTCTCTATTACAAAACGGATATCTTGATCATCAAGTAAATTGAGATTTAAGTATCCATAACAAATCAGTTTCATTGTGCCATATCAGGTAGTTTTTAATAGTTGCTTATGAAGAATTAAAAAGGTTTTCTCATTAGAATTCTGCTCTCTACTTTAAGAGATCTCATCCATCAATGTGACCAAAGATATATCAGATAAAACAACTCCTCTGCCTTATTCACTAGAGACTCAATTCAGCCAAGAACTTAACCATGCACACAACTTTAATTACCGGAAACACTGAAGTCAGTAGGGATTACATGCTTAAAATGACACACGAGCTTAAGTGCTTTCCTGAGCAAGGTCCTAGAAAAGCCATTATTTTAATGCACACGTGATAAAACTGTCATATCATTGGAATTTAAAAGAGAAATGTGTTTCGTTTTTTTCTTTCTTCTTTCTTGTTTTGCAGGGGCACACATTTGTTCCTGTGGTCATTTATAGCTACCAATAATCGTCCACAGTGGTTGCCTTATCTACTATGCTGTCATCTTTTGCTCTTGTTCATAAACAGAACTATTGAACACAAAGCCAAGTACTCTTAATCTCAAGAAAGAGACTGCATACAGTATGTTCTGTACAAAACTGAAAGACTTGAAGATCACAGGGGAATGTCCTTTCTCCTTACTGACTCAAAGTCACATTACTGAGGAACATGACAAGGACTGCACAGAAAACAGCTCTAGAGCAGCTCTGCCCATCTGCAAAGAAGTCCATGAAAAAGATGCTCAAGAAAACCTTCCACAAAGGAAAACGAGCAGAAGTAGAGTGTACCTGCACACATTAACTGAAAGCATCTGCAAACTAATCTTCCCTGAGGTAAACAGATACTGTATAATAATAATAATAATAATAATAATAATAATAATAATAATAATAATAATAATAATAATAATAATAATAATAATAATAATAATAATAATAATAATAATTTAAAAGCATTTAATCATAAATATTTTAAAAAGCATTTTATGCAAGCTTTCACATGTAAGCCTTTAGAAAGTTGTTTTGACTTCAGAGTTTGTGTTCTTATGTAGTTCTGCATAGTTTAAATCCTCATTTAATCCTCTTTAATTCCTTCTGGATACAATTTTGCCACAATCAGTTTTGTACACTTGCACACTGTCCCTTCCACTGTACTTCCCTATATCTTTGCCTTTTATTTGCAACCTTCCACCAATAATTTTAATTGTTCCTTGTAAATCCATGTACTTCTGTAGCAACTTTTTTACATAGAGATATAGTTAGACAAACTCTGCCTTGTTACCTAATTATGTAAATTATGTGGTCACCTCATCAATTCACCTAATTGAATCCATACTGCTATGTACATTAGTTATTATCACAAAAAATTAAAATAGTTGTTTTCACCTGTTATGATACTAACCTCCTGCCATACTATTTTTAAAAATGTTACTGTCTGTGTCTACCACAAAGATATTCTTATATCTCTGCTCAACTCAACTGAAAGCAGGTACAGTGCATGCTTGAGTGGAGATGAATATCAAGCTTTGTCTCTGTAAAAAGGACATGAAAAATGCAGCTCCATAACATTCAATACTCGCGCTTGCCTCAAATTCTGTGGAAAGTGTGAAGGAACTGGCTACATATATTGGGATTACAAATGGCAAATGCCCAGCTCTGTATTCTCATTGATTACAATTCTGTTACTTGACGTTCAGTGTACCCTTACTAAATGTGCTGAAGTTTTGTTAAATCTATTTGCAGATCTGTTTTCATGACTCTTCATCTATTACCCTTTTGTTAAAACTCTGCATTATCAATTTTTAATAGATTCCTTTTTACCTCTGCTGCACTTACATAGAAGAAATTAATCCATTTAAACTTATCTTTAAACAAATAAAGGAAAGGACTTTTAGCTCAAGAATGAACTGCAAAGTACCCTTTCTATGGTGTCATGACTGCTCTATTGCTTGGCTAGTATATCGTTTTTGGTGGAATTTTTAATGAAATAATTGATATTTTTTTCTTTAAAGAGTAGTATATGTATGCAGCTGCTTATTATATAATTATGATGGGCTAGTTCATCAGCTGGGGCAAAAGCTTGGTAAAGTCAAGGATATTATGACTTTGTGCCCCAGGAGCTACTGAAGTTCAAGGTTATTGTTACTGCTATTTACATTTATTGAAGTCATATTCATTGGAACTTTCTCCAAGTATAGCAGTCTGTTCTCATGCTGATTTGGGATCAAGACCTAAGCATCTTCCCAATCCCAGTTTTCCATAGAAGGGTTTTGCTTGCTTAAAAAAATATTTTCCGTTGCTTAGATACTTTATAGTGCCTTATTTAACCATCAGTGACTAACATCATCTTCTTTCCAATTGGAAACTCCAAAACAGGGGGCCACATCATGATCCCAATTGATTCATGAACTCCTCATGAAAACAGTGAGTTGTGCATGGAAGTCCAGGACATAGTGAATCCAGAATAACTGTTGATTACATTAGAGATGTGGTTATACACAGATTTCAGGCTGTGGTTATACACAGATGTAATTTATGTTGTGTTCATATACATGGTAGAACATTTATTCAGTTCAGATTTTTGCTTGGAAAAAGTCTCCAGAATATATTGCTTTTCTTTCACATGGTATTTTCTTTGCAAACTTTCCTTTTGAAAATACAAAAAGTAAAAGATGCAGTAGAAAATGCTAGTTTCTTCAGGGAATGAGAACCAAAGAAAATCGTTCGGGTTTTGGTCGAGAAAATTGTCTTGAAATGCTGTAGTCTTGAAAATAGAAAAGGAGGTAATCTGAAGCACAGAATGCTATCTTGATCTTTATAGCTGGATTTGAAACTCTGTTACCTTTTGCAATTTCAATCTTGATACCTCTGAAAATTTCCCTGAGAAACAATTTAACCATCTTAATATTCCAAGAAAAGTTACTAGTTAGAAGAGCCACTTTTTAATGCTTTGCTGTGGACATAATGCAGAATATAACTGACTTTTTCTGTTACGAGAATATATTTTAAACTGAAAATATTTCTTTCTACATTTTGCATCCATGGTAGGGTGTGGTGGGTTTTTTTTTTGTGGGGATATGTAATAATAGAATTTTGGGTTAGTTATAATTATTTCTTAGCAGCATTGTCTTTATTTCCATCTGACAACTTGGAGGTAAAGCACATCAATATATTTAAAATGCACAAACACTGGCACATATCAGCTAAAGGGCTTAATTAGAGTGGTACTGGAGCTGAAGACATCAACATAAACCAAACCCCAAAGACAGAAATGAGATGCTGTTTCCAACAACTATATCGTCTTGAAAAAAAGATGTTAGTCCCAAGGACAGCGAAGTAATTCTCTGTATAAAAATGTTATTCTTACAGTCAAATTTTCAGCAATGACGTTTTAATCAACATATCTTTTTTTCTTCCTCAGTTTGAAAGGCTAAATCTTGCACTTCAGAGAACACTTGCAAAACACAGAATAAAAGAAACCAGGTATGTATGTGTCATGGGTTTGGAACTAACTTCACAGCAAAAATGTTTTGCAGACAGTTCATAAGGACTGGGGTGGTGACTGGGAATCAGGACTTTTGGAATCTGTTTTCAATTATCTTGTCAAATTGGTGTGTAACATTTCATGTAATGTAAGTTTATAATGATTTAGTTTATTTTAAAATATTAACAAATATTTAAATCATGCACAAAGTTGACTTAAGGAGCAAATTTAGCAGGGAAACAGGCAAGGACTTTGTTTAAAATGAGCAAATGTTTGGAGGAACTTGGAGACTACTCAGGCATAGATGGAAAGGTAGATATGGTTGTATATGGATCTAGCCCAGTGTTTCTAAGATCCCAGGGAAAGAATTTTAAGTGCAAACAATCAGTATTATAAAAAAAAAAAAAAAGCTTCTGATACTGTGAACAATCATGTGCTACAGATACTGACATACATGCTTTCACTGGGCTCTCTTGGCTTCTGGTTTGTTTTTGAGGAACTCAGCTTGATTTTCAGCACTCCTTAGTACTAATGCAATACTAATCATTTGAGCCTTGTAGGAAGTGAGAATTTCTTAGCATCTCATTATACATTGAGGATTCAATTTATTGAATGCATCTGAAAAAATAAGCCCCTTAGTTTAAATCTCCGTTTAAAAGTGGAGAGAAATAATGAATTTGGAAACTACACTGTTGCTCACATTGATAAGTATAGATAATTGCAATGTATCTTTTAAATTATACTTGGTGTTTTCAAAGCAGTTTATATGTATTGACTGAACCAGAGAAGGCTGGTCAGATGTGCATTGCAATTGCTGACTGGCTTATTGATATCAGTATTTCCCCTGTCTTTAATTACGTGTTGCTCCCTGGAGTATTAGTTTGAAACAAAAAACTATTATGCTATTCTGAATGATGTAAAATGCAAATGTAAAACAGATCTAAATATCTGTATTGCTTTTGCATATAAATATATCTAAGACATTTCAAGTGAAAAAATTCAGAAAGCATGTGTCAAGAGCTTATTGCTTATATGGAAGTTATCTAACCTACATGTCCTTCTTGTCATTTTGGGTCTGACATTCAGGTTGACATTTATTGACCTCAGAGAACTCAGAGGGCTGCAGTTTTGTGTCACAGAATCTGGATTATTACCAATGAACAAGTAATTTTGAAGTTAACAGTTATTATTGGTATTTCTACTCAAAACAGAAATACCCCCTCACCTCTTTTGAATTTAACGCAGTGTAATTCCAATAAATGCTTGAATATAAATTCCAATCATATTTTACAGTACCTTACAAAATATGGATATGGCTTCAAGCAAAAAACCCAAACCAAACAAAAACCAGGACTGTTGCAACTTAAGAGTTTTTAATCAATGACAGTCTATAGCATTTGGCCTCAATCCATAATCTGAGGTCAGACCACTGAAACTTCAATTTGTTACAAATGCGTGGGATAATCTGAGATCCTATCAAGACTCTATTTTGAACTAAAGAAAAACTGCCTATTAGATCAGCAGAACTTGGTCTGTACATATTAAAGACAGGGTGGGTAACTTCTGTTACTACTTCTACCACGTTTATCTTGATTTTTCATGGGTTTTATTTATATTTTTATGATCTTTACAGAAAAACTGATGATGGAGAAGATTTTGAAACAATAATCAGTGATCATGCTAGTGCAGCAGGTAATGTAAGCTCGTTTAATAATAGATATATGTGCAAAAATATATAGACTATACATGCTATATATATAAAATAATATATGTAGATATAAATTAGCCCTGTTACTAAGAAATAATTTCCTCCATTTAAGGGCTGCAGTGATGCTGACAACACAGAACCTAAACTGTGATCTTTGCAACTAACAGTTCAGAGTGTCAAAATTTGAGCTGAAGAGATGAGTTTCTCAAGTCTGAGCTGTCATAGAATCATCCAACCCTAAGATCCAACATCTAGAGAGGGTTGTAACATACATTCAGTAATAAGTTAGTTTTATACTCATGAAAAACTGTTTGATCCTTTTCATCTTCTGAAGGACTGTAGTCTGTCAGAAGAGAAGTGCTGCAAGTTGCAATGCGGAACTCTCTGGCTATATCTGTAATAGTAAATTAACATTTTCAGGAACTGAAACTGTTAAGCTGGTCCTGGCACACAATTGGCCTGTGACAGATAACACTTTTCCAAATGATTCCCAATAACAGTTGGGGAGTTGGAACATTCCCAATAGCCAGTCTGCATGCAGCTATCCTGTTCAAACAATTTGCTAGCAAAGATGTGAGCTGTTCTGTGTCAATTGGCCTCAATGCCCTGGAATACTCCTAAGGTCATTAAATATTTTGGATCAGGCACAGTACTTACATCTGCATGTGTGCACAGATCCTATTTTATTCTTAATTTTTGTTCTTATTTTAAGTTTTTAAATTCTTATTTTATTTCTTTATATCAAGCTAAGGGAATTGGGTTAAATCCTGTGCCAAAACATGCATTCATTCTGTCTACATCTCTACAAAGAACACTGAGGCATGGATCTTTCCAAACTACAACCTATTGTCTGCCTTTTTTCCAGGCAACATGAGTTATGTGACTCCTAAATGAGAGGGCCCTCAGGTGTCGGTGCAGGATCAAGGAAGGGTACTGCTAATTTGATTTGATCTAGCATGAAAAAAAGTGGAGGTTAGCCTGATATTCAGCATGATGAGTGCAGTTCTGACTAAAATGTGGTTCCATGCAGGTGTTCCTGTGGAGTCTCTACGGGAATCTCTTGGTGAAGAGCTATTCAAAATATGCTATGAAGAGGATGAACACATATTAGGGGTTATTGGAGGAACCCTTAAGGACTTCTTGAACAGTTTCACTACTCTGCTGAAGCAGAGTGGCCACAGCCAAGAAGCAGGAAAAAAGGACAGACTTGAAGATGCCTCCATATTATGCCTGGAGAAAGATCAGGACTTCTTAAATGTGTACTATTTCTTTCCTAAGAAAATCACAAGTCTTATTCTATCTGGTATTATTAAAGCAGCAGCTCATGTTTTGTATGAAACTGAGGTGGAAGTAATGCTCATGCCTCCTTGTTTCCATAATGACTGCACTGAGTTTGCTAATCAGCCTTATTTGCTGTACTCTATACAAGTCAAAAGTGCAAAACCTTCCTTATCTCCGTGTAAACCACAGTCTTCACTTGTGATTCCTGCCTCTGTGTTCTGTAAGACTTTCCCATTTCATTTTATGTTTGACAAGGATATGTCAGTTCTTCAAATTGGAAATGGGATAAGAAGACTTTTGACCAGGAGAGAATTTCAAGCTAAGCCCAATTTTGAAGAATATTTTGAAATTCTTACTCCCAAAGTAAGCTGCACGTTTAGTGGAATAATGACAATGCTGAACATGCAATTTACTGTACGAGTCAGAAGATGGGATAATACTGATATGAAATCATCAATGGTAAGAGACTTTTTGTAACCATTAATTCTGTGAGGAATTTGTTTTCTTCAGATAGAGTTAAACCAGCCACAAAACAGGGTGCACTTTGCATTGTCTACCTCTCACCATCTCATGCAACTGAATATAATGATTTATTGACAGCACTATAATGTAATTTACACTGTGAAGTCAACATTCAGTCAAAATGCTGCTTTAGAACTTTTACAAAAGTAAAATCTGTTAACTTGATTTTATTAAATAAAAAATAATAATTTGAAATATTGAGATAAACTCAGTAAATTGAGATAAAGTCAATGACATGCCATGCTGCTGAGAATAAGGGCATCTCAAACACAGACAGTTGCAGGCAAAGCTTTATCACAGTGCCCCTCAGTCATCTGGAAATTAACAGTTCTAGGATTTCTGGAAAGAAATAGATATTTCCTGTGCTCATTCAGCCTTTAGTATCTTTGGTATTTTGGTATCTTTGATATTCTAACATTTTCATGAGATGCAGTCACCAAAGGTCCCACTTAGTTTCAGCTGATGGGATTACTTACTATCTTTGTGCAAGCTAGGTCTATGGCAAATGACCCGGGACAATAAAAAACATTGAATATTCAATGACTGCTTTTATTCATCACTGGCCCCAGCTGAATTCTTATTAATTCTTATAAGCTGAAAGCTTATATACACATGAGGCATTCCAGGAGGCATTACCAGTTCAGACCCAACACTCCAAGAACTTCAATGAAGAACAGTAATAAAGGTTTCATCCAGTTATTAATGAAGTGGGAAAAAATGTAGCACTGATTAGCTACTTCATCTCATTTCTGATGAAATTTCTGCACTAGGCAACAGTTTAATGATTACAAGGCGTAGTAGACTGTGCTTTGCTTTTGCATGTACTTACATATGCAAATGTCTATTAGAAAGTAACAGATTTTCTTCAAAAAAATGGTCCTTCAAAGCAATGTTAAGCGGAGCTTTGCAGCACCTTGCACTGAATAAGGAAGGGACATGAAAACACTTCACACAAACTATTTTGCTTTTTCAGATCATTAAAATAGGATATTTCTGTCATTTATGCTATTAATTTTAAATTGCAGTGAGTACTGAACATCCTATGATAAAACTGAAGCAGATTTTCTCACTTTATCTTACAAAGTGGTGCATGAACCAAACACTAGAGTTATTAGCCAAAATTCATAGGCCATTATAGTCAGTAACATTTTATCAGTAGATGAAAGTTCACAAAATTATTCATTTGTCTTTCTTTTCTTCCTAAGCTAAAACTGATACTCAAACATAATTAGGTGTTTATCCTTAAACTGTGGTCTAGCTTTTCTACCAGAAAGCTCAAGCAAAATGAACTTATTTGATGGCTTGATGATTTACACAGAATCACACGATCACAGAATGGTAGGGTTTGGAAGGGGCCTCCGAAGATCATCTAGTCCAACCCACCTGCTAGAGCAGGATCTTAGAGTAGATCCACAAAGAACACATCCAGACAGGTTTTGAATGTCTCCAGAGATGGAGACTCCACAACCTCTCTGGGCAGCCTGTGCCAGTGCTCAGTCACCCTCACAGTAAAGAAGTGTTTTCTCATGTTAAGATTGAACCTCCTGTGTTCCAGTTTGTGCCCATTGCCCCTTGTCCTGTCAGCACCTCATGTTTTCTCTTAAGCAACTAAATGACAATGTAAGGACTATGGATCAGTCCGTTTTTCCTGTGTTTCAGCAAAATGTATTTCCTCTAAAACTTCTTGCTTCTAAACCATTGCCATGCATGTTTTCCATGAATTCTTGTTTCTTTAACTGTTTCAGGTAATGGATCTTAAAGGCCAAATGATCTATATTTTTGAATCTAGTGCCATCCTATTCTTGGGATCTCCTTGTGTGGACAGACTAGAAGATTTTACAGGACGTGGATTGTACCTCTCAGATATTCCCATTCACAATGCATTGAGAGATGTTGTTCTGATAGGAGAACAGGCTAGAGCTCAGGATGGACTGAAGAAGAGGTTAGGAAAGCTAAAAGCAACCCTTGAGCAGGCTCATCAAGCACTTGAAGAAGAAAAGAAGAAGACCGTAGATCTTCTGTTTTCGATTTTTCCCGGAGAGGTTGCTCAGCAGCTGTGGCAGGGACAAGTTGTGCAAGCCAAAAAATTTAATAATGTCACAATGCTCTTCTCTGACATTGTTGGATTCACTGCCATCTGTTCCCAGTGCTCACCTATGCAGGTTATCACCATGCTCAATGAGCTTTATACTCGCTTTGATTACCAATGTGGAGAGCTGGATGTCTACAAGGTACACAATTTACTGCATTTTTTGGGGGTTCTGGAGCAGGAAAGGAAATGAAGACTAAATGGGACAGAGGATGATAGAAGTCAAAAAATTATTTTGCCCTAAAACTTCATTATAAGAAAGATGTGTTAAAATAAACTCATCAAAACTAAAGAGCTAATTTTAAAAATTAATTTCAGTGACAGTGACGTTAATCTGGAGTAAATAGGTGTTTAATGTAGCTATGGGTGCCTGACAGCAGGTGAGCAAGGAAAAATATTTTAGCATCATAAATGCAATAAATAAAAGTTGTGCATTTTTTCCTTTTGAATGGTACTGCAGGATTTGCCTAGGACTTAAATAATTTAGCAGAACAAATAAGACTCAGTCAATACGTAGGTACAATTCTTACTGAAGCCACAGACTATGCTTTTATATGTCAAACAGTGTAACACTAAGGAACAAATATGCCTGTTTTAGGTTGAGACTATTGGAGATGCCTACTGTGTCGCTGGAGGTTTACACAAAGAAAGTGAAACACATGCTGTTCAAATAGCATTGATGGCCCTGAAGATGATGGAGCTGTCAGATGAGGTGGTGTCTCCCCATGGAGAACCTATCAAGGTCATATATTTTATTTTATTTTATATGGTTAAAGCGGGCATTTTTATATCATTGCATTAACTGAGACAAGTTGGGGAATCAAGTATGTATGGCTGGAGAGGCTGACCTTTTTGCTTTCATGAATAAGAGTTTTGTGGAGAGGTAAAGATGAAACAGAGATCTGAAAATCAACCCAAAGGATTTAAATGTGGTGAAATCAATAGGTGCACACTGACATGCTGCAGTTTTTGTCTCAGTAGCAATAAATTTGCCAGTGGCATGGAAGATTGTTAGTGTTTTCTAATAAGGAGACTAATTCTCTCTCTCAAAATTAGACCCAATGAGAACTTCTACGTCTTTTGAGGCAACAGGTATAAATATGAATCATCAAAGACATGTTCTGATTGCAGTAACCCATACACCTTTAAAGGATTCCAGTGCTGTTCTTGTTTTACACTCAAATACTGAACCACTAACAAATGGTAATGGTGTTAATGCTGTCAAAGCAACTGTTAGATTCAGTGGTAGTTATATTTATGGCTTCCTTTCAATGAGGACTTATGTATGTACTGAACTTTTCATGTAGGTTTACCTCTTACTGAGAAAAAAAGGCCTGGGTTCATGACAAATGATGTGGACATTCTACCAAGTTCGAATGTCCTATCATGGGGTCCTATTATTTTTAATACAGGTGTCTCAGTTCATTATGTCTTTCATTTGTTCATTTTTAACATTAATCTGTTCATTTGTTCCATTAGAAAACTTCAAGCTTCTTTGATTTAGATTAAGGAATATTTGTATTCCAAGATAAAGAAAATGGTTATTAAGAGGATTACACACTCCACGTTTATCACAGAGAACAGCAGTATTATATTATAAATAAATGTTGTTCTTTTTGTATTTCACAATATCAAATTAAATTACACTTAAAAAATCTGGAAACATCTTGACAATATTATAACATGTTTAAATGTCCATGCAAATGCTACCTCTATAATTTTGAATGATGGATGCTATTACATTTTTAAAAGTTATTTTAAAACAGGGAGAAAAAAAATGTATTTTATAAGTACCTATTAGAAGCTTCTTAAAAGAAAACTGGATCTTTCTATTTTTAATGAAAGCATGCATCTATTTTAATGAAATGCTTAATGAAAGCATGAGCTGTTTTGCAAAGCAATAGTCTACTGTCATTTTATATTTCAACTGTCAAAGAAAAAGGTGTGACTGCAGACTTCTTCCTTTAAATCAGACTTGTATATTGATGTGCATATTTCGGCCATCTTGCTGTGTAGGTGGATTTTACTTTTTTTGCAGGCTTTTCCACTCAGACAGAAATCGTGACTTCTTCATAATGATATGATATTCTCTATATATGTAAAGAGTAGCACACATAGTAGATACACAAGCTTCATGATATCATGCCATTATTGTGTCAGAGTGCTATTCTGAAGAAAACATGTCTACGTGTGTTTAATGTGCATAAGAAAAAGGACACATCTCAAAAAAAAAAAAGGAACATAGAAAGCAGCACGAGCTAAGCAAAATTCAAAAATCTGAGTATAAGTTACAAAGAAGAGGTACCAAAATATTTCAACTGCTGTATAATTTGATTAATTATCAAAATTCTGTACTCTGGAATTGGGATTTACTCAATGTGTGACCTTGTCAATAGAGTTCAGTGGGAACTACAGCATATATACTGTTTTTTGCTATTCCCTAAGACTTGTCTTCTGACCTTAACAGCAGAGCAAGTACTATTCACTAACTGTCACCAGTCTAACAGCATTATGCCCTGTAATTCCTCCCAGGAAAGTATCCAAGTATCATAGTAACTCCTGCTGTTTATAAATCAATTTACTGCCACAGAGACCAGCACTATCACAGTCATATCAGATGAAAGATTGCTTTCCATAAATGCAGTGCAAGGTAAACTTCAGCTAGTTTCCTCTCTGCAAGCAGTGATGACCAGAACACAGACATTTTAAGGAGACCGTACTATCTCCATTTATATTAGTAGCTTACGATTTCTCTTTTTTTTTTTTTTTTTAACAGAGAAAGAATTTATAAAGCTGACTTTAACCATGTTATTCTACCTAATAATGCTGTTTTCTGTCTTTTATTTAAAGATGCGTATCGGCCTTCACTCTGGATCTGTCTTTGCTGGAGTTGTTGGGGTTAAAATGCCTCGTTATTGCCTTTTTGGAAATAATGTAACCCTTGCCAATAAGTTTGAATCTTGCAGTATACCTAGAAAAATAAATGTCAGCCCAACAACTTACAGGTACAGTGCTTCACATCTGTAAAATGTCCATCTGAAGTAGTTACTGTAATAGTTTATTAACTTCCTTCTCTTCCCCCCCCACCTCCTCTGCAGCACTGCTGTTTATTTTCCTTTTTCTCTTTTTATCTGACTGCTCATGACTGTGCCATGGTTATTTTTAGTCAGAATGCAACCAGCAGCAGCATGAAAAAGGGCGAAACAGAACAGCTGATATTTATTTTTCAGATGTTACATTTAAAATAAATGGACTGTCTGGGCCAATTTTGCTTCTTACCCTGCAGCTATATGCCTCTTGCTTTTTTTTTTTTTTTTTGCTTCTCTCATATAGTGGGCTCCTTGTTGAGCTATGTGGCTTTCAGTGTGAACCAGATGCTAAACTGGCTGCAAGTGCTCTTGAAAATAAAAACTTAACTGAAGAATTGTTAAACATTACCCTACACATCTTCATTCTCTTCGGGTTAGGGAAGATGAACGAATAGGTTGCAATGAATCGACTATGTCAGTGTTTAGTTTATACAGGTCCTGATCGCAACTCAGTTTAAACACTTTAGTATGCAATTTAGGCTGTACTATTACCCACTCAGATCAGAGATTTTTAGTAATGTGTAATATGTGATTATGCAGGCAGCTAGCAGGCTCTCCTATGGGACACACAACATCTTTCCTTTGTCCTCTCAACCTAATACTCTCTTTGTATTATCTAATTGTATGTAAAACCCACTTTGCAACATGTTCATGGACAAGTGATGGTGTCTTACAGGTGCCAGGCAAAATAATAGGAAACTGTTTTGAATTTGATGGTAACAACAGTCTACATCTGAAGTCCAGGTCCATGTCTGAATTTTATGCCACTGAGCTGATACAGACTATTGTTCAGAATGGCCAAAAGTTTTAAAAGAATGAACAGTAGAGAGTGAATCTACTAGTAGAAAGTGATATTGCTGGCTGGGTAAAACAACTAGAAATATGGATATAGATTATTTTTTTTTTCTTCTTAAGGAAGCTCTGCTACCCTCACTGTAGCCTGGATAGTCAGTTGTTCCTACTCAGCCTATATCCACTGCCATGTATGTGACAATGCCTTGTGGCAAGGTTCTGTGGCCAATGTCAGACAGAGGATTTGGCACAGGATCCTGGCATCCCCTGCAGCATGCGTTGTGTGACTTACAGGGTGCCAAGCTTTAGATTATCTTGTATAGGTGATTTAGATAAAAGTAGCACAGATTTTAGGGCACAAGTAACCTTTTTGCAAGTAACCTTTTTGATCATGCACTCTAAACAAATACAGAGATAGCATTAGTATCGCCAGTGCTTATGTATGTTAGAAGAGCAGTGCTGCCCAACAGGGATTTTTTTTTCTATATCCATGTGGAAAATAATTTTGAACGAGACTAGCTACAGTCTTTTCTTAAAAACATTAGATGCTTTGTCCACACAAGACTTGCCTATAACTTGTGGCATACATAGGTTTCTCCATGGCTGTGTGTTCATGTCAAGAGAATATTTGAAATGAGTACACTGTTGAAAAAAGAAACAAAGAAAAAAACCCAGAATTAATTCCCTCAGTGCCTAGAAAATAGGCAATTTGGTTAAAGGGTAAAGTATTGTTATTATTGTTGTGGTATGTTTGTTTCTTTTTCCTGAGAGGATGATGTGTTAACCTTTTTGTTTAGTGTTTTTTTTTCTTTTTGAATTGTACACCAATTCTAAACACATAATGATAACATTATGGCACCTTGCACAACTCCTGTATATTGCAATAATTGTTTGGAAGCTTAGATACCAGTCATCAGTATTTATCTCTACAGATTAGCAATCTGTGTTTCAGATACAGAAGACCACTGGGTTTAGTGGACCTATGTGTGAAAAAATAAAATTATTAGAATTGGTAAGACAATCTGAATAATTTAGTTAATAAACTTTTCAGTATTTCTTTAGTTGAAACATTAATTATGGTGCCACTGTCCTGTGCAAATCTGAGCTAGCTTTCAGTACTAAATGATTTTTGAAAATATTTACAACAAACATAGCACCTACATGCAAAACATTGACAAGACAAAAAAAGAGAGGCAATACTCCTGTTTGTGCTGGTGCACGAATTATTAGGTTATCAAGGTTATAGTATCTTAAAAATATTTTCAGTAAATAACATATAAATATTAAATTAGATCTGCCCTGCTACATTCTGCCCTGACGCACATGAAGAATTATTAAATGTCTGCACTTGTAGTAACAATTAGTGACTGATTAATTTTTAATCAAGATGATTAATTTTTGTTCTAGGATGTTAAAGGAATATCCAGGTTTTGTGTTCACACCTCGATCAAGAGAAGAACTTCCACCAAATTTTCCCAGTGATATCCCTGGAATTTGTTATTTTCTGGATGCTTATACGCAAGGAACAAACTCACAGACTTGGTTTCAAAAGAGAGATTTGGGAGATGGTAATGCCAATTTTTTGGGTGAGGAAACAGGAATAGACTAAATTGTACATTCAGAAGTGTATAGAAAAAAATTATAAATATTTCGATTTTTTTTTTGTATAAAATGAAAATTTTTAAAAATGTATGAAACATGAAAGCACTTTAGATTGTTAACACCTGAAAGCCAGTATTAAAATTTCAGGAAGTATGTCACTGACTACTTTTTATTTTTCCTTTGCATAAGGAACATAGTCACTAAAATAATATTGCAACTTCACTGTTGAAAATGCTACTAAAAACTACATTTTCCCTGTGGTAATTTGTAAGTGCTACGTAACAACTGTCAGTTCTCTCTGTGCTGAGAATCCTAGATGTATTGTACATGCCGTGTGTCAGGAAATGTAATGTGAAAGTGATGCAGCCACATGCAGTGTTGTGAACTAGTGCTTATCAATGGCTATTAAAAATATATTTTCTTAGTGATCCCGTAAGAAAATATCCATTAGAATATTGTCATTGCTATCACATACTCCTTCCAGCACATCATTTGGGCCCCATCCTAGAAGCTGCTGACCATCTTCTAACACTGACTGGAGTCAATATGTTGAGGGTGCTCAGCATCTTCTGGATCAGGCTGCTAACTGTAGTTAATACACATATACATAGCAGAGTTTGCTGCTTATTGTTTCATGAACTTTATTTTGTGTATAAAATGAATATAGATTAAAACACTGTATAATCATATGCTAAAGTCTCTGTAATTATCAAACAATATTTTAGTTCTCGGGTTTTTTAAAATACTTTACAAAAATAATAGTATCTACTTGCTATTATGTATTAGAGCAATAAATGTTTTCTTTTTGATGTCATTTAAATTTGAAATGTTTTAAAATAAGTGTAATAAAACATGCTTTGGAGTGTTTGCTTAGAAAGGAAATTCCCATCAGACTATATAAAATGGAACAGAAGAACACCGGTTTAAAGCTACGATCCTTATTCAAGGACAGCAATGTGGGTACGATATGTTATTGAAATGCCTATGGTATACCTGCTTTAAAGTTGCCAGGGGAATCTACAGATGAACAGAAATGCTTTAAAATATATGAACACATACATGGAGTATTAATATTACTACAGTATAAGCTTTTCTGTTGTGGATGGTGGAACATGAGTGGAGAACTCTCAAGGATCTGCCTCTAGAACTGGCAGAATAAGTTACGAGTCCTGAGTTTAGGATTCTGCCTCTCTAACTAGCAGATCCGTCTGCACAGAAATCTCTCTGCACTGCAGTTTGATCCCAGCTGCAGGCTGGAGAACTGCATTGCTTACACACATACAAATATTTCCAGTAGTATCAAATATTATTAGTTATTATTCTAACCTCTTAAACTCTTGCGTTTCGGCATATCAAGCCATAAAGGTCTTTCTTCAAGCTACTTGCCACTGAATCAAATTTTGCTCTCTGAATATTTAAAGGGAACAATTACATTAGACTAAGGAGCCATTCTGTTCTTTTTCTGAACTTGACTGGTTCATTCTGAAGCTCAATATACTGTTTTATCCTACTATTTTGCAGTAGAAACTCATACAGAAAATGTACCGTCAGAGCCTTGAGAAAAATCCTTATAAGGGACTAGCACTAAGAACATTTTAAAATATTTTAATTCAGATTTGCTGTAAGCATCATTTGAACAAAACCTGAAACATTGAGTCCTGCTATTGCTTGAAGTCTCCTATATCCAACCAAGATGCTTAGAAATAATTTTGTGACTCAAAAATCAAACTTGAGAGTCTCTCTCTATACTATACATGTACACATCTCCTGCACACACCATATATATACACATACATACACAAGCATACATATTTGCGACATTTTTAACAGCAGGCTCATGATATTAAGCCAGTAATGACTGAAGTCAGTAGGAATCTATCCATCCCTATCATCTACTGAATGTTAAAAAAAAAAAAAAAGGCTTTTACATAAAAAGTATTTCATTCTCCATATGTACTGAACAGCACAGACTCTTAGGAGTGAATTTCCTTTTGTCCCTAGGGAAGAACTGTGGCCAGACTGGATGATGGCTATTCTCAAAGCCAGATTTCACATCAACCCGTCATTCAATAGGATGTTCATTAGGGCAGTTCCTGACACCTTCCTAAGTGTATCTCTGTAAAATAAAACGTGCTCTAGGCCAAAGTTCCTATTACAGATCAAATTCGTCTTCCAACATTAGTTTTTATAACTCTCATTTTTAATACACCCTAGGTTACATTACCAGCTAGAATAGAATTGCTATAGAATTCCTTTTTATTTCACTAACTTTTTTTCTGAAAAGCTCAAAACTTTCCCATGTCTACTTCAGCCTTAGTTCAGAGAAGAATCCTGATAAGGTGCTTAAATGTACACATAAAGTAATGTATTTGAATCTCAGTGAAGTAAATAGTATGTAGACATGTATTTAAGCCAATGATTCAAGAAAGTGCTTTAAAATGTACTTGTGTTCAGACCCTGTTCTCCAAAAAACCACACAAGTTTATGTTTAAGCTTTAAGCATAACTTAAGAATTTGGATTGCACTGAAGCTGTTTCTCTGCTTAATATTTTGCTGAACGAATATGTATTTAATAAGGGACAATTATTTTTAACTAATCTTTTCACTTAGATCTTAAATAGTCCTTTCACTTTTTAACTAATTTTTAAACTTAAATTAAAGCCAATAAAAAAAATAAACAAATTGTTGAGATAAACAAAAGGAAGGCAATTTAATTGATATAATACCAGGAGATTTTGCAAGGAAATAAAACAGTTGTTTTTAAGCTGATGTCTTGTATAGTAGTATGTTTATGATACTGTGAAAGTCTTCAGAGACTATGCAATGCTATGTTTATAGGTATACAAATATCTTAGTATTATGTCCAGAAATAGTTTTGTTATCATGTGAATCTTTATTTCATTAGTTCGTGAAGGTTCTGTGGGTCTAATTCCTGTTCACATTTACAATATGTGATGGAAGATACATTTTTATCACACTGCAATTCCTTTTCCAAAGAGGTGTAAATGGCCCTTGAAATAAATAAAGTGGGTCCCTTGGATCTTAACAGTGACATAGCTAAAGTAAAAGCTATATCAAAACAATTCAACTAATTATATTTCATTCAGGCAACATCTGATAAGATTTCAGGGACATGTTGGAAAAAAATTCTCACTGCTGGTGTCAGAGGAAGTGCAATTAGTGAGGAGCTGGTCTTTTCTTTCTCTCTGAACTACTGTGCAAAACCAAAGCAAACAAACTCACAGAAACTGAAAAAACAGTGAAGTGCACAGATAATCCAGCCCCAGGACAGATCTACTTTTTCCTGTGAAATCTTACAAAGAATTCAGACCTCCCCCAAATTCAGTTTATTTCTCCCATTATTTTCTTTTGCATTCTCTGCAGAAACAGATGCAGCAGATAGTACAGGAGGCAAAACTGGTATTTTCAGCTGAAAGCCATGAGAATTAAGGGGAATTTCTCTTGAATCTTGGCAAGGGGACTCTTTTTCAAACTCCACCCGTCCTATAAAACCCAGCAGGCCATTCTAGCTGCTACCATTTTTTTATGCCTGCTCATTGTTCTGCAAAAGCGGTGAGAGTTTTTCTTTCCTGCAACAGCAATAATTTCTGTGGCTATTTGCCATATAGTGCGTACAAGGCACTGTGTTACTTTCAAAGCCCTGCTCCAGTTTATCAGAAGTCAGCTTGGCAGGAACTAAATTTAACTTTGAGGCTGTTTCTTGAAGTGAAAGCTAGGACTTTCTTTTCTACCTCTAAAGTCTGCAATATGTCTGCCACAACAGTATTTAGGGACCTCTAAAACCATCTCTGATGATATGGCTGCTCACAACTGCATAGGAAGAAAATAATCATATATATATATATATATTTATATATATATATATATATACTTTTGTTAATTTCCCAGTCCCATTTGCATGAGTTCACTGGCAGTTCTTTTCCACAGAGCAACAGGAGAGAATGAAACTCACTGTCATCTTACTCATCATTGCTCTGATACTGAAGCACAAATAAAAGATGGAAGATAATCAATGGTTCTGGAACCTCTGCTACATCCAGATACAACAGTTTAAAATACTTACTCTCCTGAGGGCAAACAGTAGGATCTGAATGTTAAATATGCAGTTAGGCTGGAACATGACGCTGGAAAGCCAATCAAAGAAATAATAAACTGTGAAAGAATCTAAAACAAAGTAAACAACCTTATAAAATTGTGTGTCTCATCTGCTTCAGCAGATTTTTGATGCTGACAGTAAAGTCGAGTCAGTGATTTCCCAATATAAATGGAAATGAGTGCATTGCTTTGCAGCCCCATTATAAGGCCTCCTTTGAAGATCTATGCTGAAATTGTTTCCCAACTTCTGAGCAGTACAAAGTTACAAATTCTTGTACTACTATATCAACAAATGCCATGTTTATATGAGTATCCTGCATACATACAACATGTAATGGGAAATAACCTAAGGAATACATGCAGTAACAATCCAAGGATGTGAAAAAGGGCAGATTAAGTCATAGATACACTTCCACTCTTCTGATTTTTTCAGCCCAAACAAAACACGCCAAAGAAATATTGCAGACAATAATGTTCCCAGGAGCTTTGGACTACAAGCCTATGAAAATCAACAGTCTCTCCACTGATTGCAGAAGGTGTTAGGGAAGATTTGGACATGTGATCAGTTTGCTCTGCATTGCTAAGATTACATTCCTCTTACAGGAGAATGCAACAGAGCCCACAGAGTTTCTCAAATCTACACAGGTTGCTGCATTACAGAACAGCATTGACATACTAAGGGCTGTTTCATTCATAGCTTGTCAGTACCAGTATTGGAAACAGAATGTAATGGTATAGTGAAAGTGTCTAGTGGTACAGTAGAAATAATGAATCTTGCTGAAGTGGTCTTAAAAGAGCGTATTTCTGCACCGAAGTATTATGACAATCCCAAATGCCAAGTCTCAGACCATTACAATTTGAAACCAATAACTAGATAACACCCATGATTCAGTTTGATGTCAGTACAGTAACTCCATCTTCAGTAAATGAAATCTAGCCATACCATATAAGGCAGCATTTTTATACAGGACTACAGCAACAATATAAAATGTAAAAGCAAAGTCCAAAGTATAAAATGTACCTTATTAAAATACTTTATTTGTTTATAGGGGTTGCGCATTAACACAAACCATACTGAAATGAATGTAGATATTCTTGGCCAGCTAGTGGTTTTCCAAAAGTTATTGTCTCAGCAACTGCCCTTTCATACAGCATAAAAGGATCCTATGCTACTTTTTGTTTCTTGGATCTCAACAAGAATTTCCAAATGAAGTCATCATCTCAAATCAGGAAAAAACATGTATAAGACCACTTAAAAAGTACAGCAGTTGTTTTCCTCCTGTAATCACTGACTGCAACTCTTTTGGCTTTCTGATAGCCAACACAGGAAACTCCTCCTGAGAAACATGTTCAGAGAGATACAAAGTGGAGAAGCTGCCTTGTAGGCTTTCAGTTATAGAAAACACTTTCTGGAAAGCTTCCTTCATGTCAGCATTTCATCCCATGCACATCCCAGTTATGGCTAGTGCCACAGCTGCTCTCCTATTCCTAAATACCAAAAAGCAGCTGGGCAGCAGGTCATGAGCTGTACCTGGTGCACGAAGGTCACCAAATGGGAATGAGATTGTGTGCTATAGTGAATAAGCTGCAGGCTTTATGGAAGTGCATCAGATACAGTCCCAATGGTTGTGTGATGTACATAATGCATGTGACCTAACAGTTCTGATACTGACAAGGTTGGGCCTTGAAAACACAGTCCAGTATCAACAGCTTAGTCTGACATGTACATTATTCTGTTGATTTAGAGCATTTTCTTTAGCTGAAATCAGATCTTGCTTAAGACCTACCAGATAGTCTTGATTCAGCAGGCATCTGGAATGGAGGCTTGTCCCTCTCAGCAAATTGGTTGAATTCTTTAATTCAGCATCTTCTAAACTTCTAAAAGAGGATCCCTGTTTTAGAAAATTAAATCAATCATTGTCTGCTTTAACTCTGCCCGTGCTGTTTTCAGTGCACATTTTACAAATCTCATCTCAGATGCTGGAATTTCCATTTGTATTACAATGGCTTAACTGCAAGAACAGCCTGCAAATGCAACTTACCAAGCCTGAACCAAATCAGAAAAAGAAAGGCAATTTCACAATTGTCTAAAGCAATTTTGACCTCTGCACATATCAGCACTTTTGAAAAAGCATCACTCGTACACAAAATTGCAAGATAATCTACTTTCTGAAAACCATATCTAAAAAGAATTTTATGTAGTCTCTCTAGTATCACTTTATGAGCATGAGGGTTTACCCCATATACAGACTGAGCAAATGGATTCCCTTGAAACTTACGAAGAACAGGGGTGTTGTTAACACTGATTTTCAATCCAGTCTTTTTGTTTCCTGATCCTGTGCCAGCACACCTTGCCTGGGATGTGCTGTCAGGACTTCCTTGAAGCTTTGTATCCTCTAAACTATTTTACAGATCTGTGAAGAGGAAGACTCCAAAACATCAGAGGGCAAAACTCCCAGGTGTTGTTTTAGATCTTCCAGTAGTATAGATTCACTACCACCAGTAGGCACACAAAGATTACAAAGAGCATGTAGCTACAACATTTGTGTTGCAGGATGTGTTCTCTCATTTTCCAAAAACATCCTTCCTACCAACTAGAAAAAGTAGACCTTAAGTACTCAAATCCTAGTTAACTGGTGACAAGCTGACCTCTCCTCAGCTATAGGGAAACATAGCCTTTTGCTGGTTACAACAGCATGACTTATTACATCATCTCCGTTGCCAGTTTCCTGGCAATTGAAAAGATTCTTAAGAGATTCATACCTCTTCATTTTTTGTTTGGTTTTCTACACAGATATCTTCAACCAGTAGTTTGGTTATTTTTTCTAAAAATTTTCATTTCTCCCTTCAAAATTAGCATATTATTTGTATGGTTTTGACTGGTTACATTGAAACTTATCTTCTTGGTCATCCTTTAAAAAATCTAGAATTGTTTTTCCCAGTAGATTTGGAATATGTTAAACTAAGTAGAATTGATTATTATCATGCCTATATGACCTAAAAGCAGGTTTTCCCTTTACTGTTCTTGGAATGCCTAGTGAGTCTTGTCATTTGTTAACTTAATTACAGGAAAGTTCCAATACACATATCCCATCATTGTTTGTTTTGTTGTTTTGTGGCTGGTTTTTTTGTTGTTTTTTTTTGGGGGGGGTGTGGTTTTTTGGGGGGGATGGTGGTTTTTTTTGTAAAATATGTGATTTTTAATTTATTTTGCATTCTCACTAAGGTCTGAACTTTCACAATTTTACTTACATCAGTCCATCTGGATTGATTGGCACCTATGGCTCTACAGACTTCATGCAGCAAGGTCTCTGCGCAATAAATACTGCAGTAGTAGCCCATCAAGTATTCGTGCTATAATCCTCCTAGGTAATCTCATTATTTCTTGAATATATTTTGATGCTTTCTGAGGAAGCAGAAAAAATGAGTACCCTCCCCAGGATTTTTATTTCATACAGGGAGGCCAGGTCTTTAGATGGCACAAAGGGCTTTAAACTAAATGTGGTTTTTTTAAGTTGTTGGTTTGTTGGGTTTTTTTGTTCCATGTATACGACAACATACGATGGCGGTGTGTTATTCCTGAACTGGCCTTGGCATTTTGTCGGCAATCCTCTGCTCAAAGACTCCTGTTGTCAGGGTCCTGCCTTACTCGCAGAACGCTCTGACAATCCGCAAGCTGTGTTTACACACCTTGGCTGCTGACCGCCGCCTCAGCACCTGAGGAGGAGCAGGGAGAGCCGCAGACCTGGCGCTGTGCATAGGGAACCCACCTAGCTACCGGGGCAGCCGGCCCAGCCCGCGCCCTCCGGCTCCCCGTTGGCGCAGGCAGTGTCGCCCTGTGCCGCCCGGCGGGCAGCGATCACCCCGTGGCCGCGGCTGCCCACGGCCCTCGCGCCCGCCGCTACCACCTCCACGCACACACCCCCGCCGCGCCGCCGCAGCGCCCAGCCGCCCTCAGTCCCGCCTCCGCCTCTGATTGGAGGAGAGCACGGCGGCCGCGCCCGCCATTGGATACTAGAGCAGCAGCCGCTCTCGCCATTGGTTGTGGGTAGATTCCACTCAGGGCGGTGGCGGCTGGGAGAAGCGGTGAGGCGATCGGGACCGATCTTCTGCTCCGCGGCGGCGGGGTGGCGGCGGCACCACCATGGTGAGCTCCGTCGGGCCACCTTCCCTTCCCGGGAGACCGGGTCTGACGGAGGACCTCTGGTCTGGGCTGGGCTGGCCTAGCCGGGCCCGGGCCCATGGTGGGAGGGAAGAGGCTGAATCCGCTTGGGAGAGAGGCAAGCGGGAGGGGAGCGGAGCCGGGCCCCAGCCCTTTGGTTTGGGGGGACACGAGAGGGGGTGTCGAAGCCAGGTTGCTTCCCGCCGGGGTGACTGGCACTGGGGCGGGAGGGGTGCGGTGCGGGGCGGTGGGATGGGATGCTGCGGGGCGGTGGAAGGGGCTCCCCTGCTGGTGCCTGACCGTGCCGCCTCCTCGCCCTGCCCCGCAGTACGGCTTCGTCAATCACGCCCTGGAGCTGCTCGTCATCCGCAACTACGGCCCCGCCGTCTGGGAGGACATCAAGTAAGTGTGCGTGTGCTGCCGTGCGTGTGTCCGCGCGTGTGCGTGTGCCTCCGCCCGGCGGCGGGGGCGTGCTGGGCCGGCGGCGCCCCGTGTGCCGCCCCGAGCGGCGCTCCGGTACCGGCAGGTCTGGATCGGCGGCTGGAGCGGTCCCCAGCAGGTGGTTCTCACCTGTGACAAGACCGGCGCGGGTTTCCTCCCGCTCGGGGCCTTTCTTAATGCCGCAAAGGCCCGCCTGGTTCCATCTTCACTGATCTCCAGGAGCCGCAGTGGGGATGACGTTGTCCCTCGGTTATACAAAGTATATGGCAGAAAGTAATGAGCGGGCCAAACGTCCCAGGAACCACGGAAGGCCTTCCTTGAGTCAGACCACCAGATGAACCATGCAGCAGTAACATCGCTTTGCATTCCTGAAGAAATTGAAACACAATTTTTAGCTAGTAAATTCTATCTAAAACTAGTGTGAGATTTTGGTAATGGGCTCAGCTTGGACTTAAAAAAGCCTCTGCTATAGAGAAGTGTAACTTAATGTATGTGCATGAATGACTCTTTGCTTTCTTCTGTGCAACCCGATTTCTTGTGTCCAACCCTTGCTTGTCTGGCAGTACAGCATTTTTCCAAGGAGATGACTATCTTCACTTTAAACTTTTGATGAACAAAAAGTTTGGAATAAGTAGTACAAAGAAATTCTATTTACCGTAAATATGGTGGCATTGGTACTTAAGCAAAACTACAAGAAATATTTTTAAAAATACTTAAATGCTTACAGAGTTGTAAGCTTACTTTGTAAGGCTTCGGGTAACTATGTGGTTAGAAGAAATGGTTAGTATCTTTTGATATTATATGTTTTAAGGGAGAAGTAGATGATCCAGCTTGGAGGAAGTAATCTTCTTTCAACTGGATACCTTCTTCGGTACTCCTTTCTCCCGTTTATTTTGGGCCAAGTTTAATGTGTCAGTGTAGATGTCTTGCCGTTGCCTTAGTACAATTTCTGGAGTCAAAGGACTGCTCTTGACTGTGGGATTTTGTGACCATGACACTCTTTTCCTGAATCCATTTTTTAAGAATGTGGTAATCTTACATGAAATCGGAGAATCATAGAAATGTTGTTTGGAAGGGGCCTCTGGAGGTCATCTAGTCCAGTCTGTTCCAACCACGACTGTTACTCGTACCAGATCAGGTCTCGGCTGTCACTTTCATCTAGCTGAGTCTTTAAAATCACCAAAGATGGAGAGTCCACAATTCTGGTTCAGCAGACATTCACTGTTCAAGTGATCCCTGACAATTAGTCTATAAATGATGCTTTGCAAATGGAGTTCTATGTATTGCATAGATGAGTCTTCAGTGAATGCCACACAGTTTGGGGCTGTAAGTTGAGCTATGTAAGTTTATTTTTCTTGCATACCTTATCTAAACACACTGATCTATTTTGAATTCTTATGGTTTGATACTGGTTTTATATGACACATGTAAGTTAAGAGACTTAATAGAAAAAAAAATAAGGATACATGCATCATTTGCCATAGAAATGATAATAAAATATGTATAAAATATAATAATATTCACTCTTTCCTGGCATGCCATCCCTTACCAACATGCTTTTGAGTATTATGGTTCACTTTGGTCCAGTTACTTACTGAATAGAATTTGTATTTAAGATTGATCCATCTGAGAAGATACAAAGTTTCATCTTCCAGTACAAGATCATGCTGCAGACTGTCAGAACCAGCTCGTAATTCCTGATACATTCTATCTCTAAGATTTTACACACATGTAATAGAATACTAATAGAAAATAACTACAGCCTATGAGGAGTATTACTCATTTAACACTTTGGAGAAATAGAAAGATATGAAATATTTTGCTGAAGGTCAGCTGTGAAAATTCAGGAGGCTGCTACATCCTTTTTCTGTCTTTCAACTGAGAAACATTTTTGTCTTGTAGCAGCCCAACTAGGCTCTGCTGTTAACTCACAAAGATGGCTTTCTGGAAGGGAACTGTACCACAACAACTACACAAAGAGAAGAATGGAACATGATCTGCAAGAAAGAGCCAACATATGTGCAACAGCTGCTATAGCTCCTTAATTGAAAAGGTGTTTGCAGCAGGGTATTTATTCAGCAGGATTTATCTTTAAAAACAGTGTATCCTAGAGTTTAGAAACCAGCAGACAAACCCCTGTATATCTCACTGGAATGGAATATAGCGATTGTACTGGTTTAGGGGCTGATACAGGGTCAACTGATAGCCACTAAGTGCTTGTTGTTTTAGGTACTGTAAGTTCGTGTGGGGCACTTAGAGAGATGTTATGGAAGATGTTAGATGTTTTACCTTATGTAAGCAAACACAG
Organism: Podargus strigoides; assembly: GCA_028020825.1. Classification (NCBI taxonomy): domain Eukaryota; kingdom Metazoa; phylum Chordata; class Aves; order Caprimulgiformes; family Podargidae; genus Podargus; species Podargus strigoides. The sequence continues at coordinate 45,177,317 of CM051621.1, read as the reverse complement.
ACTTCTTGCAAAGGCTTTGTTAGAACTGTTAGTCATTTGGGAAACAATGGGAAGATACAGACCTGTGTTGTGGCATGCTGGGTTCAATCAGTTGAATCACTGATGATTGAATTGGAGGAGTAATTGTTGAATTGCCTTTGGCTGTTTAAAACAAATGAGAGGAACTTAGTATGGTTGAATTTGCAAAACTTAAGCATTTTTGTGAAGCGGAAAGGCCTCTGGGTAGTTAAAAAATTTGAACATTTAAGTGGTTTGGGTTGTGGGTTTTTTTGTTGATCTGATCACATATTGCTATTTTGTTTTCCCTGAAGTCACTGCAGAAGCTGTGAATCAGCATTGCAGGGTGGTGGGTTGTGATTGCTGAGTGATTCTCAAATGCCAGTGGGTGAATTTGTACTTAATATTGATAGAAGTGAAAAGAAAACAGATCTGAATAAACTGAAGTAATGAAAACAGATCATTCTTCACAAAAAAGTACATTCAGAAAAGTTAAATACTGAATTGAAAGAGTATGCTCCATTGGAAGCATGAAAACTCTTGTCTCCTGTAGCTTCTTCCATCAAAAGCGACATTGAATGAAGTTCTTAAATATAGGATTTGGGAGAGCAAGTAGCTGAATGTGATGCTTTTGTGAGAGTGGTGTTTTCGTTGTCACCACGTACTGTTAACTCAGTCAGAATGACAATTTCAAGTCTTTGTTTCTGCTATTTAATTAATTTTTCAACACGCTTGTGAAACGACAATCTGTCTGAAAAAGATACATATCGATTTTGTTTTTAAATGTCCCAGAGTGGAATTCTTAGGAAAGTTAGACTCCATGTTTTTTCATCACTTTTAAAACAGAGCATCACTAAACAATGGACTTTTTTTTAAATGTCAGGCAACCTTTACAATGAGGCACTAAGTTCATGGAAAAATTGTAGTATATACTCTGAAATTCTACTAAATATCAATTTTCTTGGCTTTGTTTTGCTAAAGAACCAAACCTAAAATGCTTAAAACTTCAAACAATTCAAAGCCATCTATTTCTGAGCCAACATTGTTTATCCCAAATAGATGGAATTCAAAATAAGATGAAGAAAGCTGGCATATTGTCAATAAAAGGTAATTTTGATTTATGGAGCCTTTATTAATTTTCTCAACCGCAAAGTCTCAAAAATTTCTTTCTCCTTAGTTTTTCTCTGCCTACCACTCATAGAATTGAGAATTTGGCCTTGTTTTTTTGTTGTGAAGCCCTAGAAGCATTAGAGGGATTTAGTGAAGCTGGGAGAAGAGAGTAGGAGTGAGAGCCACCTGGGAGAGTCCTTCTACAGTTGCTGAATTCTGCAGTAGCAGATTTTTCTTAGTGGAAAGTGAAGATGATTCAGCATACTAATTTCTTTTTCTAGCCTGCAGTTTCAAGCTGCATATACACTTCTCATTGTAGTTCACACCTTTATTCCTTGGAAAGAGGGACTTAGGACCTGGAATACATGGACGCATGCTGCTTTGATTAGCCCTCCACTAGTTCTGCAAAGTTGTTTTTAAATAACTAAGTCAACTGTTACTTAGAGCTGTTAACCCCATTTTTGCTGAGAAGTCATTTCTGATTTCTCCCTTCCCTGCTTAAGAGAAAACCTCTCTCAAATTCCTTATTTTGTTGTTGTTGCATCCAGAGGGCTATTTCACGTTGTGTGGCCACAATTGCAATGGCTTGAAAAGGTGGTTCTCAAGATTCCTTTGGCATTAGATATCTACAGTTCCTCTGCTGCCAACATAAACACTAGATGACATAAACTAAAAATTGTGAGGCCTGACCATTCTCCCATACATGCAGTTGTGTGCTCATGTCTGATCAAGGCCAAATTTGTACGTGTGAATGTGATAGTAAGTAATGTGTGTGGAATTACTGTCTATGTGCCTGTCCAAAACAAAACAGAGGGGTTACCCACATTAAAAAATAAATAAATAAATACAAATACAAGGCTTATGAAGGTCTGTCTTCTATGATGTGTCTTTGTGGTGGACATATTTAAATAGATGTGTGGTTACAAGTTTTTAAAAGGGGATTCTATCATGACAATTTATGAGCTCTTCTGCAGCAGGTGTCACATCTGGCTGAGCTGAACAGTCAATATATTTGAAATACTGAGCACTCTATTAAGTAGCTCTAAATGTTTAATTGTGTAACAAATGAGCATTAGCAGGGATGTCTTCCTGAAACAGCCCCTGGACAGTATGTGGGAGCTAGGGTCATGTTGTCAGCAGAGAATATGTACATAGTCATTTATCCTGTGTTTCCCAACAGTATCCCTCTGTGTTTGATTAAATGAATACATGGTTTTCCCACGGGTTTCTAAATCTGAATTTAGGCCGAGTTAGATGCTCAAGCTGTGACACTTTTAAGTATATTGCCAAGAAAAGGAGTGAGAACTCAAATATGATATTAAAAAATGCATTAAAGTGCTTCATCACAAGACTGTAGAATAAGTTAATATTTTTCCCACATAGAAGTACGTGAAACATTGGGTTTTGGGAAATGAAATGGCACAACCAGTCAGCTGCAGTCTTCATCTTCCCTCTGTTTCTGTGGTAGAAGTCCCCAGTGAGCATGGCAAAACTAGAACAGAAGTTGAAAACTCTGTTTGCAAAAATTAACTACCTAGAGGTCAAACCACTTTTTAATTGATTTTAGAAAATACCTGTGTTAAATCTTGCACGGTGGCAGAATAGGCATTTTGTGCCCCAAGAGCCGTGCATCCTTTGCTGGCTGTACCTTAGCGTGGGATGCAGAGAGCAAGTAATAGTCTTAATTTCCTGGTGCTCTATGCTTACTGTAGAATTAAGGCATAATCCTGCCTTTGCCCTTTTTTGTCCTCCTTTTGTGGGTTAGGCTGGCATGTGCTGTCCACACATGCTCTTAAATGCCCGGACTCCAGGTCCAGGGAGCCTGTTGGGTAGCACAGACTTTGCACAGACCCAATAGTCTGGAAGCACGCACAAAGGAAGAACAGAAGTCAATCACTTGTCCTGTGCTGAAGGAAATTTTTGTTGTTCTCCCCCGAACTTGACACATTATCACCTACCAATGGTCTGGGTTAGTTGACTCATCAGCATTTGTTTTCTGTAACTGCACTGTTATGGTGAAAATAGTGAAACACTGAGGGCTGAGAAATTGTCCTGGTGTAATGTAAGTGGAAAGCTTCTCTCCTCAGTTTCAAATTGGGTTCAACTGAAGCGGTAGAAAATTCTGTACAATTTGGGGGAGTGAAATTAACTGCAGGGCTATCATGTGCCTTTAGAAAACTAAACAGACACAGAAACTTCTGCATTCCTAGTAGTATAGGTGCATGGGTGTTGCAGGTTGGCTAGTTAAGTCAGGAGAGGTAGATGCTTTTATTCATTTGTGCATTTAAAAACATCTTCCACTGACTTTCACTAGAATTTAGATACTTACAAACTCATTAACAGGTTGTGATATTCTGATTAATTTTATTTGCAGTTATATTCCAAAATAGTATATCATATAAAATAAAATAATATGAAAGAAAATCTACTCAACTCTGCATTTAAGAATATGTATTGCAATTTCTTTTACAGGAGACAGAATTGGATTTTTTTAAAACTCCCATTGTTTCCTGGGAATTTCTGGCATAGCAAAAACTACCCATTTTTATGCTTCTTAAGCAAAGCGGATAATAGAAAACCTTTTGTAGCTGCAGAGTAAAGACACTAGCTTGACTTATTGCATCCGTATACTGAGTTCAAAACCACACCCTGTCAAAGATGTTTTTTTCTGCTTACTAATATATCAAAACACAATTTACATTTGTTTTCAAATCCTGTAAAAATCAAGTTTTTTACCTATTTCTGTTGTTTAGTGCAATGTTTAGCTGTAATAATAATTTATACTCTACTATATTTATGTTTGCCTTTACAGAAACCTAGAAAAACACACACAAAAGCTGTAATGAAAGACTGTTGTTACAAGTTGGAACAGTAAACTCTTAAGAGGTGTTGGAATTCAGATAACATGTAGGTGTGATGCTGGTGACCTGTAAAGTCAATGACAGCTGTGTTTTGAACATAAAAAGTGCAGAATACATTGAAAAAACAGGTCCACCTGTCTCAAGTTGGGTACTCTAATGAAACTTTTTTGATCCTTGGTAGTCTTGCCCATTTAAAATAGAACTGGTAGCCTGGAGGGAAAGAAGCAGGTTATGTGGGCTCATGGGTCTGGCTGGTAGGTTGTATCCTGCAGGCTCAGTGAGAGGCAGGGAAATGTGGCTTGGAACAAACTTGACTAATGCTGCTATGAGTGGTACCTCAGCCCACCTTTCTTGCTTTCACAAAAAAAAAAAAAAAAAAAAAAAAAAAAAGAAAATAAAAAAAGAAAATAAAAAATAAAGCATTCATCGAATGCTTATGGCTCTTTATGAGTCACTAATTTTCTTTCTTCATAATCATTCTGGAAAATGACAAGTTTTCAGCTGACCATCATTTCTGTATGTAGAGCAGCCCTTTTAAAAGCATGGAAAATGGTACTGTAGCCGGTACCAATCTGTCTGCAGTGTTCGTGGTATCACTTCTGCTGGGAGAAAAGGCAGATAATCATCAGCTTAGAATGTAAAGTTTTTGGAGAAGCTGTATTTGTATATGTAGATACATATGCATGTAAATATTTATGTGTATGTATATGTGTATGTGCTTATTGCATCTACAGAACCACAATGTGGTCTGGGCAATAAAACTGCAAACTAAACAGGAGATAAGAATCAAAGATCTGTACAAAATGTGAGGTAGGGCAATTCAGTTAGTTATCATGTGTAGTTGAACCAAGTGAAAAGCCTTTTAGTGATTTTTTTTTTTTTTTCTCAACAAGGGATTTGCAAGAGAACCTTGGTGACAAACTCCTTTTAAACATCTAAGTGTAGATTTGGATGTGCCTAGGACTCCAATTTTTTTTTTAATCCTATTAATGGCTTTGGGGTTTCTCCCATCAAATTTCTGGATTTCCTATTCCTTTCTTATGTACTTCTCTTCCCAGGAACTGCAGAAAAAGTCCAGGTGGCTAACAAACAAGAGGGTTATGCATTTTACCACATACACATGTATAGCTGTGTATTGCAGTGGTGATAGTCAGCCCCGTGTGAATCATCTCTCCTGCTTTGTTGAACTGCTGTGAGCTTGCTCGCTATTTCCCTTTCCCAGCCCCAAACTAATTTATTATAAAGAATGCCTGTTTTACGGTTTGCCTAAAGTTACTGATTCTTTCACACTCAGAAACATTGCAGACATACTGTGTTAATTATCTTAATTGTCGTCTCACCATGAACACTGGTGAAAAAAGAGGCTATTCACTAGAGTTTTAGATTGGAAGTCCATACTTATTTTGGGTCGTGTAGGACTCGGCTATAATTAATTGCAGTGGTCTGTGAAAAAACATGAAAATTTATTTTTTCACTGCCTCCTTAGCACCATGTGGGTTAACCCAGTGCTGAAGATGAAGTGTTGTATTCAATCTATCTCATAACAATTTTGAAAAAATTACAGATTACTTATAAGTAGATGGCAGAAAGAGACTTTGGAAAGTCATTAGTGGTGAAAGAACAATAGATTAATTTTTTAATCCATACATCTCTTAACATTAATGAGTGTTTATCCAGAAAGTGGCATTAAGTAGGAACATTTATTGTTGTTTATGTTTCTAAGTCCTTATTTCATACTATTCCAAAGTTCTAAGCAGTGTTTTTTAAGTTTTCTTAAAACTGATGCTGAATAGATGATCCTTCATGGGTCTGGAGGTTAATATTCACAAGATTTATAGGGTCAGGACACTACACTTCCTGCTCCTTCAGTTCCTCACAGCGGAAGGACCTGCTTGGAGGTCAGAGTTTAAACTATGTGGATGCCAAATTCCTTAATTCGTCTGGGAAAGAACTGGCTAAAAGGAAACAGTGGCACGTTGTGAAACATGATGTGAATGTTCTTGCAGTGTCTCTCAAGTACTTTGCAGTTTTCCCGGAATGAGGAAGTGCTTTTAGACCTGTCAGGATACCAGGTATTATAAACGTATCACTCACTTTTATAAATGAAATGCTTAAAAGGGTATTTTGTAAATACCATTCCTTTTAGTCCACTTATGTAAAAGGAAGCAAAATAATACTAGCTTTATATTTGTAATAATATTTTTATTATTTAGAGTAGTAGGAAAGAACTTGTACATTTGCTAACTATGCCTTCTAGAATTATCTGGTTTTGAAAACCTACATTAAACACTTTCATATCCAGCCTGTAAAACTGGGAAATAGCTTAGAACTCTGAAGTCTATAAATACACCTATTTACTTTGTCCAGAACGTCATTTTCCTGGACGGATTCCCATTTGTATTTAATCTTGTAACTTAATATAATTTATGTTTTTCCCAGCTGAGTGTTTTAAAATATCTCTGGACCATCCACAACATGTTCAAGTCTATTTTCTATTTTTTTTCCTTTTGGCAGGAATGAAAAGAGTGGTTCAATATTTTTAATAGTATTTAGCAAAGCTTCTTTATGAAATAAATACAGGAATAAAAGATGAGAAGCGTTTTGGAAACATAAACCATCTGTGAAGTAGTATAATGAGCAGTGAGTTTGCCATTTTAATGTAAAAGAGATGCAAAGACGATGATTCCGGTTTCACTGATACCATCCTTGGTTCTGACACATGTAATTCTGTTTAATAGTGTTACTCTTGGAATGGAATTAAGCTTGACATCCTGCTATCAGTGAGATCACAACCTTGCTGGGTTTCTAAGTGCAGTAGTGTTATTTTGTCATTAAGATTGTTTTGACTGGTCTCTTCAATTTAATGAGCACTTTTTCCATCCTTGGTACACCAAGAATAGTTAAGCACAATAGTGGCAAAAGTCCCAACAGAAACAACACTAATCATGGAAGAAGTCCTAGAGATTGTCTTGGAACTAGCTGTTGTGGGGTTTTCAAGTTGTCCCACCCAGGGCATGCACTTCGGACTGGAGTTTTGGTAGGAAGAGATCCAGTTGTGCTTTTGGGACGCTAGATCTGTTAAAGTGACACCAAGAGCTTCTAAATAATGATAATATTGTATCACAGAGAAGCCTGTGCATCTTCAGGATACACAGTAATTGTTCCATGCAGTCTTGTACCATTTCTTTTCCCTGTTTGTATCCATTACATTTTCTCAATACTTACTGCATGCCAAGTTCGGTAATGGGAAGGGTTCTTTTTCTGTAATAGCAAGTGCTACTTCACAGGAATAAAAATGTTCTGACAGCAGCAACCTTCTTCTTGATTATGATTTATTCAAATTCCCTTTAAATGCTACAGTCTGATTGCAAAACTACATTAAAATCCACTTTGTGCAGAATGTGCCACCAACCTGATGTGACATCCTGTCCAACTGTGTTGTCTGTAAAATCTCTAAAGATGGCAAAAGAAATCATTGCTACATCAAGGCAGAGAAATTATTTCCTCTATGTGAAATTAAAATGTGTGCAATCTGTGGTTTAAAAATCTGCAGTGCAAGATCTGTTCTGATTTTAAGAATGTTTTTTGTCGGAATGTTTGTCCACCCTTAACATTTCATCCATCTCTGTGAATTATTAACATTACCTTTGAACATTAGTAGTGTGTTTTCAAATACTAAACTAGTTTCACAATGGGAAAGATTTTCAAAGGGCCTATTGTACACACATAGTATCACCTATAATGCTATTCTGTGCTGCTAGACCAGCAGAAGATTGAGGGGTGTTAGCATGATTGATGAAGGAAAGGCTGCTTTGAGACTTGATCCTGCTTTGATCTACTCAATAGGATTTTTTCCATTGATTTCAAGGTCAAAACTCTATGTGAAAAATGGCCTCTATATAGCTGTGTTATTTTCCATGGTGCAATGGTTAAGGTTCTTTTTCCCAAGTAAACTTCCTCACATTAACCTGGATAATATAAACATTCTGGAGCAAAACAAAGGCCTTTTAGAAGAGTCTGTGGTGGAATCTTTCTTTCCCACAATTTGGATAGCTCTGTTTAATCATTCAAAATTAGTCTAGAGTAAACAAAAAGGGCTGCCAGACCATAGCAGTTAGGACAGGCATAACATAGGATGTAAGTTTCAAACCATGAAATGTCACATCGCATGTGCTGACAACAGGAATCAGTTTGGACAAGAGCATTAAAATCCTGGAATTTTAAAAGGTTTTGAAAGTAAACTTACTGGGGAGCAAAGCACACCCTTCTTTTGTCTCTAGAAATGTAAATGAGACATTAGTTGTAAATTCCATTCTATTTGACTTAGAAGTTATTTTGAAAGAAAGGCCATATAAAAGTTTGCTACTGTAGTGCTGCTACTTCACTAAAGAATTAATCAGTGCTTGGGAATTTGCCAGAACTTGTTGCTTTTGGCTTGTTTCCAGTCAAGCCCTTAAGAAAGCCACCAACATGTTATTGCTGTTAATGCCTTTGTAATCAAACACCACGGTCTGCAGAAAACATTAGAGCTATGCTAATTTACTCCCATAATTTTATCTGGTCAAAAACTGAGAATAAAGATTGCAGAAAAACATTTCAAGGGAGATGCCACAGTTTTTCACAAAGCTATGGATTATGAAGTTTTCTATCAAATATGGTCAGCCAAATGTAAATTATTTTCATCTAAGGATGCTGTGTTATAGTGCAGTTCTAATCCCAGCTCATGAACCATCTGTCAGCCAAGAGAGGGAAGCTGTTCAGGTGAGACCAGTTGCAGCCTTCTGGTCTTTTAAAGTTCATATACTGAGGTCTGTAGCCGTACCTTGTTGTTACACACAGGCAGGTTTATTTTATATATAGTACTCAAAGATTATGAAGTTAAAAACAGCTATGTCATACTGGAGGAATTACTGTTGATGGACAGCTAAACACAGAAGCTCTGCAAAGCTGACAAAGCTACCTCACTTTTAGTATGTTATAACAGTTTTCACAACTTTATCATATATTTCTTCATATCACCCTTGTAGAGCCAGTTGCTTAGTGTAAATGCAGGCAGGTTTGCTAGACCAGATAGGAGTCAGGTAATTAGATGAAAAACTGCAACCATGAGGAAACAATTTGGGAATTGCCCATTCACCTGAATGAGCATTTCAGTTACTCTGTTCTGTTTCCTAGAGTGCTGGTGGTGGTCACATCATTGGTCAGCCTCTCTGGTTCTGATAGCTGTGACACTATGCTCTCTGAAACAAGTTTATTAGAGGACCTGCAGTTTTGTAGACTTGCTGAAGGACAAGTGCTTCTGTAAAAACAGGAGTGTTTTTACATTGCATTGTGCATTTTGGATAAGCTTACAGCAGCATTTCACCACCACGTGTAGTCTTAAGGCAAATCAGATATTTCAGAGAGAAAGACTTTTGGAAGTTCTCATTGGTGTCAGATTACTGAGGGAGGCAGAAAGGCTTCAGAAGCTGCAGACCCACCTCACTGGAGGCAGAAAAGCCTTCAGCTGACTTCACTGAACCTCCTATTCTGTCTTCAGTCCCTCTGTGTGGCTATACTTTGCTCTGTATGCAGCAGCTTCTGTGACCAGGTGATGAAGAAGACAGGGAAATCCATGCAGCAGAAAAATAACCCAGAAAAATAAATATCTAACTGAATTATATTTCAGCTCAGCATCTAGCTAAATGATTGGGATATATCAGGAAAAAAGGGCATAGAGGTATGGAGAAGGAATTGTCCTGGAGAAAAAAAAAAAGTTCTGAAATGTAATAATTTTCAAGCACAGGCTTTAAAAAGGCAGTTTATCTTTTGGCACAAGTTTAGATCAGACATAGTGATGGAATTTGCTATATTTGTAGAACAAGCAAATAGATTTTTGCCCATATGGTTTTGAATGAGGAGTGTAATATGAATGAGGAGTAAATATTTAATTTGATGAATTTTCTAGAAAACATTTCCCCAAATGAGATTGGCTTTTGTTGTATTACATTTTTTAAGATATATTTTTCTTTGTTTTTAAAAATAAAAATAACTAAAAGGCAGAATGTTGGGTTGTTGTTTGGGTTTTTTTTTTTTTAGTATTAGCCTGCAGTACAACCACTGGGTCCTTTTCCTGTAATGGTGGAACGCCCAGCAAGACTGCTAATACTGGGGGAGAAGCCTTAAAACAGTGCATTTCACTCCAAAATATTATATCCAAGGTGTGCAAGTGGGATTGCTAACTGAGCTATTTTTTATTTAACTTTATCAATTAAGTTATTTTAATGGGAAATAGATCACTAAGGCTACAGAGAAGATGGCTGCTGAGTAATCCAAAGCATCTAGAGAAAACTGGAGAAAAGTAAAATAGCTAGAATAATCTAAATGGAATAGGCACTGAAATAATCAGTGATGGTTTTAAAAAGTCATGGCTCAGAGAAACTGCAAGCATTAAAAAAAACCTTTGACAAAGTAAAGTGAAGACAATTAAAATAAGAAAAAAGGAAGCATGGCTTGGCACAGAGGTGGAAACAGGAAAAGTTCCAGTCAATGTTATTGGAAAGAAATGTAAAAATTGTTGAAAGAGATACCAGCATCATGAAACTGGGTAAATTTTTATTTTAGAAAATTCTCACACGCAAAAACTGTGTCTACTGGATTGTGCAAGTATGCAGTATTTTTGAGGATGTTCATTGCTTTTCCATATGTGTGCATTAGCCTTTGTGGTTTGGCTGAGACCAGAGAGACTAAGAGACTAAGAGCACAGTGTGTATCAGAGATGTGGGAAAGTTTGTTCACCCTTTGCAAACTTCCCTCTAAACTGTATTCGACTTCCAGTTACATACAGTCTTATGAGAATCAAGGAATCAAGATAGTTTTCTCATATTAAATTCAGTTCCGTTCTTAGGAAATGTAAACTCTACCTTCTTGTCCCTGGCTGACCTCATATGCTTCAAGACAATGTTTCCCACTAGTAACTCCAGCTCTCCTCCTACTTGGGAAAAGAAGGAATATGTAGCATGCAAGCTGTTTTCAGGAATTAGTGAGACTTGATATCCTGCAGGCTGATCTGAAGTTTTCAGAGAATGGCTGGGGAAGTGGACCAGAAGTACTGTTTTGGAGTATGAAAACAAGAGTGTTTTAGGGACTGTGTGCATGCATATCTGCTTGCTTCTTTATGAATATACTGTTTCTTCAAGTAGTGAATAAATTATTGTAATTGATTATTTCAAAAGGATAATACTGTACTTTGTCTTTTTGTATCTCTGAGAACACTCTTGCAGCCAGTTTTGCCCTGCTTGCTAGTGTACATTCTTTCATTCCTTTTGTAAAGTTCCCAAAGAGTTGAAGAAAAAAATGGCTCATTAAGTTTATTAAAGTTTGTCATGTCATTGAATAGAGAACAATGTTCCTTTTATGTAGCATTACACAGGATATTTAGTCTCACCTCTTCTATAGCTTTGTTGTATTATTTTGGGAAAATTGCTTAGCTTGTTTTTAGCTTTTTATACCCTTTCATGGAGTGAACATAAAAATGTATATGTCAAGTAGCAGTTAGAAGACTTCATCAAGAAAAAGTAGATATGTTTTTGAAATACAATGTAATTTTTTAGTCAGCAGTAAGAATGTGATGAGCAAGATTAAAGGAAGATGAAGAGGAAAAAAGAAATAACGGATTCCAGGCTTTCATTGATAAGTGAACATATTATCAAAGACTGATGATTACCAATTGGAGAGTTAAATGATGAGTAATTTTGTTTAGGTCAATAAATAATCTATCGTATGAGATTGGAATCAGGCCTTAGCAGCAGTACAATTTGCAATCTAGCAGTTCTAAGATGAACAGGAGTACTTATTTCTCAGACCTCTCTCCCCTCCGAGTAACACAGAAAATGTTTGTTTGTATGGCCGGATAATTCCACTACAACTGTAAATGCTTGAATTGCTGTGCAGACATTATTATTTTGTATTGTTTCATTTTTAAAATAAATTATACCAACTCTAGAAAATTAGAATCTAATTTCAGTCAAAGACTTTTGTTTTGATTGGTGGTTGATCATGTTATGATGACGGAGCAAAGATTTTGATGTAAAAGGGAATGTAGGATTTTACATAGTAGATTTAGAATCTGCTTTTTATAGGTTTATAATTCCTCTGATGACCATTACAAATGTAGAGCAGTTAGAAATACTGGAACTGAAACTATATTTCAGCCTTATCTCAAGGATCTTTTCTGTCCTACTCTTTTTTCTTTTATTTAGAAGACTATTACCAAATATATAATTGATTTATTGACATGGTACTTCTTCCTCAACCAAAAAGATTTTGTTCTATTTTCTCTTTAGGAAGGAGGCACAGCTGGATGAAGAAGGCCAATTTCTTGTCAGAATAATTTACGATGATTCCAAAACCTATGATCTGGTTGCAGCTGCAAGCAAGGTCCTTAGTAAGTAATACAGATATATGCTTTTCCCATTCATCACAAACTCCTCTACAAAAATCTGTGTAGCAGAGAGAAACAGGATTTAGCACAGAGAAAGTGAAAACACAGTATTGGTCAAAGAGAGAGTTTTTTAAAAATCTCAGAAGAAAGGATTTTTTTTTTTTAAATTTATCTAAGATATTGTTATTTCTTTTATTCCTTGAAGTGGTTTTTATTACTTCCCAAGTATTCCAAGTCATAGGTACATCTTAAACTGCAGTAATATTCCTCATCTACGGAGCATGGGCAGTGTTACAGGCAATCATGAAGTAACAATGTATCGCTGTAGCTACCTTACCAGTACCATTACACCCAGCTTTCAACCACTGCTGCAAGAGCAGTCCATGAATGAATCCATGATCTCTCTGCTGAACAAGCATGCCGAGTTACAGAAATGTTTGTGGCATGGGCACATCTAATTTCGTATCTGCCACTGAGTTGGGTCACATTCATTTTCAGTCATTGCATCTCTGATGTGGAATTTAAAAGGTAGAATTATGCCCATCAGCATTATTTTATCTGCAGACCCAAGTGCGGTATTAATTTGTTCTGAATCAGTAATTAGCCAAGAACCCATAAGACTGTGATGACTGCAGTAGTTATGTTGAATTGGAGCAGCTGATGTGGTTTCGTGCTGTTGTAAACCAGAGCTAACTCCCCTGAGGCAAGCACTGCTAACGGCAGAGTTCCTTTATTTTCAAGAAGTGATGTCTTATCTGTATCAAAATCTAAAATGCCGTACATGTGTGAAATACACAACGTGGTGAAGTCGTAATGGTAATTGGTAAACCCTAATGAAATGCCTGTATTGAATACTCATTATTTGCCATGTAGACCCTGAATCTTGTTTTTCTTATATTCTTGACCTACTGGATCTGGGTAGAGTTCAGGTACTGTCTGTCTTATTTATGAATACGAGACTAAAGTAGGAAGCAAAGTGCATGCAATGCAGTGTTTGGACTGAATCATATTTTCCTATTTTAACTAGATCTAAATGCCGGGGAAATTCTTCAAATGTTTGGAAAGATGTTTTTTGTTTTTTGTCAAGAATCTGGTTATGATACAATCCTACGTGTCTTGGGCTCAAATGTCAGAGAGTTTTTGCAGGTAAGAATTTTGTGCCAAGTTGTTTCAGATAGCAGCAGAAGTATGGTCTAGTCAACAAGATTAGATTGAGATTTGGAGATATAGGTTATACTGTCTAATCTTCAAGTTGTTTGTGGGGAGGTGTCTAAAAACTTTCTTCCTTGATATTTGTGTTCTATGGAGCTTTCCACTGTTCAGCAGTTTTGGCATTGCTTTCTTTCCCTCTTAGTTAATATATTATTAAAAACTTACCTTGTTTATATTAACAGAAAACGTAGTCTTCAGATTTGTAGGATATTTCTTCTCCTAAGTTTTCTTTGACTAATTATAGATACAGTATGTACAGAACTAGACTTCATACACAGCTTATTTCTAAGAAATTATCCTTCATCCATGAGGGTGGGATAGAAGAGCAGTGTTTAAAACAATTTTTGTGCTCTCCTAACTGCAGAACAGTGTGATACTGCATTGGTAAAACAAAACAAAATGAAAGCAATTTTTCAACAGCATGGAAGAAAGGTAGTGACTTCTCTAAAGTATGGTTTCTAAGTGTAGAAAAAAATAGCCTTCCCTTTTTTGTCACCTGAAATTTCTTCACTTGAAAAAACACTTTGGATTTAAGATTTCTGATATATATCACTCTTGGAGAGAACTGTGTGCTGTAATGAGTTTAAAAACGCTGAACTGATTAAAATTTCATGGGAGATTGCCCAAAAGCTGAGAGTCAAATCTCTCTTGATTCTCACTGGAAATTTAGGTGTAGCTGTCCCAATACTCCATCACTTTGGGTACACACGGATGGGCCAGTCCTCTCCTATTCCTTTCCCTCATCCTCTTTTTCATATAGTGTACTTCTTTTTCTGTTCCTTACCATGTGTGATGATGGAAAGACTGGACATATTTGTAGTGCATGCCAAACCTCTATAAAAAGTGTGAACAGCTTACATTTATATTCTTATTATAACAGTGTTTTAAGCTGCTTTGTTTGAATTTCAGTGTTAACAGATGACATTGCTATTATATACTTCTGTAAATTTTAACAGGACTAATGCATTAGTAGTTGTGCCAGAAGTGTACTTTTTCACTTTTTATTATGATGGAAAATCAACATTACCTGTGATTTATTATTTTTGCAGCTTCCAGCAGTCAAATCAGGTCAGGAAACTAAATAGAGGTGCAGATTGGTTTTCATGTGCTGAACTTTTGTCCATATCTTAAAACACATAATAGGGTTCCAAGAGGTGCTTCTCGATATCTCTGCTGAGTCTAGGACACACAAAATAATTGAAGGCTGCAGGTTTTTAAAGCATGTGAAAATAAATCTCGTATTTATGTTTTGTTTCCTTTGACATCTCAGAGAAAATTCACTTTATTCATAGATGAAACACAGGTGCTTCAAGCTCATGAAAGAGGAAAAAGATAGTGCAACTAAATCTAATATTTATACTTTCTGTGAAAAACACAGACCTGGAAAAATTGCAAATCATATTAAAAGACATTGTTCCAAAGAGAAGCAGTGTGAAAAGAGGTAGCTCCTAAGAAACCCAAAGTGTGTATTGTAGCAAGGTCTGAATACAGTAAGCTCTTTGCTCACCCCATAATCAGTATGGATAGAAACAAAAGACGTATTGGGAACTGGAAAGCAGCTGCAATACATCCTGAGCAAGTGTCTCACTCTGGATCATTAGAGAGTAAAAACTGAAGGGCATATCACAGGGGCTCACCTGTGACACTGCTTGAACAAAGTCAGTAATGGGTTAGAAGGGTGGCAAAGTGATCTTGTAGAGTGAAGCTACAGCCATTTCTTAGCAACACTTGGGCTGGACTTAAATGCTAATAATTAGACAACCATCTTATAAAAATTATGTCCTTGACATTGACCATTTTCCGTAACAAACTTCTTTTGAAATTCTTCAGGTGTTTATGACAATGTAACTGGAAAATTATCATCTTTTCCTGTGTTTCCAAAAGGTCAATATATCCCAGTTGTTTCTGAGGCATGTGTACTGAAAGAGCAGTTCTGCACTTGGTATTGTGGGGCACTCCCTTGGAGCCAGTCAGCTCTCTCGCTCTTTCAATTCCTTCCAAGCAGTCTCTTCCAATTTCATTGTCTTGAACTCTGCAAAGATCTTACAGAATTTGCCTTCAAGCATTATACTTTTTGCAACTGAATGCCCACTAACAGCTCGAATGAATTGACTCCCAGATTGTTGCCTCTACAAGTTTTAATTTGGAGGTGTTGATACAGCAACAAAAACACGAGTTTGAAACAAACTAAAAAACTAAAAGAGGAAGTTCCAGGCTGGGTGCATGCTGTGAAATTCATTTCTAAGAGTCTCATTTCCTCTGGAAGCCTCCCAGGAGAAGAGGCAGCTGTTGGAGCACTTCACAGCTCAAACAAGTCAAGTTCAGTATGCTTCCACAAATTTGATCATCGACAGATGCTCATGAAAGGTGGAAAATGGCCCAGACAGCACACTGAAAATATTTTCACCTCACTGCTGCTTGTGCTGGCAGAAAACAATATGCAAAGCCTGGTGCTAGCAGTTATCTGACAGGGTAGGAGAACAACATTTAAGATATGCAATAATGTTCTGCACTTAAGATGTAAAAGAGTTGTTTCAGTTTTACAACAAAGATAAATAATTATGTAGGTTGCAGCACTGTCCAGCAAGTTTGCTATGTGTTGCTCTTTATCTGTTAAGTATACAGTAAATAGTAAACTGGAGCCTTGATGTTTGCTTCATAATCAAAGTAGGAGCTAGCATTGTGTTCTAAGTGTGATTTTGATCTCATTGTTCTCTTTAATGTCCTTATTAGATATGACTATCAACCTAGCAGTTAGCTTTCCTCTCCAGATAGCAATATGTCTGGTCAAAATTTAAAGTTTGATACATAAGATGTCCAGAGCATCAGCTGGAAAAATAGAAGACCTCTTCCCTTTCTTGATAACCTGTTCTAAAGCATTATTACAGCAGCTGTGATATGTTCTATGTATTCTATGGGTGTTTTTCAGTTATTCTCAAAGAAATTATGTATTTGAGGTTGGTATTTTAATCATTTAAATCTTTAAGATTTGAGACACTGTCAGGCCCTGTAAGCTTGGATTGACTGGTTTGATGTCAGAACTAGCCTGTTTCACTGAGAAAAAAGGAAAAGGCTCATGTTTATTCAGAAGTGTATTTGTATCTGACACTTAAATTCACATCTGAAGAGAGGTTATAGGTACTAGAATTTGGAAGGGGTGAAAAATGGATGAGGTACAGGACTGACAAACAAGGTCTTTAATTATCAGAATGTTTCAAAATACAGCATAGTCAAGCATGAATTCTTACTATCTGGAGTAATTTTTAATAGTGCTAATTTTGATGCCATTTGTTATTCAAATATTACCACAGTAGATAGATAGAAAGAACATCGCAAGCTATCTGAAAAGCCTGCTATGATGACAGTTCTACAAATAATAACGCAAATGCACAGGGAGTGTGAGCAGTAGGAGGAAAGAGATGTTCAGATTAGACAGAATATGTACTTATTTTCTTCAGAACTAATAAGTGAATGCTTTGTAATCATGTTTTTAATTTCTTCTTTCAGAACCTCGATGCTTTGCATGACCACCTTGCTACTATTTACCCGGGTATGCGAGCGCCTTCCTTTAGATGCACTGATGCAGAGAAGGGGAAGGGACTCATTCTGCATTACTATTCAGAAAGAGAAGGTCTCCAGGATATTGTCATTGGAATCATCAAAACAGTAGCACAGCAGATCCACGGCACAGAAATAGATATGAAGGTAATGTACAAAGGGATGTATGCATTGGAAGTTTATATCTTTAGGACAAAATCAAGAAAATCAAAAATGAAGTGATGGCAAACAATCATTTTCATTGTTGCTGTCCTCTGTAAAGCAGTGACGTCAGTACTGAGTCAGAAAGCCATCAATATTTGTGTTGCTTTAAGGACAGGTCAGCCACGTGCTGGAAAGGCCAGCACTAATTTTCAAACAGCCCAACTGGGAACAGTTCAGAACAATATCTCCTTATTCAAAGAAGGAGATGACATGTACAGAAATTAAGTATTGGGTTATTTGGGGTGCTTTTTTCCAATTTATTTTATATTGGACATATATTTCTTACTGTCTGCTCTGTTCTTTGAGAACATGGACATTTTGTCTCTGTGTCCTGGACTCTTCATCTATGTGCAAATTGTGAGGCTGCTGTGCGCTGATGAGGCCTGGCTGACGAGCAGAGTGTTTTCCTCCCAGCCTGCATGCCAGGTCCATCCCAGAGCCAAGATGTGTTTGTGGGTCTCACACTGCTCCTGTGTGGGAGTGTGGCTGGGCTTATACTTGCAGCCCCAGAAGTGGAACGATGCTCCTCACTTACAGAGTTTACATAACGTCATGTGTTCTGAGTCACTTGTGAAATGGGAAAGAGACTGCTTCTTTGTCTGCATACAGAGCAACAGAAAGATGTAATTGATCAGGCCGTGCATATGCAATGGTATAAATTCAGAGCTTGATCCAAGGTGCAGATGTATCTGAGGAAAAAGAGCAAATAAAAGCTTTTTGATGTTAGAAATATTGCAACTGATATAAAATACTTTTCGTCAAGTATAAAAGAATCTAAGTAGGTACAGCAAGCATTCTTTTTTTAAAAAAAAAACCTATTCCCTAGTCATACTACATTTCTAGCAGAATTTCATTGTATACTTGCTCAGAAAATCCATTCCAGTTTCATGAGTGTGTCACAAAAACATGATCTTTCTCAGATAAAGGCTTTGCAAGGAACCCAATGACAAAGGTGTTTGTACTGCTATATTGGATTATTTGCCTTTTAGGTTTCTTATTCTAAGCTACCTCAGGTTTATAGTGAATGGCTAGTTCTGTATAGTGATGGTGATACACTTGATGTCCTTGTTTAGATTCTACTTTGTAGAAATCCGTAGTTCAAACTTTTACAGCAGATGTTAGTAATCAGATATGGAAGCATGCAACAAAATCAAAACAATCCTCCTCTTAGGTCCCTGTTTATTCAGTGTTGAGACAGACAAGGAGGACCATGTTGGAAAGTTGGCTGCAAGAGTGCTGAAGCTGTTGTTTGACAACCATTTCTTCTGGTAGCACAGGCAGCTTACACAGTTCCCCTTCTCTTATTGCTCAAGCTTGTCCTACGACAAATTCTTCAGCTATGTCTATCCAGCTGTTGAGAAGATATAAAATAAACTAGACTAAGGAAATGAACTGGGTTCAAAATAACAGGATTTTTTTTTCTGTGTTATTTTTACCCACATCTGTTCCTTTATGTGGGTTGGTGTTCTATCTGTCAGAGAGAGTTCTACCAGCATAGTGGAGGGGTCATGCAGAGGCACAGGTGATCAGAGAAGTCGGGGTTCTGCAAAGCAGCTACCAGAACAAACTTTTGACAAACCATGTCCTCAGTCTTGAGTGTTTGTTCAGAAGATTGTATTGGACAGTACTGATCCATCTAGGACTTCTCACAAATAATACATGTTCTGAAGAGGTTTAAATGTTGATTCTAAATTTACTTCTCATTTACATTTGACTTTGTTAGGTTTTTCTGGGTATTTTATTGTTATACTGTAATTAAATAGAAATTTAATAGTATTGGTCAAACCTATTGTATGTCAGCACAAAGTTTAATTTAAATCAAAACTATTCTTCCGGACAATCTGAGCCAAAAGCACATAGGTGCCTAAAAATTATTATTACCTCTAAACTGAAGAAAGTGCATATTGTCTGTATTTTAATTTGTCTGTTACCCTGTTTTTTCCCTTGTCCCTATTAGAAGGTCATGTGCTCTCAAGCCTGAACTTTTTCTTGTCTCTGCTGGTTAATAAAGCCTAGCTTTTTACACTTTCAATGACATTAAATAGTACTTTACTCCACAGGTACTCACAAACTTCAGTGGTAGATAACCAGAGAATAATCAGCTACTTGTTTCTGTAAGGTGAGAGTGCCAAAATTTGCAGCCTATCCACACAGACGATGAAAGTCTCCCTCGATTACTCCACAGGTCAACTATTAATCATTAATGGTACAGAATGAGGGTTTTAAAGCAGAGTAAGTCTGCCATTGTGGTACCTGGCTAGTTTCATGCTGTTCAAAAAAAATGAGGAGAAAAAAATTGACTGACTTCTTTCATCTCGATCCTTTGCCTCATAATTTAGTAAGTTAATGTTTTTGTATTTCAGACTGTTAGTAATGCATTGTTTGAAACAGCACAGAAAAAGAATGGAATTACTTTTCATCCCCTCAGTTTTTGTGGATCAATCAATGCCTATTCTGTAAAATTTTTGATTTGGACTTTAGTTAGAATTTTGCTTAAGGAGAATTTTTTTTTGGAACTGGTAAGAGCCTCAGTGCCTAGCCGTATATTTCTAATGTTATTACGGGAGTTACCTTCCAATTTGCGAGAACAGAGCTGAGATTCCCAACTCATCCTTCCAAATCTCTTTATCCAAAGCATTTGCATAACAATCCACACAGGACTGGTTTAGTAAGTTCTGTAGTTCTCTTTATATTAGTGTAAAGTTGACACCTGCAATTTGATGTTTAATACTTTATTATCCACCATTCTTCTCCATCTGTTTAGAAGAAATGTTTACATAAATCTGCTTGAGAGAATGCATGCTTCTAAGTCTGTATTTTCATGAAGTTATGCTTGAATTTGTCTTACATACCACTAGTTGCTGTGAAGGTGGTAGCAGTTCTTAATTGTTTACAGTAATACTGGTTTTATTTCCTTAAGTGGCTAGATTTTGTTTCATTGATTACACAGAATCACAGAATGGCAGAGGTTGGAAGGGATCTCTGGAGGTCATTTTGTCCAACCCCCCTGCTCAAGCAGGGCCACCTAGAGCCAGTTGTTCTGGACTGTGTTCAGACAGCATTCAGCTATCTGTAGGGATGATGACTCTGCAAACTCTTTGGACAACTGGTGCTAGCACTCAGTCCCTCTCATAGTAGAAAAGTGTTTCCTGATGTTCAGACAGAATCTCCTGTTTCAGTTTGTGCTCATTGCCTCTTGTTGTGGCACTGGATACAGTTTAAAAGATCCTGGCGCCATCCTCTGTGTACCTTCTCTTCAGGTATTTGTACACATGAATAAGATCCTCCCGAGCCTTCTCTTCAGGCTGAACAGTGCCAGCCCTCTCAGTCTTTCCTCTGATGAGAGATGCTCCTGGGCCTTAATCATCTTGGTGGCCTTTCACTGAACTCTCTCCAGTAGGTCCATATCTCTCTTATACTGAGGAGTCCACAGCTGGTCACAGCATTCTAGGTGTGGCCTCTCCAGTGCACTTCCCTCAACCTGCAGAAAAAACCTAAGGAATCTCATGATCACAAGAGGAAAAATAAATACTGAGAAAAACACATTGTTCTTGAGTCCCAGATTGTTTCTTTGGGTGGAGAAATAGCTAAATAGAAAAAAAAATGTAGAGCTTTCTTTTTCCAGGAATGGTGTCCTTCAGGAAATGTGCCTTTCCTTTTAACACCTAGTGGGTGTGTGCTGAAGGGGAAAAAAAAAAAAAAGGTCTGTTTGTCTCTGTTAAGCTCTATTTGCACTGAAAGGAAGGAAAATTTTGAACTTGGATTCCAGATGAATAGTTCAGGAAAGCCTAGGTTGACATTAATTAATTAATTTGTTCAAATCCAATTTGCCTTATCTTTCCTGATATGGTAATCCGTTTTCAGCTAGATAGAGCTAAGACTATATCATTTTTGCAGCAGGTATTTTCCCAAAAATTGTTGCTGACTTTGAGAGCACACTAAGAATATTTGAGTTCTGTCAGTCTCAGTATGAGAACTGAAAATCTTCATGGTGCTGGTGACCAGCTTTGGTATGAGATCTCTATTAGCAGCCTTCTGGCTATACCTTCTCTTGCTTCACTTGTCAGAGGTTCTTTGTGTATAAATGGGGGTGACCTGTGGAGGTAAAGTCAAGATATGGATTCCCTCAAGGCTACAAATGGTACAGATCAATGAAGAATGTTGTACAATCCTGCAAAGCCCAAAAATCTGTTGGGAAAACAGACTTCTGCAGTTCCACTATTATCTGAGAGCAGACTACAGAATCATAGAACCATAGAACAGCCTGGGTTGGAAGAGATCTCTGAGATCATCAAGTCCAACCATTAACCCAGCACTGCCAGTTCCCCACTACACCATGTCCCTCAGCACCACATCTGCACGTTTCTTAAATACCTCTAGGGATGAGGACTCTACCACTGCCCTGGGCAGCTTGTGCCCAGTGCCTGATAACCATTTCAATGAAAATTTTTTTCCCAATATCTAATCAGGGAAGATGGTTTGCAATGTCAAATTAGAAAAGTCCAGGGGAAATCCTTGACAAGATGGTAATTTCTGACTGTCTAATTACTAATGGCAATATATATTTTTAAAAAAAAAAAAAAGAAAGCCAGAATCTGACCAGATGGAGAGCTGACCTAAAAGCTACATGGGTACGTGTTATGGAGGACAAGCAGTACTGATTCATACATTAAAATGGCAGCTGTGTGTGAAGATAAGTCAGTCATGGAGCATAATCAGCCTCTAATTCTGACACAAGGGCAGCAGGAAACTTCACCAGCTCCAGGCTCAGAGGTTTGATGCAGTGAGAGTCTCTGCCTTGAAACCAGCTGCCAGTGGAGACATCCTCACAGTGTTAACTTTGGATGTGCAAAGCTAGGGGTGGTCCCATTTCCACAGTGAACTACTTGCCTCAGGATCACCCTGAAACAGCTGCAGTGAAATTTGTCAAGTAGCATTGCACAGTTGGTTTTGATCAGAAGAGATCAAGAATTTCGTCCTTTATTGACCTTTAAATGGCAAAAGCCTGAGTTTGTATTAATTCTGACAATCTGATGGAAAAAGATCACAGTCCAAGGACGCTCTGTCCCTTCCCCGTGCTGAGATACGAGTTTATCTTGGGGACATGCTCGTATCTATAGAATTAAGTCTCGTCTTGTAGATACATCAGTGAAAATTTAATAGATAGCATGTGTTTGTTATACATGCTCTATCAGTGATACGGCTTGATTTAATATCTTGTGTGAAGCTCACCAAATATATTACATTACAAAGTCATTTTAAAATAACTCTTCTCTGAATTGTCCTTCCCTGAAATACTAGTGTGACTTTTCACTTAGCTAAGCAAGGACAAGCTCTGAAGATAAATCTTCTGGAAAGCACAGGCAGCTTAACAGTTAGATGTTATATATTCTCTTTGAACCAGGAGACTGATTTTTCTGTTCAGTTTTTAACTGCAGTTACTATGGTGATTGAGCTCTTAGACGTGATGAACTGATGTCACTTCACCAGCTAAAACTGCAGGGGGAGGAAGAATTAGACTTGATTCCTGGCTTTGTTGCTACTGTCATTGAACTTTCATTTTTCAAGCATTTAACAGAGGCTTCTTCAACAATATTTAAATGATACTGAAATTCTGTGGCTTGCAAACTTCACTTGAAGAATGAAATAATATATATATTCTATTCTAGTTAAGTTTACTGCAGAGTATCTAGGGCAACTCTTTATGCCAGATAAGTATCTGGGCCAGTTAGGTTGGATCTGTAGGTACAAGGGTGAAGGGACAGAATTTAATGTATTATGTTAATGGCCAGAAGTGCTCATTTTAAATTTGCTGACAAGGTGGATGAAATCATGAGGTAAGAAGATTAGATAGTACATAAATGATGTGAGCAACAAAGACATCATGAAATTATATATGCAATAGGAGGTTATTTAATGATGAATCAGTAGCTTTCTTAGCCTGTAGAGGGGTATGCTTGTAGCTTCTCTTAACAACAGTCTGCGTGGATCACCAAAATCAAATTCAGTAAACCAGCCATGTCCACAGCATATCAGGTTTACTAGGAGTGTGCAGCTGGCACTGTGGCTATCTATCTGACAGATTTCCATGTGTTTGGCCTGTTGTTCTTTTGCTGCATTAATGTGATGCACTAGTACAGCAAGCATTTCTAGATGCCTTGGAGTCTAGTGAAAAATAGTGTCACAAATGAACTTGAAGATGCCTGGGAAATTTGCATCTTTGCACTGTTACTGACACAGTTCTAATCTATAAAGATGAGATGACTGACTTTGTCACTGTGTAAGCTTGTAGGATCTGTGGAGGGTCATGTCTTGGACTTAGCTAGATGGCTTGAAGCATGTAGCAGTTCCATTTTTGTAGACTGGGTGGTTTTTTTTTAACCAACACTTGAGTTTTGTTTATTGATGCATCATTGATTTCTAATAAATGGAAAAAAATGGAAAAATATGAAAAATCCATTAGGTGCTGTGTGGTAGCAGGAAAAAACCTGTAAGTACAGGTACAGGCTGGTAACAGAATACTAGTATGCAGTGATTAAGATGGTTTTTACGTGATAATATCTCTGGAAGGTGATGTGCTGCTGATATGAACATTTCCTTAAAAATTATTAGATCTTTAAAAATTAATTTTAGGACTGCTTTGCTGAATGAAGAAGCTTTTCATCCAAAGTATGCTTTTTTTGGTTTTTTTTGCAGTTGTGGCAAGAACAACTCTTTGAAGTAAGATCCAAGACTGGAAATTATCTGGAAGCATAGATCAATTCTAGTGATAATTCTACACAATTTGAAAAAGCTTACAGTGTATAATCTCACCTGTCCCTGGACACATTACATAATAGTAATCATAAAATAAAACCTGTAGGAGTGTGTATGAGTGATAGAAAGTAAGAACTATGACTGTAATTGCATTTTATCGATCCTCAGTATGACCAGTCTCTCACAATTTTAGGGATAATGATTTAAAAGAGGAAGACATGGAGAACCTTTAAACTCTGAATTCAGAGGAAAGCTAGGTCTCTATCTACTATGTTCCATTTTCCTAGACAAACCCACATTACTTGTTTTCCTCAAGTGACCACCACCTATTCTTTCTGAGGTTTACCTCTTATTAACTCATAATTTTCAACTTCTGTTTGCCACAGTTTGCCATATGGACTACCAACACAGTTTCTTGAGGAAAATAGGTTTTAGCATCATTAACATTTGAACTTGTTCATACATCCAGCTTTAGGTACCTACATTAGCTGGTAAATTTAGTAGGCTGATCTTTCTCTAAGTTACTTACATATGCAATAGAAAGAGAAGACTAATGTAGCACATGGTGTAGAGCAACTAAATCAGACTCCTGCTCTGAACTGTCCTCCAGAAAAACCTCTTTCCTTTAAATGAATAGTCAAATAGGAGATTAGGGAACACTACCTCCTTAAATTAAGCATCATTTAGGAACAAAATAGTTTTGTTGTTTTACACTCCTCCATTTGTATAGAAACCAATAAAGGAATTGGCGCTCCACAACCCATCAGCTAGCATGGCCAACAGTTGTGGAGAAGAAATATTTAATAAACTAAACATCTTAGGGATCAAGTGTGGTGTTTGTGCATATCCGTTCTGTTTTAATATTGTAACTGTTAAACTCTGTGGTTATACTATGAATCAAAGAGCACTATACTATGAAACTAAGAGCAGAATCAGGATACATTAGAGGTTTTAAGAAGTCTTTTTTTTTGCTTCAGTGGCTTTAGGATCAGACTACATGAAAGTAGAATCAGGTGCAACATGTTCCAGAAAGTTGCCACTAAACAATACTGTGTAAATAGAATTGTTCTGTTCCAGTCATTTAATCTAATTAGGCTTGAGAAGAGGTGAATTTGGCCTCTCAAGGTAAATGATGTTATTCTATTAGTTATTAGCTTTAATTATACTGCAATACATGACTCTTACTGCAAACAAAATAATCCCTATTTATTTCATATTTTTACTAACTTTAAGTAAAATTACTGAAGTGTGAAATGCTATATTCAAGACATTTAAGATTTGACTGATGTAGATGACTCTGGTTTTGCTGTGATTTCTTTTAATATGGAATGCAGCTTGAAGAAGATTGTCATTGCTTTTAGTTTCATCTGTTGGTCCTGATCTTGTAGTTGTCACTGCTTGAATGTGTAAGGACTGTATAATCAAACATCTGCTCCATCCGGCTTTCTTCTGGCTGACTGTGACATGCCCATCCTCTGGTCAGCACTGTTTGCTGTTGTGTTGTAGATCTTGCAAACAGCTTTCAACAAAATAAGAATTCAAGTGGTCTGTGTAATTTAAGACTTGCCATGTCTTCATTCAAGCACTGGGGAGAATACTGTTTTCTGGCACGTACCAGTAAAAGCAAGCATAACCTGAGCCTTACAGAATCATTTTGGTTGAAAAAGAACTTTAAGATCAAGTCCAGCTGTTAACCCAGCACTGCCAAGTCCACCACTAAACCATGTCCCTCAGCACCACATCTACATGTCTCTTAAATACATCTGGTTCCAGTGCTTGACAACCCTTTCATTGAATACATTTTTCCTAATATCCAATCTAAACTCCTTGACCCCTGATTTCAGGATGTGCATTTCACTTAGGCTTTATAAATTGTGTTTGAGTGATCTTCAATATGTTGTTCATGCAAAGAGTAACTGGCTAAGCAAAGGCATAATTGTTCACATGGAATTATAAAGACTCTAAAATGAGAAATACTTACTAGAATATAATATTTTTCAGTATGCACATATAATGCTTGAATTCATCTTTTTGCTCTAAATGTATTCCTGTCTTCATAGAAGCATTATTAGAAGAAGCATAGAAGCAAGTTATTAATAAGTAGCAGAGTGATCAGTTTTTCATTTTTTCCTTTTTTTTTTTCTAGGTTATTCAACAGAGAAATGAGGAATGTGACCACATTCAGTTTTTAATTGAAGAGAAAGAGTCTAAAGAAGAGGACTACTATGAAGACCTTGACAGATTTGAAGAGAATGGTACCCAAGAGTCTCGCATCAGTCCTTATACTTTCTGCAAGGCCTTTCCTTTCCACATAATATTTGACAGAGATCTCGTGGTCACACAGTGCGGCAATGCTATATACAGAGTCCTTCCACAGGTTAGATGGTTCTTATGCATGAATAATCATAGAGTTTCCTAATGCTAGATGCTCCACAGATTTATTTTAAAGATAAATAAGATAGATTTAGGATCCTCTGTCTAAACAGCATTCCTGGGTAGCTGCATAATATTTACTACATTGTGCTTTTCTTGTTTGAAAAAGGACTGTGAGAATAGCCCTAATTCTACAACAGCTCTCTTCCTTATGGTCATGTCCATGTGCAGTAAGAGAATAAGCTTGAGCAGAGAAAATCTGAATATCACCACAATTCAAGTGTGAATTCTTTCTCATAGCTCACTCCAAAATATATTTGCTATGAAAGTGGTAAATGATTCTTTAAAGTGGATGTGAGACAGTCAGTGCAACTTGGCCTGGGGTTCAGGAAATGGTCTTGCCCATACTGCTGTATAGAATAGCAGCAGGTACATAGTCTGTATATATTACTTGACAGTAATGCCTTCAAATACTTAAGCTGTCAGATAACTGAAGAGCAGAATAACAGAAGCTGTATACTTTCTTGGCTTGTGCATTAAAAGCATCAGTATTAACTAAGATGAAGTCAACTATGTGATTATATATATGTGTGTTCTGAACTGAATGCAGCTGCTGCAATTTCATCTGGTTATTTACACTAAAGGAGTACTCAGAGGTCCATTTAATGTTATATATTCTATATATGAATAGGATTCCTCAGTTCTTGCCTGAAAGAGCTGACAGTATTTCTAAAAATAACCAACAGGTAAAAGCAGTAATATGAAAGAAGCAAAAAGTAAGATGATGAAAGCATCAAATGATCTTTACAATTAAGTAGACCAATGTTGCACATACCATGTTGTTTCTGAATCATTGATATGCTTTTAAAATACAATTTTACGTTATTTGTTTTTTCCTGCAACTTGTTTTTGGTGATTTCTCTCTGAATTTTGCAGAAAGATTTGAAAGGGCTTTGTAAGTAACTCTGTCAGATTTTTCCCAAGGGCATTCACTGCACAGCTATAACTGTTCAGCCTGCTGAGGATGGCTATCAGAATCATTATCAGAGCTGGTGCTTTAGAGAACATAACTTTTTGAAAAGGGAGTTTGAAGGAGGTCACTTAGGAGGAAAACACTGGAAAGCTTTTTTTTACTCTAGAGTGGGAACAGTTTGACAGATAATGAATGTGATATTCTAACACAATTTTACAAAGTCATCTTGCAGACTAGAATTGCACTTTGAAGTCAATATACTACTGATGTAAAATCCTTAATTTAAAAGCCTTGTGTTTAAATGGAGAAAAGCATAAAGTGTATATTCTCTTCCATTCAGGACTGTCATCTAAGCAAACTAAATATAATTACTCCGTCTATATTTTTATTATAAAACATAACAATCTTTTTTTTCCCTTTTCTTTTTTTATTCTAGCTGCAGCCAGGAAATTGCAGTCTGTTGTCAGTTTTCTCCTTGGTCCGGCCTCATATTGATATTAGTTTCCATGGGATCCTCTCACATATCAATACAGTCTTTGTACTGAGGACCAAGGTAACTAGAGAATACTCATCTGGCTTTTCTTTAAGTATGCTTTGGAGAGATAAGAAGAACTGCTGAAGGCTCAGAAGTCTTCAGAGAAAATTTTCTGCACAGTAGTATGCTCAGTCCCTTTTGAGTTTTAAGCCAAGAAAAAGTCACAGATGTGAAGTCATGTGTAGCTGTTAAATAGAATGCTTTCTAGGAATGGTGTACTACATATACTTCATGTCTGATGTTTTCTTTACAAGGGGCCAACCCATCATATGACGTTGTACTGAAGTAAATGTAGAAAGGCAATTACAGTTACTTTTGCTTCATGACAATATGGGAGACAAATATGTAATGTGTTCTTGCTTGGGTCCGTACATTCAGGCACAATTCTGTGTTGTTTAGAGAGGGCAGGAGAGGAGGTGGGCGATCTGAACGAATACAGCATATAGAGCAGCACTTCCTGTGTCAAAGAGCCTGTTTATTTATAGAAAACTGTACCTGAGAGGAACCAAGATTTCTTAGAGATGCTCCCAGGCACAGATAGAACTTCATACTATTTTGGCAATACTTTTGTCAAACTATTGTTAAGAAATGACACAGAAGAAAACAAGAAGTTATGAACATGAATGTAAAGAAAAATACCATGCTTTATGTCTTTGAGGTAGCAAACCACAGTATTAAAGTACAGGTAGTGTGTGGTGTTCAAATGAGAAATTAAATGAGTTTTGATGCAGGCTGTAACTCTATTCCAAACATTCTGACTGGCTTCATAGTGAATGCAGTTACGTATATGGCCTGGTGCATCACACACGTACCATTGCCCTTATATAATTGTGACTTTTCATCACCAGGAGGGGCTGTTGGATGTGGAAAAGCTTGAGTGTGAAGATGAACTGACTGGAACAGAAATCAGCTGCTTACGCCTGAAAGGGCAAATGATCTACTTGCCTGAAGCAGACAGCATTCTCTTTCTTTGTTCGCCAAGGTACTTTAAACTTTAGGAGTTTTATAATACTGATTTTCATTTTTCAATTAGCAATTTTAAGAACACTTATGAGACTAGTACTACAGAGATGAATGGGTTCAAGTGTTGATTTTGTTGGTTTTGATGTGTTTATACTAAAAGTGGGAGGAGCATTTAAACATGCAAATTTGACTGGCTATCAAATAATTCAGCATAAACTTTGGGATGCTCTGGCCCAGTTTGTACAAAATCCTCATGATTACATGATTCTTGGCCTTTATTTCTTACTCCGAGAGTGCTAAGAAATGCCACAATGATTTGGTTTCTTATGTGGATTCATATATTTTTGCAGTAGTTTTAATGTAATAGAGCCGTGTTGATTATAAAGAAGTGGTTGGAGAAGGGGTTGAATGAAGGGGTTCTTTATCTAAGAGTGTGTTGAGCTAACATAGATTACACAGTTGTGATACATTAATCTCCTGTGTAAAAGGAAGAGAGTGGATGAAGACAGAAAGGGAAGAGGCTTCTGTAACATAATCTCACGGTTTTTGTGTTCTGAAGTTTGTACATTTGATATGTTCATTGAACTCATCAGTGAATATTCTGTATTTAAATGCAAAAAATCCAGAGCCATGCGTTGACATGAATGAACACAAATAAGGTATTTTGTAGAAAGGATGTGTTGTACAGCTCATTACAACTTCAGAAGCATAATCTTTCTTTGGTTATTCAGCAGCCTCTGCTGTTCATTTGAGTTTTAAATGCTCCTTTGGCAAGTTTAATTCTACCCATATTATTGTGTATTTCTCCACGTTGCAGTGTGATGAACTTGGATGATTTAACCAGAAGAGGTTTATATCTGAGTGATATTCCATTGCATGATGCTACCCGTGATCTGGTTCTTTTGGGAGAGCAGTTCAGAGAGGAGTATAAACTGACTCAAGAGCTTGAGATCCTCACTGACAGACTGCAGCACACACTGCGTGCACTGGAAGATGAGAAGAAAAAGACAGACACGTAAGAACCAAATTCTGATTTTGAACTGAAACAGTCACAGCAATATTTTATTTATAGCTACCTTCTTCAAAAAATAACAGAATCTTGGAAGGATCATAAGAGATATTCAGGGCCGATAATTTTGGAGTCAAGAAAGAACATTTTACTTTAACGCGTCATAGGGCATTTCTTTATTTAGGTTGCCAAATGTCATCTACAATCTAGGCTGTTACATGCACAGGTGTTTTGATGGCTCCTTCTCTGATAAGGAAAGTTATGAGAAATGAACTGACAGTCCTTTTTGCTTTGTGAATTACCTAAACCAGTAGTTTTGCAAACATTCTTACATGCAATCCCTGTAGCCAAGATGAATTTGATGAATGCTTAAATGCTACTATTTGACAGAGGTCTGTAAACCAGCTGTAGACCACTTTGTCCTTCTGGACTGCCATGATCACAGGTTAATAGAACAGAAAAACATATGAAACATATAAGGCTCAAAAACAGTCTATATAAAGGTGAAGTTTTGCAATAGGCTAATGCTATGAATTTGATTTTATAGTTACCTGTAGAAATGGATTTAGGGCTATCTAGATAATACCACTATCTAGATTTAAGTACAAAACAATAATAAAGTATATGCATTGGCCTCCAAATCCATTTCTACAGATCTTGTATTTCTATAAAATCAAAGTCATAACATTAGTCTATGGTAGCTCAGCTCAAGGACTGCTGGCAGGTGAATTAAGAAAAAGTTTGTGTGACAAGCAGTGTGGGGTTGATGGTTGACTCTCTTAGTTCCCATCTCTGTAACAGGAATTTCTTGTGGACTATGCTTGTTTAATAGTAGAATTAACATTTGTTGTACTGTGAATACTATTGACAGATTATTTTTTTTCTGTAGTAAAATAATGGAAATCATTGTAAAAAGACTTGAAAAGAATGGAAAAGAAGCCTAAAAAATATTTTTTTCTGTTAATTCCTGTTGACTTGCTTTATAAAGTAATTTTATCTTCAGGAATTCTAGCCTTCTTGGCAGTTGCTGGAACAGATAGTGTCAGTTACTAGATCATGTCCCAAAAGTATTCACTAATTATAACTCATGCAGTAGTGAACTTGCCAAAAATGCAACTAATGAGGGTTTGTGCAGGAGGCTGTGTACAAAATGATGCTCAAGATTTGTGAAACAGTTGGAGATCTTCTGCTTTCCCATCTAGATGTGTAAGGAGGGAAATACACCTTAAGATGACAGTTAGAAAGTTGAAGGAATACATATGAGAGTAGGGTGAAGCTCTGTATGTGTGATTGTACTTTAATTGTATAATTTGTAATATGAACAAGTGTCAATAGGTCATGTAGACTATTGATTAAAAAAAACCATGCAATAAACCCTGAAAGGAGCAAGAGGAAGTATTTAGCAATGCATGAATTGATCGAAGGTGGAAAACTGATCTCTTCATGGCTTTTTTTGCAGTTTTTATGGTTCTGTGAGCAAAACCAGATTATATGAGCTGAGGATAAGGCAGAAATGCTTAAACAATAAGCAAAAATGATCCAAGAGACTATTAACATATCACATCAAAAGAATTAATAATATATGCCTGATTTTATTGGTAATTTAGATGTATTAATTTGTGTTTGAAATGTCATGGCTTTAGGTATGCTGTTGTAGATCAGTTCTTGTTTCCCAAATAACATATTCTTCAGTAAACATCTTTTATATTGCTCTTTGATGATGCAGGTATGTTGTAAGCCCTGTGGGAGGCACTAAGTTGATATTGGAAGAATGCTGATGTAAAGACCTTTCTCCACATTCTTTCTGTTTTACTTGTGCCTTTCTTTTCTTACACATTTAGATTACTGTATTCTGTTCTACCACCATCAGTAGCAAATGAGCTGAGACACAAGCGTCCTGTTCCAGCTAAGCGGTATGACAATGTGACCATTCTTTTCAGTGGCATTGTTGGGTTCAATGCCTTCTGTAGTAAACATGCCTCTGGAGAGGGAGCCATGAAGATTGTTAATCTTTTAAATGATCTTTACACAAGATTTGATATTCTGACTGATTCACGAAGGAATCCATTTGTTTATAAGGTAAGCAGAAGATTTTCAGAGTATTAACTCTGTGACTTTTCAATAATTTACTATTATGCTGCTCTTTTCATCCCTTGGATTTTAAGATTTTTTAAAAAAATAGTTATGTTCTCAGTCTTTGAACTGTGTTACCTGATATTACATACCTAAAGAAGAGTATGCTGTTTATCTCTAAATGTGCGAAGGAACATAAAGGGCTTAGTTCTCAGCAGGATTTCTGTGCAGTCACCCATTTGGTGGATATATAAATCTACTTCCACATTTAGCAGTTGTGAACACTTATACAAGCAGTTTGTAGTTCTGCTCACCCTGTGCTTTACGTTTTTCAGTCATATACCTGGGTTTCCTGGTTGTAAATTATAACTTATTATTGTAATTCCATGTGAATTTCATTCCTTCATTAGGAATGAGGTGTAGTTGTAGATGAGGCTGGTAGTAGGTAGATAGGTAGAGAGATATATATATGTATCTCCCATATGTATGCACATATGTACGCCTGTGGTTTTTTATGTATAAGATTCATTCCTAGCTTTTAGTGGAAATCAATTTTATGTCCTGTACCAAGAAAATCAAGGCTGTGAATCAAAACAAACATAGTGCTCAGTTTCTACAGAAATTCAGGAGACTCCAAATGAGAGGCTCAAGTTCACACAATCAAAGTGTCATTTTAATTTGTTACGTTGTGGGCATACAATAAATTCTCTTCAATAACAAGCAGAGATGACGGGAATTAGGGTGATTTGAATGAAAGTGAAGGGAAACTATTTGAAAGGACAAGCAGTCTTGAAGAAGCACTACATCCGTTCTAGTACTCTAAAGCCCACGATAATAAAATAATTGCAAAATATATGTATCTTGATAGGTGGAAACAGTTGGGGACAAGTATATGACAGTGAGTGGTCTACCAGAGCCTTGCATTCATCATGCACGATCTATCTGCCACCTGGCATTGGATATGATGGAAATAGCAGGCCAAGTTCAAGTAGATGGCGAGCCTGTACAGGTTAGTAAATGTGTGGGCTTGAATGAAGAGACCATTCTTTGATACAATGATACTGCTTTGAAATACGATAATGCTCAAGTCCCAGTCCATGCAAGCTTTTTTTTTGTTAGATTTTGAGACTGATATCTACGATTAATATGAAGAGTCATGTGTAGATGTGACATGTGCCACTCCCAGACCTTAAAATGTAATTATTATTCTTAACCTTTTAAAGGACTAAATTAGGCCCGCATCATTTATGTCTGTTTTCTGGTTATTTCAATCTAATCAACAAATTCCCATTATGCATCAAGTACAATTTGTTGAGTCTTCCTCATCTCAATCAACAGAATAATAATATTCCCTCAATGATATTTTTGGTCATGCTTCAGATGCTCACATCAGCATGAGAAAATATCGCATTAAAAAGAAAAATACAGGCCCATAGGCAGTTATGGCAATGCCTACTGACAACAATGTATATTAGTGGAAGTTCACTCATTGTGGGATTTTATGAAGATCTTGTGGTATTAATACAGAACTGGGGAGGCTGCATTGACCTGTCCTCATCAGAAGGCTGTGAGAGCAAAATAAGTAATGAGTGTGTGATGCTTATAACATTGTTGGTCTAACACTTAGATCTATGTACTTCACTTTGTCACTGGGCCATGAAGTGAGACGGTTTGATTTGGGGCATTACAATAGCTGCAATGTGCTATAAGAATGAGCTTCTCCAAACCCCTGTCCTATCTCTTAAGCTTTTAAATGCAAGATGCCATGATGTTTCCTCTGAGAAACATTTTTTTTCTTGAACTACACCATCCATTTCTGCATCTTCTGAGCACTCATTAAACACAAACCCCCAGAATATGCCTCTCTTTCCACTTTTTTTTCTTTTTAATTTCACAGTACCTGATAGCAGCATGGCATGGTGCATGCTGGAAAAATATGAAGTTTATTCTTTTGTGTGGGAGGCAGAGCCATGACTCTGCACTATAATTAAAAAAAAAGTGACACAAAACACAAAATGCAAGGCTTTGAAGAAGGAAAAGTGGCACACTGAAAAAAACAAACTCTAGTAGATAGAAATGACGCAATACCTCTATTTAGTCAGAGGGATCAGGTTAGTTATATTGATTTTGGGTATTCAAACTCTATTTTCTCTCTCTAAAGATAACAATAGGAATCCATACTGGTGAGGTAGTCACAGGTGTCATAGGCCAAAGGATGCCTCGTTACTGTCTCTTTGGAAATACTGTCAATCTAACAAGCAGAACAGAAACTACTGGAGAAAAAGGAAGGATCAATGTCTCTGAATACACTTACAGGTGAGTGATGCAGTATTTTTATTGGTGTTGACAACTTCAAAGAAATCACATTTTCAGCATAACATCAAAGTGCCTTTGAAGTTGAAAGTGACAAGACTCCTGCAACACATTATTTAAGTACGTGAATTTTCATGAAGCTACATGGCAGACTGCATTATGATATACCGTTATTGGTATGCAAATATAATAATGATCTAAAGATAGATTTGACTCTTTTGTTAATTTGCTCACATATCCATAGCATGTTTAATGTTTTATATATTGTGTGGCGTCCATGCATAATACATACATTTACATGTTTTCTCTTTCAATTTTAGGTGTCTTATGACACCAGAAAATTCAGATCCTCAGTTCCACCTGGAGTACAGGGGTCCAGTCTCCATGAAGGGCAAAAAAGAGCCAATGCAGGTTTGGTTTTTGTCCAGAAAGAGTACAGAGACAGAGGTATGACTAACCAGAGTGTAATTTTAATTTTTTTTTTTTGAAACAAGACAAACATGACAAATTTTATCTAAACCACTGAGATCCATTTGCAAAACTAAATGTTCCCTAGAAAAAATGAAGTTTTGTACAATGCTATTTCATTAATGTGTTTACTATCTTGACAGCACATTAAAGTCCTTGATTATTTGTCTTTGTGGTTTGCGCAGGCCTTGAAAGAATACTTTTGTATTTTAAAAAGTCCTTGAGGGATTGCCAAGTGTTTAAATATTTGTATCTCCCTCTTTTTACGAATTTCTCCACTGTACTAGATTTTGCAATATAATGTCCATTTCTGTTTAGCTGACATGTCTGGTTTTCAGCACTTCAGAATTCACAGTTTACTTTCTTACAGTGAGTGAATAAATGTGCCTTCAAATATTTAGGCAACAGCCCAAGAACTGCTTGCAGGCAGGTTCACACCTGGTGTGAAATTTAGGCAGTTAAACTGTTTGGGCCCTTTAGGATATCTAATCCAGATTTATTACCATTGGTACCTAACTATATGAGTACTGGCTTTTTAATGGTAACTCCCAGTATTAACTCCCAGTATTAAACTTCAGGGGAGAGCCTGTACTTTGACTCTGCTGAAGTCTGTATTTTAGTATATATTACTTACAATAATATTCTGGGTGCCACTTTTGATAATACTCTTCTATTTTTATTCTATGTCAAGTTTAACGGTAATTTCACATGGCTACCATTCATTCAAATCTGTAGTTGTATTTAAAATATATTTTAATTAAAAACCTTTATTTTTTTCTGCATTATAAACTATGTCCTATAATTAGTAGCAGGGCACATTGTAATTTTAAATGTAAAATTTCAGAAGGGTACTGACTCAGGTGGGTATTTTCCTTGTTTCAGCCTCACACATGTTTAATAGGAATATAGGGTTCAGGTAGTTTAGACTTTTAAATATTGCAATTTCCTTTTAGAGGTCTTGTACAACAGTTGGTTTTGTTAATCCTCATAGCAGTCCTGAGAGATACTTGCTGATACTATTAGCTAGTAATTGAGCTATATAGAAGGGGACATGGAATAAACCTGACAGGAAAATACTGTCAGCCTGATTTTGAGGAGTAGTTAAGACTCACAGTTTAAGCACACTCCAAAAGTCTCTCTAATTTTTGTTAGTTTTTGTTAATTCTGAAATTCAGACATACAAGTAGTTCCTATAGATAAACAGACTTCTCCCATCACAGGTCTTTCTTCTAAATTGTAGTAAGTTTGGGAGAATAGGAGACTAGCATGGTACATTCATGTGGTGATTTGAACTGCGATCATTTTGTCAGAGGTGATTTTGAAAAGTGAAAGAATATAATCCTCTAATCTTTTAATTCTTTTTCACTCCCTGCACAATTTCATCTGTCTATACACAAAAAGATGCACTGAGTTTTACTCCTTTAAGATTTTCTGAACTGTTTGCAGTTTCTCCTTGTCTTGTGAAGGTACTCTGCATGTTATTTCTTGGCACCGTATAGGCTGTACTTAATAGTTGCAATGCAAAAGCAGAAAATGGATAACTAGCTTTTTAATGTTTGATTTCCTTTGAGTAATCACTTTGCTGTAGGCAAAGGTGTAGTCTTGGTTTTCTTTTCAGAATCTTGTGCTCTCTGACCTTTGAAACACATACGCATGCTAATGTGTTATCACATGCAGTGCCATTAATTTCAGTGGGACTGTTCATAACAATAAATATGGCATGTTAAGATATATTCAGAAACTATATGGTAAATTTCCTGAAAGGTCACTCCAGAATATTTCAAGAAGTGACTTACAGAAGTAAACATGAAAATATTTCTTAAATAATCCTTAATATATTTCTACCGTTTATTCTTTTACTGTATATTCTCTTTTTCATTACATCCCTTATAGAGTGATTAGCTCAGCATTTGCAAATGTATATTATTTTTGTATAATATTTTGGTATAATATTTTACCCTGAAGTCCAGTAATTAATATATGGTGAGGAAAGAGGACAAAATACTTGCAGCTGGCATGGAGATGTGAAACCAAGGCTCAAAATATGCTGTCTCTCTGCTAAGCCTGTGGAAAATGATAGGGTTGGAGCAGCTCAGCATATCTCAAACTTGGTTTGTAAGTTGGCATCTCCAATATCAGTCATTGTGAAAAGTAGCTACTTCTGAGAAAGACCTAATTTACAAGAATCAGTGTTGGTTTGGAGTGCTTCTCCTTTACTTTTTTACAGTTAAGATACATCTTCCATGATACCATTACAGCAAAAATTAGAATTGCATCAGAAATATACGTAGACCAGAATAACTGTGGCCAATTACTGATTTTGCATCCACTTGTTTGCATGTTATAATTAATTAATTATTACTATCATTATTGTTTTAACAGAGGTTCAGCTGCAGCTTCTCTCTTGAATAACAGATTTATTGTAAAAAATAAAGCTTGCAGAGATCCTCAGATGTCTGACTGCAATTTCCATCTTTCCCCACTTTCAAATGTCTTTCTCTTCTGCCCTGTCCCCACCTTACTGATGGGAACAAGTTAAAAAACCTCAGTCAGAGCTGGTAGTTCATCAGGGAATGTAGGAATTACTATGTTCCTACATACAACACATATGAAAGAAATATATGCGTTACCTATACTGTGTTTTATTATTTTTTATTATTTACTGATATTGGTTGCAAGTTGTAAAATGTATTTTGTCACTGCATTGACCCACCATGTTGTTACTTCAAAGAAAATCCCTTACTTCTCAAATTCTACTTGCATGCATTCAAGGAAACAAAGCAGGATGCTTTCTGAGCTGAGGGAAGAGGAAGAGGACGCTGGATAGGGTGCAGTACTGTCTCCAAATAGGGTGCCAGGCAGTAAGGTTGAGTTATGGATGTTATTTCACACTGTATCACCCATTGCCATGTGCAGTACCATTGTCTTTTGCCCTATGCCTGAGATCATGCTTACCATTTTTCTCCAGGCTCGCTTGCTATTTTTTTTTCTTAATGTTTGGTATTGTTACATCTCTGCTATAAGCATGTATTTCAAGCTTTCCTTTTTTGATATGCATTTTTGCATGTCAGTCATATGACCCTTCCTGCCACTAGACAATATTGAACAAAATTTTGTAGTGTGCACGCTGCAACTAACCACTTCAGTCTGATGCTTCACATCTTCATCTTCATCTCTGAAGTACAGTGGTTACGTGAATCAGTGACATTTCTGGAAAGATAGGTATTTCAGTTGTTGGGCAGCACAATGAATCTGAAGAACTATTTTAAAAAATAATACCTAAAGCAGCATTATCAAAATTATTGTATAAATGTTCTTTAACAGATTTAGTTCTGCTATTTCCATGCTTCCCATTCATTTTGTGAATAACACTCGATGCACTGTAAATTCCTGGTTAGAAGAAGGTTCCTCTTTCAATATCATCCTGCATTTACCCTTTGTAGGCACTATGTAAACATTTTCTATGTTCAAAGAGGGCAGTTGTTTGTCTGATACTGACATTTGAAGCATGTGCCAATGTACTTCTACTGAAATGCTATTTACTTGCAATGTATTTTGTATTGATTTATATTAACTGAATTATGTTGTCATGTTAATAATAGATTGCTGGACAATTTTAGACCACCTGTAATGCTCTGATTCTTTTCTGATGGAGCCCCCAGAATTGAAAGACATGGCACTGAGATGTGGTTGTCGTGGTTGCCTTTTGGTTTGGTCTCTCTAATTTTCAGAAATGGTGTTATTTTATTCCTTGGGAGGACCTGATAATAATCTAGGCATCGTGGCATAATTAAGGGATGTAAAGCTTGTAAGGGGACACAGTGTCTTTTATCATCTGATACAGTTAGTAAAAGTAGGCAAGGTTTCGGTGCATAGACCTTTCATAACTTCAACATACAGTGCATTTTTATGTGACTAATATATGTTCTTATCTGACTGATAATTTTGAATATTTGCATTATAAAATAGGATAGTGCAATTACTTTATGTATAAAATTGTCTATATCCAGTATACCTTATCAGCACAGAATATATATGTATAAATGTTTCATGTCAATGTGCAAAAGAAATTGCAATAAATTATTTTTTCCACTGACTTATAGAAATGTTGGGATTTTCTTTCCAGTGAATGCTGTATTTTGTTGTTTGATACAAAACTAAGTGTATTCTCCATTCCATAATTTGAAGTCCAAGTTTAAATAATTTACTGAGTCATTGTTCCAATGTTTGCAAATGTCTCCCACATTCAGGTTAATGGATCACATCCTCAGATTAAAGTAGTGTTCAAAATGTGTAGATTAATGCTCAAAAAATAGTTGACAAGGTCACAAAAATGCATACATTCCTTTGAAACTCTTGGACAGTACTTAACAATCAAAAATTACCAGCCATCCACTTTGAGCAGGATATGCATTACCAGCCAAAGCTGTAGGAAAGGGAAATGAAGAGAGGGAGCCACATACATTCCTTTCCATCATCTCACTGTTGGACAGCAACACATCCCAGAACTCCGTGAGAGATCGCCCTTGCTCCAATACACAACAGCAATTTGCAAATGAAGTTGATCAGGCTTACCAAAACTTTAATGGTGGCTCCTAAAGACATGGGGTTTCTTATGGCTGTGGTTGTGCATTGACATAATTCATGCAAATGGATGTGAAGTAACTGAAGTTTCTGTATTCTGCATCAAGCTGATAGAAGATGGCATCCCAGAAAACTCAAATAATGCTCTGAATTTATGTTTTACCTTCTTAGCCATTTCAAAATATTAAAGCTCCTGTTAAGCTACTCTGTAACATAACCAATTTCTTAAAGCGCTAGAATAATAGCTCGTATACAGTGTTTATATAAGAGCTTTTCACCTCAAGGAAACCCGTATGATTTAGGCACTCAACCACTTTTATTACTAAAACTGGTCTTCACTTGAATGCCTCATTCAGCTACTAAACTTATACTTTGGTTAAACATTATTCTCAGATAACAGTTTAAAACTTCTGCAGGTATTTATTTCTTTCATGTGCTCTATTGCCTCTTTTATTTAACTATATAGTGATTTACATTTTCAATTGAAGCTTTCTAGCTGGGGTAATTACCAAAGTACTTTTCAAAGGCGTTTACAAATGCATCAGTTTTATTTCAGTATTTTTTTGTAAAAAAGTTGAAACAAGGAGAAGAAAGGGGAAAGCAGCAATTAAATTGCAAAATATGGAGTGCTTAGCTGTTTGTAATCTTCTGGATTATATGCTTTCCTTTTAATTCAGATATGCAAAAGAATTTGTGTTTCTGTTGTATTATTAACTAAGGCTGTGGAAATGCAGGGGACTCTGCTACTCTAGTGGAATCTTAAAGTTGGCACTGTGGTTGGCTTCCATAATGCAAGGCTGAGTAGTCTGATTATTGCTAGTGTTTCTTGAATAATATACTCCTTTTTTTTCCCTAATACAGGGCTTGAAAA
The DNA here is from genome assembly GCA_028020825.1 of Podargus strigoides. Lineage (NCBI taxonomy): Eukaryota > Metazoa > Chordata > Aves > Caprimulgiformes > Podargidae > Podargus > Podargus strigoides. The sequence goes on along the minus strand of CM051621.1, from coordinate 45,137,035 downwards.
CCAGCAGAAGGACTCATGCTGGCTTCAGTAAATCTTGAGGCAAGCTTGTTAAGTGCATACTGTCAATCATTAGAAGTTACATTTTATGGACTTCCACAGCCAATGAGGCCATTGGATAATATGGCCCATATTTTTAGATGCTGGTCTTTTCAGTGACCTTCCCTGTGTGGAATTCTATCAAAACTTGATTTTTTAAAATTTATATGGGTAGGCAAATGTGTGTGTTTCCTTTTTTAGCAAAAATATCAGTTCTAGCATAGTAAGAGGGATGTATTATTACTGGATTTACTTTTTAATCACCAATACACTTCTCACAAGCTCTGTTGTGATGTTACAAGTTATGAGTCTTATGCAGTCAATTTTTATTTATGTTTGTATGCCATAAAGTAAAAACTGTAAATCTAGTACTCAGTGGGAACAAACTTTGGGAACATAATTTCATATTCGGTAATTTTTAGGGAAAAAACAGAATGCTAAAACGAGACACTCATTTGGATATCTATTTACAGTATTATCACAACAGTTATTCTTCTATTTTTTACTTACAAAAAGAAGGCAAAATGTCGTACTGCTGTGGTTAGGGAACTAGAAAGGCTTTATAAATAAGAATAGCTTGAAAACTATCTTGAAACGTCAATAAATGGGAAGGGCACGGGTGGAGTACTGCTGTTTTTAACTCTGCATATGTTTCTGAAAAGTTACATGTGGGGTCAGACCATACAATAAGCTACACAAGCTGAACTCCATTTTCTATTAAGAGAGTGTGGGCTTGCAAACTTTGCCATTCTGGCAAACACATCTACAGATGTCATTACTGGGATGTAGCTGGAAAGTGCAGACAAGTCAGCAGGTAGAGCAGAAGACTGAATGTCAGGACTCCAGATCTGATCTCTCTGATTGATATCATAGGCTATTGCACAGCTCATAGTTCAGTTCTTTTCCCTCCTAGATCCACCACCAGCTTAGCTGTAATGATCTTAGAGGTATCTCTTCCTTGCCCTCAAACTTGATCATGTAAGAGAGTGATGCATTATTCATGAAAGTAGTGGCCTTTATCCGTATTGCTGTGGTTTCTGTTGGGACTATCATCTAAGCCTAGCTGAATGCACACTTAAGCTTTGCAGGATCTGGGGATTTTTTGGTTCACCTTCACTGCAGGTTTGTAGGAACAGGAGAAAGCAGTATGTGTGTTAGAGCTGGGTACAGTAATAAAACTATTGTGCAGAAGACTGTTAATTCACCCTGCTGTATTTTGTGTGCTCATTTTTAAAAGAACTGCATGTTTTTGTTCTTACCTCACAAAGGCATCATTGGCAACAATGGTTTACTAGCACTCAGAAAAGTCAATTTAGCTCTTATATACATATATATAATATATATTTTATATATATATTTATACATATAAAGGACATCCTCCAGGAAGGAGTCTTGAAGACAAAAGTGCAAAAAACAATTAGGTTATGTGAGATTTTTTCATGTCTTGGTTACAGTATTTAATGTAGGTGGTAGTACAAAACATACCTGACCAGTTATAAGCCCACATTTGAAAGACAATCATATGCACAAGAAGGACATAGGAAAGGGTGTGCTAACATCTGATATGAATGAGAGCTGGGTGCAGCTTGAGGCCCCAGAACCTTTTCTTTGAACAAAACTCTAGTAATAGCTAGAGCTAATGAACATTTGAGTGTGCTGCAGCCAAGCTGTGCACTGCAATATGCACTCTTGTACTCTGAAACTTTGATAGCCTTGTCAGTAACACCTGTCTCCACGGAGGCAGAGCAAGGCCTGAGGCATCCCTATCCTAATGTGTTTTTCATTCACTATGTGGACAGGTCAACGCTATACATACTTTGTCACAAACTGTAAAATGGTAATTCAATGCATTTCCAGAGCCATCCTATATTAAAAAAGAAAAAAACCCCAAAAAACAGTTGGGTCATCATTTTCTAGCAGTATGAGAACTTGAAGAGAATTTGGTATTCATGTTCTCCAGACAGTTTTCAGGCAGTCAGCATAGTGGTACAAATGGGAGCTTATGGGCTATTGTAAATTAATCCTGTCAGTCACTGTGTTGGCTTGTCATCTCCAAGTAAGGAGATGTTATTGGACATATAGTCGTGTTTTATTTGAGTGCCAGGGACACACAGAGGATCCATGTTATTATTTTTCAATTAACAAGATACTTTCTTTCCTGGGGGAGAGTCTGAAACTCTTGTCATTTCATGCACCTACCTGACAATGAGGGGAGGAGGAAGTAACAAGCTAGTAAACACAGCTGTGCTGATCTAACTGCTAAGAAAAAAAAAGTGGTTCCATTCCCCAATCTGTAGCTGCACATATGAGGAACTATTTTTTTTCTTTATTGTTCTTCAGACTTCTGGCTGGCTTTGGATGACAGTTGTGGAAAAACTGCAACAATACATGCTGTCTCCACCAATTCACTCTTTCTTTGTTATTAGCAGGAAAAGGCTAATGTTCATTTTCATCATAATGGTCGATGGGTCTTTCTGCCAATGTGTCTGTTTTGGAGATTATGACAACCAAGGAATGTAAGAACAATTTTGTGATTATTATTCTGGGATGAAGATGTGTGTTTTCTGTTATAAAGATTTTGTTCCAGACTACTCCACAAATCCAGCAGTCAGATTGTCTTTGCGTTTATTATTGTTTTTGTGCAGAGATGATTATGGGAATTTCAAGATACATAGAGCCCCTAGTACAAATTTTGCGCTGCAGTACAGTTAGACTTTCAAGGGAAGCAATTCTGTGTGGTGAGGGTCCGTGAGCTCACAGCAGTCAGCCAATGCTAGCACACATTTGTTTTCATCTGTTCATATGCTGGACACCTCTGGCATGAAGCTTGTGTGGTTTTTTTAATATTGGAGGTTCTCAGAGTCATTCTAGCCTTCCAAAACTGATTTTACACTTTGATAAGTGTGGTATTCTGTCTAGTGCTCAAACAACTGACTTGTGATTAAAACGACAGAACATAGCTGGGTGCAGAAAAAAGACTGAAAGTGTTCATGGTTCCTAGCTGTTGTTAATCATAATCCTGAACTGGACACCAATTAAGTCAACAGTCCTTGAGCCTTTGTTTAAAAATAAAACCCAAACAACATCCCCCCCAAAAAAAAACCCCAACACAACATGGCCATAGTTTTCTGATGAAAAATAAAACTATTTGAGTTCAGTATTTCTGGCTTCAGCCCCTATGTCAATATGAGCATAATATTGTAATGAACTGTGTGAAAAATCAAATAACCTTCATAAAGCTCACTGAAATATGCAATGTGCTAAGTGTGAAAAAATGCACATCTGTTTCTCACGAGTCCTGAACACTGTGTGTAAGGGTCTTGGAAAGAAAAAAAAGCAAGCTATGTCCTGATATTTTCAGACATTTTGTGCAAGTCAACTTAATAACTGGAAATTTTCATATGCAAAGTGTTCAGAAACAATCTGTTTTTCAAAGAATCTGTATGAGGAGGTTGAAGAGTAAGTATCCTTTTTGCACAGAGGGCATAGTGAATCATTCAGGGATTTAACAGCCTGTACAGGAAACCACAGCCTTGCTTTCTGACATATTATAGGTGTGTTTGTGGGCAATTCCGTAATGATCTAGAGGATAAGAAACTCGCCCACAAAGTGAGGATACATGCCTTTTCCCACATCATCCTACCCTTCAGGTTTTATAAATACATAGATATATAGAGACAGCACACTTTAACTTCTGTGTAGGCCACCTTTCTTCTTTCCTTGATGCTTAAGCCTGCATCCAGGGGAAAAGATGATACTCATGAGGCCTATGGAACAAATACAATAATATGGCTGTAATCGTCATGAAGGCACGGTGTGGGGTCTGGGTAATTACTCTCTAGTTCCTGTCCCTGCAGTTCATCTTTTCTGTTTAACATAAATGTATGAGCAATCTAGGGAGCACAGTTATTGGCAGGGAAGGGTACAGCTAGAGACAGGAGAGGAACATCAGAGCTCCAACTAGAATGGTCAAAAATGGTCTCAGATTGCAAGAAACCATTCTTGTCTCATCTACAGCTCATACTGTGTAAATTTAAGGTTTGATATACATTATTAAACTGGAGATGTCAGTATTTTCTTAAGCTGTAATTAATTGCTGTTCTATTATGGAGATGCCAAGAAAAAGTCAACATTTATTTATTAAATACTTGTCCTAGGGCAGGTTTTTGCTTACTCTCATTATTAGGCATGATTCATTTTCCTCTGTGGTATCTGTGGGTAAATGTTGACTTGTATTTTCAGTTGGAAAACAGAGCATTACAGCGGGAGACAATCTCCATTGTCTCTTGCACTCCCAGGTATGTCACATTTTAACCATGATACTTCTTTATCCTTGAACCATATTTTTCCTGGCACCATAGCACTGCATTACTCTCTGACTGAGTGCCATAGCCTATCAAAAAGAGCCAAAGTGAACCTAACAATTTAAAAAGCCACTGATTCCTTTTCTCATTCCGCTTTCTTAATTTCTGGCCTCAACAGGCTAAAAACTCCAATGAATTGTTCAGAAAGAACCTGCAAAATGAGGAGCTGCTGCAACATGGGAGATCACGCAGTAAATCTGATGTGGTAGCTCTTCACTGGCACAGCTGCCAGCCTCCAGTTGTTATGTTTCCTCTTGTCTAATGGAAGAGCCTATTCTATGCCAGGTGATGTCACGTTTTCTAAGTAAATGCTGCAGGATGCTAATATTATCTACCCCTGTTGCTACAATAAGACCAGGCAATCTATGTAAAACATTAGAACAGAAGAAAAAAAAAAAAGTGTATCATATTAGACTGTTGTGGCAGGTTTTGAAAGCTCTGCAAGGCTGAGAGGATAGAGCTATAGTGGTTGCTTTGCCTGAGAAGTACCTGCCTATCCCACTGTAATATCACCTGTGTAAAATACTCCCCATCCAAAAACCAATTTCAATTCGCTTTGTAAAATTGTAACAAAACAGGATGGAGGAACACACTTTTGAAAAGGAAATTCTACCTTTCCTCAGCTGAAACTTAAAGGGAGGCAATGAGATGGGTTGCTGAACCTCTGTTAGTCTTGCAAAAGGTATGATGAGGCTTTTGTCCCCAAAGCTAGAACCTGCAGCTGCTCCAGAGACCTGTGCTGCCTCTGCTGGAGCTGCACTCAGCCTGGCTGTGGACACTGTCTACTGAAGCACCACAACATTGTCAGAAATACTTTGATAAAACATTTTCTCAACTAGTCCAGGCTTCTGTTTTGTTGTTTGTTATTTTTTAGCAGGAAGAGTCGTTTTTCTTGGGCAGCAACTCAAAACCGGTTAAAGGGAAAGTATCACATGCTATGAAACATTGGGAAAAAGCAGTAGGGCCTTGCTTTGCCATGGCCCCAGCAAAAAAGACACAGTCTCAAACAGGTCATCTAAGGGTATAACAGGAGCTGCCTGAAGAAGAAATGTGTTTGTATTGTTTGTTTTTTTTAAATTGAAGTCTGTAGAAGGTGGTACTGTGAACTGGATAGTGTTACCCTGTCATGTTTTAATGTTTATTATCTGTTTATACATGATTAGAAGATAAAGCTTTCCCTGGAAAAGAGGAGCTAATTGACTGGGGCTGTGTGTTTGGTGCTGAGTTACTTTATGTTTGTTAGGCCGTGAGATGAACAGCAACACATTGCACAGTGTTCCGATCGTGGTGGTGGTTCTCTTTCTGTGTTCTTGTGGCTAATTGCCATTGTCCTGTGCTGTTACCTCTGCTGAGAGCAGGAACTGCAGTCCCATTAGTTGTATTACAGGATGTAAGAGTTTGTCAATTTTTTAAGGCTGGGATGGCTATTAAATGGATGACAGATGCTCTCTATTAGCCCTTTTCCCTTCCCAGAAGGGGAAGGAAAAGAGAAAAAAGGAGAGAGAGTTATGGGTTGGAAACAATAGCAATGAAAAAAAAGGTATAATATTAATAGGAAAATAATGAAATATATAAATAATTTTTTTAAAAAAAAAATTGAGCTCCCCTGATGACAAGCACATCATCACTGATGCTGCAGTGCAGACACTGGGAAAGTCCCAGACTGGTCTCCGTGGGAGATGGGAACCTGATTCAAGGATGCACAGATTGAGATTGAAGACCAAAGAATGGACAGAGTCCTTGGATGCTGGCCATGGAACAAGAGAGCTTGACTGTTGTGATCCCTCAGCTTTAAACTGAATATGATGTGTATGGGATGGAATACTTTGTTGGTCAGCTGTCCTGTCCACTTCTCCCCATAGGTGCAACCCTTTTATACCCTTTCACTTCTAGCACATTTAGCAGTGACCTTGGTTTCTGTAGGAATAAGTAAAAGTGAGAGCCTTTCTACATACCATTCATACTGTTGCCTTTTACTAACTATAAACATCAAGCATTATTAATTGTAGGAGCAGACACTCTCTGGAAAGTATGTCGTTAATGTCAGAAAGTGCAGTCACTTAGAAGAGACTTAACTGAAAGGTAAAATTACTGAAAGGTAAAATTACTGAAAGGATAATTGGTTCTGTTCTAGTTCAAACCAGGACAGAGTTTGCAACCAATACCCAGGCAAAACTCTCATTGAAGGCAGACAGTAAATTCTGGATTAAACAAACACACAGACTGTAGGGATAATTAACTTCCACAGATGGATCATGGCTGGAGATAATTCGTGAGACTGCAGATGTTTTGCAGGAATGAGGAGGAAGAAAAGGCAAAATTAATCAAAGATAACCTGCACACAGTGTAGCTCTGGCTGCAAATGCTCAATTTCCCTTCCTCCTCAACTGTCCAAATGGCCTAACCTTACCTGGAAAAGGACAAAGGAAGTACAGGAGATCGTACCTACCTACCAAGTGTGCAACTTCAATACATTCACCTCTGTGGGGTCAGTGACATGCACAGATGGTGTGCCGTGCCTGTTCCCTTTTTGAATGAGGACAGCGCCTCTGGAGGTGTGGATTCATGAGCAGGTGGTGAGTAAGGCCCTTGGGAGGTGACCCGATGCTGGTGTTTCTGTCCCAGCACTGTCTAGACACCCAGATGAGACACCCAGAAGTCTGATCTGCAGTCATGGGGCAGAGACTCTGCTGGCAGACAGGGAATGGGCAAAGAGCTCACTGTGGCTGCAGGACTGTGCACCACCAGGGTCTTGTCAACCTGCCCTGCTGTCACCATCCTGGCAAAAGGGTATAGAGAAGCAGCTGGCCATCAGCCTGTAGGCAAGGAGCTTACCTTGGGTGCTGGAGGTTTGCTTTTGGTTGGAGGTAGCAGGATCTTGCAGGTATTTGTTAGGGAATAAGCACAGAGTCACCTTGCTAGTTGTTGTTGGCTTTCTCCTGACCAGCAGGCAGTTAACTCTCTCCTGTGCTTGCAGTACTCCTGCTTAAAAGATGAGGAGTTAATCACTGACCAAACAGGTGCCTTTGACTTTGCAACCATTTGTGTACTATACATCTTGCACAGTGTAGCAAGAGTGGCACACTGACTGCAAAATCTAAAGTCGGCAGCTTTTGGAAGAACTTGCTTTCCTGAGGTACTCAGTTCTCCTCCTAAGGAGGACCATGGAAATAACTGCTGCTTTGCTTTGGTCACTGGAAAGAAAGAAAGGTCAGTTTTGTTATACAGGAAAATATTTATTTTTGAAAGCAATTGCTTTCTTCAACACATAATGATTTGTCAAAGTACAGAATTAGATATATTAATTTCCACTGCTCATTTTATAAGCCTGAAAAGAGAGGATATCTGGACAAAAGTGCTGGTTTAACAATCAGATCTCTACCTCTGTGAGAGGCTCAACTTCAGTTTTCACTTCAACCTTATTTCCTGAGGGAATGGTCCCCAAACCATGCCGCATACCTGTCAAGGGACACTGTGATCCTTTGGATTCAATGGCTTTGTTTTTACTATGTGCTGAATTCTCATCTTACCCCTGCCTGCCCCCACCACCCCAAGAAAATCACAAGCCTTTCCCTTCTTGACTTCTAACCCTGCTTTGGACTTCAGGCATCAGTTTAATGTTTGTGGTTGGTTCATCTAATACTGGCGGTATTAATGTTATTTAAAAAACATACATCATGTAGTTCATTACATTTTATTTCAGGAATACACAAACCAGATGTTTTGCCGCTGGTAGCTGCGTCGATACTTTGCATTGTAACAGCTGTTGTGTGTAAAAGGATGTAACATAACCTAGCGTTTTAAATGAGGATAAAATATTCCGGTATCTACATAAGAAATTGTTAAAATGCCATTGATCTTTGGTAACTTTTCTGGTAAGGATTATGTAACAGCAGTAGTATGTAGCAACCCCATTTCAAGATAAGTGAGTTTAAAATGAATTTCCAGTTTGTACTGACCAACAGTATCCCTTGCAATGAAGAGTAGTACATTTTACACATGTATTTCTGTGCCTTATGTTGATTTTGACCACAGCCCTCTGGTGAATATACAGAAAAAGTTCTATTAAGAGAAGTGTTACTGAGGGTGTATCTGAATTGGAGACAGGATTGAAACTACTTGCAAAAAAAAAAAATTAATATATTTTTCCCAGACTGTTGCTCGTACCTGGAGTATGCCAAAAGCCCCTAGGTCTGATACTTGTGTTCTGTTCTACCATCTTCAAACTACTGCACAATCTTTAATTATGAGGATTTGGATAAACTGTATGGGCTGATGCCAAAGAGTGTTTGCTTCTTTCTCTCATCTGCTTCTGGAACAATTCCCTTTCCCTTCTACGCATCTCAGTAATGCAGATATGAACTTTGGGTTACATTTATCAGAACTGTTTTATTTGCTCACTGTAGCTGAAAACATCCATAGTCAGTATTACTAACTGCAGTAGCTTGGTCAGGTTGGAAAGTCTCCTGCTCCTGAAGAACAAACACATGATGGAAAACTCCCTGCCCTTGGAAGAACAAAAAGCAGCTTTCTTCTGGCTGACATGCAAATGGGTGAACTCTATCAGTGTGTGGTTTGGTGCAAATAATTAACTGTAGCAATCAGGGAATAGTGACCTGAGCAGACAATTAGGTGATGAAAGGAACAACCCCCAACCACCAGCACATAGCTCAGTCAGGGAACAGCTTTAAGCATTGCTGTGGCTTTTTCATTGATGCTTGTTTCCACCCTAGAGGGGCAGGTGGAACAGATGATCAGGAGGCTTCCAGACTAAGGAGACTTGATGCTTCCTGATCATTAGGCCTCATTCAGGCCCCTCTCATTGTCCAGGCACTTGTGTGAGCAGCAGCATGTGGGATGCACTTGCCTTGCCCTGTAGCAGAGACAGTGTGGCTGTGTGGGGGTAGGGAAACTTGGGAAGGAAAAAGGCATGCAAGGTGCTGGAGGCTCTGGTCCCTGCTTAGGGCTTTCTTCCCACCAGCACCCAAAGAAACAGTAAAAAGCAACATTGCTGCTTTTTCACTTTTAACAAGAAAAAGAGGGATAGAAGTTGGGCATGAACAGATTCTGTAAGTATGGCCAAAGGAATTGTTTTGTTTTATGAGTCTGAGAGCTACCTGGCAGCTATTGTCTGTTCTGCTGTCCTTCATTCTCCTTAGGGCAAGTATCCATCTGTTGATGCTTGTGAGCTGTGCATTCATTTTAATTAACAAGTCCTGTATATGCTTTATTTCATTCATCAGTTGTTAGTAATACATAGCCAAATGAATGCAGTCAGAATACATAATATAAATCCATTCCTCTTGTAGCTTTTTCAGCAGGACAGCCATTCTCTCCTGATGGCTGATTGCTTAACGATCTCAAAAACTAGCGCTCAGCCTTTTTCAGTTTATTACTGAAGGTAGAGAGCCTTTGGATAACCTATTGTTTATAAATCCAGCCAAGGAGACTGAAAAAAAAGTAGTCAAATCTTATCCTTGATGTAACCCTCCAGAACTTGGCTTGCTTTAACCACTATTGCACAGGATCTTGTTGTTAATGATGCCTGTATTGATAAGTGACTGTTGTGTATTTTTCTTACAGGGCACCCTAGGACTTGTCTTGAAATCATGTAAATGACTGATCAGTTTGTGGGCATGTTTATATTTTTTGCTCTATTGAGGGAGCAATGTCAGAATTATGCAGTTGGATTCTGAAATATATTTGTTGACTTTAAACTGTGAGAGTGTGATGAAAGCTCCTGTAAGGACCAATTAACTGGGTCAAACTCCAATTCTGAGTGCAAACTCAGTAGCAGGTTCTGTGTCTAGAAGGTGTGCTTCCTGTTCATTGTTAGGAAAGACATAGAGGTTAAGAAGGCATATATCTAGAGTTTTCCTTAGCACAGGAACTGTTTGGATCCTCAGCCCTTCTGTTTTTCCTCAGGGATATGAACCATACTTCTCACTGGAAGCACCACAAGAAATACTATGTTCTGTTGGAAACTACCCCTTTCTTTTCCCCAAAGAGATCGTTTCCCCTGTTGGATGTATCTTTGGGATTGAATACAGTTCTTGATTTGCTTATAGTATTCTTGATTTCCAGACAGAATTTTCTGCCAGAAGTTTCTTATCACCTTGTTGTACTGAAAACTTCTCATGGGATATGCAGAAACTGGCAATGCCAACTAGAGGGAATTTGGTCATGTATCAGTAACAAAGAATGGATTGTCTCCAAATTTAGATATAAACCTCATAATCCAGTGTTTGCTAGCTTATGTGGATGAATATTTGCTGGAGCAAACTCAAAGATGTCATCAGAAAGATACTCAATACAATTCAAACTTGTTGCTGCCTACCTCTTCTTCACATACCAGGTGTGTAACATGCCTCATTTCACAAGGGAGGCTCAGGGAAAGTCATGCCTGCCACTATGGCAGTGCTATTGCTGTTGTCTGCTCGTTATTTGGGCCATTTGTTTTGTGTTTAGACATCTAAGGTTTCTTTGTGAGCAGTAGGAATGAGGAAACATGTAATAGCTATTGCCTACGTACCACACTTTCCTATCCGACCATTTAAAGTGGCATCCCAAAACAGTTTGACACTTTGAATTTGGTGCTTTGAATCAAGGCACGAGGCAGATGCTTTACAGTTTTCTAAGGCTGCAGGGCCTTTGGAACAGGGTTCACATCTTGTGAAGTGCTCCACGCAGTGGAGTCCTCATCTGAACTGGGATACTGGAAAACAAGGAGTAAGCAGCAACTTACTCTTCAGGAAGAATGAAGTCTCTAAAATGTGGTACTGTGCTGTATGATGTGACTTTGTTTCCCTCAGGATATTTTTTAGAATTATGTAGGTCTCCTAGTAACAGTTTTTCTTCCCCCCCCTCCCAACTTGTTACTGTTTGCTAGATTTTCATGTTTCAACAGTGAACAGCTTCTTACAGTTAGTCTTAAAACAGACATTTTGTGATATTTCTCTAGTTAAATAGTTGTTTTTTTCCTCATATCTGGTTTGTTTCACGTAAGGCATTGTTTGCCATTTTTATTCGTACATTATTCAGAAGTTTGAACTAAAATAACCCCAAAAAATTCCATTTATTCAGGCTGCAGTAAATGATCAAGATGTGATGTAACCCTTTCAGACTAGAGCATGTGCAGTCTATAAGTGAACTATAAGTTTACATGGGCATGATCGGAAATTGTTTGACAGTTTTATGTTGGAAAATTTCCACTAAACTCTGGATCAAGTCTGTGAAACATAGTATTAGTCCTGCAGACAGTGGCTAGAAACACTGAGGATTTCTTCAAACATAGTGGGCCAGGTGATCAGAAGGAAAATATTGTAGGGTGCCAGGGCTAGGTCTATTAGCCAGGGATAGTAGCAGGCTTTCTACGTTTTCTTTGGCAGCTACGACACACAAAGACCTGTTGGTTACCCTAGGAAAAGAGGTTATATTAAAATTCTTAGCTAAAGTTACTGTAATAGTTATGGAAACTGCACCAAGAATTAAGCTATTTTTGTGGGAGGCATATAGGTTGAGTTGAACAACAGCAGAAGCAAATTTTGTTTTTTAATGGCATATGTGCAGCCCTCAGAAGCCTACATTTTTCACAGTTTGTGTATGAAAGTCTTCCTTCTTTTAACTGCTCCTATTTCTTATCTCCAGTCAATTCACAGTTTAAAATGAAGCCTTTAAGTATGTGATGGATACATCAGCAGTGGTCAAATATATAATCATGAATCCTGCCTTGAATGCCTAGTTGCCAAGTCTTCAGTAGGCAGTATAGATAAGGGAAGCCAGTGCTGTGCTTTCTTTGAGACCCATGAGGGACAAAACCTATATTAATCTAGGTGTTCATGACTAGCTCAAAACAACTGGCTAGGTTGAGAGTGGCTTTGAAAGTATAATTATTAGTATTTCTGTTTACTTTATGACCATGTGGGCTACAAACCTCCTTTTCATCAAGGACCCTGAAGTGTACTGGAATGATTAATAAATTTTCTAAGGCTCAGGGATATTCCTTTGAAAGGAAACCCCACAATTAGTAAGGCAAAACTAGATATGCACTTAACCAGGCTTAATGTAGCAAAGTTTCATATTTCTAGAGGTAGAATCACTTTAGTTTTTGGTCTGGAAAGAAGAGTTACATGTGTGTATCTCTCTCTCCCCTCCTCCTGCAGTTTGTAAAAGCATTTCTGGTGCCGAAAGAGTTTTTTAAAGTAATCGCTGTGAGCATCCCTGTCCTGAGGTAGAATATGGGTAGGGAGCTCCTGTTTGTACATCGGTTGTGTGTGTAGTGGGAAGGGCCATTTGGAAGTTTCTATCTTCCAAAGAAGCTACTCTTCCTCTAGTGATGACTTTGCTTTCAGTGCAGAGTCAACAGAAGTGAGCTTCTCCTGACAAGTGAAGGGACTTACGGAGCAAGAGAGTTAACAGGACCAGGATAGTCATAAGCAGCATCAACAAGATGTGATGCTGGCCCTGGATCTGCAGCAGTATCCCATTCATACAGAGCTTATTGTTTATAACCCAGTCATGTTTCAATGTTGCAGTAAATAATTACTACAATACGAGCTTGGAGATATTTCCTGTATCCTAAGTTTAATAAGCACATCAAACGCTCAGCCTGATAAGGTGTTTAACTTGGGATACAGTTACTGTAACTAGATGTACTAATGATTATATGATAATAAGGGATATAGACTTCTAAAACACAGTGTACTTTGACAGGCAGTATGAGTGAACCATTATAGTTTATCTTGGTCTGAGATTTTTAGAATCACATGATGGTCCTTGGGCTTCAAAAATACAGAGCAACCCCAGAGCAGTGCTAAACTGGAAAGGAGCTGTAAGAAACCAAGGGGCTGTATCATGCTGCTATGGGGCACTATTTGGGTGAGAAACGCTGCTTTCCTGAAGTTTTACTAGCACCAGGTTCACACATAGTGCAAACAGCTGTATTAGGGCTAGAGGATAGACTTAACTACTTGCTTAACTACCTTTGAACCTGGGTGATTGTATAGGGAAATTCCTTCCTCCCACCTGTATAGATTCAGCTCAAAGTATTGGTGAGAATTTAGGATATTCTTATTTTACTTTAACCAACACTTTCATAAGCAACAGTAGGTCAGCTAGCTTTTCCTTAGGAGATACCTTGATCAGCTTATTTCGATGCAGAATGGGGATGGCTGTATATATATTTGTTTGTTTACCTTGGAAATTAATCTAAACATTGTGCGGCAAAGATGCTATCACTTAGTTCAGGCTGAGTAACATCAAGTTTGCCAGCAGCTCCTTTGAAATATTTCCCCAGCTCATACATTATTAATCAGAGGGAAATAATCTGACTCAAGTTATACTCAGTAATTCCATTATAGATGCTGAGAAATCAACTCCATGCATGGGAAGGCCTGTGAACAGGAGAAGCCTAAGGTAAGTGAGGCATCTACTGGTGAGACACTGCAATAATTAATCTACTGTGTAAAAGTCTGATCCAAGTCCTCCTTCTGTACAGGTCATTCTGTGTTCGTTTTGCTTTGCCAAATAAGCAAGTGCCAGGTCTGTTTCCTGAGCTCTTTGGCCAAAACTGCAATTTCTCCTTGCATAAATCCTTATTTCCTGGCACTCCTTTGGAGATGTCTGCTGTGTACATTGCATTAGTGGTCTCGTGAAATATCTTAGCCAGAAAAAGAAAGGAAATGAGCTAAAGAAACTTGTCAAAAGGTGTGATGCAAGTTTTTAATAATCTCCGAGCCCCACCTCATTCTGTCATGGCAGTTTGTCTGTCTATCTTGAATTATAAAGCTGTCTTCCTTGTACCAGGAGCTACGCATTATGATCCACTGAGTGTGAGAGAACACCACAATACACTAGGGACATAAAATCCAGAGCAACCAAACACAAGTCGTTATCCACACAATCCAGTTGCCTTCCTCTATTCTTCAGAAAATATTGTATGCAACAGCACGATATTCTCTACAGTATTAAATAAACTTTTTAAATGCGTGCTGCAGAAGTCATTAGATGTTCCACTTTTATTGTATTTGTTATGCCACACTCTAATTTGGGCCAGTTTGAGGGTGTAATCTTCAAGCTGACATGTTTCTAGCTGCAAAATTCTGTGTTGCATCTCTGTGCACATCAGACAAGGATTTGGAAGTTGCCCAAGGGGCCTTTTCCAATCATGTCACTACTTTAATCATGAGGGTAACACTAGGCTGGCGAGAGGTCTGGAAAACAGGCCTTATGAAGACCAGCTGAGGGAACTGGGGTTGTTTAGTCTAGAGATGAGGAGACTGAGAGGTGATCTTATTCCTCTCTACAACTACCTAAAAGGAGGTTGTAGTGAGGCTGGTGTTGGTCTCTTCTCCCAAATTACTAATGATAGGACGAGAGGAAATGGCCTCAAGTTGCATCAGGGGAAGTTTAGGTTGGATATTAGGAAGAAGTTCTTTACTGAGAGGGTGGTTAGGCACTGGAACAGGCTGCCCAGGGAGGTGGTGGAGTCGCCGTCCCTGGGGGTGTTCAAAAAACGAGTAGATGAAGCACTTGAGGCTATGGTCTAGTGGTTAGGGAGATGATGGGATAAGGGTTGGACTTGATGATCCTGGAGGTCCTTTCCAACAATGGTAATTCTATGATTTTAGAATCAAACAGTTAACATGGGAAAAGCTTGCTGATCTCTGTACTTGGAGCATGGATGTGCACTTATGAAAAGGAAAAGTGAACAAAGAAGCAGCAAAGTAATGCTAAATTTGGAGATGATCTGATCAAACTGTTAAAATATCTTGCTTCTGCTGCCTTTATAGATATGTCATCTTTACCTATCCAGTAAAGCCAAATATTTTCCTAAAACTTTTAAAAAATTCTGTCACCTTAATAGAACAGTAGTCGTGCATCAAAATACAAAAGAGCACTTACTTCTGCTCTGCTACACAGCACACTTGCTGTATTTAGCTGTACTGGGGAATCAATTGCTTTATATAATCTCATCACAAGCCATTGCTGAAAAAAAAATAATCTGAGTTTGTTGCTTGACCTTGGGCAAAATACCAGTCTTTGTGCTTTCTTCAGAGCTCCTTCTGCTGCATATATTAGAACAATCTGTAACCAAGCAGTGATTTCAGCCGTCCTTGTCCGAAGTCAGTGGAGTAAGCAAAAGTCATTTTAGTCCTGTACTTGCATCATTTCTTAGTTTAACGTTCTATTTCTGGCCTTTTTTTTTTTTTTTTTTTTTTTTTTTTTTAACTGATTCTTTAGTGTGTCAGTGCTCATTTCACTTGAAGTTTTGGCACAGCAGAAACAATTCCAGTTTTATGTTGTTAGGTCACAGAATAGCTTTGATTGGAAGAGACCTCTAAGATCATCAAGTCCAAGCATTAACCTAACACTGCCAATTCACCCTTACAATACTAATTTTCTTTTATTTAGCCCTTATTAGTAGAAGCAAACAAAACAAACCATTGTGATTGATAGCTACAAAACACTTTGATCTCTGAAATATGAGGTGTGCTAGATCACTATGTTTAATCTTTCCCCTGCTTTTCTTTTTATTCAGAAGCCATATGATACCTGATTCCTACATTCAAAACCATAATTTCTTCTTACTCAAGAATTCCACAACTACAAACTGTTTGAGGCTGGGAGAAATCTTTAGAGAAATATTGCAGTATGTTTGCTCTGTTCTTTCCATTCTTCCTTGCATTGTACACACCTTGGGCAGTGGGGTTAGATAGACCTTTTTGTATGGCCGCTGTTCCAAGTGTGCATGCACTTGGTAACAGTGAGGGGTGGACAGTCCCAGCAGAAATAACCAAAAAAAAAAGAAGGGAGCAAAAATCTTTAAGTTAACCTCAAGGCTTCTCAAGCCTGCAGTTACTGAGGAGTAAAATCAAGGCATCTCTTTCTAGGAAGCAAAAAATTTCCCAGTATTTCCTGAATTACTTATCCTAGGGCTTATGTTGAATGGAAGCTGTTGCCAATGATGGCCAAATGGTAGCATTTTCATTACTTTATATCTAACCTGAAGGACCCGGTTGCTTAGTAAGTACACTTACTACTTTCTTTGTAGAAACTACTTTATTGTTAGTCACTGAACATGAGCGGGTGGTATGGAAGAACAGTGTGAATTATAGGGCATGGCTATGGCTGTTTGCTGACCTGGCATTTCAGGCGTGGCATTGACATTACTTAAGGGCACCAAGGCATGCTCCTGGGCTGGTAGACATGGTAGACATGCTCTGGTTGATAGACTCTGGCAGAAGACTTGGACAAGCGTGTGGCTTAGATGAAGCCTTTAGTCTTTATTGTCATCTTTCACAACATTAAACACAGCCTATGTTTGCACACTTGCCATCCACTGTGGTGTCCTACAGTTCTCTGATAGTTGGCAGACTGATGAGATTTATGTATTTGATGCGTTTCAGACAAACAGATAATACACTGTAGAAGTTCTTGCTATTTGACACATTCATAATTGTCATAGGCAAAGCTACAATATCCTACACTGGAACATATACAGCAATCACCTGCTAGAAAAGACATTGTTGATAATAAGGAATCTGCTTTTTCAGCATAGCAATGCTTGGTTAAGAAATTTGTTGGGTGTTAATTTGGCATGTGTATTATTTCTCCTCGCTCAAAATACAGAAGACAAAAACTGGGTCAGAAATGCTAAATTGCATTGTATGTAAGTATCACTTGCTGTGCTATTTTAAAAAAAAAAAAAGTAGTAATTCTTTAATCTTGATGTAATTTTTTTTTTTTTTACAATTTTCTTTACATGAGAAAGAGAGACTTTCCGAAGTTCACTCTTTAAAGTTATTTAGCACAGGTAGATAGTTCTAGACAATAAAAGAAGCAGGAAGAATAAGGAGTGCAGAGAGGGGTATAATGCACAATATTACTGTCTTCTTTGTATCTTAAAAAGGAAGGGAAGTTGCAGAAACAATTACTTTTGTGTTTCTACAAGCCACTAACATTCTTGTATTCCCTTCTTTGTTTCCTTGTGTGTTGGTTGGTTCTGGGATGGATTGTTCCACTGAGGCATTTCAGGAGCTTTCAATAGAAGGAAGATGCACATCCAACAAAAGTTAGTAAAAATATACTCGAGCAGTTCTATGATTGTAATCATACTGGCACCACAAAACAGTCCAAGCTGGCCACCTACATCAGCTGTGATAGAAGGAAATAAACATATGTCATCCTAAGCATTTGTTTTAGTCTGGCAAGCAAACAAAACCCTACTGAGTTTAAGCGTTAAATAAAATCAATATACATAATCTGTCACTTTAAGAAAACAGTATTAATATTCTTAAGAATGTTTATTGAAGAAGACTAATGTGTTTCTTAAAATTCTAAATAAAGCAAGTACAAAACAATACATCCTACTGTGAAACAGATACTTAAAATATTTTCTACTTCTATGCATTTTTAACTGTTCTCTTGCTTCTCCTTCCCGTGTTTTCCCTCTCCCCTCCAAATCCTGTAAACTTCACTATTCTTACAGCCTTGCATGTGATAGAGCCATAAACTAGAGCCAAACTTAATTCTTACTCTCAGCTGCTGTCCGTACTGCAGGTTCTTTAATAGAATGACAGGAGACAGTAGCAAAAATGACCATGAGGCAGACAAAATTATTGCCATTAAAATATAAAAGGTATTGCTTTTTTTATAAGCCCACATAGGCTATGACTTGGGAGGTAAGAGAATTATAAAAATAAGGTTTGATTTTTTTTATTTTATTTTTAGATTAATTATTCATCAGCAATAAATAAATATTAAACATTCGCTTACCAAGCAACTCAGATATAGTCAAGGCCTTCTGCTGCTGTGTTATTTTGTAGCTCAGATCATGGTATTTAATGTCAATACGCACAAGGTTCTGCCTAATGACAAATACATACAGTATTACTTGAGACAGTCAGGAGTGCTCTTCATTTTTACCAACATTTATCATCACAGACTGAGTTCAGGGAGAGTGATGGTGTCTTTTAAAGAACAGTTGGATGAGTGGTACCAAAATGAGTTAGATGACTGAAGAAAAAAAAGTGTCCTAATAACAATTATAACAGGAGCTTTTCAGAGAAGTATATCCTTCAGGCTATGTTGAAAAACTAACTCTAGATCTATAATGTGAGTTAGGCTTGTACTTTTTAAGGGCCACAGGTAAGCTTGAGTGGGAGTGTCAAGCATCCTGACCTACAGCAGCTACAGTGCTTGGAAGTGTAATCTACCATTCTTGTTTATGTGCAACTGCATATTTAATCGTGCTTATTTCAATGAGCATATTTGTGCAGAAGAGCCCTCGTTTTGTACTCGGATGTTTAGTTCTATCCTCTGCTAATAGCCTCACTTATCTAATTATATTCTTGCCTGCTGCAAAAGTGGAAGAGTAGGTAAATCTCAGTTGGAGCAAGACCTGCAGAATGATTCGGTGTGAGTAAAGAGCTCATCTTTGTGATGTCGTGTCTAAAGAAAGATTCTGCCTAACTCCGAAATAGAATATAAACATTATAGTTGTGGAATAAAACAGACACAAATACTGATTGCACACATAATATTGTGACCTTTAAGAATAAAAGTAGTGATTATTCTTCAGAAGTGTGAACAGCTACAGATTTTTGAATTGACAGTGATAATGACCTTATTAACAGTATTCACTGAAAATAAAATATTTTCTATATAAAATGATCACGTCTGTCTCTTTAGGTGACACTTCTAAAATTCAGGTAGCACTGAGTAATAAAAATAATCTTACTCTCATGGCTTCTATTAATAAGACTTCCTACCATTGTCATGGAGTTGCTAGAGCAGAACTATCCAATAAATATTTAACTTCTCCCTTCTTACATCTTCAGAAATCAATAGATTTCAATCTTTTGTAGTTCAGAATATGTACTCATTAATATGTAGGCAGGATTCCTATTGGTTAAGGCTTAGTAACAGGGGAATGTTCTATATTTTCACTTGCTTAATTGAATAATTACTGGTTTGCGCATGATGTCGATTATTTTATTGTCTGTAAACAAAGATAAAACATCCTCATGGACTTAATATCTTTTGCATATAACAACAGGTTTAATTTTCATAATTTTTGATGGGGACAGAATTTTTAATAGGGCCTAATTTTAATAGGGCCTAACTACTAATTTTTTAGTAGTGATAGGACAAGGGGTAATGGGTTTAAGCTAAAGGAGGTTAGATTCAGACTAGATATAATGAAGTAATTTTTTTATGATGAGGGTGGTGAAACACTGGAACAGGTTTTCCAGAGAGGTGGTAGATGTTCCATCCTTGGAAACATCAAAGGTCAAGTCGGACAGGGCTCTGAGCAACCTGATCTAGTTGAAGATGTCTCTACTCATTTCAGGTGAAGTCAGACAAAATGACCTTATAAGGTCCCTTCCAACCTGAATTATTCTATGATTCATATAGTACCTCTTCACGTGTAAACATATGTAAGCATATCATTTGAAGACTAATGGCTTTAAGAGTGAGAAAACCAAAGTCAGTGGAACAATGAAATACTCGTAGGTATTTAATTAGCCAAATTTTCTACAGTTCTTTATAAAAATATTTTGATGTCGATGTTATGAGTTCATGTAGCACTTGTCTTAATACTAATTTGTACTGCTGATATCTACATCTGTGAGCAAGAGAAGTCAGTAAAACTGTATTATATATTCTTTGACAACTAGGTTGTCTCTTTCTGGCAAAAAAATATCTGGAAATTGTTCTAATTTTGGATATATAATGCTTGTGTTTGTAGGGAAATCTGGCATCATTTTACTATATTGTAACAGTAAGGCACATATGCTCTGTTAAAGCATAAGCATGTATGATATTTCTTCTATGAATTTAAAAGTATGCACTTTATGTCAGCTCAGTGCTACTCCTGAGCAACACAACTCTGTGCATAACATAAATTCTAACAGAATTTCCTGGATAAAATGTGTAGTCAATACTGTTGAGACAGTATACTTAGATATATCTCAGTATACTTTATATATATGAATAATATAAATCTTAAAAAAATTTGTGTAACAGATTATTTTATCTCACAGACAACATTATTAATACCACACATAAGAGCATCTTTTTAAAAGGTCACATTTACATCATACACTCTGTTAGCACACATAGAAGTAATTGATCATTTCTTTATTAGACAAGATGTTAAGCAAGATTACCTTATGTATTCTGGGCTTTTCTTCAGTTTTGCTGAAAAGTATTTTATGGCTTTTTCTCCTCCAAAACTTGAATAGGTAACAGTGGTAGGATAATCTGTTTCTTCACATGGAGCAGGGCAAGTGGAATTGTGGGTTCCTACTGTACATAATCCTTTTATTTCTATATCATCTGAAATTTCAGGAGAGAGAATTTACGTAATATTTCTAAAAAAAGCACACAGTTTTGAAACTTAAAAAAAAAATTACAAAATTACTTTTAACTGACTTTGATAAATGTATGGGTTAGTTATCCTGAGAAAAGTGGTTACTTACAAGTTTTGAAGGAACAAATAAATATTTGTAACTGGCATTTGGGAAACTGGTACACAGTAGTAAGGGTTTAGATTTTTCTGGTAATTTTTTCCAAATAAATTCAGCACCCATAAGTATTTCTGCCTTCATTAGGGCTTTATGTGCTTATTATTTCTCATCTCCAGTTAAATGGTAGGACAACAGAAGACTTTTCATGTTCTGTACTAGCTTTCTGATTACATACTTAGGTATATAATCCTTCATCTTGATGCCTTGATGCCTGTCTAGCTCATTTCAGTGCACAGGAACAGCTGGCAGGGCAATGCCAGTTGTAGTCTACTATCATCTGATAACCATATAAAAATCTTGGTAAGCTAAGTTCACTTTACCTTAACCCCTGACTACCATTTGATAATTAGGCTGAAGACAGCTAAAAGGGCTTATGGACAGCTTTGTTTCTTCAAATACCAAGGAGAAGTCACAAAATTCTGCAGATCTGATTGCTCATGAAAGTGGAGAGCCATTCCTCTGACAAGGCTCTAACTAAAAGAAATCATTATAGAAATCTGGGAAAGCTAGAGAAAATTCATGCAGAGGAAAAATGATATGGCATAAATATTTTCTGAAGCATAAACCATCACCCAAAGCCATTGGGTACTCTGAGATGAGTACCATAGCCTCTTGCTTGTGATGCTCTATTTGTTCTGGTGTGGTGGTGGCCATTGTGTCTGTTGCCTGTGTGTGTGGGCTTCTCACTTTTGCAGACTGCAGAGGAGGAGATAACAGCACTATCTCAGCCTGTTAGCTGGTGATTTGAGGTACTCTCAAGGGACCCTGAAGTTCTGGATTTCATTTGGGATAGCCAGCCTTTAGAGTTCCTAAAAGAAATGCTCTCAGTAGTTCCTGCACATACTGGATCAATGGTGCTGTCATTTGGGATTTTATCAGGTGTTTTTCTCTCCTGCACTGTAAAAGGAGACCTGGCACCTAACTTGGGGTCCTGGGGACCAACCACCTAAAACCCAGGCATCGTACATGGTTCACCATGTACAGTACTGTGATGCCAGTTCCTTCTGAGGTCCAGCTCTGAATTCTGTCCATCCTTAATAGGACTTAGGAGTCATTTTTGTTTATTGCTCAGTGGTTTCTTCGAAACTTGGTCACAGAATATCCATTAAGTAAAATAATACACATATATCCACCATGACAGGCTATCAAAGATCATGATTCCCAAAGATGTGAACTTGGAATCTATTTCAAAAGAGCCCCAGGAAAAAGAAATAGTCATTGTTCATAGCAGTAGATCTTGCTTGAATGTTGCACACACCTAATCAAAACTGCACAGGCCTCCCTAAAACTTGTTAATCTTTTTGGTTTCTTATTCATCCATTCCTTTGGGAAGGGAGAGTCACGTTACATAGCAGGATACAAAACAATTAAAAAGAAGGCTTTATAAAGTTCGTGAGAAGTTACTTCTCAGATCACCTCTTGCAGTATTTTCCAGAAAGTCTGTTGTAGTGCCTTACAAATTTCATATCTATTGTGTGCAGATTATTTGGTTATGGAAATAAATTGCATTTGGAGCACTTTGAAAACATATAATCCATTTTACTTTTGAAAAGATAAAACCTTAAAATCCAGTGATTTTTTGAATTATATTCTATTAGTTAGCAAACAGGTTGTTCACTTTTCTGTCACAAACAAAAGAATACAACTCTGGAGCTAAAAAGATGATACCATGAAGATGCAACAATGCAAGCCAGAGGCTTAAAAACTGGTTAAAACAGGTTAATTGAACATTCTTCCATTTTGCACCATTGCTGATTACTGAAATGAATTCTTATGGGTTTTGAATTGGCATCTATTTGATTCTCTCTCTGGTCTCTCTTTTCAGAATATTAAATTACCTGGGATGTATTCTGTTTCAGTACTACTTTTAGTATTTTGTTTTAATTGATAGATACTGTCTACTATTTGGAATTGGCTTAGAAAATATGAAGTCATTACTTACAGACTGCCGGGTAAACACAATTGTAAAACTTCAGCAAATCACATTCTGTTCCATTTCCTTAAAAATAAACAACAAACTTTAGCAACTTCAATTAGCAATCCAACTCTTAGCTCTATTTGTACTAAACTGACATCAAAGTGTGCTCACCACTTCATGTTTATCATTATACAACTGAGAAAACAGTTGGGCCCAGTGCAGTTACCAACACCAAAGGTGTTACCAACAAAAAGAGACAACAGAGAGCAAGACAGGGGGCTTGATGTTGGAGCAAACGTCTTTGTTATGTGTGATGGCCAGAACTTCCAAGTAAGTTTGTGGCTTACTCTTTTTTTTTTTAGCTAGCTAAAACCAGGAATTTCTGTTTTTCCTAGTGGAAATGAATAAACAAAGTAGGGTAGATACCCAGTGTGTTACAGCAAAAGTTCTGAACGTCTTGCAAGAGTTGTCTGGTGACGTAAAGGGTAAGAGCAAAATTTTCAGATGGTCTCAGTTTCACCCTGTTTTTTTAATCTTGCATGAAAATACTAGTTAGCAGTTTAGCACACAGCTAAAGAAGGCATTGCCCTCCTTTATCTAACTGTCACTTCACAAAGCTCTCACTCTGGTTATGGGAGACCTAGATTTAATTTTCTTCTCATTCCATGAAAGGAGATTGCCAACCTCCTTTCCAAAAGGTTGTCAAACAAACAGGCTGGGTATTACTCATTAACAGGTCTCCCTTAATAAAAACATTCTACATTGCTTGGGGATATTTAAAAATACACTCAGAAAGTGCAGTCATGACAGTGGCTTCCTTGCCCACTAATTGTACTTGGCACTGGTGAGGCTGCATCTTGAATACTGGGTTCAGTTTTGGGCCCCTCACTACAGGAAGGACACTGAGCTGCTGGAGTGTGTCCAAAGAAGAGCAATGTAGCTGGTGAAGGGTCTGGAGCGCAAGTCTGATGAGGAGCGGCTGAGGGAACTGGGGTTGTTTAGTCTGGAGAAGAGGAGGCTGAGGGGAGACCTCATTGCTCTCTACAGCAACCTGAAAGGAGGTTGTAGCCAGGCAGGGGTTGGTCTCTTCTCCCAGGTAACAAGAGATAGGACAAGAGGAAATAGCCTCAAGTTGCTTCAGGGAAGGTTTAGATTGGATGTTAGGAGAAATGTCTTCACTGAAAGGATTGTCAAGCATTGGAACAGGCTGCCTGGGGCAGTAGTTGAGTCCCCATCCCTGGAGGTATTTAAAAGATGTGTAGATGTGGAGCTTAGGTGCATAGTTTTGTGGTGACTTGGTAGTGCTAGGTCAAGGGCTGTATATGATGATCATCACAGGTCTTTTCCAACCAAAGCGATTCTATGATTCTGATTGGGAAAAAAAGAGCTGTGAGAGCAGAGATTTGGGTTCCAGCTCTTGCTCCAGAGAGATGTGACAGTATTATCATTACTTTTAATGCTGAAAAGGTGGGAGGGAGGAGACTGGTCAGGGCTCAGAGTTCTATTTCTAGACTGATTAAGATGCCTGGATTCTCGAGGGAGTATTACAGCATACACCTGTTCTCTGCATTTCAGGCTGATTAGATGGCTCCATGCAGCCTTTTAGCTTTTACAGAGCCCTTTTCTAGGTGCCAGACACTTTCTGTGGTTCACATGGGGAACCTTGGCTTCTGTCTTCAGGCAATCTGTTCTGCTGTGGCTGCTAAATAGCCACAAAGTATGTTTTCTTTGGTATGTGTGAAAATCTATGACTTCTTATGGATTTAGTTCCTGCTCTTTAGGAAGTCAGGTTAAAAACTACAGGTTTATCTCCCAGCCCTGAGACATAATCTTTTCTTTCAAGTTTTTTAGACTGTGTCCTAAGAATAGCAAATGACCAGATGCTAGGTCTAGAGCTGACCAGATATCTTGTTTTCTCTAAATTAAAAACACAAACAAACAAAACCAAAACAAACGAACCCCCCGATCTATATAATTTTAGTTAATGCCAGCTGTAGATATCCTCCAAGCATGTGTCCCATCTCCTTTACTATTCAATAATAGGTGAGGTCTCCTAGCAAGATGATCAGTATACAGTAAAATGATATTCCTGAGAAATACCTGGAAGAATGAAAGGCAAACAGCCACACCAGTCCTGAATGTACCGGGCCTTGCATTCCTGCAAACATCCATTAGTACTATAAATCTTGTGGTACTGAAGCTTTATATCAGGCTTGCACTCTCCCCATGGGTATTCTTGAATAATTGACTGTAGGGTAATAATAACATAAAATGTAATTTTTTTGTCTCTGTTTTAAATTTAAATATTAGGTTCTCACATTTGAAAGTGCTAAAGGAAGCCTGTTGAAGACATAAGCAGTAACATTGTGATTTAATTGGAGGCAATTGCAGTTTGTGCTTTTGGGATTATAAAATCATCTCCTCTCTCTCACAGCAACAGCATGACCTGATCAGACAGCCTAGCACAGAAGGGTAGTCTGTTCCACTTGGATTCCACTAGGAATCTGAGATGACATTAATAGTAACAGACTGTGTCGATGGAGAACTGCTGCAGTGTCCTTGTATCATTGTAGATAGACAGTAAGATGTTAGGAAAGAAAGGCTGACTTATATACAGGTTATGATGACCAAGGACATCTCGTCCCCCAGCAGTAGTTTTGTTTGTGTCTGAAGAAAATGTTATTTTTAGCAATCACTTTGGCACAATAAATATTTTAACTTCCAAAATGTCTATTTCATTGTCACGTTTTAAAAGAGAATTAGAGACAGTAAAGGCCAGTATTTCTGCTTTATGGACAAAGTCCTCACCTTCAGCTGGCGGATTGAGACCTGTGCATGCATGCCGACCGATGTTAATAAACCTAAACCGTCAAAGCGTGGAAGCTCTTTGGGTGAATGGATAACAAAAGTTATACCAGCATCAGTATAACCGAGAGCAGGTTCATCAGTGAATTGTTCCTGATAGAAAAAGAAGTATTTAATATAGTTTTGGCTTTGTTTGCCCTCTGAAGCTTCAGCTATATTTAAAATGGTACTATACTTTTTTTACTTGGTCTTGTATCTCTAGTCACATCTTTGACAGTTTACAGAAAAGTATGGAAGCAAGCTGAATTAAATTTCCTTTATTGATTACCTATGTGGGTGTCCTTCCAGTTACTATAAACTTTCAGGGTTTTTATTCCTTCTGTTATCTCCCAATTTCAAAAGCAAGAAAGCACAAATGAACCTTTACTCTTAACTTGGATATTTGTTCCTTTTACTTGCGAATACCCATCAGGTTTCAGCAAACTTTCCATTACTCTCTCCAGAACCTATTACTCCTGACTCATAGTTCCTAGAGAACAAAAGTGAATATCTAAGTCATTTATCAGATTTTACTTTTCTTCCCTGATCTCACAGGGTGATGATATTCCCAGAGTTTTCTGCTTTTTGCTGGTTAAAGAAAATTCCAATATGGTCAGAGACTATTTACAGTGCAAAGACCAGATCTTAGCTGGCATTGAGCACTTACAGCTGCTGCTGCAAACAAAATTCAGGAATTGGCAAAAAAAATTTAGAAATTGGCACCATACAACTTTCCCTACTATGCCTTTTATTAAAATGAAATTGAGTTATTCTGAAGTGCTTGCATAAAATTAAATTACTGCTCTGATGATGTATTTCAATTGTAGGTGAACTGTGTATATATACATATATGCTCACTTGCAACTTTCAGAACCATTTACCTGGAGACAGAGTCAATAATAATTCTGAATTTTTAAGCCTGTATTTAAAATACTCTCTCACTCAGAAATAGTCTTGATACAGAATTTTGTGCATAAAATCCTAAAGGTCTGTGTAAAATCAACCAAATAGAAAACCAACCCCAAAACAAAACACCTCTACTCATCTATAAGTTATTACATGATTCATTGTTTATAATTGTTAGGATAGATGTACCTGTTGGACATCAAAAAGTAAATGTAAGCCTCTTCCAGACAAACTCACTCTTCTTGCTGAAATATCATTGCGATTAAAAGTAAAGCAGTTTCCATATTCAGTGAAAACATGTTCAAAATCCTTAAATAAAGGAAAATAGGGAAGAGTAAAGTGAAAGAAAGATCACTTGAAGTTTCATTAGTGAGTCAAAATGCATGAGATGGACTACTGGGGTTGTTTGTTTATTTTATTTTCCTGTGAAGGCAGTGCTAAATATTACAGTAAGAAAAATAATACTTGATGGAAATATTCAAGAGGAATTAATCCCTTTCTATAGAAAATGAAGTTTAAAAGATAAATTTCACATTGTTTATTAATACATACGAGCTGCTTAGAATGATTTAATTAGGTCCTTTTTTTTTCTGTACTTGTTACAGTCTATAGAAATTACATATTCAAAACCAAACCTGTTTAATTTTTCTGGTAGATATTTAGTGAAGACTGTTTCAAAACTAAAGTACAATACTTGCAGTTTTTCCCAAAGCTACCTCATCATTTAACTTAAAACATTTGCTAATGTGACTGCATCTCGTTGCTTTAGTTTGTTATTCACACTAGTGTCTTTCAGTTAAGAAAACTCTCCAGAACTCTCCAATGCCTAATTTTAGAAGCTACAGCATATCTAAAGGTTCGATTAATCTGAAAGAATATAGGCCTGTCTTTCCTGTTCACGTTTTCTATTTAAGTTGGGAGTTGCTCTATGGAAGAATTGACGTAAAAAACAGGACAATCATATTCATTGACTGTTGTCCGAAATTCCGAAAGATGGGCTGTTTTCATCTCACTATCTAAAATTCCTGTGGGTTCTGCATATAGTTACCCTGGCTGTCTATATTCTTGACCTCAAGAATAAAACTACTGCAATCATGTAATGCAAAAAACTCCGTTCAAACTGACCTTCATTATAGGCCATTTTTGGAAAAGGTTGTTGAATACAGCTTTGAAAGGCTGCTATCTGTACAGAAGTGGCACTAGGCAGAGAGCACTTTACATTGAAATCCTATTTTACAGCTCAGGGACTCCAGCAGGTTGTCTCTGCAGTCAGTGGGGGAATTGGGGTCCTCATGGTGATTAGAGCAGGACTTTTTTTCTCAATTGCCTGACTGTGAAGGGAAAACAGGGAGTAGCTGGCAAAGCTAGATGTCTCGAGTGGTAAGACTACATCCTCTTCCATTCCCTGCTACTGTTTCAGTAAAGTAAAAAATATTTACCTGTGGGTAACATGGCTTTCCAAAAAATTCACATTCTAGCAATGTGCTGCTGTTCAGATAAAACCCATTTTTCCTTGTGAACTCTTTGATGCTGAAATTCTGGTTCCCAAGAAGGAAATCATTTAGCTCTTGAGAATATTTGTCTTCCATAACAATTCTTTTGAGAACTCCAGACACAATGTTCCAAATTAAAAAAATTATTTTGAGGTTGCTTACTGCATGAGCTTGAAACCTGTCAGTGAGGAGAAAGAATTGTTTTGAGTTCTGCAGAGTTATAGGACTGATCTCAAGTCTACTCTTACCAAATCTGTGACAGAATTTGTTGTTGCTTGCAAACTGTAAGTGATTCTTGCCTACCACATTGCACTTTGATCTCTACAACAAGAATAAACAATATAGTCTCAATTTATAGAAAGGTATTTTCTATATCTGAAAACAGAAAATGGACACCTTCCCATGGCTATTCTGGTCAGTCATATGTGAAACATTTCTGTTGTGTGTGTTGTTTATTAAAAAAATGAAAAACAAAAACCCAAGTAGATTAGCCATCTGCATAAGCCAACAACCAGATTTGTAGAACTGATGACAAGCTGAACAACTGCACTTTCATGTTAGAAACTAGCTAGGAAGAGCTGTTCCTTTCAAAAAAGCTGTCTTCTATCATTTAGAAAATTGATTTCTAAGTGCATTTCCAGTAATCTCAGGTACCTGCTTTACTAAGGCACTATACCCCAGTGTAGAGACAGTCTACCTTCCCATGAGCTCTGTGGCTGGTGACACTGGTATAAACCAAGGTTGATCCTTACTCCTAGAATCCACTTGAAAAATCTCAAAAACATGATGAGGTGTTGGAGATGCTTTCCTGACATACAGCAGTGAAGTCCTTTGTTGAAATAAAGTAAGGGTTTACAGAAGAGTTATAAGTTTGAAGAGAGAATAAACACAAATGAAACTACAATACCATGTTCTTTAGAATTGCCATTTTATGTAATCCTATTTTTAAAAACATAGCCATGTATTTACATAATAGATCTTATTGCCCCAACATAAGGAAGACTGATAGAAACAACTCTTTAGAACTAAATTTGAGTCAGGAAATAAAGACAAAGGTAGATCTGTG
The DNA here is from genome assembly GCA_028020825.1 of Podargus strigoides. Taxonomy (NCBI): domain Eukaryota; kingdom Metazoa; phylum Chordata; class Aves; order Caprimulgiformes; family Podargidae; genus Podargus; species Podargus strigoides. The sequence continues at coordinate 45,107,876 of CM051621.1, read as the reverse complement.
CCTCTCTGTCCCGCCAACAAAAAACCTGATTACTAAAAACGAGAGGGAAGGATAAGCACAGCATGAACAACAGATGGATGTGGCAGCAAACTGTCGCTTAGGCGGACAAGGGCCCTGCTCGGTATCTGACTATTTACTTACAATGTGCTGCCGCTGTAGTTACAAGTGAGGAATTTTTATAATAGACAGCCCACTGTAACCAAGAGGTAGTTCTATCTGCAGTGCGTGTTGTGCAGTATAACCCAGGATGGCTTTATGTAGGGAAATGGGAAGGAGGCATAATGAGGCAGAACTCCAGCTGTTTGAGACTTGGACTCCTGGCTGATTCTGCCAGGAAAAGGTAGAAGATAAGGAAACTTACTATTCTTAAGGAAAAAATGTGGGTAAATTTTCTGTATTTCTAAAACTGTTTGTAAATCACCTATTTGCTCTAATAATCAGTCTGTAGGTTTATTACATTATTTTCAAAGTGGCTGCATCTGAATCTTGGCCATTATCTTCAAATGTAGTGAAGCTCCTGCTTAAATAGATACACGACTTCCAAACAAACCAAATGCTTGCCTCCTTCAAATCCCACTGACATCAGTGGGAACCATAAAGGCTGACCACCTCTGAAAAAAAGTATCTGCTTTGCCTAAGATTTCTACATTTGTATGAGGTTTCCATTTGAATTTCTCTATTTGAAAATCTTGTCTTTTATTTTTTACTTGGGTGTGACTGATGACTGTCCCTTAGTTACACTGTAGAATCATAGAGTCATAGAATAGTCTGGGTTGGAAGGGACCTCAAAGATCATCTGGTTCCAAGCCCCTGCCAAGGCAGGGACACCTCCCACTAGATCAGGTTGCTCAAGGCTCCATCCAACCTGGCTTTGAACACTTCCAGGGATGGAGCATCCACAACTTCCTTGGGCAACCTGTTCCAGTGCCTCACCACCCTCACAGTAAAGAATTTCTTCCTTATATCTACTCTAAATCTACCCTCTCTCAGCTTCCACCCATTACCCCTCGTTCTGTCATTACAGTCCCTTGTAAAGAGTCCCTCCCCAGCTTTCTTGTAGGCCCTCTTCAGGTACTGGAACACTCATACATAGAACAACACCAGAGAGGTTTTTTTGTACTCTAACTTATGTTTTGAAACTTAAAAATCTGTAGTTCAATTGTTCATTTGAAGGAGAGGGAAGATTAAAAGAAATAGCCTCCCTTCCTTGATTCTTGTGTTTTCCTCTTATTTAAGTCTCCTGTGGTAGTGTGGAAGACCTGCCCCTCAGACCCATATTTTCCTGGTTTTACATGATTTGTTCAAGGATGTTGTGGAACCTGACTGCTTTCAGATAAAGAAGTGTTACCTCTCAAGAGCAAACAACAAGCATAACTTTTACCTGTTCAAGTTGCAAAAAGTCACTGCAGGGAACTTGACGTTTTCCACATACTGAACTACCACAGTCGTTGTGGTTGGCCAGCTGAAGTAATAGATGAAGCGACTGCAGATTTGCCAAATAGCAACAGTGAGACAGCCCACGACTACTAACAGCCACAGCACTTTGCGAGTCTTGCTCTGTGTTTGGACGATATTATGCACTCCATGAAATGAAGTAGATGAGGCAAACTCCTGATGATACTTCCTTCTCTCTTCCAAATGTGGCAGCAGTTTCCTTATTAAGTATAATCGTATCTTTTCCAATATTCCTTAATGTTGAACAAAGTAAAAACACATTTTTAAAATTAGAATTTAAATAGCACTTAAGAAATAAAATCATGTAATTTTGATACTGGAAAGCAGTTGTAAAATTTCTCTTTAATTAAAAATTCTCTCTTTAAGTAGTGAACTCGCTTCTAAGGATGGTCTGGAGCCCTGTAAGGGTCGTGTGCTAGGAGATTAGCTCAGTGTTGCCTGAGAAAGGAGACAAGTTTTCCCATTCTGATTATCAGTCTTAAAAACCCTACCAAAATGTAACTAAAGCTCTTGGTAAAGCACTCTAATACATCTAGTCACATACCTTTAGGATCTGATTGAATGAATCTCCCAAGGTCATCCATGAGGCTGTGCTTATTTCAGTAAGGAAGGAATGGATAATAAGCTGCCTTATCATGTGATCACTGCTAGGTAATGGCTTTTATAGAAAACTAAATGGGAGGTGATACTCAATGACACATAACACAGGGTAATTTACCTGCCGGGGTTGCTATGTTTAAATAACATAATCTGCAATGTAAAAGAAGATTAGTTTTATGACAGGATCAGATGTACGTATTTATATATATTTATATATTTCAAGTAACAATAGTACAAGTGCAGGCTTGTCTTGTGCTTTGCATCACCTTGCAAATGTCTTTCATAATTTTTCCTTTTATTTTAGAAAGATCAGTCATCTTCACTAAAATACTGCACTACTCAGAACTGCATAGGTTCTCTTTAAGTAGATAAGGAGCCCTTCCTGCCTTGGAAGGCAATAAATGTCTGCCACTAGGTTCCCACCAGCAGCAGGATGCAGTTCACCCACACTTTGAATAGCTGCCTTCATAACCAGCTCCAGTTTTCATGTTCTTATGAGCAAAAATGAGCTGTTATTCCTGAGAACTAACCCTGTGGGTGAGGATGAAAATGCATGCAGAGTCCATCATTCCAGTGACTCCTTATGAAAAAGGACAGAGACTGCTTTTTTGTTATATGTTTGGTATGAGCTTGTTTGAAATTTGTTTCAAGGAAAGAACTGAGTGTCTCATGAAAGGCGATAAAAAATACTAGAAATTCAGACCTGGGATGTGCTTGATTAATGCTTTAGGAAATAATAAACCCACCTCACGCTCCCTCTGATCTGCAGGGGATGGGAATGGCTGCTGCTGCTTTCATTCAGTCTCTTAGTAATGATCCAGTTGGTTGTCCACAGTGTTCTTGGGTCATTAGGTGTATTAGCTTGGCCCCTCAATGCCTCACTGTCTAGTTGTTTGCCAGCTGGTTTTGGCCATGTTTTTCAAGCTATGAGGTGCAAGATAAAGCACAGAACTCCATTTAGTCATTCCAACTCCATTTAGTCATTCCTGTGTGACAAGCAGAAGATTTCCGTACTCAGCTTCACTAAAATCCCTGCTCCATTTGTCACTCAGGCTCACCGATGAGGCTCTGCTGGGGCAAGCTCTGCACAGCGTTTGCGTGCACTCAAGCAGCAACGTGCTTAACAGTAAACTGTTTTGCAACATCTGTATGTAACTCAACCACACCTAATGCACTGCCTAGCAGTTATTTCCAGATCCATTGAGTCTATTAATACAAACCACTCTAATTCACAGTACCCAGACAACATCTTTTGCTTGAGTTACTTGACTTCTTAAAGCAAATTATGTTGATCTTTTATGCTGCTATGTGCCTACAGTTTAGAAGTACAAACTGTAAGTTGCTCTCTACACAGCAAATATGATTCATCTTACAGTTTTGGGTTTGTTTGGGTTTTTTTAAAAAAAATTCTGTGAGTTGATGTCTTACAAAGTGTCTTTATATTTATGTAATACTTAAGGTGAACACGGCTTGTGTTCTCTGGTTGTGTTTTACAAAAGAAATTAATTTTTAAAAAATTCTTTTATGGTTGTTCTACATTAATTCTTAAGCAAACACTAGGGGGCGAAGACCAACCATTTTGTATTTGTTCATCTTTCCCAAATGGCTTGTACAAATAGCTTTCAGATTACAAATTGGTCACAGGCACCTTAGTTTGTCCCCTCACTCCTTGCAGTGTGTATCTGGTCATGTAAACAGCATATTCCCCAATACTTAATACAGTAAAGATTAGGAAAACCAACCAATGGCAAGGTGTTATTGATTTGTTGTATTCATACATATTATAAATTTTGTATTTGAAATGTTATTTGAAGTCAGTCTTCTGTGCTGTTCAGTTTTCTTATGGTGCTAAATCTGAAAAAAAATGCTGCAGCCAGCATAACTATATAGCTGTTTGCTGAGACAAATAGATAATGTGTTTTAGATAAACCTATTTCTTTATAGCCTAGTTGCAGCAAAATATCTTGTAGGAATTCTTACAGACTGCTGAGAGAAAATACATACATACACACACAAACGTATATTCAGTGCAGATTTAGCTTTCATTGGACATTTTTTATCCTGTAGAAAATGTCAGAGTATTTCCTTCCAGTTTCTGTTTCATTGCACGAGGCTCTGTAAGTGCTTTATTGACATTAATGCTTCTTAGAATGTTTTGCTTAGCTCTCTCTTTTAATAGAAACATTTCAAATATTATCTCCTTTTAAGACAGAGCGAGTAATGCATTTGCTAATATAGCAGACTGCAAATACTTATACTCAATTCATACAAATATATTAGCAAATGAGGAAAAACAGAGCAGAAAAAAAAGAAAGTGACCACCATCTGGGCTGCTATAGTGCATTGTCATTGCCATTGCCATTTCATGGCAAATACTGAGGTATGTTGGAAGTGGTAACTAATAGTAAATGGAAGCACCTGTCTTGCTCCTTTCTTTAAAGCAAGTATGCCACTGGATTCAGAAATAGAGGGGGGGGCTGCAGAAGAAGAGGCTAAAAGAGAGTCTGAGGACTCATTGAGTCTCTCTCTGCATTGAGGAAGAATCAGCTATGACTGGAGAAATTATAAACTCTCATCAGTGTTTTCTAGTGCTCTACAGATACTTTAATTTTTGTTTTCCACAGTCTGTCTTCTCCTGCTGCAATTAAAACTCCTTTTCCCATCCCCTTATATATGGAAAATCATGTATTACTCTTCCCTTTGAAGGAAAAGTATCACTTTTACCCCCCAATCTTCTTTTAGTTATACAAGTCAAGTATAATTCTTTCCATCTCTCTTAATGGGCCATATTTTCTACAGCAAACATTCATTGTTCTTGCCATTCTCTTCTGAGCCCTTTCCAAGTGGTCTTCATCTTTCTTGAAGAGTGGTGTTCAGGACATAATAGAACAGACAAATTGTTTCTGATGCTGGGTGGAAAGGAGGGTTTTCATGCTGTGTAGAAAGCTTCCATCTGAAATTTCCAGTATAAAATTTGCTCTTTTCAATGTTTTGCCTTTTGTTGCTTAATAAGTTATTTTTGAATAACTGAAACATCCAGATAATTTCTAAAGAATTTCTTATTTGGCAGTTCGGTTATCAAAAAAGTACTAGTCTTTCATCACTGAAACTGTGCATTATTTATTTCAGTGCATTAAGATAATTTTGAATTCTAGCCCCTATCTAGCATGCTATTATACCTTCCAGGCTGTTCTCATTTGTCAGTTTAAGAAGTGTACAACCTATTCTGCCATCCAAGCCATTAATGATAGTACTGAATAGTATCAGATTAGCAAGTTGTTATCAGCATTTGACCTGAACTAGCCCTTTGCACTTGCTAGCCAGCTGTACCATGGAGTAAACGGCAGCACGAATTGAGCCACGTGGAGTCATGGGAGTAGCTTATGGCTCCAGATTTTGACTTCACTGTACCTGACTGGTAACCAGGATTCAGATGTTTAGGAGGGGAAAACCAACAGCCTTCCTATTCTAAAGAATTGTACCTTGCAATGAATGGCTGCAAGGCATAAAAAGAGGATTGGTTTGCCCTGAGTCAGCTCTGTGGCATGCATTCAAGATTTGTTGCTTTTCTTAAGTGTATAGTTTTGGCTGATATTGATACATTTCATTGATGAAAGGAGGAAGTTTTAGCAATAACAATGAAAGAACATTTTCTCCATACTTGGGAAATGATTATCATTTAGCATATGAGGAAGATAAATTGTTCCTGTGGGACGGTGCAGAGGAGTACATCTTGCAGACAACCAGTGGAAGCACAATCAGCATGAGTGCTGTATATTTAGAAAATACAAGTGTAGGAGGAACTGGCGGTAGTCTAAGAGTTCCTTTTTAAGGACAGCTTGGGGCAGGAGGTTTGGTGTGAGCATTAACAGGCTCAGACACTGTGCAATGTGAAAAAAATTTTGCTGTGTTCTGCTGAGCCTCAAATGATAGACAGCAGGGGGGAGGTTGTGCTGGGACATGTGAAACATAAATGGAAATTAAAGGTATGCTGAGAAGTGACGACATAGTTCTTTGTGTTTAAGAAGTAGAACAAATACAATATTTTAAAAAAAGTAAAATCCTTTCGGCACTCTCTCTTCTTTTTGTTTGTAGTTTGCAAGACCTTGAGCTCTGTTCCTCCCCCAGGTACAAATGTCTGATTGGATTATTAATATTGCATCAACTTTAAGCTTGTTTGGTTTAGCCTTCTCCTCTTCACTTTCCTTTTATGTGTCTTTATTCATCTGTCTATCTCTTGTTATATTATTAAATTAGCTAAGGAAGTGATTTTTGTGCAGTGTTTGTATAGCAGCCAGCATAGTGAGGTTCTGGCTTAGGCTACTGGGTGCTTCACCTGTGCAATTTGAGTTGTACCTTGTCAACCAAAACCTGCCAGTACCTGTTGTACTGCATTTCACTGTTATAGCTGTGGGTTTGTTGTCCAAGGGACAAATTCTTTCATCACTATAATTTTATGGAACTAACAATGCTCACATCTATACATCGAAAAGATATTTGACTTTTGAGTGCTTCATTTCAAGAAGGTCCCAACAGAATCTGCACAAGTGCAGAAAAAGGTGACTGGGACTATAAAGGTATAGTACTGTTATTTCTCATAAGCTCATACACCATGACTTCACTTATGGAACTCATTGCTGCAGGCTGTGGATCCACAGAAGAAGGGTTATTAAATTCAAGGAGACAGGTATCTTAGGAAGTCCTGGACTATCAGTGTTGGAAAGTTAGATGAATATACTGGGGAAATTATCTCACTGTAAGCTTGCTTTTTAGGTTTTTTGGGGTTTTTTTAAAAAAATGTTTGATTGTTTTGTTCTAATAGCTCTTCCCAAGACATACTTTCTAGTAGAAACTCTTCAGCATGGCATGATCTACTTGGATCTTTTATGTCCAACTCACTGTAGACACTGTTATCTAGGTAGAAGCCATCTGTGCTTGATAATTCTTAGTCTGTATTTCTGGGACAACACTGTTGAAAAGCTTCAAGCGTCACTTGTTAGTAGCCAGAAGGTCTCCAAGCTCTTTGTTCAAGTTAATGAACGTTAGAAAAACAAATTCATCTGCAATGATTTTGTAATCTGAATGAGAGTTTGAACACAAGAATGGATGATGCTGTCCAAACCATTTGTGTATGCATTTTTTCTTCTCCATAAGTGATTTCATGTAGGATAGCTTGAGGGACACTTTCTTTTTGCCCTTACAACTCACTACTTTCTGTCCAAGTAAGTTCAGTTTGTCTCTGTTCTGTAACCCTGTTGCAGCTGAGATAATAAGCAAAGCTAGCACAGCCACCCCACATCAAAAACTGGGGAAGAGGAGGTAAACAAAATAAGGGGACAAAGGTGGATTAAGAAGGGTGCTTAACAATTCCCATGCTTGGTCATGAAGGCCATGACAGTTTGTTTGAAGGCCACAAAGTGCAGTTCTGAGAAACTGTGGGATTTTTTCCTGTTATGTTTAACTGTTTGTCTTGTTTTCAGCCCAGTCACGGAACAGAACACTCTCACTCTCTGCTGAAGGTTAGAGTCCTCTGATATGTTTCTGGGATGAAGTCTCTTTGTCTGACTTTCATGTGTTAAAAGTAAACAAACGAACAAATAAATAAATATAAGCTCAAGGACACACACACTCTCTTGGTTTTCATAGCCTTGCTCAGTCATCCACAGAATGAACAGCAAGTTCTCCATGCGTTTACATCTGCTCCTATGTCATTCTGAGTGTTCAGCATGGAAAAGGGAAATGATGGTGCAATTTGAGAAAAAAGTAATACCATCAGTTAAAATTTATGTTACATTTTGCTTTCAGATATATTCACATGGAAGAGCTTTTTCATCAAGACTCATTTATGATTATGCTAGTATTAGGAGATGGCAAAGTAGCTGTAAAATCTCTGTTGGGGCCTAAAAGCCACTCAAACCACTCAGAACAAAATCAGGTCCCAGATTTGAGCAGCATGGCAGAAGCACATTTATTTCTAAGGGTGTCCACAGCCAAGCTAGAGTTGAAGGCTCTGAGATGATCCAAACCTGAGGTCTCTTTTAATCTGTGACAACATCTATACTACCAACAGACAAAGTCATAATCAGATAGTAGAAGTCACTTTTTTTTTTTTTTTTTTTGTCAGTACCAAGTTCATTACACACTTGTGAGGCCTTACTGAGATCAGATGAAGGTAGCCAGTAAGATGAATGGATGATAGTTCTGTATTGTATATTGTTTTATTTCAGGGGTTTTCAAGTCCTTGTTAAGACCTGTTTTTCCACTGTTCTTGGATAGTTTGAGGTTTGTTATAGTTGGAATGGCTAGAAAGCATAACTCAGCTAGTGTAAGATTAAATTTCCTTAAGTGAATGATTGCAAGTATTGTGTTATCCATAATATTACCCAGCTTTTTAGGAAATGGTCAATCGACAGAGCTCGCCCTGGCTAGATACACAATGCAGATAGGAGTCCCATACTTGGTTTTGCTTCTCTCTATGAAATATAAATATGGTGGTCTCATTTTGTTTGCCTTTGTTTGAGGCAAGGCAGGAGAGAGTAAGGAGTTTGCTCAAGAAGTTAACACAAAGCCACTTCCAACATTTCTAGTTTTCAAAGTGAAATGTGGACTGTTAAATTACTGCAGCCTCAGTTCAGACCGATTGAACTTATGAACAGTTTAGATGGAACATTTATTTCAGTTGTGGTTACCATATGAGACATATTTCTGGTTTGTGGGCAAAATCAGAGAGTCCATATACTTTGCCTGGTAAACATGGATTTGCATTTAATGCGAAGAATATAATCTGTAGTATTCACTTGATAAAGTATAGAGCATATATGTTAGATACTAAAAACATTTTTAAAAAATTTACTAGGTAGTATTTTTTTCCTAAACACATTTTTTATTATTGTTGTTTCTTATAAAAACACAGAACTTGAGTTTGCCATCTTCATTCTGCATTACGTATGAAAGCAACAGCTTACATATTTCTAGTTATGTCAGATATGGAAAGGAATTGTTAAATTTCTTGGGCTTTTCTAGGAACTGATTGAATATTTTGATAGCAGTGTTTCATGTATTGACAGCACTGCAAAAAATATTTTTGTTTCTTATTTTAAATTGACATATGATGTTGTACAAACATGGTTAGAAGAATGTATTTGTTTCAAGTGTGGGCTTGAAACAGACTGCTCATGATTATTTTTTCCAATGTCTTTTCAGTTTTCTGATGATTTGGAGAATCATATTTTAGAACCCTCTCATGTATACCATAAGGTTCTTGGTTGCTAGTGAAACACGAGCAACTGATGGAAAGTCAGATATGGGTGACAAAGGACTTGGGGACACTTGGGAATGTCCTGCCAGCAGGAGGGTTCTGGGGATAGCCAAGCTTTCTAAATGCACCAGCGTGAGAGGGCTTAAGAGGAAGTGACCATGGTCATCAAGCAAGAGCAGTGAGTAGTGGATGCGTTTCATTTGGATTGTCAAGTTTTGCAAGTGTTACTAGGCTGGTGGATTTTTAGGATGGAGGTGCTTTGGGACTAATCAGCTATAAGGTCCCTAAACAGAGAGTTTCAACATGTTGGAAATACTGAAAATAACTTTCTAAATCATTGCAGTCTGGCTGATTTATTTGATTGACTGAAGCTTGTCTGTTGCTGAATCAGAAAGGGGAGTTTGTATAGCACTTGATTCAGATAGATTTTGAGAGAGCTTGGCAACCCTGAACCAATTAAAGGTAGTATTACTTCCCAGATAGGGAGTTAATGTTTTGTTAAGCATAGAGTTTTAAAAGAGCTTTGAGACTTCAAAGTCCTTTGCCTACTGGGTAGGCAATACAAAGACTGCAAGTCAGAGACCACTGCTCTGGAAGTTTATTATTCTTTGTGTCCCACAGAAGAAACTAAAACTGCACAAGAAAACAGACAGTAACTTCTTTGGTGAGGTTAAGAGTTCAAAATTTTCTAACTGTCCTTATTTTTACTAGGTTCACACTCTTTCTTTGCTTGAGCTGTGAGAAAAGGTAACAAAGTTTGATTTCACTGTGGAGGCTCAATCTGGATGTTTCAGGTGAAGGTGTATAGCAATTACAAGGTAACCCTTCCTTGTCCATGCCTTTAAGATCTGTGGATGTGAGAGATTATATTATTACATTTGTAATCAAGCTGTTTGAGTGCAAATGGGATAGTGAAAAGCACAGTTTTCAACATGTAGATGCCAGTGCACAGTCTTCGTCTTCATCTCTACGTGCCTGCATCCCAAGCAGATGTATAGAAGTGTGTGGTGAGAGGATTATTTCACTCTGTCAGGCATTACATCATGAAGGAAGAACACCTTGACCTTGCTCACACGTTGTCTCAGTGGAGTTGTACTTTTCTTGTGGCTCAGCTTAGTTTTAAGCTAATATTTGTATAGGCTGAGATACGGCATCTGGCTTAAAAGGGTATACATCCCATCATCCACATACTGTGTATGACTTTTTGTACCAGTCAACTACTCTTACGTGACTACAACGGCTGAAACCACCATACAGACACCATTAGGCAGTGTAAGTCTTGCAGAGGGCAAATGGTCTGGGGTCACAGGGGCCCTGTTGCTTTGTTTGCAATGAAACTGAGCATTAACTTTTTTTCAGAAAAGACTAGCAGATGGGAGAAGTGCACACTAGTTACATGTTACTTCATTTTGTGTTAAGCTGATGATTAAACAGAATTGTGTAACATTTGTAAACAAATGAGAGTGAAAGCTTTGTGTGAGGAAATAAAATTAAGAAATTGTCATGAATTAAACCACTCGAAACGTACATGATTATTTTTAGTTCTTTTACTTAATCTGAATTTTTACTTAATCTTAATTTGAAAGTATGTGTATTACTTGAGATCTCTTACAAGCATTACTCAGACTGCCATAGAAATATGTTCCCCTTCCCCTCCCCTTTCCCCTTCCATATGTTTCAGTTCTTAAAGTATCTTGATATTTTGATACAAGGGGCTGCAAGTTACTAACCTACTTAAAGAATTCCTGAATTTATTAAATTCTTTTTCTCACACACAGATGTCTTGCTGACTTACCCCTTATACCAGGCTTGGTCCCCAAAGAAGCCACTGGTGGAAATCTTTCAGTAAAAAGCTCAAAAAATGTGTGCCATAGGACAAAACACGTATATCAGCCATTCCTGTTTTGACTGATTTAAAAAAAAAAATCTGGAGAGCCAACAACACATGAACTGATTGACCTTTGTGCCATGATAGTTTCTGTAATTATTGAATAGCAGGGACGGGCTGAGGGCTATGGAAGAGAATTTGGGGGTTGGTCTAGGCAGTGAGATAAGGTTACATATAAGGCAACTGCAGCGGATTTGGGAACACTAACGGAGTGTATTCGCTGGCACGCAACTCAGCGAGTTTGGATACTGGAATCATGAGCGGGTGCCCCTTCGCACGGAACAACTACCTGTGAGTCCCTTGTCCCTGTGTTTTGCTTCATAACATCAGTTCAAAAGATACAATGTTAATGTAAAGAACAGAAGTTCAGAGAGGATTTAATGATTATCAACAAATAGACAGCTGTAGCTATCACTAACGGAAGAGAGGTTGTACAAGGGCTTGTCACAGAACTTGTTATTTGCTGAACTAGATGTAATACTTTCAGCTGTAACTGTGACAAGAGGTATTTCAGGTGTGCTGTTTTTCTCATGAGCCTGATTTAGTGGTTCATTTTCTCAATTGTAGATCCACCTGTTAGTAAAAAGGCAGGTATATTCATAGTTCTTTATTTAACTATTTTATATATTTACTCGATTTTCCTTCTTAGATTTAATCTTAACAAGCTATCTTTGGAAGATGAAAAAGATGACAAATCCCAAGAAGGGATAAATAAAGCCAGCAAGGGTGGACTTGTCTATGGAGACTACTTACAAGTAAGTTTCATGATCTGATTTTTACTGCCCTGGTCATTCTTAAGACTTAAGACTGTGATTGATGTTTCTTCCCATTCTGCACTGACAGCAGTCACGCAGTCACTAAGGCAGGTCTTCAAGTGTCCTTCACCTACCTGAGCTCTTCAAGTGTACTCATAGGCACAGGTGCTGGTCTCAGCTGGTATGGTGCAGGTGGATTGTAAGATGACTTCTCAAACTATAGGGAAGCTGGATATTTCAGGGATTTTGGTAGGGAATTATTTATATTGGTAAACTTAAACTGTGAAGTGGTGCACCACAAAAGGCTTTCTTTGGTCTGACAATCATGACTTGCAATTTCTCCACATCAGCAGCTGTATGCAACTTCCCCGAATTATTTGATGAAAGTCCAGAATATTTGGCTGGAAAAATATATTGCAGAAATTGGGAGGCACAAAACCCCCCAAAAAAACCTGCAATAAGTAGAAGTGATCAAGAAATCAGTGAAAATAAACTGCCATAATTAATAAAAGAATCCAGATTTTTTTTTATTTTTTTTTATTTTTTTTTTGTGACAGCAGAAACTGAAGTGAGTAGAATTAATCTGTGCTTGTGAACAAAAAACTAATTTGTTGACATATTATATGGGCTCTTGTAAAGATTTCTTTTAAAGGAACTATGATGAGATTGTGAATTTGACTCAGTAAAAAAGTTAGTAATTCCAGAACTGAAATAAATAGTACAGCTTCAAATCAGAGCTCCTGTGCAGATATGTTATTGCATGATTACACAGGATTTTCCTATAGGAACTCTGTTTTCACTGAACAATGACAGTATTTATAGAAGATCTGGAAAATGTGCTGGACATTTTGTTTTCTCTTTTTTTTGAATAATTAAAAACACTTTAAATGATTTTTCATACTTTCTTAGTTGAAGTACATGTTCCATTTTAGGCAAGATTTTTTAAAAAAACAAATAAAAGTGATACCCGAGACCATTTAGTCTAACTTCTCATACAACCTGGAATATGAGGCCTATATATATTTTTAAAAAAAAATTAGCTCTACACAGTAGGACTACCATTGCTAATAGCAGAATTGAGAGCTTTACAGAACAGTCTTGTCTTTATTTTTAAGCTGAACAAAATATTGAATGCTCAAGAACTTCAGAGTGAGAAGAAAGGAAAGAAAATCCATGATGAGCATCTTTTCATTGTGACACATCAAGGTATGTGGCTGGGAAGAGGTCCTTGGTGGCTGATCAGCATTTTTGCCACAGGGAGTTATTTAATGCTGAAACATGCGGTAAACTATTTGTTTTCATTTTAGACACATGCACTACAATTGCTCTGTGTTTATCTGCATTTATAGTTGCATATATCCCTGTATCATTTGTAAGTCTGTAATCAACTCCGTGCTTAAGGAACCATAAGTATAATCTTTGGATTTGGTAAACCGAAATTTTGATGGTTCTGTTTCTAGAGAAATTAAGGTGGTGAAATTCATTTCCCATCTGAGTAACAGGCTGCTGTGCAGTTTATTGTAGGCAAATTTTGTGTGTTGGCTTGTGCCTTCTCTCCGACTTCAATACAATTTTAACCGTCTAGGGGCTGCCTAGAAGGCAGGATACCAGCTAGGTGCTCCCAAACTGCCAATATCTATGTGTTGTGCAGCCACTGGCCTGATGGTGTTCTCCCATTACTGATAGGAAACATGCCGATGACATAAAGATTATAAGCAGCTCTGGAGTTAGCTTTTGGAGTAACAGATCTAGACTCTCTCTTTCCCCCTTTTGTAATGAACATTCTGTACATCAAATATCTGCTGTGTAAAAAATGCTTTGAAATATTGGTTAATATTCTTGATGCTAGATAATTTCATGTAACAGTTTAGGTAAAGGACAGCATACTGTAACACTGTATCAAGATCTTTTCATACACCAGCAGTGTAAAAGTAGGTTACTCATTTCAAATGAAAATGTAAGAATTTTGTTCTTCAGTGCTATGAAGAAAAAACAAAGTAATGTTGAAGTTAATGCTAATAATGCCTTTCTTGTTGTAGCTTATGAACTTTGGTTTAAGCAGATTCTGTGGGAAATGGATTCTGTGCGGGTAATCTTTCAAAATGGCCATGTAAGTTAAGGGCAAATATTAATTTGGGGAAAATCCGTCCTTCTCTTTTGCCTCCTGCCTTCTAGCCTGATATAGTTGGGTTTACTAAAGCAACACATGCTCTTTTTTAAAAACAGCATCAAAAAAACCCCAACGAAATTTGGCTGAGTGACTCTTACATCCTGATAGTACAGACATTTGGTCTGCAAAATCTTATTTCTGCCTGAAGTCTGCCTTCTGCATACATCACTCTCCAAGACTAATTCCATCGGCCAAAATGCTCTCATACTCTCCTACTAGTACTGGATTACTGCAGAAACTTAATTTGGGAATATTCTACTGCAGAAAAAGCATGCTCAGAGACAAAACTGAAAACCAAAGGGCTAACAGATATTTTTATGTTGAAGTCATTTCTGCCTTTGTTCAACTTTTTGAAGTCTACACACTACATCCTTCCATCCATCATCTGCCGTACGAAAGGAAAACTCTTTTCAGTAGTTGGATATTATTAAATCCAGCAGAAAAGCAATAATCAAAATCACAGTGTATAACTGTATGAGAATTTATGAAAATTACAAATATAACAGGAGTATTTTGAACATCTCTAAGCATCTATCCAAAACTAAACACGCCTCATAACAATAAATAACAAAGGAAAACTCCTGACCTGACACTACATCCACAAGAAAAGGCTAACTGCATGTAATTTGAAAAATACCTTGAATAATATCATGAGTATGTGTATATAAAGAAAATCTAAAACTCAACCAGACTGATAGAAGGAATGGTTTTATCATAATGTCCAATGACAATGTTTTTTGTGGTCTTCCATATTCAAAATTTTGTTGGCTTTTTAGTTGAACATTATAACCGATCAAAATCAGCTTTTAAGTAGAATAATTTTTCATTATTTATTGTTGTGAAAAATGAAACTTTGCTTATAATCAGAATTTGAAATGTCAGTGCTAATGTTAAGTAGATAGCAAGACATTTAGGGAAATGGTTATCATCATTCATTTTTGTAGTTTGATATTTCCTGGTTGCATGCCCTGGTCTTGGGCAGAAATTTGATGCCATTGAATCTAACACCTTTTAGTAGAATCCTCTGTTTTCCATTTAGTATTTTCTGTTTCCCAACAGGTGCAGTCTTCTCTGTTTTCCTCTGCTTGCTAATACACAATTCTGATGAATTTTTTAGATGTGCTCACCTGATGTTCTTCTCAGATTATTCTGCTTTTCAACCTTCAACTACTTTCCACACCTGTCATGACTTGTTCCTTCACAATAATAGAAATGATTATAGAAGTGATTGTAATAGAAAGCATAATTTAATTATCACATTTTATAATATATCATTTAAATCATATTGTAATCATTGGAAATTATCATGATATAAATTATTTTAGCCTAGAGTTTAATTTCTTGTGGTGACTTCTATTTCAGTCTTAATTGTAGAAACAACAACAAAAAAAGCCTATGTATTTGGCCTAGTCATAATGTATCATCAGTCAGAGAAACACATATTTCAATCTTTGAAAGTTATAGTTTAAGTTTTCAGCTAAAAACAGGGCGATCTATTCAATACGAGATTCTGCTGCTATGGATTTCACATAGAAAGGACTTGAGAACTATAGTGATATACAACCATGAAAAGACTTAAAATAAATGGGTAGTGTATAAAAATAACACCATTCTGTCTGGTTATGACCTTTATTTTTTCTGCAGGTAAGAGATGAGAGGAACATGCTGAAGGTTATTACTCGAATGAACAGAATTTCAATGATTCTGAAATTGCTTGTGGAACAGTTCTCAGTTTTGGAAACTATGACTGCATTGGACTTCTTTGATTTCAGGTGAATACTTACTATTCCTCCACAGTAACCCACAAGCTGGTAATTCCCATCCTTAGATCTGATTGTAAATTTTGCGTGTGCCCTGGCAGCTTGTAGTACATGCATCATGCAGCAGGGTGAGAGCATACCTTAGAGAGGCAACCATGACATTAGAGTGCAAAGGTCAATTAAGAAGGTGAGTGAGTGTGAGTCCAGCATGCTCTGCAAAGAAGTACAAGTTAATTGTTGATGTTTGTGTGGTGCTGCTGAATGGTTTCAGAATAAAAAATTAAAACAATAGAAACAATAGAAATAGCTCACAGCTCCATTAACAATTTACTTGCAATTTACCTCTGAGCAGTAGCAGCCGTATTCTAGGGCAAATTACAGAAGTGCTTGGGTGAGAGAAATGCACTCTCTGTAGATTATCAACTACATATTTCAGTTGTCTCAGTTTGTGTAGTGTTTCCTTGCCTCATGTTTTCAGTGGGTCAGAGTGCTGGAGACTTCAGGTGGCTAAAGGAAGCATTTCTGTCTCTTTTTCTTACTCCCCACTAACTTCTGCCCTCCATTAGCTGCCCAGTGTATTTCTGGTCTGGCGGTTGGTAGCTCTTCCTTCTGCCCAGGTTTTCTTTGGGTTCTCTTGGCTTGCCTCACTTCTCCCATGGCATTTCTATTTCTTCCCTCATTTCAGCTATGTCCTTCCACTACACTACCATGTGTGACAGCTTCATCCACTGTCTGCCTTCCTGTTCTCATTCTGCTTGTGCCCCTGACCTGTCTGACTCATGACCTCAGTGCCGTTCAGCATCCCATCCACTTTGTTTGTGTGTTGTTTTAGTACCCTTTCCTTTCTGTCTTCTAATGTTTCCTATCTAAAAAACACATGACACTACAATTTTGCTTCTCTTGGAATTTTGAAACATCTGTACTATCTAGCATTGCACTACAGCAGGGGAAATCCATGGGCTAATCATCTGTTTTGATGCATTCTTGCTTCTGCTTTTCAACAACATACTGTCATTTGATAAGCAAGCGTAACACAAAACCAATTACCTGTTTCTGCCAAATCTTGTATTTGCAGTCCAAAGTGCATTGCAATTATCTAGCAATGTGTGATTTCAGTTTACTTTTATTAATCATTTTTTTTCAGCATGGTCACACGATTTAACTCTGAAAGAATCCCATTAATTCCTCAAGTAAAACCCACTAAAGTGTTTTTCTGAACATTATTCTACTGTACACATAACAATTATTCTGTATAGCCTATTTAAAACTCATTCATTTGCACTTTAATGATGTGCAAATTTGGGATGAATCTGTATATTCTGTATGGAAAATAAATTATATTCACTAACATTTCCTCCTGTACATCACACACACAAAGCTGCCATTTTAAAACACAGTACAAACGTAAGTGTGTGTATATATCTGTGTATGCAATATATAGCTAGAAAATTAGAATATTTTATACATACATTCTAGTTGCATTAAAATAGCTTGTTTGTTTGGGTTTTTTTCTTAATTGCAATCATATAAAAATGCTCGGATATCTATTTGACATTCTTCAAATATGGAATATGTATTTTTGTATTTTGTTGAGAACCAGAGAACCCCATCACTGTAAAATACTATCCTGTATTTTTATATCTTTTCTTCTGTTCCCAAAGATACTACCTAAGCCCAGCCTCAGGTTTTCAGAGCCTGCAGTTTCGCTTGCTAGAAAACAAAATTGGTGTTCCCCAAAGTCTGAGAGTCCCCTATAACAGAAGGCATTATCGTGATAACTTCAAGGGACAGGAATATGAACTACTGCTTAAATCAGAGCAAGAACCAACGCTGCTGCAACTTGTGGAGGTAACAATGTCTGGTTTAGACCATGTTTCATTTTCTCCCATCTCCCAAGAATGTCCTTCATTGGTGTCAGTGACAAACTCTTCCTTGAGAGAAGCAAGCATGCTGGAATTTTCCAGTCAGTTGTGTTTTGTATTCTCACCAAATTTTGTATGACAGGGAGTTAGTCATTAGTAAACCAACTGATTTTTCACAGCATTTCCTCTTGTCTGAAAAGTCTGACTGTTAAACTAGTAAATTGCACTGTGGCACTACGAGCTAAGAATACAAATGCACTGTTTCATTCGCATTGTTTTTCATGACCATAAACCCTTTATAGAAGAAAACTTTAAAAATATTTCCACTGTTAATGATGGCTACTAGAGAGGTGAAAAAAAGAAAAATGATGACCAAAAATGGAAAGGAGAAAAGATGTGTAGCAAATGTTTCATTATCACTTACCTTGATACTGGTTGTATAGGTGGTTCTATATCTTCCGTCTGAGATTTATCTTTACAATTGTCCTATATGTGCGGAATAAGATTGTTTTCCTATATCTACAAGGGAGCTAGTTTTAAAGATACTCTTAGAATGAGGCAGCTTTTGTGTTCCAGCACTGGTCATTTAACCTGAAACTTGTGGGTGTATTTGCATGGCACCATTACGCAGGTATAAATCATCTATGTGGACATGCTTACTCCAGCAATAAACACCTCTACAGGATATTAAACCAGTATAACTGTAGCGGTCTAATTTATGTTGCTATAACTTGTAATTCTAGGGTAATACGCTTGCATTGGTAATGTTTGAACACATCATTATTATTATTATTAAAGGCATGGCTGGAAAGAACTCCAGGACTCGATGCAGAAGGATTTGATTTCTGGGGACAATTTGAAGTGAATGTTTTAAAAGGTCTAGAAGAGGAATTTGCCTTGGTGCAGGTATATAATGTACTCTTGATCTAGCTACAAACATAGACAGCTGGCAAAACGACATCCTGACATAAGTTTGACTCTTGTCCCACTCACAGTTTCTCACTCATTTCACTTAATCTTCAGCAGCCTCTCTCTGCTGGAAAAATGGCAAACTTTTCCAGGAAATCTGAATAAGTTTGTAATTTTACACCAAGACAGTTTAAAGCGTGTGATACATGGATGACTTTGATTGCAAAAGGAAAGGGATAGTACCAATGGAAGGGTTGAAAATGATTTTACTGAAACTACAATTTCACCCTTAGTTCATATTTGTGTCTACAGTTCAGAGTAAAACTCCACAAAGTTTGGGCCCATGATCTGTGAGTATGGAGCGTCACTATAAACAGCCCATTTCTATTGAACGGTATGTGGCAATTTGCTGCTATGTGATCATTTGAATTACACTGGCAAATAAGCACAAGAAAATCTCTGAATATTGTAAGATCTGTAGCTTTAAGTATATTTTTAATGGAAAAAACATCATAAAAATTAATCAGTCGCCTGAGAATAACGTTTACAACTTTCTAACTTATCTAATGTTTTTGTTTACAGTTTTCTTACCCATAGCTGTGCAAAGGTGTCTTCTTTTTGCCTTGGGGAAAAAAAAAAAAAACAGACTTCAAACAAATGAATATTAAGTGCTTTTAAGGCCTTTAGATCTAAAGAAAAGTGATAAGATGCCAGATTATTTGAGCATTCATTTCATTCATCTGAATTGTGTTGACAGTGATTTAAGTGTACATTTTTTGGTAATTGTATTTTTTAAAGGACAGTGAGGCATTGACTCATCTATCTTGTTTGGCAATACAGTTCTTGCTTTTAAGATGTAAACTTACACACTATTTATGATGAAAATAGAAGTTACATCATAGGTCATTCAAATGCTTAATTTTCCCTAATGAATTCTAAAACCTGTTTTCGTTTTCAATATCAAAGGCCAAACCAGAATCAGAAGAAAAAGATGACTTGTTATCCGAATTCCAAAAACAGAAAGATGTATTACTTTCATTATTTGATGAAAAACGCCATGAACACCTCCTTAGTAAAGGTAGATTGTATTAATATATGTCAATATGCACTTTTAATTTTTTATATGTGATACATATAATCATGTAATAGCATTAAATTTGCAGGAGAATAGGTACCAAACTAAGAACATTTGTATTTTGCAGGAGAAAGACGACTGTCTTACAAAGCCCTGAAGGGTGCCTTAATGATCTACTTCTACAGGTAATGTTAGAAGACATTTATCTTTAATGCTTACTGGCAGGAGGAGAGGTGAAAGTTAAGCACAGCAGCACAGGTTTATTTAGGTTGGAACAGGTCTTGGAAAGTAATCTAGTCCAGCCCTCCATGAACACCCAGATTAGTTAGAACCAACTTGAAGGTCAGATCGGGCTGCTCAGGGCTGTGTCCACGTGAGTTCTGAATACCTTTAAGGATGGAGATTACGCAGTCTCTCTGGGAAGCCGGCTAGTGTCTGATGAGGTGCTGCTCCTCAACTTGAAACTAGCAAATGCCTTGTTAAAACTGTTCTACAAAGTGTTCAAGAAAGAGTATTTTCCAAGTATGAGGGAAAAAGCACAGATCGAGACTTACATGGCAGAAACACTTGTTAGAGTATCTACTGACATTTCAATACCAATTTAGGAAAAATACACATTGTCACTGTTATGCATTGGTGAAGCAATACTTTGAAAAATACAACACATGATAAGAGGCCTCACTGTCTTCTCTTTCATTTTCAAGGGAGGAGCCTCGTTTTCAGGTTCCCTTTCAGCTTCTTACCTCCCTTATGGATATTGATGTGCTCATGACCAAATGGAGATGTGAGTTTTGCTTTTTGACTGTGACACTCCCTCTTTTAGATGCAAGTAAACTGTTCTGTTTCACCCTCTTTTAGACAAGTTATACCCAGAGCTTTAGAATTGAGCTTCTGAGTTCATCCTTTAGGAATGACTTTTTTTTGTTTGTACTTCAGCCAAGAGGAAAGATGAACAGCTTCTTCCTTGTTCATTAGACACATAGGCATAGCTATCACTTCTGAGACATGCTTTAAGTTAGATAAACAGTTTTATTTAAGGGACAGGTATATATTTTGCAATGTCTGCCAAAACAGCAGACATATGCAAACTTCTGCTCCTTCCCTATCTAGACATCCATAAATGAATGTATTAATTCTGTACTAACAGAGCACAGTAATGTATATTTACTGTATTCATTCTACATTGACAATAGTTTTATATTAGTTGACTGAAGAGTGGCATAATTAACTCCTGCATTGCTGAAGACCTGACCTCTAGTACCTGAAGGGGCCTACAAGAAAGCTGGAGAGGGACTTTTTACAAGGGCAGGTAGTGAGAGGATGAGGGGTAATGGCTTTAAACTTGAAGAGGATAGATTTAGATTAGATATTAGGAAGAAATTATTTAATGTGAGGGTGATGAGACACTGGAACAGGTTGCCCAGAGAAGTTGTGGATGGCCCCTCCCTGGCAGTGTTCAAGGCCAGGTTGGATGGGGCTTTGAGCAACCTGGTCTAGTGGGAGGTGCCCCTGCCTGTGGCAGGGGGGTTGGAACGAGATGATTTTTAAGGACCCTTCCAACCCAAACCATTTTATGATTTTATGATAGTTCTGTATCTCTGTATGATCTTCAGTATTTCAGTGATCCACCTTGATGTGACCCTTTGGTTACATCTTAACACTGAACACATACCATGTCCTTCTTTTGTATTACCTAGATAACCATGTCTGCATGGTGCACAGAATGATTGGCAGCAAGGCTGGCACCGGAGGCTCATCAGGCTACCACTATTTGCGCTCAACAGTAAGGTAAGAATGATGCTTTTCCCACATTACCTGCAATAATGCAGTCTGTAGATACTCTAATGCCAGGAGACAGATTTCAGGTGGCTCACTGGAGGCCAGAGGACGGTCTGGCTCTTGGGACTCTGGCATTTCCTACGGGTTGCTGTACATTTACTTATCAGGTTGACATGCATAAATTCCAAGCCTTTTGGGGCAAAAAGAACTTTTGATTGCTCATGCAAAGCACCATTTATAATTAATTCTCAGTCAAGGGATGTAGGTGTTACTATGATAGCAATAATTTTAATCCTACATTGTTTAGTTTGTGTCCAAGCTAGCCCAAGTTAATGATGTGATACAGGCTGGAAGTGAGTTCTGTCTACCATGCAACTGATGAACAGTTTCTTTATTCCTTAGTACGACCCCTAATCGTACAACCTAAAGTACTTCAATTTAGGATTTAATATATTCTTAAAGCTGATAGTAATTAATTCTCTCAAGATGTGCAGGCAACAATCAGAAACACGTTTCCTTCTGTTGGATGAAGCAGACAAGGAACTTAAAAGGGATAGTTAGGGCCTGAGCACAGAACTCTCTGAGTGAGAACTTTTATTTACACTAAATTTGAGGATTCCACTAGTTAGATAATTCAGGCCTTTAAGCTGCAACTATGACCTGAACAAGACTATGTCAAAAAGCACAAAGATATTTAAAACACCTTGTTGTAAGAGGGACTTTCTTGAGGTTTCTTTTCAAAGACAAAGAGAAAAGGCTATAGCAACCATATTTCCTTTTTAAGTCTAATCTGCTATGCCATAGAAACAGTTAAGATTGAATTTTAACTCTGGAATATTAAGAAGAAAGGTTAGTGCAAAAACCTTATTAAATAAATGAGATGGAATGATGCCCGAGGATTTTGAAATTACAGCCCCCTATGCCAATATCGCAGTATTAATTGTTCCAATTGTCTTTTTCAGTGACAGGTACAAGGTGTTTGTGGATTTGTTCAATCTTTCAACATTTCTAGTGCCAAGACACTGGATACCAAAGATGAACCCAACCATTCATAAATTCCTTTACACTGCGGAATACTGCGACAGCTCCTATTTTAGCAGTGATGACTCTGACTAGCCTGCCTTTCTAGACTGGTTACTGTAAAGAACTTCAGAACTTTTACCTCGAGGGGTGCTATCCCTCAAATATAACAGCTGTTCTCACGCAGCGTGGGTGTGTAAATACGTATTTATGTATGACAGCTATGTGAATAGTATGATCGGCTTATGGAAGAAACTTAATTGTTTGTAGAAAAAAAAATAATCTGTATTGAGTTAGCCTATATTAAGACTAAAATGATACCTCAGTTCAACTCAGTGACCAATCTAACTCTTAGTTTGCTTCTCAAAACCTACACCTACAGAGAGGGAGCAAATTATACAGAATTATCATGATTGTGTCTTATTTGTACATATTTTTGTATTTCTTTCTTGGCTTAATGGCTATTACTAATTTACTTCTAGATGAGGATGTTAGGAGTCTTATCACCTTCAGAAGAGTATTAGTTTCTGAGCCCTACTGGAATTTCAAAAGGAATTTTCAGTTAAGAGTTTCAACAGCTAGATTTAAAAAATAAGTCCTGAATCTACAGAAACGCAAGCATCTTGAACTTTTACATACATCAAGAATCATGTTGCTATCTGTGTTACATGTGCATGTAAATCTGTTCCATAGAAATGCTTACTGTTAAGAATAGCAGGTATAAGTAAGTACTTACTTTGCCCTTCAAATAAAGCAGTATTAAAGCTCAACTTTTGTTAAGTCTTCTTCTAAAGCAAGCATAAAGGAAACACAAAACCACAGTATGTTGTCCTTTAAAATGTTTTTTATTCAAAATGTCATTGAAATAAGGATAAAATTGATATATAATAAAAGTAAGGCAAATTTGGCCATAGAATATTAATAAAGCTATGTCATCTCATCAGATGCACTCTTGTCTTTTTAAACGTTTCCCTTGGAAATACACTGGCCTTGATTTCTGGTGAGTTGCTCTGTATCTTAGCGCTTTAGGTACTTATGCCTGGTAGTACCACCTCAAAAACACTGGTGGAACATCTGTGTTTGATACTACTATAACAACAAGACTCTTGTCAATGACAATTAGGAACTTTGGCTATTGTTTTCCAGCTATGGAAGTGTGCTATTTGTTGTTTGTAAACTGCTAAGGGAAGGCCATGCTACAGGAGACTGAGACTACAGAAGACTTCCCCTTTTGCTAATCAGAAATTTACAGCCAGGAAATCCCAGTAAGTTGCAGAACCTGAAGTAGTGAAACATAGCACTTGGTCTTCCTTTCATTTAAAATATTAACACTTAGAAGTAGAAAGACTAAAATGACAATACTTACAATAGAGAATGATGATTGAATTGGTCATAAAAAGATAATACACTGATCTATTAACATGGTACAGTAATTGAGTGCAAAAATTACAGAATGGCTTCAATACTTTTCATAGTAGTGCTTCAGAAAGGATACAGGTAAAGCATTCCCGATGAAAGATTCAGAGCATTTTAGAGTTACATGTTTGGTTGTGATTTCTAGTTACATTTGCCTGCAAGTGCAGTTTTGAAGGTCAGCAGGGCTGGAAACACCTTTTGATTCCCAGCAAATCTCACCTATGAATTCAGTTAATGTAAGCTCTCAAAGCATGGAAAGGCTGATTTGCAAACACACACATCCTGCCAGGACAGAGGATGTTAAACCCCTAGAACTATCTTGGTTTGTCTAAATACAGTTACTTCTGACTTTTCTATCTATCTAACAAAATAATGCATAAGACTCATATTCCAGGCACTTTCCAAAACACACTCCCTGCTCTGAAGTTGTATTTACCCAATAAAGGACTGAAGACTACAATTGAAGGACTGCAGCACTTCAGAGACAGTGGGTGCTCAGGAAACAACTTTGAGTCTCCATTTCCCTCTCCTACTATTCTAACTGTAAAGAAAAAGTAGGATTTCACAGAAAGGAGGAAAACAAAATGTGTGTGTCTGCCAGAGGTGCTAGAAGAGTCAAGACAGGTACCAAAGCAAAAAAGAGGGAATATTTTCTTCCATCTGCCTTTCCTCCTCTGCAATAACAGCAGACCTAATCATGGTTCTTCTTACATTCAAAGCATTTTGATTATATTCTGTCATACCATTGATTATTTGATCCACATTCCTTATCATCTTTCATCACTTCTCTCCTTGTAAGATTTTTTTATGGAGTAGTATTCAACACTTGGATACAGTTCACATTCAGAGTTTCAGTCCATCTTTGTAACTTCTTTTTGTGGACTGTGCAGTTGATTCCAAGTCTTCTTATTCCACCAGATACTTGATATGCAACACACATTCCAAATAAAACACTCCTAAAAACTCCAGCCAACCCATTCCTGTACTGTGTAAAAGCAGGAATTTCCCTTACAGTCATTTCTTATTTTAGAAAAACGTTGCTTGGAAGTAAATCTTCACATAAAATGTATGCCAAACTATTATCCAAATGATAATTGTGGTCTTTGGCCAGTAAGTGTCAAACAAATACTGATGAAACTGTATCAGCTATACCTACAAATGAAACAAACAAACAAAAAATATTTTAATAAATACTGGAAGTTGAGACTTACCAGAAACAAGTTCCCAGAATTCATGTTCATATAATTCACTCCACCTCATGACAGTAGGTGAACTGTTGGGGGGGTGGCAGGGAATCAGCTGCAACCTGTTTACTTCTTCATTGCCTGACACTATTTATAGCTGTGCTCTACACTCCTCTCTCCTCTGCTTTCATGTTTGAGACTTCATATCCTTTTTGAGGGTTCAGCATTGGTCCAATGTGTGTGCTGAAAAGCAATCTAAAACTTGATATCCTCTTCCCTTTTAATCATATTCATTAGCAATGGATAGACAAAATGAAGCTCTTTAGCTCTGAAAGCTCACCAAGAGACTAGAGATCACAGGTTCCACTACAAGACACATTTTTGAATGCTCTCACACACCAACACAGAACAAACTAGGCTTTTATTCATGCTCAGTTCTTTTTTGCGTTGTTGTAATCCTTCTAGTACTAAAAGCAAAGTCTGCCTACAGTCTGTGAAGGTATCAATGGGTGGTGGCTCTTATACCCTCAAAAGTGGTGCCAGAGCACCTCTAAATCAGAAAACAACATCTGTGGGGGAAACAGAGCAACAACTGGCCTTTGCTGGGTTGTTCTTGTGTGACACGCTACAGAAAATGTGAAAGTTCCTGCTCTTTGAGAGAATGGATTTTGAAAATAACACAGCTGTTCTTCATGACCACTTCGAAACTGATTTACTTGTTTTAATTATCACTACTTATAAATGTATCTTTCCAAATAGTTTGTTTATGCAACAAGAACACTAACAAAAATTTCAGGAACATGGAAAAGCTATGATTGGATACATTGCCCTGATCTTCACTGAGTGCAGGGAAATTGAGTGTTATCTATTCTTACTTGCAGATGATTTACATCACCTAACACCTTTTACAATGACTGTGAGAGCTACTGTGAAACACCCACGGAAGGGAAAGGCCAATGGAAGATCTACAGTGTTAATCTAACAGACAAAAATTCAATGGACACACAACACTTACTATCTAGCAGTCCAGTCCCAGCTATTTGTCTCAGCAATCTTTACTGGTAAACAGGAGCTTCATCTGCCTTATCTCCATACCCAGCAACTCAAAAGAAACTAGTTATTTAACACTACAAAACCCCCTCAAATGCCAAGAAAAAAAATCTCATTCAAGACAGTAATAGGGTGGGATATGGAACCAGCAATAAAAGTATATCCCCTCTACCCTACAAGAAAAGCCCCAAGCAGGGTACACAATTCCCAAGCACAGGCAGATCCACTTGCCCTACTTGCTAAACTGAGCCCAGAGATAATTGCATTCACCAGACAAGCATTGCAGCTCTTTCACATACACATAGTATAGTGATGGCACCAACCTAGAACCATGATACGTGACTGTATACTTTACAATGCCATTGTGGTAAGGTACATGGTAAGGTACAATAGCACTTTATTTGTTATGCCTTTTATAGCTTTACCCTTGCATGGTGTTTTTCAGTCTTTTAACCACATGGCTCGGTGGAACTAGCAACCACTTTATTTACTTTTCCACCTGGACTCATCTAACCTCTTTTAAAATGTAGCAATAATTTGTATTTCCTCTCTGAGGATCCCATTATGTCACTTTACTTACATGGAGAAACATATCCCAGCACGTGGCCTTTACCACTTCAATTATTTTCTGTCAGACTTACCGCAGACATTGCCGCCTATCTTAACGCGAACATAGCCATCGATTCCCCACGTAGGCCCCCAAGAGTTCTGTACGATCCAGTACGGAATACTACCTGGACGAGAGATTTTTGTAAACAAGAGTATACAAGAGATGTGGGAAGCATAACAAACTTCTAACAATCTACAGAGTTAATTACCATTTTAGTATCTCATAGTTTCTGATGGTTTGATGATATAGTAAGTGAAACCTTCTGCTGTTTACACAGAGGAGAGAGCTAATAGTCCAGCGTTCAACAGACTAGCTATAACTTCTGCTAGTGTAAAGACATATATAGCTGTATTCGTGACTTTACAAGCACATGAAGTCCCATAGAACTGAAGGAGCACAGACAAGCAGAGTTCCTCTCCTGGGATCAGGCAGTACTTCCATAACTGATGTGACACCAAACCAAACAGCATCAACAGAATACCCAGCTCTGGAGTTAAACCACTTGCCCCACAGAGGTTGAGTTGCAAGTAAGAGTGAAAACACAAAACCTACTGGGTTGAAGTTCAGTTGATGGAAACGCACCTGTTCTGTCAAAACCAGTGATAAGAACGGCATGATTGGCTCTTCCACTGGAGCAGTGATACTGTATGATCCCACCAAGATAATCCTGCCAGCTAACTGCATCTACTGTTACTGCCAAAGGGCCCCAGTTAACAAGCATCCTCATCATTTCTTCTTCCTGATCACTGTAAAAGAAATGAGTGATAATGCCAAGTGACTTAAATTAGCACACTAAAGCAATTAGAGAGCTGGTAATCTACTTGTTAAGTACAACTTAAAAATCAAATAATTCAACTGTTTCCTGTGAGTCCTACACACCCCATAACATACATCAATAAATATGTATTTCATGTACTACAACACAGTAATATAAATATAGGGCACATAGACTATGGGAAAGGTGTAGATCCAAAGATACAATGCTATTAAATAAAAGCAGGTTTCTGGGTCAAACCAGTGGGCAATGGTGAGTACTACGTATCTTTTATACATCACTCTTCCGGATTAAAAACCAGCTTTGGACAAACCAGTAGTCGATATTATTATTTCCCACTAGTTTTTCAATCATGCAGAGGTACCTTTTATATATAATCATACACTAAATATGTATCTCAAACATATCAAAACATGGGACAGTACCACTATCAGACATTACCATTAGCATCCTCATACAGTTTAACTTCTGTAATATACTGGAACAGGGAATCTTTATCACTGCATGACATGTGCAATAACTAAATTTGGCAAATAATGACTGGAAAAGCTGTAATTGATTTTACTTACTTATACGGGGCAGTAATTCAATTCCTAGTCAAAATTATATTTCTTGTCTTGAAGTTCAGCATGCAGCTATATTGTACTGATAAAAATTAGAAACAAACTTTCTTGTTACAGAAACCTTAAAAACTACAAGTTGTCTTCACAAAATTCTGCTAACAATGCTGTTTGCTAAGTCATGGACTGGAGGAGGATGTGGGTGGGTATGTAAGTGGATAAATACTGAAATAACGGAATACTTCCTAAATTTTTTAACAAATTCCAATTGCTATTGATAGGATTTACCGTTTCTGATAACTTAATGTTCACTTAGCATATATTTAAAATTGTAACTAACTCAATGTTCCAATTTAAACACAGCCAACTGAAAAGACCTAATTTCAAGACACTGTCTTAAGCTTTCTAATTTGAACAAGCTTACTGATGGCAAAGTTAAGTAGATTCACTGTGGCAAGCTATAACCCTAAAAAATGTTATGTGTTAATTCTTATCCAGTACACAGCTACAGAACTGATGCAATCAACCTCATAACCTTTGGCTGGTCAATGCACTATTGGCTTGAGCTTACTCCACAGTTAGTGAACACAGAAGGAAAAGTACAGCAAATAAATAAAAAGAATCAATAGAAGCTACCTGAAGTCATATGCAGCAAATCCTGTTATTGAAACTCCAAAATCTGAGCGACCAAAATAATGGCACAGTCCTGTCTGAGCTTTAAAAGTGTATTCTGAATCTCTCACAAGTTTTACTTTTGTCTGCAAGAAGATAAATGAATGAGAAATTAATGCATTTGACTTTAACAGTATGTGGATCAAAATCATTGAAAATGACCACAGAACTCACTCAAAATGTGTTGTGTTCTTGGTGAGATTAGAAATAAGAATGTCATGTTGGGAAATAAGACATTTACTATCTCTAGTTTCCTTGTTCACAGAGAAAGCTTCAGAAGGGATAAAGAAGACTGTAAATAATGAACAATATTTAAAAGGTATCTCTGCTTTAAACCAGCCTTGTGAGCAATCTCATCAATTTCAAGAAACAGAGACTATGCATTCATTTAATAAGTGACCGTTCTCTTCAAATGACATCCACACACGAAATTATCCTCTCCTTGGGACAGTTTAAGAATCACAAATATCTCAATAACAGTTATATAAAATATTGAAATTGAGCCCAATTCTGCTATTAGCATCAAATTCTCATGCCAGTATATAATGTATTATAATGGCTGCCACAGCTACAAAGCTATTGCATCAACCTTCTATACTTTTCTTATCTTCTGCAGTACAGTATGTTTATGACTGGTCTTCTCCAGTCTAATTCATTTTTAGTCCCTCTGTTGCCAAGCAAGAGGGAATTTTGCTTCAGAGGAATCCAGATGAATATCCCCCGTCTCTCTTGAAATGCAAATTTAAACAAGTTATCTAGACTGTTGCTAGCCAGGGTTATATGAATCTTCAGGGGTTACAGAGTTTCTTAAAAAGGACAATCAGGTTTTTTTCAGAACTTAAAAAATTAAGGAAGTCTTTCTACATTCTTATAACTCAAACTGTCATCCTAGAGAGTACTTTTTATTTCAAAGATATAAGCAGAAACATTTTAATATATATTACTAACTCTAATTTTGTGTTTTTCATGAGTGAAATGTTAGCAGCAAATAAAGTAGAAACGTCTCCATTTTCATTGTTTTGGGTTACAAATGAAACAAAGGTAAATGCAGGCAATTTTATTCTGAGATTCTCCACACTCCTCCATGATTTCAGTGTTTGCAACAGAAACCACAGAAATTTGAATGCAGAAAATCTCAACATCCCTTCTTTTTCCCAGGTGCTGATGCCTATACTGGACACTTAAATCCATAAAATCACACGCAGATAAATGGCTCCTTCTACACTGGTACTGCATGTTTGCAGTTCCAAATGAAGTCAGTCATTATTTTCAACTTCTGTGGGTTCATTTGTTACATTCAGAAAAACATACATAGACCATAAAATTCAAATGAAGTTTCAGTTCTGCTTGAACAAACTTTCTCTTGATTCCAGACCAAATAAACATGCATGCATTTACACACACACACACACACACATATATGCATATATACATACATAAAAAAATCAGATAAGCTGTACACTCCACCTTCCCCATCGCTTTTTCTTAGTAAAAAAAGCATGTTAATATGAAAGCTAGGGAAGGGTTCAAGATTTACAAAACATATCAAACCTGGTTCAGCCAGCTCAGAGCACTAACAGTGGATCCCCCGCTGCAGCCGTAATTATTGTATGAACAGTCAATAACCTGCTGTACGCTGAGTTCTTCCAGGTTATTTCCTTTAATTGCATAGGCAGACTCTATACCACCCACAATGCTGAAAGCCCAGCAGCCTCCACACTGGTGCAAACAGAAGGGAAACAGAGGAGAAAGGAAAAGTCAGCTTTGTTTTTGAAGCCTGATATGAAAAGGAGTCAAAAGGGTCTCTTCATTTACTACATCATCCTTCAACTTCATTTTAAAGGCAATAATAAAGAAATTTAATCAGCCATTTAAAATATTCAATTGTTTTTTCCCCCTGTACTGCCCTCTGAAAGCTAGAAATGCATTATGGGTGTCTTATTTTAAGGATTCCTGCATTGTAGTTTTCTCATTTTAAGCATTCTCCCCAATTCATTTTTGCCCTTCAAAATAGGTCCAAGGATGCTTTTTACTGTCAGATATCTATTTTCTGCAAGAAGGACTGGGGCTCAGGATGAAATTATTTTTTAACCACATTAGTAAGTTTTTGAAAGGGATGCACTTGAGACAGTCTACAACTTTCTACAGTCTGAAGAATTTTATAGAAATATATTACAGTTTATGAAACAGTAAATTGAAATTAATCATCATAGAAAAAAATCTTAGTAACAGAATCTATACTACAGTTCCAGGGTCTTTAAACTGTGGCATTCAGAATAGGAAGCGGAATAGGTCCAGGTTACACTACATGAAACACAGAAAGGAAAGACAGAGTCTTTAACAGCTTGTTTCTTACCAGTGACCGTAACGACTTTGGGATAAATTGTAATCGTGGGGTCTGGTTACCTTCCTATCATGAATGCATCCCCTGAGTTGTTCAGTGGTAAAGATATGGGTGTTGACCAGCCAAGGGCATTCAATCATGACAGAAAACAACAGCAAAGGATCTATACCCATCCAGGTGAAACGGGAAGATGAGGTCAGGTACTGAACTTACCTCAGTCTCTTCAGAAAAATATAAAATACACGTGGTGCAAAACATTTGCAGATTTAGTTAACTAGATCAAAAAATGTATTACACACAGTTTATAACTGCACGATTTCTAAATGCACAACTTTTACATCTCATGCTTTTAAACCTAATCCCACTTTGCATGAAATACTACGTGACTCAGTAAAATGTTCAACTAGCCATACTTGTGCCAGCGCTCCAAGGAGTCTTGAGGCAGCACAGGTCCCTTCCAAAGCCTTCACTGTGCTCTATGACGTACCTGCTGGAACTGCCTCTGAGTCGTGTTTGAGAAACAGGAAAGAAAAACACCAGCACTTACTGTTTGCTGATTTCTCACTTCTGCAATGACTTTCTTGTCCCTCCAGTCAAACTTCTTTGGCAAAGGTTTTTCCTTTCCCCTTGGCACTTTAACATATCTGGGAAGTTTGTGAGGTACACTTCTTAAATAAATAGCTAAACACAGAATACAAACATTTATAAATCTACTACCTAAAAAAATCCAGTCACAAATAACTGTTTTACTAGAAGCCATAGATGTAACTTTGATCTGCAGTTACAACTATGAGATCACATCTCATTCTCAAATCCATAGAAAATTCACGTATTTTAAAATAATCATTCATTATACTCCAAAATGAATGTAAATAATCCGACAGTGCTAGAAAGAACGGAAATTTTCCACGTAGGAAATGTAGGTACAAAGCATGAAGATTTACTAAAGCTGATCAATAACCATTCTACAAAACAAGCTTTGTCTGAAAATTTTCACAACATTTCACTTATGGGAAAAATATTACTTTATTTTAGTCAGGCAAAAGGAGAAAACTAAGAGGAGAGTAATGTAAAGTTCTGAAACACGCTCAAACTGCTAGTTTCCCTTCCCTCCCCCCCGCAAAAAAAAAAGCTTAATTATTAAAAATTTTTTTTAAAAGTGTGAAATCCCTGATATATGGGACATGTAACAGCAGGCTTTAATGGCAAGAAGGGAAGATTAGGTTAGGTAGCAGGCAAATTTTCTTAGTAAAAAAAATTAATCATGCCATATTGCTCCTGAAAGTCAGAGCTAACACTGCACAGCCTTGGACCTCTGAGCATTGTTTGGATTGTCTTGGGGTAGGAAATAGTAAATTAGAATATTCAAGAACCTTGTGTATTTTCCAATTTTACAACTGTTGCAACTGAAGAAGGTTTTAAGGCCCAGTGAGAATAGAGGAAAGAAGGGTCTGCGTACCAAATCAAATTCAGGCTCTGGGCAATTCAACCTTGCATGACTAGAGAAACATAAAGAGGCTTGTTGTATCCTTCAGAAGTACTTACAGTTTGGTACCAAACATTATAAACTAGCTAACTATCAGCATTGGAAGAATCTGTAAACATGAAAGATACAAGGTTCTGGGAAAGAGGAAGAGAAATAACAGAAAAGGCATTAGCAGCAGCCAGAAAATGTACCTTTGAACTCTTCAGGAAACAGGTGGGAAAACTGATTTATTCCATAGAAAGCAGTGGTATTATCTTTTGACGATGAATTCAGTAATCTAATTCTTTTAGCACTTTCCTGAAGGTAAAAAAATAAATATTGTGGACATTATTAAGTTAGCAGTAGTGACGAAACCACAGGAGCAAAAAAAGAAAAGGTTAGCAACAGTAAACATGAATTAGATAACAAGACAACTGTTCACCTCAGAGTCATCACGGATTCCTATCAAACCAGTATGAAAGCCATTACGCTAACTTTAACTCCCAGAAACATACCAGAAAATCATTTAAGTGCATAGAGGGTAAAAAAAATGATATGAGACAGAAAAAACAAGTTGAGAACAAATTGTGTCAGACTCATCTGATGCCCTTCTCTGACAGCACAACAAACCTTGTGGTTCGGAGACACATAAAAGTGTCTTCAGATACTTAACCCTGCCTTGCTTTCTGTCCTTATAACGCAAAAG
Organism: Podargus strigoides; assembly: GCA_028020825.1. Lineage (NCBI taxonomy): Eukaryota > Metazoa > Chordata > Aves > Caprimulgiformes > Podargidae > Podargus > Podargus strigoides. The sequence goes on along the minus strand of CM051621.1, from coordinate 45,074,563 downwards.
AACGGGATACAGGCCTGGAGACATTAAAAAAAATCTAAACTTGCAGGAATCTCAGATCTCTGGAAACCACATTTCCGACCGACAAAAGCAAGACACCCTGACACCCCCCTCCCTAACTTCTGCTGACAAAGTCCAACATGAAATGTCTGCGTTTATGAAGATTCCGTCACTCTCTCAGCAGAGGTTGTACCGACACCCGCCCGGGCACCGGGCACCCCTCCTCAGGCACGATGCGGAAAGGGGGCGCCACGGCGGGCAGGGAGCGCCCCATTTCCCTGGGGCAGTGCCCCGAGAGGAGCCCCCGCACGGCTGAGAGGTGCGGCCGGGGACGGGAGAAACACGGCGCGGGGTCCGAGGCTGACACCTGCCGTCAGAAACCGGGAAGGGGAGCAAAGCCGCCACACGCCAACCCCAGCAACCCGAGGGGCAGCCGGGCAGGCAGGGCTGCGGAAAGCGGAACAGCAAAGAATGCCGAGCGGGCTGCGGCAGCCCGGGCCGCAGAGCTGTGCCGCGCCGCCCGCCACCACCTCCCATTCCCCAGTCACCCACCCGGTTGGCAGCGGCAGGGCGGCACCTCGCCACCCCTCCTCCTCCTCCTCCGCCGGCGGAGCGCGGGCACGGACACCTACCCGCAGGGCCGCCGTTCCTTGCTCCCGGCCGTCTCCGTTCCAGGGAGAGCGTTCCGGACCACCGCCGCCCCCCTCCCCAGGCCGAGTGCCTGCAGGCACCAGGAGGGCGGCGCCGCCCGCCCGCAACAGGCAGCAGAGAAGCACCAGCATCCCCACCGACCGGCCGGGGCGAGCGACGGGCCGCGCCATGCCTCACGGGCAGCACTGCCCGCTCCACACCGGGTCCCCGGCCGGAGCCCCTCCCCTGGCCGCCATGTCATGGCGGGGTGGGGCCTGGGGGCACACCCCCGCCTTACCGTGCCTGCGGGCTGAGCTGTTTGCGCAGGGGAGAGGGTGCTGGTAGAGACTCTCTTTCCAGCCTCTGCGTGGAGGCAGCCTCCCACTCGCTCCGGCAGCTGGCCGGGGCCCAGCGTCCCGCGGGGCGGGGCGGGCCGTGAGCCGGTGGGCACCCGGCAGCAGCGCCTGCCCCACCCCAGGCGCTGGGCGTGCTCCGCCGGCGGCCGAGGTCGGGGCGTCGGGTGCCCTCAGTCGCCCTGCCCTGCTTGTGCTGTGTTTCGGGGTGCCCGGTAGCCACTGGGGTAAGCTTGTGTCTCAGGCGGCGCTTTTCCGTGCCGGAGCCGCAGGGCGCGGCGCGTAGGGCTGCGAACGAGGGGAGGAGAGGTGCCGAGTGCTAACTACGGGGTTAAAAGTTAATGGCAGGCCTCTGCTGAGAGGAAAATTGGTTAGTGCCTGGAAACTGGGTTGCCAGGAGGAAAGAGAAGGCGTAGCTGCTTCTTGAGGCATAAGAAATACAGTTTATAGGCTTCAGCAAGGGAGGTGTTGGTGGGGAGAGGAGAGCTACCCTGTACTGCACGGGCAGCATGTGCAGCCACGGGTGTCCAGGGCCATTAGGTCATGCTGGAAGAAAATACGTGAGAGAAACCTGTGTGTGCTTATGGTGGCTCCTTGGTTTCCCTGTACTAGTCGTGCTGGTACAAGCAGGTTAGCATTTGGCATATACAGCTTCATTAGGCCAGTATAAACCAACACAGTCCTTCTTGTCAGTTCCCATCACCGCGTTGCCATGTGTTTTTACACAATGTTCCGAAGTAGAGTGTTTGTTTGTTTAAATCTATACTATGTTTCAGTTGTCTCTGTTACTTTCCCTTCCCACCGTGGTGTTACCACAACATGGAAGCACAGGTGCCCTGTCCTCTGGTGCAAAGTTTTGCTGCCATTGCTGTGCTGTGTAACAGCAAACTCGTGTCATTCCGTGTGCTGTGTGAGGGGTGAGGTGCAGAACTGTGCCAGTGCATGCTTTTTGTTTGGTTGGTTTTGATGGCATACAGCGTTTTATCCAATAATACCAGTTTAAAAGAAAAATTCTACTGTATGAATTACAACAGCGCCATATATTTTTAATTTCTAGATGAGTAGGTACATGCAGACTTGGCAAGTAAAAGACAAAGGAGTAAACTAATGGCTGAGGAGGGTGGAAGGTGGGTCAGGGCGGCCCGCTGGCAGGCTGTGTGTGTGTGAGCTGTGCCTCTCTCTGTCCTTTCAGCCCCAGTTCAAATGCCTCGGCTTGCTCACTTCAGAGAACTGACTTTTTTGTAGTGTTCCTCTCTGGGATGGTAATTCCTCTTTGGGGGTGGAGGGTAGGTAGCTTCAGCAATTTGAGTGCTTGATTGATGCCTGGCATCTCCCCACTGGTGGCTGGAGAAGGATGTAAGTAACTTAGAGGCTGCTATAGCACTGCTGATTAGTGTTACATAAGCATTTAACCCCCTCTTCATGTAAAACAGCCTTTTGCTAGTTTCCGTGACTAGAATGGCAAAAGTATTTTGATACTGGCAGTACTTATGCTGCATTTGCTACAGCTTTTTTCTTTTTTCTTTTTTTTTTTCTTTTTTTTTCTTTTTTTTTTTTAAATGAGCAACTAAACAGCAGTGGCAAAAAGCTTTTCTAGAGCAAGTCTACAATACCAGAGTTATCTGTCAGGGGAAGAGTGGAAGAGTGAACAAAACCCAGTATATTATTCATGAGATGACAACAGTTCCCTCCCATCCACCTCACTGGTAAAGGAACACTTGTGTTTATTTGGAGAACACTTATCATTCAGGTAACTTTTCTTAATGATGGAAAGACAAATTATTTCTCCTGCTTTATAGACTGGAGTTCTACACGTTTCTGTAGCAAAGAGAGAAGTTAACATATTGTCATTCCTGAGAAGTTGAGGCAGTTTAAAGGCACTCATATGGTGGCAGTTTTAGTGATAAAACAATCATGGCAGTTCAGGAACAGTCTGGCAGTATAAATAAAAGTTTGTTATCTGATCCCACCAAATAGCTCACTTCCAAGGTTGAACAAATGTATGGAGATCATGATCCCACTCTGCCTTCACCTTCTTCCTCCTGTGAAATAGCTGTTGGGGAATCAGCTGAACTGTCTCCAGTTTTGGTAGAGCAGGGTTATTTATGGATTATAGCCAGAGTATGAAAGAGCTTGTTAACAGAGCAGACTTTATTGATTATTCTGATATGCTTATCATTGTAAAGCCAAGATTGGCATAGGGATGTTGTTACAACTTATTAAAAACTTATATTGATATAATGAGGTCCACGATCAGCATAGGGACTGGACAGGATAAAGACAGCAGCATGAAAAGTGAATGGTGCAACCTTTGTAAGGATGGTCTGAGCCTCAGCAGACAAATTCTGTGTGCAAAATCTGTCAAACTGTGACTCTGGGTGTCTGCTAACAGCATCAGTGTTGGGACAAGACACGGAGAAGTGCACAGTGTTAGTATAATGGAACAGGAAATACATTACTTTGCTAGTCAGTGTAAGTAACAGAAAGATGCTGAAATTAGCTTTAATGAAAAGTAAGTTTTGAAATCATTTCAGATTTTTCACCTGGCTAACATAGTCAACCTTCAATAAATTGTCCTACTAGCTTTGAAATGTATTGCTTGGAAATTGTGATTATCTCAAACTTAATACTCTTTCTTATTTTTAGTATATAATCATTAAATTCTAAATCAGTCAACCTAGCTTTGCTAGAAGAAAGAGATAAACTTTCAGGTATTTTTGAGTTATTGTTTCCATGGGCTGTGTCTTGGTTGGAGAAGGGTTTTTATTTTTTATGTAGACTTCAAGAGTTACTTTTCCTGTGAAACACATGAGGGCAGCAAAGGACTTTTGGAAAGGTGGTTGCAAACCATGCAGTTTTAATTTTTATTTTAATTAAAATAAACAACCACAAATAAAAAAATCCCCTCCTATTTTGGGAAAACAAATACATCCCAGATTGATTTGCATTAAAAATTCTGTGCAGCATATCAAGAGGAAAAAGTGTGTTTCTCCTGGATTTGCCCTCTTTATGTGCTAAATAGATGTGTCAATTTAGCTTGTTAAGAAGGAGAGAGTGTTAGAAAAGTCAGTGTTGACATGCGGAAAAGACTCTATAACTCTTGTAAAGTTGTAAAGTAGGTATGTTTATTCAGCACCGGGTGCAAGGGGGATCGCTCCTCCGAACTTGCACACTTAGGGGCCAAAGCGTGTTTCTTTTATAGCACTAAGTAATACACTCCTCATGAATATGTATCATAAGCATTACATCATTGTATCAGGTCATTATAATATTCCACGCCTCTTGCTTCACCTGGTTGCGCCTATGCAGTGCTCCCTGGTGGTCCTCTTCAGGGGTCTTGGGAGGAAGGCTCCGAGTCTTCCTCAGTTGGCTGCGCATGCTCTGTGGGCCTCTGGCTCTTCTCCAGGCTGTGGTGTCGGTTCCCACCAGCTCGAATGCTGGGATGGTGGGAACCGACCTTCCTCTTATCAGAAGGAGCAGGAACCGTCCTCCCTTTTCTCAATGGTCTTCTTCTAATCAGCGGCCTGTAGCACCTGTTTTGTCTAGCAGGCACGGTTCCCAAGCAAGAGAGGCAAGATTACATACTTCCCAAGCAAGAGCTGCATACTTCTTCAACTAAACTATTTCTATTAACTCTTTTGCCCCTGTATCAGTGTCTCCTCTGATGACCAGCTCAGGGAAAATAGAAGTGTAACAAACAGGTAAAGATAGGTGACTGACAGCCGGAGTGTTTCAGAATGCTTTATTTTTCAACTCAACTCCCATGCTATTAAGGCATTTTGTACTTGTGCTTAGATGGGCAAAACTCCACCAAAGTACATAGAGAGCTCAGTGTATGAAAGTGCTGTGCCTGTTCTGTTTTGAATTACTCCAGTGTAAATCTAACTTTGCTTCATTAAGATAAAAGAAAATACACTGTAAAAATAAAATCAGAATCAGGTGTATAAAAAGGAATGGGGTAAAAAATTTATGTGTTGGGTTTATTTTATTTTATTTTTTTTTTTAAACAAGGTTTTATTAATACCAATCCTTATTGCTTTGTTGACACAGGTAAGCCATATATTAGTTACAAAGGTTACCCCAAACAGGTGATTAAAATCTTTTTATGCAAGTGTATGCTTTGTTTATGTTGCAGGATTTTTCAGAAAGTCTGGTTTAGAATTTTTTAATTGTGAGTGCTTGTTTTTAAATACATTTTAATGACATTTTACATATCTCTCTACTGTTGGGGCTATTCATTAGAAGTATTTCATGAGCCCAAAGAATGCATACTAAAGGAAGAAGCAGTAATGAATATATACTTAGGAACCTCTGAATGCATTGTAAGGTATTTTCTTTTAATGAAAATATTCCTTTATTAAGAGAATTTGTTTTTCATCAGGTGCAAAACACTAATTTCTAAAATTACTTGTAACAGTGTAATTAGTGGGTGGGTTTTCATAGTATTACAGAGTCAAGAGAGGATGTTAATATCTAGTAGATTGGCACCACTCCCCCATCCCCCCCTCCCCCGCGTGATTTGTGCATAGCTATTTGAAATAGTTAATTGAGTCCTGTTAGACAGCCTAGCTTCAGTGCCCTTTGGCCCCTTTGTTTATAATTATCGTAGCAAACAAGGGCAAAATACAATAAATTGCTTCTGAGTTGAAGACAGGTCTTCCAAGGATGAGTACTGCTGCTACTGCTAAGGACACTAACGAGATGTGTTAATGGACCTATGGGGAGGAGGTAAGCCTTTCACTTCCATAGGTATCTACATAGCAGCAGTTTGGACTTTTGCATGCATAGATGTTTAACAAATGAAAAATAAAATCCTTTCTATTATGTAGTCATCAGCTTCAGAGTGAAACAGTCTAAATCTGGCAGCAGATGGAGCTGAGTGCCTTTTCTTAAAAAGATGTGTTGGGAAAAATTATTTCAGGATAAGTCAAAGGATTTGTTTATTTTAAGACCTTGCAGTGATGGTGTTTGCTAATATAGTTGCACTGGTAACAATTATAAAATGTAAGCAAAGCAAGGGAGAATTGTTATTTTGGGATGAAATCTGGTCCTGTTTAGGCCAATGTGAGGGTAAATAAGCAGCGCTGCTGCAGCTAATGTTCAGAAGTCGTCTTTTTTGAGCCCCAAGGTAGACTTTGAAGCTTCTGAGAAGCAGAGAAAATTACATGTGGTAATAGTTGGGTTTGCAGGAATTACCAAGCTGTGCAAGGAGTTGCCTTAGCTAGACTGTGATAAATATCAGTGTTGGCCACAAAGCCTCTCCCGGTAGAGCTATCTTTCCTTGCAAATAATGAAATAACTGTACAACCTGCTTCTCAGACCTGACTCTTCTGTATCTAAGCTGAATATCCTAAACACCAGTAAGTCTCTAGTTCTTTTTAAAAATTATGTCTTCAGTCTTGTCAGTAGTGGGTGAATTATGAATGAAGAAGGCTGGCAGCAGAGCTAATAATTCAAATCAAACAGTGAACCATAATTTGAAAATGTACAGATGTGGTTAGGTATTACACTGTCGCAAAAGGAGGAACACCTGTTCTGAGTGAGGCTGAAGCCTTGAGAGTTTTAGGGAGCTGAGAACTGGTTTTTAAGATGGTGACTGTGCCATTTCTTATTTTCTGTGTCCTCATTGCCAGTCTCACTTGTCTATGTGTATAATAGCTTGACATTAAATATTCTCAGCTGAGAAAATTTCTCAGATGCAAATCACTCAAATCTTATTTTCCTTTTGGCCTTAATTTTTTTTTTTTTTTTTTAAATTGTTATCCCTGGAAAGTGGGGTAATTCGTCAGTTTTTTCAGAAAGAAACTCAGGCAATATTAGGTGCAGCCTGCTTTAAGGGCACAAGCATTGATAAACATTTATTCACTTTAATTGTTCTTATTTCTTCAATCGGACTGTTTGATTACGGGAGGTGGACAGAGTGCTCATAAGTAGAAGGAATGCTGTTTTGCAGAACCTCCTTTGTAAATTCTCCATTTAATTTGTTTATACATCCTCCACGAATTCATCAGTGACTTTGTTGGTAGAAGAATCTAGCAAGAGGGTAGGAGGACTTGCCAAATTCACATAAAAGGAGAAAAACATTAAAGAAAAAAAGTACCATTCAGGAATCCAGATGTTTCTATTCTACATAGATTTTGCACTCATTTTTGTAGGATCTGGTTACTGACTTTCTCCACTGGTGATTATAACTCAAAAATGCTGTTGAATCATCCCAACCTTATGTTCTTTCTGCTCCATACACGACGCCTTCTGCTTTTGTTTTCCTGTGCAAATTAAAGGACTGATTTTCCAATCATATTGGTGTGAATCAGTTGTTACTGCTATGATTATAATATTATTAACATTATACCTTTTCCCTATAGTGCTGTATATTCATAGATTTCCAGTGGTCTTTGTGGAAAGGTCAGCAATGTAAAACCAATGGCAAATTTGCACCTCAAGCATGAGGTCTGTGTCTATGACTAACCTGTGCACAGAAGTAGGGGATCTGTTTTGCGTCAGTGACTGACTTCAGTCCTGCTCAGATTTTGTTGTTTATGTGCCATATGCTGTTAAGGTCTAGCATAAAGTGAGATCCTTGCAATAAGACATACTATTTTTATTGTGTAAAGCTTTGGTGGAAGGTTAACTTTTTTGTTGTTGCTTTAGGCTTTGTTCTAACAGCAGGATTTTATACAAGAGGAGTTACTATCCTGTTTTCTCTACTGCTGTTTGTGCGAAATTCACCCCAGCGTTGTCACCCTTGCCATACGTGCTGCTGAAGGTTTCTTTTTCAAGTCTTGTAGCTCTTATAAGCCCAGAGGGTAGGACCCAGCTGGCTGTTGTGAAGGGGAGGGTTAGTATGCAGGAACGTAAATTCAGGGAAAAAGCAAGGAATAGGACTGTACCCTTGTTTCCCTTCTTTTGTTACCATGGTAAGCACATAACTTGGCATGGTTGTCGTCATCTTCAGTCAGAATTGGCAGCCAGTATACCAGTGCTATGTCCTTGTCAGGGTATTTTAGTTCTCTGATCATGAGTGGTGGTGCAAACACACCTAGGGAACTTCCATCTTTGTCTCATTCCTGTTTGCCTATGTATGCAGTGTCTAACTAGAAGAGCAATTCTTGAGCTATTACATTTTTGATCCATTTTACTGCTCTCCATTTTAACCTTTACTATGTATTCTAATACATGTTTGGTTGTTGGCTTTTTTTCTTGATTATGAAAATTTCTACAGGCTTTGATTAGAATGTGAACATGCATCTGTATATATGAACATATTCAGATCAGGCAGTAAATCAATATTGAAGACTTCACAAATATTTTAAGTTAAAATAGAATGCACTTAAAGTATGGAGCTGCTGACGAAGAAGATACTCACTGGATATTCATAAAGGATAAGTTGGAAAAAGTTCACTTGCAGAAGAAGGGCAAGGAAATTTAACTGGATGACAGATAAGGACCCTTGGCTTTTTTCTGTGATTCAATTATTGTTTTTCCACTGGAATCCTTTCCTTATTCTGGACTATTTCCTGTTCAGTTACAAGAACAGATTTAGTATTTAGGAAGAAAAAGGCTCAGTAGGAATGCATCATATACTGTTATTTTGCTGATTAAAAATCTGGAGCCAAGGAAAAAGCAAAAATGCTTTTAATATGCAGAAAGGCAAAATGCTTTAGGGTTCATATAGGTTTCCTTTCACTGAAATTAATGTGAATTAATTCACTGAAATTTTATGACTCAGAATTTGAGCATATTTGGAAATTAGGGGGTCATAGGAAAATTAGTCATGCATATGTAAATTAAGTGTCGGTCAAGCAAATCAATGCTGGGCTTATAGTTTTTTTATGCTTTTCATGCTTTTTTGACTTAGAATGTAATTTTAACATAATTTCAAGTAAATGTTGACTGTTCTGTTAAGCTGATACTTTTTTTAAGACTGTAAACAAAAGTATAGTTCCACTCTTATTCTGTGGTCCTAGTGGTGGTTTTAGATGGTGTAAACCAGGAGGAGTTCCCTTTAAGTGAGTGTGGAATTATACTGATGCAAAATTAATGCCATGGTGAGCACAGCTGAGCCTTGTATATTTATCTTAGTTATGGACCTTGAACTTGTGTCTACAGCTTGTTAGGGGGAAGGGAGAAATCCTATTACAGCTTCTAGTTTTCTTCTTACAAACCAGTACTGTCAGCCTTCTGTGTAAGACCGTACATGGCCCCGCAAGTAGAGTTTCCCAGATGATTAAATTACATTGTTTTGAAAAATTTAGATGATGTCAGGAACTGTTGCACAAAGAAACAAAGTTCTATTAATTACTCAAATATTTATTATATTGGGGGTAATTTAAAACACAATGACAGCTTAGTTCACCCTTTCTCTGTTAGCAAAACAATCCTAGTTTTAAAAGGGTATTGCCAAGTCTTTAGGTCTTAACATCTGGCTTGTTTTGGTTCATTAGGATACTGCACTGCTCTTCTAATTTTCCCAGGAAGTAGAAACTTTATAGGTCATATTTTTATAAAGCAGTTTCTTAAGAATGATGCAGTCAGCATTCCCTGTTCTGTACCTCATAGCTTCTCATCTGTAGCTAAGCACAAAGGAGAGAACTGGAGAGGCAATTTCTTTTGAAAATCCTGATCATGGCAAGTGTTACATGGTACCATCTAAAGAGGAAAACTTTATTCTCTCTCAGCTTTTCCTTGGGAGGTTGAGAGTTTATGCAATTTGAAGCCCTTTATCCTAGAGACCATTGAAAAGGTCATCCTTTAAAAAGAATTCAAAGTACTTTCTGCTTTTACAAAAAGCATTTGACATTTTAATTTTTCTCATATGGTTTTTAAATGCATTTTAATTACCTGGCTAGCCATGTACTTGGCATCTGTGGTGCATTTGTTGCCATAGCTGAGTATCCAAAGAGTATAAAACGACAATGTAGTAGAATTTGAGGGAAAGTAATCTTTACTTAATATTAGATGTAAAGGATTAAACATCTAATTTAACATCTCTGTCTCAGTCAAAATGAACAACATTAAAGTAATATATTTTTAAGCAGCTTTTGCTAAACAGATTGGGGTAATTCTTAAGGGAATATATTGTCTGAAGAAATAAATATATATGTAGAAGTTGTTCAAGCTAAAGCTGTGTGAAAGCTGCATTGTAGCTTTTTATACTTTGAACTTGTCAGCCTGATCTTGATATCTCTGTTAAGTTACCGGGGAGTCACTGGGTTGTAATATTGCCAGGGAAATGCAGCATCTTAACTATGTCTTCTTGTCTTTGTGGGGTCATTTCTGGGGAATATAGGTGTGATATTCACGAACAGACATGAACATGTGGCTGAGACTGGTACGTTCTCTGGCTTCTCTAAGAGAAGCAACTGGTTCTGCTAGTTGTTCATGATGTGCTGCCATTTGCTCTGGAATGGAGCACTGCTCTTTATTGACAGGTTACTATGTACACATACACAGCATTTTTATTTTGAGGTTGAGTTGCTTATCCTTCCTTTTAACTTGAACAGAATTTCTCTTTAGGGTGGTTAAAGAAGTTGTAGTGACTTTGCTACCAGGCTAAAGTCAACACCAGGCATGCTGCTTCATTTGGTTGACCATGAATGTACAACAATGATTTTAATATTTTCTGTACTCGAAACACAGTTTGTCTCATTGAGTTATCCACACTTAAGTATTTTGAGATGACTGAAAACTTAGTGAAATTAAATGATGTATGGTCTGAACCTTGCAAGCCAGGTCAAGGACAATAGAAAGGGCTTTTTCAAATACATAGCTAATAAAACAAACACTAGAGGCAATATAGGCCCACTGATGAATGAGGGGGGTGCCCTAGAGACAGAGGATATAAAGAAGGCAGAGGTGCTGAATGCCTTCTTTGCCTCTGTCTTTACTCCTGCAGGCTTTCCCCAGGAGCCCCTGATCCCTGTAGCCCCGGAAGAAGTCAGGATAAAGGAGGAGTTTGCCTTGGTAGATGAGGATTGGGTTAGGGATCAGTTGAGCAATCTGGATATCCATAAATCAATGGGACCAGATGGAATGCACCCAAGGGTGCTGAGGGAGCTGGCAGAGGTCATTGCTAGGCCACTCTCCATCATCTTTGGTAAGTCATGGAGAACAGGAGAGGTGCCTGAGGACTGGAGGATAGCAAATGTCACTCCAATCTATAAGAAGGGCAAGAAGGAGGACCCGGGTAACTATAGACCGGTCAGCCTCACCTCCATCCCTGGAAAGGTGATGGAACAGCTTGTTCTTGGCACGATCTCGAGGCACATCAAGGATGAGGGGGTCATTAAGAGCAGTCAACATGGTTTTACCAAGGGTAAGTCATGTTTGACCAACCTTATTGCCTTCTATGAGGAAATAACTAGGTGGATAGATGATGGTAGAGCGGTAGATGTGGTTTATCTTGATTTCAGTAAAGCATTTGACACTGTCTCCCACAGCATCCTTGTAGATAAGCTGATAAAGTATGGGTTTAGTGATCAGGTAGTGAGGTGGATTATGAACTGGCTGAAGGGAAGAAGCCAGAGAGTTGTGGTTAATGGGACGGAGTCTAGTTGGAGGCCTGTGACTAGTGGAGTCCCTCAGGGGTCGGTACTGGGACCGGTGTTGTTTAATATCTTCATCAACGACTTGGATGAGGGTACAGAATGTATCCTCAGCAAGTTTGCTGATGATACCAAACTAGGAGGAATGGCTGACACACCAGAGGGTTGTGCTGCCATTCAACGAGACCTTGATAGGCTGGAGAGTTGGGCGGGGAGAAACTTAATGAATTTCAACAAGGGCAAGTGTAGAGTTTTGCATCTGGGGAAGAACAACCCCATGTACCAGTACAGGTTGGGAGCTGACCTGCTGGAGAGCAGCGTAGGGGAAAGGGACCTGGGGGTCCTGGTGGACAGGAGGATGACCATGAGCCAGCAATGTGCCCTTGTGGCCAAGAAGGCCAATGGCATCCTGGGGTGTATTAGAAAGGGAGTGGTTAGTAGGTCGAGAGAGGTTCTCCTTCCCCTCTATTCTGCCTTGGTGAGGCCACACCTGGAGTATTGTGTCCAGTTCTGGGCCCCCCAGTTCAAGAAGGACAGGGAACTGCTCGAGAGAGTCCAGCGTAGAGCCACAAAGATGATTAAGGGAGTGGAACATCTCCCTTATGAGGAAAGGCTGAGGGAGCTGGGTCTCTTTAGCTTGGAGAAGAGGAGACTGAGGGGTGACCTCATTAATGTTTATAAATATGTAAAGGGTGCGTGTCATGAGGATGGAGCCAGGCTCTTCTCAGTGACATCCAATGATAGGACAAGGGGCAATGGGTGTAAGCTGGAACATAGGAGGTTCCACATAAATGTGAGGAAGAATTTCTTCACAGTGAGGGTGACAGAACACTGGAATAGGCTGCCCAGAGAGGTTGTGGAGTCTCCTTCTCTGGAGACATTCAAAACCCGCCTGGACATGTTCCTGTGTGACCTGATCTAGGTATTCCTGCTCTGGCAGGGGGGTTGGACTAGATGATCTTTTAAGGTCCCTTCCAATCCCTAACATTCTGTGACTCTGTGACTCTGTGTAACCGAGGAGAACTGTGGATATGTTTGGACCATGTTTCTTAAGCCAATGTACTTCCTTTTGATGATAAGAAGAGGGGATTTTTTTCAGTTAACACTGGCATTTATTCCCAGCCAAAATGAATGCAAAGAGAGTATAAAGTGCTACCGAATTAGATTTCATATTTGTAGACTGCAGAAGGAAATAAACACTAATGAGAGCTTAGGAGTTTGTTATTATGTACCTTTGTGGTCCAGTGTTGGGAAGAATACGCGTTACCTGAAATGTGGTCCATATTTAAAGCACAGACTGGCTGGCCCTAGCAATCAGATAGCTGAGATACTATTTGCCTTAACAATTTCTTGTAATTTGGAGCCAATGTTATGGTGAAGTGTGTGCAATTAAAATGGGCAGCTAACTGCTGTGACAAGAGGTGCTTATCTGAGCCCAGCTTCAGGAGCTTTCAGGAACCCTTTTTCCCCAGCAAGCCTGCCTGATTACACTCTGACCTCTCTAATTATGCAGGCAGTCTGCCTTACACAGTGCTGGGTATGGTTTACTGCTGAGCTTGGATTACCAGAGGACTTTTTCTTTATAAAGAAGGCTGGAGCCTGCAACTACAGTGACCTAGCTATTACCTGTGAACTCCTCTTTGCCATGTGGTAGGCAGGTTATGAAGCAGAAATAGTATGCTTATCAGGAAAGCAGAGGCTGAGAGGGCACTTTTCTTTAAGGCTGATCTCACAGCTCTGAGAGAACTTTATTCAGAGATCCTTGGTTTTGAGTCATTATATGTGGGAATGTATTTAGAAGAAAATGGACATTTGAGCAATCCAAACTACTATCCACTGTACTAGCTTCACAAAAGTAGGCCTGCTTAGCATGAGTAGGCCTGAAGGACAAGAGCAAGATCGCGGGACAAGGATCACGGGATGAAGAAAGCGCCTATTGTTCTTTCTTGATATCTACGAAGAGGCTGAGCAAGCAGCCTGCGAAAAGCTGAGTAAGCGACCTACTTCTGCAATATACTGACAGACAAGCTACCAATCAAAGAGAAGAAACAGGCGCGTGGACACTTGTTACTAACCAGTGGGGGGCTTTTGTAGTATGCGTGAACAGGAGTATCGTCTTTATAATCCGGGCTTGTAGCGCAATAAAGCGACTTCTACTTTGATCATATTGATCTGTGTAGAGTCCATTTTCTTCCCGCAGGTGGCGCCCGAACAGGGACCCTTCTTGTTGCAGTTTTCTACACGGAAGAAGAATGCAGCTGGAATAGGAGGGTGGAAACCAGGAGACAGCGGGAAGAGTCCGACCGACAGACTTGCCAGCGAGGCGAGTGCGCTCGAAGGGCAGCGAGCGGGACGGCCGTCACGAAAAAGGACTCTCATCTAAAGGAGGTGAGCAGTCCGTGAGGAGATGGGGAACACGCTTAGTAAAGAGGAAGAAGCAGTCATTAAGCTCCTCCAGCATATTCTCTCTAAGAGAGGAGTAAAATATGAGGAACTTTCGCTTTGCCGCTTATTACAGTGGTCGAAGGAAAGGAATTTGCTAACAAGTGTGGGTACAGCTTTCGAGCTGGGCACTTGGGAAGCCATTGGGACATTACTGTGGGATGAGACATCCACAGGGTCCAAGGAAGCACTGAGTCTTGCTACTCTGTGGTGGTTAATAAGAGACACACTCCGTTAAATGAAAAGTGAGCGTGCAGCAGCTGCTTCCGCTTTTGCTGCAATGTCGCCTGAGGCTGAAAAGCAACCTTCTGAATCAGCAGCACAGCTGTTATTTACTCCACTGCTGCCTCCAATTCCTGCCCCAGTTGGGAGTTCCAACCCACAAGAACCACCCCCGCAACCTCCACCACTAAAGACTTTTAGTAGATGTGAAAGTCCCGTAGGTGTAGAGCTCAAGGTGACTGAAAAATCAGAGCAGGAACAGGCAAAGAATGAGGAAGATCCATCTCGCACACAGCCCTTGTATCCACCACTGCCTCTGTCTACCCCCCCCTACGCCCTTAGCTGTTGAAAACAAAAATGATCTTAGTGAAAAGCAACTGAACTATATAATAGAGAAATTAGAAGAAATGTCTGCGGGCAAGGGGGGTGCCAAGATAGAAGCAGCAGAAGAGAAGAATGTATCCTTTGATGTGCCTTCCCCTCCTCGTCCTCCTCCTCCTCCCCTGTGTCCTTCCCCTGATAACTCTCAGTTACCCGTTCCTTTTCCCCATGTTTCTCAAGGCTGTTTGAGTTGTGAACATAAAGGGAGACTGTGTGATCCGGCGCACCGCTGGCGGGGGGTTATTAGAGATGCATTAATAGAAGGAGAAGGGGTTCCTATGGAGGGGCCCATGGCATTTCCAGTATTTCAAACTTCAGAGCAAGCCCCATATTTTACACCAATAGAATGGAAAATGCTTAAAGAGGCAAAGAAGGCAGTAACTCGATATGGGTTAAAGTCGCTTTTTGCTCAGTCAATATTAAACCACCTCTTTACGGCACAACTTCTCATCCCTCATGATTCTAAAATGATAGTTAACACAGTTTTAACACCGTCGCAGCAGTTGCAGTTTTATCATAAATGGACAATGCTATGTGATGCAGCTGCGGCTCAGCCGCGACAGCCTAATGATCCCCTTTATCAAGTCACTTCTCAAATGTTGCAAGGATCAGGGCCATATGCGGCCACAAATTGGCAAGTTCATTTCCAGACCCCCGTGTTGCAGCTCTCTCAAGAACTAGCTTTAAAGGCACTACAAGGGATTCATGACCCAGGTCAGAGCATTTCTGTGCTTACATCCGTTCGGCAGAGGGACACAGAACCGTTTTCTGAATTTGTTGATCGTTTGCGTTTGGTGTTGAATAATAATCCTGATCTTGAGCCCGGTATGAAAGCCACATTTTTGGATATGTTGGCGTTTGAAAATGCCAATGAAAAAACTAAGCGGATTTTGTGCACTCTGCCGAAGGATGCAGATGTAGGATCAATGTTAGAATTAGCTGAGTGAATGGGGGAACAGGAAAAAGCAGCACATGTTGCCGCTGCGGTTGTTGCTGCTGTGGTTGCTGCCGCTGTGGGCCCCCTCATAAATAAGCAAAAAAGGAGAAGTAAGGGAGATAAAAAATGTTTTAACTGTGGGAAGGCAGGGCACTTTAAATCAGAGTGTAAAGCCCGAAAAAAAACAAGTGAACAGAAGGTGTGTGTAAAATGTGGAAAGAAGGGGCATTTGTCTAATGAATGTCGGAGTGGGTGGTTTGGGACGCGACAGGGAAACTTCCAGCAGAGCGCGGCACCCCAGCGCTCTCAGACACAAATGCAGGGTGTCTGGATGGCTGTGCTTCAGCCACTGCAGGAAGTGCCGGAGTGGACGTGGCAACTGCAGTAGCAGTCATGCTACTGGATCTGTTAGTCAAACTGGTTGACTTTGTATTGAGTGGGCCGTTAGGCCATGGGTTAAGTGCCTTATTATTAGGACGATCTTCCACTTCTCGCCAGGGAATTTTTGTCCTGCCAGGTGTAACTGATGCTGATTTCACAGGAGTGATCAAGATTATGGTCTACACTCCCACTCCACCAGTATCTATTCCGGCAGGAAGTAAAATTGTGCAACTAGTTCCTTTTAAAGCGACAGTTCCTAGACAAGGAACCGAAATCCGAGGCGACGCGGGTTTTGGATCAACTGGACCTCCAGAGGTATTGCTAGCCATGGATATAACCCGAGGAAAACCTGAGGAAATGGTAAAAATCACAGGCCCCAGAAATCATCACTTTGTGTTAAAAATGATAATAGACACTGGAGCTGATGTCACCATCATCCCCTGTTCGCAATGGCCACCGCAATGGCCTGCCGTTGCTGCTATGAATGGAATCTTTGGTATAGACGGGGTACAAGCTACAACTGTAAGTAAAGTGCCAGTGTGTTTCCAGTTTCATGATGGGACTAAGGTCTCAACCAAACCGTATGTATTGAATGTACCAATCGCACTAATTGGCCGTTACTTATTAAGTCAAATGGGAGAAAAAATTACTACCAATTGTTTTTAAGAGCAGCCATTGACGAACAGCTGATCCTCAAAATAACATGGAAAACAGAAAATCTGGTGTGGATAGATCAGTGGCCGCTAAAGCAAGACAGGCTGTCAAAAATAAAAGAATTAGTAAAAGAGCAATTAGAAGCGGGACACATAGTGCCATCTATGAGCCCCTGGAACACACCAATCTTTACTATTCCAAAAAAGAATGGAAAATGGCAGTTATTGCATGATTTGAGGGGAGTAAAAGCAGTTATGCAGGACATGGGAGTCTTGCAACCAGGACTACCCTTACCACTCATGCTGCCCAAAGACAAGGAACTATTGGTAATTGACCTAAAAGATTGTTTTTTTCACAATACCATTGCAACCGTATGATTGCGAAAAATTTGCATTCACCGGGCCATCCATTAACAAAGCTGAGCCAGCAGAAAGGTATCATTGTGTAGTATTGCCACAAGACATGAAAAACTCTCCCACAATGTGACAAATCTTTGTAGCGTGGGCTTTGAAACTGTTCAGAAAGCAATATCCACATTTACTGATTTATCATTATATGGATGACATATTGATAGCAGGAGAATGTTTAAATGTAGAAAAATTTTTGCCATCATTAACGCAGCAGTTGGAACACAGAGGACTAAAAATTGCCCCTGAAAAAATTCAAAAACAGTCACCATAGTATTATCTGGGTTGGGTCATCACCACAGGATAAGTTAGGCCTCAAAAGGTTAAACTAAAATCAGAAATTCAAACATTAACAGATGTTCAGAAATTGGTCGGAGATATTCAGTGGGTAAGAAACCTATGTGGAATAACAAATAATGACCTTGCACCTCTTATGTCGTTATTAGGCACCTCTCTGCAAGCTGAGGAAAAGCAAGAGCTTAACTCAGACCAGAAAATAGCCCTTGAAAGAATTGGAGAAAAGATCACGAAAGCAAAAGCACATCGGTATCATCCCAGCCTGCCAACCATTTTAATGGTAATAAACCCAGCACAAGCATTTGGACATCCCTTTGCACTTTTAATGCAATGGGACAGCTCAAATTCGGATCCTTTACGGATTCTGGAATGGGTGTTTTTATCCTTTCAGCCTAAAAAGACAATAGTCACCAGACCAGAATTGTTTGCTCAATTAATCATGAAGGGACGAGTAAGGTATGTGGAAATTGCAGGAATAGAACCAGATAAAATTTTGATTCCGTTAGCTCAAGAGTATTTGGAATGGCTTATTAGGGTCTCAACAGAATTCCAGACAGCATTAATGGATTTTCCAGGTCCTATCACTAATGCTTACCCAGCACATAAAATGATCGCACTATTTTCAAGTCAGAGTTTTGAGGATTTCCCAAAAAGATCAGAGGTCCCGGTGGCTGGACAAACATTTTTCACTGATGCCAGTAAAAGGCAGCAATCACCTGGCAACAAGATGGAAAACGGAAGGATCACATTATTGAAAAACAGACAGGTAGCTCTCTGCAAACTTTAGAATTAGCAGCAGTAGTGTGGGTGTTTCAGCAGTGGAAAGAGGGTACAATAAATATTGTCTCTGATTCCTTATATGTTGTGGGGGTGGTGAGAAGGCTGGAAAGATCAGTGCTTAAGGAACTTCATAATCCTGTGTTGTCAGAACTGTTTCTAACATTGTTACAGCTGCTGAACCAGTGCACCGCTGCATATTTTATCACACATATAAGGAGTCATCAGAATGAATTGGGCATAGCTGCTGGCAATGAATGAGCAGATCAGCTCGTGGCCCCTACTTGGATGGGCCCTCTGGTGAATATATTCAAACAAGCTAGACTGTCACATATGTTTTTTCATCAAAGTGCAAAAATGTTAATTCGACAATTTGGATTGTCTCATTCAGATGCAAATGGTATTGTTCAATCTTGTCCTGATTGCCAAGTAATAGGGTTTGGTATTGGTCTAGGAGTAAATCCTAGGGGGTTGAAATCACTTCAGTTATGGCAAATGGATGTTACCCATGTCACAGACTTTGGGCGGTTAAAATATGTGTATGTGTGTATTGATACCTTTTCACAGGTAATCTGAGCCACACCTCAAACAGGAAAAACAGCCAAACATGTCATTAAACATCTGTATTCTTGTTTTGCAGTGATGGGCGTGCCACTTCAACTTAAAACTGACAATGGTCCTGCATATGTTTCTAATACCTTTCGAAGTTTTTGTCAAACTTGGGGTATGGTACATGTTACTGGTATTCCCCATTCGCCTACAGGTCAGGCTATCATTGAACGAGCACATCAAACACTGAAATCCTTATTACAAAAACAAAAAATGGGGAAAAGTGGTAGAACACCTCAGGAACGCATTGCGAATGTCTTATATGTCTTAAATTTTTTGCGATTGGCAGGTAATGCAGACAACCCGCCTATGATAATTCATAGTCAGGCCTTAACTACAAAAAGAGAAAATCAGGAAAACAGCCAGGTTCGGGTCATGTATAAGGACCTGAAAACAGGTATGTGGAAAGGTCCGGCAGAAGTAAAAATGACTGGACGAGGACATATGTATGTTGTTTCAGACACGGGTCTGTTGTGGGTAGCTGCGCGATGGATAAAGCCATGGAAGGGTTTGTCACCAGAAGTCGAAGATGTCATGCCAGACAGTGCGGACTTGCTATCAGGTTCTTGATGTGGACATGGTTAGGTTGGTATGGTGTGCAGGGTCTGCTTTATGATGAGTAGGATCTGCATACAATTTCACCTCGTAAAAACATGCGGGTAACATGGGCCAATCAGACAGGGCAACAATCCTTTTGTTTATCAAGGGCGACACCTAGCGACCCTTTTCGAACATGTCTCCGTCGGTCTACCCTATTTTAATCCAAATGACAGGGAAGGTTGGGTAAATAACTGAAATCATCAAGAACTCCACAAAATTAAATGAAACCTGTTATCAGTCATACAGTCAATCATATAGGCAACTGCAGGGTCAGTGCCCTTGTAAAAACCTTGATGGGATAGCATCGGCCATAGCAATTAAGGGACTTAACAGATCTGACCCATGGGATACCCAGGAACTCAATTTATTAGTATCAATTAATTGCAATGCTTGAACTGAAAATGGTAGCACACCATATTTTTAATTTGGAAATAAAAAAAGGAAATTGGACCAATTGGACTAATGTCGTATCAAATTCACCATGGTATGGGTATAAAAATTCTAAAGGAGATTATTGTCTTGATGCCATTGGTGCCGAAACAAAATTCTCTATATGGAATAATGTTTCTGCAAAGACCCTAACGCCAGACATGTTTTTAATTTGTGGAGACAGAGCTTGGCAAGGAGTTCCACAAAAACCCATTGGAGGACGTTGTTACCTGGGTAAATTAACTATGTTTGTGCCATCAATGAGAGACTTATTAGATAAGACCATAAGGAAAATCACTAAAACAAGGCAAGAAAGAAGTGTGTACCGGCTAGGGAAGAATTGTAATGATAAAATACAATTCTGGGACACATCTGCAAGAGTTCTATCGTCTGTGTTTTCGCCATGGGTTGCAGCAGGGAAAGCGTTAGGAGACATAACCAAACTTGGATGCTGGGTTGCTGAGAAACTAAATATAACTTCAGATGTCATAACCCAACTGCTTACTGATGTAATTAGCGTAAGACATGCAACGCTACAGAATCGCACGGCGATTGATTTTTTGCTTTTAGCACAAGGACATGGATGTGAAGATTTTGAAGGGATGTGCTGTTTAAACTTGTCTGATCATTCTGTATCTATCCATAAGCAATTACAACAGCTTGAAAACAATATGAACAAACTCATGATCACTGATTGGGGTTTAGATAATTGGCTTAAAGGGTGGGGAATCACGGGATGGATAAAGGATTTGATTAAGCAGGGAGCAATGATTTTGTCATGTGTATTGTTGTTGTTGTTGATTGTTGTGCCTTGTATAATACGCTGCATAACCGAATATGTAGAAAATGCAATGAAAAAGGTTTGGATTGCTCAAAAACAAGAAGGGGGAATTGTGGGAATGTATTTAGAAGAAAATGGACATTTGAGCAATCCAAACTACTATCCACTGTATTAGCTTGACAAAAGTAGGCCTGCTTAGCATGAGTAGGCCTGAAGAACAAGAGCAAGATCACGGGATGAAGAAAGCATCTATTGTTGTTTCTTGATATCTACGAAGAGGCTGAGCAAGCAACCTGCGAAAAGCTGAGTAAGCGACCTACTTCTGCAATATACTGACAGACAAGCTACCAATCAAAGAGAAGAAACAGGCGCATGGACACTTGTTACTAACCAGTGGGGGGCTTTTGTAGTATGCGTGAACAGGAGTATCGTCTTTATAATCCGGGCTTGTAGCGCAATAAAGCGACTTCTACTTTGATCATATTGATCTGTGTAGAGTCCGTTTTCTTCCCACAATTATAGACTCAGGTTAATTCTACTCCTTTGTTTGAACTATATTGAAGGGAATTTAATAATTCTTGTTCTTCTGTTCTGAGTGTGATTCTGCATAGGCAAAGGTATCCTTTGGGTCATGCCAACAGGTGGGGAGCAACAGAGGCAGCCGGTTGGGCAGGGACAGAGTGGCAAGCAGGAAGCACAGCTGGGGAAATGGCCACAAAGCCTTGATTTCCAGTTAGACCTGGCCTGGCTGTTTCCTCCAGTGCATTGCAGGAAAGGAAGTGAACCCATTAGGGTTGGGTAAGTTTATCAGTTTATGTGCATTATAAACCACTTTCTTGATGGACCCAAATGCATTGAAAGAAGAGAGGTTTCTGCCTGCCCAGACAGGTTACGTCACCTTCAAGAGTCCCAGCTATATCCTGCAGCAGCCAGGGCTGACTGCAGACTTGGCAACCACCTGTATCCCTGGTGAGCAGGTGGTGCAGCCATCCCGTGCTCAAGAGGCATCAGATGACATGAAGGCAAAAATTGAGACATTCATAGTTTTATTTGAATGTTGGGATAAATGGTTCGTACTTGCTCTTTTTCCTGATAGATTTTCCTTTTTATCAGTTTTGACCCTTTTAAGGACCCCAAAGTTAAGAATTAAGCTTAATGTCATCTAGCTTGAAAGCTAAGTATGCAGTGTGCTATGTTTTCCTTGCTATTTAGAAGAATATCCTATCAGGTTGTAGTGTTTTGATCACTTTTTTTTCTAATAATCTTGGAAAGGGAAGATTTTTTTTTTCCAACCTCTGTTGCAGATCATAATGTGAAGACAAAGACCAGCAACTGGGCTATTTGCTGTAAATCTAAGCTTAGCTCTTTCCTAAAGTGTGGATATAGTGCATAACTAGAATAGTAAGAACTACTGCACCATGAAAACTTGGTAAGTCATTGATATGTTGCACTCTGGCTTTCCTGGTTAGCCTTCATTAAAAAGCTCCCAAGTGGGTTTTAGCCCCTGACTGCTTTTGGTTTTTTCTGGATTAATTTTGCAGTTATTGAATTACCACCTCTGGGGACTTGGAAGAGAGTCTAACAAGATGATAAAAATCTAAAAATGTCTCCATTGCTTGCCAAGTGAAATATCCCTACAAATGCATTTGGTTCATTGAAGCATCAAACTTCAGATTGTTGAAGTAGTTTTCAATAATTGTAAACAAGAACGATAAAGCTTGAAAATGAGTTTAGCACTTGAATACTGATTAGTCATCGGAGATGACTCAAATTTTGACTTCACAACTTGGTCCTTCCCAGTTCAGTTTGATTCCTGTAACCATTCTGAAGACTGAAAATATCAGGGAAGCAGCTGTATCAATAACCAAAACGTGGTACCAATTTGGATGTTCAGTGGACTTCACTGAGCAGTCTTATGTACTGGTAGGAACAAAATCTTGAAGATAAGCAGTCCCACTAAGATGGGAAAGAAATAATTGAAATGGATGATTAATTTGTAATTTCTTTTTGCTTTCATTTTAAATAAATTACTCTGGAGGCAATTAAGAAATTCTTCCCATGTAATGAGTTAACTTGATGAATTGTGGTGGTCTAGAAATGGCTTAGATTTATTTTAGGTAATTACAGTCTATCAAATTAAAGTTAGTAATATATTTTCTAACAGCCGTTCAATAAACAAAGAAGCTTTACTGGGTCTGGTTTTATAAATGATGTTTGTAAGTGATTTACCTTCACCTCACTCTTTGAGGGTTTTGTCCAAGAATTAAGTGCAACTTTTACCTGATATTATTTCAGGAAGGAGAACAATTAATATATATGAGTCAGTGAGTTATGGACAAAGGACATTCCTTTGCTGAATAGTTTTAGTCTGATTAAAAGCTGTTTAATGAACTATTTATAATATTTCAGTTACCACCTTGGAAAGTACTATGACCAATTTTACTTTTCTGTACTTCAATAGCAATAGCTAACAGTATCTTGGGTACTATGGAGACATTCAGGTGTATTCCTGCTGTGAGCAAGGGAGAAGTCCTCCAGGAAAGCCAATGGCAGAGGAGAGGGCAATGCAGAGATCCTGTCATTCCCCAGGGATCTTCTTGCTTCTGACTGATCTATACCACCTCATACTGGCCCAGTCAGCTCATACTGGTCTCAATCTAAAAGTAAACTAATGATAGAGGAAATAATAATAATAGTAATAGTAATAATAATAACAAATAATACTAATAAAAATAATACAGTCATAGAAGAAAAGTGTGTTTTGAGTGAAAAAAGCTTGAAGATACAGGAGTGGCATATATATTGTATGTAATTAGCACAATACAGTCTTAAAGACATGTTAGTTTTTTATTATAGAATGTATACCTACTTTATATACATAACTATAATTACCTGAAGTTACAAGCTTGAATTACAGCAATTTCATCTGAGGTGGATATTAATTATGAAAAAGACATTTTTATAGAACTGAAATACAGCAGTTAAGATTTTTTTTAAGCAGTATTTTGCAAATTGTTTCACAGTTATTTGTGAGAGAAAATATTTTAGTTAAAATTTATTCAGAGTGTATTTCAACAGGTTTCATTTTTTTCCTAAGAGATTCTGGGTGGTGGTGGGGCAAATACCTACAATTTTCAGGTTGCAGTTACCAAGATAGAGGGGGGCATGCTCAGTCATGTACAAAATACTGACCAGAAGGCATTAAACTGAATAAACTGCACAATGGTGACATGTATTTGTCCTTAAATTTTCACGGGTTAAGTTAAACCTTAATCTTATACTATAAGACTTTTCTAAACTCTGGTATGATGTACACCCCAGTCATGTAGCAGGAGGGATGAAAGTGGTATTCCACTGTTGCAGAATTATGTAGGATATAGGTGCTCATTAAATTGATTTCTGTGTCGCTGTTCTGCCCCTGAATCGGTTGCATTCAAATATAACTTAATATAAGAGAATAATGGTATGGTTTCTTAATCTTATTTTCCAGTACTTTTTCTTCAATTATAATCCACTGTACCATGTAAGAATGCAGCAGTTTAAAGGGAAGTTCCAACGGGTAGCTGTGAAAATGTCAACAAAAAGGTTTTGTTATTCTCATGCTGCTACATGTTAGCTTTCCTGAAAATAGTTCCCTAAGTGGAGACCTAAAACAGGCAGGGTGCTTGTGTGTTATCTAATAATTTTTCCACGTTTAACTCAATGTTCATGTTAAACTAGAATGGATTTTCAGGCTAGAAATAAATAAATTATGGAAGCACCTGTTTTGTGAAGGATTTGTTGTAGTCTAGCTGTTTAAGCAAGACTGAGAATCAAATTGTTAACCCTTTCTGGCTGATATGACTTGTACTTTGATTATAGGAATTTTACAGAAAAGATTAAAAAATGCTTACACTGACAATGAGCAACCTTGGTTTTGTTGCTTTTCAGTATTCTACCTCAATGGAGCAAAAGTGTATTTTTTGCAAATTTCTCTGTTTTAAAAGCCTTGCTTGATCAACCAGGAAAAAAAAAACCAACAAAAAACCCCAACCACTGAACTAAACCCCCAAAGGGTTTTATTTTGGATTCTGATCTGGTGGGGTCCGTGTCATGTTCCCCCCGCACCGGAGTCCTACAAAAGTCAATTTTACCCAGTTTCTGTGATCAGCAAGTGAGCTTTGTGTCAGAGTTTCTTATATCGTGTCTAGCTTAATATCTGAATTTCAGATTTAACTAAAATTGACTTGTTATTTCTTATCCTAGGTCTATACTGTACTTATTTCAAGATCCTGAGTTGAGAGTGGCATCTCAATCTTTCATCTTCAGTGTCCTCCCTGTGAAGTGGGAATAGATTTCAGAGACTTGCGCACCTACAAATACGTACAGACTAAGAACTGACACGAGGCACTATTTCCAGTTGCATTTCCTCAGTCTCACAGGTAAGTGTGACTTAGGGATTTATCTAATTGTGTAACTTCTTAACGTGACATATCCCAAGAGCTATCAGTTCTGATTTCTACTTCTGTTATTCCCTGAGCCACCTCCTGACCCACAGAGTTCTGTGTGGGTTAGGACTCTGAAGACTCTCCTGACTCAGCAGTCTGGAGTATCACATCTCGGATGCTGCCCTATTATCCCTTTCCGTATTCCTCTATTTCACTCAGTCTTGTTCTGCTGTTATTCTAATGAGGCTGTGAATAGGATTCCTAAGTCTATACCTCCCTTGATAAGGGCAACTGTATGAGTAAGGCTGGCTGTACTGCAGTGTCTGCACAAATAAATGCTCTGCATTATCTTTTCAGTGCTGCAGTTATTAAAATGGATTCTTTTTATTAAATCAACACCATAGAAATGAGTGCCTTAACCACTGCTGTAATCTCATTAACTTTCCTTGCCATTGGAATAGAAATATATATTTACAGTGTTCTGAAATAGATAAGCAAGTTAACAGAAGGTGAGAGTAACAGGAAAGCTATAGGGATTATTAGTATTTAACTTCCTTGAAGTGTGATTATCTGTAGAACCCTGTTAGCTAAAGCAGATATTGAAAGAGAAACTACTGGCATTAAGTAGGTGCTCTATAATATATAAAATGGATGCAGTGTGCCTGTTCATAAAAATGATAGGCGAGGAAATGGCCTGAAGCTGTGTCAGGGGAAGTCCAGACTGGCTGTTAGGAAAAAGTTCTTCACTGAGAGGATGGTCAAGCACTGGAACAAGCTCCCCAGGGCAGTGGTCATGGCCCCAAGCCTGTTGGTGTTAAAGTGTTTTTTACAACGCTCTTAGATATATGTTTAACTTTTAGGTTGCCCTGTGTGGATTCAGGAGTTGAACTCAATGATCCTTGTGGGTCCCTTCCAACTCAGAATATTCTATGATTCTATATGTGCATACTATTGAATTTTCTCCTAGAATTCCATCTCCTCAAATCCTTATGTGTATATCTTGGTGGATCCTTTCAAACTTCTTCAGTTTCCACCAGAAAGTAGGTGGGTTCACTTTCCCTTGTGATACTTTGAGATGGCAAATACATATGCAGTTTCCAGATGAATTAGAAACAGTACACTTATTTTTGAGGCATTTCTGTATTGTCTACTTTTATAGCATTCAGGTTATGTGTGCACTGACATTTCACGTATGTGGTATGTGTTCTGTATTTCATATATATGATCTCCAATTAAAACATTATGTGTTCTGACACAGACAACATGTGATATTCATGTTAGTGTAGCATGCAGATGGGAAGTCTTGCCTTTCACTGGAATAATAGAAGATCTGTTCTTCTCTGTTGTCAGCCCCTTACTATCAACTGGATAACATACTTGTTCCCACTAGCAGTGATTTCCCAGAACTGCCAGTACATAGTGGTATAAGAAACTAATTTTTTGTTTTCCCCAAAAAATACATGGGGCTGTATATTTGTACTGTTGAAGTTGACCTATTTTCTAGTAGTGCAACAGACCTATTGGAGTTTATTACTATGTTTTGCATTAAAATTTGTGATAGTATTTTCTATCAAACAAGATGTTTTGTTGTTAGTGTTTTTTTGAGGTAATTAAGATATTAATAGCACTTGAGAAATTCATAGAGTTCTTTAAATCTTTCATCCTTTTGTGGATTAAAACATGAGGTTTGAATTAGAATATGTGGGTTATTTGTCCTTTTCAGACTGACAAGGAGAGAAGTAAATCGCACTTCTTGTGGATTTACTCAATAGTGGACTGAGAAATGGGTAACACAAGTAGGCTGATGGTGAAAACTGTCATTTAACTTGTTACTGTGCTTCAGCTCATCAGGAGCTTCTCCCCCTGTGTTTGCTGCCTCTCCTCACAGGAGAGAACTTCCGTGCTGGTACCTTTCTTGGTGAGGACTCCAGCCTCAGTGAAAAATTTACCAGGTTCCTGTGTTACACAGTGATGAATTTTTTGCATGCAAAAGCAGCTTAACACTTTCTAATTCTCATCTGAATAATAATAATACATTTTGACAATAAAAGGATTATTTAAATTGTTTAAAGCCTCAGAGGTTTAATCCTCTGAACAGTTTATTCACCGTTCCTGTGCACATCTTAGATTTCAGTTACTATGTTTCACACCAGTTAAAACCAGGGCAGGGAATAGCTAAAAGAAAGACTACTATTTATTTATTTATTTATTTTCTTAATTATTTGCTTACATAATTTTCTGAAATGAGTTGAAGGTAGTGGTATTCATCACAGAGATGACAGTCATGTCCACATGATTTGTACTTGTGATAGGAAATCTAATAAAGATCAGGAAAACTAAATGAGAAAAGAGACAAAATTCATTAACTTTCTGGAGATAAGTAATTAAACCTGTGTTAGTCAACAGGTTATCACAGTGTCATCTGATGTAATGAACAATTTGTCTTGTAACCAGGACCTTGTTTGTGTTGTCAGGAAAAGAGAAGCTGTTGTAATTAAGGGGGAACTCTTCATCTTGAGCTGTTCAGAGAGCAGTAGGGTTGTTATAGATGACATTTGTGTCCATCTGGTGTTTCACACTCCACACACACACCCCCCACCCCCATTTGGTTTTGTGTGTTTTCACTAATAGCCTGTTTTGTACTTGCTTGGTACAGGTTGCTGCCTGTTTTATGATTATGTATCTGTGTAGCTAACTCATAGAATCATAGAATAATTATGGTTGGAAGAGACCTCCAGGGTCATCAAGTCCAACCTTTATCCCATCATATTCCTAACCATTAAATCACTAGACCATGGCCTCAAGTGCCTCATCAACCCTCCTACTTTAACAAAGGAAGGCAAACTGTTTGGTTACATATCTAGGACTGAAATACTCTTAAAATTCTCAGTGTCTTTGTTTCTAAACTGTCAGAAATATATAACATTTTCTTTTACTTGCGTATTATAAAATATTTTTTTGCAGATACTTTACTGAGAATTTAGTATTTCCCAGAACTTCAGTCTCTGGTTGCAAAGCAAATTGACAAAATGAGCTCTTGTTACCAAATCACAGCCTCGGCTGTATTGATTTATTTGGAAATATAAAATTGTTGAAAGTACACCTGAATTTAATTCATGATGTTGTAGAACAGTATGAACCCAATTTATGTTGTTGAGCTACAATTTATGAAAAAATATATACACTAAACAAGAATTTGGCTTTCAAGAGCAGCTTATGTGAAAGGAATATGAAGAAACTAAGTTACTTATGGCCAGTAGCAAGATCCCATAATATTTTTCACATATTAGTAATTACTTTTATTTTAGTTTTTTTGATTATATTTATGAAACACAAAAGGGAAGCTTCAAATAGCAGCTTCACAGTCTTAGGCCCAGTTTTGTAACTTTTCACATATCTGTGTTTGTTTTCTTAGTTGTTCATTAATAATTCTGTTAAATTATAAAAGTTTCATAGTGTATAAAGCACTATACACTTCAGAGTTATTCATGTTTTCTGCACTAGGCAATTTTCATCAGCTGTCTTAATCAGTTGTTGGGTACGATGACTTTACAGCGTTGACTATTTGTTAAGTGGCTGGGAGTGGGTCGTATGAATGTTTCATGGTTTCTTGAGATATTTATGTAATTGTTTCAGATTCTAAATTGTATCTTCATCCATGCCCTTTAAACTGCAATGAATATGCTAGATAAAAAGGAATAGAAATGTCACAATCTGTCATCTTTATTGAAAATTCCTAAGTGTAAAAAGAAGCATGGGAAGTGGTTGTGTGAACAGTGTGAGTGTGCCCAGGTGTAATGGGTTGACCCTAGCCAGCAGCTAAGCACCCACACAGCCACAAACTTGCTTCCACCAAAGGGGGATGTGGGAGAGAATCAGAAGAGCAAAGGCTGAGAACTCCTGGGCTGAGATGAAGCAGCAAACATGCGTGCACAAGCAGAACAAAGTAAGGAATTTATTCACTGTCATTGTCAGGCAGATGTCCAGCCACTTCCTGGAAAGCAGTGCCTCAGCATGCACACTTGGGAAAATGAAATCTATAACCACAAACCCTTTTCTCCTCCTTTCCCTAAGCTTTTGTTGCTGAGCACAATGTCTTATCATAGGGAATGTCCCTTTGGTCAGTTTGGGTCCACTGTCTCAACCTTGTCCCCTCCCAACTTCTGGCACATGTCTACCCTACTTGCTGAGCTAGGCAGAGTGGCAAAAAGGAAACCACAATGCTGTGCAAGCCAAAACACTGCTGTGTTATCAACACTGGCTTAATCACAAATCCAAAATAAAGCACCTGCACAGGATTAACTCCATCCCAGCCAGACCCAGGGCACCAGGGAAGGCATCATTCATTCAGAGGAATAGTTTGCTTTCTCTCTGTAATAAAATTATTAACAACAAAAAATGTGAAGATCTCTAGGTCATAAATATGACATCTGCTTAAAACTGCCTTCTTCTTGCTAAAAATGTGTTAGCCTGAAAGGAGGGAACTGTACAAACAAGTATGCACTTATTTAAAAAAAAATAAAAATTAAAAAATTGATGGGTTGTCTTGAGCTCCATGGCTGTGCCACCATTAAGGAATTTAGACTTAGCCTTGCTCTTGTTTACTTCTTTTACATCAAAATCAATATTAGTTGTCAATGTTTAATTAGCATTCTTTTTAAACATGCATTTCACATTATGTTGGCCTTTGTTAATTCCAGTTGTGATTATGTGTAATATTATGTTGCTTTGTATGGAATTTATCAAAACAGCTGATACTATGCATTCAAGCTGGAGGTTAAAAAAAACCCCAACAAACAAATTATTTATTAATAAATATTTTCCTAAAACTAACCCGCTGAAGAATTTCTGGCACCAAAATATTAGCACCAAAGGAGGAAAAATGAGAAAAAAATGGATTGAATGCTGTGCTTCTGTGCATAAAGTTTTGTTTTTACCTGAATATTCGCTTTATGGTGGAATGAAGTTTTACGTGGTTTGATGGATCTGGGAAGGAAGTGTATAGCTCTGACTTGGAACTTTCTCTGCTAGTTGTTCTTAAGTCCTGGCAGGCGGTTGCCATGCATGACTTCTGTTGATACACAGTCACCGGTCATGCCTGTGGATATTTTGTGTTCTCAAGGAGGGGACTAAGTCAGATGGTTTTAGAAATCCTTGGGAAAAAAATTGTCACCTTGGCGATGTAGAGGCCATAATGCAGATAATATACTCTTAGCCTGGTTTTAGTCCCTCTCCGTTCCCACAACACACTTTCCTACATCACTAAATGTTGCATGGTTTCAGCAGTGAGTTTTGCCTGCTATTTATAGCATGAGTGTACAGGAAACCAATTATCTGATTAATCTCTAACTTAGACTTTACAAGACATCTAGAAGTAAAGGGTATATGTGGTCCAGTGTTGTTGACACCAGTGTCCATATTTTTCCTGGGTTTGCTTATTTGCTGAATTTCTCTTTGCTGCAGTTTTCTGTCTCTAGGAACAGGATGTAATTCAAGACTAATTCAGCCTCTCTCTTTCCAGAATGTTGCATGCAAACCAACAAATATAGAAACCTAAACCAGCTAAAAACTCTCATTTTGTTAACAAGAGTCCTTGTTAGGTTCCATCAAAAGTAGTGCAGTATTTGTCCAAGATCAGTGTAATAACTTTCTACTAGAATGTTAAATGATGTTTACCTGAGATGGTGAAAACTAGTGCCAAAGCCATCCAGATGAGTTGCCATGCAACACCGTATCTTGCTATTTCAGTAGTAAATGATATTTAATGTTATAAAACCATAAAATAACAAATAAATATACAGTCCTCCATCCACTGTTCACCATTCTAAAAAGACTTGTTGCACTGCAAGTAGGATGATGGATGAAGTGGCACAGTGTGGTATTACAAGAAATAAAATCAGATGTTTTATTTTTGGTTATAGCTGATGCTGTCTGTGGTTACATTTCAGTGAGGCATATTGAATCTACCTTTCTCTATGTAGGCACTTGTATCAGTACCTCAGGATGGCTTGCAGAATCTCAACCATTGTTTGGAAGAAGAGTTACTGTGAGATTGGGTTGTAGTAAACTGATGTTTAACCCTTTTGACTTGCCTACATCATGGTAAGAAAAAAATGTTTTTAAAGGCTTGAATTTTGAGCATTACAAGAGATTTCCGTATTACTTGCCATATAGCCTATTTGACAATCTCTATTACTGCTGTTGAAACACTTCCTCTGCTCCCCCCTCCATTCCCTTAGGCAGTTATAACGTCTCAGATTTCTCTCTTAGCATTATCATCAGGGCCATAGGCTAGGGCTTTATCAGGCCAGGCAAATAAAATCTGCTATTGCACACTGTCACAAAGAGATGAAGTGTCATTAAGCTTGGCTGAATACATTTTTCTCAGGAGAGAGGATTAACAAAGAAATGAACCATATCTGAGAGATGTTGGTTATGTTGTTAATTTTATTTTTCAGAAAGTGCTTAGATGATGGTTTGAGAAATTGAGTAGAACCTGTATAGCTTTTAACAAATGATCAGAGAATAAGCTTATAAGTGATTTTTCTATTGTTTTCAACTACTCTAACCTTTTTAATTGTAGATAAACGTACTTTTTATAAAGGACCACATGCCTTGACCCACACATGTGGAATTCAATTGAAATCATGTTTCTTTTTACCTGTAATTAATGAAAAATATTTTTTAGACAGAAACCTTAAAATTTTCACAAAAACACTGAAAGCTGTCTTCCTAAAGTTTATTTGTAAAGTATTATAATATATTCTACTTAGAGTTCTGTTAAATCAAGTAAGTGTACAGGCTGAATAAGCTATTGCCCCAGGTGGAGAATTGGGTCTTACTAACTCACTGTATATGCTCATTTGTCTGAATAACTATTGACATATATTTGTATATTATAAATATAATTATTACTTTATTTCCTATTTTATTTTACATCAAGACTTTTTTGTTGTATTTTTCTTCTTTTTTTTTAGCAAAATTATGAAATTGCTATCTCATTATAAGGCTGCTAAAGCTGTGTGCTGGTGAAATTATATATATTAATCTTCCCACTTTCTATTCACTGTAGAACATAAAGGACGCATTTCAGGTGGCCATGCTAAATTGAGCCTTCAGTATTTTGGCAAAGAGTTGATTTGCATACTTGAATATATTTTGCACCTTATGTGATCGCTAACTAATCAGTGCATACAGATGGCAATCAGATTTCTGATCTGAATACACAAATAGTAGCTTATGAATACAAGCAAGGACTGTGAAGAGGCAGATTGGGAGCACTACTCAGTTGGAATTAAAAATTACTAATGTATCTCCTGTGATTATGAAAGTGGAGGAAGTGAGGGTTTTTTCATTAGTACTTTGTAAGGACTTGCTAATTTTTTCATATTTGGAAGATATATTGACGAGAAAGTAAAAATTGGCTGAGGACTGAGTACAATTCTGTGTCCTAGTTTTTTTATTTTTAAACTTTATCTACAAGAGTGATACAAGTCTTATCACTTATTGAGGAGTAAGTGAATGGAAAGAGTACTTTCAGAGTACTTTCAAAGTGTGTTTCCCCTTTCTTAGTCTTTCACCTTGTGAAAAGTTTGTGTGAGCATTATGTGAAGGGGCTGTAATTGCTTCTTGCTTCCTGAAGTGCTGGGGTCTGAACCCCAGGCCCTGAATTAAGGTTGCCATCTGGGTGGTTCCCACAGCCCTTCAAAAGGAGGGGATGAGTTTGCCCTTTGGCTTTCCTCCAAGGTGCAGCCAGCCTTGTAGGGAAAGCCCTTGGGTAAACAAGCCCCAGGTGCCCTGCATTGGGTAAATGAGTGCCAGGTGTCCTGCTTTGGGCATAAAAGCTGGGACCACTTGCAGGAAGGGTTGGAGAGTCTGTCTGTGGAGTGGATGCACTTTGCAGAGTTTTCCTGTTGGGGAAGGACCTCCTGGCTCCTCATGCAACTGGATCCCAGTCAGGTCTGGCACTTATAAATGTGGGCTTTGTGGGGAGGCAACATGGGGGTACTTCTATCATATGTAATCACCTTATTGTCCTGGTTGTCTCCCATTTTCTCCGTGGGTTACCTTGTGTCTCGCTTTGTTCCATCTATTGCGGGTCATGCTGTGTCGTTTCTGGGGTTGCTGGGGTTTATGTCTGTTATTTGTGATCTGACTTATTTGTACTCCCAGTGATCCTCTATATACTGACCCCTTTATGCAAAATAGAATCCACTAACTGGGTTGTTTTTCTGCTGTTGGCTGTGTCCTTTGTACTGGGCCTACTAATTGGCAAAACACTTCCTAATTGCCTTAAGTTTTGTTAGCAGTTAAACAATCTATGTGGATGGGTCTGAAGTCCATCTTCAGACAAAACTGCTGACTTCAGTTACTGTTTTCCTATATTTCTCCTAATTTTTAATTCTGTGTTAATACGTGAACTGGTAAATTGCAACTGAAGAGCATGCCACTTTTTCCAGAGAGGACTCCCTTGTGCTGTACATTGTTATACATGTTCAGCCTTTCAAAATAATTAGTAAGCTGAAAGCTCTCTGTATTTCCAAATTTGAGTATGTAAAGCAGCCGTACCGCTGTGTAATGTATATAGGTTCAAAATAGTGAGATTTTGGGAAAATGCACTGATCTTGATTCTTTGTCATGTAAGTTATTAGTGATACCTTGATTGCAGGTTTAACTCCTTTGCTTACCAGAGCTGAAGAGTCTCCCTTATTGCTCTGATTAAAATGTTCTAGGTAAAATTCTTTGAGTCCTGAATTGCCCAGTCAGGAATATCTAGAAAAGCATCCAAACAATTTTATCTGATCTTAAGAACAAAGTTTGGAACCATATGAAGAAGTCTGTTAACTTTTATGGTGGAAGAAAGGCCAAGCTCTATGTTTTTATGCACTGTAACACATTATTTGGGGAATAATTCTGCTTCTTTATTCCAGATAGTTAGGCATCTCTGAAACACTGTAGAGGATTATAGGCTTTGGAGGTAGTAAGGAGGGGGATTTAAATACAAGTGAGATGAGGCCCAACATCAGTTTGTGTGAAAAAAGTGTGGATCAGTGGGTATTTTATAATCTAGATGCCTCGTCCAGCCCATTACAATGCTGGTTTGAAGGGACAGAGGAAGCTCTAGTCATTCTGCCGATGGAATTAAGTTGAACTTTTAGATTACTATTACTGTCAATATTTCCTCAACCATTTCTATGTTCTCTTATAAAACATTGTATTTTTACTATGTATTTCATCAGCATTTGAGACTGCATTAAGCTGCTTTACTTATCAGTCATGCAGGGTAGCAGTTTTTCGAAGTTTCTAAATGGTGAGCCTAAAAATATGCCTTGACTTCTAGAGTTACTTTTTTTTCCCATCTTGTTGTTCAGTGGTCCGTAGCCACTTCAGCCTTGGAAGTGATTTCTTTCCATGAGTATTGTCAGCTATAAAACTTATGCTATTGACCTATCAGCAGAGTTCTCCCTGAAAATAATTAAACTTCAGAACTGTGTTCTTTCAGGGAACTTGACCTCTAATTGACTTGACCTTTGATTGACTCCACAGCCTGCTTTGCACTTAACTGAAATTTCTGTAATGGTAACATCATTATGGATGCAATTTCCTTTACTTCTGAAATATTAGCTACATTGGCAAAAGCCTTCCTACAAGCATATTCTTATGTGCGAAAAGCCAGCATTCAAGGCAAAACACTGATATTGCTTGTTGCAATAGAGTATTCATTAAGTACGCTGCAGTGATAAAATGAAATGGTCTCTGCGTTAGGTGAAACTACTGGCATCTCTCTTATGACTAGTGAGGTTGTAATCCACTGTTGTAATCCTGGCCAGCATTCTCATACTTATGTAGTTCACTGTGAAGGTTCCTTTGATATGTGAACTATATTTTTGTTATCCTTTTACAAACAAGCTGCTACTGATTTTTAACTGAAACTACAGCATAGCTGTTTCATTACTAGAACTTTACTCAGTAGCAACCTATAGCACAAGATTTTTTGTGTAAAAATTGTAAGATAAGTGGGTTTCATATATTATGTTATTTAATTTACCTTCCTATTGAAAGTTCCTGTTGATTAGTCAAGTAGAATAAGGCAGGTTTTCAAAATAATGAGATTTTTCTTTAATTAGAATAGGCATTTGTTTTAAGTCATTAATCATGTAGTTAAAACACTGATTAAGCATATTCTTTGATTTGCTTTCCTTTGTCTAAATTTGATCTAGGAGAGAGGCTATGGTAAAGAAGATTGATAAAGCTCACTATTTATTATCATAGAATCATAGAATAGTTTGGGTTGGATGGGACCTTTAAAGGCCATCTAGTCCAACCCCCTTGCAGTGAACAGGGATGTCTTCAACTAGATCAGGTTGCTCAGAGCCCTATCTTAAATTATAAATAAATTAATATTGCTGGTACTGTGCATATCCTTTGCTATTTGTCTTATATGCTCCATTTTACTTATTGGACCTAAGCTTTCAGCCTCTGGGATAGGTTGGTTTAATATTTTCCTTTTTGGTAACTCAAGTACTATAGGACAAGTCAAATTAATTTAAAATACTCCTGCATCTTTGAATAGAGGTGTCAGTGAGTGCTTGGGGCTCCAGGCCTCTGGGGCTCTCCAAAGGCATTTTCTGCCCCCATTAGATTTGCTGTGGTGACCACATTAATACACAGCCTGGGTAAATGCACGTGTACTCTTCAGTGTCTGTATGGGGCACTGAATCTGCCCACAATTTAGACTTTGTGCTGGTTTTTTGGGTGGGGGGAAGCACCTGCTGTGTGTCAACCTCCTGCTGCCTGGAGCACAGCTCAGCTGTGCAAGGACCTGCTTTTCCACAGGCCACACAGTAGAAGGCTTGAAGTTCAGAAACGTGAAACTTTAAAAGTTATGACGGTGCTGTAGAAAATGAAATCTAGAAATAAAAATAGTTACAGAAAATTGTCTGTTAGTTGATTAAGAAAAAGACTGGGATATTGGTATCAGCATGCATTTTTATACCATGCTGTTTGAACTTTTTTTCACTCAGGTTTGAGCATGTAGGGAATTGGGGCAGAAGTGCAGTGAGCCACAACCACAGCATGGAGAAGCTTGATGTGAGCATCCTGCAGTGGGCTGTGACTGGTCACTAATTTCGCACTGTCTGTCTCTCAGTTTTCTTTAATTGATGCTAGTGTACTGTGTAGATTTTCAGGATCAAGACTTCTGCGTATATGGAAAAGCATATGACTTTTTGTATTTACCCTTTTTCCTTCTCACGTGCAAGCAAACCACCCTATTTTGCTCTTTGCTTGAAAAAAATAAAAAGTGTAATAGTACACTCCATCTTAATTCTGAGGACAGCTACAAACCAGAAGCTTGCAAATTACCTCCCTTCCCCTATCCCCACTTCCACAGACACACTTCAGAACTAAAGCTTCTGCTTTCATAAATTTTAGAAAAATGGACTTATTTTCCCTAAAAATTAAAGGCTCAAAATGTGACAAATAGTTTCCATATGAAATCTCACAAATGTGATGCAGGGTGAGATTTTCATGTGAATGTAAACGTATCTTACTTTTCCACAGCTGAGCAGCCCAGAAGTATAAAATATTTATTTTATCTCTTAAGCAGTTATCAGCTAAAAATGAAAAAAAACCCCACCCATACCTTTGTAGTAGCTTTTCAGACTCTAATTGTATTTCAGAAGCATAACTCTTAAATGGAGTTCTTGTGCAAGAGTCTCAAGATCAACATTTTAGAATCTAAATGTAAACTAACTCTTCATAGATGTAAATTGTGGAAGGGTTTTTTGTTACTTTCTTACTTTCCTGGCTTTGAAATTTTACCTCAAGGTCAGGTTGGAAAAGGGCTGTACGTGGACAGGAGTAAGTTGCTGGAATTCAGTGTAAATTTAAAACAGACAGCCCCTATGCAATTAAATGGTGTTTACAGACAGGGTTACTAACATCATTTTCTAAAAGCTTCTGATAAAAAGAATGTGCCACTCCAATGCAACAGACCAAAGGAGGATATAGAACAGAAATTTGTCTGAAAGAGAAAACAGCCCCTTGGTGCAAAACTATGAACACTGGTGTTTTGTAAGGCAAGATTTTGCAGGTGTTGACGCTCCATCTTTTCTCCCTCATGAACACAGAGACCAATTAGCAATGACCACAGATATATATTCTGTGCAGGAGTTTATAGATGTAGGTTGTTTCTTTTCTTTGCTTATCCCTGGTATGTGTTGTCTGAACTTTGTTCAGTTGCATTGGTGAATCTGAGAGTGACATGTGTTTCACATGTGTGTCACACGTCACATGCTGTTTTAGTTCAGCAGGTTTATGCTAGACTGGATTATGTTTTGTTATGTGCCCGGCCAATGGGATCCAAAAAGCAGTAAAACTGTGGTTCCAAGTCAAATGGTCAGTAAGTTTTTTCTAAGCTAATTTAATACTTCTTTTTAAGATTAGCTTATTTTGTGATAAAGGTGATACCATTACAATTGGATGGTAATACTTATTAAAGTAATTTTCAGAGCTACAGGAAACCTGTAGGAAAGCTGCAACTCGCCTTCCCTAGGGATGCTTCTCCTAGGGATGCCTTCCTCATGGGGGCTGTGTCTGGGCTCCTTGTCTGGAACAATACGCTGAACTGGGGCAGTTTTGCACCTCGGCTGTAGTTGAAGCTTTGGCCTGTGTAGAGGTAATTATGGTTAGACTTGGTGATTAAATAATGTTTTTGCCTATTACGTTATTATGCTTTGTTGGTATTGCTCAATGTTACAGTCAAAACTCAGAATTGGATTCGTTTCGTTTGTTAGGTGAGATTTTATTATTTTTTTTTTAGTTCTTCACTGTTGCTCTCATGGTGGAGTGCTTGCTCTCTAGTCAGAAACTTGTCCTATTAGTTTAGCCTTGGATTTCAGTTTACAGCACACTCATCCTCAAAGGTGGCAGTAAATTCTGTTGAAGGAGCACAGAGGCTGTGTTCCAGAGACCTGACTTGCGTATAACCCCTCTCATCTTAAGCCACCTAAACTTGCCTTACTCTGGTTTAGAGCTTCACGTCGATGCAACACACAGTGTAATTCACTTTTTAAATGTGATTGATTTGTTATTGCTGTGCTGAAACAATTTGGCTGGTTTGAAAGGAAAAAAATGAAGTAAATCCACAGACAGCATTTTAAAACTGCAGTAAAAAATGGTCTAAAATATGAGGACTTGTACTTTTATATGAACAATTTTTTTGTGGTCACTTCCATGTGCTCACTGGGAGTTATTTCTGGCTACAGCTGTTTCGTGATATAGAAAAAATTCTTTCTGTTACACTATCTTTATACTTTACTGTAAAATGGTTATAAGCAATATTTTTGTACTTTCCTACATAAGCTAGATACGATTATGATGCATTATGGATTTCTTGTAAGTGTGACCTTTAGAAAAATGATAGTTATGTCTTGGGTTTCAGGCAAGATAGCAAAGTTGGCAGCAGTGGTAGCAGCTTTATAAGTGTTGCAGTGGGTATCTCAAATCTATAAATGTGTTTGGAGGAAAAGGGATAGTAAAATTGAGGGGAGGGGGAAAGAGCAACCTATACAGGTAGGAATACTGTTCTTTGGGAAGAAAGAAAAGAAACCTGGGCTAGGATGGGGAGACAGGTGGTGAGGAGTGATAGGCTATTTAAGCCCTTAGTATTTGATCTGGGATAGACTGGGGGAGTCAATAAAGGAAGAGAAGTAGTATTGCAGAATGGAGAGACAACAGAGGTTTTAGAGTGCTTTGTGCCACCAAGCACCACTGTCTCAGCATCTGTAAATAAAATTCTGCTTTTGGGAGGAAGAGGTGGGAGACTGTTGGTTTAGAGCTACTGCTATTAACAGTTCTTTGCAGAATAACAGGCTTGGAAGGGATCAATAGTGGAATGAAAATCTAGCAAGCTGGATCTTTGATCCATAAAGAGAAGTTCTTAGGCCAAACCAGAAGAATTGAAGGCAGTTGCCTTCCTGAAAATTCAACTATAAGAACAAGAAATTCCCCATGAACTGCAGGCAGTTTCTCATGTCTAGGTTTGAACTGTACTGGAAATAGATGATCTCCTGAAGGACCTATGAAGAGAGCATCATTCTGATGAATAAAGACTGCTGTGGCCATGTTCGGGCAGTCTTGCATACTTCTATCAAAACTATATGTGTTGCTGATTGCCTGACTCCTTTTTCTGAATAAATGAAAAAAGTATCTTTTGACTAGAGAGACTGATGCAGGATATATAATGATTTCTTGGGAAACAAGGTTAAAGAGAAAAAAAGATTTAACTTATGATGCCATTTCTTACCTTACTAAATTGCTTCTAGTGTATGCATTCTTCTTGCAATAAATATTGTAGAATAGGGATTGTTCATTAATATGCTGGGCTATGTCTTAAACAGACTGATGTTACCATACTGATTATTATTCTAAAAATCATCCACAGTGCCTGATTTCCTTCAGTATACTTGACAGTGGATGTGATTGCAGGGAATATTTGCATTTTTAACAGTATTTGTAGTATAGTTCAAACATTCTAACTCTTTTACATAATCTGTAAATTGGGTGGGTTTAACACATCACTTAAGTGTCATGTCTTACTGAATCTCCTAAATTTACTTTGAAATTGTGAGATTATAGGGCTACTTAGGATCTCTGTATTTATATTCCTGTAAACTGTCTTACCCAGCTGTCCATGCAGAAATGTTTATGGCTTTCAGAGTGAATGTTTTTTCTTTTGCTTTCCTTTGCTTTGTGGAACCCAGCCTGTGGGATTTTTGGAAGTTGTGAAAAGCATTTTTATTCCAGTGGTACAGCACAATTTCATTCCAGTCTATGGATTAGTATATTTTCATCCTTCTCCCATTATGGTGAAAAGCAAAAATAGGGGTTTTTTTATGGCAAAACATGCAATTAAAATATAAATAATTAATTTTCATTATTTACTACTTCAAATGAAAATTTTCTTTCCTGAAAATATTTAATCATTATGATCTTTGTACAGGTCAGGAAAACGCAGACATTGAGGAGTTATACTTGATCCAAATGTGTATGTATTCGTTACTGAAGCAACATCATGCAGAAAAAGTGAGAGTCCTGTCTCTTTTTTCTGGACAATCAGTTTTTTTATCCTTAGGTCACTGCTTTCTCCTTTTTAATAGTCATCCAAGATACTGGTATATCAATAGTCTATTAATCATCTTTCTTTACTTCCTGGGGAAAATATTCTGTGTGTGTATTTGGCACAAAATTCCTCACTGATTGTACAACTGAGTGTGCTATTACTATTTTTGCCCATAAATCCGGACCTGCTGATATTTTATCTGCTGGTACAAACCTACTATCAATAAGGCTGCATAGAACAAAACTTTGGCTGCCAATTTCTATTGTAAACAGGCACACTGGGAAGCCAGAGGACTACAGTAGGAAAATGCTGGGTTTCTATTCAGTGGCCAGTCTTCTGTTGTGGGAGTCCTGGATAATCTTTCCAGTGCAAGATGTCAGTCAGCTTGCATGAAATGATGTTGTATAATCACACAACTGCATATCAACTGAAAATGCACATTACTAATGTGACAATAATGTAACAGGAGAAATGTGTGGATTGAAGGTGGAACTGATAGACAAATGATTTAGGCAGGCTTATAATAACGGTATGTCAATGAGGAATCTTTGAAGCAAATTTGACATGGGCCCAAACTCCTATCAGGTGTAATGCATTGTAGGATCTCTTTTGGAGAAATACTGTTTGAGAGGCTGCAGCTGTAACAGCTTTTTTAGCTCATAGGTATTGTGTTCAAACAGGGCTCTTGTAGTGATGAGTACTACTCACCTCAGATGGCAAAGATAGAAATTCTGTTATTGGTTGAAGACTATAGGTGCAGAACTTCTTAAGAACAAACAGACTCTTATTGAAAGACTACTCAGGATATTTGATTTCATAAAACTAACCTTAGAGCATTACTTATTTTGCATGCAATTCTCTATATTTAGAGATTAAAGGAAAACATAGTTTTAAAATAAAATAACCCTTTAATTCCTCTTGAAAACACAGTGAATTAGGGGATGACCTGAGACTGTTTTACAATAAGCAGCAACTCAGCTATCTGTTGTTTCTAACTTAAGAAACCATCAGGATTGTTTTCAGGAAGTGTTTTTGACCATGAGCATAGTTAGAATGAAAAAGCCCTGTGATTATGTTGAAGTGGAAAGTTCAGGTAAGACTTAACCTGCAAATGTTTTGTTTCCAGCTGGCTTATAGTTGCCATTTCCCATTTATCCCTGTGATATGTTTCATATGGGTGTGGGGAGAGGAAAAGAAATGTACTGTAAAGCAAACTATTATAGAAGCTCCAGGTGAGCAGGTATTTTGAATGCCAGTCACTCAAGCAGATGGGTGTCTGCTAAAGCTAAGTTGAGCTTTGGTGCACTGCTGAGAAAGAGAAGCCATATTCTTCAATGCTAGCAAGTCAGATTTTTGAAATCCTTAATCCCATTTGGAAAAAAACATGTGATGAAGGAATTTAGCAAATTTCTACTGATTTTCTAGTGTGTTACTCTGTATGTGTTTCAAGACCATTGTCTCCTGTCCGTGCCCCTTTTCTGAAACGAAGAACTTGGCACTTCTGTTTTCAGTTTTTGTTGAAATTGTTTTTAACTTCAGCCTGTGGAACAATAACATGAACATGTAGTACTCCATTTTTAAAATTGCCTCTTATTATTCAGATATCATTCTTTACATAGAAAGTAAAGTGGGCCATTAAGCAGTTGTCAGGTAAAAATTCTACAATACAGATGTTTATTATTTACACAAAGGTTGTACAGTTGTCTAAGCTGCTTCTTTCTTGGCTGGATTCCCTGCTATATGTTGGGGTCATGCACACAAGATCACACAAGCCTCGAGATTTTCTTTGCTGTGCTTGGTTATCCAGGTCCTTTATATTCTCCCCCACTAGCTAACCTAGAGATGGTTCTTTGCATTCCAGTACTGGTATTTTCTGGTGTTGCTTAATTTGTCCCTTTATAAATTTCTCTTTTTGATGAAGACAAGAATTCTAGTTTATTATCCAGTGAAGTGTATTAAGTGTGAAATAATTCTGTACTGAAACACAGCAATTCAAAGGTGTTTGAAAAGGACAATCACATCATTGTACCTAAGAAATAAAATGTGAATTGAATTGAAGGGGGAAGAATTTCTCCCTTCAGTTCTTGTTATAACATGACAAGTATCAGGCTGCTAATGCATTTATCTGCTTGTTTCCATGGTTTCGGAGTTACAGAGGCTCAAGAGCGTTGGTTATCTCTTATCTTATATTTGGACAGGGCACTTTTCAGTGCAGATACTGACACTCTGTTCTCTGTTGGCCCTACACCAAGCCTGAGCATGTGATTGTGGTAAACAGTTCAATCTGTGAGTTGGAACTGGTGTGGAAATGAGTAGAGGGCTGAAAACTGGAGGGTGGTAGGGATTTTGTTGTTTTAGTTTTGGTTTTTTTAGCTCACTGCAGTCAGAAGCCTGTTTGACTTCTACAATAGCTGAAATAAGCATTCAGAAAACACTAGTAGCTCCATTATTCTTAATAAATACATTAATGCATCATAAATATGCTAAATTGTTATTTTGACTTAAACATAGGAAAATTTAGATATTTTAAGGGTGAAAATTAAAGATGGAACAGTATTGCATTTATTTGTAGTGTGAGTGGTCAACAGCTGCACAGCAGTTAAATTCTACAGCTACTAGGGATGGGTTCACACAAGCTCATTTGTTTTATGAACATGAGGATTTGATTTCTCAGGCAGTCTCTTGGGAGATTAGACTTGGCCACAGCAGTAGCCTCAGAGAGTGTTTCCTTGATCTCCTTGCATCTGGTAAGTATTAATGTGGATCAAAATAAAGACTTGTTTACACTGTACATCTGTATTTGTATTTTACCTTGAAAATGAAAGCAGAGGTTACAGCAGCTTCAGTTATCCCCAGATTTCTAGAGCACATGCTAGCCTAATGCTTTTCAGTAATGCATTTTCTTTACTCATTCATCTCTTCCACCTTACGTGAAAATTTAGTGGAGATGCATGCACGCATTTCAAGTACAAAGATCATATAACATGGCAGTACAAAGCTTAGAATACATCAGTAAAATCATTGTGAAATACTGCTTTTGCATTTAAAAATGCTGTCATAAGTATGTGGCTCTAACTCTCCTGACAAATTTCTTATGTCTGTTACTCGGGATGTCTCATCGTCTTTGCAGTGTGTGTGTACACAGACCTGTATCTCCCATGTTCACCTGACTTGCCATTCCAGTCAGGCCTAGGAGTGCTTTTGTGCTCTCAGTACTTGGTGGATTCCCAGAGCTCTGGCTCTGCTGACGAAGGCCATGGCAAACAGTGACTTCTAAGTGTGACCCATGTCTCTAGTCCTTTTTAATAGTAGGACTATGTAGATTGAATGAATTACTGATTATTTGGGACTCTAATTTGGGTGTATTTGGGAACATACTCAGTGCTGTTTGGACATACAAGAGGCATACTATCTCGCAGTCCCAAAACCCAAGTTCAGTGAAATGCCCAGCATATTCGTGTATATATATAATTTTTTAAGAATTCAGGATCTCTGTACAGGGAACACACAATTCATTTTCTACATACAAATAATCTCAGAACCTTCAGTTAGATTTTCAGCATATACTTAAATTCCTGAATACTTCAATGTATTGAGCACCATGTAACATTTCTAGCAATCAATGATAAATCTGTCAAAAAGCAATGTGTTTTCCTTAATCTGTGCAAGTAAGGGTGTTTATTTCATCATTGTGTTTAAGCACTGACAGA
This sequence comes from Podargus strigoides, assembly GCA_028020825.1. Lineage (NCBI taxonomy): Eukaryota > Metazoa > Chordata > Aves > Caprimulgiformes > Podargidae > Podargus > Podargus strigoides. Next base: position 45,030,861 of record CM051621.1, on the reverse strand, counting down.
CTTCATGCAAAGTGTGTTTTTTAAGGTGTGATTTGTGTCCTATTCACTTAGTATGAAGTCCGATTTTGTACATGTAAGAATTGAAGGTAATGTAATTTGTCATAAATAAACAACAAATGTTATTGCCCAGAGCATCAGGGAGGAGAAACTCTTGCATGTTTAACCCCCTTACCCCACCTACTACTCATTCACTACAGTGTTGAACTGTTGTTTTTTTTTTTTTTTTTCCTAGCTTGTAAACTAAGAATTGATACCTATAAAAGAGCAATCCTTCAAAGTGTTCCATTGTTCATATTCACACTCCTTGCTATAATTATAGGTTAAAGGCAAGTTTCCCCTCCCCTCTCACAGATTTCTAAAATATTGCCTCATATTACTTGTAATTTTGAATGGAAATAAGTCTGGGTTTTACACCTAAGGGAATGATTTAAGGAGGCAGTGAGTGGTAATGAGCTGATAGCTTGACCAGGCATAAAGTAAGTGAGAACATATGCATCTAGTTCCAGTCACAAGAGCCTTTATTAAAACAAAATATTGCAGTGGTAATACCATAAGCAACAATCCTTGAGATGCTGTTTATTACTGTTTTCTAATGGTTTATTACTGTTTTGCACTAAATGCTATCTTAGATATGTTTTATTTTTGTTTGATCATGGTAAGTATCTTCAAAGACAAGTTGACATATTTCATGTTTTACTCTTTGGTTCCACTGAGGCTGACTCACGAATTCATCCTTTTCATCTTGTTTTACTTCTGGTAGCATCAACAACATCAGTAGCTTTATTTTACCTCATGTTGGTATCATTTTGCTAAACCTTGCAAAGGATGAACTATTTCATGTTTTTATTAAAAAAAAAAAAAGTCCAGCTCAAAGCCTGATTCTGTCACTTACTAAGGTTTTTGGGATTTGTTTTCATTTTTAAAAATTTCAAATTTTTTGATTGACTAATATGCAGGAGAAAATACTATGCAGGGATTCCTGCTATCAGTTGTGCTTGGTAGAAGTTTGCCCTGTAAATGTTGTGTGGAATATTGAGCATGCAGTAATTTATTCAAATTTATGATGAGCACACAGTGCCAGTGAGCAAAGACAAATAAAAAATTTAAGGTCTGAGTCAATACCACTGAGACCAATGGGAGGAAAATTTCAGTCAATTTCTTATACAAGTCTTAACGAAAATGCAACACTAAAATATTAGCTTTTTTGACATTTCAGCTGACATGTGGGAACATGTCATTCATTGACATAATTTTGCACAGGCTTGCAAAAGCAAATCCTCAGATATTTGGGAATGCCTTATGTGAGTTACTGAGGACGTGGTTGCTTTTCTTGTGTGTATATTCTGTCCAGGTCAGAGATTGCATATGAACCGCAGGGGAAATTCCATGCTACTGTTCAGATGAGATGGATTTTGCTCACTAAAATGCTGTTAGTATTTTTCTTAAATACGTGGTTGGAAGGGGACTTCTTGCGTTATTTGCTATGTGTGATACAATCCCCTTTTGACTCAAAATGGTTATTTTTGTACTGTTTTGTTCTAAAATTTAAAAAAGTAGTTGAATGATATGCAAAATGTAAAACTATTACAACTGCTACGATTTGTGTGGTATTGTTCTTCTCAGATGGTGTTGCAGCACAGAAAGAATATTTAAATAATTTGTGAAACATCTTCTAAGAACTTTGTATTAAAGGTAGAATCATAGGCTCATAGAACAATTATGGTTGGAAGGGACCTCCAGGGTGAAGTTCTGGGGTCTGAACCCCAAGCCCTGAATTAAGGTTGACATATGGGTGGGCCCCATTGGTCCTTTAAGAGGAGGGGATGAGTTTGCCTTTTGGCTTTCCTCCAAGGTGTGGCTGTCCTTGTAAGGAAAGCCCTTGGGTAAACAAGCCCCAGGTGCCCTGCATTTTGGTAACGAGTGCCAGGTGTCCTGTTTTGGGGATAAAAGCTGGGCCCACTTGCAGGAAGAGTTGGAGTGTCTGTCTGTGAGGTGGATGCACTTCACAGAGTTTCCTGTTGGGGAAGGACCTCCTGACTCCTCATGCAACAGGACCACAGTCAGGTCTGGCACTTACAAACATGGGCTTTGTGGGGAGGCAACATGGGGTTATCTCTATTGTATGTGATCGGCCTATTGAGTTAGTTGTCTCCCATTTTTTCTATGGGATACCTTGTATCATTGTTTATTCCATCTATTATGGGTTGTGCTATGTCATTTTTGGGGTCGCTGGGGTTGATGTCTATTATTTGTGATCTATCTGACTTGCCCTCTGTGAACCCATGCTGGGTGGACCTGATCCCCCTGTTGTCCTGCACTTGCTGTGTGATCTCCCCCAAGATGAACCATTCCATAACCTTCCCCTGTACTGAGGTCAGGCTGACAGGCCTGTAGTTCTCTGGATCCTCCTTCCTGCCCTTCTTGTAGATGGGCGTCACATTGGCAAGTTTCCAGTTGTCCGGGACCTCACTCGATAACCAAGACGGCTGATAGGTGATGGAGATCAAACGGCAATACAGTTTTCCAAGTCAGTATTGAAAGACCATTTCCATTTGGTCATCCTTTACTTTTTCATATAAGTTTTCAGAGAATGAAACCCATTACATTCTTAACTCTTGCAGAAAATCAAGCAGAGGTCTTAGATTTTTATTCGTCATACATCCCTGTTTCATTCCTTAAACACCACTTACCCTTTCTGCTCATCAAATAGCATTTTTTTTTTTGAGAATAAATTATTTGAGCTGCTGAAGTTGTTTTTTTAACTAATTGTTGTTTGTTTGTTTGTTTTCCACTGGAAACTGCAGACCTTGTGTGGAAATACAGCAGTCTGTAAAGGTTTATCTGGAAACACTATTTCAACTCGGGAATCATATGTTGACCTAATCAAGGCTGATTTCTCAAGTGGCACATGAGTGACCAGTAAGAAGTATCTGAAAGTCAAAATAAAGACCCTATTGTCTGTCTAGATAGGTATAAATGAGATTAAAATGGGCAGATGGACAAGGATTCTTTTCAGTCTGGCTGTTCTTGTATTTTGCTTGATACATAATAATGTCAAAATGTTGTAGGTCTTTTATAGAATAGTGTAGGAATTGCTTACTTTTCATAATACATCATGGGTCATGAAAGCCAGTTCTCTTCAAGCTCTATGAAATGCAACTATGTTTCATTTTTTTTTTGTGTGTGTACAGAACCATGTTGACCTGTCAGGTAGGGTGGGTAAGTGTTCTGCGAGCTTTTTTGTGTGTGATTCAGTAGGACAAGGACTGCCCAGTAGGAACTTGACTCCTTGCCTTATCCATGTTGTGTAGGCTATATTCACCTATGTGTGGAGTCTGGAACTTCTGTTAAGGTAAGAGCTTTAAAATGCAAACAATCCATTGTAGTAATATGTGAAGAAACCTTGGCTGAGTAGCAAAATCCGTGTATGACATAGTTACAGAATCACAGAATCATAGAATGCTAGGGGTTGGAAGAGACCTCTAGAGATCATCTAGTCCAACTCTCCTGCCAAAGCAGGATCCTCTAGAGTAGGCCACACAGAAATGTGTCCAGGCGGGTTTTGAAAGTCTCCAGACAAAGAGACTCCACAACCTCTCTGGGCAGCCTGTTCCAGTGCTCCGTCACCCTCACAGTAAAGTAGTTTCTCCTCATGTTGAGGTGGAACTTCCTGTGTTGCAGCTTTCACCCATTATTCCTTGTCCTATCACTGGGCACCACTGTGAAGAGACTGGCATCTTCCTCTTGACCCCCATTCCTCAGGTATTTATAGACATTAATAAGATTCCCTTTCAGCCTTCCTTTTTCAAGACTAAACAGCCCCAGTTCTCTCAGTCTGTCTTCATAGGAGAGATGTTCAAGTCCCTTGATCATCCTTGTAGCTCTCCATTGTACACTCTCCAGTAGATTCCTGTCTTTCCTGAACTGGGGAGCCCAAAACTGGACACAGTATTCCAGGTGTGGTCTCACCAGGGCAGAGTAGAGTGGGAGGAGAACCTCCCTAGACCTGCTGGACACACTTTTCTTAATGCACCCCAGGATACCATTGGCCCTCTTGGCCGCAAGAGCACATTGCTGTCCAGCAATGGTGACCCCTAATCTGTACCAGTGCTTGGTATTATTCCTCCCCAGATGCAGGACTCTACATTTGTTCTTGTTGAACTTCAGGAGGTTCACCTTCGCCCAGCTCTCCACCCTGTCTAGACCTTGTTGGATAGCAGCAGATCTCATTGGGTAGCAGAAGTTGGAAGTATAGAATGCAGTTGTTACACTAACATCATGCAGCTGGTTAAATATCAACTTAGTAAAAATGCTAAAAGTCTGTTCTTTGATTCTAAATTGTGGAATCAGAGTTGTAATTGCTGAACTTTTCTCTGGGGGATGCATTATTCACTTAGAGGTCTATTTTCGTAATTAGCAAGAAGCATTTGCCTTGATGGTGATGTTGTTTTGGAGAGTGTATGATTTACTGGGAAAATTGTCTTTGTTTTTGTTGTTTTCTGGGTTGATTTTTTTGTTGTTCATATCTGTTATAGGGTATTTCCCTTTAACATAAGTAAAATAAATGCATTATGTATGGAATGAGAATACAGAACTTCTGTAGAGGCTTTATAGGTCACTAGTGCTATTTTAATAGTAATAAAATGGCTAAATGAAACAGTTGATACAAAAGTGCCATACTGATGATGAGATTTGTAGGAGTCTTTTGTATTTTCCTGTTATAGGATATACTGGGTTATTCTATTTCAGAAAAATAAAAAGTCAACTGATTATCAAACAGCTTGGACTTTTTCCTAAAGGAAGGTTCCTGTGGATGTCCTGTGTTCCTTATCTGAGGTATGACATTGAGCCCCTATATCAGTGATTTTGCAAATAAATCCAATGCATGAGACCTTCCAAGACTTGCTGCTGCCCCCCAATACCCTTTATTTAAGAAAAAAGTGTACTTAATCTCTCAGAGAACCCTTCAGCAATGTATGGAGAATGATTTGGTGGGAAAGGGGGAGAGGAAGGAGGATCAAACTGACCTGTAATTGCTTCAGTCTGTTGGAAAGTCTTGTACTTCCCAGCAGGCATTTAGTGTGTTATAGTTATGGTTAGATGACAAAACTAAGTTTTTATAGCAGCTATTAACCTTCATTTTCTGTTTAAAAAGGGGAAAAATAATTTCATTAAACAGTAGAAAGTAGAACTGGGGATATAAACTTTAAGCACCTTCTTTAATTTTTCATGGTGACTCATTAAATTGAACGGGTACAGAAAGACTGGAGTTCAAAAGTTTCTCCCTTTGGCAGTCTCTTTTCTGGCTTCTCTTGTTCTTCTTTGTTGTAGATTCTAAGAAATCTAAAATGCTCTGGGATCTATTTTGTCTGCATTGTTCTCTGTAGTATATTGATACCTGGTTTATAGTCATACTGGTGATTGACTCATATTCAGTTGTAGGGCATTTTGTAAGCTGTAGTGGAAAATGTGTACAAGTAATCCACTGACTATTGATTTAATAGAATCATAGAACTATTCAGTTTGGAAGGAATTTCAGGAGGGTTTCTAGTCCAACCTGCTGTTCAAAGCAGAGTCTGTCCTGAGGTCAGCACAGGCTGCTCAGGGCTTGAGATAGCTGCATCCTGAAAGCCTCCAAGGCTGGAGGCTGCACAGTCTCTTTGGGCAGCCTGTTTCACTGTCTGACCGTCCTAATAGTGAAAATGCGTCTTTCGTTATAACCACTGGGTCGTCTTCAGTTTACCTGTTATCTTCCGTCCTCCTACTATGGACTGTTGTAGCTACATCTTCTTGGTAACCTCACCATGGGCACTGGGGTGCTGCTGTTGGGTATCCCCAAAGCCATCCCTTCTCCCAGCTGAAGTCCTGGACCCTCAGCTTCTCCTTGCAGGACAGCTGCCCTCCTGCACATTGGCTGAGGGTGCCCCTCAATTTTGTGCCATCTAAAAACTTGATGAGCAAGCACCCTGCCCCTTCCAGACTACTGGCAAAGATGTTAAACATTACAGGTCTCAGGAGAGGATGTTGTGGGTGACAGCGCTGAAAGCCTGGGATAAAGAACATCCATTGCGCTCTTCTCATCCACAAATCCAGTAATTTTATCGTAAAAGGCAATCAGGTTGCTCAGCCATGTTTTACCACTGATAAGTCCATCCTGACTGTTCCCAGTCACCCAGCTTGGTACAAACTATGCAATATGAAGGCTGAATAACTTCTCAAGTGCATGAAATATGACAGTTTTGTCAAGCTATTATATTGGAGAGTAATTTCAGAGGAACTGTGGTGTACGTTGAAAACACAAAGGAAAGCATTTTGAAGGTTTGGAGGGTACTGTTGACCTTGTACCCTTTATCTCAGATTCATAATTTCTTTGTCTTTGCATTTAATTTCTATTCATGGTGTAAGGTCCTAGGCACAAGGGAAAATGCAAAAATTTGCTATGTGTTTTTATTTCAGAATGTGAATACTGATTTTTGTAGTTGAATCTAAAATTTCTGTCAATGTCTTGTCATTCTGAAATGTCTCTGAGGCACTGAGAATCTTTTACTTGGCACTACAGCAGTGGATATTTTAGGAAAGTCACGGTCATGCAGCTGACAAGCCTATCTAAAGCAGTGAATCTTCCTGTTAAACAAGAAGCAGTTACCTATAAAAGCAGCAATACTTTTAAAATTTGAATTTCTGTTTTATATCTTTCATGTTTTTCTTTTTAACTGTATTTAATTATATTATGAACCTAGAAACGGCTCGTATATTCTCTTACAGTGCTTGTATGTGAAGCATCCCTTTCCACTACCCTTTTGGCAGGGTTCTGAGTACTGGTACTGCATTTTGCAGTATGATGTAACTGAAGTCAAGGTGGTAATATAAGTGATTAACCGCACACTAACAGAAGGGATTGTGAGTGAGGTAAATTATGTACTAATAATTCAATTGGAAAAAATTGCACTCTAGTGGATTATTACATATTAATTATCCAGAGGTGGTTTCTTTACACAGATTATACTAGTGCTTCACAAGGCCTGCATGTATGAAATCCCTAGAGCAAGCATATCAAGAACTGCATGATTATTTCTATTTTAATGCCTATGTATATTTAGAGTCTCCAATGAAAGTATCTCCGTTTAACCAGATTTCAGTGAGGTTTTTTTGTACTAACTATTAGAATGGCTTAATAGCACAATGCCTGCACTGTCTTATTTTTATACCACATTCCTTCCTATTCCTTTTAGTTTTATGACATAGCCCAATATGACATGACTTGACCCAAACTTCAAGGGAATGACATATTCTGTTTTCTGGTCAGATGTTTAAGCCTCGTGTCTCAACTGGGACAAAAACCAGAATGTTGAATATAGATGTACTTTAAAGCCTGGCTGTCAGAGATATATGGCCCATAGGTAGATCTAATATTTTTTTAATATGTCTGAGGAAAGAATTAGTGAAACCACATTTTAAAACCAATTTGGCAATGGATTCTGTTAGCTATCAATAGAAATGAGAAGATAAAGGAATGATCTGTAAGAAATGTTGAGGCAATATCTTGCAGGTATATAGACAAAAAAGTGATAAGGAACAAGGTCTTGGATATGTTTATTTCTTTTCCATTTGAATGAAACATTCTATAAATGATAAGTTAAATAACGTCTAAGAAAAGGTGTGGCATAGAGGATTTAAATATGGTAGATCAATTGTAGCTATTAAATCAATTCCACATGTAGCAGACTTTACGTGTTTCTTTTTCAGTCTGGCTCTCAAGTATGTTTGTTGAGTGCATTAACGAGCAGCTAGCCAAGTAATACAAATATTTCTAAGAGTACATAACCTAGTGAAGTATAGTGGTACATGAACTGTGGTAAACAAGTGGTTCCTGGAGTCGATCTTCATTCATTAACACAGAGTCAATGAGCTAAGTTTTGTTACACCAATGTAAATATTACTAGATTAAGAAACAATTTATATTTTATATGAATTATGGCATATGAACCGTATGCTGTATATGCTTAATGATTAACATTTAAATTTTGATAAAGATTGATTCCCCCCTTTCAGGGCAGAGCAGTTAGCAGAGTCTTGCGGGCATTTTCTGGGTTAGTGAGTTATTCTGTTGCTTATTGTGCAGTAAAATGAAATAGCTGAAGGACAGAGGAGTTACAGGCTGGTGACAGTGCTATTACTGTGCCTAATATATCTTGCAAGATATGGAACTGTTGCCTGTGGTGGGTTATTCCTTAGAACACACATTCACAACTGTAATTGCACTTCCCTTTCTTACATCTGTCTTGCTTATCTTAGCTTTAAGATCTATAGTAGGTTTTTAATTTCATTTGTTCATTTCAAAAGTGCAATAAATTCTACAACTAATACGGGAAAAAAAAAAGTGAGCATGAAGGTGATGCTGGTGAACAGAAATAAAGCTACATAAATTACAAAGACAACAGTGGTTGTAAGTCATCAAGCTCTTTGGACGTAGAAGAATAATAGTAATGGACATGACTAGTCAGAGGCTCATCAAGCAACCCTTACTCCTATTAATTGGTTTTTTGGCTCACTCTGCAGGATTTGTAGAAGAACATGAGTGACTTGCCATATATGGTGTTTGGAATTACTCTGTTTTAGAGTAAAATTGCCAAAATCAAAGGTAGAGGTTGAAAAAATAGAGACCCTGTAGGTTACTTTCTCTGTATGAATAAATAAGTTTGGACAGGGGAAACATGTAATTATGGTTTGCATAATCCTCCATCACATGAATGTTACAATGCAAGATAGCATTTGAAGTTCCTTAACTTTTTAGGATTAAAGTTAAAACTTGCTTTGGAGGGTTGTGTCTAATGATCCATCATTAATGAGCATTTTAGCAGCCTTAAGTGTTTGATTATAAATTGTGGTGAAAATAAACTTTTAAAAAGATAAACTGTAAAAAGTTAATTCAAGTCATATAAAATTTTTCTCAGATCTGTTTAATTTATTCTGGCCTTTTAAATACTTGATTTGTGTATTGCATCACTCTCTTCCCTTTTCAAAGGACCCTGAAATGAGCCAGAAACAGTAGTGCTGTTTGACTGTCATCTTAGTTTTGTATTGTCTAGTTCATTCAATTCATACAGTAGTAAGTTGGGGTGTTTTTGTGTGTGTGTGTGATTTTTGTTTGTTTTTTTTCTTTGTGGTTTTTTTATTATTATGTTTCTTACTAACTTGTGACTCAATTCCAAGGTTATAAATATGTTGTTTTAACAGTAGGAGAAAATGTCTTATCAGTCAGCTATTAGCAAAAGATACCAGGAATGCAAAATCTCTTACGTATTTGTATTTTGGGTTGGGGAACAGAAGTCATCTGTAGCAAGACAGTACTTACTGTCAGTCTTGAGGAATACAAATACATGTGCCTACTTTTATTCTTTCTTACGAAAGAAGAAACCACTATCTCTTAAAGCCAAATTAAAACAGCCAAATGCTTAAAGAAGCGCCAGTGGTAACATCAGTTGTCTTCCTTCTGATGTGCTGCCACTGTCTTTCCTCAAGGTACTGCTGCTCTTCTAGCAAAATAGGGAGAAGGAAATTCAAAAGGGAGCAAAGCTATTGTCTGATATGGTTTTGCTGCTCTCCTTTGAGAGATGTGTTGAGATGGATCCAGGATACCTGTTACCTTGCCAACCAGTTCTTTTATTGTTGTAGCCGAATAGCTATTCTGTCAGTCTAGATCTCTGGTGGAGATGTGCAGCCCCAAGGTATGCAGGATCACTACTTCTTTAATGATAACTTTCCCTCCCCGAAACAGACACAACTGTATAAAGCCAGAAAACTGGCAAACCTTAGTGGAGGAAGTCATAGGAACAGGGATAAATGTAAAAGGAAGGCTATCTGTCAAGAAGAATGGAGGAATTAGTCAACCTAGAAATAAATGACTTTGAAATACATGAGACATGCTGTGCACTTACATATCTTATGTTGAAGCATTTAATCTGGATATGGTTTAAATGTCCCAAATCCAAGCCTTTAGTGCAAAATTGGACCATTTTACTGAAATACAAAATTAAACTCCTGTGAATAAGGGTTTATAATAGAAACTCTGACAGACTGCAGAAATGCAAGCAGACATCATTTTAATGAAAATCATACTCTGATTAGTGAGAAAGTTCAGCTAGATCATGAATACAATTTTTGTTTTCTATTGAGGAATTGAAGCTATGCTGTCATTCACTTTGAAGAATCAGCTTTTTTTTTCAATACTTATTTTAAGGTATCTTTTTATTCAGTCAGTGGGTGCTGTTCTTTTTATGCAATTTTTCCTTTTGCATCAAAAGTCTTTTGAGGTGGTGATGTTTTGTTATGGGGTCCCTCCCCAGCTATTTATTGCGAGAATGTGACCTTACTTTGGGTCATGATTCAGTTTAATCTTTTAGTGTGATTTTTATCACAGTAGAAAGGACAATAGGCAATAGATCACAACATGAACAAGGTTATTTTCTTGAAGATTATTTGCTGTGATTTTTCAGTAGCACTCTGGCATGGAATCTTGATGGTTGCCATTAACCCTGAATACAGGGTTGCTTTATCCTTCCTGAGCAGCTGAAAGACCTTTTAATCAAAATACAAAAGCCTTCTGCCAGGAGAAGGCAGAAATGTCTTTTGATAGCAAATGTTTAAATGGTTGATGAACTTTCACACTAAGGTAGATTAAACATAGTATTTATTGTTATAATGTTATTTTAATTTATTGAGAATCTGTAGAGAGGTTGATGGACAACCAATTTCTCATCTGATTTGCATGGATCCTAAATCTGGCCTTGCAGAACTCTACATTAAGCTCTAAAGCAAAAACCTGTGTATTCAGGCAGGCCAAATGTAAGAAAACGCTGCCTTAAAAGTCTAAACTCTAAGTCGATCTATGCACATGTACTTACGTATGGTATAAATGGTAGGAGCAGTGCTATAACATTTGTTTTGTGCTAGTTTTTCTGATGTGTCTTCACAGTATTCATAGCTTTTAAAACTTGCACAAGAATTTGAAGTATTTTAGTGTACTGAACGTGTGCTAGAAAATTGAATGTAAAGCAATGACTTTATGAAGGTCAGAAAATGTTTAAAATGGCACATGACTTCAGGGTTTTGAGAGCTTTTTAAAAAGAAAATGAATTACAGCTGACAAATGGGAAAAAATGAGGCAGTCTATTAATGATAAAACATTTATAAATTTTAGCTTAATCTATAATGATTTGAACTGCTGACTTCAATTCAGTTTTTATATGTTGTAAATGATGCTTAGAGAGTCACATTCCAGAAAGTAAAGGTATAAAAATAATTAAAACCCAGGAAATATTGAAATTATTTAGAGATTGGAAGGTCACCATGAGGAAAAATCAATTGTATATAATTTTCTTAGTTAACTTTTTTATGTCTTCCCTATTGTCCTGAAGAGCGTTATTTTTTAATATTTATATATATATATATATATGGCCACTGTTATTTGTGTGTGTGTGTATATATATATATATATATACTGTATAAAGAGATAACTGGCCGCAAGATGATGACACCAGTTGTAGGACAATGTAACTGTACTTGAGAATAGAAACTAGTTCGTATGAATATATTAATATATCTTGAAATATCTAAAATAGTTTAAGTTTTCTAGGCATATTTTCATAAGGTTTTTTTCCCCTTCTCATCTTAGGTCATACCCTGGTAAGGATGTCTAGGAAGACAAAAAAAATCTGCAGGTCTTGAGAATACTGTATATATATGTAGGGGGAGATAGTCCAAGGTTGCTTCTCCCTCAAGTATGTAGTTGTGAATGTATTCATTCATTTTTATGTGGAGGGGTCTTGTAGCAAAACTGAGATGTCACTGAATATTCAAGGAAACAACAGAAAAATCCTGTGTATTCTACCAGAATTGAGATTAGTGCAATAGTTTATAGAACCACATTATGATGTTATCGCCACTCTTGAGTGTACAGTTTATTGGAAAATGGGCAACAAAATTTGAGACAAAGTAGTGGCATAAGTACTATTTTTATATATTAGGTCTTACTTGTCTTGCAACCAGTGCTCTCAGTTAGACCTTAAACTGAGACCTACAGGCATCGCCCTGAGGAAGAAGTTGTCAGGGAAATTTTCCTTTGGCCACCTCCCCTCACTTTGACAGCCCCTTTCTGGGTCTATATGCGCTGTAGCTCTGGGATCTCTCTGCCAAACCTAATTCTTGATCTTCAGGTAAGTCTTTACTTCTACTGCTAAAGACTACCATTAACAAGATGATATCTTTTTTCTTTTTTAAAGAGAATTTATTTTCTTTTATAGAAAAAAATACTTATTTTACTTCTACTAGAAGCTTAGAAAGGATTTGATTTCATTTCCCTCAGAGTGGCATCAATTCACTCAGAACAGCAGTAGCAAGTTGAGAATGTAGTGTTTACAGCAGAACCAACAAGCAGCTTGTCTGTACTTCTGTCTTCAATTACTTTTTTGTATTTTGATTAGAAGACAATAATTTCCAATTCAAACGTATGCATAGTGTCTATGCAGAGAGTGCAGTAGGTTCCAGTTGTCGTCTTAAAGTTCCAATAAAACATAAAAGCAAAGGTAGCCTAGAAAATTAGAGGTAAACTGTTTGGCAAGAACATGGAGCTTTATTGCTACCTACAAGAAAGGCTTAAGAAACTAGAGGACGATTTTAAGATTTCTAAAGGCACAAATTTGACTTCTGCTTGCTCCTGGTCCTCTGTTTTGATTTCACCATTTGTGTGTTTTCTTTTGCTCAGTCTAGTGTTTTGTGTTTCTGTTTGGGGGGTTTTTTTGGGTTGGTTTTTTTGAGAGGGGCTGGAGAGAGCTGGTTTGTTTTGGATTTTTTTTGTTTTTTTTTTAATAATACTTATAATGCATACTTTATATGCATTAAAAGAACTTCAGGACACTCTCTTTTAGTTGATCAGATGAAGTGTTGCACATTCTTGGGAGGAGTTTTACTTAAAGGTTAGAAAATAATTTGGGTTTCTCAATTCCTTTTCCAATGGGAAATTTGTGGGAATTCTCTCCTAGTCCGAGTATGTCATATCTTTGCACTGATTTCTATTATGTATTTCTCTTGTGGAAGCTTCTCATGCTCACTCTGAGTAAGGTATAAACCAATGGCAATAATGTTTTTTCTCAGCAATGTGTCTAGTAAAAAAATGTGCATTTATGTATGATATTAAAGTAAATTTCTTACCATTTCATTACAATAGATCACTGGCATTCAAGATAAACCAAGCAAAATAATTAAATATAAATACTTGTTCTCTATGTGTTTAATGTAGGAGTAGATTTCCCTATTTCATTTTGTGTTAGAAAATGTGAGACTATACACACTTGGAAACCATCTGTGTCATTATTCTTTTTATCTCTGAAACTGCAAACTGTAGTGTTCTGGAGTGTTTTGGGTCGGTTTTGTAGTTTTTCTTTGTTTTGTTTTGCAGGTATGTAGCTTGATAATCTTGAAATGAAACTGACAGTGCAAATCTTTCTAAATAGTAAAACCCTAAATATGTCTGTAAACATAAACATAAATGTATACAGTTTACTATAATAAACCACTTGAATGCATATGTTTTCTTGTTCTGAAGTCAGGATGGGAGAATCAAACTATTTTGTAATTAAGTCCCTTATTAAATCAGTGAAAGACATCCTGGCATTCAAATACTAAGTGTGAGAAAGGTCCATGAGAGCACAGGAAAATTTTGCACTGTACTCTTCAAAACAGTGAGATGTGTAACTTAATTTACTTTTCTGGGAGTGAAATGTGTTATTGAGACATTTTATACTGTTAAGAGAAGACGACTGTGATTACCTGCAAGGATAAATAACATATGCTACTTCTATTAAGTCTAGTGCTAGCAGTAAATGTAGTTTCTACTCAAATAAAGTTAACTTTTCTTAAGAGGGTATCTCTTGAAGAAATGAGAAAACAACAAAGAAAAAGGTCATAGAGAGAAACTTGCTATTTAGTGAAAGAGATAGTCAAAATTCAGTTATTTATCAAATTATATATTGTGATGATCAGGAAAACTATTTTGCTGTGAAATACCTACAGTCACTCATTGTTACTGTCAATATGACAGGCACTGGTAGGTTCCAGACTCAAATGTTGTGTAGGTCTGGTCTGGTATATCTATATTCAGTGAAGTCAGAGAGAAAGGAAAGGTTAAAAGAAAAAACCTACTTCCAACACTTATTTCTTCATGGGCAGATTGTCTAGGTTGTAATTAACTATACAGGGTTCAGAGACACTGCAGTAAATAACTCAGTCCTAGAAGACTTACAGGCACTTTTGCTGAGAGCTGTTGTGAGACAATTTAATGGCTTATGTCACTATTATTTCACCTATCTCCTCCTATGAAGAGCTTGTCATAAGCTGGTAGAGTGTTTTGGTTGGCTAGTTATCTCTTCTTTGGCATCAGTAATTGTTTTAGTTCATTCAGGTTCTCTCCTTCATTTTCACGAATAACTATTAACAAACTATAGTTGATGGCATCTTGCCCTCATACAAGATGCTTGGAATTGTCCTGTGTGTTCACTGTTGCTGTGCCCTACTGCTACAGCAGGCAGAATTTTGCTTAGACATGATTGGGTGTCAGTGTAGCAGAAGGAGATACTGATGCTTCATTTAGAAAATGTATACTGCAGTAAATAAACTTTAAGCCAAATAACTAAAGTATCTTTCAATATTTTTCCTTCATTAATATTCACTTTCAAAAGGAGAGTTAAATATCATTGTGGAGAGAGATTGATTCAGACAGCAAGACATGTGAACAGAGATATTTGATAGTATTGCTTTGTCAGCTTATGCTTCAATTAAGTTCTAAGGAAATAGCCTGTATTGAGGCTTGCAAGTTATCTTCTAGAAGCATGTTAATTGCCAAGTGATGACCCTGTGTGGTGAGAGCGTATTGATTTGTTGTATTTTTGTAGGCTTAAATTAACTATTTGTTTCAGAAAAGGTCATACTTGTTGTTTAATTGTGAATTATTAGATATAATTGAGCATTGGTTTATATCCTAGCAAACAGGATATAATATAAATTTGTCTCCTCAAACTGTGGTACATTTTTAAGGTTCTTTCCTTGTTCATATAGCAATTGCTTTCAGATTGTCTGTTTATTTTCCAGTAGGTTATCCCTGATGATAACTTTCAGATTCTTTTTACAGAAAATGTCCACCTTTGAATGAAAATACATTGTTTAATTCTAATAATGCTTACCTTTTTAGTGAATGTAAAACACAAATTCATATGCTGTGCTGAGCCATAAAATGAGAATTTTCATTTAGAATTATTTGGGCTTTGGGTAGTTCTCCCTGAAATACTAGGTATCAGGACTTGGTCCCAGTAGACATTTGTATTTGATGCCAACTAACTTTAAAGTAATTTTTCCTGTAGGACAGGTAGAACACAGAATTAAATATATTATTGTTGCATGCCATGGAAAGCTTTATCTTGTGTATCAAGTTAGCATACAGTGAAATAGCACACTTTCTTAGATCCAGAGCCTCAAAAGGACTTGGGTCCCTGCTATGAGGTGGAGTGCCCAACTGTAATTAATCCCTGACATGGTGGGGCCTAACTTGCATTCAATTAAAGTTTTCTAGGCATCTACAGAAAGTTTGCCTCTGTTGTATCACAGTTCAATGACTCAGCACCTGTTTTGTGCTCAAGCCTACTTCAGTTCCTCAGAAGAGGGTTCTCCAACAGTTTGAGAGAGGCTACGTTCAATAAGCCTGTTCTTTGACATAGCACAGGCATGTCCTTGAATATCTCTCATTTAATGATGTAGGTCCATTTTGATTTGTAGTCTAAAATCCACTGTCTTTGAGTGTGAGTTTTTCACAGCGTTTTTTATGTAGGTGAATGTCAGAGTTGGAGGCTTTGGCTAATTTTTTCAGAGCCACTTTCCATCCTTTTATTAACTGTTCCACTATGCCATGAACAACCAAGTAATTGTTGGAGCAGAAAAAAAGTGAGCAAAACCGTAATCAAGCAATTTGGGAATTCTGAAGAGGCCTGTTCTTCAACTCGTACTTCAAGACAAAGTCCATTTAGAATAGACAGATATTTTATTGAAAGCATAAATGAAATCTTCAGACAGGAGTCCTTTTAAATTTTTTTTTGATCATCTTTCTGCATCTCTTCCCCTACTTGCATTCCCTCCCACGTGGTCAGAAGATTTGGGGCTGCTGCAGTGACTAATGTTCTTCGTGCCTGCCAAAAACTCTTAAAAATATCCAAAAGACAGTTTTTATTCTAGATCAGTTATTTTCAACTTCTGTTTGGTGTGTGGACCTCTTCAGAAAATTCACATTAATAGTGTTCTACAGCATATAAGAACTTACTTTTCTTTATGTACTGTGGACTCTTTTAGAGGCAGTTAGGGAGATGGATTGCATTGTTCACAGAAGCAGCAGATTTGCTGCATCTCCATGGGTCCTGTCTAAAGATAATTCTTTTCAGGTAGAAAACTGTATTTAGTGCTTGTTTGTTACTTCACATGACTTGGATTTAGATTAATGACCTCTAAATAAGAAACTTTACCAATTACAAGTAATAAGGTTTAAATTCCACAGCTCTTTTCATCAGAGAATCTCCAGAGCTGATGATTACTCCAGTGTAAATGATTTACCTTGAGTATATAATGTATAAATTGTAATATATTGTTCAAGTTCTTCAAATACTCTTATTGTTAGCCAGAGATATTCAGTAAAAGCAGTAAATAAGTAGTAAGTTTAAGCAGTAAACTAAAGCTATTGTAAAGAATAGCTTTAGTCTTATTCATAAAGACAAACCATCTTCAAAGTGTGTGTATGTACAGGCATTGTGGGAGTGGAGCATTTAGAGTTTATACCTCTAGGGGTCTGGTTCACTTAAAGTTAATTTATTTTCTTATGCAACTCGATTCCTTTTCACTGAGACTGAAAAAAAAAAATCAATTTCTATGATACGTTGCCCCTTCAAAGTCATAACCAATGCTGCTGATTCATTATGAGATTACCGTGCCTTCAAAAGTTCAATTAGCTCAATCTGAAATAGAATTTCCAAAGGCAGTGTTGTCCTTTGAGGTAATATAAATGTCAGAAAAAATGTACTCGCTGAATAAATATCATCCACTTAAATACTAAGACTGCAGATAGATTCTACCTATGGCACTTAAATAAATAGAGCCATATTGTAGAAAAGGCTGCAAATATGCTTTTTTAACCCTGACCATTCTTTTCAAGAAGAATTGATTATAATAAAAGTAGGCTTGCAGAGTCCTAAAGTAAGGCACTTCTCTGAGTTATATATGTCTTTGTGAAACTTCTGCTTTATTTGAAATCAAATGCACTAGCTTCCATTTCTTTGCTGTCACTGATTTTTGTGTATTGGTGATACTTAAAGTTTTGAAGTTTCACTGAATTGTGAACTGAACTTCATATGGAGTTAAAGTGAGAGAAACAAAAACCTTTCAGTTTTATAAGAGTTTATCTGTTCTGGTGCATGGAAGTTCTGGTGTCCAGTGCAGCATCCATGGACCTGGGCTGTGCTCTTCACTTTTGCACACCATGGGAACACCTCTGGTTCTTCTTTGAAAAGGTGACAATTGCATGCTTTGTACAGACTTCACTTCTGTTAACCTGGTAATGAAAAAAATAGATTTAGGATAAATGTAGTCGTTGGAAAGAGAGACTGAGACACGGAAAAGGTTTAAACCTAGCCCAAGGTAACTGTTGGTTTGTTGGTTTTTTTCCTTCAAGAAGAGAAACAAATCCCCCTAAAGTCCCCCTAAAACATATGAGAGATTGTCATGGTGGTCCTGCTTGACTGGCAGGTTTATTTGAATAGTTTACCAAGTCTTTTATTGTGTAGTAAGTAATATGTAACAACAGTGGCGTTAATGGTTTGCCTGCATGGTCTCAAAGATTTTCAGTCATTTGTCACAGCAACAGTTTTGTTTTAGAATCTTGTATTACTCTTTTTCTTCATGATGCTGGGAGACTTGTGCTACGCGAACACAGCTTACTGTTATAGATCTAAGGCTGAAGTATAGTATAGGCTTAAGGCTTTCACATAAGCATATGAAGAGTGAAAAAGCGACAGTGGAAGTCCTCTCAAAACATTGCAGAAGCAGTGTGGTAATTGGCACTTTGATTTTTTTTTTTTTTTTTTTTTTTTTTAAGGTTTGTGTTTCACTGATGCTAGATTCTGTGGATTCAGTATACTTCATAGAATATTCTTCCAAGTGCTGCCTGGATACACAATGATAAGCCTTGTCAAGATGTCATCAACATCTTGGTGTCCTTTCTATGTCACACCTTAATTTAAGACAATGTAGAAAGATTTAAGGAGACAGTAAGTGGAGGAAAAGCACTGTGTTCTGCGCTTTTGAGAACCCCTTTCAACTGTGGCCTAAAAACCCATGGGTTGTGAAAAATAGACAGAAAATAATTAACATGTTTTTGCTTCAGCCAGACTGATATGACGGAATAGGTTGGGACTCCAGTGTTACAGGTGCACAGCTGAAATATATGGGGCAAGGAGGAATAATTTGGTAGGGATGATTATTTTTCTAGCATTAAAACAATTAAAACAGTGGGCTGGGTTCAACATTCTGATCAGCAAAAATTCCTCAGGAAGCCAAATGGAGAATGGGACAACCAGTCTGTTTTCAGTTCCTGTGCAGTGAAAATGTACATGAATCAGAACTATGAATCAGTTACTGAAAGCTGTTGTAACTGTTGAACATAACCTGAGCCCTGCAAATTATTTTGAAACATTTTCTTAAAATGCCAGATTTTAATATTGTTCTCCATCATTTTTTTTTCTACTCCTGGTTAATGTTTCCAAGCTACAGAGATGTGATAATGACCTATATAATCTGGTGAAAAACCTCAAGCTTTTTTTTCTGGAGAATGAGAGGATTTCATATGAACAGCTTAGTTTTAGGTTTAGTGTTGAAAGAAGTAATTACTACATGGTAATTATGCTGCTTCTGTTTTCATTTAGAACATGAAGTGACTATTCCAGCACAATTTAAGATGAAATCTGATCAGATTTTTGATAAAATACCATGGATCTATTCACCTGTGAAATCATGCTCTATCTGATGAACATAAGTAAAACTGGTAGTGGAAACCAAGCAACGCTTCAGATTTCTTACATTGGTCAAATTAACCTAATGCTGCACAAGACTTCAATATTGAAGGAAAAGAGCTAGATGCTGGTTGAAAGTTTTATTTTTTTTCCATGACATGTCATCTTTGAACTTTGTGTGGTGTTTGCCTTAATATATATTTGACTTTTCCTGACTTAAAAATTAAAATATTAACTAAACAAGATTTATTGCTATTATGTTTTGTTCTTTTCTCAGTGGCATCAGTTTTATTTTTTTATTTTATTTAAACCTGGGTGAGAATCCCAGCAGGCCAGTGCACAGCCAGCATAAATCAGAACTTCTGGCAGTGTTCCTTTGTATCCCAGAACCATGCTGAATGTGGGTTTAGTAAGCACAGGTAAAAGAACTCTCAGTTGCTCTGCAATGAGGCTAAGAGTGCCTACTCAACTAGCAGCATTTAGTGTGGAAACTGCCCTGTGATGTAGGAACTGGCTTTTTGACTATTTATCTTTTGTAATTACCAGAAATATTAGACTGAGCACAGAACTACAAGAGCTCAAATAGGCTGCTTTATTTTTCACTTAAAAATTACATCTTTTTGATATCCTAATTGGCTCTTGTGGAAATGATTAGTGTCCCAAACAGAACTGTGACTTTTAAGTGTTAAGTAAGAGCAGATTAACATTTGAGCAGGGAAGGTTCTCCTCTTTTTTGAGCAATTTCAGCAAGGGAGAAATAACTATCTTGACTTTTTCCTAAAGCAGTGTTCTCCAGGTTTTTGTAAACTGTCAAAGTTAGAGTAAGCCCTCTGTTCTTGCAAAGTGATGCCCCTAAAGTGTGTCAAGTGATTTTATGCAGAATATATGCTGTACAAGTATAGATATTTGGAAAAGTGTGTGAGACAGGGGAATGAAAAGCATTTGAAAAGAAAACATCCTGCATCAAATATCAGAAGTATTAGCAAAAATTAAATTAATATGGGGTTTGAACAATGGTATTTTTTTTAAAGCCGTAAATAGCCTGGATATAATGAACTTTAAATGAATCAAAATATTCATAACCTTGCTTCAGGTTTAGAAGTATGCTTTTCTTCAGCTTAAAAGTATATTCTTAACTGAATTGTGATGTCAGAGGGTGGTCACACAGATATCTATGTAAGAGAGAGGGAAACTGGAGAATATTGTAAAATAGATTGAAGTTGAAAACTATTCGAATTAATAGGTTTATCCAGAAATAACTATTTTGTTTTATAAGGAAAAAGAGCTTTTATTTTTACTCTGATGGTTTTGAAGCACTGCTGCCACCAAAGCTGGACTACATTCTTGATTGGCTAGCGCTATTTAAAGAGCACACAAAAAGCTGTCAAAGGAAATACACAAGGAAAAGACATATATTTGACTTTTTACTAGAGATGACCAATGACAAATGTAGTTTATCTTGTGCTTGTAAAGATTGTAAGGATTATGATTAGTTTAGGAAAACAGGCATAGGAAAGGAAAATAAGAATACTTGAATGTGGTACCACTTTGTGTGTAATAAGCAGTATCATTTTGCATTGTGAAAGTCATATTCTGAAGCCATTGAGTTGAGATATTTAGATGAGAGTTTCAAAGAGTCAAAGCTAAACTCTATGGAAATAGGAATGTACACCACTGCAGAGGCTGATTGTAGGCGTTAGGGTATGCAACCTGTGAAAAGGGGTTGATCAGTTTTATAAAATATATAAAATGGTAGAAAGACCAGCTTGATATTAGAGTAATACCAAGAGTAGAGAAGGATGACTGAGGAACATGCAGCATGAAATAACTAAGAAAAGTTGGATGACCTGCAATTAACCAGATCATATTTCCCAAATGAGTGGTTACTAGATTCTGGTTAAAACCAAAACAAATCTTTTAAGAAAATTATATTTTTGTAGTTTGCCAGTTGATCATAACTTAGTATATACAGGTACTATATGTTTCATTAATTGCTAAAATTATTTCAGAACTTCTCGAAAGTATTCAGAAATGTGTAATTGCACTAATATCATACTATCCTTGCTCTGTGCTCTGGTAACAAAGGATTTATTTTTTCTTTTTTTTTTAAATGCTGCTAGGCATTCCATGTACTCTTAATCATGTTCTTTCAGCCTTCAACATTTATTTTCATTAATTCCATGAATTACCATTTACTTTTATTTCTGCAGTCTTGCATTTCAGTGTTCTTAGCTCTTGTCAGTGCCAGAGATATCTGTATCCTTCATTGACTACATTAATGTAGCAGCAGTCCTAGGGCTGGATTTCTGATTATTTCATGCGTTTTCTGAGATTGAGACACATCAGGCTGGATGTGTACAGTTGTATTTTGTTACTTTAATGAAGTTAAAATTGGGTTTTGTGGTATCATTTTTGTATAATGACTTAAGATTTGATTTTGAATCCTCTGTCGTCAATGACTGCGTGAAACAGAGCATGTAATAATACAGTCAGAGGAAGTATGGCTTAGTAAAGTATCAGATTGGAATACAGGGTTATGTAGGTTCTCTTTACTCTTAGTTTAATGACAGAGCAGTGATGAGACAGGTACTTCTCTGTCTGCTTAGTTAACCTGGCTTTAAAATAGGCATAACGATGCTAATGCATGTAAAGTGCATGCATTAGACTTTGTGCGCTGTAGGAGAACAGTTACTATTAAAGGCATGATTACTGTATTATCTCCTTTCAGTCTGATTTGGGAAAGCCAAATATGACTGTTAGACAGCTACAGTATTTTCAGTACATTATTGATATACTGTTTTTCCTGTGCGTGTGAGGGTCTTGATTTATTTCAAAACCAAGAAGCAGGCATGTTCTTTCAAAGAAAGCCAAAGCATGTGATATAAAGAACAGGTAATGTACTTGAAAAACCTTATGAAATAAGTCAGATCCCTAATCTCAATTTATTATGGAAATAAATAGTCCTCTTTCATTTAAAAGTATAGAAAGATAAAATATACAAATGTTAATTCACATCATTAATTTTTAATCCTTTGTGAAGATGATCTCCTTTCTCTGTTGTCTGTACACTAGGATCGTGCTCATGGAATTAGGGGGGTGGTACAACTAGAAATTAGTGAAATCCTGATAATACCCAGTTCTGAGTAAAAGCATTAATACAAACTTTAATATGCTTCTAGTAAGTAATAGTAATATGAAATTAATCTGTGTTAATGATGCTCTCAACTATAGCTCTGCTGTTACAAGTAGTACAAAGTTACTCCTTGATCCTCTTAGTTTGTCACATGAAGAATGTCTATTTAAAATTCTAGCATGCAATAAGACTTTTTTTGGAAAGAACAGTTCAAAAATATCTGCTTGTGGCCTCGCTTCATGATGGCTCGGTGTCCTGCAGTAGCTGCCAGTACACCAATGTTCCAGCATAGATCAACAAGACAGTAAAAGAGATACTGAATTCTCTAACCACAGCAAAAGAGGGGGCTATAGGGTAATAACTAATACTGTAAAGAGAAACTGGAAATTATTTCTGTTCACAGGCTATAAGATCTTTGATTTTCTGTTTCATGTCACCAACTTTGGCAGGAAACATTCTTCTGTCTCCAACTACATTACTGAGTGGCAGTACTGTAAAACAGTGAGCGGCTGCTATTTTCAGTGGGTTGTATAGTATAAACTAAAGAATAAAGCCAATGTAAGAGTAACAATAAAAGTAGTATGTAATAACACTGAAAATTACCTCCCTATTCAGGGAATTGTATGAAACATAAATTTCTTTGGTACTTTATCCATAGAGCAAAAGAAAATCAGAAAAACAACACTAACAATAAGCCATAGCAAACATAATAAAATAAGAGTAATTTTTCTGAACAAAAGCACAATATTTTGAACTCTGCTATTTATATAAAGTAGAACAAGTCTAGGCATGGAAGGAACAAGGGTTTAATTGCACATGTCCAAAAAGCAGGTCTTTAACTTGGGATGTGGGAGAAGTGTATCCCTATTTCAAATCAATGGGGATCAAAAATCCAGAATTTCTGACATCTAGGCAAGATCCTAAAAGATTATGTTACACTGACTTGTAACAGTTTCCTGGAAAATATATATATATATTTTTTAAGGTCCTGTGTGGTGGCCAGATAATGAGAATGTGAGACGTAGTGCAATGGTCAATTAGATGAGACAAGCTTTACTTTAGACTAGGTTACATATGATTTCAGAGAGGCTTAGATGATTGTTATACTGTCTCTGTGGAAAATGGTAGTTAAGATCTCTAGATCTAGAAGTCTCTAGATCTAAAACATATATGTGTGCAAGATGATTTCTAAAATGGAACAGAAACATTCACATTCATCCACTGAGTCTAGTTTTTGCTATAGTCAGATGGTTGAAAGGGTTGAGGGAGGTGAGGGTTTTTGTTTTGATTTTTCCTAAAGATGAATTTAAATAGTTTCAGACTGAGTTTCTCATTAACTAGGAAAACATTAGGATGAAATAACTTGATTAGCACCAACGTAACCTGTCAAGTGAATAGATCCACAGCCATAATTACTGTAGTGCTTTCATGTGCGAAGTGCATCCTCAAACCTTAAACAAAAGGTATTTCAAGTCATGTCCATCTGATAAAGACTCAGTTGACAGCATCAATAGGTTCCAGGTACAAAAGCCATTTTCTGTGTCATCAACAAATGGCAAATTGTTGGTCATTCAGTAGGAGAAAGGTTACCCAAGAATTTTTATACGATTTTGTATCCCATATTGTAATTCTCGATATATCACATCCTCATTGCCTTAACAGTACTACTTTAAATACCTTGTATCTGCCTTTACAAGTTGTTTTTTTTTTTTTTCTTTTTGTTTTGCAAAGGTCAATATGTAAGCATGTTTATTTGTGTAGAAATAAAAGCAGCCACTCTTCTCCATACTTTTTAGGAACTGTTACTGCAATCAGATTTTTAAACTCTCAAAATGTCAAATCCTTGCCTTCAAGATTGGACTGGAAATTTTAGTTAGGCTTCTGGATGCCTATGTTGTAAGGTAATATATAGTATACATAGAAGTACAGAGGCTTCCCATGCCAAAAAAGTTAACTTGTTTTTTCATAATGACTGTGACCTTTTTAGACTATTTTAATATGAGCTTCATAGTTTCTTAATTTTATGTCAGACTCTCTATAAAAGCATATTGCTCTCCTTTGGGAAAAGTCCTGCATAATTTAGTAATAAAAAAAAATGTGTTTTGTAAAACTCCTTAAAATCTGCTCAAATTCTAGCTCAATCGGGATATGCATGTGTGATGTAGCCAGTAAGTGAGGCCACAGTTAGTAACCTGTCATACATTTGATAGGATTCTATACAGTTCTATAGAACCGTAAAATACATAGTAACCATCTATATTTTTAATAAACTATGAATGGCATTACATGAATCTTCAGAGGAACCTGATTGCTCGATTATAGCAGAATAATGCCTCTATTAAAGGAAGCTTGGGTGATTTGAGCTAACTATAGTTGGGATGATGTTTCACAATTCCCATGCAGGCATGTGGGTAGTGATTGAAGAACATATGTAAATGCAGCAGAGAAAAAAAGTTAATAAGCCATGAGATTTCAGTTCAGATCAGTCTGGTTTATCTTCTCATTTTAGAAGCACTAATACTTAAATTCTATATTTCAAGTGCATGTGCTAAGGTGACATCTGTCACAAACAGTGCTTATAGTTGAGAAAGTTGGAACTTTTCACATAGTGCCTACAAATGTAAGTCTCTGGTAAGCACTATATTACCCTGCTGCTAAACATTCATTGTGAAAATGGCAAGAATATCTAACCTGGTTGGAAAGCTCAGTTGTTGCTCTAAGTAATTGGGATGCAGGCACAGGAAATACCAGTGAGAAGGATGATATCAAGCTGGTCAAGGTTCCTTGTGGACACCCTGGAGTGTGTCAGGAAAGTGCTGGCTGCAGGAAAGGCAGAGCTGGTTAAACTTCGGTTTGCAGTCTGGAAAACATAGTGGAAGTTTCTGTAGCTACAGGGCTGGCCAAGGAATTGGGTATATTCTGCCTATGTACGAGGTCTAAGTAAGTAATGCCAAGAACAAGTTTAGTCCCTGGTACATTGCAGAGTGAAAGGCTCACATTCTAAAGTCACTGAACACCTTCCCTTCTCTCTATGGATTGTTTTTTGCTATATAGTGTACAGTTTAGTCGTATGTTTGTAATACGAAAGTAACAAAAATCCTCCCTACAAATTTTATGATCCATCTATTAACTAAGATAGAGACTATATCTAGGTGTCATTTCATTTCATATAATGAAAATGCATTTATTTTCTATCTAATTGAGAATTAGGATAGCTTTATAAGTCTGCTGTAATGTCCCTGGGGATACTGCCAATGAAAATGTAAAACCCACATGGCCTCCACAAGTCTCTCCTAAGACCATGTTTTTGTCTTGGAAGTAACACAGTGTAATATGAGATACAGCAGTTGCCAAGGTAACTGTTCTTTTTTAGTTTGATAGCAGCAGGTGAATGGTTGCCTGGATATCCACAGTAATTTGCTGTGGCTCTAGTAATTCAGTAAGGGTGTACACATTGTTCTCTAGGCTTGTTTTTCTCTTACAGAGGCTTTAACTAAAATCCTAAGGTACATGATAATTATTAAAATAGCATTCAATATTATTCAATAATTATTCTTCCTGTAGTGCTGTGTTATTAATATTAATATTTTATTAATGTTTTAAATGCAGAATATTAGAGCAATGTATTTTTATATTCTGCTGGTTCTTTTCAGAAAAACTTATTTTCTGTTTTGTTTTTTTTTTTTTTTAAACTAAGTTTACTGTTTCAAAACCCTTCAAAAACTTATCTAATTAACTCTGCATTTAAATCTATATCTAATGAGGCAAAAGCTGCAAGCAGAATTTCTGGTTTCTTTTTATTGTACCATACTTTAGTGAAATTGGTAAGATATTTGAAAATCAGACTGATCTCCCATTCTAACTCTGCTTCAACGTTCTCGTAGATTTTAAAGAAAATACACTTAGCAAATAGGTGTTCAGATTTTTATACATGGGTACATAGGATGCATGGGAAGGTTCTTGTGAAATGTCACAAAATAATTATTTTCTTATCCACGGTTTGTGTTTTTTTCTAAGTTGCTGTTAGTCTGATTCCTGTCTGTATAATTAAATGCTCCAGTTTAGAAGATCCTCCCCGTTCTGCATCCTGTGTCCTACTGTATTGTGCTGACTTCATTTTGCACATTTAGAGTAAAATTTTCAGGGATTTGAACCTAAGTCTTCAGTGTATCATAATTAGATTTTAGATTTAATGTAGTAATAAGATTTATAGCTTTATTCATTCTGTTGGCAGACACAGAATATGTTGTATCATTTAGACCACAGTTTGTTAATGTGAATTTCATTAGTTTTCTTTGATGAAAATCTTAAATTTGGGACAATTTGAATATGTTTTAAAGGTTTCCTCTTTATATAAAGTTGACCCTACAAGCTTCTGAGTACATGATATAGCTGTGGTTTGAATTCCAGCTGTTAAAATACCTCAGAACTGAGCAATTCTCCTCTCAAGATCTCTGAATTTAGCTCTATCTGTGAAATAGCATTTCCTAAAGAAAATATTTTATTCTGACTTCTGTTACTATTATGAATAATATTAACATGCCCCAAATGACATTACAAGTAAGCTGGCAGTACATAAGTAACGTTGCTAAATAAAACTGCCAGCCATGTTTATGAAGAGATGGACAAGACTGGGTCAAAGCTTTTCCACCTAAGAATCAAATCCATATTTTCAGTGGAATTATTCTGTAAACTGGCAGTGATGATACTCTGAAAGATTTGCTGGAAATCTATTTATTTATTTTCTGTAGCTCTTTTTCTGAACACTTGATTTCTGAAAAGGAGTATTTATGCTGGAAACAAATCTTTAAAATCTGACAATGAAAGAGCTTTGCAACAAAAACATAGTCTGCTTTTGGCTACTGAAATAAAATGCAAGGTATGACGTTGTATGGGATAGGCTGTTCTCGGCTCAGAAGTAGATTGTTTCACCCCCCAAAAAAGGGTTGGGGAGCAAGTAGATTTGTTTTAAGCATCCATCTTAGCCAAGACTACCATGTGAGAGGTAGACTCAACATCTTGACACTACTGTAAATGTTAATGTTAGCTCTGCCTTTGTTTTGATAGCCTTGTCAGACACTTATTCACCAATAGTACTTATTTAAATAGATCAGACTCCTAAAATTAACAAAACTACTGTAATTCCCTCTCTGAGGACATGTTTCTTTGACTGAGGCATTTAACTCCAAACAGATGTGAAAGTTTTCTTCTCCATTTATGACTTGTCACTAAATCATGTAGCTCAAGTGAGTGACCGGCAGTGACTGGAGCACAGCTCTTAGATTCTGAGTCGACTTACAAGTTACATGAAGTGCGTCAGCTGGTAACAAATAAACCTCTACGAGTCTTCTAGAGAAGCCTTTTTTTTTTTAAATTAACTTTTAAAGTTTAGTTATTGCAATAAATTTCTCTCTCTGCCTGTAATGTTTTCCAAATTAAAGTCTGCTATTAAACGAAGGCAAACAGAAAGAATGTTACTTTAGCTGCTAGCAATTTCTGAACAATAGAAAGAAAATGCCTTATTGATACATATTTATTCCCTCTGCTTCTACATATCCTGCTTTTGATTAATGAAGTCTCCCATTAGTATTGCAGGGTGGAAAATAGAGTCCTTTTAAACTGACAAACTAGTACTCCTGGTTATTTCAGTAGATTAAAACTGACTCCTCAGTATAAAACAATTAATGGTCTAGCCTTGAAGTTTCTCACTTCAGTACAGTTAATTGTTTAAAAACAAAAAAAAACCCCAAAACAACCAACAACTGTGGGTATTTAGATCCTCCTAAGTTTCATTTTTCTGTGATAATTGTACTATTACCTACCAGAGGTGTAATAGCACTCCTAGAAACTGTAAGTTCAAGGGATGTTTCCTTCAAAGCTGTTACTGCAAAAGTGAATCAGCAAATCATCCATATGTTGTGTTTTTAAAACTTTTTAGCTTATAAAAGTAAAGATAGGTACTTGCTGAGAATTTTAACAACTCTAGTGAATTACAACTTTGAAATACAGACCTGTGAGTCCAGATAACAGCTTTGAAATAGTTCAGTATTACATTTGAATAGAAACTCTTTAATTTTATTATTTTATTTTTTTTTTAAATTATACTGTTTAAGGTTTGGCTTTTTGTCTGCAGAAGCTGCAGGACAGATGCAATATTTCTAGAAAGGTAAACAACATAGTAATGCTTCAAAACATGGTAATACTTTGACTTGAGTGATCTTTATTAGTTGTTAGAAACTGGTGTGTTCTGCAGCAAACTTTTTAGCATCTTGCTTCAACTGCTCGTCTTGTGGCAGGTTTTTAATACCTAAAATGATAGTGTGAATGGTGCATGTGTACATGTTAACCTGTTTGCATGAGTAAGGGTAAAATTATATATATCAGATTTTCTTAGATGAGTTGTTTCTTCCTTAAAGTAAAGCAGCTTTCAGTCTGCAAATTATTTTAAAGATTCAAATTCTGTCTCTTGATCAATAACAAATCAGTATCAGATCAATTGAAAATGTCTGAATGTCTATTAAATTTTGTGTAGTGTTCAGTGCAATTGCTTGTGTAAACACTTTTTTCTTATTTAAATAATACAGAAACAATTTTACTGGCTGTAATGTTTGCCAAAGTAAACTAGTTTTGAGGGGGGAAAACAAGCACTGACTATTTGTGAGAAAAAAGTGCTTGGGCTCATGAAGTCAAGGAGTAGAAATTTGTAATTTCAGCTGTTTTAGTTAGAGGAGCTGAAGTAGTTAACAGAAGTGAGTACTGTGGGTGGAGAGCTAAATTGAAATCGATTTTAATATGTTTTGGTTAGCTGGTTATACTACTGAAATAGTTGCATGTTTAAGGTGGAATTAGTTGAGCCTTGTGAGACTCAGAGATCCTAAAACCTATTTCTAGAAATAAGTTCTGAATGCTTTTTGCCAGGCAGTGGGAACCCAATGTGTGTGTCAGGGCTTCATTGCACTGTGGCAATAGAAATAATATTATGGACTTTGTGTGAATTATTATACTCTTATTAATGGGAGAATTTATCAATGTAATTAGAAAAAAAAAAAAAAAAGGATTTTAAGAGGGTAGACTACTTCCTTTTGCTTATGAGTACTAATGTGATGTGTCCTTTAGAAAAAGCAAGCTACATTCGTTGGGAAAAATAGTTAAATCGGAGGTTGAATGTGAGTTGGTCTAAATGGCCTCTGTGAAACAAATGCTGGTAAAATCCTACTTTGACTTATTTTGACATCATAAACAGTAGTTATGCACTTAACCATTGGATGCATGCAAATATCATCCAGTAAAATGTAAAACCTCATCTTTTAATTCAGTAGGCATTCTCAAGTTCTGTATAACATGGCTAAACACAATCCAGGCATTTATGAGTGCAGATGGTGTTTTTAACCAGCTGTACCACTGTGATGTAAAAGGAATTCCTTGTAACACAGAAGGGCACCTCATCAGCTGAGGGGAGTATAAGGACAAGAGGTCTAAATGAGCCAGTAGACACATCTGTTGCACTCATAAATTTATATGAGGCTGTTCAGCTGTAGAGAATTAAAATTATATTTCACTAACACTTATTTTAATATACCATAAAAGGGATTGCATTGCAAATTATAGATGCTGAATGAATTTTAAAATCAAACTAAATGCTTATTTTTGTACTGCATTTTCACATCATGATAACATTGTGTTTCCCTTAAAGTTAAAAAATCAAGTAATTTGGCAAAGAAAGCTAATAGGCTTACCCTGTAGCTTTTGTGAAGAGTCATAGTTTGGGCTATCAATGATTAAGAGACTTAGAATACATTTTGTATGTTGATCTTCACTTAAAAAAACATTAGTGAACAATCTCCTATTTATCCAAGTTGAAAGTTTCTTTTGTATTCCTGTCATTTTAGAGCCAGCCAAACAGCTTTTTAATGAAGCTTCTCATTGGCTTAAATGGTTATTAGATGCAATTAATTTATAAATTGAGTCAATTACGTTACAGTACTTACTTAAAGTCTTAGAGAGATTTTATCAGTGCTGGTAAGGTCATGACATGAGTTTCTACACACTTGAAAATGAAGAGAATGAGTCTTACATGTATCCCAAAGATGAAATTGTTTCCTTTAGTCTTAATGGCAGAACTCTCATTCACTTAAGTAAGACAGAATTTCAGCTTCTTTTCATCTCTTTTGTTCTTACCTGCAAAGTAACTTTCTTAATGTGTTTTCAAAGTTGTCCTGTTGTCAGTCCCCAATAACTTTCTGTTTTTCCAGAAAGATTAATTCTACTCTTTATTCAAGTTGACAGCTCATGTGCTCTCTTTACCTTATAGCTGTGAACTGCATTGATGATCACTCTTTTTTGTTTTTCTATCATCATTTTCCTCTACAGATGGAGGTGTAACTCATTCTGCTTTCTTGCTACAAATACAGTTTCCTCTTATTGGTAGTCTTCAAGGAAACGTGTTACAAGTGCCATAACAAATCTATCTCAATATCCTAATGTATATCCATTTAAATGCAACTGAGATTTTGCTATGTCTGTCTTGACTAGCCAATCTAACTGACATAATTTGGATTTATAAGAAAGATTCTAAATGCTGTTACATTATTGTTTCAAAATAAAACCCTTGAAGTAGCCTGAAGAATATGCAAGCTGATATTTTGCACTTAAGTTTTCAAAATAACCCATTTAAAAATAAATAATTTCATTAATACTTGAAGAGCAGATTACGTACGGGGAATGCTTAGCAACATATTGAAATTGTTGATTGTCTCAAAATATTTGAATATTGATTCAAATGAAAAATTGTATTCTTATTTTTATTGCTCATTTAGGAAAAATATAATAAGGAAGAAATTGTCTGAAATTTGATTGCATGCACTGCTTGGAGAGAAACTTGAATACTTCCTGCTCCTGAAGGAGTACTTCTGTCAGGCCTTGTTATGCTTGATTTGTGTCATCCTTGGGAGATGCTATTTAAAATTGCTGTTTATTTGAGATATATTTATTTTTTGGCAGTAGATTTGTCCAAACACATGCACACATGCATAACATGCCTTCTTTTTTGCTAAGAAGATAAACAGAAAGTGACAGTGGGAGATGTTAATCTGTGTTTTAGATGGTTGTGGTAGACTGTATACTCTTAACACATCTTCAGCTCAACTGCACCTTCTGCTAACATTCACTGGGTCCTGCCTCAAGGTGGAGCTGTTATATTTTCAATGGAGATGACCTGAAAAGAATGTTCTTTTCTTTCCCTAAATCCTGTTTCAGATTTGAATAGATGTATGGGTTATGTTGGTAAAGAAAAATGGCAAGCAATCTTCCTCCCCCTCAGCAAAAGCTGGAGTTAGCAATGTGTCATGCAGGTGGATAGGCCTATGACACTGACTGTTTTTTATTCAATCTGACATTACCTTTCAGAGATTCGGAAAGAATGCATACCTTTCACTTACAGTAGGTATCCGGCAGGATTATAACAATATGTGCATACCGGCTGTCAAAAGCAGTGCTGTTCTTGTTGGGGCTTTTTGTAACGGGGAATGTTTTCCCAGAAGAGAATATGCGTGTGTGTGTGTATTGTATTCTAATTAAGACTCTATGAGACAGTTATGGCAGGCTGTCAAATCAATGGGATACTGGGTATATTTTAGTCTCCGTGCTATAGTCTAAATAACCTTTTAAGGACTCTGTTCTCTCAGCTTGGTAAATAGATGCTGAATGTTTTATGCTTAATAGGCCTTTGAGTAATGCATTCCACATGGCTTTATTGCTGGAATGAGACCTTCTTATCACTAAATACACTATAGTGCCATGAGGTCATTTCAGCATGAAGAAATGCATACATCTCATAGATGAACAAAGTCAGTTTATTGGGAAGTTTAGTTAAACAGGAATATTCTAAAGTAAATATTGGTAGCAAGCTTAAGGAAAATGAGGAAAACCTACAGATGCTCACTTATTCTAGTCATCTTTCACCTCTCAGTTTAAATACTGTGAACATCTGTCATAGCTAGATTTGTGAAAGTAGCACTCATTTCACCCTTGTTTTTTCCTCATTGATTTAGAATATCTCTTTATTCTAGTCACTTTAAAGGTTAACTATACCACACATTTCAAAAGCTTCTTGCTCCAAACTATATGAGAGATCTGGCCAAGCTCATCTCTTAACAGGTGTAACAGATGATGTGTTTGTAGTTCATTTTGGGATAAAAAAACCCCAAACAAACAAAAACCACAACCAACCAACCAAAAAGCAACAAAAAACCCCCAGCAAAACAAAACACCAGGTGGTCTCAATCTCAACTAGGGTTGACATTTGCTAGAAAAGAGAAGAAATTAAATTAGGCCCTGAACAGGGGCCTAATTCCCATGAACAGCGAGATCCAAATTGGTAGCAACACTGGGGGACTGTCTGATGGGCTAGGTGTGTAGTGCCACACTGGTGCCTTAGGTACTATTGAAGAGGGTTCACATTTTGAAGCCAATATTCTATATGGGATTGGGTGACATCTGTTTTGGCAAGAAATTTATTAACCTGAAAATGCAGCCTCTAATCACTAGCGGTATTTGTAAAATTGGGTCAAATTAGTTTTGGCTAGCACAGAAATGGAAAAAGAAACATTCTTGAATGGTGAAGCATTCCAACATTATAAAACAATGTTTTGATCGTTTGGAGCTAGACTAGGGGCAGGGGGGCTTCAAGATCATGTATAAAACTGAAGACAAATTCCCTTTTGAAGTTCAAGTATTGGGCTCAATGAATGTTTTAATTTCATATTAAAAATGGATTATTTTGCTAGGGAGGACTTTTTTTTTGTTGTTTGTTTGTGGGCTTTTATTTTGTTTTATTATTTATTTTATTTTCCAATGAGCTCTCTCAGAGGAGGAGGAATTAAACCTTTGGTTGTGGATTAGTCTGTTTGCCTTAGTCAGTGTTGGTTGTTTTACTTAGTGTTTTTCAGAGTATTTAGGGGCATGTTTAATAACCTTGATAAAAACAGCTGTTGAAATTCTCTGCTAATTGGAGTCCCAGGTGTTCCCTATTCTGTGACTGTGCAGTCTGTACTGCAGCTGTGGCCTTGTTTACCCATGAGTTTTCTAGAACTTTCAGAAGTTCTGAGTCAGGTTTTTGAGCAGTAGCTTTGGTGCTGGTCTCACATGCTGTTCATGATTCTTGGATGGTTCAGGTTTGTTCTGAAAAAGAGGAAGAGAATTCCTTATATCAATATGTAAAATTACCTGAAACTGTTGGAGGCTAGCTGAAACTCAGAGCACAGTTTTGTCAGTTCATCCTAAATTGATGAGAACCAAATTGGGCTTGCTATCAGACTAAGAAACAACTGGACATAGACTTGCCAGTTGTCAGAGCTAGTTTGCCTGGGGCTTTATTGCAGGACCATTTAGGGTGCCTTTATGAATGCTTCTTCTCTCTTTCATAGGTAAGCTTCTAAATTTCAGGGCTTGGTTTCAGAAGAATTAAAATAGGTACAAAATAAACTTCTGTCTGTCTTCTCAGTTTGTGCTGTAGAACTGTATCTTCTCTCTTTCTGCTCGGCTTTTCATAAATACTGCAGACAGCAGCATTTAAAAATCAAACTGCCAGTTTCATTTCATGGTCTTGCTTCTCTACACCATTTCTAGCTGGCAGCTCAGCTCAGATTGGAGTGGCTGGTGCTGTCAGAAGTAACTTCTGTTATCCTCTCAGCAGAAGTGATCAGAAAACCCTGGCAGAAGGAAGAAGATGAGCTGAATAAGCTTCTAACAGGATAATAAGGGTAAGTTCATAAATCCAGCAGGGTTTGAATATCTGAAAAGCATACTAATGCTCACATTTCCTGAGAAGGGTTTGCTGTACCATTCAGTCTTTTTGCCAGAACTATGTAGGTGGATAACCCATTTTCACAAAGATACTGCTTCCCTTCTGTCAGGCAAAGATATGTCATCAGGAAAGAATCTCTAAAATTTATGAACTGCAGACTCACTTGCATTTTTCAGCCTTTACTGGTATTTTATAAGTACAGACAAAGTAATGACTAGAATATTCAAAACATACCCTCCCCCTTTTTTTCTTAATCTTTGTGTGTCATGTTTTAATTTATTAGAGCAGCGCTGGCTTCCAGCACTGTTGTATAGTGGTCTAAAAAATCTGAAAGAGAATAATTTAATAATGTTAAGAGACTGACTTTATTAGAAAACTGAAATTTAAATGACAGCCAAGTTTTCCTGGATTTGTCCTGTCCTTCCTTTCTTTCAGTCCTGTGGTCGTGGTCCTCAGCCTCCTCCAAATAGTTTTCAGACAGAATGAACTCAGAACATTTCCCTGGAATTTCAGTGTGTTGTGACAACCTACAAGTGTCAACTGTACTTGTTTAGATGAATCTGTGCTGGATGAATAATTATGATGCTTGCAGAAAGCACAGTATCTGAAAGAACTGGACTTTTTGCCCATAGAGTGGGTACACAGTTAATCTGACATATGCTGAACAGATGCCACCTGTATAGAAGAGGAGATCCCATACAGAATACTGTTCTGTGAACTGCTTTCCCAGAATAAGTGTCTTTACCATACTGGTCTGAAGACAGGAGAATTGGTGGAAAGAAAACATGTAAAATAAATTCTCTAGTAAAGTGTTTTAATACATCTGTAATTGTTTATTTGTGCATCTCGCACATCATGAGGGGTTTCTTTAAGTAATTCTAAAAAAAAAAAAAAATTAAACTCAAGTTATTTTTCAGTCAGGCTGTTCTCATAATTTCTTCACACTATTTAAAAGTTCTGGAAACCTTGTCCTTATGGCCAAGATAACATTTCTTGAGCATTGTGTTACCCAGTTCTGTTCATGCTCATTTGCTGTGCCCATCACCAAATTATTTTTTTGCCTGATCTGTTCCTATGGGAACCATGTGGTTTTAATTACATTTTATGACGTGGGATTATCTCTTTGCTTTGGCAAGATTGCGTAATGTCATTCCATCTCTGCAATGAAAAAAAGTGATTTTCAGTTGGCATAAAAATGTTGTTAGAGGATAAACTAATGATGATACTTTCCCTAAGTTCTGTTAAGGTGGTATTTTGGGGCTTTTTGTTTGTTCTTTGGGTTTTGTTGCTGCTGGGTTTTGTTTTTAAAGTATTCCCATTAAAAGTCTGGCTGTACTAGGCTCATGTGGTAGACTAAGGCAATAAAGATAGCCATCATGGAAGATGACTTGGCAGTGCTAGGTTAATGGTTGAACTCTATGATCTTAGAGGTCTTTTCCATCCAAAGCTATTCTATGATTCTATGTAAGCGGAAGTAGAACTGCATTTACTGGCAGTGAAAGAACAGGAGTCAGATGAAGTGGAGGATCATTTAAGATTTGAAGGGACATTACAACAGCCTTTGTATTCAGAAGTTTTTGATTTCCTTTGAAAAGTAAATGTGGTTTTTTTATAGTATGCTCTCAGTTTGTAGAAACAGTACTGTCCACACCTTTTTATGCATTAGAATTAATGTATTCAGCAGTAAAACCTTTAAAGAAAAAAGACCTGCTAGCAGTCTGTTTTTCCAGGAGGCATTTGTTTGACAGGTAAACCTTTTGAGAAGCTGGCAAGAAGCCAGCAGCACCTTTCATGGTAAAACCAATGGAAGTCATTTCCTTGCATGACAAAGAAATGTAGTCTGCTTTCATTCATGACTGGAAACTTCACTTTTGCTTTCCTGATGTAATTAATTGTAGTATTGAAACATGAACCAGAAAACTACCTTCTTTTTTTTTTTTTTTTCTCCTATTAAATATATGTGTGTTTATGGGAATAACATTCCTCTTCTTTCATTATTTTTGAACGTTTTTGGAAGTAGAGTGAAGTATCTTCCAACAGCTTGAATATCATAACTTTACATCCAGTCTTTTCAGTAAGCCAGAGTTAATGTCATCACTAACTTCACCTTAAATAGTCCTCTAAGTTAGGGGGGTTTGTGTGGTTTTTTGGTGATTTGCCTTGTTTTTGCTAATTATATTTGTTTTTTGTTTGGTTTGTAATTATTTTTTTTGAGGGTTTTTCAAAGCAACGTTTTGTAACAACCTGTTGCACAAAGCTGCTCAGAATTTTTGTATTTTAATGTCTTTCTTTAAAAATCAACTTTAAGTGCAGTGTTATTCACACATTGAAATACTTCTTTCTGGTTCCTGTCATTTCACTGTGTTACTGTCTCACTTTGCCTAAAGCAATTGAACAGCTGTCCTTAGTAGTTCAATGACAGTTGCTCAGATATTTGCTGTATTTAATTGTGCATTTTCACTCAGAAGATAACTTCCTTTTGGAATAATGCTTAACACTTTAAATGTGTTTTAAGTGGATCAACATTTTTAAGTCTTTTTTAAGTTTACTTTAAGGAATATCCTAGCCTATTAGAGTAAGAATTTTTGATGACTCACTTTAGGGTAGCATTCAGACAGTATCAAATGAACAAAATCCAGAATCTGTAAAGTGAAAGATGCAAACTATCAGTTTTTTGAGAAACAAAGTAACTTGTTTTTCCTACTGATCTAACAAAAGTGCATCAAGTAAAAAAAGTTTTAACTTGTTATTTGCTGCCTTCTTATTATGTGACAGTGGTATTTTTTTCTCTTTGCTGCCCTTCTGAATTCAATCATGGCAACCCTGAACTGAATCTCTTTCACTGTAATATTATTTGATATGATGATCTGTATTGATTTTCTTTTTCTTTTTGTTTTTTCTTTTTTTTTTTTTAAATATCAGGAGCAGCCTAATTGGTTATTTTTCTACGATAGAAATCAGTTCAATCAGTACTCTGTGCTTTATTTTATTTCACCATGGGAATACCATGTTTTACTGTCATGTATTGTACTCAAACCCTTAGCCTTGTTAATGTTGGGTAGCTACTTAAGAGATCAGTGGTGTTTTGGATATAAATTGTGAGAGAAGTTTGACCATTTTAGTGTTTTTAGATTAAAATTTGAAGTCTATTATTGCTAAAGGAAAATCCTACAGGCATTTTTTAATTTCTCGATTTTAAGTGACACTTGGTTAGAAATACTGTAGACCCATATGCATATATATGTGTGTGTGTGTGTCTGTTTACATATATAATGTGTATGTATGCACATGTCATGTTATGTTTCTAGCAGAGAGAGTTTTGTCTTGTCTGCCTATGTTGGTATTGTGTTCCCTTAAGCTATTTATGAAAGGGCCAAAATGACAACCATCAGAAAAGCTTGTATCAAATTTACAGACTGGTTCTCCTTATGGAAGAATTACAGAAGAGTTGGTGCGGCTTTTAATGCAGGGGTGTTCCAAGAGATGCATTTCAATGTTGAAATGTGAAGCAACTCCATCAAAATCTCAGTACACCAACGTGGCCACCTACAATAAACTTCTAAATATAATGCATGCAATTTCTGCACTTGCACGGTTAATTATTTTGGTAATTTGCTTGAAAAATTTTCTTTTTGAAACAAAAAATGCAAGTTTTCAATGCGGAGCTCCACTACGGGGAAATTCAGGACCTGTGACATAAAAGTTCACATTAAAATTAGCTACCAATTAATATTTATTTTACTACTTCCCCCCCTCCCCCTAGATTCAGAATCAAATCTGACATAGGTTTTATTTTCAAGTTCTCTGTGTAGCTTAATTCAATTGTCATTATTCGGGCCACCAAACATTATCTGCCATTTCTTCACTTGAAATCTGATTGAATGTGATTGTATGTCACTGGAAATAGAAGAGACAGGACATGAAAATACAAGTAATAGGAGGGTTACAGATTATGTCCAGGCTCTCTGTCAATGTTCGTTAGATTTTATTATATTCAGAGATGCAAAATTCATGTAAGTGCAGAGGCAGAAGTATCAGTTGGTGGATTGATGTCTAAGGAAACAAAAGAGAAAGGTACATAGAAAGTGAAATGCTCCCCGGTTAAGACTCTTACTGTTCTGAATCTCTGTAATGCATACTTTATTTCAAGTGTTAATTTTTTTTCTTCAGAATCAAGTTAATTAAATAGACATTTCTTGCAGGGCTGCATATTCTTTGAAAGGTGTGTATGCATGATACTTTGGGCTGCTCTCACACCTACAGAAATCTTATTTGCTTTTTGTCTCATGTAAAAGTTTCTGATTATTAAAACCTAAATAATCTGCTTGAGCTCTGGTTACAAGTTATTGTAGCAATGTTCAAGAGCAAGATACTGGTACTTCAGTGAATTAATCCCTTTGCAAATAACGCTTCCTTTTCCGTCCCCTTACTCCTAAGGTCCTAGTTGGGATTGGCTCTGACAGAGAGGGAAAGTGGTACACATTTTTCATCAATACTAGCTGTTCTCTTGATGTTTAACTAATACATATGTGTGAATTTATCTCTTCAGGACTTCTAAGAAACTTGTTACCTCTCTGTGTTGGTAGAAGGAGGAAGCAAAGACTCTTCATGTCTAACTGATAGGATTGAACATATATGAAGATTTAAGGTTTGGATAGAAATTTGTAGAGCTTAAGCTCAACTGATGAATATATGTCTATCCTATGTGGGGATGAAATAGAACTGTGGATTTCAGTAGTAATGAATAGTAGTAAGGAATAGTTGTTGTATAGCAAAAAAACTTAGAGTGGGAATAAAGGAATTGAAGATTACTTAACCAATAATGAATATAAGTGTTGTAGGTGAAACATGTTTGCAAGACATCTATATTCTTTGTTGACAATATTCAACATTAGATCTGAATTCAGAAGTGTAATCACAATCAAGACTGAATGAGATCATTTTTTATTTTTATTTTTTTCAGACTTCAGATTAGAAAGAAACTCCATCAGAAATCATACCGTAATAATTAAATGTCTTCTAGACGTAGCTTATAATCATCCTTTCATGGCACACAAATAGTTTTCCTTTGTCTGTTTCCTTAAAAATCTGATTTCATTGCTGTGATGCTAGAGTTGAAGGGAAACTGTAAGAACTCATCTAATGTTTTTTATTTTCCTTAGGGGTTTTTTGGGAAGCAACCTCCTTTCCTATGTAGGTACTTAAATCTACTTGTAAAAAGAAAAACATCGTTTAAGTGGTTGCTCAGAAACATGCAGACCAAGGTTTAAGGGAGAGGGAGGAAAATAAAAGCATTTTATGTAATCACCTCTTCAAATATTATACAAAGAAATGTGACTCATCAGTAATGGGCCCAGTCGTGCTTCTCTTAGAACAAATAGCTTGCATTTGTTTGAATTTTTTTTTTCTCTGTTTAACAGTGTGGAGACTATTTATTTACAAGGCCAACATACTAAGGAGTAGTTCAGTTTCTAAGTCCAAATTTCAGTTGCTGGCATTTACAAAGGTGATCTTCATTCCCTCCATCTTCTTTTCTTTAAGGTGAAGTTGCTTACCTCTCTGGCTACCGTGTCTGTCCCTCAGCAGCAGTGCCTGGAAGCATTTCCCTGACAAAGGTGCATGCCACATTCTCCCTCACATGGAAGAAGGATGCAATCTTAAACCTACATCATTCTCTCTTTTACAGCCCCTTCCCCTCCAGATCCTGATACCACATGAAAGATGGGAGGATTTGGCTGAAAGGAAGCATGGTATATGACGACGGGTCATGACCTCAAGTTGTGCCGGGGAGGTTTAGATTGGATATTATGAAAAATTTCTTCACTGAAAGGGCTGTCAGGCACTGGCACAGGCTGCCCAGGGCAGTGGTGGAGTCCCCATCCCTGGAGGTATTTGAGATGTGTAGATGCGGTGCTGTGTGACATGGTTTAGTGGTGAATTGACAGGGCTGGGTTAATGGTTGGTCTTGATGATCCCAGAAGTCTTTTCTGACCAAGGCTATTCTGTGATTCTATGGCACGTCCGTGGTGTGTTGCCCCTGGGGACCAAGGCTGGGGGATGTCCCACAGTGTACACCTTCCTTGAAGTCAAAGCACAGTAGATGGCTTTGGGTTTTCTTAGGTGTGGCTTTTGGTTTTGCTTTTTCTGGTGGGTGTAGTCAAAACCAAGAAGTTTTGATGGTTGTCGCCTGAAGCTTAGGCTCTAATAAGAATCACAAGGAAAATGCCTTTATGTCTGTAGGCACAGTGTGATGCACTCAGAACAAACTTACTTGCCAAAACACCAGGGAGCAGGTGATGTTTCTGGGGGCTGACACTCATGTACTAGCAATAGCTGTGGAAAGGTGGACAGTCTTAAAATGTTTCCTAAAGCATCTAGCTATGAAATGACATTCACCCTGGAATAGTAAATATTAAAATATTCTGAAAATGATGCTTTCAGGACCTCATGTGCTGTGAATTTGGTGATAAACCAGCAGTAAAGGAGATCTAGAATTTTATGCCTTGATCTAAGGAACTGAAACTATACTGTCGAAGAACAAGAAGTATCAGTGATTTGGGATATGGTGCTGCACTTTGGATCTTGTCTGGAAACTTCTCTTGGTTTGTGCAGCTGGATCTTCTGCTGAGTTTGACATGACATAATAAAAAGCTGTTAGTTTGTTTATTAATATTTTCACCAAAATGACCAATTCTGAGCTTTTGATGTAGCTAATTTAAAAGGAGTTATGGCTTTAAATCTTACGCACAACCACTGTTTTCCAGAAGAGCATAAAGCAAATTTCTAGTACATAAAAATTATTTATAAGTATGTTTCTGTTCTCTTATTAAAAAAAAACCAAAACAAAACCAAACCAAAACAGTGCAATCTTTTTTGGTTATGCAAGAAAGTAAAAGTCTTGAAATCAAAATTCATTTATATGACAACTACTTACTGAAAACTAGTCTTGTAGCCATCAAA
Organism: Podargus strigoides; assembly: GCA_028020825.1. Taxonomy (NCBI): domain Eukaryota; kingdom Metazoa; phylum Chordata; class Aves; order Caprimulgiformes; family Podargidae; genus Podargus; species Podargus strigoides. The sequence goes on along the minus strand of CM051621.1, from coordinate 44,989,868 downwards.
TTCCTCACCTTCCTCACACGTTTCATTATATGAATTATAGTTAGTTCAGAGGTATGAAAGCAAAAATTTCCATAGTAAGTTTCCTATATGATTTTTAGTTATTATTTCTCAAGTGTTCTGAGATTGACAGGTGAAACAGTTTATTAAAGGTCTGATACTGTGTTCTGTGCTGTCTTATGGAAATCATTGTTTTTAGGCAGTTATATTGCTACATCAGTATTTGTTTTCTGCAATAACAAAAAAATGTTCATAGTGTGTTCAAGTCTTTCTTTTACATGGAATGAAGATACTAAAAGCTAAACCCAGAAGAAAATTAGCAGCCTGGTGTAGGATTGCTCACCTGCTGCCCAGTTGCAGAGGCAGTTGCTGCCCCTTTTATCACTGTTCCCTGGAATTACATTTGCGCTCTCATGTAGCTAGCTCATGGTCACAGCTTCACAAACTAAGGTATGTTTCTCTTTGATCCCTGCTTGAGAAAAAAGGCTGGGTCCTGTGGTTCGCATTAATGTTCTGTGGATGATTTCTATTTTCATCTTAATGTTCTGTGGATGATTTCTATTTTCATCTGTATATACACTTCTACTTGATTCTAGCTACTGTGCAATGTAAGATACGCAAACCCGCCTGGAAATGTGGAACATAGGCTTTCTTCTCCTTCCTGACCATCAGGCAATGGTGTAAGGATCCCTCCTACCTGTCACTCTGGTCTCCTGAGTTTTATACTGCTGGATGCCTGGCAGACCAATTTCATCTGAAGAAAATACCGAATAGTTTCATAGTTGGGTCATTCTTTGGGATTATGAGAAAAGTTGGTTTATCTCCACATGCTCAAGAAATCTAGAATTTAAGACTTGTACTTTTTGGCCAGGTTACTAGGAGATGATCACTACCTTATTTTCCTGTATCTTTTGGTTTGAACTTTATATGTTACGTAAGATCAGAGCATGGCTAGAAAATTAGGCCCTTCTGGAGATGTAGGTAAGGATTGCCAAGTTTCTGGATACCAAATGGATTTGGGCAGAAAAGAGTAGCTGCTAGATCCACCAAAGCAGCATTGTACCAGGTGTTGATGCAAGGGTAGGTTTTTAAACGGGTGAAAATGATTGTCAGAAATCTCCAGTTTTTGTGGGGTCTTCAGTCCTTACACACACATGTCAGCCCTGGAAATTACAAGGTGTTTTCTGCTGCTCTGGACTTGGCTGTGACTGTCCAGCTACTTTGTCCTAACTGCAAGATTTCAAATATATACATGGGAATAAAAAGAAGAAAAAGGAGGGGGGAGTCCCACCGAAACCAAACTGAAAATCTGGCCCATAAAATGTCAATTGGACATCTTCCCCAAAGTGTAGTTAAGTAGAACAGTTCCTTACTGTTGCATCTCAGTAACATTACATTGTTCCCATTAATTTGCTGGCTGGCACCTGCTCCTTTCTCATCGTAGGTGTGATCCAGCATTGTGACACGGACAGCTGCTGGGTTGGCACGTGCAGGGCTGTGGGTGGTCTAGCATGGTTTCTAGCTAGACTAGCAATCCAGTCTTGTAATTCGTCACCTTTTGCTGGCAATTGCAGTGAGGAGCTGTCCTCCTCACCTCACTGGCAGCTCTTCTCAAAGCGCCGAGGTGCACTCACAGCGCAGCGAGGGGCTGGGCTGCCACCACTGCTCCCTGCTCTGTGGGAATTAAGCCCAGCAGTTCAGTACTGTTAGTTTGTTACTGTTGCTGAAGAGTTTACTGCATTTCTAAACCTGAAGGAAATTCACGTTAATTTGCCTATTTCTCTCTACCAATTTGCTAATGTCAATTTGTATTTGGTCTACCTAAATAAACAGTGTAACTCTATAGCATGTCAAAGTTTTGCAAAATAGCCTGGTTTTCGGTTGTGTGTGGGGTTTTTTGTTGGATTTCATCCCCCACCTCGCCCCTGCCCCATTCTGGTTTTGTCTTTTTTAGCAGACCCGTGTTTTCTGGTTTACCTGATTCTATTTGTCACACAAGTTCTGGAAGACTTAACGCAGAACACAACATCAGATGGGAGCACATGTATTCCTAGTCATGTTTGGATTTGGATGTTTTTTTGAAGACTACAGCTGACGTCAGCTTTCCGTTGATACAGTGGTCTAAACAGTGGAAAAAAAACCCCACTTTCTAAGTCATTAGCTATAAATGTAATTCTGTTAATTATATCTTTTAAACTATTAAAGTATTTATGATTGAATATAGTAACCTTAACATAGATGCTTCAAACTGCAGATAAAGGAACACTACCAAAATTTCTTCTAGGCAACTTTTATTTGTCTGATAGGGGAAGACTAGTTCTTGAGGGTAGCACCAATGGCATGCTGGAAATGGAATTTCTGGGATTTTTTTTATGTATGCGCTTGGTACTCCTGATGTCTGTCTTTTGGACTTGGCAGGCATGAACCTGGAAGCAGTACTTGCCTTCTCCGAGAGAAAAAAAAGTTCAACCGTTTAATTTTATTTATTATTTTTATTTTTTTTTCCATAGTGTCTGTGAGCCATTGAATATACTTGTGGCTAGATCCCTTGATTATATGCCTATAGTAAGACGTCTAGCCCAACTGTCCCTTGGTACTGCACATAAAAACTGTGCTCCTTTCAGGAGAGCTGGTTATCACTTTGACTACAAGGGTAACCTTACAGTACTTTGTTCTTTTTCTACTAGATTCTTGTATTTTTTTCATTTATGCATCTTTAGAATTGTGTCTATAAAAACAGCTGCTTAACAGATGTGGGTTTAGTGTAATGTAAGATTACAGTTTAATGCAACAATTCAGTGTAATGAAGTAAATATCAAGTACTAAATAGAAAGCAGTTTCAAACACATTCAGAAATGGCTGGATATTATTTTTCCAGAATGCTTTGCTATAGAAAGTTGGTCTTTTAACTGAACTAAATAGTTTTTTAAAGTGACTATTAGCTACAGATTTTTTTTTTTCCTGATGCTTCTCTCCCTTTCTTTCTCCTGTCCCCACCAGTCTAAAGGAAACTTGGTGATATTTCTAAGTGTCTCCTGTGAATTAGTTCAGGTGCCTTGTGTCCCGCATGCTTTTGTCCCTTAAGGCTGAGTTCTCAATTTAGACTTTTTCCCATGATACGCTGCAGGGATCCCAGAAGATTATAGAGTTTTTTTGCAACGTTTTAACAAGGATGAAAAAGCTGAAGAACAATTTTTCTAAGGGACCATGAGACTGTTTCTTAACTAAATATTTTATTTTGTTATCTGAAACATTTTTCATTTTAATATTTTTTTAATGTTTTTTTCTAATATATTGTTCCAATATATGAAAAATTACCATTTCCCATAAGGAAGAATGATACACCTTTTCAGCTGTATCTAATTCCATAACTAGTGATTCAATGTTTCCATTTTAGTCTTGAATTTAGGTTATAGTATTTCTTCCATTAGCACATAGTATTTCATCGGTCATAATGATAGCAAATGTCTTCAAAAAGAATACATTTTCTCTTAGTCTTTTAGCTAAAACTACAAACACTGGCTGCTGCTTCTTATTCCCATGTCACAAAATAACAAAATATAGTAGCACTGTTTCCAGATGCTGCAGTCTAACAGTATGTAACAGAATAAATGCTGCCTTGCAAATGGTTCTTTATTGTTGCCTCTCTTTCCATGCAAATTAACTTATTAAAGTTAAATAATGAAATTGGTGATATTTAGCTTATTAATAGTTTGACAGGCCATGGATCCTCTGTCCCCAGAGTTCACAGGCAGGCTTTGCGGCTGCAACAGTTCCACTCCTCTTAAAGTGCTGTGTAGAAGGGAGATTCTGAAGCAGAAAAGGCTGAAAAAGCTCAACTTTAAAGCTTTTGCTTCTCATACTATGCAATACCTGAAGAGCGTGTTTCTCAAGGCAGCTACTGAGTCAAATCTGACTATTGAGATGTAATCTTCCCCAGTTTGAGAAGGTCCACACTGGCTTCAAATAGAGTAGAAGCAGACATCTAGATGCTAGAAATAAGGTGAGTTAGTTGCACTGTGTACTACAAAGCCTTTTTCTCTTACAATTTTCAGAATATCAGTGTTAAAATTGGGTGCTACCTTATTATGTACAAAAGGAGATTATTTCCTATGGTTAGAGAGCACTTGTCTTCTGATTCTTGACTTCAGGCCAGATCTAAAGAACTTCTGTTAGGAATTTTAAGTTTTTCTCCCAAATTCACACTGTTGAGAGTGAACAAAGTGTTGTGCAGGTTGGCCAAAATGAAAATTGGTAATCATCTTGTCTCAGAACAGACAGGGCTTTGGAAAGAATAAAGTAGTTTTCCTAGTTCACTCAGTTACAGGTGAGCACATGATATTTGATTGCCTTTCTGGGAGAGAGGGACTAGTGAGGAAAAGACAAAAAATAAAAAAAAATAAAAATAAAACACTTGAATGAATGTCATATAAATTTCATTGAGTTTATCAGTAATTAAGGTTTGAGATGTTGGTTCTGCACTTGGCTTCATCAACCAAAAATAGTTTGGCCTTCTCTCTGTGATTCATATCTTGGCAAACATAGCTGTCTTTGAAACAACAGATGCGTTGTCTTACTATTCCTACCACAATGCCAAAATCAGTTCTCTCAGAAAAACTGATCAGGAGAATCTTTGAATACTACTGTTCATTGTTAAATTAGAAAAAGTATAATATCAGTTGAGAAATGTATAACAGAATAATAAATGCAAATTGTAAATAAGTGACTAAAGGAGGACAGAGAACAAGGTGAAATATGTTTAGTAGAAATATAAACATATGCTAAGTTTTTATTGCATTGATGTGAAACATCTCGCCCTTTATAACTCTCCCATAACAATTGCTCTACTGAAATGTCACAAACCATTTATTTTTTACTTTTCTGATTATCAGAGAAAATAAGCAGACTGAGAGAGCCGTTTGTCAAATCATGTCATAATTATTTTGGTAACTTTCATACCAGGTGTCGGCCTTTTAGTTTTCTAAGGGAGTTCTACATTTGTACAATAGCTTTTAATTTTCATCTTTTACCCTAGACACATTTTGTTTTAAAGTGAAGAGAGCTGGGGGGCGAGGGGGAGGGGAAAGCCCAGCAACTGGTTATAATGAGAGGTTTGTGTTGATTTGCAAACCAGTTGATAAATATACCACTGTATTTTAGGGCACTGCAAGGATGCATCTCCTTGTAGAAGTTTTCCCAGAAATTTTACTCCTGGAAATTACAGAATACTAAGAATTCCAGAATGTAAAAATAGGCATCTGTGTTAGGATACTGGCAGCAGAAATAGCAGTCCCTAGACACTATTAAGAATACTTAAGGCTGGAATTTTTGAAGAACAAAAGCAATCACTATTTGTGTCATTTAACATTAAGGACTAAAATTTCTAACTGAAACAAGTCAATTTCATATTACAATTAATTCATATCCACCAATGCACACCTCATACGTGCTGTTCTTAAAGGAAAAAGCACTATAAAATATAATATGTTCAAAGCATTAGGTTCAGATCTGAAAGAACTTGCTACTGCTAAGGGATGCTTAGGTGGGGTTTGTTGGTTTGTTTTGGGGTTTTTTAGCTTTTCTAATGGCCTTTAAAATTTGTCAAAAGTGTGTAACAGACTATTTTAGTGAGAGAATATAGACAGATTAATGTATTAAGGTTCTACTCCCATTCCACATTTTATTCTTAGTAAAAATAAGATAAAACCTCATAGCAAGAACTTTAAAAGAGTGCCGTTTTGATGTGGGTTTTTTGTTTGGTTTTTTTTTCTCCTTTCTTGTTTTGCTTAGAAGGAAGTATGGCTTAATGTGAGTGGGGAAATATTGGAAGCCTTATTAAGTGTCAGGTCCTGTGAATCCATGCTAGTAAAGAATATAATTTATATGTTATTTCTGGAAGTATCCAGAAGTTGTTGAGTTAACAAATGAAACATTTTATATTGCAGGTGCGTATGTGAAACAGCATTTACAGTGACTCACTGCTGGGAATAAGTTGCAATTGTAAATCAAAAGAGAAGAGCACAAGGTGCAAGTAGTTGCACATTTGGGAGGATAGCAAATGTTTTATCTACTTCTTCCCACTTGGATTCCACCTTGGATTTATTTCTCTTTGTGGTAAGTAACCATGCCCTGGTGTACCAGCATTATCTCCTGAATAGAAGCAGAAATATAGCCCTGACATTTCTGGTCACAATTGAGTGAGAAGGCAAAATGCTGGAAATCAGAACTGAGGTATGGCAAATATTGGACCACCAGGAATACTAGTAAAATGTAACATTTTTGCTGTTGCAAAAAATATCAACTCAGATTGCACTGGAGCTAATTAAAGCAAATTTTCCATTCTATTAAAGCCACCAACATCTCCCTGAAAACTAAAAGGGTATACTGAAACAAAATTAATATTTAAAATTACATTACTTGGAGCTAATATATAGTAAGAGGGTTTTGTTGATGGTTGAGCACAAAGCAGATAATAAAATTGGAGCTGAATGAGAGGAGCAGGAAATTAGAAAAGAATCCTTGGCTCTTCAAAAATGGAGTATTTGCTTCCAGTTTTACAATGTAGGAAGAAAACTGATGTGGATTATTTTGCTGTGGTTTTTTGTGTCACATGGCTTCAGATGCAGTTTATTGCATCTGAAAAGGGAAGAATTCTTCTACTTAAAAAAAAAAAAAAAAAAAGGAGGGGGGGGAATAGGGAAGGGAAATTACTACTGTTTTAGTATGAGCCTGATATATTTTTCCCTTTAGATATTTTGAAGATTAAAGCTTTTTTTCCCTCCAGACCCACATAAGGGTTTGTGTGAAACAAACTCCCCAAGTCCAAAATCTGTGTTTCCAAAGCACTTGTTCAGTTACTGTCAAGTATTAGAAGCACCTAAATGTCATATTCTCTGATGTTATTAAGATTAAATGTCTCTGGGTGCCCCACAGAAGCTAGTAAGAGTATCATCGTTTAACTTAATACTGTAACAATAAACAGCACTGAGGCTTTATATTCAGATATTTTGATAAATCGAATTTGTGCCCATTTTAAGACCTGCTTACTTTTTCAGAGCAAAAATGAAAATCAGGACTTAGAGACTTTATTGTTGTGAGATATCATTAACTTTGAAAAAAACAACTTTCAACTTCTTTGTGAAAACAAGGAAAATATTTTCTGTTATATAAAAGATTAAATACTGGAACTTAAATTCCTTAGTGGACCATGGGCATTCAAAATAGATCTCAGAAAAAAATATTGCTGCTGATACAATTCATCTCCTTTCTTCTGATTTCCTCTCAGTCTGTAGTTTCAAATAGATTGGTGGTTTTGTTTTGTTGTTTTCTTTTTTTTTTTTGAGAACTTATGTTATGAACCACAGGAATTATGGCAGAGTGGGAACAGGTAAACCAAAGGTTCTGTCAGCCAGTGCAGACTGGAGATGAGATTTATTCTAGATTATGCAGGTACTGTAGCAGCATGACATTAATAATCCAGCTCATTCAGAATATGCCTTGAACTCCAGGCTGTGTTCTTTGACTTTAGCCAAGACTTATAAGTGTGCAATGAGTAAGGTAGGGTTCACTCAACTGCAAGCTCATTCTCTTTACCAAGAGATGGCCTATTATTTTTTCATTCACTAGTCACCCTTTCAGAAATATCAAAAACATTTAAAAGCAGGAAGATGGGAGATCCCAGTGCTTGCTGAAAATGAAAGAAAAGCAATTCCAGCTATATTGGCCTATTTACCATAACCAATTCCGTAAAGTTGTTTCATCTTAAATTTTCAAGAACTCAGCCCTTTCGGTAAGACTGTGGTGAGGCTCATTTGAACTCCAGTAACACGCAGTATCATGGTTGCATTTTTTGAAAAGTAGTCTCGTAAATGGTAACAGAAAATAAATGAAAGGAGGGAGGGGTTTGTTTCCTCTTTTTTTTTTTTTTTTTTCCCCATGGATTACTCTTTCCCTTTCTGGCAAGCAGAATAATTTTTCTTCAGTAATGTTAAAAGTTACAAACCTTGCAACCTAAATTATTCTAATTACTCTGCATTATGACAGTTGTCAGAAATTTCTATGCAATGTATTAGTACATAGCTAATATGGAAACTTCTGTAGAAAATGAGAGAAACTCTGTTTTATTGGAGCCATCTTAGTGGGGTTTGCTTACAATTTTAATAATTTTAGGGAAGGTATTAAATGCTATAGTTAAATATACGTCATTCCACTTCGAACTTATTTGGGATCTTAGGTGCTTATTTTTCTTCTGCTTGAAAGAAAGAATCTAAGTATACACTATTTCATTGATTAGTAAATGCGTGTGTTGGAGCAACTTTGTAGATATGTTCTGTGTTATGCTAGGTATTGAAACACACGTTTCACTTTATGCTTAGGGCTGACTGATGATTAACAAGTGCATCTCACAGTAGTTCTCAATGTTTGGAAGCTTTTCATTCTGCATTGTCATAGAAAGCGAACATAGACAACATTTCTGAGATTTTATTACATGTAGTTCAGAGTGCTTCCCTGTGGTATGGAATAATAAGGTTCAAATCTCTGATTTAGAGTTATGTTTTTCATCCCAGATCACCCCACATCAGTCAGTCTCTGTGAATAAAGGATTTAAACCTTATCTCCATTTCAGGCACACAGTTGAATCATCCTGTTATAAATAGTGTAATGTGTTGGGTTATGACAGACATTTCAGGTGTCTTCTGAAGTTTTCCATACGTTATCTGAACTTTCATCCTTAGAATGCTAATGTATCTGATTAATCAACAACAGATTAGAGATCAATGATAAAGTGACTTTGCTAACTAGAGAGGAAAATAGAATTTGTTAGCATCAAAATACAAACGTTGACAAGAAACACAAAAGCTGCATTTTTATACAATTGGGTTAGTATGCAAGTATAATTAGTATAGTAGAAGTATAGTTTTTCAGGTGAAATACAGCTCTTCATATGTGATTATTTTTAATACAAATAAGCAGGATAAATATGAGGTCCATTTGAAAGATGCGGGGATCTCAAATCTCCACCCTGTGGAAAAATGGAATTGAATTATGATTGTTATGCAAATGCACCAACATAGAGGAACTTTTAAAGCATTTTCATCCAGTAAACACTGTACTGACGCTCAACAAAACTGAATGGGGAGCTGTACTTCCAGATATAACCCTTCAGCTCTTGTTAGACTTAAGAGGAAGCTAAGGATTTGATCCTTTTAAAAAACCTAAAATCACCATAGAATATTATAGTGCCCATTTGATTCAAGGGATAACTACACTAATCATTTGTGGTTTTCCTTCACCACACAATGTTTTCTCTGCTTTATTGCAGTAATGGTTACTCTTAGCCTCTTATTAGTCTGAAATGGTAAAAAAAAATTATACTAGATCTGATTGCATCCCTCTTACCTTATTAGTTATGTATACAACATAGTTTTACAACTGGTGTAGAAAAGATGGAGCTACAACTTCAGATGTTCTAGAATATGCAATGTAGATTACATTATAAAGTAGGGGAAGAATGAGAAAATGAAAAGCTAAAAGCTTCCCAAAGCTAATATACATTTTGTCTTTCTTATGTATGTATGGATATCGTTTTCTTTTGTATTCATATGTTGTCAGGTATGCTTCAGGGAGAAAAAAAAAAGTAGATTTCCAAGTTCCCTTAAGATGTATTTCTTCATTTCCTTTAAAACCAAGAGCAACTGTGTTGCCAACCTAATTTCTGTTGTGAAATTGCTTCTGTGATGTATAAAAAACAAAAGCATTTTACAGCCCAGGGAATCTCACTGTTTTTACCATGGCAGCTGCGTTAAAAAAAAAAAAAGAGGATACTACAATACACTTACTTTTCCCTTCAAATCTATTGCATTGAGAGTTGTTTATGCAGACCTTATGGACTTTTATGGTATTTTAATAGCTGTACTGTTGCATATGCATGAAAGTTCTCTATTATTCTATACTAATCTAAACTAGATATCTACACTTTCACTATTAGCTTATTGATAAGCCTAAAATGAATGTTTTAATATGGAAAAAAATATCATAACTCTATAATTACCTCTTTCCAACAATCCATTTAATAGTGTTGGTATTTTACTCTATTTAAACAAATACTCCATTCCATTATATGTGATAAGAAAGGACATATAACGAGTGGGTATTGTCATAAATCATAAACATGACAGGACACTCAAATTTTATTTTCAACAGATTTTTATTTTGTGCATTCATCTATGAGGTACTGGCAGTAAGGGTGTAAATTTATAGCATTGGGGCTACTGAAACATTCTTCTTCTAGAACATACAGCTTCATGTATGTACGTCCAATCTTTTTCAATATAATTATATTTAAAATGGTGTGGGTGGCTAACCATACCTATACCTGTTCCTGATAATATTGATGTCAAATGAGGCAAGACTGGGCTAGACACACCAGCCAGATTTCATGCAGAATGATGGCATGTCATCTTTCCTGAAGACACATTAGTATCTGTATGTCCTAGAATTCAGGGATGTTACTTTACCTTGATCACAACTCTTGGTCTTACTCCAGGGCTTCCCATTCTGTATCTCACAGGTGCGATACTAGTGGAAAAGAGCAAAGGAAAGGTCTTCGAAGTATGGCAATGGGAGGGCTGGAGTCCAAACACATATGAAACTAGGTATAATGAATTCCTCCAGATCCTTCAAGTATTGTCTGTGGTTTTATTCCAGTTCTATTGATGTCGTATCAATGTGAAGGGACAGTGTTAATAAGGCAGATGATATCTTAATGGTTTTCCATTGAAGACTATTGAGCAGTGATTCCATCAATTCAAAGGATAGAAAAGATTTTGATCTTAGTGACAATGGTTTCTCCTTCAGAAGTTGATAAGAACAGTTATTTGTAGTCATTCTTTAAATGTCTGTCAAAACATGTTCCAAAGTAAGTCTGATTTTTGTGTTCTAGTTTTCTTGTTTACACATTAGTCAATATTAGGAGAAAAATAGACTTCATATACCTAGTTTAATAACAACATTCACCCTGTTGTTTTGTGGGGTTTTTTTAGTTTTTTTTTTAGTTTTTTTTTCTTTTAATGAAAGGAAAGTGGGTAGTTGTGACTTAGCCTGTTTAATTTCATCTAGTTAATCTGTAGTAGAATTTTGTACTTTGACTCAGGTGGCCCCTGTGCTGTTGAAAAAAATGTTCTTATTTCCCAAAATTGTGAAGCATCCACTTTTGATCTATTTTGTTTCTAAAGAAACTGAAGAGGATAGATATCCAAGTTCAGTGCCTAATTTTACGGAGTTGCTCTGTAGTCTTTGCTTAAATTTGACTTGTCTCATAAGGAAGTAGTTGCTTATTAGTTATCAGTGGTTGAATCCACATGAATAAGGGTTATGGTGAAGAGAGAACTGCCTGGGAATGGCAGTGGGTTTTGAAATGCTTTGTTTACAACTATGGAGTCCTATTCATCTTGAGTGAAATTTTTGAGAGAAAGGTAAAGGGTATTGTGTTTGTGAATTCATATATGCTCATAGGCACAGTTGCAACAGATAATTGTGGTCAAAATAATTCAATCTGCACGTGCATGTATATGAACAGAACATATCAAAATATTGCATTTACTGTGAGATATGATACTTCCATTCATGAAAATATTTTATTTCCTAATTATCTATGCTACAGGCTCTGAAATGAATTTTGGTTTTGTCTAAAGAAAAAGTCCACTTGTGAGTTTGATTTATCATCTTTGATCTTGTTTGAGATTTAATCTAAATTTAGTTTCAATCTACATTTAGTCTAAATCTAAATTAAAAATGAACAGAGTTTGGTTCTGCATTGACCAGAAGGTATAGATCTGAAAAAATGGGAACAAATTATTATTATCAGATTTTTTTTTGCATTTAAGGTGACACATTAGGAAAAATGTCTTACAAATAATCTAAATACTTTCTTACCTCTTCTTTTGATCACAGTGGTCTGTCTTTTACCCTGTATTAATAAGGAACATCTTTTTGGTCATAGCTAAAGTATGTAAATATGTAAACCAAAGTATTCTCATTCCACAGCTGTTTTCCTTATCTATGCTTGAAGCACAGTAGCAGTGGAATATGAAGGAAACATAATGCCTATTGTCAGTTGGACGCCTTTTGTATAGTACTAGGGTTTTGAATGAGTGAAAAAGTATGTGAGTAATTTTGCTGACAAAATCTAATCTTTCCATCTACATTTCTGAAATCCCTTCCTTTTGGAAACTTAACTGTTTTTTACGAAAAGACAAAGAAAACACTGCTGTACAAAAAATAAAAAGTGTTAAGAAGTAAATATTAATGCTGACCTACTAATGAAAAGTGCGTATGAACAGAAAGAAATCACTAGGACACACTAGCATATATTTCTTTGTATTCTTCATACTATTCGATGCCTAAAGCTTTTGTGTTTTGATTTCATGCAATAGCTTTTATAAATGAAAATGCCCAGTCTAACCATTTCTGTTTCATCAAGTTGGCCTGTTAGAATACTATTAGAAGAAGGGAGTAATGATGCATAAAAAGATTGGATTGGTAATGGAATAGCAATATTTTTTTTCAGATATAGAGCAACTTCAGAATGGGGAAAAAGTTTTGTTTCTGTTAAATGCTTCCTAAGTCAGTGAGGGCTTCAGAGAAGAGTAGAAAACTTTAGTCATCCATTTCAGTATTATTTGACTACACAGAAGTGCTGTGAGAGCTGCTGGAGAACACTGGGTGTCAGACCACGATTACATCCTTTCACAACTTATTTCAATTAAAATGGTAGATATTTTCCTCCCTTCCCACACCCTACCACCACCAGTACTGTGAGTGGAAGCCTGTTCCAAAACCTGACATTCTGATGCTTAGAAATCATCTTTTAATAGGCAGTTTGTATGCACTCTTTCTTGCTCCAGTGTTGTTTTCTATAATAACTATTCCTGCTCTTAATGTGTTTATGGATAACTTTCATAGCTCTTCTCTCACCCTTTATCATGCTCACTCAATGTCTATTTGATAAATAAATGTTATCTGTTGTATTGGGGATTATTATACAGTCTGTTTCTGAAAAGTAAGTTTCCTATAATGATGTGATTATTCATAGTAACCATTTTTGTAACAGCATTGTATAGATCTCTAACACATATCCAGCATATCTAACATATCTATGTAGGGTACAGGGAGGAGGAAAATGGACCCCAATAAACTTCCTTTACTACCTTTGTCAATTTTTTTAATTTTTTTTTTTAAATTTCTTTCCTGAAATGGATGATTCTTTGCTATTTTTGTTGATCACCAATAAAAGGCTGGATGTTTTGTGTCTTCATAGTGCGGAAGATATGTTTTCTTACGGCCATTTTTTGCCTTTATCAGGTGACAGCATCTTTTAATTTTGAACCATGTCATTATATTAAAATGGGTAATATCACTGCCATGGATAGATATACTTGTTATGGAAAATCAGGTACTATTGAGTGGGTGAAAAATCTTTAGAAAGAAAAAAGTCAGATGCCAGACAGAAAAGTTGCTATCTAAATAGAAAGTTTAAAACATGGTATGGAAAGTGAAAACTTCTTGCTCTACATTTAATACTGTCATAAATCTACTTCTAATGATCTGGTCTGGCCTGTTGTTTTCAGATGGACCTGATGAGGATATGCTGGAAGAACTGAAAATGGGCATGAATAGACAATAGAAAAAAATACCAGAACTTTAAGAACCAATATCATCTTAGCCAAATATGAACATTTTGTTCATTAGCAATTTTCATCAGTTTAAAAGTAAATGTTGAGTGCTGTATTAGAGAGTAATTGAGGAAGAGGAATGGCAGCTGTATTTTTGTTAAGGACTACTACATAAAAATGTGTAGTATTTCTGTAGTGGTGTAAATGTAATTCTCTTTAATTAAGCTGATTCATAGTAATCTAAGAATACAAAGGCAAATTCACAAGTGTCAAAGCAGCTGCTCTAGGTTTTACCAGGAAAGGAGCCAGCCTGGAGAATCAGTTATAACAGGTGCCCTCTTGGACCCTGAATATGAGACCAGTCGGGCAAAGAGAAAAGGGTTTTGCTGCTTTTAATAACTATTAATAATAAATTCCCATAAGCATTGCTGTTTAGGCAGGGTAAGGAAAGAACTCTCTGAAATTTACATCATCCTATATAGTTGAATTTTTTGATCATATAAGTAGAAAAAACATTGTAAAGCAAGAAAACAAAAAGTGTAGGCACTCTGCCCCTCATCTTGTGCCCCCATCCCCTACAATATTCTCTGGACAAAGTCTAGAGGGAACAGTACCCATGTGCCAGAATGTTCTCATTCTGATGAAGAAAATTTAAAATGTAGAGCATAAATATATTTATTTTGGTTCTGAAACAATAGTCTGCAGTATAACTACCTCCATTAGCAGCAACAACAAAATGCCAATTAAAGGCATGCAGTGAATAAAAACAGTATAGATTTCAGCTACAAAGATGAAGAAACTCATACTTTAGATTCTTATGACCTTATTTCCAGAGTTTCAGACCTCAGAACTGTATTTCTTACATCTGGATTCTGTACATGCGTAGGAACAGTTTTGGGTTTTTTTAAATTTATTTTACAAGAAGCAACTGTTCTTCTAAATGCACACTTATTTCCCAAGAAATGAAGGGCATGGTCCATGATGATGTTTTGTCTTGATATTAGGGGATTTTATTTCGACGATCCCTCTGCACTTTCAGCAAAAACTGCTTATCTGCTATAAATATGTATTGTCTAGTGCCTAGAAGGAATGTGGTCTGATCCAATCTCTCTTTGGACCCAGCCTACTGTAGAAATTTGTAACGGATCTGGCATACTTGAGAATGCCAGGGTGTAATAGTCTGTAGCTGGCAGGCCATTATTTGAATGCAATAAAGCATCTTTTTTTATCCTTGTATGACTTACGCAAAGATACCAAAATCACATAGTCCTAGTAGGTAATTAATAATGAAGCTAGAGTAATACCAGCTAAAGAGTGAAAATACAAGGCATCCATTTGTGGAACACTGTTCTTCCTATTTTTTCATACTTTTTAATATTTCTTTGTGCAAGTAGGCTAAGCAGTTTGCAATGTGATTTAGAGGATGAGATAAATGCTGTGAGATGTATTTGTCAAAGAATGACACTCTTCACTTTCCATTCTCACTTGAATTAGCCATTCTGAGATGCAAACAAGCTGCTAATACTTCTCTAAGATTGACTCCGTGGAATAGTTAGCAACTAGAAACAAGGATTCTGAGTCTGATGACATATTTCTTTAATCAGCATGAAGATTTATTTGATATGTTTCATGATACAAGATATACAGTCTGATAATCCTTAGCCAACAAACTAGCTGTGGCACTATGATCTTTCTGCTGATGCATACTGCATACAAATAACTTAAACTAAATTGATCTCCCCTTATGTGTTCTAATATGTGCCTCACAGAGATGAAAATGGATAGATTTGCCTTTTCCAGCTATATCATTCACTTTGTCAGTCACCTAACCAGAGTTCATGATATGATCATTACAAAGTAGAAATGGAAAAAATATCTAAAGGATGAATAATGTAAATATACCTTGTAATGAATTCAAATTTAATTGGGTTAAATATTTTTTTGGGAGAGTTGCTCTACTGTGTTCTAAAGAGAATTGGAAAATTCTCTAGAAAATGGGAGAGTAGATGGTTCAAGTGGTCTCAACCAGTTCTTAGCAGTGGGAAAATGTTCAGTGTTCTGGATCTGTGTTTCAGAAAGTACTTTAAAATACAGAAAATTTTATTTAATTCCAGGAAGTGCTGCTCTTTTCTTTTTAATGGCAACCCCTTGAAATTTAAAAGCCTATAAAATCTTCCATTACATAGAAAATTTGGAGAAGAGACTAGCATAGTAGTTCTAAATACTGCACTGGTAATTAGATGTTGTGTGGCATAGCTACTACTGCTTATTGACTTCTCTGTTCTTCATCTACATTAAGTGCTTAAAGGGTAACAGAAAATGTCAGTGCTTTCCCTGAAGGTAATTGGAAAATCTAATTTGTCTTCCGATCTTTCAGTGAAGCTAAAGACAATAAATCAGGAAGTATATTTTCCTAGTCTTCGTGGACTCCAGTTGCTTGCAAAGCAGCTATCAGCGATGACAACATTTTAAACTAAGCAGTGCCTGTGGAAAATGGTAAAGGATATTAGTTACATTTTACTTCACGGGTATTCCTGGTACAGAGCTGATTTGGAAAAAAAATATGATCTGTAACCCCATATGCATTAGGTATACTTCATGAATGTTGTAAGTCCTTTCTCCTTATTGAAGTACTTCTCTCACCCTGCCCCTATGAAATCCAAATTTCCCAGCAAGCAGAAACTGCATATATTTCTTCCAGTATAGCATTTTCCCTGAGCATCTGTACCTAATTAAAAGTAGCAATCACGAGATTTCCATATGTATGGTACCTTCTTAATGAAGGACCGTTAAAAATTTTCGTGTTGTATAGCAAAATTTAAATTAATTATTGAAATACAGTGTTTTCCAGGATCTATGACCATTGTCAGTAAAAATACAAAGGTAAATGATTGTACTCTACTAAAAAGTATAGATAGTGGGACTTTTAGTGGGAGTTTCATGGCCCAAACTGTGATTCTCTTCAGGGTTACAGAACCTCATAGTTTGATAGCGTGTCACCAGGTTGAGCCAACAGCAAAGCTGTGCATATATTCCTGCCAGGCAGACACACAAATGTGCCACACACATTGCCCCCACACAACAGAGAGACCCTCACCCAGGAAAAGTTAGAAATGGGGTTTAATGAGAAGGCAGGACAGACTGTGCTGATCAGGTGCATGGCATGGCTGGACAAGTGTATTGACCAGCCCTGCTTAAATGCAATTGTAACTGTGTAACAAAATGCAAATTGTTTTGGTTTGTATGTTTGTTTTTCTGTAAAACCTCGTAATTCACCTAAGAGACATGCAAGAAAATTGTAATTTGTTTAACTGGTGGCTGGCAATATAGCTTAAGCAGGATAACTGAAAGCAAGGAATGCTAAAGAAATTATGAAGTAACAATATAAATTTTATCAGATCTTTGGAGCAATACCGAGGCTGCAATCTGAAGGACAATGCATTACAGTGTTATGCAATATTGGTAAAGTGTGAGACAGAAGAGGCTAATAATTTGTGCTTGTGCAAAATTTGTATTTACTTTGGGCTGTTTGTTTTCTTCTTCTCATACTTATAATTCTGCAGTATGCCTTGTTCTACTTGGGGACCTTAACTTTGCCATTATGTGTACAAAAAATAACTCTGTCTTTGAATATCTCCTTGATGTCAAATCTCTAAGTACAAACTATGCAGATGCTATAATTATTTGAAAGACCACTTAAATCCTTGGATTTGTTTTTTCCTTCCTCTACTGAGTGAGAGTAATTTTTTATAACTGTTGAAGAAGCAAGAAAATTGTTTTTATTTCCTCCTAATGAAAAATATTCACTATTAGGATTATAGTATTCATAATCAAAAATACTTAAAATGTTTAACACTTAGAAGCCTACTGAACACCAGAAAGTTTTCTGACAATTTATTGCTTAAAAACAGATACATGATTTAAAGGACACTTTTGCACTGACTCTTTCTACATATTGTGCTGTTTCTGTCTACATTGAGAATGTGCTTGTAATTAATATGTCATTCCGATAGGTTTTGCAGGACTGCATCCTACTACTCATTTAAGAACAAATACAGCAATTAGTGCTTAGTTAATTATTGAAATATTGGCTGGCATATAGTATATGCAGAGGACAGCAGAAAGAAAACAGATAAGGGAATTCTAACATAAAATGCCTTTTAACAGAGCTTTGGAAGCATATCAAGACTGGAATAAAACGGGTAAGGGATTACAGGTTTCTGCAATATTAATATTTGGTGCAGAAGAGCCTTGTACTCCGTGTGTGTGTCTGTGTGTGTCGCTAATGACTTCAAGGTATGTAATGTGGTGGGGAGTAAAAGTCAGGGAACAAGGTGTGAGAAGCTATGGCACCATTCTGCTACTTTTCCGGAAGACAGAAGCTGTGGAGAGCTGAGTAAACAGGAGGAAGACTGGGGCAATTTGTGGGAGCTGGCTGGAAAGAAAAGCTGAGATGCCTTCCTTCTGCTGTGTGAGGAACCTAAGGAAGGTTGCCAGTGAGATTTCCCCAAAGCAACCTTTCCATCCCTGCGCTTGTCTGTATTTCTATACTGGTAAGTTTACATGCATGTATAGCACACGGTAGGTAGATAGTTTTGGTATTTCATGGAGTTCAGTCAAAGCTCCCCAGTGACTGCTGCCTGACTCTGGTAATATGCTACTCTTTATTTGATCTGTGTCTACTCTTTTCTGTAGAAGGGTTCCCAAGTTAGGACCTCTGCCTTTTCTTCATCAGAGAACCAATTCAAATAATTCACTTAGCTTCTTTGCAATATCTTTTCCCTTCTCAGTACTGTCTTAAAACCATGAATATCAATTGGCATTAGAGGTGCTTTAGCAGTCTCGCTCTTTCTGAGGTGACTGAAAAAGGATTTAGAACTCATTTTGATCCCTGTATCTAGTTGCTACTCAAACTCTTTATTTTTTTTTTCCCTTGCTAACTACACTTTTGAATTTAATCTGCTGAAATTTAAGATCCTTTCTTTAGTCTTTCTTTGGCTAAATTTTTAGAAGTGTAAGATTATCTTCTCATTCTATCCTATGCACAGCTTTTGAGTGGAAATATTTCTAGGCGAATTGCTGTAAACCTTCCCCTATTAAATGAAAATTCAGGACTTTTAAAATAAAACACTACCTTTCTAAAGGCACAAGACCACCTCTTTACTTTGACAAGCATGCAAAAATTAATGTCAAATTTTATGGACAAAACCCCTCCCTTATCAAAAGAACTCTGGAAGCAGAAAAGTTTTGCAAAGAGAAAACAAAATTTAAAAAGCCATGAGCATAGAAGCCTAAGAGTTATGACATAATTTAAAATATTTTTTATTAAGAAAATTCTCTTGAAGGAAAGTAACTATAGAAAAAGCATATTGAGAAAGCCGTAACCTTCCCACTCACTTTCTGTGCATTGTGTCTAAAATTCTTTTAAACTGCACTTGCTAAAGCATCCTAAGACTATTTTTGTTCTTTTAACAATAAGTACAGCAATAAAATTACAGCACATTGTCCTTTTGTAGCATATCAAAGTTGGCATGGGCTATTAAGTATTTTTCTTAATATACTTTAAATAATTTTTCAAATAGTCTCCTGTATACTGATATTCCCTTGCTTGTAACTTCAGGATGCTGAAAATTCTCAAGCTTATAGTTTATGCTTGTATTTTTTGTATGGTATAGATATAATATTACATTAATACATATGTTGCCTGCAACATTTTCATAACTGTTTCCAGTAGACTATCTTCTGAGCCAAAGGCATGAGTCAAACTCATATTTCTCCCTCTCGCTTTATGTGCCTAGACAGACTGTCAGGACTGCCAGTTGACCAGTTATATTTGCAGTGCACTAGATTAGTAGTCTGAGTTATGCAAATTACTGCAGGAGGAGGAAACCTGTAGTGAATGGTGCTTTAAGACTGCAGAAACAGTAAGACAGACAGTACAGATAAAGCTGTGCTATTTTTATCATCTTAGAGACCGTTTTTTGAGCAGTGGATACATTTCAACATATTCACAGTGGGATACTCCTTATCTGTAGAGTTTGAGGCTCAAGAGTTTTGTAAAATAGTAATGAACTAGATGGTGTTGATGTGAATAATGCATGTTATGCTGGAGACAAAGTGAATTTCATGGGTTTTATGGGACCCATATTACTAATACTGATCCACTTGTACCAGAATAGGGCATTCTCTTTTGTGGAGTTGAAAAATCTGAGTTTCCATGCTGTCAGTGCTAGGAAACACACTGATAAGCTGTGCACAGGGAAAAGGATTGTACTGTTGTCAACTAGTCATAGTTGTGTTGGAAGACTGGGGTTGACTGATTTCATCAAAGTGTGTTGCAGGTCCAGGTACCTGTTTATCTCAGTCTCCCTAAACAGAAAAAGACAAAAGCACATTGAACAAGTCATTAAATCATCATAGTTGGGAGAATTATGGAGAGGAAAAAAAAAAATTCTCTCAGTTCCAGTTTCTAGAATTAAACACCATGGCTTTTTGAAAGTGTGTTGACCTTTGCATTTTTCAGTTGAAAGGGTTTTATTGGGTCTTTCCTAGATGCTTCAAGTTTAAACAAAGTTGTATGAATGGATAAGGATGTTGAGTAAAGGTGTAATGAGAAAGACCTGTAAAGTATATTGGTTTTGTTATTGCCAAGTTATAGAGTACAATATCTAAAGGACCAATGCATTTTATGGGAACATCAAGCACTTATGGGGATAGAGCAGAAAAGCTGAAAAATCAGAGGATGCAATTGATTTTTAATTTAAGCTTTGCTACATTTTAAGTAAGTCAGTTGAAGATATGTTTACAGGTAGTGTGAAGTCCAAGCTCTGTCGTATAAAGAAAATAAGTTTATTTTTTTAATTATGTCAGTACTCAAAATTGTAAAACATACTTGGTAGAGAAATCTGCAGATAAACTATTTTCTTAACCTTTGAGTGGGATCAATAGGTAAATCGAGAAGATAGAATTATAGTACTACTAATGAAAAATCTATTGTAACTCAAGTGTTATTGTTTATATTTTATGTACTCATGCGTGTTTGCAGGAAAGAGGGAGAATCATTGGCAAACCATTGGTAGCAGTTCCCTAGAGATTGTGTTCTGAACAGTTGGATTGGATGTCTAAGATAAAGGGAAAGAGGGAGAACACCTTATCAGTGTGATGATTTTCAGGGACCTAAACGAAATGTGTTAGTGTTTTAATATGTTTAGGCATTCTACATTTTCATGTAAAAGAGCTTTTCTGTGCCAGTGCCACAACCTTGTGTGAGTATGCAAAGGCTGCCTAGTGAATCCCGTGTGCCTTTCAGCAACCGGCAGCACAGTACCAAAGTACATTTGTGGATTCTGTGTTGGAAACATCTGTAACTTTCTAGGAAAAGCAACTCTCAGTTGAAGAGTTGAAACCAAAGAGGGCCGAGGACAAGAGATTTGTCAGATAGGAGAACTGGAGCAAAAGAACAGCAAAGAAGTAACTATGAAGCCACTGCCATGTTCTTGGAGAAATGATCTGTGCACAAGGGAAGGCACAGAAGAAAGCAAGAAAATGTGGGAATGCAATATCATGGATATAAAGGAGAAACAGATAGAGAGAACCTAGCAGTAAAGAAAAGATTATTCTAACAGAGGAGACTGAGTTATATGAAAGTGAATTTGAAATTGGTTTGCTGGCCATTTGATGTAATGTAGTGTAGTGTTTGTTTTTGGTTGGGGGGAGGAGGGGTGTTTGTTGGTTTTTTGTTTGTTTTTTCCAAAGACTTAAAGGCTAGGTCACATCTGAGATGTCTCTGGAGCTTATCTGGGGTCATCTCTGAGAGCAGCAGTATAGCACATTGCTCTCCATTGCTCCCAGAGGAATCCATACAATGGTTCACTATGCCTGGAAGAAATTATTACCAAAGCATGAGGTAGGACAACAGTTAGTGCTTTCTGTACTCTTAGTTTTTGTCACTATGGAATATGCTTTTCTGTCTGCTGGACCACCATGTGACTAGATCACATTTCCTTTCACCCACTTGTGTGAAAGGAAATTTGTGCCTTAAGCCTTGAACATTCATTGAGGCCTGTATTGCTAACGAAAGCTAAAAACATTGGAACATAAGAGGGATTGAAATCCCAGCGTGGTCTAGCAGGCTGCCTGTGCACCACTGAATCCTGGAAGCCTGACCCGGTAACAGCCTTAGGCATGGAGATGCAGACTGTAAGAATGCAGCTGCTGAGGAACCGAGCAAGCTAAAAAAAGCAAGACAGGATTCTGCCTACTTTTTTTCCTTGGAACCTCATCAGACTCAAGCCCTCTTCATAAAATATTGAACTGGAAAACACTAGTAAAAACATACCTTAAAATTTTCCAACTGACTCTAAGAACTTGAACTGTACTTCTAGTAATGTGTTACTTAATAATTGTTTTGGTAACAAGAGCTCAAGGAAGACAAATGACCAACAGTTTATACATTAGAGCAAGGTTGGTTGTCTGACCTCTTTGCAAAGGATCATTTAATTTTTCTTTTCTTTACTTTTTTTATTTTTTTCCTCAAAATCTAGAACTGTGCTGTCTTCAGGTAGTACTGGCTTGCTTGGGATGAGTTCACTCCAGTGCCTGAGGCTTAAAATATCTGGGTGAACTAATAATACCAATAACTAGAGCCCATAGATACAGATTTATCTGTTTTATGAAAATATAAATACTAGATATGAATCTAGGTATCTATTTAGATCTATTAGATATAGTTAGAAGTATAGATGATCAATAGCATTGTGGGAACCTCCTTGATCTAAATAAGAATATTAAAAACTAAAGTAAATTTTTTAATTCCACTTATCTATTCTATATATTTTATGAAACTGCCGTTAGATTTCAACATGAAAAAGCAAGAAGGAGGAACCTTTTGGACATACATTTCTTTACAGAATTTGGGACATTAAGACTGAACTGTTGTGCGAGGAATATAGAATACCTCAGGGTGGCCTTCATTCTGACAGACCTTACAAACTTAAATGATACACGTGTAAACCAATCCTCCTAGGTACTATGCACATAAAATGCAATTGTGAGCACTTATCGCAAAACACGATACATGAATGCCACAGGCGAGAGAGCACCAATTAGGCAAACTGCCTTCCAGATGGTGCAGTCTCTGATTTTGGATAATTGCTTGAAATGATACAGTGAAATAAACCAAACAAAAAATTAAGTAAGTGGAAACCTTGCTGCAGTCTAGAAATATAATCTCAAAAACAAAGGACCCAAATCCTTAACAGTTTTCTTGCACTTTAATCTTAGGAAGATAATATTTGAGAGAATTCATGATACTGAAATACTTGTGGCAAATGCACAGTAGAATGAAGTTGTTTCACAACTGTGTTTAAAAGGAGCAACTCAGTGTCAATTATACAGAACTTTTATATTGTCTGAATGTGAAAGAAGCATTATATAGCTCTGATGTGCTTCATCATGATAACATGATTACAAGACTATAAAGACATGCATCTGTGTTTGTTTTAGGCCTCTGAAAGAGGCTCTGTCTTCCTACTCTTTGACCACTCAGAGTTGTGAAGTGAAATTTTATGTAGGTGTGGATCTGAAAAGTCCCCTGCTGGATTAAGTGTAGGTGTGGATCTGAAAAGTCCCCTCCTTGATTAAGTGTAGGTGTGGATCTGAAAAGTCCCCTCCTTGATTAAGTGTAGGTGTGGATCTGAAAAGTCCCCTGCTGGATTAAGTGTAGTGGAGAGATCAAACAGCACAGGGTCTTTTTTTTCACACATTTCTCAGTTTATCATCTCTGGCAGTGAGGCATGTACAGTGTGAATATGCAGTGTGGATTTTGTGGTTTGTTGCGTGAAAATTCTTACAGCCCTTGGTTACTTAGCCGAAACCCCAAAAAAATGTTTAGAACCTATTATAGAAGCAAACAAAGGGAAGTAATCTACTGGATAAGAAACAATCCTTAACTGCTTACATTGATGATATGCTTTAATGGACAGACAGAGAAACGAATTTTTTTCCTCCTTAGGAACTCAGGTTCCATTGTGTAGAAATGGCATTTGTAGAAGCTATTCAGTGCTACGAACAACTACTGCATGTAGGCTGGCTCTGTGCACTCTTTGAAATGTGCAAAACTTTGGCTAGGGAAAAATCCAAGGGCTGGCTAAATTTCTTCTTCTGCAGTGATATCCTGATCATATCCCAGTAAAGAGTTTTAATGTCTTTACATTTTATGGGAGAAGCTGCACTTCTGTTCTCTCCCTTGAAGAAGGGAAAAGATGACTACTGGCTTTTTGTCTCCACAGACTTCTACAATGTTCAGTTATTTGGGCTGATATTAGGAACTGGATTTTCTTCCCATCTCCATAAGCAGAAATAATCCTAGTTCTTTTGTTTTCCTTGTCTGATAACTTTGAAGTACAATTGTAAAATCAGAGCTGCATAATAATATAGCACAGAATTACCGATGTTCCCATTTTTGCCACTGTAAACGTTTTTTCCAATGAACCAATCTTCCCATAATACATATCAGTCAGAATACCTGTCACTCTTCAGAGCTTAGAAGTGAGTTTTGATTTTCAGAGTATACAGTACTTAGCAAACTAATCAGTGTTTCACTATAAATACCTTTCCTTCATTTTGCATAGCTTGCAGAGTACATCCTTTCAATACATGGATAGCAGCAAGGGGTGGTCAACAAACCATGTGCTCATTTCCCCTTCCCTCGTTTTATTGGTTGGGTTTCTTTTTTTTTTGTTGTTGGTTTTGGTTTTGGGGTTTTTTTGTGGGTTGGTTTGTTTTGGGTTTTTTTTTTGTACTTTTCATAAGAAAGCAGATAGAATATGATTTTCATCATATGCATATTCATTGGAATATGAATGTTTCTGTAAGCAACAATCAGTGGACTAAACTGTTCGTAGGCAAAGTGCCATGGAAATATTTTCTGAGAGTATGATACAACTGATATACAGAAAAGTGCTTGTGGCTGGGCACAGAGAAGTAGTCTACAGCAAGCTTGTGTAAACTCTGACTTAAAGATCGATCCTGACATCTGCTAGCATTGTAGGGGGAGGAGGCCATCTAAATGGGGAGCAAAGTGGATAAAAGGTGCATCATGTGACACAGAAGTGCATGGTGCATGAACCAATACCAAAGGAAATGATCTAAAGCTAGTAGCTTTTTTACACCTATACTATATAATATAGAAAATTGTTGTCAGTTGGGAGGACTTCAATTTAACTAAGCACTGTGTGATGATCTACCTTTTTTTTTGTTAGCTCTGAATCTTGCACCAGCTGGTTTTGTTTGATGCCTTTTAGCCTTGAATTTGGGGAGGTAGTGAAAAATCAAGTCCAATCCTCTGCATGTCACTCATGATTTTGTATACCTTAGTAATAAGGTTTTTGATCTAAACCTCCTTAGTCATTAAAGCAGCTCCATATGTTATTGTCCTTTTCCTATTCTGCATTATTTTTTCAAGATATGTAGCCCAGACTCGTGCAGCATATTTAAGCTGGGGCCAATCATGAATTGTATAATGTTAGTCACATTTTATTTCTCTATTCCTAACCATAATTCATGTTTTCATCTTGCTTTTTTTGTTTGCTATTGAACAGTAAGCTGAAATTTTTTAGGGAACAGTCAATTATAACCTTAATATTCAGTTTCCTTAGGGGCAATGTTCAGTTTAGATGCCATTATTTTATATGTGGGTTTAGGACAGTTTTACTTAATGTGTATCCAATATGCAGTTACCAGCATTGAATTTAGCTGCCTAGTCACTGCATCCTGTAAGGCTTTTCTGCGGTTTTTTACACTG
Source organism: Podargus strigoides (assembly GCA_028020825.1). NCBI lineage: Eukaryota > Metazoa > Chordata > Aves > Caprimulgiformes > Podargidae > Podargus > Podargus strigoides. Next base: position 44,964,395 of record CM051621.1, on the reverse strand, counting down.
TGTTTTATATTCAAAATAACTTAAAATTCTTGGTAACTTTGGCACCTTGCTATTCAGCCTCTTCCCTGTCCACCACCCCACCCCCATCCCCCCCTGCCCCCCCGATCATTTATGAAAAGTATAGTTTTTCCTCTTTTCTCCTCTATGACTATTTATTCCCAGCATCTGTTCCCTCAGTTTTAGCCAAGTAATTGTCAATCCATGGACCTTCTCTGTTATTTCCTGGATACTTAGATTCCTTAACATCTGTTGTTAAGGGAACTTGTCAAAAGCCGTTTAGATGACCAAGATTACTCTGTCAGTCAGATCTGTCTTGTCAACTTGCTTGTTATTTTTTTTTCAGAGAACTTCAAGACTACTTATGAAAGGGTATTTGGGAAGGAGAATTACATCAGGTGGTAGTTTTGTGAGCAACTTCAAATACGTCCATCCTATTTTCAGGATTTGTTATGTTATTATATAAGACTATATGGTATGCAAGTATAAACTAGATCTTGATGCTGATTCTGAGTCTTATCCATAAATCCTGAAAAAGGTAGCAACTCCATGGAAATACTAGCTAATTGAAGAGTTTAAAACCAGGGAGTAAGAGGTGATGCTGACTCTGGCTTTTTCTAGTTGTTGAGTTCTTGTTGTTTCTAATTGTAGACGCCAGGATGACATAACTTTATCTTCACAAAATGTTTATATCTACAAATTTGCAAGTCTTAATAGCCTTTGTTAATTGATGTACCTTTGGGCCTAGTCCTATCACTGATGGTTTATGGGAAGTGATTTGTTCCACCCAGGAGATCTGAGAGGGGCTTGGCTTCAACAACCACAAGGCTTCCAGAAATTAAGAGTGAGGTAGAGAGAATACGTGCTTTATGACAACCTGATTAAAGAGTAAATGTTCTTTTTTCTGGTACTCTGTTAGAGGCTTGTGGTGGAAAAATCTAAGATAGCTCTTACAATTTTCCTTTTTTTCCCGTAATACCAGTATGTCTGACAAATGGTCATGAACTCTAGTTGTGCAAGTATTGGAAGCACTATGGGGCCAAAATGACAAATGTATTCCAGGAGCTATTTTTAAGTGCTAGTTAATACACTTTAGAGTCAATGGTCATATATTTTTAGTATGTTATTTGAAATTTGTCCTGGCCTGGATAGAGTTTACTTCATTTTGACTGACGGTATCCTTTTTGACTAATGTTAACACTGAACAGTCTCAGCACAAACCAATGTGCAATACACTGTTATTAGGAATAATATCTATTAAGATGTAGAGTGCTTAAAATGAAGTTCTGAAGTAGAAGACTAAGGCTCCCTATCAGGAAAATGAGAAGTTTAATTTTACTTGTCATCTCTTTTTTGTGGTAACCTAAAAAAGGGCTGTAAGTATCTATCCAGGCAGCAGTGTAGGACAGCAGCACAGTACATTGTAGAAATACGTTATCGTTCACTTTTTGTATTGATGACATGTCAGAGGTACAGAACTTCTAGAAAATTCAAATCTTTTCACAGACATTACCAGGAGATAAGGCCACAGCCTAGACATATATATCATGTTATAGATAATAATGTATATGCCCTGGGACTTTAACAAACTCTCTATTGTAAGGTGAAAGGGTGGACAGTCAGTTCTTTGTTCTTATTAAAAAAGTGCATAAGAATCTTTGTTCCACCTAAGCCTACCAAAGAGAAGTAAAATGAGTTTTACTGTTTTATCTCATCTAATATCTATATCACCTTCATGCTTAAGCAAGCAGAAAAGGGCCTCGGACCCAATCATACTGTTTTATTTTTTCCACTGCATTTTATAATTAGCTTACAAAGTACAGAAATAATTAAATTTTTTATGCAATTACTGAAGGGAAGATTGTAGACACTTTAAGGGAACATCAGCTGCATTTCAGAAGCAGTTTAGAAAAGTTTATCTGCATGCATACATTTATACATATTTTTCAGGGTTTGTTTTTTTTTTGTTTTCAAGATGGATCCTAATGTGAAAGAAGGCTTTGTACTCTGCTCAGTCAGGACTGTTGCTACTGTTTGATGGTCTTTTTAGTAGGAAAAAGGTTAATTATTTTAATTTTTCACTACTTATGATAATGCTGAATTATTCCAATGTTCCTGAGTAATTGCAAACACAGGAATTGCATGTACACTAACAAGTTGGTGTAACAAGCTGGTTTAATACACAGTAGAAAGTTTATTGAGCCCACTTTCTAACTGGTCCTTTAATTTCTAATGAATGCTACACTAGTGTCTTGTATTCTTGTACCAGGCTAAAGAGAGAAAAAAAAAAAAAAAAAAGGAACTAAGAGCTTCTTGTTGACTTATGATAATGAAAGAATAAAATGCTATTAAAAATAATTATCTTGGGAGGATTCACAAGCCACTTCTGTTGTTTTTGTATTTTTAAATTTTTGATTCTCGAGCTGGTAATGTCTGCTCCTAAAAGTAGTGAAAGATGTTGGTAAAATAAGTGACTGTTATGAGGAGACATAGGGGACAAATTAGAAATTTTTGACTGGCTGAAGCGCAGTCTTCGATGCAACATATTTGCTAAGTAAGTATTTTCTGATATAGCAGCATTTTTAAAATCTGGCACAATCATAAATCTATCCATGTATTTTAATAGTCCCCAGCCTTATTGTATGAGAGTCTCTCCTTAAGCATGAATATTATATCTTGCTATTTTAAGTTGTGCACCTTTCACCATTAAATCTACTGTTTTCTATAGTAGCTTAAACTGTTTCTTTTTTAACAGTTACTGTTTTAAGTGCCAGTTATATCTTGCAAAGCTTACTAGTAAACTCTTGAACTTGCAAATTTCTTGTGCACAGCAGCACTACCAGACATCATGCTGTTAAGTCATAGATACCATTAGCGGACAGGCACTGTACACCTATGGTTCTTTGTTTCTTTGCTTGATCCTGTATAGACTTTTCAAGAATGTCTGCCAGATCCAATTGTTCAAGAGTTGGCATTAATTTAATCTCAGTGTAAATTAATTTCTTGACTTGCTATCAATCTTATGCTGATTCATGTTTTCTTAGTCAGTTATAAGCAATATAGTTTCTATTAATTGTAAAGATATTTTTTATTCCCTTTTTTTATCCCCATTTCTCTCCTTCTACTTTCCAGGCAAATAGAGTAATAGTTTTACCTCTCTTGGTAATTCATCTACTATCAACTTAAAAGAAGACAGAACAATATTTTTATTAATTACTTTGCGAATTTGAGTAATCCAATTGTCATTATGTACACTGGTGATTGTAATTAATTGCTGGCTAGTAGTACCAAATACATAACCTTACAAGTCTTGAGGAATTAGTAATACATATCTGCATCAAAGACAAGAAACTGAATCTGTGTAATTCTCATTCTAAGGCACCTATGATTATATCTAATTTATAATACTTTCCAATTTAAAACATTGGAAACTTATTTGAGTGACTGTTTTCTTCATGCAGAACTGGCCAATTGTTGGCTGGACTGACAATCTTCATGGTATGTTTAAGTGAAGAGACAGAGGAGGAGGTTGTCTAACCTTCACTGCAATGAAGAATGAAAGTTGTATTCTTAACTCTAAATTGGCAGACTGAAGATCTTCTCTAACCCATTCTCCTGTTCCAATACAGAGCAGCTATCTCTATGTAATTCTTAAGGGGAAATATTTTACCTTGCATGCAGAACTCCAATGGCAGAAATGCTACAATCTCCACAGAGAATCCATTCAAACAATTCCAACCTCTTAATATTTACTCATATGTCTTTCCAGTTAGGCTCTAATTTTCCATCTCAAGCTGGATACAGTGCTCCAACTGAATCTCTACTATTTCTAAGTAGAGTAAGAAGGACTGATTGCCTCACAAATCTTGCAGGCTATGCTACTATTCTTGAATAAGGATGTTATATTTATGCTTATTCCAATGTCATAATATAGTTATGTTCAGATTTTGTGACAAATTATAAACCTATTCCGTTTCTTACAGAAGTACCACCTACCCAGAGTGCCCCATTCTTCTTACAGTTTATTTCTGCCTAATGTAATTTTCACTTGCCCTTACTGAGTTTCAGTTTTTCTAATTTGTCATTATAATTTTAAATTCTAATTTTTTCTTTCGCTTTAATTTCTTGTCAGTGACACTGTCAAACTTTTTTTTTTTTTTTTCTTCAATATCTCAAAAACACCTGCTGAATAGCAGCAGATGTATGCATCCTTCCATTTGGGAAAAGCTTCATGATACACCATTCTCTGTGTTTACTTTTTCAGACAGCTCTGCAAGGTCTGTACAGAAGTTTAAACCATTTTTTCTATAGTCTGTTTATGAGAATTCAATGAGAAATACTGTCAAAATAAGCACTGAAGAAAGCTAAAATTTAACATCTTTGGGTTCTCCATCCATGCTGCCTAATTTTAGAAGAAAATTAGAGTAGAAGTGTAAGATATATTTATTGGCAGATCTGTTCTGAATGTTACCTTTCACCAGTTTATAGCTTATAAATAGTTTAATTTATCCCAGTGTTTTTCTGAATATTGGACTTAAGCCTATTGATCTACATTTCTGTGTCCTTCTTTTTGCTTTTTTAAAAGTACTTTTCCTGTTTGACATGATTTTTCAAATAGACCCTCTAAAAGCTCTGTGATTTCATTGGTGGTTTGATACAGTACTTTAAAATGAAGCCTATCATGCCCAGTCCCTCTGAAAACATCTAATTTATCTAGATATGCTTCAACCTTTTTCTCTTTATCCAGTACTTATCCCTTAGGTACAGGTGTGAACAGTGATAGCAACCAAATCATAGCTGACTTCTTAATGCAGATTGACAAACATGAGACAATAAACATTTAATTGTTAAAGTGGGTGTCCTGGTTTCCCAGGAACAGACCCATGGGCCAGCCATGGCAGGCAGCCCATGAGTAGCCCCGAATCCAAACAGTGTAAGACATTGCATGCAATTTCTAAGAAAGACAATAGCTACAAATAGTTTCCTCAGTGAAAAAATATGTATGTATGTCTTCTATGTAGAAACAAATATTCTAAGAAGTTACTCAATTATAGAATCACTATGTGCGTGACCACCTTATTTTTTTGTGTGCCAAGATTCATGTACAAAGATTCAGCTGATGCTGAAATAAGTTATCTTAATTGTTTGTTTTAAATCTAAGGTAGTATTACATCCCAACCTAAATACTTATGTTGAGAGTCCTATAGACAACTGGGCCAGTGTCCATACTATGCTTATCACAAATTTTGCAGCATTCGAATTTAATTAATTTGAGTGAGACTTCCAAAATTTATAACTTTATTCAGTTTATGAAACCAGGTAGTTGTTGTTTCACCTTGCAATACTGCTAATTTCTCTTAGATGTAGAATGGATTTATCTTTTCTTTTTTTCAGTTACCATGGATTTTTTTTGCAAGTTCCTATTGAATTGAAAATAAGTTAAAATGACATGCATTTGTTATGAAAAAAAAAATCTGTTCTTTTTATTTAGGAAAAGCTTTTCTCAAAGCTATCACTAATGACAGTTGTGGCTGGATGAGGACTATAAATCTTGACATTTTTAGTGCTTTCAGCTCCAGAAATCCCCAAATACTTCAGAATTCTGTCTGTCGGTGTGTGGGACAAACACAATTCTTAGCTCATAGAGAAGGTTATCAGTGGTTATTGTCCACCTTAACTAGACTCTTCACATGGAGAAGCATCACGAGGCCTGGCACTTTCCTCTTTCCATACACTACAGCAAGGTAGTTGCACCTAGCTCAGACTCAGACCTCAGATGCATGGAAAAAGTGAGGAATGAGGTACATTTAGTATATTGCAGGCACCCATGGAAGGCAGTGCTGTAAAGAGCAGAGAGTGCCCTATGAGAAAGAGGACTTCTGCTACAGCAGCTGCATTCCAGGCCAAGTCTTGTAACAAGACAGAACCAGCAGAAAGCTTTGGGTGCCAGAGATGTCATGCTTTGTCTTGCTGGACATCTCAAGCTTCATAAAATGGCATGAGAGAGAAACATTGCTGAAGATCATGAGTTCCCAACTGTACCCAGGAAAATGCAGAAACTGTCTTATATGAATTTAATAGGGAATTTATAATTTGAGGACTCTTACTTAGCACCACTGGAAGTGTTTCTCATAGTTTCCAGTCTGTCTTTTGTCTTATCTTGTGCTTAGATTGTGCCCTGCTTGGGAAGGAGGCAACCTCAGTTTCTTGTTTCTACTATACCAAGTATGAAGGAACTCAACCTGTTACCTGTTCCACATATCAATTAGTAATCACATAATAATTCTTGTACATGTCCCTGAAGCTCAGTGAAACAAGGAATGAGATTAAAAGCACACAACAATGCTTTCTAATGGTGTAAAAGAAGCAGTGGTGAACACTTTCCTCAGCTGTCAGTGAAGCCTGCTTGTCTTTAAGTCTCTTGGCTTTAAAAGAAAGTCAACCATTGCCTTCTTGTATCTAACCTTTCCACTGGCCATAATGGAAACCACTTTTAAAATAGTTTTCTGAGCCTTGTCCATTTGATCTGAGTATTTTATCTCCTAGAACACAAATTCATATACTGAATGGAATTGCCGGTGACTTAGTTAATGTGAAAGCCTAGTTCACTATTAGTTGTTCTAGAAAAAACATGCTCTTTGTTGAACAGCAACCTATTTCATAATAAAATCATATTAATATTGTCAAAGGTTTTACTTGAAAGAAAAAGTTACTTATGGTTGCCACATACTTTCAGGAAAATGTACTGTGTTGGTGTGCTACAGAAAAAAATGACATTCCTGCTACACTCTGGATAAGGTGCCATCACATGTGTGAACACAACATTAACTCTGTAACGAAAGAGTTAGTCTTGCAGAATTCAAATGCACAGCTATATGCACTGAGCGATAAAACTGTTTTTGTGGCATGCCAATATGGGTTTGTCATAGCTAAATGTAATCTGAAATAGTCTGATATTCCTATTGCATGAGGAGAACTGAAGAAATCAGTGCTATCTGTATCCCTGTCTCTATCATCACAGTTCTGCACGACCTTGGGCAAGTCACCTCATTTGTGCGTTAGTTTCCATATTTATAAAAAGAGGATCATGTTACTCAGAAGTCATTATAAAGGGCTGCGGTGAAAAGCACACTTAGAGCTAATCATTGTTATTGCTGTTTGTAAGAAGTGAGAGTTTCAAATGTGGATGCTAGTTGTTACATAGCAATGGAGTCTAGAATAGCATGTAATTGGGAATTGTAAAGAACATCTAGCAGATAATTTCCCTCCTCTCTACCAGTAGGACAGATTTCATCTCCTTTCAGTTTTTTGATGAATGCCAAGATTACTCTTCAGTGACATTCATGAAAATAATTTCCACAGGTTTCAGTTGCCTGCAGTAATTCTTTGGGTGATACTGAAGTTTTTTGCTATTGCTTTGTTGTTGTACTAAACTTTTCAGTGTTACGGGCAAGTCTGTCTATGAGAACATTTTGTTCTAATTGAACTCTTATTCCTATATAACATCACTTTTACATATATATATATGTGTGTGTGTCATTATTGGAGTGTATATAGTTGCTTTTCTTCCTGCACATCTGAATGCTGACCCTACTCCAGGTTCTGTTTTCCCCAGTGCTTTGTTCTAAATCCTTTCCAATTTATCTGCTTTTACATGCAGTTCTCCAGTAGAGAACTTGTCAGTAAAGTGTATAGAGAGTTTAAAGGCTGTTTTTAATAAGTGAGGTGTAATCTATAATCTTATAATATTGTTCACAGTGGGCTAAATCCCACCTAACTACTAGCACTATGGTAAATAGTTGTAACAGAAATCAAGAGTGTTCTCCTTGGATGTGATTCTGCTCCTGCAGAGAGAAGGAATGTAGGGGAAAGTAAACACTCCATTTTTTCAATTCCTAAGGTTAAATACTAGCTCCACTGCTTCCAAAATTTATTGTTTTGTTTTGACAGAGTCTAGGTTGAATTCCAGGAATTTCCTATTCTTTCTTTGACCTGGGTTTTAGAAGGAAGACAAAGGAGGATGGAAAAACAAAGCGCTCCTCTATGTCAACATCATCAAAATACAGATTTGCTTCCACTAACTGTCTCCATTAGCTCTCGCTTAGGCCTGTGGGAACTGCAGTGCTTTTTTACACTTCCCTTGTGAGTGCATCTTTCAACACTCCTCTTACTGTAGCATTTGCTGTACAGAGAAGCTCTCTTCCCACCTGCATTACCTTTTGCTGCTCAAATGATATTGTCAAGGGTAGACTTAAAGTAGCCAGACTGGTTCCTCTACTCATACCGCCTGCTTTTGGTAGAATTCCTCAGTATTTTATGTGAGAACTGTCCTACAAGCTGCAATGAATGACATCTGTGAGGTTGTGAAGGCAGAGGTAAATTTAATCCCTTCCAAAATTAGACTTCTCCTTTCCCATACTGACACAGAAGGATGCATGCATATGCAGTATTCACCTTTCTGAGGCTGCACAGAATTGTTAGGCTTAATGTATACTATATCCTATATACCATGTTCCCAGCATTCCTTTCTGCTGTGCTTGTGTTCTCTGGATGAATATTTACAGTTTGGAGGGTTGTTTTTGTTTTCCTTTTCAAACTACGCTGGTGCTGTCATAAGGTTGGATGCTTGATTTTTATGATACAGTACAGCAGTGAGACTCCTTGCTGAACCAAGAAAAATTACAAAATTTTCTAGTAAAGAGTATGTGGTGGAGCTCCAATTAAAGTACATAAATATGTAGGAGGGGAGTTCTCTTGTAAGAGAGTAGTGGTAACCTACCAGGTTAATTTTATTAAAACAAAAAATTTGGTTACAAAAATCCTTATCTATATTAATCTGGTATCACCCTTACTGCTTCTAGCATCTAAAATTTGTCAAGTTTGAAACCACTTTCATGTAACTAAATTATCTCCAGAAACTTTTGATTCTTCAGAGACTTCTTTACTTATCCATGGCTTCCTATAGCTACATTTTTTTTTTAAGAGGCAACCTGACCATTCTACTGTATATAGTATGTGAGCAAACCAAAAGCAAGTAGTTTAGTGATAATTTTGCCATTCATCTTCAGTAGCACTTAATAGTTATTATTCTTCTGTTGCTCTTTGTTTAATGGGAACTGTTCAGTTAGACTCACAATATGTAATATGGTTTAGATATTCAACAAAATGCAGCAAAATCACAGCACACCTTCAATGTGTATTTTTATGTAACACAACTATTGTATGATGGTTAGTTCTCTTGGGACTGCTACTTGCTGGAGCATGTACTCCAATTAAATAACTAAATTATAACCAATCTGAATGAGGTAATACTAAGTTATCTTGCAGTTGTATAAACCAAAACCAATCATGCTGAGAAACTAATAGGCTGAAAGAAAAATGATTATCTGCTACTAATTAAGATGACATGGAGACATGCAATTACAAACTAATTGCTAATGGACTTCTTTTCTTTTAGAAAGGTCTTGATGCAGTTCATTAAAACTGTGATTTTATTGTAGAATGTTTACTTGCGCTTTGTTAATATATAGTGTTAAAGAAGAGAATTTAAAGCTTTAAGTCTGACACACTATGTACTTTGTTTATTTCATGCTAAATTTAATTGCACATGCAGTGTATGTCAGTTACAGGACAGAAGTTTTGCTAATGAGTTGGCAAGTATGTTGAATTCACTCACTTGTTTAAAGTGGTAAATTAAGTTTAGAATTCTCTTTGCCAACTTTGCTTGGAACAGTAGCTAATTAAAGCTTGGCAGTAGAACTATGAGTAAAACATTGGCATGATAGTCCTTAAAAACCAACATAGCAGTATACTGCATAATAAAAGGCGGCCTTGGTTACGTTAGCAATTAAGTCTTAATTGTCAGTTAGCTTTGATTGCTATGTTGAACTTGTACTCTTACTTACATTAGTTATCATGTAATGTAAGCATAATTTTGGATGAATTTTTTTTTTTTTAAATCTGTATATTCTGCCAATACCAGTAACAGCAGTAAACTCTGCCTTTCAACAAGGAAGTATATAATAGTAATGATAGTAGTATTTCAGCACCTGTTCTTAGGCAATGCATCATATTGTCTTAAGAACCTGAGGTCCTATTCTTTGCAGGTAGAAATCAGTAAATGTCAGAAAAATGTTTCGTATTCACTGTGCCTCCTATTTGCATACTGTGTCTCTGGACAATCTAGGAAATAAAAATTCAGACATTTATATTCCTTTTCAGATAAAAAAAAATTTCAAAGAATGCATATGATGTGACAGTATGTGAAACCATGAACAGTTTCTGCTTCTCCAGTTCTCCCAAAGGAACATTTGTTTTGGTCTTACAATTTTAATTTTTTCCTCAGCTAAGAAGTGCTGTCCTTGCAAGTACATGTTTCAGGACACATGAATAATGCCCTCCCAGCATTACTATGGGAAAGACTCTACTGCTTGATAGAACATTTAAGTTCTAAGTTCTCTGATCCTCAAAAGGAGTAAAACAAATGGCATCCTGGCACAAAAAACAATGCATAGGGCACTATAAGAAGATAATAATGTAGTAACTTTGGTAAAATAAATATTATGCTAAGACACCATCCTAAATAATGTCCTTTTAGGGCCTTGCTGCTTCAGGAGCCTTAAATGATGATGAAAATCCTGTTCCATTAGAGGTCTTTTCCAGCCAAGGCTATTCTATGACATTCAGCAATGTACTCTAAATCAATGTATGCACAGACTTGTTTTCTTTTGCAATTTTCTACTTACATGATTTAGAATTCCAATAAGTTATATAGGTTTTTCTCTTTTACTTTGTTCATCACATAGCCCCTCTGTCTCTCCACTTTGACTTTCTCTTCAAAGAGTTCTTAAGGATAGTCCTTGTCTGTAATTTGTAATGCATGTAATGCATGTTTATTTTACCTTTTTGTAGCATAAAATGGTATGGCTAATGTGTTGGTATCATGCTGACCATCTTTTGAATATCTGATCATCCCTTATTCGTTCCAGCAGGTATGTGCAACACCTCACCCTAAAAATCTTCTCACCAAAGTAGTGGGTTTTCTTTCCAAAATTTAGCAAATCAATGAAAGGTTTTTGACCTGTTCTTGAAATAACTGATTATATTATTCAGTCACTGCTTTCTTTTTCTTCCTCTTTTTTGACTTTTTACTTTCGTTTGTTGTCTTAATTGTCTGTCAAACACAGCCACAAATATTAATCTTGCATGTTTAGATAACCTTTTAAATCATAAGTGTTTCTACTGTTCTAGAGAAAATACCAGTACTGCACAGTTGGGAAACTGTCTATTGGAGAAAAATAATTTGAGAAACAAAAGTTATATAATCATAGAATCATTGAAGTTGGATGGGACCTCTGAAGATCATCTAGATGATGCGCTTTTTTATATTAATTTAAGTTCTCAAAGTAAATGTTGTTTCTTGTAAAGTATGAAAATAAATTCTTCCCAAAGATTTGCTATCTTATGTTTATAGCTATTGTATGTTTATAGTGAGCCAATAGTAAACAGATTAAATCTAAATATGTACTGAAGCAGTTAGACTGTTATGAATTCAGTATTAGTGAGAGGAAGATAGGCTCACGACAGATATTTTACCCTTAGTTGTTCTACAGAAAAAAATAATGAGGGTTATCTTAACTTTGTCTCAATGGAAAGACTGAAAGAAGTATTGTTGGATAGAAAACAGATTATCAGCTCGTTTGCTGCCTTTATGAAGAGGGGAAAAAAAAAAAAGTCTTTAATATTTGGGATATATATGTCAATTTCAACCTCAGATGCATATTTTCAGGGAAATATGACTTTGCTAGAATATGCTATTTTTTTAAAATATACTAGCTATATGTGTTTTTCTTTTGAAAAATGGCTGTGAGAAAGGTAGATAGTAGCATGTGTTGGTCAAATATTTCCATATTCAATTCCTTACTGTATTTGACCCAAAATCCAAATCATAGCACAAAAAATTAATGCTAAACAGGGACTTAAACCTCATATATTCTTTTTGCCTTAGTCATATGTAGTCTGATTGGGGAGAAGAAAAAAAAATTAAAGGTTTAATTTTAAAAATTTTTTTTTTAGGTAAAAATTTATTGACATATGGTCTAGCCAGAGTCAATTGATGTTGACGTCAGTTGATTCAATTATTGAGCGAGAGATGCTGAGAAATTTAGGAAACTAATAGAATACTCCCACCTTTATGAAAAGAGTTGCACACTAGATTAGAGAGTCATTCTGTCTTTTGAAGCTTGGAAAAGATGGTGTGTTTTTTGGGTTTCAATGAAAAATGGTGACAGTGTTGTCACCCTGCTGCTTACAGTGGTCTCAGAAAAAAAGAGGCTTGGAAAAAGGTGGAATTTGAATTGTTCCCTGGTTTTCTGTGTTTGCCGGTAACTAGCTGAAGGCAGCTCTGTGCTTAATATAATGACTGTAGCTGACTCCTTGCTCAGTTTTTGAAATATTCTTCTATGCTGTACAAAAAGACAAAGTAACTAACACTGGGCTCTGGGTTCTGCTACAGTACCTGTGTGACTTTGAGGATCTGAGGGGTTTTTTTTCCCCATAAAGACCAAGTGTTAATGTAACTGTGCCCCTGCTGAAGTCAACTGCAATTTTCCTACCAACTTCAGGAAACTGAATGTCTCTGAAAATTCCTTTCCTGTGATGTTACTGTTGATGTTATATTGAGTAGCATTTGAAGTTGACTATATTAATCCAAATATGCGATTGGTTTCTTCACAAAATATGTGAAGAGAAAGGGAGAATTTGTCGGTGTGTATTAACTTTTACATATATAAACCAAAACATTTCACCTTCTGTATCATTAGTGCTACTGTTGATCCCAAGATCGCTGTCAAATTATAGCAGCCTCAGTGCATACTCAAATGCAAACTTTAGCAATCAGGTGTGGATTTGTGTGTCTGAAAACTAGGTCAGCTATCTCACATTATGCAAAATTTTCCAGGTATTGCACAGAGAAACTAATCAATAGAGGATGAGCTTCAATGAACTGAAGTTCCTTATATATATCAGCAAAGCAATTAATCCTAAATAGTGTCAACAAATGAAACCATCTTTATAACTAGTCCCTGCAAAAACAAAGAACAGTGTGTTGTTTTCACTGTAACCTAATAGAATAACTATGTGGATACCCACAGACCCTGTTATACTGGGGAGTTTACAATCCATGCCAGAGCACACCATGTAAGAACAGCACAGTTGATAGAAACTGTTGGGTAAACTCTGGAATTAATCACCAATGAAACAATGTAAGGCTATCAGGATTGCCTAGATACACACAAAGTATTATTTATATGACTGCATATAAATGTCTTTGAGCTCTTAAGCATCCAATTGATATACGTCCATTTCAAACAGTTAAACTGTAATCTGTCTTTTCTGCATAGTGCTGCATGCAACACTGTTTCCTCATTCAGGAGTGTCTAAATTGCTCAAGATCTACTGCAGATCTATTCAAATAGGCACCATCTGTATTAAGCTTCTAGACTCCCACTTAAGCTCTTCTTAACTATGGCATCCAACATAGAATCAAAGAATGGTTTTGGTTGGAAGGGACCTTAAAGATCATCTAGTTCCAACCCCCCTGCCATGGGCAGGGACACCTTCCACTAGACCAAGCTGCTCAAAGCCCCATCCAACCGAGCCTTGAACATTCGTAGGGAAGGGGCATCCACAGCTTCTCTGGGCAACCTGTGCCAGTGTTTGCATTGCTCATTTAGTGAGTAGCTGTAAAGACACATCAGAAACAAGCCTATGCTCATTAATTCAGGTAAGAGCGTTGAACGTTAAACAGAGCTGTATTCTATATGATGTTTCCATAGCAGTTGTTTGTGAAACATCATGATAATTCATCATATATGAATCATAACTAACTATGAATCATAGCTAGTTCTGATCCAGAGGGTCACTGTCATACAGTGAGAGTGCAAGAAAGGGAGGCATGACAATGGTTTTCAGAGCAGCAATCTAGTAGTGCCATGGTTAAGTTTGGATACTCTTTGCAGAAGCTGATAATGGTTGAAAAAAACCCAAACAAACTCAAACAGGTTGATGACAAATATTTAGCAATCTTTTATTTTTTTTAAGGCTACTTCCCTTTGATAGAGTCCAATAACTCCTTGTGAAAAAGTGAATTGGAGAGAGGAATAAATTTGATAAAATTTGATGGAATTTGAATTTGATGTGCTGGGACAAATTGTTCATGTGTTTTTCTTTTTTCTTTGCAAGTATTTAGCTAATTTTTTTCAAGGGAAAAGTATTCTAAGCTTTTTTTTTTCTTTCTTTTTTATTTCCTGTTTTGGAGATCATAAGGAAAAATCCTAACCTAGACATGAGCATACCTTGTGATATAATCACTATGGGATGGACTAAAATGCAGAGCAAGTGTTGGTGTTTGGAGCTAGGGTTTGGCTGGGAATTTTGTTAACTCCTCCTAGTAGAAATGCTGTGGTATCTTCTAGTATTTGAAATTAGTGGTTTTCATACATGTAGTGAAACCCACTGCTGCAGATTGTACTGGGGGAATAGGGAGGTGGATGGTCAGAGACCTAACAGAATTATATTTGAATCTAGAATAATATTTTTTTCCCTACAGAATTCGTTCTTCACATATGTTATGTGATGACAGTTTGAATCTTCACATTTTCCTCATACCGATGTTGTCTGTAGAGGGATTGACCTTGTAATTATATGGTCCTCAGCAGTCTGCTCAAAGTTGAGCATTGTTGCCCTAAGCACAAGAGAGCAGGACCTGGCTAGTACTGACAGAAAGCAGAGGTGAAGAGGAAAGAGACAGATCCAAAATGTAGAGCTGATTCAAGATCTGGGCTTCCTGGTGTTGTGGCAAGGATGAGGAACATAGCTGCTATTTCTGGGAGGTGTTCCATGGAACTATGACTACTCCTTGTTAGTAGTATCAATCCTTGCTTTCCAGAGCTCTGGTGTGGTAAAAGCCTTTAAGCAGTTCTTCAGTTCACTTTCTGGATCCTCTTTCTCATCAGTCTTGGCTCATTATTTGCCAGTGGTTCTAGGAAATGCCATTTTAAGTTCTCATGTCAATGATTATTAAAAAAAGAGACAAGCAAACAAACAAAAAATCCCCATTACCAGCCAAGGTATTGGAATTAGTATTGAATCATTTGAACAAGTGAAAGGGACATTGATATGCAGGAGTGACAGCAAGTCTTTTAATTCCTTTTACTATGTCTGCATTTTGGCTAATATTGCAGCATTGCAAAATCAGTACCAGAAGTTGCATGCAAGGTATAGAAAAATTAATATAAACATTGTGACCTGAAGTAACTGAAATGCTATAGGAAAAGTTATTAGCTGTGTGATTTTAAATGTAGAAGAAAAGGTTATAATTCATGAAAAAGCCATGAAAGTGGCACAACATACCTCATAGTGAAAGCAAGGTTTTTCTTATGCATACCTAGAAACACTTGAGTTTTAAATCCATACTTTAGCTAGCTGGTAAACAATGTGCCTGTCTAGCTATACCATTTGATTCAATTGGTTCCAAATCAAATCTGAAGACTATGAACCTCTATAACCAAATATTTCCCAAAATGTCATTACAGATTGAAATACAAGGGTAATGACCCCCAACTTCACAAATGTGTAACTGTGTGTGTGTTTGTGTATACTTTATAATTGTTCTGTTCTCTTTTAGACAGTATTTGTAAGTTTTCAAGAGTAACAGATTGAATGTTGTACTGGCAGCTCTCCAGGTGCCTGAGGGCTGCAAAATTTTGCATAACCATTTACATTATTTTACATTGCTTGTGTACCTTTTTGAATTCCATGTTGGATGCAAATGAAACTTTTACCAGTAATGCATTATGAGCTTTCACCATGTAATAGTGGATGGAAAAAAGAGAAGAAAATACTTAAACATACCTGGCAGTATATTTGTTATACTTGAAGGTTATCCTGTATATTTTTGCTGTCTCTTGTGCTTTTACAGAAGTTAAAAAAAAAAAACAAAAACAAAACCCAAAAAAGTATGTAAGTGTATGCTAGAAAAAAAAGCCTAGAGGTGATGTTGATGAAGATTTAAATCTTCTTTTTTTTTTTTTTTTTTTCCCTCTCAATGTGTTTGTTTTTTTTCTTTCATCTATGCTGTTTGTTTCACCTTTCCATTGGGTAGAACTGTCTTCCTCACCTCTTGTAATTACTTTCTTTCTCCTTATGCTTTTTTATTTTTCTTAATACCTTTCACGTCTCATGTTTCTGATTCTCCTCAAAGACCTTCTCATAGAACTGTTCAGGAATTTCCTTGCAATAAGAGGGGATTTTTTAAGACACATTTACAAGTAATTGAAATCAAAACAGATTGTAGGAAGTTATTAGTTTCAGTAGAGTTCCTGTTTAGAAGAAAACCCTTAAATATGTCTGGTAACACATTCAAAATTAAAATAATCTGTATTATAACGGTGTGTTGTGACTTAATCAGATACTGAGTAGTTGTGAACAGTCTCCAGGAAGGTACGTGCTGCCTATTTTGAGAGGGATACTACCAAAGCAGTACTAGCCTCAGCTTTGCAGCAATTGTAACCAGTAGGCTTTCAGTAATAAGACTTATTCAGTAAAATCAGAGTTAGGCAAGTGTTGAGCTTTTAGTAAACTAGTAATGCACACATTCCCCCCAGTTTTTATTAATGGAAGTAAAAGGGAGTATAAGTTAAAGGGGGAAAATGGATAAATTTATAAAAGGAGAAAAGAAGGGGAATGAATGAGGAAGAAGCAGCAAGAATGGTGAACAAGTGGAAACAGAGGAGTGCCACTGTGTGTAATGACTAGCATAACGAAGGTCAGCATAGAGACCAGCTGCACAGTAAAGATGGCTGTATTGTTTTACTATGGAATTTTCAATGAGATATTTCAAAGTAGCATGCTCTAAAGTTACAGTTATTTGATCGATGCCAAGAAATTTTACAAATCTAATTTTAAAATTTCATTATTTTTTTTTTCCCACCTAGTATATCTAAATCCAAGTTTTCCAGAACTTTTCAAATAGGAAAGATTGCTAATATTTTACTTGTCATACCATTCTCAAAGGTAAAGCAATACTGAAGCATCAGAAATCTTTATTTCTCTATGGCTGTTGCAGAAATGTTTCATATATAAGGTGTATTAGATCAGGTTGAGACCTTTTCCAAACTAGGGCTGCTGATCGTGTAAGCAAAGAACCATAAACCATCTATGACTTCAGATGAAGTCTGAAGGCCCTTCAAGTCTTTCTTAGAGCCCTGATTACAAATGTCTTCTAGCAGCAATAATAGTCAATGAGTTTTTGACAATAAAGTAATATTTTATAAATAGTTTGGAGATGCATATCGTGTGTGATAGGAATTGTGTGTACACAGAGAAAAAATATTTTAGATTTGTAAGATCTACGTTAGTAAAGTAAGAAACTTTGCTTTTTACTAAATTATTTATAAGCCAGACTTCAGTTTAGCTACAGATGATAAGATATGGCTGATTTGGGATAAAAATAAAAAACTGCTGCAAAGTTCAAGTAATTTTTTAAATAATAAGATCAATTTTACTTCTCTCACCTCGTATTTCTAATTATGGGGGGGCAGAGAATTTCATGTAAGGTTATTAACTTGACAGTGTGCCTTTAAGTTGTGAGGATGTGCAGAGTAGTTAGGAATGTGAGATACCGTAGGGTACCAAATGTGTGATGTGATGTTGCTAGGCAACTCCCTTATTGTTTTAAACAAACTACATAGAGCTGGCAACAGCTGTCAGAGCTCTTGGCTCTTGGCAGTAACACAGACCTCAAAAGAACCTAGAACAAAGATCTTCTGAAATGAGCTGTAGTATGTAACACAATCCCATAGTGCTAGCAAATGTGAGAAACTATTTGTTAACAGATACAGTTATCTGTTAGAACTGTGTAACAATATTTTTGTGACAACTATGCCATTTGTTTAAATAAATAAATTAAAAAAGGTAAATACTTGTATATCAATTTGGCTTTTAGAAACAATGCCTTTCGTAGCTGTCAGTGGTAGCAAATCTGTTTTCATCTCTAGATGAGCATCATATGTCTGCAATCAAGAAAAGAAAAATGTTACATAGAGGATAGCCATATGCATGTATTTATTTCTTTTCTCTGCTGTTGAGTTGTGTATATTTTGACATCTTAGAAACAGAGGCAAGCTCCTCTTTTGTCAGTATTACAGTCCATAAAAATAGGTCTAGGTGTTGCACACTAATACCTGTCAATATGGCAAAACTCTATAAATGGGAACCAGCCCCCAAAGCTTCAAAAGAAAGCCCAGATCTGTACTGAAATAACCCAAGACCTGTTCAAATTTTTCACACTAGGAGATAAGTAGGTCTGTAAACAGCCTAAGTAGTCTGGAAATACATCTGGAATGTGAAAAATTCAGAGTACCTCCATTCTGTTTCTTCCTCTGTCTCCTGATGCCTCAATCAAATCCAGCATAAATCCAGCAGCCAGGCAGCGCTGTGCTGCTACTAAAGTTCCTGTCTCGTTGTGCAACATAGCGTTTCAGAGGCAGCATCATATCAACTCGTCTGCATGGCTGTTGCCTTATTCACACCCCACCAGAATGCAGGTGAAGGCAGCGTCTAAGTGTCCAAGTATTGTTCTTCTCCTGTTTGCTGTGTGAATGCTCTAACCAACAAACTTCTGGCAGGTGCCTTACTGTATGCCTGGTTGTGATTGTTCAGTTTTATCCATTCTGGTCAACAAAAGGCAGACTTGCCTGTCTAGCTAATTAAAGCTGTCACAGGAAACTTTTGAGCTCTTGAGTCACTCTCCATGGCAAAATGAATGTTTCAATATACAGAATAACTGATTTTCCACTTGCTGCTCACCCTACAAATGACAGACTAGCAGAGATTAGGCTTGACTATTACTAGACACTAGGGTGTATGCTTTTCTACTTTGTTAGATCTTTTTCTATCTAGTTTAGTTTTTTAATCCCACCATGTAGGGAGAACCTTTTCCAATAAAAGTTTCATCAAACTTGGTCCTTGACTTTTGGAAAATTTTAGAACATGAAAATAGTTGTACTGGTTCAAACCAGGAGTCTATGTAGCATGATATCCTAACTCAAATGTGCATGTACTGATGCCTGAAGAGGAATAAAAAGCTTAAGGGGATATGATATTTCCTCAAGGTACTCTCTTGCTCTCTGACTGTTTTGTGACTCAGGACTTCCTGAGCCTTGTATCATTTAGATATTTATGTATTTAGTGTCAGTATGTTTTTCTATTTAGTAATGTTTAATAATTTACCTTGAACACTCTTCCTCTGAACCCACAAAACTTTCTGCATACACGGTGTCTTCTGACTAGGAGTCGCACAATTCAGTGTAGCACTGTACATCGAATCACAACCTTTTATTTGTTTCAAACTGGTATTTACCAGTACTTGTGTAGACAGAAGAAATAAATAGTCTAGTCAACTCTGTACATATCTATGCAATTTATGATTTTGTAGTCTTCTAACTCCTCTTTTTTCTCAAGTTGAACAATCCTAGACTACTTAGTTGTTCATGTGGAAAGTGTTACTTTCACTGGACTTTTGGCAGTTCTTCTGTATCCTTTTTGGGAGTAGAAGAGAAGAGTATTCCAGGTATTCAAGGGGTACAAGCAGCATATTTTTTTACTGTGATGTAATTTTTTTTTGTTCCTGTTTCTTTCCTAGTAGTTCCTAGCATATGTATTGCTTTTTCGACTACTGCCTAACAGTGATCTGATGTTGATTGTGACAAATCATTATTTTCCCTCAGCAAGCCATTTCATTAAAGAAATAATTCTCTGTTCTTCCCCACAGTACAGTTTTGTCACATTTTCAGGAACTTTTTCTCTTCCCGATTGATTTGTTGTTGGTTGTTTTTTTTTCCTGTGTTTTCATAACTGGTAATTTTTATTTTATTTTTTTTTAAATTAAGTATTGATTGAGGAAAGAGAAGAGGTGACCCAAATGTCTTTATCTGTCAACTGTTATCTGTGGAGCAGGGTTTTCCCTTAGTGGGATCAAATGGAGGGCAGCAATCCAACCTGCAGTCTCTGTGGGAACATTACAGAATATTTGAACATCTGCTTTGAGAATCTACTTGAAAAATAACCATACACAATATAAGAGGAACATCTGTGCTGGGTGCTGGAGACCACTGGTAATACTGCTGGCACCAACAAAAATAGCAAAAAGATCATATAGGTTACATGGAGGCCTTCTGTTGAATAATGCATGTCATTTTGTGGTTTTGTAGTTGCACCATCTTTTTGTTGATAACAGCAGCATACTAGGTATGAAATTACAGACGGGCAAATAATCACTATAACCTGATAGTTCATGGAAATCTAAGTGCCCTGAAAATTAAGCAGAAAATATCCATAGATAATAATGTTGTCTCCATTGTTAACCTGGAACTAATACTTTGTGCGTATGCGTTTTGTTTCTACAGTGAGATAATTAAGCAAGTAGAAAAAAAATTGCAAAAAAGCTGCAATTCTTCTGTCAAGAAGATCTGGCTATTACCAGATGCTCTCTCCATATAAAATGGTGCCTTTTTATTAGGCCTGTTCAGAGTTCTGCTCCTGCACTTGGTTTTTGGTCTCCAGCACAGACAGAAGTGTGATGAGTTCTGACATATTACTGGGGTCTGTGTACTGTTGCACGAGTAGGCTAGATGATGTTTGAGAAAATTTGTTCATGGTTTTAATCCTGTGTACAGTACTATTAGTGTTATGCCTGTAGGTATGTGAAGTCATTAAAAGTTGCTTTCATGGCCTATGTCATGAGAGGGCCCAGATTTCTCCTATGCTAAGTGAAACTGCTTCTGAGTGTGGTAGATTGGACTTCATCATTTATGGACTTTCTTCTAGTAATTTTTTTCTAAATGATACTGTTTTAATATAGCTTCAGGAAAGAAAAAGAAAAAAATCTTTTGTTTTTAAAAAGACACTAACACAATTGGACCTGGAGTAAAATTATGTGGTTCTAGATATTAATATATACAAAAAATTACAGACATATATTGAAAATTCAGTATCTCCTCTTACAGAAGTTAGAAAACATTTTTCTATAATTTTTCTCTGTGTTGCAGACATAGTTATATAGGGCTTAAGGTCTAGACTGCTGACGTTGAAAGACTGATTACATAAATGGCAGATTGAAAAGGATCACAGGATACTATTCTGTCTGAGACACCAGTTTTAAGACCACCCTGAGCTTACAGTCAGTAAGGAAAAAAAAAATTATCAAAAAACCCAAGGTATATTTATGCCTTCAGTACTGCTTCCCTGCACAGCTTTCTATTTCCCAGCATGAGTTAGAACCAACATTTAATGAAGCCGTCTTGGGAAAAGATGTACTAGGAGATAATTTAGCCATGCTATGCTATTTGTCAGATTCATTGTTCTGAAACTTTTTATTTATTTTTGCTATGCATGTAAAAAAGCTAAGACTGTTAGTATTTAAGCTGTGAAAAGTCTTTTTGCCTAAAGCACATACAACATTACACATGATCATAACTAAAGTGCGATAAGTATTGGTAAATTTCATGGCATGAAAAAATTATATTAATTCACATATCTTTCTTACAGATTGAATGATCAATTAATGAATGTATTTTGCTAAATTCTATTTGAAAATGTCTAGACTTCTTTACACAGAGCTTTCAACACATTGAATCTTTTCCACGGGGTCATATAACAATTCCCTACGCATGCCAATCCTGGGAATTGTAGCAGTAATTGTGTGAATAATCTATCCAACTTCCTCAAGTCGTATAAATGTCTAAACTATTAAGATTTACTTTATGACTTCAAAAAGAACATTTGTAGCACATAGGTGATATTGTGCTTTGTGAACTCATCAAATTAATTCAAAAAATTTTGAGTAACATATAACTAACTTTGAGTGAAATGTAATTCTTTATACTGAGAAACTTGCTGTCTCTATCATAATAATAGAACAAAACTTCAGATGTTTACCCTCACTTATATAGTTTATAGATCACAATAAAAACTTTTAAATGTTAATCCTGTTCATAATCACTTAATAGGATATAAGGAAGAAATGAAAACATACTGATGTTTCAGCATCATTTGTAAAGCTGGATAGTTTCCCCATGAACATTACTACTACCCAGCACTGAAAGGGTACCATTTAACATCATATACTAGAACCATATTCAGCTCAGTTTTGTTCCATTCCTCAAAATGCCATCCCTGAGTGAATTGCTTTTTCAAAGTAGCCAGTTACATCAAAAAGGAATGTCCCTTTCTAAAATAAAAAAAAAAAATTAAAAAAAATAATAGAAGCCAAGAAACATGAGAAACATGAAAAGCTCAAGTTTGTACTTACGGCAAAATTGTAGAAATAACATAATGTGTCAATATTGCTGTTTACAAGTGTACTGTAGTATGAGGAAACTTAACTCTCTGTAGTACTATGGTTCAGCAAGTTAAGGATTTAGTTCTCCAGTTCTTCACAACTCATTTTGTACTGAGAGACAGTACTGCAAACAGAGCAGTACAACAGACTAATTCTACTATTTTGTATAGGTGAAGTGGTTAGGTAAGTTCCTGTTTACCACATGAGCTCTTCAGATAGGAGGGAAATTTTCTATGGATGAGAAATGGGGTGAATAAGAGTGTATAAGATTTTTTTTGTCCTCTGTCAGTTTTTCTGAGGGATCATTTGGGACATTCTATGTCTCATTGCAGATATTGATGCACTGAGTTTATCAGTGCCTTATCTAGAAAGTGTGATTGCTCCATCAATTTTAGTGAAACTACGGCAGCATGGATTTTCACCTGTTGTTCAAAAGCTCATTCATCTCCCTGTATGCCTATGCAGACAACTCGAAAATGCTTACCCTGATAGCTGCTGATATTGAACGCTTTAGATTAAAGATGGCTTGGATATGCTAATCAAATATCCATCTGCAAATACTTTGTCCAGCAGCAAAGTGTGGACCCATCAGCGTGTTTAGCTTTCTAACACTTAGGGCATGAATAGCCTCATCAGTAAAGCCATTAAAGATGAAAACGTTGGTATTTAGATGTCTAAGTACTTCTGAAACTCCAGAGGTACCCAGCTAGGTTATGCTGTTTTGAGTTTTTGTCATATATCCTCTGTTTATCTCCTTGGTACTAACCAATGGCAGTTACACGTTCCCTAGTAGGAGCTAAAACCAAGAGGAAATAAAATGACAAAATGAAAATACAGTTTTCGTTTTGAGCATTCTGGTTCCATTCAAGTTCAAATGGTTCATTTTCCCAAGACTGGTTGTAAGTACTAAATCTAAGAAATAGGCTGTTAGGATTTTTTTTTAAAAAAAATCCCTGATGCTTGGATGGACAGGTAGAGGAGGACATTGGAGAAAGACCTTATAGAAGGAGGATGAACTGACTTTTCCCATTCAGTAATGAAGATAAATTAGATAGTGAGCAGTTGAGAACTGGGAATAGTGGAATTAAGCTTAGATGACAAAAGAAAACATCAAGATGTTTTGTTATATTGATTCAATTTTCTAAAAAAACAGAATTTCTGAGAAGTAAGTGTATTTTTTTCTTCAAAACTCTTGTTTATAAGTCATTGCAATGTCAGCGGATGTTGAAAGACAAAAATTAAGGATTGAGGACCAGCATGGCTGCATCTCAAAGAGCTAATTTGGATAGTCTGGCCTTCAGTAACATAAGATTTGAGAAGCCAAGCCTATCAGCTACTAGTGCATTTGAGCAGAATGTTTTTGTGGCACCTCATCCTTAATACAGTAGTATTGATAGGTACTAAATGCCTTTTAAAAATCTGGCACTTATAGCTTTATGAAAAAAGCCATGAACAATATTTTTATGGAGATGGAGCATGTGAAGTTGGCTTATGAAACATACCAATACCAATTTCTCTCTTGTCCTGTTTATTCCTTGTTTTTTTTTTTTTTTTTTTCAGAGGCATGATATTATAGAACTAAATAAGTATACTAATGAATATAGAGAGAAACTCACCAAAGAGGATCTTATGAGTACTGAGTGAAAGACCTGATATGAGAGCTTTACCTCACTGTCTAATATTATATTTGAAGGATTCCAAGAGCAGTATGAAGGCACTATGTCCTGGTTTTGTTTACACTTAGTCTGGCCAGTGTATATATTGACTCACGTTAAATATGTCATCAGTTGCACACATGTAAATTAAGTAAACTAAAGCCCTTTATTTCTAGTTGTTAATTGACGTCAGTGGATGACAGTGAAACAGGGTGGGTGAAGTAAAGCCTCTTGATTACTTGAGGATGACAGAACATGTGCTGATGCAGGATGATTTCATTATGTTGTACTGTCCAGAAGACTGTAGCTAAGCATTGAAATTATTCTGAGCATTTAGAAGTTGGACTCTGCTGTGCTAATACTTAACTGAAGAAAACTGAAATAATTACACTCCTCTAAATTTTAATCTTTTAAAAATATGAAACTTACAAAGTAGACTATTAATAATTCTGGGATATATATATTTGAAATGAATCATTTTACACATCAAGGAGGATATTGGTTACCATTTCCGCCATATATTTATACATTCTTGATCCACATCCATCTGGCTCAAAAATCTGTCAGAGTGGATTGAAAAGTGATTTGAAAGATCTTAAAAGCCAAGAGAAAATTTTTACTCTGACTTGTGTAGAATATAGGAAGAATGCCTCTTTCAAAATTCAGTGTAGTATTTTATATTAAGTAGAATACACATCTTTGGAAGTTGTCTTTAAACAGTTTTCATGCTTTGTATTTGCTTTTCAATTGTTCTTAAGAGGAATATCCATTTATTTTAAAAAAATTGTCAGTTGAGATTTATACCAAGACCTGATGATAAGTTGTCAGCATTTGCCATTTCCTACAAATTACGCAACTGCTGGAGCTAGATTCACATGCTAAATGGTAATCACTGCAGCTATCTGAAGTGTTCAAAAATGGACATATTCCAGATAGTGTTAAAGATGATTGGAAAGATTCCACTCTAAAATTTCAATAGCATTTTTATTTTTTTTAATAGTTTAAGAATGAAATACTTACAAACCAAAATTTTGGAGAATTCTCATGTTATAAAGCTTGCAAAGATTGTTTCAGAGCTAGTGAATCGAAAGTAATGACCTGTAGCGTTTTTAATCCATAGAATTTTTATAAATAATAATTTAGAGTTCTATTCCTGCAGAACCATAGTTTTGTGTTTCCTCTTCAGTTACACTTATTTTAATTTCTACATTAGTAGAAACTTATTATTAAGTTGAAGTGATTAATTAGCTGTATTCTTGAAATCACTATTTGAAAAGAAAATAATGAGAACTCTGAAAGTGTCCTTGGCCATCTTTCAGGCTAGAGCAGCCTTGTCTTTAATTCTAGTTAATATGCACAAATAATATTTCATGTTGAGTTTTATATATTTAAGAGAAAGGTTTTTCTTTGCCAAGGAATATCAAGATGTCAAATTACATATAGTCATAATTTTTCTATTTGCCAATTAAATTGAAACTAGAATCGACGAACTTGTATATGGGCTTATATCGTAATGTATATGTGTTCTAGCGCAAAGTTAGATCTTTTCCTCTGTTGCAGTTACAATGAATGCTTTCTTATGGTCAGTTCAAGTTAGTCGAAGTTTTGTAGCAGACATGCATTTTCTATTTAATTTTTATATTCACCATTCTGCCTAGAGAGATTTTATAGCACTAAGTATGTTAAAGCTTACGGAAATGAAAATTCATTTACTGCAGGAATTGTTAGAAGTTTCCAGGAAATGTGCCTGAATAAGAAGTGGTTTGAAATACATACAGTTTATGGTATCAGAGAAGTGAAATTTGTCATGTAATTTTTGTTGACATTTTGAATTCTTAATTAATGTTCAGATATTTCCCTGATTTTGGTGATTTTATGCTTTGAAGAACAGAAAAAGCATAGTGCATTCATAGTCATTACAAATGCTCTTACAGATCTTATGGTTTGCTGAAGAAAGACTAGCTTTTTAAGGTACCATGGTTTAGGAATCATGAAAAGAGTTTGACAGCAAAGAGTACTTTTTGAGGAATTTGCAAAAAAGGAGCTTTCGTAATAAAGAAGCCTGCAACTTAATGTGCTTAATATTGAATACTATTTATGTCTAGTGTCTGTCATTGCCAGACTTCAAACTGAGGTCAGAAAGAGAGCGAGGCCACATTCCCATCCCCACTTCAAAGTTAACAAACCACTAAAAACAGTGTTTACATTGCTTATGTTCTTCTGAGCAACCAAAAAACCTCAGAAATCCTATGTGAATCTTAAAACCAGTGTTAAGAGCATAAGGCAAACTTTAGATTAGCAATGACAACATCTTGCTAGTGGTAAGTTGCAAGTGTTGCCAGCTGTGTCATCCCAGCACTCTGAAATGCTTTAGATGGTATTTGTTGTGAGCACAATCTATTGTGGCAAGATGTGTGATGAGTGTATAATTAAAAGTATCTATGCCGCTGATGTACTTATGCAACTCAGAATTCAAACTGTCTCCTCCATTAAATACAAATAATGAAAATGCCAACTATTAGCATCCTGTAATTACGACTCTAAGCAATTCCATCATTATCCACTCTTTTCTCTACATGATAATACCCACCTGGAGAGAACTTTGTATCTATAGTCTTCACTAACCAGGAGGATTTTTCTTTTTTACTTTGTTTTATAAAAGAATAGAAAACGAATAATTGTCCTTCAGACATGGTTTGCGTGTCTCAATTTCAGAAACTGTGCCATTCTAAAACAAACAGTAAGATAACATGAGTTCAATCCAAAGCTCATAGATTTAGTGAATTTTAAATAATGTTACATATTATTTAATAATTATAATTTTAATAAATTATCATGCATCTTTACATGTGCATATTTAGCACTAAAAGAAGATTATTGTGCTGATAATGCTAGGTTGTTTTTTACTGATACAGTGGGCAGTTTAAAATGGTAAAGTACATTGTATCTAGTTTCATGCATAGAAAAAATTACTGCAGTCAATATAAATGTTTAGGATAACTTGAAAAGAACATGAATTTTTTTTTTTTTCCCC
Source organism: Podargus strigoides (assembly GCA_028020825.1). Lineage (NCBI taxonomy): Eukaryota > Metazoa > Chordata > Aves > Caprimulgiformes > Podargidae > Podargus > Podargus strigoides. The sequence goes on along the minus strand of CM051621.1, from coordinate 44,937,310 downwards.
CTCCCTTAGTTAGAGTGTTGATATGTAGGGTTTGATTAATATTGCATTTGGTGTATAGTCAATTTAGTTCTGGAATCCGACATTTTCAGCTGAGGTTGCTTTCTTATCTGATTTCAAGCGTGCAGGTGCTCTTACGGACTAAAGCATGATAGTGTATTACTTACTAATCAGGACCTGCTGTCCAGGGAAATATCATGTAAGCTGTACAGAAAGTTACATAGTTCGTCTGTCTAATGAGCCAACAGCAAGCATCAAGCCCAGCCTCAAACTCCTGTTTTCTGGATTTTAACAAGACTGCAATGAAGAAGGAATGGCCCTACTGACTGTATTGATCCTAAGGGACCCAAACAAGGGTTACTTTGATTCCATCTGCTTATGCTGTCCCATTGGATTTCCTTGGGCAGTGCTTTTCAGGCTGAATCTCCTATTATAATGTCCACCTCATGAGTGTCACATCTGATCTGATAGAAGTGAGAACCTAAAAAAGTCCCCTTGTTATCTGGTCATCCAGGGTAATCCCACATTCAGCTGGAATAGTTCATATCTGGGAGCAACTGAGTCCCTCACTGTCCTACACCATGTAGCCCATTTACTGACAACCTTGTGTCACCTTTACCTTTGGTCAGGCTGCACTTGCTCCAAGTTGTGACATTTTCCAGGGTATCCTGGATGGTAGCTCATTGGCAGTAAGTCAGACTCAAAGTAAATTCTCACATTTCCAGAACAAGCAAGCCCATGGTGGAGGTCTGAAGCTGTATTGGCACAAGAGTCAGAAATGGCCATAGGAGACAGAAGCTTCACTTTGTTTTCTCTTTCTTCAGCAGGGATCTTTCTCAGAGGAAATGTCATTTCATATCTATAATTAATAGAATCATAGAATGGTTTGGGTTGAAAGGGACCTGAAAGATCATCTAGTTCCAACCCCCATGCCCTGGCAGGGACCCCTCCCACTAGATCAGGTTGCTCAAAGCCCCATCTAACCTGGCCTTGAACACTTCCTCTTCCTTATCATACCACATGAAAGGTGTTAGGTGATGCCACCAGTGGATACTACTGAAATACACCTGAAACTACCAGAAGCGGGGTAGGTTAAAGCTCACTGGGATTCTTCCGTGGAGATTAGTGTAGTAGAGGTGGGGGAGACACAGCACTGGGCACAGGCTGGATGGCTGTCCTCACAGACGTCTTGCTGCTTACACCTCTTCTGCTGCCCACCCATTGCTCAGTCTCCAGCTTTTGTCCTACTTAGCTCCGCAAGTAGCACTCTTTCACAGCCTACTTGTGCACTGAGTGACCTCTAGGGACACAGTAGGAAAGTGGTAACGGATGTCATTTATGGACATCTGAATAGGAGGTCACAGGATTATGTTGGGGTAGACGGGATGAGGTATACACAGTAAATGCTCAAGGGCTTTGCTAAGAGTACTGTATATGCTCAAAGAGTAGCTCTTGTTTCATGGTTCGGCATTTGTGGAAGAGGCAATTTAACACTATAGGTGAATGTGGGATACTCCAGCTTGTGACAGCTCTTAGGAGAGATCTAACACAGCATGATAAACACAGGGTTTTTTTTTCGCTACAACTATTTAAACAGGAGTACTTCAGGTATTCCAACCTTCACCTTTCTTGACAACCATAAATGTGTGTGTGTATATATATATATCTCCCTTCAATTTTTCACAGGTCAAAGAGAAAGAACTTGCTGGAAGAAAGGGGAATCTGGGGTCCTTTCATAATAGGAAAGTGAGTAGGTTGCTTGACCTTTTCTGAAAAAGTTGTAAGGGAAAGGAAGAAGTTTTACGTACAAAGATGCTAAACTGTATAAATAGAATCAATGAGCCTGTGCTTCTTTCTTTCTCCCAGTCTTTCTTGGTTACTTTCTGTGCCTCCTTCTCTCTCTCTTTCTCTTTCACTCTCTTTGAGTTTCTCTCTTTATTGCTTTTATTCTTTGGTTCCTGTCTAGAAGGTGCATTTCATGTCATTGTAAATGTTGAAACATGTTAAAATGTTAAAGGACTTGTTGACTTCTGGGAATAGTAATAAACGTTTCAGTAGACTGTAGCTGGACGATTGATTGTATAAAGATTTAGTGTCATAAAATACATTCTAAATGTACCAAATGGTATGGAAGTGCCACAATTTCTGAAGTATCTCAGAAAGCATTAATCAGCACAGCCTGAATAGGGAAAACTTATTTTTTGTCAGTGGTGCTTTATCTGCTCTAATTTGCTCTGCACATGTTTCCATGACAACTAAGGGAAAAATAGAGTCTTAAGCAAAATTCACTGAAAGCAAGACAAAACAACCTGCTTTGATTCATGCTGCTCTGCTAAATGTGAGTTTGGCAACCAGCTGTGGATCACAGATTTTTTTTTTTAGATTTTTTTTTTTTCTAGAACAGATAGGGTTTTTATTTGCATATATTCTCTTATCCTAGGAAAACAAAAGGAGGTCATTTATGGAAGCTGGGGTTTTTCTTATTTCACAAAGTCTTATTTTAAAGCCTTTACATAGATTTTTCTTCTTTTGAATACAAATGGTTGTTGTCCTGGCTTTAAAATCCTTCTAGTTATTTCTATTTTTTGAATCTGTGTGGAAGAGATTTTTAAATATATCTGAGCTGAAAAGATGAGACATAAAAGTAGAAAGTTTTGTGCCATGATGTTATGTTTTCTTGAAGAGATGCATTTTATATTTGCCTGTGACTCCTTAAATTCCTCCTAAATACACCATAAGTAGTTCAACACCATCTGGAAACAATGGTAATACTTCAGACAGGGAGCATCAGATCTCTCAACTCGTTGGTAGGCTAAGTAGATACAGGTTTATTGTGTTTTCATACAAGTTAACAACACATGTGAATCATTGTAGTATTTGATGTTTGATTCTCTGTGATTGGTGTCTATTTACCAAGCTTAGAGCTATAAACTTCTTGTATAAATACAGTTTCAAAACACAAGAAAAAGGAAAAAAAAAAAAGCACAAAAGAAAAAGTGTTAAGTGAAGCTAGAATCCAGGTCCCAGCTTGTTCAGAATTTGAAAATGTGTTTTTCAAGGTAGCATTGATACAAGCTCTTGTCTGTCCACTACACCTCTGTCACAAAACTGCAGGCACCTTTGCTACTGGCATTTTAATTATATTTTTAAATGGTGTGGTTTGGAAACATATTAGCCAAGAAAAATAGGTTCCTTAGCCTGTGGAATTTATTGCCCTATTTTTTTTAAAAAAAAAAAAATTTAAATCACAACATAATTTTGAGTAGATCCTTTGACAAATAGAAATATTGATAGATTTGAGTTTGAGAAGTATTTTGTCTTTTAAAATATGAATGACTTCTTTTTCAGATGCATTTATCAGTAAAATCTACTGAACACATATTTTGGGAAGTAATTTTCTTTCTTCACATAAATGTGACTGCAAACAGCTTGCTGTGAAAATGAAATATTGAGTATTTGCCATCCTCGTTATCTTTTAGGTCTGACTTCTTGACTAAATCGTAGGGTACTCCTGCTCTCTAGTTACTCAATTGTGGGAGTTTCGTTTGTGAGTAATGGACATGGAGTGTTAGAGCAGGTGCATGAACAAGTTACTGTGTAGGCGCTAGCAGCCAAGATTAGGCCTCAAGGACGTACTGTCCTTGAAAAGTAGTACAGGGAACTAAGTTATATTAGATAGGGAACTAACACTTAGGCAAGGAGGAGAATATGATAATTAGAAGCTGAAGCACAGGTTAAAAGTTAATGATTGATGTAGAATTAGTTCAATGAAAACCTAAGAAAAAGATAATAAGATATGCTTAGTCGTGGTGATTTGACAAAAGAATGATATATAAGTGAATGTATCTGCGCAATAAAACGAGCTTTCCGGATAACTCACATTGAGTCGTTCCTGATTTCTCCAGTCCCATCTCCGCACTCAATGACATAAAAAAGTAGCTTTAAGTACACTGCATCACTTCAGACCTTTTAAAAAAACCCAAAGAACTAAACCCTCAAAAACCCTAGACTCATGGAATTTTGTACTGTTCCTCATTTTCTAACCACACAAGTAATTAAATCGTAAAATAGCCCAATTTTATTTGTGAACACATATATTTTAAAATCATGTTACCCAAAATAAGTATACTTGCACATATAGCTATCTTACTGTAAAGTATGAGGTTAGATTATTTTTTGGCTTATTGAATCATCTGAGATGACATGACGTCTTTGTCCACTAATTTACTGCTATGTGCAGGTATCTTCCTGCTTACCCTGCCTTATTCATCTACACAGATAAGTCTGGGATAAAGAATTGGCTTCCAAACGTAAGAATTCATCCAAGAAGCAGTGCCTGTTGTAAAGGAGATAGAGTAGTGCTCAGTGCAGGAGGCAGGAAAATCCCTAAATTGTTCTTCAGCATTTAGAAATTGTTTCCTAGAAGCAAAACTTGACAAGCATTTTGTTTTCAGAAATTAAGCAGATGAGACACATCTATAGCCAAAGTGAATTCAAGTTCAGTAAATTACTGAATTATGTTGTTCACTGAGCTCCACAAATTAGTTTGGCTGACTTGATCTTTGAATATATTTCTCAAGAGCCTCTTTCTGCTGTAGGTTCTTGTGCCAAATATGCCCTGTTAAAATAGTTCAATTTAATCCATATGCGAAGTCAGAAAATACAGTTTTAGGGTAGAAAAATGTAATTGCAGACCTACATTTGCCATACATTTGAAAGGCAAAGGGCAGCTATTGCTCAGATACTTGACTATGGGATTGATATTGAACATGTGGACAGTCTTGACTGACTTTGATGGGATTTCTCCAGTGTTTCTGCAACAGATCAGATTGCTGTGCTCAGCACCACTGTACGACCAAGACAATTTAGAAATAATAAGTTATTAGTTATAGGTGACAATGACAGACCTTTGGCTGCTGACCAGCTGTTGTAAGAAGGTGTTGCTCAGTGCAGGCTGGGTTGCAGTCCATGTGCCCTGTGTGCACTGTGCATAGCATTTCTTGCCCACAAAAGTAAAAATAAACTGTGAGATAATAAAGACTATAAATCCCTCTTCACCGTGTCTCTAAGGGCAATATGACTACATGCTGTCTCTCAGTCTGGGTTATGCATTATCTACATAATTGAGCTGGGCTTTGCTTACTTACAAGGCTTTTTTTTTTTTTTTTTTTCCCCCTTTTAAATAATTTGGGAATTGTTAGGGAACATGGATGGCATCCAAAGTATTGTCATCCTTTGTTGCCTTTGGTTCATCCTGGAATTTTATTAATAGACACCCTTGGAGTGTTTAACTGTTCATTTTAATTCAGAACATAAAACCCCATGATTTATTCAGAATATTTCAGAAGATAAATCTCTGTGACTGTTTATAAAATTGGATATAAATTATATAGTCTTTTGTACTTCAATAACATTTTTAATTTTTATAAATAAAACAGATACTGAAAAAACCCCACATTTTCCTAAAACACACTTCCACCATGTAATTTTCTGTACCCATAGTAAATACATGCAAGTCTTAAAATGCACTTTGCTTTCTGTGTCATCATCTATATCAAGATTATGGGCCAACATAAAGTCAGGTAAGACAGATCTGACATATTTCACTGCTACTTCTGCTAGCCACAGATTGCAAGATTTCATTAACAGTTTTCCTATCAGCATGGGCAAAATATGAAAAAAAAATAAAATGCACCAGTACCGACTTTCCTTCATAACACCCGCAGGACCTGAATCACAGTTACTACTTCTGCTTCCTGGCTCCAAACCTGAAGGAAAACTGCCTACACTTCTGTGCAACAGAATGGACAGTTATTCTGGTTGAAACTAGACAGGGAGTAATTTATGGCATATCGATGCCTATTAGTTCTTGTTATTTCCACTACAAGTGTTACAGTAGCCCTCTGCATGTACTAGGTACCTTTTGGCTGTGTCATTTGCATTCTTGGAATTCAACTTGGGCAACCAAGCTGTGTTTCAGAGGATATTGTTTTGATTAGATGTTTGGTTGTGTTTAAAGGAAAAAGCAACAGATAAGGCAGCATCTTGGCTTTTGTTCTAAACTGTGGTTAAGATTCAGGTAGTGTCTAATCGTGCTCTACTTACGATGATGGCCTTGGTTTTAACTTGAGATTTATGAAAGATACAAATTCTACCTTTTACATGATTATGATGCAGTTCTGGAGCTTTTATTACTAACAGCAAGACTGGTTACCTCTTACCCTGTCATGGCTGTGGTTCCTGGGCTGTGTGCATTTGGTTAAGAACAAATAAATTGTACCCTTATGAAAAAGCCATAACTTAACACACATTTTATATATGAAAGCAAAAGACTAATACAAGCAACTGTCTTGGCTCTACTTTGCAGGTAGTAGAAATCAAAATTTAAGACATAACCTGGTCCACACGGAGGGCTAGAAATAGGAAGGAAGCTGAAACCAATCTAAAAGACAACTTGGCTTTCATAAGGTTTTCCATAAAGGATGAAGTGTTTCCCCTATACCAGGAATAGCTTGTCTACTTTTACCTGATCCAAAAGAAAATTAATGGAAAATTCTGTTTTGTGGCTTGGATTGCCTTTTTTTTACCATCTTTTTTGTATAAACTAAATTTAGACTTACAAAATGATTGTGAGCTGGAAAATAGGAAGGCAACAGTCGAGGATGAAGCGCATGTGATCTAAAGGGAGACTACCAATGTCTACTGAAGGAGGAAAAAAAAGAAAAAGACTGATTCATAATGGAATGAATAAAGTTTTAAAGTTTAGTTGTAATTTCTCTTTAATCCCATTAAGAGGTCAGAATTTTTCGTTGGTTTTTTTTTTTTTTTTTTTCCCCTGCTATAAGGCAAAGCTGGCAAAGTGACATGCAAAATATTTGTATGTGGTAAACGGTATTTAGAATTTCCTGTGCTGCATGAACATATAGACTTCTATTTGGAAAAATGGGGAGAGACCAGCACCGATGTTCAGTAAAATTGTTAAAGCTATTATGATAGCTAAAAATACAACCAGTTGCTATAGCAACTGGTATTTGAAGGCTCACATATTACTGCTTCTTCTACTCCCTTTCGAAAATTTATCAAAACAAACCTTTTCTTGCCCACAAGCCATAATCTTTACCTGTCACGTTAGTTGTTTTAAGTAATGTTTATTTTCTAGCTGCTCAATTATGAGTTGCTTTGGGAAGAAAGCACTGTAGAACATAGTTTTGTAAACTGTAAGCATGTACTTCATATAGGTTACTGGTATACATTAGGGTTAAGGACTAAATAATTCCAGCAATCCAAAGAATTTCTTAAGCACCATAATAAGCACACATAAAGAACTTTTTGCTGTTGCATTTTAAAATGTTCAGTATTAATGTCATGATATAAGGTAAATCTAAATAGATATTAAAAATGTTGGAATTCTAATCCTTTTTATCCAACATCTGTTCTCTAAGTTCTACATCTGGATGATTTTTATTTTCGAGCTTCACAGATTTATCCAAGTTGCTTCTTTGGTATTCTTCAACTTAGCAAAATCTGATCTTTTGGTTTGTGTCTGCCTTTTGCTAGCTCTGTCCTGTGTTAGCTTTTCTTGATTTATCTCTTATGTCTTGACAATATTTAATTAGTAACTTTGGCAGTTTCATTCATTCTGATTTTTCCTAAGGCATGGTATTATATAGTAACCTAAACAAAATCTCACTGAAAGGCAAAACAATCATTATCAGTTAATAGCCTTAATTTCTGTAGTGTGACCGCATGTCTGTAGTGTCAATTTGTAGAAAAACAATTCTTGTTGTAATGTTTCAGTATTTCTTACTGATCAGAGTTTTCTGCCATTCACTGTTTCTCACCACCTGTGACTGCATGTAATTTTATCAGCTTTACTAGATTATTGGTGATAGCAGGACTTTGTAGATTGAGGTTGGCTGTAAAGGCAAAGTCTCAGGCCAGTGACTAAATGATAGGATGAGTAGTCCAAAGCCAAAGAAAACACTTCAGTGTCTAAGATACTCTGGAGTACTCAACCTTTTGATGTAAGATTCACATTTTAGGATGTGAATGAAAACTAACTAACTTAGATAACTGAATTTAAAGCATCAGAAGGATTTTGGGAACTGTGTTCACAGATTTGGATAGTCTAACAAATTCATTTATTATTTTGGATGAATTTTTAACAACTGCCAAGTTTATTTCATCCTAGGAGGATTAAAGATAAAATGACAGATGTTCAAGTTTCCAACCTTGGACAAAATTCCTTTTATGTTCTTTTTTAGTACAAAATCTTTTAAAATTTTCTTTTATTTGTTTCTATCTGCAAGAGGATATAATGAATATGGTGCCTCTTTACGGCCTTAAGCTCATCCCATACATATACAAGAAAAACTCTAGCCCCTTGCCTATATAAAATTCAGAAGTATTCTGCCTGCCTCCTGCTTAAATCCAGTTCACTTGGTACATCAGAAGGAAATTCTCCCAAGAGCTCAGAACTGACATAGTGCTGCTCTTACTGAAATCAGAGGTACTTTTACCATTAACAGCATTAGGATCAGATATTATCAAATGCTGAGCCCCTCAGAAGCCATTACAAAAAACCTCTTTCTGACTGCCTCAGCACCCTAAAATGAAGGTGTGACTAGTTGCAGGAGCAGGCTTACTGAGGCTGGTTTCATCCTGCTATGGGGACTGAAGCAGCAGTGAGGATGCAGTGCTACAGAGAAGCAGGCAGAAAGGACTGGTGCACGTTGTGTTACTGCCCTGCATTGCAGCCAGCACTGCTGTCTTCCTATGTCTTCCTATCATGTCCTATGCCAAGTACTATAAATTAAGTTCCTGCATTAAAATTAATATATTTTACTATATGTAGTACAGGAACACCATGATTTTGCTGGGTAGACGTAAATTGCCATTGAAAGTATTTTAGGATTGATTTGGGTGTAATAGAGAAGAGAAAGCAACAGTATAGTTTTTGTGATGTTTATTTGCTGCTGGATGTTTAAAGAAGTTGAAAGAAATGCGGCACATTAGGGGGGTGGTGCACACGCTATGCTCTGGTTTCAGGACTGGTGTAAAAACAAAAAATAAAACCAAAGCCTTTTAATTAGTTTTTGCTGTTATCTTAGAAATGAAATGCCTATGAGAGCTAAAGGAATGTAGGAAACTTAAATATTTTATCAGTGATTAGGAGTGTATTCTGTTTATACTGATTTAACGTACTCTGGCTACGTGCATAATTCTCTGTAAATGTTAATTTTTGTTCTTGCTCTTCGCATTTTGTAACTGAGCAATCATATAGTGCTTGCTTACCATTAAAGTCATTAGCATATTTTTCACCTTTCTTTATGAAACGTTTAACTACAATAGACCAAATCCCAATCTGGCTCAGAATTTAAATTGTCTTTCCTCAGGCAAAACCTACTTTTAATTTTGAAAATGAATTTCATAAATTGCTATTTAGTTAGCAATCAAGAACTAATGGAAATTTTTTTTTTATATCTTAAAATGAAATAAATACGTAGTTCATTAATTATGGTTCTGATTGGATGCAATAATTTTAAAATGCTTTTTAAGGAAGTCTCCATATCATCTGGTAAGTATTTTGGACAAGTTGATTATATGGTTTAGAATTGTGTAGAATGACAAACTGAATCCCTCCACTGTTGTGGAAGGAGCTATGGAGTTTAATCTACCCAAAACCAGAGGACACTTCCATTTCAGCTTCAGAATCCCACCCAACTACTTCTACAAGATTTTGCCTGTAGATAACAGTGATCTATGGGGGATGGCTTATTTTAGGGTCTAAGCCAGAAAAGTTTATCTTCTGAAACAAGTAGATGGATACAAACTTGAAAAGCACATCAGGAAGAAATTCCATACTGTTAAGTCAGTGGTGAAATACTTATAAACTCTTTTCTCCAACTAATTTACATCAGTAAATGCAAGACCTTAGCATTCAGATACAATTTATTATTACCCTTTTAAGAAGTTGTTATTATGTGTGTCAATTATTTTGGATTTCGTATACTTTATTGCACATATGAACTTAATTTTGTTTGAGGATTTAGTTGCTATCATCCAGCTCATGCAAACCAAATAGAATGTTAAATGTTATCTGACAGGAGGATGAAGTACCTTGTCTATTTTGAGTACCACTGTGGTTGCCATGGTAACAGAAGAGGAACCTATCAGCATGCAGTGGTGATTTTTCCTTTCTATTTCTGTGTTTTGTATTTATTTAATACATCTTAAGAACAGTACTCCAATTGAAATTTTCTATGAAGATAAGGAAAATCCCATACTTTTGGAATTGCAAATTAGATTTTCTTCCTACTGCAAAGAGGAGATAAAAAAACGGAGAGCCTCAGAATTAAGCTAGTAATTTATTTATTTGAGTTAACAGTTCATTGGCCTAAGACTGTGGTTTTTCATTGTCCTAAGAATATTTGAAAGTCAGTGAGAATTCAGCAAATAGTGAACTGTGTTAAAAAAGACAGGATCTAGAGCCATAAAATGAATGACATGCTTACCTTAAAGGCCATACCTAAACCTTCAGGACCCAGAGTGCTTTCCAGCTTGCCAGGCCGGTCATTCTTTTCGATGATTTTCAAGAGCTGAAATTGCAAACAGAGCTTTCAGTCTCTCTTCTGTTTCTGAAGAAATGACTTAGGATCCTAGTTGTGAAAACAGTACTAGAAGGGTCTTACAGTCATTACCAACATGCTAGAATTTATTCTAATCTCAGATATAGATACCTTTCTGTAAAATGGCTATTAGATCACATAAACTGATTAGGAGGGAAGGAAAATTTATCTCTTGAAATCTATGATGCATCAGTATATTACTGAAATAACTACAAAACCACACGGTACTCTTTATATATTTCTCATTTATACTTTCCTTCAAAGGAAGGGAACTTGAAGGGATCCATTTTTATGTCAGAAATTTTGGGTTTTGTTAGCGTAAGATTGTGCATTTGATTATATACTTTTTTACTATTAATTTCAATTTTTTTTTTGTGGCAGGAAGGGTATTTTGAGTAGTTAGCACAATGAAGAAAACTCGATGCTTTATGCACAAACTTTTCTATTTTTTTTCTGAAGATGTAGATGTTCCATGTTCATGTCATCGCTTTTATTTGCTTGCCATAAATTTTTCAGAAGACATATTTTTTTCTAGTATTAATTTAGCCAGTCAAGTCTCATTACTTTGTTCTAGATGAAGTGTTTCATAAACCTGCTTGCTTTGGTCATGGAGCCGAGAGAAGAAAATCAGGTACTGAACAAATTATTGGAATCTCTTTGCAGCGCTCTCTTTATGACTGTGTATTTTAGTAGGCATGTTTGATCTATTCAGTTGATAGACAGCCTTTAGTCAAACTGCCTCATGCTGATCCCATTTGCCATGTTATTTCATGCTATCCAGTATGTTACATGCATGTTAAATGTTGTAAGTAATAAGTGGTTTGAGTAAATGAACCCAGACTACATCCTACTATGAAGCAGCATTTCATATATTTGAATTTTTAAAACTTGTAACTTTAACAGAGTAGGAAGTTTCAGCTTTCAGTTTGGAAAAAGCTTGTGCTTCATATTGTGTTCCTCACTTATTTCTGTGGGACTTGGCTGTTCCATTTTCTCAATAGCTAGTTTTCTCTTTCCTTTTATAATAGTTGTTGGTAAATAATCTGCTTTGAAGGTAACTTTGACCACAGCTATTTGCTCTGGTTTTGTTATTATGAGAGTTAGAACTTGTAAGAACTATGTAGAGCTGATGTGAAGTGCCAATTTCAGGAAAAAAGATCAGTCTTTAGAAAACAATTCTATGTTTATTTTTATTTTTTAAAAAAGTAATTGTTGACCATAGAGATGTAGATTGCCTCCATGTCTGTGCTGTAATTAACTTTGACTGTAATTATTTAGGTATCAGATAAGTAGGACACTTAGAATTATTGGTAGAGCTGTGAAATATAGATGTCAAACTGCTAGTATTTGCACTTGTAATTACCATGAGAATTGGAACAATTCCTTTAAATTGCAGATCAAACTGACAATCTTCAATATATTGACATCTAAGCCACTGTAATTGGCATTTCTTACTGAACTGTATGACATCTCAGTTTTGATGTAAGAAAAAAGGCTTTTAGTTAATAATTTTTTCAGTGCCATTCAGTCCCTGAAAACTTGTAGGATTACTTTGAGCATGGTGAGTCTTCTTGTATGCACAGTATTTTAGATTTTATTACACAAAATTAGAGATCAGATGAACTTCATATGATGAGATATATAACCTCTCCTCAAACTGGCCAGTGATACTGAATACATGACACCAATATATTACACCTTGAAAAGTGAAGAATTCTCAATGAAATAGGAGCAAAATTATCAGTTCGTTTTAGAAGGAAAAACTGAGTGAGCAGGGGTTATTTGATCTAAAGAGAAAAACATGCTCAGAGAACACTATATTTTCAAATACGTAAAAGGTGGCAGCAAAATTGAAGGGAATTGTTCATCATAGTGAGGTAAGACTGTACGAGAATTAAAGGGAAGCAGCAAGGAAGTTTTCTACTATGTATTATTGGAAACTTGCTAAGGGTAAAGATAATAAAGAACTGAATTAAATTGCCTATAAGGCTTCAGACTTTCCACTTTGCAAAACTTCAAGAAGTGATTGCATGTAGATCTGTCAAGTTGATTTCTGCCTTCAGGCATGGTTAAGGGCAAAATAAATGCTTTCGTTCTTACCTCCTGTGTTTCCGGGATCGTTTTCATTGATCAATTAACTGTGAGACTTCTAAATATGATGAATACATTTAATCAGCAAATGCTTCAATTTAAGCCAAAGGAAAGTGAAGAAACAATACTAATGAGAGAAATGAAAAAGACAGGGTGAAAATAGGTTTTATCTCAGAGCTGTATACTACTACTCCAAAAAGTGTCCAAGTTTTGCCAATGAGCTTTCTGAAAGATAGTACTAGGACTAATGAAAGTGTACTTTTGAAATGCCCATTTCTGACAATACATACTGTAATTCAAAATAACGATAGGATATAGAATAACATTAATAGCTTTCAAAATCAAAGTTATTAGATACTAAGTCTACTATTCTATTTAGAGATACTTCCCAGTTTTGTTGCTGTTACATGTTGTAAGTTTTGAACAATAAATATGCCTAGGTACTTCAGTACAAACATTCCTCTCTCTTCCACATGATCTTTATATATAAATAGGTTCAATGTGTGTCACAAATTATTCACAGATTGCACTGGAAGGCAGCATCACTTTATTTTACAATATACTTCAGAATCTGTACAGCAGACATTACAGGTCTTGAGAATGAGCCACATTTCAGCTATCATTTCATAGTTATTCTCTGCTTCTGAAATCTATAAAGATATTTCTGTGTGAGTATTTATGAGTATTTGGAACAACAGACTAGGATCTGAACATATATATCATCTCCAAATCACACTGTTGCCTCCCCATAAACTCAGCTAAGCTAGGTAGTAGTGCACCTCTTAGCCAGTTCTGTCCTGCTTAATAGTCCACAAACAACTTACGGTAACACTTAGAGTAGAAAAAATGAATAATAAAAAAAGCAGTTGAAAATAATTGTGTGTCCAAGTAGAGTAATGCACATCTAAGTAATAAACAGTAAACTATCTACTGCTTTGGAAAGGGGTGTCTCTAGAAGATCTTTCTAGTAAACTGAGCAGAGCTGTTCTGTTTTGTTACTAGTCCTAGTTTGTCTGGTTCATCAGAAAACTCTGCTGATTCCCCTGTGCTTCTTTTTGTGCCTGGTCTTCAAAGGATCTTTGTCTCATAGCTTATGACTGACTCTCTAGTGCCTTGATGCATCACAGCTGCAAGAGAGCAGAGCCATTAGAGTAAAGAAGAGAAATAATGAAGTTTGCAGCTAGGGAAAGCGTTTTCTCCCAGGCATTCTGTTCTCACAGTTTCAGCATTCCCACTATTCATCACTTTGTGAGTCAGGCAATGTATATACACACACACACACTGAACATCATCCTTTCTTCCATCCTAAACTTCATGAGTACTTTGCCGTAAAGTTATCTAATTGTTTTAGTCACCATTTTGCTTTGCTACCCACTTTTTGCTAGCCGTCCATGTTTTCTTCTGTTTTAACCACTCTCTCTACTTCCTCAGGCCTTTTACAACATACTGTAAGCTGTAGATGCTTAAAATCAAGCCTGTGTTTATACAGCTTACTGAATCAAGAATTAATTCTCATAACTGAAATGAAAACCATGATGAAAATAAGAGCAAGTGATTTAATTACAATTATAGACAAAATATTAAAAAAGTTGAAAGACTACTTTTGCAAGCGTTCAGGTAAAACTTGCTGTTTAAAGAACTATGGATATAAGGAATCATTCACAGAGCAGCAAGCAAAACTCCTGACAGTCAGTAGATGGTAGATAATTGTAACAATCTGTCCAAATATTTCACTATAAATTAACTGAAAAGGAGTTATAATGAAGAAAGACTAGGATCACAGTTCATTGAACAGTTCAACATAATTGAGTTCCTGAAGTGATATTATATGGATTAAGGACTCGACTTTATTGGGTCAAAGGAGTAATTGTCCTTTTAAGGTGAAATTTTGTAAGGTGGCTGAGCCAGCCTAACAAGGGGTGGGGTGAGGGAATGACTCCCACTTTTAGCAGCAACAATTGGCTGTTATCTGGTGACACCTCCCCTTTCTAAAACTTTAGCTATTATGCCATATGGCTTCTAGAGAGAAGTGGAAGAATTGTGTAAGTCAGGCGAGGAAAAATCCCCCACAAGATTCTGCGGAGGTAGAACAGGAAGGAAAAATAAACAATAATTTATTTAGCCTAAGTAGACATCACACCAGTTGAAAACTTCACATATACATTAATTATTTTGGATTATATTAAAACTGAAACATGTGAAAGGTTGTTATGTTTATAGGTACAAATATATGTACAAGTAATTTACTTGTACAGAAAAAAACATGACAGCAATATCTTACTTCAGACTGCTTTATGACATCTGTAATAAACAAAACCTATTTTGGAGGTTCTTTCATACACTTAACTCTTTATTTGGGTAGATAACCATTGGATATAGGTTGAGTAGGAAGTTCAAAATTTGGCTGACTGTACATATATGCAGAGTTTCCATGTAAATTACATACCATGTACAACATGATTGTCTATGTCAGTGGCTTTTTGGTACTTGGAAAAATATCAGTGGAAGGTTTTCACCACGCTCTGCTTTCTTTTGCCAGTGGAGTAACTGATTGTGGAATGCTTCTTTTTTTCCTATTTATCACCTTGTTGAAGCGTCAGTTCCAAACCTTAAAAATAGCAAAAAGCAAAGTGAATGTCTCTGTGAATTATTTTTGCCAAATGCCAGATTGTCCTTTGCAGCAATGGAGAGAAGGATCGGGCTTAACTTGTTGCATTTCTTTTCCCCTTTTTTTATTTTTTTCTTTTTCTTTTTGAAAAGTGCTATGATTTTGTGTTGAAATTGCTCTTTGAGTATGAAATCCTTTTAATTCTTCACATTATCTTCAACAATAGTCATCTTAACTGAAGAAGCAATAATCAACCTCTCTTAACATGCAGAGGCATACGACTGCTGCCCAGCTCCCATGAAAGATGTCAGCTGTACCCAAATCCTCTTTTATTTCCCTCAGAAGAGCTTTGGTGTACAGTATTGATTTATAATTGCATTGTGTGCATATGAGCTATTTCACGCCTTAGTAATATTTGCAATGTTTTTCCTGTCTTTCTGGAACTAATACAGGAATTTTACAGATAGTTCACTAATCAAAACCTTCTACTTTCTTTTTAGTATTTAGTGTAATTGGTAGTTCTTAGATGAATATAGTATCCTAAAGCCTAAATAGACAAGCTACTAGAGGTGGAAGAAAATAAAAAAGGAGTGACTTTGTTACCACCTAGTTGCCATGCAGGTAACCAATATGCAAGCCTTCTATTGTCGACCAAGTGCTGCATCCCTACACTAATTTGCTTCTAGGTAAATTAGTCTGACAGACTTCTAGTCCTGTCAGTATGACTAATACAGCAGCTACAGAATTCTGCGTGTTTTTTTTAAATAAGGACATATAATCTGAAGCAATAATGCAGTTGCTGATAATGGGAACAACAGAAGTATGACTTTAAAAAATGAATTACGTTTTTTAGCATTATAAAATGCATATCCAGCTGTGGGCCTAAAATTGACAATGGTGTTCAGGAATACTTCTTTTTAGAGTCTCATCTTGTTTAGTGGCATGTATTTTGTGGGTCAGAAGATTCTCTCAGCAATATATGGTGTTTTCAGATCTCCAAAAACATGGAATGCATTTTAAGACAGGCTGTGGTTATATTGTAGTATTTGAATCAAAGAGCATCTTACTTTTTTTTTTTTTTTTTTTTTTTTTTAATATAACTATAAATACATTTTGAAAAGCAACAGCCATACTAAAGTGTTAACATCAGAGTCCCCAAAGTTTGGCACCAGAGTAATTTTGCTTCTTGAGACCACATATAATGTTTTAATAAGACTTAGAATGTTCTTCAGAAATTCTTACCATGAAGTAAATCTGAATGATATTTGTGGACAGGTGGTGAAAGCAAGTTTTCTCCTAGCAGTCAGGAACATTTGCAGTAAATGCACTATATTCATATGTCCATTCAGAAAAAAAACCACAGGCCTCTATCCTTTGTTTGGCTTGACACAGTTAAAAATCATAGCTGAAACAAATGTGCAGAAAAACTGCCTGTAACCAATCCACAAATTAGTTTGAACACTTTTCTGTATAAAAAGTATGCTCCACAGAAGCAGCTTCAGAATCTGTAGTATGATTCCAAGAATGTAACTTCATATCTACTTCTACGTTTTGGTTCAATTAGGGTTTGTGTTTGTTTGGATTTTTTTGTTGGGTTTGGTGTTTTGGGGGGGGGGGGGGCGGGGGGTTGGGAGGATTTTTGGGGGTTTTTGGTGGGGTTTTTGTTTGGGTTTTTTTTTTTTAAATTTGGTGTTTGGTTTTTTTTTTTTTAATGCTGTGCATTTACTTTGCAGTATAGTAACATTAGTAGGAGAAAATAACTTTAAAGCTGATTTGCCTCTCTGAAGTCTATGCCATATAAAAAATTCATTTTGACCCAACATCTGCTTAGTGTTTTCACCTTTGAGAACAGGTTATTAGAGTAGCTACAACACAGAAATGTCATTTATGGAGTAACAGGGGAAAATACCAGATGGTATTTTGCTCTAACAATGTGGTTATTTCAAAGCTAGTGGCATTAATGCTACTGTGTAGTATCCTGGGCAAGTAGCTAATGAGAACACAGACCCCTGCTGTGCCTAATTTTTCAGAGATTTCTATAAATGGTGCAAAAACTCGTTAGAATTATAATGCTTTGTGCAGACCTGAAACTTTTATGTTTTTCTATTTCTTGATATCTTCTTTGTGGGAAGATTTTTAGTACTACACATTCACATCTTTTTTTTACTGTGTTTACTGTCTAGTGTAGTTACAATATCCACTTCCCAAAGTCACTTGATAACACTGCAAATCAGTTAGTAACTGTACACACTTCTTGCAATTTTTACATTATAGTATCAGAATAGAAACTCATAGAGTCTTCTTAAATATGATGTAATTGAAAAAAATTCCTTAGTTGTCTGAGGAAAAAAAAAAATGGTTGTCTAAACAGAGGTGGTAGGATCATTGCCAACCTTTTCAACCATTTCAGACAATGCATGAGTGGGAGGAGTTGTTAGACCAGAGGGTTGTGTTGCCATTCAGAGATACTCCAGAAGGCTGGATAAACGGACAGAAAGGACTCTCATAAAGTTCAACAAAGGGAAATGCAAAGTCTTGCATCTGGGGAGGAACAACCCTCTGTGCTGGAACAGGTTGGTAAGTGTCTGGAAAGCAGCTTTTCAGAAAAGGTACAAGAAGGTGGACAAGAAGTTGACCATGAACCAACACTCACTGCAAACCACTCAAACGGCCTCTTGGTCTGCATTAGGAAGAGCATTGTCAGCTGATCAAGCGAGGTGATCCTTCCCCTTTACTCCGCCCGGTCCTGCTTAGGTGAGGCCACAGCTCAAGTGCTGGGCCTAGTTCTGGGTTCACCTGTAAAAGGGGGGCTTGAATATACTGGAGTGAGTCAAGTAAAGGCCAACAAAAATGGCTAAGAGACCGGCAAAGCTATCATACAGGGATCATACTTAGAGACGGGACTGTTTAACCTGGAGAAGGCTTG
Source organism: Podargus strigoides (assembly GCA_028020825.1). Classification (NCBI taxonomy): domain Eukaryota; kingdom Metazoa; phylum Chordata; class Aves; order Caprimulgiformes; family Podargidae; genus Podargus; species Podargus strigoides. The sequence continues at coordinate 44,919,060 of CM051621.1, read as the reverse complement.
GGAGGCATCCTTTCAATGTGTACAAATACCTGGTGGGAGGAATGGTGTCCAGTGACAGAACAAGCATCAGTGGGCACAAACTGAAACACAAATTCTGTCTGAACATAAGAAAAAACTTTTTTTATTGTGAGGGTGGTTCAACACTGGGATCAGTCGCCCAGGCTGGTTGTGGAGTTATCTTCCTTGGAGATACTCAAAATGTGTTTGGGAAACCTGCTATGGGTGAGCCTGCTTGAAAAGCATGGTTAGAATCATAGAATAATTATGGTTGGAAGGGACCTCCAGGGTCATCAAGTCCAACCTTTATCCCATCCTATTCCTAACCGTTAGACCATGGCCTCAAGTGCCTCATCAACCTGTTTTTTGAACACCCCCAGGAACGGCGACTCCAGTATATCCAGAGGTCCCTTTGAACCTCAATTGTTCTATGATTCTGTGATCAGGAACTATGTAGGCATAGATAAAGAATCATGGAGGACTTGCAGGTAGATATTAGGCACTACCTCTGTTTTTCTCTTGTTGGATTCCTACTGTTACTGGGATGCTGTTCAGTACTTCAGTTGGTGATTTCAAAGCAAAGTCTGCAAAACTATTTCTTACAATTAAACATCTGTATGTAAATATACAAATGTTTCAAAGACTGGAAAATTGGCCATACAATGGAAGGCCAAAGGACCTCAGTTTCTCAAAGATATAGTTAAAAGTTGACGTGATCATATCTACTGACATCTCATGCTCACAAACTCTGTTTCATGTCTTTTCAATCTGTATGCTCTATGCTATTCTCTGTGCTCAACCATTAAGAGATATGCAATATTATTTATTAGTGCTTTGAAAACTGTCTATTTGCAGTAATATATTAAAGTGTTTCAGCATATCAAATATTGTCAGCCAATGTGGTGGAAATCACATTCCAACACCTACTACGGTTGTACAAAGATTTGGGAAATAACAGACAATGATCTCTTTTTTAGAATGCAAGTGCTTTACAGCTTAAAGATTTCTGCCTAGTGGGTCTAGTGATAGAACTGTTTTAGAGATAGGCTCAAATATTCAAAGGGAAAAAAAGAGTAACAATATCCAATGTAAATCTATTCAGAAGCTATGTATATAACCCTCTTAAGTTCTTTTGAAGATTTCAAATACAGTTCTTAATATCATTTCAGGATATTGTTTCAAATGCTAGTTAGAAGTAGAAGAAAAACATGCCTTTGTCATGAAACCAGTGTGTCTTTGTGCTTTTTGGTAGCTTGAATGAAGACACTGACATTTAAAGTGAGCTACATTTCCTGTAAGCAATCTGTATTTTGCTAGCACTTAATATTTCCTTGAAAGTAATTTGAAATAGGCAAATAACCACAAAATTTCAAGTAATTACTGTACTTAATTTTAACATTTCCTGACAATTGTTTAATAGGACATAAAAGGTTTCTATTTGTTTCATTATACTTCATTTGATAAACTTTAGAACATTTGAGAGATTTGTGAATGGATCACTGAGTCCTAAACATTTGAGAATGACAAATTATGCACTTTGCATTTATTTTTCTGACTCATTATACATTATATATTCTGGCTCATTAACATTAATTACCAGATCTCAACATTTTAACCATAAAATAATTATAGAAGAAGCTGAAAGTAGTTGAGGTTGACATATGAGTATTTTTTTTCTGGTACTACATTTCTTATCCAAAGCCTGTTTAGGTCAAAAGATTCTTATTGACAAGGCTGCTTTGGATACAATTTACATGTAAATCTGTGTCATTCTTTACCAAGTGTTAGTGTTGAAATGAGGGAGGTATTCCTGATTTTCAAAACTGAAGTGTAGTTCTGCTCAGTCTTAAGAACCTGCAAATTGTGCAGTTCTTCACTGAGTAGGGTTCTTGCTTGATTATAGTTGGGTAAGATTGATCCCCATTTTTTATTTAAATTGTAATATTTTCACCCCCAAATGAATCTCTGACTATTTCTGTAAGCATGTGTTAATGTAAATAGCTTATTATAGGTATGCCAGTAAAGAATTTTTGGAATAGAATGGACAATAAATGTTAGCCATTGCAGAGATTTAAATTCCGGTCTTTCCATTTCCTATTGAGTGCTCTAGCTACTGCCCTGTAGAGATATTTCTATCTTTATTTAATCTGTAATTATTCTGCACATTGAGAAACAGTTTTCATAGGAGAGCACCTTATTCAAAACTGGACTACAGCCTGGTGATCAAGGCCCTTTTCACTATATAGATGCATATTTCCTCAGTCAAAAGACATATTGAACTTTATTGTCTTCTATGTGAATGAAAAATGTGTGAATTATGCAAATAAAAGGGAAGCAGCACTTCCTGTTTATGTAATCAGAGCTTTAACTGCCTCAAGGAAAAGTGATATCTGAGCAAGTGTTTTTAAGATCTAAATTATAGGTTTGGGACCTACACTGAAAATTAAGTGTTCACTATCTTTGTGCATCTGGCACAGTGCTTCTTCTGGCTTGGTCATCTTCTGTCTCTCAAGATATTTCTAAGATGTTTCCTTAGCTCTGGAATATCCTGAGCGAAAGTTGTTTGAATGCTTTGATTTAAAATTCAGCAGAGGTTCAGTACTAGTAAGGACATTTCAGAGAGGTGACACGGTCTCAGTGTGTTTCATAACTGATAGGTGATGCTTGATTTACATCTTATCATAGAATCATAAAATAGCCTTGGCTGGAAAAGACCTGTAAAATCATCAAGTCTGACCATTAACTTAGCACTGCCAATTCCCCACTACACCATGTCCCTCAGCACCTCATCTACACGTCTCTTAAATACTTCCAGGGATGGGGGACTCCACCACTGCCCTGGGCAGCCTGTTCCAATTCTTGACAACCCTTTCAGTGAAGAAATTTTTCCTAATATCCAATCTAAACCTCCCCTGGTACAACTTGAGGCCTTTACCCCTCTTCCTATCACTAGTTACCTGGGAGAAAGAGACTGACCCCTACCTCTCTACAACCTCCTTTCAGGTAGTTGTAGAGAGCAATGAAGTATCCTCTCAGCCTCCTCTTCCCCAGACTGAACAACCCCAGTTCCCTCAGCTGCTCCTCATAAGACTCGTGCTCCAGATCCTTCACCAACTTCATTGCCTTTCTTTGGACATGCTCCTGCCAAAGTCTTATTTCCCTTCTGAAAATGTATCTGTGTTAGGATTTAAAAAAACCAAATCAAAAAACCGTCTTCCATGCTTGATGTTCAACCATGACATTAAAAAAATGCATTTGTTTCTCAGTACAAGCGCTTTGTAATATAGAGTTCAGCATGTATATGTTTCCATTCTATTGTTCATGAACAAATGCAGACAAATCATGGTAAAACAAACTAGAATCTTTCATTAGAAGTCTGACTTGCCATATTGCTACAAACTAACTGTTAATCTTCCCGTCTTGGGTACTGCTGTCTAGAACTACCCTCTGGAAAGATCATGGTAAGGGAGGTTGATATATATATAATTAACAGAAGGCCATGGCTGACCATGTGTTTTATGATGCTACTATAAATCATCTGTCTGTTGAGAGAGAGGCTTAGAATTCGAATTTTCTTTCTCCAATATGCTTGTAAGGCTATAACTTTTATAATGGATTTCTTATTCTAGAAGCTTTGTTCCCTGTTCTTTAGGTCTCCTAAGTAACTTTTTACTGTCATAACCATTTTAAAAAATAGTATTTTTTTTATCTATAACCTTTCAGGGTGATATTTACACCCATATATTTGTATGGCTAGATATATTCAGGTACTAATTTAATTTCCACTTGTCTCAAAGTCTAGTGAGTAGAAAAAATCTCTTTTAGTTTTGAATTTTATATGTTGTATATAGTTCTCTGTGCATCATTATGTTCTCTGAAGCCCATCATGGACAGCTTGAATATGTGTAATAAATTATTTACACAGAGGACTAGAACTATGCCTTTGGACTAGTTCCCAATTCTGTGCTAAACACAAAGAATAACTGGACAACTTGATAAAATATTATTTAGCGCTGAGGCCAACATTTTTCCTCTCTGGGGTAAATAAGTCATTAGGCAGATTTGAAAAGCATCTCTTTTATATTTGTAAAACCTGAATGGTACTCTCCTGTGTAAATAAATGAGTGACCTTTCTAAAAGCAAGCATATGTCAGCAAGTTGTGTCAAAGCTCATGTGTATACTGTGTCACTGTCTGTCATATTTATACATAGATGTAAGATGATGGAGAGTTAGTAGCTGACTTCGTGTTATGGCACTTCTCAGTATGCAGTTACTGATTCACATTAGTTGAAATAATCATTAATTTAGCTAATCCAGTTTTATAGAACTGCCATTTTTCCATGAGTTGCAGAGTTTTTTCCAAGATCTCAGCTTCCTACTTTCTCAGCCTGCCTCATCATCTGTTACTCCTCTGCAGGGTTCCTGTTTCTTTGTTCTGCACTAAATTCTACTGAACATTTAATTCTTTTAAATGTGGTGACCAAGGATATACATGGACTGTTACTGTGCTCACTGGGTGCATGGCTTTTTGTTAAGTTGTGACAGCTTAATTGTGTACCCGAGTCCTCAGTTTCTTTAACAATTATCTTTTAATCAATCTCTGGTTCCAGGCTTCCAAAAGTGGGATGGTTATTTTGCAGGAGTGGAGCAGGGGACTGGTATTGCTACCTTCTTGTCATGTGCCTACTGTGAAGGGAGTTTTCTCCAGTGTAAGGGGAGTATTTCCTGGGTACTGCTAGCAAACAACTGGAAACATAGTTTTTCCTGAATCATATATATTTATTTCTTACTTACATAATACACATACTACAGACATGAGTCTATAGAATCCATAATGTAAAGACAGATTGCGCAGGAAGGAGGATGTATGCTAGCAAGTTCTATGGGGAAAAAATAAAAGGAAGGTATTAAATATTGAATTCTGTTAGTTCAGTTTAAAGCAGTAAATAAGCTGAGCAAAATTGTTCTTTTGCAATCACTTTCAAGAATATTTTACGCAGTTGGATCCCTCAGTTCTGGTACATCTGAGAGGATTTTTTTATGTTGACAGATATTTTTGGTGAATTTGTGCATAGAATTTCACACATCACTGGCATCTTAAAAGCTGCTGAATGATGGGCAAGGTGGTATGAGATGCATAATAGACTTTTTGCAAACTAGATAGTTTCCTGCTATAGAACAGTAATTTCAGATAATAACATAAAACTTATGAGGAGGAATTTTCTTTGAAATTATTATCTAAATTATAGTAACATTTCCAGTACTTTCTAAACATAATTTTATGGTGATACATGAAAAGGAGAAGACACACGAGAGAATATCAGTCTGAGACAAACTGACATACAAAGAGAATAGCTAATGTCCTTTGAACATTGCAGGTGAACACAGTTTGTTAAAAAGAATGATGGGTCACATTTGATCTTTAAAAGATTTGACAAGCTGAACATACAGCAACCATATAGTATTGCAAAAAATGGCATAATTTATAACCTTTTAAGTCTTGAACACATGATCAACTTGAATAATAATTCTGTGAGAACATGTCTTTTTGTTGTTTCTTTCTGACTTACAGCTGTAAAAATGACCCATAAATACTATTTAGCATATATTCGTCTGAGAACTAATGAACGAAGCACATAAAGTAGACAGCAAATTCAGTGTGAAAATGAAACATGTTTTTCCTTCTATGAAAGAAGAAAATGGAACATGCAAATAGTTCCATAGTGCTTAACATCACTTCCATAATGGTCTAGGATAATTGTGGTTTTGAATATCTAAATTCCTCAGAGATTTTAAAGTGCAGAGAAGCTGAAAACAGAAGTTTAAAAGATTTTATGATATTCAGACTACTTAGCTGAAAGCTTATATTGTATAGTACTATTAAGATGTTACATTATATTATGTCCTGTGAATGATATTGCTACACAATATGATATTGAATTTTCATTTAATATGAAAATGCTTTTCAAACAAGAGGTCTTCGTAGTTACTTGAGTTCTCAAAATAGTAAAAGCAGTGAGATTTACCATGATCACTCTTAATATCTGTGCAGTTGACTGCAAATTCAACTTAGGGTTTAAATTTAGTCATTGCCATAAGTAGTGGGATAATGCAATTCATGAAAAACAAGTTCCCCTTTAATGGCTGTGTATACCGATTCATTCCAAATGTGATATAAAAGCCAGTACCAAGATTTTAAAACTCTACAAAAGATGGATATGAATCATAATCCCAATAAATAGGGACTGCATGTCTTGAGGATCTCCATAATGGTCAACACTCAAGTTATGTGACTGAATATTTGGTGTCTCTTTGATTGAATTTGCAGTCTCCATAAGTTACTGGTTTGTGTCTAGCAGCCACCTCAGTTTATTCAACTGCTGACCTGTACGTCTGGCATTGTGGACTACTGCAAACTGGATCAACCTGGAGTTTTAAATCTAGCATGAGTTAGAGCACTTCCCTTTATGACTTCAAAATCTTCTTAGCATTTATCTTTCCAGGCAAATTTTCTCTTAGTTAGCTAATGTAACAATGCTGCCTGGTCTTTCTAATTCACAGAGGCCTACTGATCGTCCTTCTCCTTGAGCTATGTAGATGTTTTCCATTCACAGTGTGGGGGTGAAGCTTAATCCATGCTTTCTGATTTTATGCCTCATGGAAGTAATGTAGTGATTTGTCACATAAACTCTGATTCCTTAGAAAGCATTACAGTCCTTTATACTCCTACCAGATGTTCCTCACATATTTTCATGGAAACAAGTGAAGTAATGTAAATATAAAAAGATATCTTCAGTCCTAAAAACCTGTGTTAAATCATTTTCTGCTCTCTCAATTTATGAATCTGAAAGATCCTTGCGGGGTTACCCAATTCTTTTTTCCTGTTCTTCAGCTGCCAGTTGAGTCCATCAATTCCAGATATTAAGCTGAAAAATAGTAAAAATATCTTGAAATCCAAGGTGTCTTCTCTGGTTGGGCATAAGATGTAATTAATACTTAAGGTTCTGTTGATCAGATTTACTTCAGATGCTAGTTTACTTGTCATTGAATTCAAACATATAGATTGTAATGATAACCTAAGGAATTTTCCACACCAGTTAGGCTAACACTTTTTTTGTAGTAGTATATATTGCATTGTATTTGTATTGCATTACACTACAAGCAAATATTTAATCAGCTCATGGCTTTTTGCTAGTTGAAGGGTTCCACTGCCATAACTTCTGCCTTTACAATACCTACAAATATAATAATGCTTGGGGCACATCCAGGAACTAGTTTCCTTTTATCTGTAGGATGCCTGTAGACAGCTTGCACGTGGCTTTCTTCTTATTCTACTGTGTTACCAGCAATCGTATCTAAAATATTATAGCTGGTAGTAAGCAGATGCTAAGAAGCTAGGAGTTAAGTGATAATACCTTGAAGAAAGGATTAGGGGGTTTTTTATTTTACTAAGACAGGCTACATAGTCCTATGAACTGTTATTTGTTGAGTGATTATAATGCAGGTGTCCTTCATCACAAGGGCACATGGATGTTGATCCCATGGCAAGAAAGATATATGTAGTCATGCAGTGGGGACTGCTATCCCCTATGAGAGGCAGCAGAAAGATGGCAGAAAGATTTTTGCACATTGCAGCCTGCCTGTATCTGAAGTGCCTTTGGGAAGAGATTGACAAGCAGGATGTTGTGAGCAGTATGAGTCGTTCTGATGACTTATTGCAGTATTCAGTTAGGAGGTTGCACACTCCTCCTTTCATGTAATCCTGGTATCTGTCTGCCCATCTGTAGTTCAGCTATAACCTGGTCTATGAGGATTTTTTCTGCCATTACTCTGCTCCGAGGTCATGTTGGGAAGTTCCCATGTTAGATGATTTAAAATGATTGTTCACTTCAGATTCTTCCATTATTCACACGTGACATAAGCATTATTCTCATTGCTATCTGTATTATGCTACTTTTTCTCTCACTATATGATATTCCAAATATTCCTTTCTCTTCATAATGTTAGAAAGGCCACAAGTACCTAGAGGATATCTCTCTCTGACAGGAGAAAATGTAGATGTGAAATAGTTTGTCTGCATTAATGTCCACTGGGGAAATAAAGCCCGAACTAGGAAAACCTGTTGTGACTTGTAGTGAAAAACACATTCAGCCATTTGGCACTGAAAACATCTCTGACTGTGATTTTACATTCTATAACTTACTGTGTGTTATCATTTTAGCCCTTATGGACCCATTTCCATTTATTCTCCAGAATGTGTCTTGCTTTTTGAATTATAAGTTTTCAAGCTTACAGTATGGATCTTCTCATGTCCTCAGGTGATGAGTTGAGAGAAAGCAATATCATACTTTTTAGTATCATTTGGTTAGTCTTTATATATTTACGTGGGATTTTGTGTTCTCAGCACGTTTTGAAACTGTAAGTTATTTCCACAACTCCTTCCTTGGAAGGTGCATAGTACTGTTCCTATTATGTGGAGTATATCATTAAAACAGAAACAGATATTTTCTCACACGTGAAATCTCTAACCTACTTAGCAGGTGGTAGGTTTTCAACTCAGGGAGTTGGTAGCCTCAAATCCCTTTCAATACATTGTTACATCTAATGGAATGGAGTTTGAATAAAAGGAGTTTCTCAGCATTGTCTTGTGGTAGGCTTGTGGCGAAAGTTGAAACTATTAGTTTGGTGGCACTTTAACTAAACAAAGGATGAATCAAGATACAGCTATAAAGCCAAATACATACCATCACAGAGTGGCTTCACATATTTTTCAAGATAACCGAGATGCAAGCCAATTTTTATCTGGCAGCCATGTAAGACTGTACAAAGTCTGAGCTAAGTATTTCAGTTTTACATCATGAACCATGTAGGCATGTCTGAAAAGAGATGGGTTTGTTTACAGGGGGCTAGATTGTACCTAAAGTAATAACTAACCCCAGCCAGGATCAAAGGAGTTTCATATGTTTTCACACTGAGAATCATATGTGGCACGAAGTCAGTGCTCTAAAAAAATTAATCTCCTTGGTTCAGTGGCAGTTCATCATTGCAAAACTGTTCCTGTGTGGTTTTAGATGGCTGCATACTTTACCACTATTATAGGAATCTGCTGTATCATTAATTATATTTAGATTATTTTTCCTGGAGCATTGACTGTCTTGGAGTCATGAAAATACCTGGTAAAATATGAGCACATCATCCATTACTGTCCTAACATAAATGATTTTGATAAGGTTTAAAGAAAGATGAGCCAAATAAAATGTTTTATTCTGCAAAAGTGCAGCTTTTATGTAACTGAAAAGAATGCCCAGAGTTTGCATGTGAAAAGAAATGGTGTTTGTCAGCTTTCAAAAACATTTGTGCAATTTTCTTAAATGTTAGTGACAAGCTCCTGGCTAAGTCAGAAAAGTCATTTAGTGGATGAACAAATTGTTCAGATTCCTTTATGTGCAGCAGCATTTATCTAAAATTAGGATAATATGAGCCTGAGGCAAAATGTCTACAGTAAAGTGGTCTCACAGTTAAACTTTCTTCTTAGAGAGTGGCAAAAGATATTTCTGTTAGTTCCGGCAAGTTCAATCAATTGTAGATGTGCAATATTTTGTATAGAGACGTGTTCTATCAAAGATGCTCAAATTAAATACAAACAGTAATAAGTGATTTGCTCTCTCATTTCTTGTGTTATTGGAACAGATTTTTTTGAAATCTTCATCTGAGCTAAGATGCCTGCTAAACCTTACACCTCTGGATTTTCCATTTCAGGTAAGATCTGACAGATCAATACACCTACTTTTCACATTTTTATTTCAGAGTAAAAACATGTAAAGATGAGAACTAGAAGTGAATGTAAATAAAAAAAAAAGGGCAAGGAGGAGATAGAAGATGGTAATTTTAAAAAACCAAGGATTTCCCTGCAAAATTATTTACACATTTTCGAAGACAAATTAAAATATATTGCCAAAACCAAGGTCATGACTGTCTGAGGAGAGAGTTCAGCCTAGTCATCAGTGTTTGCTGCAATAACAATGCTTTTAACAGATTTAAAAAAAAAAATAATCTCTTACTTGGTATTTAGGGGTTTCTTTCCATCATGGGATTCTCAGATATCAAGTTAATGTGGAGGAAAATGCTTCCCTACAAGTCTTCCTTTTTTTTTTTTTTTTTCTTCCTCCTCTAGTCAGTTGCAAACTAGCTTTATCAACATTTTTCATATCCTGCCTTTGATTCTCATTTTCTCTGTCTTGATATAGTAGTATGTGGAAAAGTTATATTAAAAGTATTATTGCTAAAAAATTAGCAACAGAGTAATACTTTAGAACGGTAACTTCATCATGTAAGACATAAAAATCTGCCATCAGAGACCAGTTCAGTTACCTTGCTGCAAGAAATGTAATTCATAATGGAACTTAAAACTAAGGTACATACATTCTGTTTCCTTAGAGCCCCTATCCTGTGAGCAGTAAATACGCAAACGTTAATATTTAAAACAATAATACATTTTTTCTCCTTATGCTGTACCAATTAAATACTTGAAAGCTCAAGTTTGTGTTAGTAGCGAATTAAAAAAAAATGTCACAGTAAAAAGCCATATGCTAGCCCTCTTCCACCATTTCAGTGGAAATACTGGTACTAAGTAAAATATGTTAGGGGAATAAGACTAGGGAAATTCATTTTTTCTCCATGAGGATGTCATTTTATTTTACATGCCTCCAATATCCAGTCTCAGAGGCAGTTAAAAAAAGTGAAAGAATGTGGCTAATTTCTGACAGTCACATAAAGGCTATGGAAACAGATGCTGTGATGCCATTTGCAAAAACATGAAAACATATTTTGGATAGAAGTCCATGCCAGTGAAATGGATTTAGCTACCTGAAATAATAAAAAATGTCATTTTCTTTATGAGAAATATCACCATTTCCCATTAATATAAACAGGACCTAAAGACATTCTTTGCACAATTCCCAGTTAAAATACATATCTTCTGTCTACTGGTAGGATCTTTGAGTATGTTACCTCAGACTGTTCTGACTGGCTGACAAACTTCATGCTAACTCCTTAGGGTCTTATTTATTAACGTATATGAATATGATTTAATTATTTCCAATGGACTTCCCGTGGGTGATTGTGTCTAAATGTGATCTGTCTGTCCTGAAGTGAAGGAACTGAATAATTAATGTGAAATCAGAGGGAATTATTGCACCTTAAAGGGGAAAAACAGGGCCTAACAAACTCAAATCTTCATTGCTGGGATCAATTAAAGAGTTGGATATTAATGATGTGGTAGAGGTATTTTTACTAATGGAGACAAGATCTTCAAGTGCTTTTTATGAAGTAGTGGTTAGGGCAGTTTGTTTCACTGTGACAGACTTGTCCCCTTATTCTGTGTGGATCTGAAAAAAATCAAAATAAAATCTCTCGAAAGTCACGCAGGACTGACATAAGGCACAAGCGAGGCAACTTCCCTGCCCAGGAATATGCAATTAGGGAAACGAGTTAATAGTCAGATGACTGTTAAAAAACTAATAACTGCCATCAAAGTCAACAATGGATGTAAGAAAGTATATATAATTTCATTTTGACCTCAATTACAACAAATTTCTTAAGTTGTTGAGCATCTATTTTAGTTTTGGAAACAGTAAACGTTAACATAAGAGTTTGTCCAGAAGATAACACACCACTTCCTTGCCATGTTTAACAAGTTACAACTTGTTAGATAAGCCATATGTGTGCACACATAACAAATGTAAAGTAAAATGCATTAGCTTAATTCACTCTAAAGGTGATTTCTACTTATCTGCATTTAGTTTGTAGTTTTAACAGGCTAGATACATGTCTACTACCAGTTTTTGTGACTCAGTTAAGTATGGTTAACCATCATCATTATTTGCTATTGCTTGTTGAAACTTTAAATGTTATAAAAGTAAGAAGTTCAGAAACTAAGTCAGGATGTATTGATATTCTCTGTTTTCATTTTCTCCCTTGGATTTAAAAAGTAAGTAATAAATTTGCTTGAATTTGTGGTCAAATTTATAAGAAAGATACTTTTCAGTGATTTGAAAACTGTTTTTCTGACAGCTCACTTAATACATAGTTCTTTGTTCTGATAGTAAAATTAAAATAAAACATTAACATGACAAATGTGAAAAATCTGCTGAGTTTGAGGTGTTGTGCCTACTTAGAGGAGAAGAAAATTTGGAGCTATTTTTTCCTACTGAGTAAGGCATAGAGTAATTCACTTTCTCCAGAGGTTATGTCCAAGCTTTTCAGCACCATAGGTCTAAATGAGGCCAGTACCACGTCTCCCATCCAATGGATGTTCCGTATCCCATATGTATGCAGAGATTTAATTTAGAGATTATAAAAGCTTTCTTTAATAGACAAACATACTGTTTTAAGCTTGGCATCTGAGTTCATTACTCCAGTAAGATTATACAGGCCTAAATATACGTGATTTTTTTCTTAAAAATGAAGTTCTGGATAGTTCTGTTTGCTCTTAAATTGTTTTACAGTGTTGTGCCACTTGTGGCCTTGTGCTTACTGATGTTCCTACTCAGTGTCTCCAACAGCCTCTGAAGGAGGAGAGTAAATCATAGGCGGAGATACTGGTGATGTATGCCCCAACATACCCCTCCACTCAGCCCCCCAGGGGAGCTGACTCCTTCCAGCTATCAGAACAATAGACCTCCATATGCAGCTTCAGGCAGGTGAGACTGATGCAGGTCTCATACCTGAGCTGATTTACTGAAATGTGCTTGATAGGTGGAAGTGAAATGGGGTTGGAGTGTTGTCTTGTATCTAAGTTAGAAGATAACGTAAGGATTTAGTGTCATGAGAGAGATTTAGAAAGGGAAGAAAGATTTTGATTTGTTGTTTGTTTTCTTTTTTAAATAAATTGTATTATCTTAAATACCTCTTCTTCTAAAAGTTAAGATTTAGATTTCTATCTGGCTCATAACTGGGGTGGTATGGTAAGTAAAATATATTGCTTCTTACCTGTTATGTGTTTGAAGATTGTCTTACTGACCACAGAATGCTGGGTAAGGGAGAGTAATGAATGGTGCAGTTACTGTTTCCAGAGAAAACAGACAACATGGTGATAAAGGAGACAATTCCAGTGCTGCTTAGTGAGTCTGACGCTACCCCTACAAATACATATTTATGGCTAACATGTAAATGAAAGCCATCAGTGGCTCTGATTAGGTATAAAGCACTGAACAAATGGAGAATTAAAAAAGAAGACAAATAGTCTTTATGTTACATAATGTCTTAAAAAAAATGCTGGCAAAAATATGCTACTATAGAATGAAAACATCAAGAGAAATGCTTTTTTTATAGTGATTTACTGGAAAATTCCTTGAAGAAAAACAATTCCTTTGCATAGAACATTTGATGGTAAAGCCACAAGAATTTTCTTAGCTATGGAGTTTCCAGTGAGGTAACTCTCTAAAATGTTTCCTTTCAGTTACAGTGTAGACAACCCAAATATAGAAAAGGAGATTATTTTAATTTTATTAATAACCCTAAATAATTCTCAGAGGAGAGGAATGATACATCTCAGCACTAAGCAAACATTATTGCAGTGAAGGATGTCACAAGGCAGAAAACAGTGTGAGGCAGGATGCAGACAATAAATACTCCACAGGATGATTATTGTTCTTTAAGCAGATGGTGCATAGAGGACTAGACTGATTTTTGTGGTATGGTAGGTATTACGCAGCACATGTTGCTTTAAGAATAATGAAGAGATTTGCCATCCCCCAAATTAAGGGGGAAATGTATCGTGCTATAACTAATGAGCTATTTTTAACTCAGTTTATTAAGAAAAGATTGGAGCAAACCACAGCAATAAATCTTTAGTATACATGCATCCCAGATTGGTTTGCATTCAAGGTCATGACAAAGTTCAGCAAAAATGCAGCTCTCAGCAGAACAGCTCTACACATAACATTGATTCCTGTGCTTCTTTCCTTTTTAGGTAGCACTGAAGTATAATGATGATTATCATATTGCAGTAAGATATGATGTTAGGAATAATAGGTACTTATGTATATTTGTCTTCCAGTGTTCGTCACATACCCCGTTGTAGCTTTCTAGTTTGAGTGGAGAACATACAATACTGAACTTTACAAGTCTATAAAAAACCAAAGTAACTATTCAGTCATAAAGAATATTCCTTCTTGGGAAGGCATTCACACCACTTGATTTTATACATCCAAGTAAAATGTCTCATACAGAACCTTAACTTCCTGTGTAATGAATGAGAAAATTGTTTTTAATTGTGGTAGTTTAAAACCTGTAGTTTAAGCTCCTCCTGTATCTGGCTCTGGTGTACATCTTCACTAGATTCAAACTCTATGTCAGTGATCTGATTTCTGAGGCAAAACCAAAGTACATAAAATAGGGTTCAGCTTATGCAGGATCTTAAATTCCTCCATTAATTTTATTTGGAGATAAGCATCCCACCTTAGTAATTTAATTTAGATTTTAAGGTTAATCAGTTAGACATTTAGATACCCTCTGAGCAGTAGTTATAGATATCACAAATCTGGATAATTTAATTTATGTTTGATTTTACACACCATAATTTTACATCTTTTTATAGTTCCATCATAGGATAAATGGCAGTAATTTAGATATATTGAAAAGTAAAATCTGAGTTCTACTAAGTCTTCAGTGAAAGCTATAGTGAATATCAGGGTTTGTTGAAGCAAATTGCCTTATTTTTAGCACAAACCCCCTTATTTAAAACAAGATCTGTTTAATTGTTTTCCTTTTAGTCTTTCTTTCATAAATATCTTAATTGTTCTTAATTAGGAAAAATTTCTTCACTGAAAGGGCTGTCAAACATTGGAACAGGCTGCCCAGGACAGTGGTAGAGTCCCCATCCCTGGAGGTATTTAAGAGACATGTAGATGAGATCCTGAGGGACACGGTGTAGTGGTTAATTGGCAGTGTTAGGTTAATGGTTGGACTTGATGACCTTAGAGGTCTCTTCTAACTGAGACTATTCTATGAAAATTGGTCTGGTTTTTTTCTGAAATGTACCATTTTGGACCCTTTGCTTACTGATACTGCTCTTGTTATGTAATAACTGTGTATGCTGTTCATCTACTTTATTTTTATGCCTGGAAGAATGTGGCTTTTGCATCTTTGCATCTCCAAGATTGTAATCCTTGGATAATAATGTTGGAGTGGATGAGGGAATTATTCTTCTCAAGTCAGAGCATCATTTCCTACACATAAGAAGAAACAGTACTGCAGCAAGACCACTAATCTGATACTGTATATTTTTTATAGATTTTTATATACACCTTCTTTATGAAGGAATATTGTGAGGTATGCTCATTAATGCTGCCACTACCGAAAACTTTGGGAAGAGAACCAAACAGTCAAAACATTAATCAGCAATGAAATCTCTGGTCGTCTCGTCTCTGAATTAGATAACAGCCTGACTGAAAGACACAAGCCAGTGTATAAGACTAAATCAATCTAACCCATTTCAAAGGAGGTACTCCTATAAAAATGGAATGAAACAACAGAAGAAATCAGAGCAAAAAGCATCATATGAAAGATAGACATTTTTTGAAGCAGGGAATATAAATGGATAGATTTATTTTTTCTTCAAAAATACTGAGGTATTAATAAAAACCCAGGACCTAATAATAGCCAGTTAAAAAGAATGATAAGCTTTCTTTGTCATTTATTTTGTTCACATTCAGTTAACACTCTTACATTTGTAATGTAAAGAAAATGTTAATGACAGTTTCATTTAATTCCTTCCAACAAGTTTTACTTTAAGAAAAAATTCTTACACATCTTGTGAGTGTCACTGCAGTGCCAAAATCTATAAAGTATGTAATGTGAACGAAGAAAGATGAAGATGTGGTGTGTCAAATGAGTCTGCTTCTTAAGTATACCTGTGCATCTGTAAAATTGCTTTTTTTCTCACGAAGGCTGATGATACACTTTGCATCTGAAACATTTTGCTGCCAGACAGTGGTGTTTTGCTGAAATTAAGATTCCCCAGGAAAAGTGATTTTTTTTGCAGAAAATCTCCATTTAGTTCTAGGTCAGGTCAACTTTAGTCCCTATTGCTTGAGTCACTTTCTTCTTTGGTCTTTTATGCTTCTTCCATTATATGGAAACGGAGGACTCAAAGGTACCGCAATGCATGTGCCTGATTATGTCCTGCCTCCATGTTTGGGTAAGTGTGAATGATTACTACTATCATCACAGATTGATTTCCGTGGACAGAAAATCTACACATGAAGATCACAAAGGAGCTTGAACTGGATCCCTGACGAACCAAATTTTGTGCTGTAGCTAAAATGCCCTTACTCTTAACAGCCTTTTAATCTTTTACCTTTTTTACCTCTGTACAAGGGGGCAGAACAGGCACTGAGGATTAGTCTGTCACCACATACAAGCATGTCCTTGCATGTCTTTAATATTACTTACTTGGGCAGAAATAACAGTGAAGATAGCTGAAGCTTGCTGGTGCAAGCTAGCAAATGTAGCATCCCTGGAGCACTGTTGCCACTCAGTCTTCATTGCTGTTGTCTCTGCTACCTAGATGAAAGCTACTTTGAGTATGTCTGTGTCTTTTGTAGTTACGTGCCAAATTTCCTTAGCCAAACCTTAATCTTATCTGTAGTTGATGTATTAATTTAGTACAGAGTGCCTCAAAACCTTCCATCTCCTTTCCTTCCTTCCTTCTGTACTGGTGATCCAAATGACTTTCCCATGGAAAGGAGGAAAGTTGGTCTGACTATGTCTATTTGCATTGCACTACATCCTTGCTAATAAATCTTCTGGAACCTACAGTGCCAACCTTGTAAACCAAACTGGACCCAAGATGGCACTGCACATAGCCAAACTGGAAGTCTTAACGTACACTTTTTATAAACTAGTCAAGGATAATTCAGAGCTGACAGTATTTTGAGTTGTTGCAGCTGTAACAACCTAACCACTCGGTATGGGTCATAATGACGCAACACTCACCATGCTATGTGGGCTGAAACAATCCCTTGTTGCACAGTAAGAGTGAACAATGCCCTTTGGAAATGTGAGTTTGAAACGATATTAGATGAAGTAATTTCATTTCCCCTTGTTTTACAGCTTAACTATTACTCATGAACTGAAGTCAGGGTATATTTAATAATTTTTATCATGTATTTTATGTCAGCCTAAATTTAAAATGTGTAGAGTTAAATATGTTGAACAGATGACTAGGAGTCTTACTGGTAGATTCATTCATTCCTCACTATTCTCTACTTCAGCAGGCAGAAGATAAATGTCATAATTATTAGACTTATTTAATAACTTAAGCACCTCACAGAGCTGAAGCTGAGTAAAGGTGAATAAACTGAAGACAGTTCAAAAAACCAAAAATCGCAAACACTGTATCTGCTGCCACTTCTTCTTTGAAGTGACTGAACACTTGGAGTGCATCATCTTTAGTAATAAAAGCCTCTAGACATCCTGCTGCTTTTGTGCAACTTGAGAATTGCCTTGGGCTAAGCCACCTAGCATTTGTCTCCCAATTAAATCCACTTAGAATCCAGATGCTACTGGTTCCATATATAAACACATATTCACACACACACACACACACACACATATATACTCTTTCTTAACAGATGAGATTGTCACATGCGATATATAGTCATATTCATTCATTTGCGTTGTAGCGAATCTTGAACTCTGTTTCACAGAGAGGTAGGGTGAATACTCCCCGTAGGCTCACTGCCAGGATATCTATGTGAAAAAAGAGTGTTTAAATTATCTGACAATGAAAAAAATAGTGTGAACTCAGGTCTCCCACTCCTCGTGCAAATGTTCAAATTTGAAAGACTGAAAGGGACACCATTACTACCTCATTCTCTTTCAATGGCCGGAGAACCTAGGAAGCTAATGATTTCTACTAATTTTGTTATTGTTCATTTGTCAGAAAGAATTCTCAGAATAGTTTTTCAGGTTTTTTTGTGTTTAGTTGTTTTTCATTGTTGGTGGTGTTTTTCCTCCCAAGTGGGCATAGGAACATAGTTGCAGTGCTAAGCAGCACTGAGATTTCAGATGTATGCTGTGGTCTGATCAGCTAGCCCAAGGCAGCTTTCTGCCTTGTGCACTGAACTGCTTTAGTTCACAGTCTAAGACTTCTAATTCTCTTCATGCCCTGTAAATGGTTCAAAAAGGAAAACAAGAAGCAGTGCATAAATCATGATTTCATTTTTCAGAGGTTATAAAGAGCTAGTGATCTCTAAAACAATGCTTTTTATTGGTTTAAAGACAGTGAACACATTAGATATGGTATAACTAACAGGCATACTCTAGGCATCAGCTTTTTGCTTCCATTTACAGTCAAACCAACCTATTATGAAGTTTTTCACATGAATTTATAATTTGCTTATTTCTGTCAAACTGCTGCTTTCCTTACTAATAAATAATTAAACCAAGAAAGTTCATTTTCAATGTCTATGGGAATAAGTATTTTATCACAAGCATATGCATACATATCTCTGTTGGAAGCTTTATTGATATAAAACTCATTTTGCCTTGTTTTAAAAAAAGTGGAACCAGTAATAGGTAAGCTATTTTTATAAACAGGTGTTCTGGTTTCCCAGGAACAGACCCATGGGCCAGCCATGGCAGGCAGGCCATGTGTAACCCTGAGTCAGTTGAGAGATCCAGTCAAGGCAGCTGACCCAAGCTGACTCATAGGTGTATCCCATACTACTTAATCATGCTCATTATAAAAGGAGGGAATTCACTGAGGGCAGCAGGGATTTTCTCTTCCTGGAGCACCTCCATCTTGGCCTTCTCCTGCTGCTGATCCCAAGGACCAGACTGAGTAGAACCTTACACACTTCATGTTGGTGATTGCATTATTTTTGTTATTTCATTAAATCTGTTTCTATTTCAGCCCAAGGGGCTTCTCCCTTTTTTCCCCAATTCCCCTTCTCAGCTGGGGAGGGGTCATTGGGTGGTAGAACAACTGCTACAGTTTAGCCCTGGGTGCAGGCTAAATGTAGACAATGAGATTACAGCAAAATCCTACCCATGTAGGAAAAAGCTATATGGCAATGAAAAAAACCCAAGTCAGTGGTGTACTACTCTCAAATGTTTGTTCATCTAGTTCAGAATCAGTTAATTCCCAGTAGTCTTAATGCAGCTTCAGATGGAGTGATAAACAAGGTATTATATATTTTGCAAAAATAATAGCTAAGTTTATGTGTGCTTATGCCAAGTTTAGGCTAATATATGAGCACTGTTTTATCATTGTCTGGACTGTTGAGCTCTTTCTATGGTCCTTGCTGTGGTAGTGGCCTAAATTGAAAAGTGGTCTTCCATGTAACACTCAAGCACTATTCAGTAATTATTCAAGGTCTAGTTGTTCTTCTTTGGGGCTAGGCAGGTAAGAGCGTTTCCTATGCCAGTTGTCATTGGGACAAGAGCTCAGTTCCCAGAATGTTTTATTTTAATTGTGGATGTAACTTCTGTGACACTGAATTGAAGGCAATGATTTTAACAAAGTTATTGATCAAGTGAAATTTTATTAATTATATTTCTATGTATAAAGAAAAGATTTAGGTTGTAGAAGTCAAGTACTCAAAAGTAAGATAATGTGTTTTTATTATGGTTACAAATCCTGGAGAGTTTATTTTCTTTTTGAATCAGTGTTTCAAAAAAAAAGGTCCTTTTCAATGGTATTTGTAGTCTTTAATATGCTTTCAAGTGAAAAAAGAGCACTTGACTAATTCCAGTTTCATTTTCAAAATAAACTAATTTCATTTTGGTATTTGAAATAATTTTACTTTTAAAATTTAATCAAAACTTTATAAAAATGGAAAAAACACAAACCCTCCAAGTTGAAAATCTTAGGAGGCATTTACATGAAATATTTTGATCAGTTAAATACCATTTTTCATTTTTAGCTTTACAAGAGTATTTACTATTTTGACTTTGGTTTTGTTTAATAACAAGATGAAATGCCAACAGTTTAAAAAAATGATGCAGTTTTTCCTCAGTTCTGACTATCATACAACTTATTACTCTGAATGATGACTTTCCTTTTCCAAAAGACTTTCACCTCACTCTGTTCTCAGAATGCCTGGGACTTGTGTAAATTAGGTCATTAAGTTTTCAGGTCAGAGATGTAAAGAAGGGAGAGCATACAATTATTGCTCACGACTGAAAAGCTGGCCTCAAGTGACTGGCCCAGGAACACATAAAACTTTGTCACAGGAAGAGGAATAAAAATTTAATTTCATTGTTTGCTTGACTCTTCAGACCTTCCTTTAGATATCTGTGAGATTCTATCTGACTCTTAACAGTATAACAAAAAAACCCATATAATAAATAATGAAGAGAGCCTAAGAAGAATGCCTTCTTTTTGGTATTTTCTGTACTATTTCATACCTAGTTGTAAGTGGCACGCTATTATGTGAACAGAGATCCAAAAGTCAGTCCTCAAAAACCTTGTGATTGAAGAGTAATTTGGGTCCAGGAGTGTAAGGAAGTAAGTAAAGTAATATTCAGCTTGGTAGACAGCAGTCTTGGGAGACTAACCCTTCCTCATCCTACACTTGTCAAGTTCACTGTAGGCATGGTGAACACAGAATGTTTAAAGAAAGCTTTTCAAATAGATGCTAGATATTTACTATGTGCTACTTCCAAGAATGAGGAGCAGGATAGGGCAAACTTGTTTGAAAATTTACCAAGAGCATACTGGAGGTTTGAGCTGTTCAAAAATGGGAGTCACCAACCAGCAGTGAATGAAAGATGAGTAAGATAATGGGGCCACAAATGGTTTTTAAAGCAAAAGCTTGTATGATTTCCACAGAGAAACCTGAGCCCATGTAGTAACCAGCTGCAAGATACTGTGTGAGCAGGTTGGAATACACTCCTAAAAGAGGTCTTAGAAATTAAGGAGGCACATGTGCTGGTGTTTGTGCCCCACTTAACAAATAGTTAGTAGCTATCAGTAAAGGGTTCATTAATGTATAAGCCACCAAAAGTATATGGAATTTTTCTCTCCAAAATGAGAGATGAGCAAATCAATAATGTCACTGGCATGGTCCTAAAGGACAAAGCTGCACTGATGATATCAACAGAAGTCAAGAGAGGAAGGACTAAGGAAGGCTTATGGAAAAGAGCTTTGTTTCAGATATGTTTGGGTTGGAGACTACACACCTTTGGGGAGACATCTGAAGGAAGGGATAGTGTTTACGTAGAAAGCAATAGATCTGACTACATCTGTCAGTACCTGACTTTGTTGTTTGTGAAGGAGATTATCTAGATAAGGCTATGGAGAAGGAAGAGTGATCAGTTCAGAGGCCTATGAAGCATTCATAAAATGTTGGAGGAATGCGTTTAATGAAATACGAATCTAAAGAGGACAACCTCGTGGGAAACAGTGACTAAAAAAACTTCCATCACCAACAAGATGATTTACTGAACCAGAGACACTTGAGGAGCATAATGCATATTAGGAGTGGTTTTAGCTGAGAAGAGATAATTGGCCACTTGAATATGAACAGTTTTACTCTGTGAAATCTAAGAGACAAAAGTTGAACTGGAGAAATGGTAGATGGAATAAGGGAGCTTCTGAAAGTTGGCTCTAAGATGAACACTGAAGGATTTAAAAATTATAAATAATTATAAAAAAAATGGGCTGGTAGCTGCAAGGAAAATAGGCAATAAATGAAGGTTGTAGGAATAAGAGATTTATTTGCATCCTTAATTTGACAAAGAAGAGACAGAAAGAAGGAGAAAGACCAAGAAGAAAAACAGGGGGAACAGATATGAACAACATAAGAATCAGGAAATGCTTGAGATGGGAGGAGAGAGTTTGGAGGTGGACGTGAGGAAATAAGCTTTCAAATTGCTTATGGGAGAATTTCATTATAATTCTTTGAGGGATAGTAAGGCAGAAAGAAAGTAAAAGCAAATTGTGTAGACTGGGAAAGTGTTCACATAACTTTATCACTTTTCTCTTAAAATAAATGAGCTGTATTCAATATAATAGTATAAAAGGAAACAAGAGAAAAGGATTATTTGAGCAGTGAATCAAAGTTGACAAGAGGCAGCAAGGAACAGAGAAGTTGTATTGTCAGCTGGAACAATGGAAGAACTGAAGGTTTTAACTTCGTAGCGGATGTGTTTGTGTGTGTACAGTGTGTTTCTAGTGATTAACACTCAGGAAATTTACACGTGAGGTATCATGTCATGTGTCTCATGCCAGTCACATCCAACTCCAGTCCAGTCTTCATTCAGATTACTAAATTTTCTTCCTGGATAACATTGTCAGAATAAAAAAAACAGACCTCTGTTAAGTCTTGATTTCCATTTTTGGCTCTGGGCTCTGACTGCCAGCTCTGCTCTGTAATTGCAGAGAACTTGGCACTCCCAGTTTCAGGGAATCCAGTGGGATAATAACTCTGGACTTCTGGGTAATAAGGCATATGTTAGTCTCTATGCTATGAACTGTCATTTTTCAGGACTTTGGCAGTTTGGTGAAAGTTGAGTGGATTTTCATGGAGTGGAAAAGTCACAAGCTAGACACAAAGGGCAGCTTCTGGTTAAATCAAGTTCCTGCTGTTACACTTCCAAACTTTTAAGAAGAAAAGTTATACTCTATCTACATAAATATTTCAATATATTTTTTGATACAGAGAAACCTTTTCTCCTTACCCTCTCTCTCAAAAATTATACTGTTTAAGCTGACACTGATGTGGGGAAAAAAGTCAATGGAGAAAGTAAAACAACTAGAGACAACTGTCTAGCAGGAACAAGTTCAACTCACATGGTTAATGTTTGACAGACAAAGCAAAATAAAGTCTTATGGTGGAAAGCATGGAGCAAGCTGTAAGTGGTGGTGCTTCCTGCATTATTTATATTTCAAATCCAGAACTCTGGCTGTTGTTGAGACCTAATTTGCTGCCAAGAAAAGTCAGAATATCATAACAAAGAGTTTCTGCTTTTCTGAGGTTTTATGATCAATGTATTTCTGTTTAGCATACAGCATACTTTTTTTTTTATTTGTGTAACAGGTAGTATTTATAGATTGCAGAGAGTGTTTTTCTGTTATCTTAGATTAAAATTCTTCAAGGATATAAAAATGCCTTACCAACACAATTTCCCTCCTGAGCTGTGTTTCAGAGAAAGGAAGAAATATTGCTCCTGTCAATATGTCTGTCATGGCTGCTGAATTCAGTGCTGCCAGCAGCTCTGAAAGCCTTTTTTAGAAAACAACATGTCAATAGCAAGTGTAAGACAGAATGTACATCTTCAAAGCAAGTCCACTATTAGCAAACTGTGATCACACAGTGCAAGAAAGACAAGAGTGTGTTACACCATGAATCACAACAAAACAAATCATTGTGGAAGTCATCAGCAACAGAAGACTGTGATTAAACAGCAAGATGGGAAATGGCGATTTCAAAATAACAGCAGGTGCTGTAAATGAAACTGGAAATAAAATCCTAAAATGTTGTAATTGGCTTTGATCTCATCTGCTGGGCTGCTGCACTCTGAATTTTCAGCTTGAAGGCAAAATAGATTCTAAGAACTGTAACTTTCTGCTCAGTGGAGGACAGGAAGGATGGAGACACACCGTGCTTTATAGGAGCTCTTTTCAGGTGTGGTTAAGACTGTAAGTGATTGAGAGGTGCTGATGACAGGTGACATAACTCATCATGGAAAAGTCCTAACCCTGTTCAGGGATAATTTTGATAAGAATTTTTTTTACATACATTGAATTCAGGAGTAGATTTTTAATAACTATCATATCACCAAGTGTTCTCAATATGAAAATTCAGATAAGCCTAACATGTTTGGAATAGTTACAGTAATGTAGCTAGCTGTAAGAACTCAGTTGGACACTGGACATTTTCTCCTTCAGCTGTCTCTTCCTCTACACAAGCTTGCAATACTGATGGAATTACAGCCAGACCAGACTTGGCTCTGCTCTTGCAGTGCCGTTTGGCTACTTGTGCTACAGGGAGGAGCCCTGCAGAAAGCCATGTTGAGATGTTGGCACCAGTATCTCAGTAGTGTAGTACACTTGTTTTGAACCCTGGGTCATTATTGTGAGTATAAGGGTATATAGTTTAAGGGCAGAGACTTTTCTGAAAAAAGATACTCAGCAAGCCAGGTCTGCCATGGGTGTGATATAAGCATGGTGCTGGGAGAGGAAGCATTTAGACTGTTTCCCACAGAAGTGTTACAGACTGAAAGCTATGTCTCAGTCTCAGTTTATCTGTGATTAGAGCTAGATTCATATCTGATTTACATGAATTAAAGATATATGCTAGAGTTTGTTCAGTTTTGAGGTTGTTCTGGACACTGAAATAGTTTCCCCAGAGGGCTCACATCAGAAGCCTTATCTGGGCTTCTATAAAGCCCAGGAGTGGTTTGTTGTTTGTTTTTTTTTTTACTGTTGAATGCTCTGAATATGTCTTATCATATGTTTTGTATGCTCCCTTAAATTGCAGCCTGCAAAGAATGCAGACTACTTTATTCGGATCTCCCCTTACAACATTTGGCCCAAAATTTGCCATATCAAATTAATAAGCACATGAAAATTTATTGCCTGGAAGTGAGAAGCTGAACCAAACACAACTGTGAAAAACAAAGGAATAGCACGCAGTGCCTGTTGCCAAAACTGACACTAAAATAATCCATGTCTCAATAGCAAACACGATAGGTATATTCTATTCAGAGGTATTTGTACAGCACATCAAATACTTCTATACTTTTACAAGGAGACTATTATGACTAATACATAATGTATATGGTCTTTTAAAGCTAGAAGATATGTATTCAGCAAATAAGGTAGATTTATAGGTTAACAGTTCCTTTTTAGGACATATAAATTTGAAAAATATACACTATACTATCTCCAGATCACTAAACGGGAAGAAACTGAAGAGATGTTTCACATCAGAGGACATTTCTGTAATTTATTTAAAATCTATAAACTTAGCTGTAACTGAAAAAAAGTTCAGTGCAGAAGTCTTCAGTACATCAATAACATTTCATAAATCACCAAGTAAATAGCATATTTCAATTTCTTGGAAGTACAGATGTCTCCCACTAAGAAAAAAAAATCCATTGCATAACTGAAGTGCTGGGGTCTGAACCCCAAGCCCTGAATTAAGGTTGACATATGGGTGGTCCCCATGGTCCTTTAAGAGGAGGGGATGAGTTTGCCTTTTGGCTTTCCTCCAAGGTGCAGCCAGCCTTGTAAGGAAAGCCCTTGGGTAAACAAGCCCCAGGTGCCCTGCATTGGGTAAATGAGTGCCAGGTGTCCTGCTTTGGGCATAAAAGCTGGGACCACTTGCAGGAAGGGTGGAGTGTCTGTCTGTGAGGTGGATGCACTTTGCAGAGTTTCCCTGTTGGGGAAGGACCTCCTGACTCTCCCTGCAACTGGGCCCCGGTCAGGTTTGGCATTTGCAAATGTGGGCTTTGTGGGGGAACGATATGTGACTACTTCTATCCTATATGATCAGCCTCTTGACTTGGTTGTCTCCCATCTCTTCTATGGGAACCTTTGTTTCTTTGTTTATTCCACCTATATATGGTCATGCTGTGTCATTGCTGGGGTTGATGTCTGTTATGTGTGATCTGTCTGACTTGTTTGTACCCCCAGCAATCCCCTATATACTGACTCCTCTACGTGCAATAGAATCTACTTACTGGACTGTTTTTCTAATGGCTGTGTCCTTTGTACTAGGCCTAGTAATTGGCAAAACAATAACAAGTTGCCCTGCCCTGCCTTTAATAAAACTAAAAAAATATTTTTTGAGGATCAGTATGCAAAATGTATGTATGTATGTATGATTTGGGGCTGTGGTATGAGAAATGAGCAGCTGCTAAAGTGTATCTAGAAACTTTGATTAGGAATTAGAAGTATATTTAAGCAGTTTTTAGAGCTGAATTGTACTTTTTGGCCTTTTATATTCAAATATTTTAGAATTTTTTTCTGTGTTGATACTGTTAATATTCTTATTTTATTATTAACCAGAAGTCCCTAGAATGCTGGAGCTTCACTGTGCTAGGAATTTTGCTATGTTAAAGTAAACATTAGGTGCATCTGTGAATTTGCAGCCTTTACGTTCAGTTTGGCAAAAGCTGACCAAAAATAATCTGTAACTTTGTGACTACCTGAATGCAAAGCATGAGTGTTTGTAAGACTAAGAACTAATTATATATGGGATATGTTAGTTCTGAAGATTAAGGGGAAATAGATACTATTGCTAACCACAATCATTTTTCAAGACCAAAAAAATAATGCATAGAACAGAAATACAGAAAAGAAATAAATCTGTCATTTTAAATTTTGTTTTCTGAGCCATACTTTTAGTTTATTTTCACACTTATGAAACTGTTGCCATCACAGCTGTTATGAGTTAACAGAAACACATGCTGATCAAGAAATCACAGTATTCCATGAACTAGGAATTCCTTTGTATGTGGTGGCATTTTTAGTAGTCTCTGAATCAAATTGAAAAATTGGCAACATAACAGATATATTTAAAATATTTCAGAGGGTATGGCACCTTCTGATCATTTCCCTAACTTCTAGGCCAAGTGAAAACTAATTTTGCTTCTGAAGTCAAGGCAAGTCTGTGTTGCCGTGGGGAGCTTTACATCTTTAATCAAACCAGCAGGATAGGTAATAGTAGCATCAGCACAAATTTTGATGTAGGCTAGAAACAAGAATGCTTGTTTCCACAGCTTTCTTTTCACTTCTTCTCTTGACCATCCTACAGTGAGGCTTGAATAAGTTGGTCTATTCCTGCTAATGTTACACCCCCCAACCACAGTGCACTTGTACCTTGACATCAGCGTGGTAGCAGCAGTTCTAAATCTGATAATGGAAAAACAGCCCACAGTGCCTACTCTACCATGTGGGATTCACAGCAGTCTCTAACTGCTGTCCTACTGAACTGAGTCATGTTGTTGCAAGTCCTGAACCTAGTAACAGGAAAAATACCTATCTATTTTTTGTCAGTAGAATTTACATTTTATAGTTTTTATATGCTTTTTCTTTATGCCTAGTTTAAGCATAATCAATGCTAAATGACAGTGAAATTCTTCCTAGCATGTTTGAAATTGTATGTTTAAGGATATATCTCAAAGTGCTCTATTTAATTAAAGCCTGAAGAGTCGTTGTTCAGGCTGCATTTATTTTTCAATTGTGTAGGTGTACATGCATGTATTTTCCTTAAATTGTATTTGTGCAGTCTCATTTCTTCAGTGAAAGGTTTTGCAGCAATAAAATCTTGCAAGTGTTACCATAGCAATAATGATCTCAGAGTATGAAAAATTATCTTGTTAAATCCCACTATAAGGTTGTTACTCCTGCAGACCCAGCATCACCATCTTTCGCTCAGTGAACTTTCTGGTTTTTTTCCTAGAAATATGAAATGAGTGTGACATCATATGACAGTCATATATGAAATAAAACTATCATTTTTATTCAAATACCAGTGGGCCGACTGATTTAAGGAGTATGTACATCAGTAAAGGTACTTCACATGAGAACGAACTGTGACTGGATGTTAGAATAAAATCAAAGCATCATTTCAAGATCCAGGAAAGATATAGGATGTGACAGTTTTCTAATTTATACAGAAGTAATCTAAGAATAAATACATTAAGGCCAAATTAGTTATATAGATGTTAAATAAGTACAAGAGAAAGGAGCGTATTAGCAAAATCTCATGATCCCTGCATGCCAGTGGTAAGTGTATGTAATTATTGTAATATTAATTACAATTTGCCAACTATGAATATACTCAATTAGGAAGCTTTGGACAAAACCTATCAAACATTCAGCTATTAATATTAAATAACAAGGGGTTTGTAACAATGCAGAGATACTATACGTGTATGTATCTTACTTCCTTAGTATTAATAGTGATGAGCTAATTCAGTGTGCCAAGATTCTGTTGCTCAAAATGATATACTATGACGTTTTTTCATAAATCAACCCCTTGTCTCAACAACTTATTCCCACATATTGAGATTCATGTTTGAAATTTGTGGAACAAGTTTTGTATCAGAAGATACTTACAGCACTCTTAGTGCTCTGAGTCAACCTGCATATCCTCAAATTTGATTTCAATTCTGTTGCATTG
The DNA here is from genome assembly GCA_028020825.1 of Podargus strigoides. NCBI lineage: Eukaryota > Metazoa > Chordata > Aves > Caprimulgiformes > Podargidae > Podargus > Podargus strigoides. Next base: position 44,890,920 of record CM051621.1, on the reverse strand, counting down.
TATGGAAATCACTGGACATAAGACGAATGTTATGCTGTAGTGAAAAAGATGTCATAATGATTGTAGGAAAAAAATTGTGTGTAATTGATTGACTTTCTGATTCCAAATGTTTGATTTCAAATGTTAGATATTGACAGTTGTTCAGAGTTTCCTTAGTAGATTTTTTAACTCTTGCATAACTCTCCAAATAGTGAATTTTCTGAGACTGCCCATTGTTTCTCTTCCCTTGCAAGCCACATCCCTTTTTCTACAACAAAAGAACTGTAAATGTTCTTATGTTTAATGTCAGGTTAAGGAAAAATCTACTTGCTCAGATCTCTTCTGAGCAGGACCATTCCCCATGCCTTTCTGTCTGAGTGGTTTTTGAAAGTCAACCTCTTTTCATATTTCTTCAGATGCTCAGTAACACAACTGTGAAAGCAGTGTTGTGGTTTCATTCTTAATGCAGGCCTCGGATATTTCAGTCTTTCCTCTGGACATTAAGGATAAAAGATGTTGGATTCAGTGACAAGACTTGGCATGTATTACAAAACCATTTAATTTAATCTTCAGGTGTTTGCTTTGGAGGACAATCTTTATTCTTTTGAAGTTTCCCATATTTTGATATTGTTGTCTGTCTCCTTGCTGGTGATTGGTTTTTGTGTTTCATAACATAAAAATCAATATTGAAAAGGCAATGTCTTCTAACATTCCTCCCTGCAGGTTTGTGATGATTTGCGAAATACAACCTATTAACGTAATAAAGTCTGAGCTATACTAAACACTTCTCAAACTTCATACTCATTTTTTTAATGTATGCAGTTACACTGGTGTTTAATATTCCCTCATGGGATAGGTATTTGTAGAATTTCTCAGAATGATTTACTGTATTAACCTGTATAAAATGGCCATAATATTGATATATCTTTGTCTTAAAATAACTTCACTGAATTGCATATGCCACAGTTCCTTCCACTGCGGCAACTGCATATGCTTTAAACCTCTGTTGAAGTACCATTGTTTAATCAGTGGTACATCTGAAAGTAACTATGTTGAAATAACAATGTTTGGTTCTGGGATACTTTAGTAGGAATTATGCATCTATAGTTTTGCACCGTGATTCTACATCTCATCTCAGTAGTATATCAAGAATGAGGATCTATATCCAAGAAAGATACCTTAATGTATTAAATACCATACGGTGCCTACCAAACAAATCAATTGTCAGATATCTGTGTTACAATCAGAGAACCACAGAATGGTTTTGGTTGGAAGGGACCTCAAAGAACATCTTGTTCCAACCACCCTGCCATGGGCAGGAACATTTTCCACTAGACCAGGTTGTTCAAAGCCTGTCTAACCTGACCTTTACATTGATGAGTAAGAATACATCATTTGCAAGCATGTACTAGCTTCTTATGCAACAAAGGTACATCGTCATAGTGGTAGACTTATGGATATATTTAGAAGAGTTACAAACATAAAGCAGTTTATTATCTATGTAATTGCACTAAGAACATTTTTGCAATTGAAACAAGTTTTACATAAATCAGAATTACCTATAAATATTAGAGCAGATCATTTGTAATTTATTGCAATTAAATTACAAATGTATCAGTGCAGTTTTAGAACTTTACAAAGTTTTCAGTCAATAGTTTATGAAAAAATTCAGTTACTATGTTGCTCATGAACTGTATGCATTCTTTGTTGTATCTGATCTGTCACATATCATGTGGTATTATTTCTCTTTATTGTTTAAATAAGAAGAAACAAAAAATAATTTTAATAGCAAATAACATGTCTTTAAATTATGTCTTCCAACATTAATAAAACTTTATTTTTACTTATAAATCGACAATATTTAATGCTATATACTATTACCGATAAGTAAGAGCAAAACTGATCTTATGCATATTTATTAATCTGCACATGGATTTTTTTTTATTTTTTTTTTTTTTATGTTTAAAAGTAGGAAAACTGCTTTAGAATTTGGACATGTCAGTATTGCTTTCCTGTGTCACTCATCTGGTTAATGTCTCTAGTCTTCCATATGCCTTCTCTGGTGGAGTATTAGCTTGACAAGATGTACATTGATAGATGTTTAAAGTGATCTGGTGTTTCTTTCTAATCCCATATTGATTAAGCCTGCTGAGTTATTCTGAATTTAAAGTGTATGCCTTGCTGACAGATTATGGGAATGCCTGCTGGAAAAGAAACATAATGACATTGCATCGATTAATTTCTCTAAACTACTTGGGCTACAAGGTTTGTTTACAAACTCTCAGAAGAAAGGTACTGTAGTTTTCCCACTGCAGACTGATATCAAAAGACCTCTGTGATGCTCCTATTGTGCTGTGGGATATGAATAGGTTATGATATTGGATTATTTAGTCTGCTTGATGAGAAGTGAAAATGAAAAAACATAAACATGCAAATAACATCATGCTTCTAGTGTTTTGTAATTCTTTCTTAATTAGCTATGGGGCAGAAACACTCTGCTTCTAAAAAAAAAAAAACCTAGAGTATTTTAATTTTTCGAAGATGATAAGTAAACAATGGCTATGAGAATGGTACAGGAAATGGGGAGTATAGTTTGTTCTCTTTACATGTGTCATTTCTTATGAGTTTTTAAAGAGGGATCTTTATTTAGATGTTGTTTCTTCATAAGACTTCAAAATAAGCCCAAGTGTTATATTCTTTAATATCCAGTATATTGCACTCCAAGGATCCCAATGCAATCAAAAAAGGAGCACTTGTTATTTTAAGAAGAACCTTTCATTAGATCCTTTTCTCAAATTCTCCATTAAACTTCTCCCTGAAACAATACGTTTTTCCGTTAGGAACAAAGTATTTTTATTTTTGTTTCAAGAGACTATAGTAAGTCCAGAATTACAAGGACACAAGACATTGAAAATCTGCAGTTCTTCAGGGATACTTTATTAGGATTTTTACATTCATTGTACTTAATTTCTGGAAAAATAATGAATTTTCAATAACTCCTCTAGAAAGGAATTTGATTTACTATTATATACGTATTCTTGTATTGATGGAAGAGCTAAAGATTTACTCCTAAAAGACTTTTTGTTCATTGTAAGGGATACACTAGGAAAGTAGGTTAAAATTATGTTGCTAGGAAACAGAAGTGAATCCTAGCAACTGCTGCTGAAAATGAGAATTGTATGCCTGTGTTAAAGATGGAGCTTCAACCCACAGCAATTCAGATGGCTAATACTGTTTTCTTAAAGAGGATTAATTTTGTGGTCATGATCTTTGCTATTTTATTAGTGCAACAGTATATCTTATTTAGAATTTTGCTCTTAGAAAAGGAAAATATGGGGGTGTTTTGTCCATTATAGTATCTCACAATGTACTGGTAATATGCTCAGTATTCAGCTGGACCAGAATTGTAACCTTTCGAGATCCACATTCCTCATTTACATGCAGGACTCACCAGTAAGAAAGATACTCATTAACCTATGGATGTAGGCAATCAATATTTTAACCGAATATTTGTTTTAATGCATTTTTATTGTTATGTTCAGGGACATCAGAGGGATGAAGCGTGGAGCTGTGATCCCAAAGTATTTTTAGAAAAAGAAATACTAAAAAGAGATTTTATTAAATATATGAAACCCATTCTTGGTCCTAGTTTCATTTTCTTTCTGGCCTTTCATTCTTCCATCTTCTTTTCTCTTTTGCTGTCATTTTTCACAAAAGTTCGTTTCATATCCTTAGTACCTTTGCTTTTCTGTCAACCCTTTTCTCTCTTCGTCTTCCACTTCTTTGTTCTTTTACAGCTGAAGTAGGTTCCAACACGTGTTATCCTTCTGTATTATATACTTGAGTGAATCATGGAGCAATAGAAAAAGAATTAAGTATCTAAAACAATCAAGGCAGTGATTATGATATGATGTTTCCTGCAGGTATGGCCAGCTAAGAGATAGGAAATCTGAGGGAACTGGATATGAAAAATGAAAGAAATAAGGGACAAGTGAAGAAAAGACATTCAGATGTGATAGAATTTACTCTGTATAACAATCTCATGCAAACTACCTATGCACACAGGCAAATGTTACCAAGAGAGGCTGTCATTTATACAGTGGGGTCTTTTTGGAGGAAGAACATGAGTGAGTCAGGAAATTATGAAGAATCAGTCAGTTCTTAGAGGTATATGATAAGGAAGACAGTAGAAATTGAAATCATTCTCTCTGCGTTGTGCTTTGAAGGGTTTGTGTACCACAAAAAATAACGGACTGGACATGCAGGGGCGTAAGGTATCTTTGGTGTACATTTGTGGTGGTTTAGTTTGGGCATGTAAGTGATGTATTGTAGGAACCATTGTGATGCAGTTGGGCCACTCCTCTTTTGCTCACCGGTCAGAAAACAGCCAATTAAGACTTGAACCAAAACAGAAAATTTCTCCCTGTTTGTCTACTGGCTGTTTTTATGCCCCCCTCCTTCAAAAACTCAGGGAAATAACTTTTAGGCTTTCTTGTTAGCACACTGATGAAAAACACTGTACTAACTCTGTCCATGGCAGCAGGAGCTGGGTCCAAATGTGGGGTTTCCCTCCTTTTTGTTACTATAGTGCCACAGCCTAGATGTCTTTGCTAAGATATAGCTCAGGTGCACAGGCCCTGGCCATTTAAATGACTATAGATCAGAACCCATAGTCTGACATTAATCTGTACAGTACTAGATAAAAAGTGTGGAAGTTCCAGCATTACTTCTATTCATACCTATGGAATATCATATTTACCAAATGAGCTGCCATGTCCTATAAAACACTCATCTGTGAATTCACATGAAGTATATTCCTGGGAAAAATACATTATATCTTTGTTTTTGCTGGCTCTTGGAAGGTCCTTGTTTGTGAGATAGTCTTGTAGAATACTTAAGCTAAGAGAAAATTAGTCAATCAACATTAGAATTAATATCTCAGTCCCGAGAGGACACAAACGTGGCTCAATAAATACACACTTGTTTATGTGTACATACACTTATAAATCAGCCCACAGGCAATAAACTCATTTTTCTGTTACAAGATTACTTTTATTGCAACTAACTCTTAAAAAGGCTATTAGAATCTATTTGCCTAAACATGCAATTAAACAGAATTTGGAAGGCGCCTTGCTGTAATTCTGACTTCTCGTTCCCACTAATGTTGAAGAGTATTTTTGTTATTATTTCAGTTTAATTGGGTAAAAGATGATTTATTTTCAGCAGGCATTTTTTCTTCTTTGTATCTTTAACTTGGAAGTAATTTCTGGAGCAGAGATTTTGTGTATTGTTCTTGTAGGAATTTCTGCTTCATTGAGATCAAACATGTTTGTCCCCTTTGTAATGGGAGTGCAATAGTGTCACCATGGCTGCAGGTTAAGTATGAGAAAAAGGTTCTGTGGGAGGATGTTTAAATGACGTGGTTGTAAGTGAAATGGCAGAAGTTAGTTATGCATAATGCAAAATGAACAAAGTTCTTCTTGGCAGTGAAAACATTTTAGAATTTTCCTCTGTGTGAAAGCTATCTTGAACTGCATAATCTCCTAAGCCTTTCTTAAACATGTCATACTTAAAACCAAACAGAATTTGATGTGGTGTGCAACTGTGTTTTAATAATAGAGCATATGGTAGTTTGTTTAAGGAAGAGTAGAAATGTAGTGTAACTGTCTTGTATCCCTCACACCTGTTCTTATGATGAAATAGGATAAAAAGATTGGTTCCCAGAAAGAAGAGGACCAAAGAATGTGGGATACAGGTTTTTTGGGTGATGAAGCTTTTCCAACTGTAGAATACTGAAGCTTCTACTAATCTTTAAGCAGAATCATTAATCGGGTAAGGATTTAAATGACCTCTACTGTTTCCAGATTAGCAAACAGGCAGAAATTGTAGAGTAAAAATAATATTAGCTACATGTACATGCTTGTATAGCCTAAGGATTGATATTAATGAGCTACGTACATGCTTATGAAGGTAGATGTGGGAAAAAGTTTACAGATTCTATAAATCTCAGACAATAATGTGAATATCTGGCACCAAGTTTGTTATGCAAGTTCTGTAGCATTGTAGTCTAAGTACTTCTAAATACAGCTGTAATTAACAAAAAAAAAAAAGTATAATGCATAATTGCAACTAAAAGGGCAAAGGACACAGGATACATTTTCAAAGATGTGAGAAAGCACATACTGGGTTTTGAAAATCAAGCGTTTTTCACATGTTTTGTCTGCTAAGAAACTTAAAAATACCAGTAGAGTTTCAGGCATCCAGATATCACAGTAGTCTATAAATTGATGCCCATTTAAGTAACATTATATAAAATCAACATCCTCAGTCATATTCAAAACTAGTGAATTGCATGCACGTTTGTACTGTAGCTTATAGGATGGCATTGCTTTAGTAAGACCATACTTATAGGATAATATGTGAAAGAAGTCAATGTGTGTGATAAAGATTAAGCAACTTAATGAAAACACAGGAGCTGAGCTTTTTTTTAGGGGGTGTAAGGTGGTAGAAATCACTGAAAGGAATCATAGAATGCTTTGCATTGAAAGGGACCTTTACAGGTCATCTAGTCCAACCCCCCTGCAGTGAGCAGGGACATATTTAACTAGATCAGGTTGTTCAGAGCCCTGTCCAAGCTGATCTTGAATGTTTCCAGGGATGGGGCCTCCACTACCTCTCTGGGCAACCTGTTTAATCTCTTCACCACTCTCATTGTAAAAAATTTCCAAGTTATATCCAATCTAAATCTACCCTCCCTTAGTTTAAAACCATTACTCCTTGTTCTGTCACTACAGGCCTTACTAAAATGATTGACCCCATCTTTCCTATAGGCCCCCTTCAGGTACTGGAAGGATGCACTAAAGTCTTCCTGTAGCCTTCTCTTCTCCAGGCTGAACAACCCCAGCTCTCTGTCTATCCTCATAGGAGAGGTACTCAAGCCCACTGATCATTTTTGTTGCCCTTCTCTGGACCTGCTCAAACAGCTCCACATCCTTGTGTTGAGGGCTCCAGAGCTGGGCACAATACTCAAGGTGAGGTCCCACCAGAGCAGAGTGGTAGAATCACCTCCCTCGACCTGCTGCTCACAGTTCTTTTGATGCAGCCCAGGATACGGTTGGCCTTCTGGGCTGCAAGTGCACTTTGCCAGCTCACACTGAGTTTTTCATCAACCAACAGTCCCAAGTCCTTCTCCACAAGGCTGCCCTCAATCATATCATCCCCCAGCCTGTATTGGCAGCTAAGAAGATAGCTGTCCCTGAACATGTCCCAGACTACCTTAGCATCCTAAGTGAGTACGTCCCTTTTAGAAGAATGTGTTGCTCTTTTGTAGTAGTTTCATGGGTTACTTAAACAACATACCCATTTTATACCTGACTTTTTTTTTTTTTTTTTTCTCCTTCAACTCTCCCTTCTTCTGTGGCAGAGCTAAAGCTGGTATGCACACACTAAATATGAAGTACATATCTGGCTTGAGCGTCTGCCAGCTCAATCAACTGCCAACCTTGTGCAGTCTTGCAGTATGGAGATTTTGCATGGGCTCCCTTAATCAAGGCAAATTCTGCCTAGAAATAATTATGTACAGTAGCTGGTATGTTAATAAAGGGGCGTTGTCCCTTTAAGGGAACAAAGATCTATTTTAAAGTGAGTAACAGTGTAGTCCTTGTAAAGACAGCTAAAACCTCAATAAGTTAAGAAATAGTAAAAAGTAATCAGCACTGTGTCAGGATTCTTGACTAATAAGTAACTAAATCTCACAACCTGCTCAATATGGGTGTTAAGTTTGATGAAATTAGGTATTGATGGTGTGAACTGATCTCCTATTTTAAGTCAAATAAAATCTGCATTGCAGGAATTAGTTTGGTAATCTTACTCAGATCCTCAAAAAGTTTTACTTTGTGTAACTAAACCACTTAGTGGCTTGTAAAAGTTGGTAAAATTGCTAATTTACACTATATCAGGATGATCTATAGTTCAGGATGAGAGTGAAACAGCTCTGTTGAAAAAGGTGCTAGCACAGAGTAAGCTTCAAGTACGATATTCTGGTTATCTTCTGCTACATTAACCATAAGGACTGATCACATATTGGGCTTCTCCTTGTAGATATTTGCATGTGTTTGAGAGCATGGGAGATGCAGTGGGGAAGGTGGATAAATTGGCAATGCAGAATCAATTAGAGATGATTTGTATATTTTCCATTACATTTATTTCCACATCTTGTTATTTCCTGCAGTATTATCATTTAGCTTATTTTTATTTAAAAGAAATAACTTGTGTTTCATCTATTGAAAGGTATGTTGTTCCAGGACCTTGACAGAAAATTGACAGTCATAAATAATTGCTCTAGGAATGTTGCGCAGCATCACCTAACCCTCAAAGCATGGCTGAACACTCAACATATTTAATGAAACTTCAACAGATCCAAAAATGTGGTTGACATGAACAAACTTTTATGATTAAATTAAGGATTGTTTCCAGTCCAAAAACGCAAATTAACTACAGCAAAAACAATCCTAATAGCTCCAGCACGCTAAGCAGGATTAAAGAAAATGTGTGCTGAAGCTGACGGTGATCATTGATCAAAACTTCAGTCTTTTTAGCCCTAAGGTAACCGAGTCAGATTTCATCACTGTAATCCTTAAGGTATAAAATAGAAATTGAACTTGCATGGTGATGTAAGCTGGCTATGAAATTAGGAGGCCTTGGCTCACAAAATATGAAAAGTTGGCATACTCAGTGGAAATGATTTTCAAAGCGGTTCCCAGTAAGAATGAGAAAAGCAGCTTGTGCCGCTCTGGAAGAATAAACAGCAGTTCTCTTTTTGCAGCATTCATATCCCACACATTAATAAGTGTTAGGAAAAAAAGTAAAATATATGTTAAAGCAGGAATAAAAATAGTGATCCTTTGAAGTTTCTAAATGTTAAGAAGTCTCTTATGAAACTTCTGTGTGTAAAATACAGAAGATTATTTTGTGAAGAAGTAAGTATGTAGGAAGTAAAATCTTATGCCTCATTTTGCATCATCTGTGCAAGAAAAGGTCTAACTAGCCTTATGAAATAGTATATTTTCCTCCAGAAAAATAAAATCTAAGAAAACTAGCACTTGAAAGGGATTTGAGTAAATGATGAATAAAGGCAATTTCCTTTTGATAAGGATTTTTATGATTGCATTTGTTACTATACAAGAGAAAGCTCTTCATCTGAGAGGACTATTTATTCTGTCTGACAAGCATCATAATTAATTATTTCTTTATATTAATTGTAAATCCTAGATCTTTTACTCAGCAAGAGGATCAGAATTTAATTTTTAGGTGAGAAAGTCTGAGCCATAAGTACTCTGTGTCAATTCTACTTGTACTTCGCTTTTCAAAATAGAAGCAGGTTATTATGTCGGTAGGACTCTTCCCGAGAGTACGGGCTGTGATCTCTAAATAGGGTATTGCATAAGACAGAAGTCCCGAATGCCTGAAATAATGCAGAGGTAATGAGAGGGGCTTGTTCCTAATCTCTCTCATCTCAGCTGTCAAATTATAGAAGGAAAATGGAAATTCATTTTTTATGTTTGAAGCTAAGAGTCACAGAACTGTTTGAAGGGCTAGTTCTGCAGCACCTGTGTGGTCAATGAAAGGCCGTAACATTATCAAAGCATAGTTGTTCGGTTTGCTTTCTTGTATTCCTGTATACCCAAGAGCTGATGATCACGTTCAGAAGTTTAGCTTTTCTGTTATTTTGCCTATAAGCTTTTCCCTTATTCCCATTGGAATAAACTGCCATCTAAGACGTCTTGAAAATGGACTGAGTAACTGGGGGAGAAGGAGGTTAAATATGCCCCAGTTTTGGTTGCTGCAGGAGCTGGAGCCTTGTTTTGGATTGCTGTTGTGCATATGCAGGTGCCTTACAGCACCCTTAAGTAGTTACTTCGCTTTCCTATGTACCCTGTGCTCTTCCACCACTCCACAGTTGGCATTTGCAGCAGGCATGTATATTTAGCATCTAAAGCATGAATAGTCTTGTCTTGTGGCTAGGCATATCTATTTAGCTGTTAAAAGATTGCACGTGGGTGTCAAAAATATCAGGATGGCTGTGTAATAGCATCCCCTTACAGGGGGCTCTGAGGTTAAGACGTGTGAGCAGCTAACACCTGAGCTTGGAGGTGAGGGGGGTTGGAAGGCAGTCCTAATAATGTCCCATTTCTTGAAATAAATTTAAGAAATTTACAGTGCTGAAAATGTGCTTAATTCTGGGCACTTCTGCCTAGAAAAAACATGAGTATAGAAATGGAAGAACAGATGTCTCAGGCACACTGTCTCTTTCTCAATATATATTTGTACTAGAGTATGTATTTACATGAAAACACATGCTGGCCCATATAGGAAATTTAGGAGGTGACTTAGGAAAGAAGCAAAAATGTAGTAATAAACAAACATAGCTTGCGTGAACAGTACTTGTACAGAATGGTATGTTGCAAATGAGAGATGTAATAGTGAAAAAGGAACAGAGCTTGTGCAGCATATTTATGCTGATGCTAAAAGGAAGAAAATACATAAGAACATTAAAATTCAACTGAAATGTAGAAAGATACTACGAAACTTTGGCCTGTTCAAGCAGTGGGATGATTTATGTTGGAAGGAGCCCTGTCACTACAGTAACTTCAGAATACACTGGAAAAAATGCCATCAGGAGTAATAATTGACAGAAAATAGACAGAAGTAATACCATTCCTGTTACTTTTGTGAGGACGAACCACAAAGAAACCAAAACAACCAGAAAAAGACAGAAAACATGCTTTTTCTTGGATCAATTGAATACAGTACTTTCAGACACAAAAGTGTGGGAAGATGATGCTACCCACATTTCTGTAGTTCTGTTATCCACAGTTCTGTATTGGTAGTCACAGGTAGTGAACAGTCCACATTTTCATTTCTGTTCTCTAAGGGGTACGTTCATGGTGCCAATTACCCTTGTTGCTAATTAACTCTGTCCTGTTCTAATACATATGTATTTGATTAGACATAACAATTGATTGAGCATAAGTTTGATTATCTGATGTTAATTTAAATGTATTAAGATCAAGCTCACAAATGGAAATTGTTGGTCAATCTGTAGTAACCTAGTGTAATACTATTTACTCCATTTTCACATATTCATGTCAGCTGTTCTGTCAAAAGTTCCAGAAAATAAAGCACTCCTTGTGTTAGTGGAGAGGGAAAATGGTCATAATACATTTCATTTGCATAGACTGCCTACTCACGGCTCCTCAAGGAACACTGAGAAGCCCCGTGAGTAGTTTCAGCCTGACTTGGGAGGTGGGAAGTTGTCTCCGTTTGCCAGTAAGTAAAGGACAGATTAAATGCTGGTATTTTGTGTCAGCCTGGGGTTCTCTTCAACTCTCCCAGGTCCCTTTGTGCTCTCCAGCTGAGGATTCATTTGAAGACACTGAACAAATGTGGCATGAGATAATACTGGGAGCTAGATACAGCTGGAAGCCATTAAACAGAGCTATGTATGCTTTTGTGGGCTTTGCTACTTCCTTGTCTCTGGAATAAAGTTAATTTGATAGCAAGAGAGTGATGCCTCTAGCTGGCATTTAGAAAGAAGCTCTTTGGGGAGTAGAAGCAGATCTGGAAAGAGGTACTACAAGTCCTGTTGTGTACTGGTCTGATTTACAAGTCAACATTAGTGGATAAAAGAATTACTGTCATCATGACACACATACCTGTGGGATATTCTTGCTGGTGTCTTGGACTAGAGTTCCCAGAAGTGGTTAACACGTCTCTTACTATTTAGTTGCCTATATATGTGTGTATGTGTATTTTATTCATATTCTGAAAAAAAACTTAAACATAACTACATTTACAATTTTACATGTGAAAACCATATAAAGAAGCTGCATTTTGATTTCCCACGTTTTAAGATGGAGGTCAGCTAGGTTTATTTATTTGTTGTGAGGGGCCTTTGATATATTGTATCTGGCCCTTCTTTTTTTCTTTTTTTTTTTTTTTTTTTTTCCTTCCCCCATTAGCCACCTGGCAAAGGGCTTGCAAAGGGTTCAGCTGAAGTTGAAGTAGTATAACCAATATACACAGTAGTTAATTAAATTGGCCAAAGTACTTTTGGCTCCAGCTTCAGGGCTTTAGGGAAAAGCCTTATTAATTTTTTCCAATTTATTTTCAATGATCTGAAAATGATTAGCTGCACACTATTCCATTACATAATAAAATATTTTATCAGAAAATTTCAAATTGACCTCTGCAACTTACTACCAGATTATCTGTCCATGAAAAGAAAATAAAATGACCTATTCTTAGTGTGCTCTGATAGCAAAAATACTGTTAAACAATAATTTATAAAATGGTTATTTTTTAAGATTACAATTGGTTTTACTAGACATTTACAAAATTACAAGAGTGTACTTTTAAAAAAAATTATAAGGCTGAATCTCAGTTGCACTGGGTTTTAGTATAACAGTAAACTACAGCAGAAATTAAGAGTATAAAATATGACAATATGACATAAATATATGTGAAAAAATGTTCAATTCTCAACAGAAAGAATCCTCTTCTAGAGAAACGTGACCAAATCCATTATCTTTTTCACAGATTTCTACTTTATATCACTTTGCTTCCATACTGTTGCTGTGATTATACCCTCTTACATTGCTTATCCTTGTTAATATTTTAGTTTCCAAATCAAGGAATTATTGAAGTGATTTATTTTTCTGAGAAATTCAAGGAAACTATTTAAATGTTATGCATAAATAGGATCAATTTTAAAATCAAGGATGTACCCAGACTTCAGTACACACACACACACACACACACACACACACACACACACACACACAAGTCTGTAAATGTTTTGATGTAATTTTTTCCTCAAACATCCTCTAGTGCATCATTCCAGGTTGTTCTGGTAGAAAATTTATTTTGCCCGTAAATTTGTATTTGAAAATAAATGCCAAAGGTTGATTTTTTTTTTTAATTTTTTTTTTTTTTTCCCCTTGAGATGTCAATCCAACAAAAGCATGTAAACTAGACTAGGTCTGTAAAGTATTGGTTTTTTACCTGGTAAATCTGGTAGCACTAAGCGTAGCCTTTCATTGTAATTCTGGACTGAAGCTTTCTGCATTAGCTCTCTCTTCTTTGCTGAATAACTGAAAGTTCGATCATGTATGCAGTCTTTACAGGAAAGTCTTTACACTTGTACTTAAATCTATGTGAAATGTTTTGATTTGGGTTTTTTGTTGTTTTTTTTCCCTGATAAAAAGCTAATACTCTGACATTGTACAGGCTTCATATTTGTATCCTGAAATTGAATCTAAATTTTATCCCTTCCTAAATTTCCGTAAAATTCTATGCTACTGTACAACAAGTAGGGCTCAGAGATGTGAAGCTTGCCAGTGGATGTGCATGACTGGTGATGGTGTTTTGGACAAGATTTATGACCTGTTATTATAAGTACTTTTGCTCTCTTGGACATTACCTTTTATCTCTACTCTATTTTTTAATATGAAATTAACTATTGTAGGTAATTTTAAAGAGGTACTAAAATCAAGGAGCTAGACAAAAGACAATCTAAAAATACTTCAGGATTAAAATATTAAATGCAAAAGCATATTAACAAAAACATCAGGGCTGCTAAGAAAAAAAGGGTATAATGAATGCTTTTTTTTACTTCATTTTAGTAAGCTTAAAAATCCTGGTTTTTAATGTTTCATTTAAATCCTGCTTCTCATCTGTTCATTAAATATTGCAGTCATCTATCTTTCCTAGCTATTATGAATTCCTAGGAACACCACAGGGCTTCAGCAACAGAGGACCTAAATAGGTCACACTAGAATGCTGGGGTTTACCTGGAGTTGTACAGAGCTGGCCTAGAGAACAAATATTTTATATGAGTTATTTGGATCTTTAGCTATGAAAACTGTTTTCAATTGTTCTGTTTATTGATATCAGTAAAATATTGATAGCCTTACTGAAATAGCGATAGCATAATTAACAAAGGAGTGTTGCAAATTAAATAGGAAGCTACTGCTAAAATTCTAGTTAGAAACTGGAAAACAAGATTAAATTTAGAGCAACTTTTTTCTTACACTTCACAAGTAACTCCTTTAATTTTTTTTCTCCTTTTTTAATAGAATATTACTGTGAAGAATAAAATCCTGATTATAATAGGAAGTATGTATATTTTCTGTGAGCATGTCCACTGACAGAAGTTCTAAATGCCCAACATCTCATGCCAAGTCAAAGAGATTTGAATACATGAGCTGAGAGAGGGAGGACTCTGTTCTTGAACAACTCCTCACAATAGTGGTTAGAGCAGCAGTAGCTTTAAAAATTGCTGAAGCCTTATGCATCTTTGTGTAGCAAAGTTGATGTGTGAATTCAGACAGTGGCAAACTGACTTGCTAAACCCTACTTATCCTAGGCAGAGCTTTTACACACGATATTTTGATGTCCTGCTAAAGTGTTGCAGAAGTCCGTAATTAGTTCATCTACTGCTTTCCTCATCTTAGCGGGAGATCAGACTGTCATTTGGAATACATGAGTCCGGATCTGATATCAGCCATATCTGATTAAAACCCAAAGATTTCTGATGCTGGCTTCCTAAATCCCAGATGAAAACCATCATTAACTGGTTCCATGATTATCTAGGTGTTTAGGTCTTTGCTTTCAGCCATGCACTTGGCTCTCAAACTGAAATATCCTTTTGAGAATTTTCTATTTCAATAACAGCACACTTCCACAAAAAGGCTGTGTTTTGAAGAATCAGAAATTCTTGATGTTTCACCAGAAATTCCAGACAAGTTCTAACCTTTTTGCAGCCCCACCCATTTTCTACAGATTATAACTTGCCTAAAATCACATTACAAATATATGAAGGAGGGCATGCCTGCACTGGCACGTACAGGCAGGTCTGAGCTCACTTTGGTTGTGCTAGCCTGAAAAGGGCAGGGAAATACTGGGCAGAGACACCTATGCTGGTTCAATGAAATTCTACCTACCTTGGTGCCAGCCTTTGCACAGCCTAGTATGACCAGGTGAGACCTCACCATTAAGGACTGTCAGTGGAGTTCACTATTAGGGAGAGTTTTTCTGAGCATTAATCCTTGAAGGAGACAAAAGTATTGTTTTTCAAACCTAGTCTTGGAAGCTGATTTCAAAAATGGAAAGACATCATTGTACCTGGAGTTGCAGGAGCAGCTGCAGCTAACAGGATCAAAGTGATCATAATGTTGTATATAATACACTTGTTTCGGTGCCTCAGAATCAGATGTATAAATGACACAAAAATGGAAATGTTTTATAAGATGAATAGAAAATTTGCCCTTCCTCAGTTACCAGCTTGCTTCATAATGTCCCTATTCACTGTATCATAGAATCATAGAATACCAGATTAGAAGGGAACTCAAAGATTTTCTGGTCCAACTTTCTTGGTAAGAGCATGGTCTAGATAAGATGGCCCAGCACCCTGTACAGCCAAATCTTAGAAGTGTCTGATGTGGGGAATCTACCACTCGCCTGGAGAGATTGTTCCAATGGCTGATTGTTCTTACTGTGAAAAAAATTCCTTTTGTGTCCAATCTGAATTTCCCCAGCAGTAACTTGTACCCATTACCTCTTGTCTTTTCCATGTGACTCCCTGTTAAAAGGGAGTTTCCATCTTATTTGTAGCCACCCTTTAAGTACTGGAACATGGTGATGAGGTCTCCCCTAATCCTTCTTCTCTCAAGGCTGAACAAAGCCAGTTCTCTCTCTTTTGTAATACAGTTGGCTTCCCAGTCCTTGGATCATCTTTGTGGCCCTTCTCTGAACCCTCTCCAGCCTGTCCACTTCTTTTTTGTATAGTGGGGACCAAAACTGAACACAGTATTCCAGGTGTGGCCTGACAAGCACCAAGTAGAGTGGGATAATGATTTCTTTATCTCTGCTGGTGATGCGCTTGTTGATGCAACCTGGCATCCTGTTGGCTTTCTTTGCTGCAGGAGCACACTGTTCACTCATATCGATCTTCTTGTCTACCAGGACCCCCAGGTCCTTTTCCACAGAGCTGCTCACCAGCCGGGTGGATCCCAGTCTATGCTGCACTCCTGGATTATGTTTTCCCAGGTGCAAGACCTTGCATTTGTCCTTATTGAATTTCATAAGGTTCTTGTTAGCCCACTATTTCAGCCTGTCCATGTCTTTCTGCAGGGTGGCTCTCCCTTCCGACATGTCTACTTCCCTACTCGGTTTGGTATCATCAGCAAACTTCATGAGGGTACACGACCTTATCATCCAGATCACTTATGAAGATATTAAACAGTGTTGGGCCCAATATCAGTCCCTGGGGGATCCCACTTTTGACAGGTTGCAGTTTGAAAAGGAGCTAAAGAGTATAGAGGAGCTATATAGTATAGATTAATTTCTACTACCTGAATCAAAACACTACATAGAACATGGTAATTGTACAGGAGTTCTCCCTCATCCTCTGTTTGCAAAATGCACAGTATCTTCTTCTCCCATTTAACATACCTTCAAATAGCCCATTTTTGCATCCATTCCAATTAGTCACTAAACTGGGGGAGAATGATATTGTCTCTTATCTGCTTAATCTGTACGTGGAACACTGGAAATGAGTGATTGTTTTCATTACTTAAATTTTTGCTTAAACTAATTCCACCCCCACTGATCTTAACTGGTAGATAAAGACAGGTATGCTGCTGTATAAGGTAATTGCACAAAGCTTTTGCAGTAAACCAATAGAACGAGACTTTGTGTGGATGGATCCTGAGACTGAATTGTGTAGATACTGGCCACAACTTCCAGACATCAGGCACTTTGGCTGCAGCTCAGATATCATAAATCCCGGACAAATGCACAGCGCTTTATTGTGTTAATAAGGGAGGCTAAGATTTCTTACACACCACTCTCCATCCCCCACCGGGCTATAAATCCATGTCCAACTAATGAAAAAGTAATAGAACTACCAAGAGGTATGTAGAGCTACAGCATGAATGAAGCCCCGTTTCCTATGGACTGGTGCCTTGTGGTTGGTTGTCCTTGATGGTCCAAGGTACGAAAATCCTGAGGCTTTTCCTACAGCTGAGTATTTATAAGTGCTGGTGTGCAGATTCTCAGGTATCATAAAAAAATGTGAACTCCTTCTGCAGCCTTTCCCTCAGCCAGAAACTTATATGGTCTCAATCCTCAGTTTGATCATCTATTTCTACAGAACATATGGAAACATAATAACCATTGAGATCAATGTCCTTTTGTTTAATTTCAGTTAAAATCAGACTATGGGTTCCAAAGCTATTCAGGAAACACACATGCATACATATTGAGTGCAATCAGACAGCTTTTGACAGCAGAAACAACACTGTATTTTTCATTACTGTTGTTAATGAAAAGTTAGAGTATACGTTTGATAATTCTGGATGTCTGCATGGGGAAAATTGTTGTCTTAAAAATTTCTGCTTTGGTAGGTTTGGACTAAATCTTGATTTGTGCCTTAGGAAATACTGCCAAAGAAACTATCTGTCTTGGAACTTCCAAGACACAGTAATGGGGTGATGGACAATAAAGCAAGAGATAACAAGACTATGGACTTGTAAAATTTAGATTAGTTTTGAAGTTACTCTGAAGTTGCCCTCTGACAATAACCTACAACACAATTACCTTAGGTTCATAAGAAATGCTTTTGCATTTCTTACACAGGAACCTTGTCTCTTCTTCCAAAAAACATTTGAAAGTTAGTTCTTAATATTTTATATTTTTTGATGACTTTCAACCTTAGAAAGCAAATCCAGATACCTTGGCTAACTTTTAAAAGATCAAAGAAGCAACTTTTTCTGAAAAGCAATAAATAATTCTGATTGTATTTATAATACTGATTTAAGCAGAAAAACTGTTTTTCTCTGAGATAATATACTTCTGTGATGCATATAAATTGTGGTTGTAATACATAGTTTATCAGAGGCTTTAGAACCACTAAAATATTATTCTTGGAAGACATCAGTTTCAATGAAATTTAAACCATAGTTTACACAAGTTCTTATAAGAAATTCATGCATTCATCCACGGAAGACTGGAAATCAGACCAGCAATGACCCGTTCAAAAATATGGAAAAGTCTGGAGAATAAGCCTGTGGAAATGGCACTGATTATCTGTAGCTTGCTCTCCATTCACAGAAGCTCACGTCTAACACAGCTCACTTTGTCCTTGTCTTTAAAATGTGACAACACCACAACAGCCCTTACTCCCTGCTGGTGCTGCCTCATGAGACTCCTCTTCTGCTTTCTGCAGATTTATGGAGAAATCCACTGAGACAGGGCTGAGTTATGAGTCATTGTGTTTATTTCTCAGGGGGGTTACCTCATTTAGAACCCACTTTGCATTTTCTAAATCAATGTATGCTCATATATTGAACTGTGAACAGACACACATGCACTTAGACATATATTTATACATTCATATACACAGAGGAACAGTAGCTTTGAAACTGCATCCTAGAAGGTGAAAGATCATATTTTAAACTGACAGATTAAATGTATAGATTTTATCTGTCTGTTGCCTCTGCATTTGTGAATGAAATGTCTGAATTTAATACTGAGATACTTTTAATGCATTTACCTTACTCCTGAGGTATAGAGCAGAGCAGTAGGAGTTTCTGAAGGGAGCAAGGGAATATGTACTCTGGTTGCCAGCAGCAATAGAATAGAATGGGTATTTTGGATAAGAAAGAAGTACTATATATGTATAGGTTTTTTTCTTTTGCAGTATGTATTGTGTCCAATTTAGTTTCTGGCATCCTTGCTCTATTCATTTGATCTCAATATTCAGCTGAGCTATATTCCAAGGCTTACAATCTAATCATTATTAAAATTCAGTAAAATTCAAAGTAGAAGAGATGTTACAGAAGTGCTCATAATCAGTAACTGATGATTTCTAGATTGGTATGCCATTTCTGTTCTAGTTATGAACAGTATTATCTTGTGACCTTTATGAACAGTAGAGAATACTGAGGAACATGTGGAAGTAAATTTGCTATGCCATAGAGTATTTCTAATAAACTGCACAAACCTGTGCAGTCTCTGGTGCATCCACAAATTGCCAGTAACTTTTTTTTTTCCTGTTGTAATTTTGAGATGATATTGCAATATCTGAAATGAATGTCGCTAGACTCTGATAATCAAAGTTCCTATGGCTTGTCAGTCTATATCAAAGTACAAAAGAACCCTTTGAAGTTCTTTAAGCATGTCCAGATAAAAACAATAAAACCTACAAAATTTAGTGGTGCCTTTTCTGATTTTCTGTGCTCATGTAGGGTCATCAAAAATATAATACATTTTCTGTGCTAAACCAAGGTCCTGCTACTTTTTTCTAAAATCCCGATCAACATGCAAGTTTTGTTTACTCTCAATATTTGCAAAAGCACCACAATGACTTAGGTTGTTAATCCCTTATAATAGTTTTTTAAAATATTATCTAAATACATTTTTTCCTAAAGATGTATGTGAGAAAGACCTGTAAAAACAAAACAAACAAAAAATGTAAAACAACATTTAATTTGCCAAAAATAATGTGTCCATTTTATAGCAAGGAACTGTTCCTACCCAAGAAAAGTACTAGAGAAGCATTAACATTATTGGGCAGCCTCACAAAGTCTCAAAATTAGCATAATGTAAATACAATACACCTCATTTAATAATCATTTAGCCTGACTAATTTCATTAACCAACACCTGAAATTTAGTCTGAATAAGAACATCAGATGTGGACTTCCTATATTGGCAATGACTCTGCAACGTTCTTCTGTCTGGAAAACACCAAGTTGTTACTTTTAATCAATGTTTTCCAAAGGCTTTGATAAGTACGTGAAAATACTTTTGGGTATCAATATAAATGTTCATAAGACTAACTTTTAGCTTGGAGATTTGAAAATATTGGGACTTTGAATTTATCTTTGTTTTCATTGCCCAGTAATCAGAGTATGCAGAAACACAGAAACCGTGGAGTTCCCAGTTTGGGACTGAAGGATTAAGGTTTGGAGATTGGAAGAATGCTCAGGGGGAAGCATCATACTTACTTGCTCTGTTCTTGTGGACCTGGACCTCCACTTTTGATCACTGTTAGAAACTGACTACGGCCTAGGTAGACCTTTGGTGTGATTCTTGTGTTCTTACGAGTATTCTCTGCCTCTTTTCTGTCACTTGAGTTGTATTCCATTACGGCAGTGAAGACTCTATGCTGAGGGACTTTGCAGGTGTTTTCACCATGCCTAGCACAATGAGGCACCGACCTTTGCTTACTCTTAGGTCCTGCCCTGTAAAAATAACAGTGCATGATAAATAACATATACTACATGATTTTCCACTTCTAAAGTAAAACTGGGGGGGGTTTATTGGTCAATGTGAGGATATAAAAATGAACTTCCATGAAAGCAATGGGAGTGGAATTAAAGAGAAAGCTCAGACACTAAATCAATGTCCGGGTAAGTATGTGATCTTTTGCAAGTTTACTGAACCTAAAATAAACTAGGACATTTGGGCTCCACTATATATGCGCTCATAATACTTCCATCTGTATTCATGTTTTAATACTGTTATTTTAGTAAGCCCAGATCCTTCAATGAGATCGTGATATGCTGGTGTCCTCAGTTTAATCAGATCTTCAATTAATGGGGTGGTTATTTTAATTGTGTAAATAATTTGGAAAGAAATATTACAAAGTTAACTGCAAGTTTACTGAAATATGTGCTTGAGCTTGAGAATTTGGACTTAAGCCTAAAAATGGTTCTGTAATACTATTCTGTAATGAAGTAGTCTTCTTCTAGCTTAGGGAAATTCCTGAGGAGTTGGAAGGATATGCCTGTGAAGTGTTTTTATATACTCACACCTCTCTTATGCCTCAGCTAATGGTTGAAGGTAGAGAAATAGATGGACATTTGCTGTGACTCAGAAAAGCAGTTCTTTTCTTACATTGGTACATGACACTGACGTATGCATCTCCACTTTTTCCCCCTGGTAATTTCATCAAATAAATCAAGGTTTCAAATGACATGGCCCCTTGAAACTTCTGATACATGAGTACATTATTTAAATAATTCAGTGTTGCTGATATGAGATGGGTTGTTTTATGGATCAATAAAAGGGTGACCTTAATGTTTGTCATAACAAAATAGAAATGAATTGCCATTTCACTTGTTCATCTTGACCATGCCAGTATATTCTCTATGGTTGTACTACCACAATTCTTCATCAGCTCTTGTTCTCCTTTCAAAAATAATCCTGCTAAAGAAAATAGATGTAAGGTTTCTCTCACCAGGCTAGCAAAGTAAGTGAAATAGGTTGTAGTAATTGTTTTAAATTAATTTCAGTAATTTTCTTGCCGTCTGTTTCTTAAAGTTAAGTGACATATCATATCATCATGTATAGCCCATCAGTGTGTCTAAATTTCATTCTTTACCAAGAACTCTTTATGACATGTCACTACTGACAGTAATGTCCTACAAATTTATCGTAAGTGATGAATGGAATTTCTTCTTTAAAGACTTAAAATGTTATTCCTATACCTATGCCTACATTGTAAAGCATATTTCTATTAAAGTCAAACTGACCATCTGGCAAAAAGGAACTTTAATATTTCTTGTATTTTTAACCTTATCATAATGATATGAAAACATATTTTAAAGTATATTTTTCTTCATGACTGAAATAGTATAAATTCAGAACTCCACTGATATTTTTTAGATATTCAGGATTTACACTGAGTTAAATGACAGCAAAATTTGGCACATAGTTTTATATTGTCTTACAATAATATTCATATTGCAGAACAAAATATATTTCCCAAAGCTGCAGGGCTTATATCTGGGCTTTCAAACATTCTTTTTTGAATTCTCCTATTTATTAACATTTTAAAGTTCTGTAAAGCAGAAGAAAAATTATTCAAAAATATTTACTTTACTTTCCTAAATGCAAAAGAAAATATACAAAATTCAGAATTTCCCACAACCCAGTGACACCGAACACTACTTTCACTCTCCTCCTTAAGGCTGGAAGTTTGCGTTTCAGCTTTCCATTAAAAATAAACCAAACAAAATAGCCTGCTCTAGAGAACTGCAGCCAATGTCTATCTTGTACCTAAGCAGTGTTGGCACTTGTACCTACTGCAGCTCCTGGCAGTGAATAAAAGCTCCAAGAATGGCACAGCTCTTTGAAGCAGAAAAGATCCCTCAGCACACTAAAAAGAGTTGAGTTTCCCATCTGGCATTCCTGCAAGACCTTCACAATCTCTGGACAGACATTACATCCTCTGAAGCAAAGCAGTCTGGAACTCAACAGTTAAAAATCCTACCTACTCTGATATCCATGGCAAAAATCCCAACAGAGACAGGATTTCTCCATGTTTATGCAGGCCTTAAGATACACCTTGATGTTTATGGGATCCCACTATGCCAAAGGTATACTATAAAAGTTCTTCTGACAGCAGTTTCCCATCCACTGTCTTAAAAGCTGATCCTGGCTTGTTTTGGCACAAATATTAGCAGCTGGCACAAGCCAGGGTTGCACCCACCAGCCCCAAGGCTAGAGAGGCACATACGTGTATAATAACACCATTTTACCACCTCTCCTAGCCCTGGCTGTCATAAAATAGATCTCAGCTTATCCAGAGGATCTGGACAATTTCTTCCAAAAATCACTTAAGCACTGAGAAATTACTTCTCCAGTATGCTATGTGTTAGATAGAGAATTCATGCAAGTGTGAGGTGATATAAAGGTTTTATTAGCACTCATTTAGGATGGCCTTACATTACTCACAACTGGCAAAACCACAAGAGAGTCATATGGTCATCCTAAATGCACACCAAGAAAGTTTTCATGCTACAAGGCACCAGTAAGGACAGCAAGTCGCAAGTGAGGCACATGTTAAGTAGCTGAGAGGAGAGCCTTGCCTCTGGAATGTAACTCTGGCTCGTTATACCTATTAATTTCTGTGCTCTGCAAGGGATGGCATGTTTCTGAAGCAGACTGGCATACCACAGAAAAAATTACACTTGCTTTTGTTTCTGTGATGTGAAGATAAAAATTGATTTGCAGCTGTTTGAGTCTAATCAATAAACATATGACAGGGAATCTTAACAAATTTTTGACCATAGAAAAAAAGAAAACAAGATACACATTTCTGTACCCCCCACAGTATGCTTACGTATCAGCTAAAAGCCTCAATGGAGCCTCAAGTCGTAGAACAACAGTTTTAATAAAATTGTTTATTCTAGACTGCAGAATTTACAAGGGCATAGTAGACATATCTAATATGTGAAATTATGTGGCTTACAATATGGCTGCTTTATATTCAAAAGAAAAAATTGGTAAATTTAGATTCCCATACAATTGTGAAGGGCAAGAATGCTCTAACAAACCTTTTACCTTCAGCAGTCCTTCTATATTCCAGACACAGGTCTTCTGCTGAATGAAGTGTGATGGTGACCTATGTGAGATGATGCTTTTGAAAATGGGCATCAGAACAGTAGTTTCAGTATGTTTATCTTCTTTTTCTTTTTTTTTTTTTATGTGGTGTCTTTTTAAGATTTACTTAGAATTTCCAGTCTTTTGTGACAGGATGTTTGGCAGCTACGGGAATGGTTTTTACAGGTAGAGTGGTTGTATATTTACTTAGTTTTGAATTTCCCACCTTTCTTTTAATTCCACCTGCCTGATGTTTATTTCCCCTTTGGTTTCTCCAGCAAATCTCAGAATTAGGACTGGTGTACTCGCTTGTATGTTGTAGTGAAATTTTTTCCTGAGGTCTACTAATGTTGGGTAGCTTTTAAAACTTTGCCATAAAATGATTTTGTTTCAAAAATATGCAAAACCAGTCATGGTCTACCACCCTTCCTGAGTTGTGGAATACAAGATAAACGTAAACTGACTGAAGAACTCAGATTAGTCTGGCCAAAGGGAAATTCACATGTTCTATGACTGCAGGTTGAAAGGAAACAAAAGCTACTGTAAGATGCAATCTTATTGTATGTTTACAATATTTATAGATAAATCAGTTTTCAAAATGTATGAACTCAGCAGAAAGTTAAACATCTAGTTAGTTGGTGTGTAATTAGATGGGCCTAAAAGGATGGGGACTCATTTCCTATAACTCTGAACCTCAGCTGTGTAGACATGTGCATTTGAATTAATTAATCAATTTAATTGAATTAATTAATCTACAGTTGCAGGAGAGGGGGGGACACTTTCAAGGCATAATTTTTCTTACCTATTTTAGATTCTTCTTTTAGGAGGAGAGGAATCCTACTCTGAATCACGGAGTGTGAGCATGCCACAGTGTTCTAGAGCAGCTAGAGCTCTGATGATCTTCCAGGGCTTCACACACATCCAGGTTTAGACAGATGAGTGATTCCCTGTGCAGAGTGTCAGAGAAACAAAATGAGTATTTAGTTGCTCAAGGGATGAAGCAGAGGACTTCAGAATGGAGCATCCTCTCCCTTAAGAATCTTATCAGTGTTTTTACACAACCTGTGTAGCATTTATCTCGGGGTACAAAATAGTTATAAAAGTATTTCTTTAAGTATGTTTGTGTTATTATCATGAAAACTAGCATCATGGATTAAGTAAAATTAAGTGCCTCAGGATGACATCTGTAGAAACCAGTAAGTTGAATGGATATAGCCTAGTAGCTAAACTGGAAGTAATATGAGATTTCAGCAAATGGTCAGTCTCTTGCACCTCAGCTATTTTGGCATGTAGCTGTCGACTTTGAAGGAAATGCTAATCCATTACAGTGCTTTGGAGCTGTACACTTAAGTGAATAGATTTGTTTTCACAGTTCAGCAGTGGGGATATTTACTAGAACAAAAGAGATCCAGTTTCAATTTACCTTCTGTCTGATTTAGAATAAGGACTTGAAGTTATGTCTTTCATCCCCTAAGAAACTGCAAGGAAAGTGGGCAGTTTGGGAGGATTATTTCTCAGTCTCTCAGACTGGAACTGTTGAGTTCTGTAGAAATAAATGCTAATTTCAGGAGTGCTTTAGACCTCTTTTCCCATGGCCTTATTAAGTGTCATAGTCATGAAACTAAAGGATCAGTTTCTCACGTTTGTTGGTGTGGGTGTTTGCGTCTGTGCATGTCTGTCTCCTGCCCTCACTGTTCAAACACCTTTGTAGCTTGGGCAGAGGAGGGACAGTAAGGGGTGGGTGAGTGACTAAAACACTGAATTATTGCATAAAATAAGAAACAAAGTCTCTCCTAAATCCATTTTCATCCCAAGCTTTTTTAATGGTGGTCTCTCTACTGAGTATGCTTTCAGAGCATCTTCAGGACACAACAGATGGATGAGTATAGAAATCTATAGGGATCATTCAGCTCAGCAGCATCAGAATTTGAGAAGAATTGCAAATATGCGATGTCTTGTGGAGAAAATACTATGTTAGACGTGGAGACCCCATTTGGATCATGGGGAAACAAAGTATTTACTTTCCAGAGTACCTGTTCTCCAAAACTTCCATTAATGCAATTTTCACTGTCAGAGGGGATAATTTCTTCATTGCCTTCTACACAGATGCATTGGTATTAGATGACTAATAACTGTTTTAATCAAAAGAAGTGACTGACTGTGGGTGATCTTACATCAAAATCAATTGTTTTCTGTTATTTTCTCCAAATATAACTGCATAAGGCAATAAAGCATGCTAATTTATAAGGGAAAATAATGTGTTACATATATTACAGGATGGGGCCCTTAAAATTTTAGTTTTATGAAAGTCAGTGGCTAATACTGATTTTACTGGGAAAAGAAACAAGCTGAAGTAATAAATCATCACCCTTAAACTAAGTTGATTGCTGAAGATCAGATCTGGAAGACTGATACCTGACATTATATAACAGCTGGTAGTGAAATGGTGCAACTTCCTAGGAAGAGAAAAAATTTCACATTGGAGAGCCTAGCTGTGATTGTAAATGCTTAATCTAGCAAATGCTTGCACACTGGAAACAATCATAGCAGACAATGGACTGGAGATGCTGAGTTTTCACAATCTTTGTTGTTAGTGAGAACTAGCAACATGAGAGCCCTGTGATGTTTCATTTCAGTATGCATAATGTTTATGCAGTGTGACTTATAGAAGCTAAGATGCAGTTTTCAAAATATGAACACAGTAACATTTTCACACTTTTTTTTTAATATCGAGGAGATTTTTAGGAGTGGCATGAGCATATGGAAATTGATGAGGATATATATATATTTTTTAAGTGAAACTCCTATTATTGCAATTAATTTTGTTGGGGTTTTTTTCCTGCTCATTCATGGAGAAATATGATTGTTGTTCAATATTGAGAACAACCCAATGTGCAGACTAATTGGAGTATAAAGTGTCCTATAATGAATGCCTATACGTTATAGTCAGATGATGAGGGTGACAACTCTATAATCCAGATTTTCATTATTTTATCTTTTAATCTTTGTTTTATTTTGCTTTTCTGTAGTTACAGCAAAGTTGCAACAAAGTTTGTGTCTTCAAAGAAACTTCTTTGGTTTTGATGTTCAGTCTGCTCAGAAATGGCTGACACATTACTGATTTAAAGGCAAAGTTTCAAAGTTTTTACAATGAGAAGCTTTATTTTCAAAATATAAGATCTTTTGTTGTGCTTAGAGAAGCAAAAATCTCCAAGAGAACTGCCACTTTATCTCCTTTTCTGTTGTGGTGGTTTTAGAGACACTAAATCATTTCAGTTCTTTTTGGAGGTCTGTACAGTGAAAAACAGCCCTGACTGAGGACGGCATAACACTGGCATAACTGTATGCCATATTTTTCCACTTTGCACCACAAGAGAAGGAATAAAATTTATAACGTTTATGAGGCACTAGGTAGAGTGCCAAATCACAGACAAGTTTTTTCTGAAGTCTGCACATGCCAGGAAGGTAGTGGATAATGGATTGGTACTAAACTGTCATGCCAGGGGAAAATCTGGTCCTGCCATGAAAGTCCCAAAAGGCAAAAGAGAAGCTGTAGCCTAAGAAGCCTATTGCCAAAAAGCAATGAGGTCAAGTAAAAGAGTGCAGCTGCCAAGCGACAACATGAGTGACATTTTTATAGTTGTGAGCCTGTTTTTCTAATTTCAACTTTCCCAATTGCATAATAATTCACTAATGCTAATTCCTCCAATCCAACGTACTGAGGTGCTCTCTCCCAGTGTCACTGAATAGGAGCCACAGGCAATGACATGAAAATAAGACTTCCCTCATCAGAGTCACTCTGGTTGGATAAAACAAGTCCTACGGAAAATGAAAAGTTAATTTTCCTTCCTTGCATATTTCTTTCATAGAGAGCTACATTTATCTTCGTGTCCACCTTTACATAATAGAATCCATACTTCAGACTTCATATTTCAGGTGTGTTTACCATGCCACAAAAAGAGCGCTGATCCTACTGCTGAAGTGGAATAAGCTGCCTCACTAGGCTGATGTTCTGTGACTTGGAAGAAATAACATAGGTTTATGGCTGATGTGTTCCATGCTACTACATTAAAGAAAATTGGAAAGACACAGACTCCTAAACACTTCATATGGCAATAATTTATTTATTTATTTTATTCTAGTTTGGTTCACTATGATATAGTAGTGTGTAATGTGTGAAATTCAGTTCTTAACTGAAGAGAGGCAGTATATACTAAAGCAAGATTTTAAATGCCACTAGGATACAAATTTATAGGAAATGAAAAGCTGTGAAAACTAGGAGAAAGATTTTTGTTGAATAGCAACTTTTTCTGGGCTTATTTTTGTATATTTCTTAAAAATAAGGTAAACTACTATGCTTTAACTTTGTTTTAGATTAAATTGTACATTAAAAAATTACGCTTTATTCATTGCATTCTAGAAATGCTGTAAGCACAGAGGCAGCCTTTTTTAAAAAAAAATAAAAGAGAATTAAAAGAGTTATTCAGTATTTCACCAGCCAGAAAAATCAGAGAAGAAAAAGAACAATCCACGGGTAGGACTCTGTCTAGAATTCCAGAAAAGATATTTCCTATTCTACGACACACCTCCAATACATACTATTTGGTTTCTGTTGTACTTCAGCTTGGCTCAGCAGTATTCACATACCTTAGAAGACTGTAGTGAGGAAGGACTGCAATAAAGGCTGTGGAGGGCTCAGCTCTGCTATTACAGATACAGTACAGTCATCCTCCATAGAATTTTACAGGTCTAATGGTGTGGTAAGGAGAGACCTTGCTTAATTAAGCAGATTACTGAAAAAAATGTGTCATTATCAGATAGCATGGGCTGCAGAAGTTTTAATACTTGTTAATAGTATGCAAACAGTATGAAAGGGAGCTCAGGATTTATAAAAATTACTTTAATCAATAGATGATGAGCTTTGTCTGTATCTCATTAGGTATCCCAGCTGGTATTCAAGCTGATGCTTGCAATGGTCCCTGGATACACAAGTGTCTCCAGAACTGGTTATCAAGTGAAAGATATTGTTGTACATTGGTTTTAACAATGAGTGGTAATAGAGTTCCTAAATTAGCATAGAAAATAACAGTTTATTAACATTTAACCACATATTGCAGTTATTCTTTCCTGTAAGTGATAGAAACTTGCTCCATAATACTAAAGATGCTGAGTTACGCTTTGAATTATTAGATGTGCAGGGGTTGTTTTACATGTATCCATAACAGCTGAAGGACTTCAGCTGTGCCAGTTTCTCTCTCTCCTCCAGAGCCAGAAAGTAAGGAAGGTTCTTTACATGCATGCTGATCCTCCTTTGCATGCCTGTGCAGGTGACAATCTGAAAGCCATGATCTAGTTTACCAGATTAAGCTACTTTTTAAAATTCTCCTGGGAACTAGTGCTGCTGTACCTTGCTCTGAGATTTCCAAATAATAAATATTCTACCTTGTTCCTGTGAAAAGTATTTTTTCCTGTTGAGAGGATCATGTTACAATCACTTCTGTTGATCTACCTGTATGCATTCCTTGTTAAGCCATGGTAGTTAGTAAAGATTTCCAGGGAATGTTTTTGTATCTAAATATCATGATAAAATTTCTGCTATATATTACTTTTTGTTGTTGTTTTTAATTATACTTTTACTTCTTTTTCACTTGTAGTAGATACAACTATTTTCTGTTCCTTTGTTATTGTATTTTAAAATAAAAAGTAAATGCTTTTGTGAATATATGGTGATAATGTAATTTATAATGTAATTATATAAATATTGATAAAATATTAGTGATGTAATTAACTCCATAGCGAGTCAAATTTGCTTTTAGAATGTATGATATTGAATTAACTTTAAAAAAATCCTGAATTTCAGTGATATATTTTTCTGATAAATTGGTTATCAGCACAGCCTGACCCTAGCCTTAGCTTTACCTTAACCTGCTGCATTACCTCAGCTATTTCCTTAGCCTTAATATCTCATGTTTCAGATTCCATGTTTATTTTTAAAATAACAAAACATTCACTACAATCTCTTTGCTTTTGCTATGAACCAAAATAAAAATAACACCTGACATTTAATGAGTGAACGATATTTTTCACAAAACTCAGTGAATTTGAAGTATTCTGTTGTGTAACTTCCTGATGAAAATGTGAGAGCCATTTCTAAGTTTATCTGCTTAAAGCTGTTTAACTTCATTTTTTCATATAGGTAGGAATCAGAAATGGTGTAGAAAAAATGCCACAGTTTAAAAAGATGTGAAGAGTTAAAGAATTATTCAGGAACCATTTTGTCTAAGCTCAGGTGCCAGACATTAATGGTGATTACTGCTGGTTTGGGCTGCAGGCTGGAGTTAGTTTGTTCCAGCCTAGACCTGAGAAAGGTTTTTCCTCTCAGTCTCCTCTTTTATGCTACTTCTTGGATTTGAAGGAGTGAAGAGCTGCAGTATCAAAATGTTTGCAGTTGTGAAGTCGTAAGTTTGATTTACTTACATAGATTTGGTTGTGGTGGCAGTGGCTGCTTGTGTTTTTCCTAGGAGGCAAGGGGAAAAAGAGAGTCAGTGCTGGAGAGATATCTGAAGACTTGTAATAAGCATGCCAGAAGTAAGAAGAAAGGTAAATCTAGGTTATACTTGGCAGGTATGTTCTGGAGGAGAGTGACTTTCTGGTTTGGAGTGTGTAGTGCTCAAGCATTGGCAAGTTGGAGTAGTGGAGCTTGGCTGGGACATAGGAGTCCTAGCTTTTGCACGTGTGTCGTTCTAACTTACAAAAAAACTTCATGTACTTTTGGATTTGTCAAAGTGAGTGCTTTGGATCCAGATTCTGCTTTCAGTCACAATCATTAGGGTAAAGGATACGGATTGTGAAGGACTATCCCCACACTAGGTGCAACTTGTTTTAACACAGAGCAATTTCTTTGTTCCTGTGTAAGCTGTGTCTCTATTTACCTTTATGCAATGGCATAATTCTGTTTGCCTTGTTTTTCCTATAGAGTATTCTAAAACTTTCCTTTCAGCTGTATGGAGTGTATTAGACTATATTTAGTCAACTAGTATCCTCGATGTCTTCCTTGCTTGTACCATTAAGTGATCACTTTCTTTGTGCCTGCATGTACACAATTAAAAAAAAAATAAAATATGGGCAGGTGGAGGCTAACAGATGATTATTTTGGTACTACTGTAACACTTTTTCTCTACAAAAGGAATTTTTTTAATATATATCATTGGCAGTGGTGTTAAAGAAAAACTGATATGTGCTTTTTTTTTTACCAAGTCAAACAGGAATCATCCTTGGTAGTTGCATTGCTCTTAGTTGCACACCTATAGTACAGCCTGATGAATGAGAACTAGATTAGATGTGCACAAAATCTCTGTATGCACCTGTATTGTCTAAGATTCTGAATTTCTGTTTCTGCCTTCAGTCTTTTATTGATAGTATTTTATTGTTGGTGATTGAGAATATACTGATGGTAGTATAATTAGAAGTAAAGTTGCATTAGCTCCAGCTTGACTATGCCATTTGGATCTAGAAGCAGTAATGAGTTTGCTTCTAATGATATTTATTTTCTCAGGTACCTGTTTCCCCTCCCCCCCTATCCAGACTTTCTGGACCTTTGTACTCTCTTTGGCATACTCTCAGTAGTTTGTGTGTTTAAGGTGGCAATTGGGAAAAACTCCCTGAAGGAAGAAGAGGCAATCTAACTGCTGTTCTGTGCTTGCACCTGGAAAGCTGATGAGTAGTGTTCTCTTGGGCCTGAGCTGTTGTCTGGGGAATGTGAGGAGACGATATTGTTCCCATAAGTAGTTTGGCTAATAATTTTACATAGATAAGCTCAGTAGTATGATATTTGTACTTCCTTTGCTATTTTGAGCTTTCTGGATGAAGTCTCGTGTTAAGGGAACTGAGCATTTGATCTTAGAAAGCATTAGACCCCCCTTTTTTTTTTTTTTCACCTGGAAAATTTAGAAACAATGAAGTGTTAGAGAAAGTTGGGGCAAGAGAAAATCTGTTCAGGCTGAAAACTTTCCAGCAGAAAATCACCATTCTTTTATTCTCGTTTTCCTCTCTTCTGTAGTGTAAGTCATGCTTCATTGTGAGTTTTGCTGCTTGGTAAGCCTTTTACTTCACCCAATAGATCCTTAACAAAAGTAAAAAACAAAGATGAAGAATACTCTTCCTAACCTGTGAATCTGAAATCAATGAGGAGTCTGCTTCTTAGATTAGACTTTTTTGTCTGTAAAATATGTAGTTTGTGACTAGGACATCTAGACAAAAACATCGCCAGTGCTTCTCAAGATATAATCATGATTTTTTTAAGCCTTTTCAAATAAATAGTTTTCCTTTAATTTTCTTTTAAGAGGCACTAAAAAGATTGGAATATTAATGGAGAAGCAACATGAGCTTAAAAAACAGAGGAAATAGTGTCTTCTAGTTTCTTTGTCGCTGTATTCCATGGTGATCTAGTGGAATTTTAGTAGCTGGTAAGTGAAGGCACCTGCTAGAAACTCCCAAATTCCCCTCCTTTTTCTTTCCTCCACCCCACCCCACCTTCCCCCCCGCCTCCTCCTCCCACAAAGCTGCTCTCTGGTTCTCTGCCAGAGAGGGCTCTCAGTCAGTCTGGTTTTGTTCAGTTGAAATCAGATATGTTTATTTCATGCATTTTCCATGTTGAGGTGATGTGGCTTACAGATTGCTCACTGAAAACAAAGAATGGGACCTCAGTCATTAATACTGGCTGAGGGGAGAGTATGTTGTAGCTGAGGAATTCGGGGTAGAATTTGAAAGTAGTTTCAGGCATCCTTCATGATTTTGTGATCTTAATTTGGTTGTACAAAGTAATCTGAGCATTCTGTGGTGGGTATGTACTGTTCTTTGAGATGGTATTTGGCATGTCATTTTGAGAGTGAGGATGGTGAGTCACCTTAAGGTTGCTGGAGTTGAGCAAATGGGATATTTGTTGAGAGCTGTTTTTTTTTTTTATCCTACAGAAGATGTCTTAGACTGCCCAGACTTTCTAGACTGTCTGACTGTTTGATCTGGGCATGTGATGAAAGACTGGAGAACTGGGGTTTGTTATCACTTTATGAGGCATTATATATGTAGCTGCTTTATGTTACGGCAGGAAAACAATAACCAGTATTTGGTTGCTAAGAACAATAATGGTTTGGACAGCAGGGAATGTTTTTCGAAATTGTGTTGGACCAAGACTTAATTACTGTGTGCTTTTTAAATAATGATGTGGGAAGCATACTTAAAATAGACTAAGTTGTTTGAATTTAGGAGCAAAACCACTTTCAAAGGGAGTGTAGTTTGACAACAAAGAGAAAAAATGGAAAAATCTAATTCTTTTGGTGTTCTTTTTGCCTTGTTTAAGTACACAAAACTGCTGGAAAAGTATAGTAATGTATGTATATATCTACATATCTGTATCTACACAGTTACATGTATATATTTTACTATATTTTACATATATTAAAAATGAATTTTTCTTAGATTGACAGAGGTGGATGGTACTTTTGCTGTTTATTGGGAGGACCAATAAAAGCAAGGCTGCCTGTAACAACCAACTATAAATGTATCATAGGGCTTATTTAGAAGCTTATAAGAACTTCCTCAAACGACAATCTTTGGTCAAATGCTGTATATGTAGGATTTTGTATGGAACAGTCTTAAAATTTTTCACGCCGTTTAAATTGTTGCAGCAGCATGTAAGAACCAAGCAGTCACACACTGTATTCTTAAGCTTAATCACCAAACAAGATTGCAGTTGCCGTAACATTTTTCTGAACTGTTAATATGGTAGAAAAAATAGAAAAGCTTTGGATTAAAGGAACATGAGGACAATTATCAGTCAAATACAGTTTTAAAGGATAGACACAAACAAAACTGATAGAATAATCATAAAATCATACATTTTCCAGTGGATCGTCTACAGGCTGTATGAGATATGAAGCAGCCAATAAAGGACTGGTATTAAAGAACCAAGGCCTTTCACTAATAGGTGAGGTATGCCCACATTCTGGGGAGGATATCATAGGAAGGTAAGCAAAAATTGCTGAAGGGAGATGAAGAAATGTGTTACACTGCTTTAGTCATTGGTCTGTCTTATTTGAACTGCTTCAGTTTCCACAGGGCCTATAAATTCTTTCTTGAAGGTTCAGTAAAATTATGTAGCCCTATAAACATCTGAGCAGCAAATCAGACTGTGGTCAGAAGTTTGGGTCTGAGACAGGAAGAAAAGAATTAAAATAATTCCTTGAGAAGGAAGGGGAGCCTGAATACTTTGGCAGAACCTTAGACACTTTCATTACTGGTATTAAGGGGATGAAGGTCCTCTTGTGGTGATTATACCTTTTGCTCTCCAGCAAAAGCGACTGACAATGAAACTTCGAAGGGAATGAGACTGGGAAAAAAAAACATGAAAGGAAAGCAGTAGAGAACACTTGAAATGCAACTGAATTTCCTTGTGGATGTTAAAAGACAGTAGTGGAAGTAGGATTCTCATTACACCTGAATCTGTTTGCTCAGGAAGGGATGGTGAGAAGCCATTCTACATCTTCCACCCCAAGCTCTTTGATTTCTGTCACCCTTCTGTTCCCACAGAGTCTAATGGTATATTTCACATAACTAGATTTGGGGCCTATAAAGTCTTTTGGAGAAAAACGATAAACAGACTTCAGCTGTGCTGTGTGGGGGTTTATTAGTTTATTCTAAATTTTGGAGACTATGGTTGCTACTGTGTGTGGAGGTTTTTTCCAAGTGACCACACAGAATAAAAGACTGGAGCTGTTACTACATTACTGTTAGCAGTTAAAAGAGGGAAGTGCAAAGTAGTATAATTAGCCATTGAGATGATTTCTAGGTGAGTAGGTTAACAGACCTAACATGATTTCAGATAAAAATCCTTGCCACGGGAAGTATTTGGCTTGCTGTTGTACTGAAGAAGCATCCCTTTCAGTTGTTCTTAGCTCTTTAGAGGAGAACATAACTCCATCACCCAGTATGCTTAGATCACCTTTCATGAAGTAAACAGAGCCAAAATACTCTGAAAGGAAAACAGAAATTACTGGCAAATCCTTTTGCAGAGCTACCAGTACTGAAGCCAGTAGCTCTATTTGCTCTGACTCTCATTCCAAGTTGTCGCCCTTGCCCTTCTCTCCCTCCCCACTCTCTGCAAACCCGTGACAAAGTGCTGGAAAGAAACTGTGTTTGAGAGCAGTGGAGTGGTGCGGAAGATGTGATCTATGATTTAATCCAAGTGGGTCCCAACATATGGCTAATGCAGGAACCTCAGACTCTGTGTAGAGTAACAAAAAAGCAACTGCAGACTTTAAAACGATTTGGTGCTTTTGCAGACACTGCAATCTGAAAACTGCTTTTCATGGGTCTTGAACGTTCCATATAGGACAATGTGTCTTAAATAACCTGAGACATATTTTCAAGTATAGTGTATTCAGGCTTATGACATCTGGACTGAGTATCAGTTGGAAGATGCGTATCTTTAAAATCAGTGACCCTTCAACATCCGATGCAGATAGAAATCCCATTACATTGGTATTTTTTCCGGATGCACTGCTTCGGTGAATTGTACTGCCTCCAGGAGCTTGAAGGAGCTGAAGAGATATAGATTTGCTTCATGTCACAAGTTACTTTGTTCTTTCCATTGTTAATAAGAATTAGTCCAGTGCTCTTTCTGTGCAAATCTGTATGTCCCTATGTGTTCTGCATATCGTCATTTTAGACTCTGATACAGAGGTGCCTGATGTGGATAACAAGCTGGCCTGGTAATAAGAGTGTATCAGTGCTGTGTATCATGACTATGGTAAAAACCAGTCATTTCACTCTAAGTGCAGAACTTGCATACTAGCTGACTTTTTTTCATTTTTTGAAAAACACCATGTTTTTCCTCCTATTTTCAATCAGGACATGAAAGTGAAGTGCTACTTGAGGGAAATATGAAACAAAAATGCACTTGGCCCAAAAAGGACAGAATATTTCAATAAATATATTGGCATTAGCATAAAAATTAGGGTATCATTCCATCTCCTAGCAAGTCTTCTTCCCCCTCACTTCCTCCTCCTCATTACTTTCTCAATTTACTTGTTCTGAGCTGACATGAATATATGAATTATGATAATATTCCATACAGGACTGATTGGGCAGGGCTGATGTCACAGGCTGAGCTCATTCAATAAAGGAATGTCTCCATCTTTTGTTCTCTGTGGTAGTCAGCTCAACACAGCATCAGTAAGTAGGACAGTGTATTTTTTTTTTCTAAGTCATAATAAATCAAACACGTTATATGTATTTTTTTATTTTCAATGGATTGCTTTGTCTCAGAGTAGATCTGATCTAGGCTCCCCAAACACATCATCATCCAGGAGCTGAAATGACTTTAAAAGAACAAATTAGGTTATGTTGGCAATGTAAGTATCTCTTGATGTGACTTCAGAAAAATCTACGTGACCCATAAGCACAAAATGAGCAAGTCTGTTTCCAACCAGAAATATCAGTCTTTGCATGTGTGGGGTGGCAGAGGAGATGACATTGAATGGTGCTTTTCACTATTTCCCTGAAATCTTTTATATGTAGCATCCCCAGAGACCATTTTGCTCAGGGGAGCAAGTATTCAGTAACTTCCTACAGAGAAAAAAAAAAAAAAAAAAAGCCAGTCCTTTCCTTTAAAAAAGTTATACTGGAGTAGATATGCCATCTTCCTTCCCCCTGTGCCTCAGGCTGCCTCCCTGGGCAGTATTTTTATTAAAATATTCATATCTTTTTATACTACCTCTGGTATTTTTATACTGCTACTCTGTAAACTCTAAAGGATATGATTAATCAATAGAATTGATACATTTAAGAGAAAAAGTTTGTTCATCATTTGTGTTCATTTCTTTTTTATTTCAAATTAGAGTTTTGTGGATCATCCAAGACAAAGCTGTTTTCCTCCTTGAGGCCATTTACATTATTTACTACAAAGTCTTGTTAGTGCAAATATTTTATATTTTCTTCACAAAAGAAAAAAATGGAGGGGCACCAGGTGCCAGCATCTGTGATCTTTTCTGCTAAAAGCTGTGATCTAACATTGGTAAAAACAAGGTGGTATATCATGATTTTGCATACAGAAATAGGCATTTGTCTTTCGGTGAATACATCTATAAATTCACCTTCAGATGTGTCATCAGTTTCACCTGGTTCATGCATGTCACCCAAAGCATCTTGAGTCTTGGGTACACGCAGTGAAGAAACGAGAGCCAACAGTTGCAGAGACTAGAGATAATGGGATCCTGTTGTTTATTGAGAAGCAGTTTTTAGAGAGAATACTTCTAACCACTTTT
Source organism: Podargus strigoides (assembly GCA_028020825.1). NCBI lineage: Eukaryota > Metazoa > Chordata > Aves > Caprimulgiformes > Podargidae > Podargus > Podargus strigoides. Next base: position 44,854,169 of record CM051621.1, on the reverse strand, counting down.
TTAAATTATTATTTAGGGAGTCTCATTCTGTAAGATGTGGAACTCAGTTGCTTGCAAAGCAGTGCTGTTGAATTTCTAACTACAGTACTTAACAGCTAAGTAACATCGACTGTTTCAGTTAGTGAGAGGTATGGTGAAGTACTAAACTTCCCGGAGGAATTATCTCCTGCTGCAACTCTGTGTGAAGTGTACTTTTCTCTGAAATGTGCAGTTGCTACAAACAAGGTCTGAGTTTGCTCGCAAGGCTGTTCCCAGAGCTGACAGGGGGGTGTGTGTGTGTGATGGGTCTGTTGCTGTGGGAACTAATGAAGTTCTAAAGTCAGCAGCAAGATTTCCTTCTGCTTTGATCCCCTGGGGAGGATGAGTAAGTCCTTTTCAAATGCAAATCTTCAATGTGTAGCCTATGTAGAGGGAATAAAGATGGGAAGGAGAATAAATATGTTTTAAGCTTCAGGCATTTTCAAATTGGTTGTGCTACTGGTGCCCTTTTTTAACCTTTCTTTTTTCACTTCTGAAAAGCATTACCTTGAGTAAGCTCTGCTATGCTAAAGTCAGTCTTGTGTTTGGAAGTGATTTTTCTTTTCTGTGTGCGGGAAGTTGGTGGTTTTGGTAGGAGTCTACATTCTTCTCTCTCCAAAGAAGGGGAAGTGAAGAGCTTCCTGCTTCCCCAGAATGATCATGTGCAGTTTTTGACCTTTTCCAGTAATACCAGTTGTGGGGTTTTTTATTTGTTTTTTCACAAGCAGTTAGGAGTACAGGATGTGGCATGGAGGGAGGACTTCTAGCAGTGCCAATAGAGAGCTCTCTTCTGACTGGGCTTGGAGGAGTTATGCTTGTTTGTGTTCCCTTCTCCTCCTCTGGTTGTGAGAGCCCCTACCTTACAATTTCATCACCTAATACCAGATTGCAGAGAATTAATTTTAGATTTTTTTTTGCTTAACTTGCAGAAATATCTTATTCTGCAACTTGTCGTCTGTGCTAAGCTACTAATTACAAAGTACATTCTTCCAGCATTTCTGAAGTAGTTATTTCTGTGTTGACTTCTACCTAAAAGGCTTACAATTTACATATTTTAGGAAAAAATCTTAATGGCTGGGTCAAGATCACTAAAGTTGGAGAGACTGCTTCAAATGTTGCCTCTGTGTTCCCCTAACATGGGACGGGCTGTCCAGTGAGTTCCCTGGAGTAAATCAGCCTTTACTTCTCCCTTTTACAGTCGCCAATGCCCGCTACAAGTCCTTGAACCAGAATCCTGGGAATGGGAAATAACACATAAATGCAGGAGAGAACAATGTTGTTGGAGGTGTGATACCATTGAATGCGAGAGGGTAAAGCCTTAATGCAGATACAGTTTTATAACATCTCTCTGAATCACCCAGAATCTCTGTGGCTTGGATCTGTGAAGAAGGAGACAAATATTATCTGTCTTGCAGGTGGGGCAGTTGTGATAGATGTGTTCACATGAATGCTCACTGAATCAAAATACACATTTTCCTTAGCTAGCTACCACTACCCAAGGCTGTGCAGAAGTCTTAATTTTGAGGTTCACAGTAGGATTTTACTGCTGTGGTTACACAGACTTCAATGGCATAACTTCTGCTTCTCGGAGGAACTGAAAAAGTAGCTGGACCCATTGGTTTTGAAGTTTCTTTTCATTCTAATTACTAAGTAGGTCATGACTTTCGCTTACCATGTGTTTCCCATAAAAGCCCTGGCTGCCCTGAGTGCTATGTGATAGGTTGTCTGGAAGCTGGAGACAAAGTGCATGCACTCTGCTAGAAAGACTTTCCAAAATATGTTGTGTACAGTAGCTGAAGTTGCCATGTGCTACTTGTGCTGCTGTGTCTGCATGTGGTCACATTTACAATGTTCACACCGCAGCATTTACAAGAAAAATGTAATGAAGAAGGAGCTTCAATGCATACAGTATGGTGTAAAAACAAGTTAAAAATAAACCTATGAAGCATCTAAGGAATGGAAAAATCTAAAAGGCTATGCAGGACAATGCAAGCCTGTATTTTTGTGGATGGTGGCAGGCAAGGGAGAACTAAATGCATGTCAAAACAAATATACTGAAGGATATGAAAAATGTTCTCTCCTTTCAGATTTATTTTCTGTAACAGAAACTAAGACTGAGAATTAAAAGAAAACTAATCTGTGTGTTGTGTCAGTGTAGAATGGCACAGTTTTCAGCTTGTAGAAAGAAAGTTAAGGAGTGATCTTGCAAAGCCAGCACTTTACTAAGCCATTTTATTAAACTTACTGATTTCTACATGTTTCTACTACCAGGATTTTAATGCTGTGGGGTTTTGGTTTGGTTTGGCTTTTTCTCTGTGTTATCATTTTGCTAATGGTTATAAACTTTCAAGTCTAGAAGTTGCACATGCAAATCACCTTTGTGAAAGAAAAAAAAACATTAGTGTTTTTTTTTTACCTGTTTTCCTTTTTTTGACAAACTGTACACCTTTGCAACCCTGCTGAGTTCAATTATCATAAGTCATAAGTGAGTTTTAGTTATCATAGGACACTAATATTCCCAGTCTTTTGGTGTAGATGGTCTTGTAACAGCTATTGTGGTTTCCCTTGATGGGGCAGGAAGAGTTGTACTGCTTGCAAGGGTGCATCACTGCGTAGCTGTCTTCAATGGTTTTTCAGAAGGGACAGAGACAGCTTGGTAATACCTGCAGAAAGAGAGGGAAAAACATTTGCAGAAACTATTGCCGCCGTGTAGTTGAGCTGTAGACCAGACAGATGAGCTATTGGGTGTCTGATGTGTTCTCCCTCAAAAAAGGCTCAGTGCCGAGGTATGTGATGGAATATATTTTATTCACTACCCAAGGCCTAAGAGATCAGGCTGGTGATCATGCATCAGGACTACTGCTTCTGTCCTAAGGAACAGTTTCCTAAAATGTTCAGAAGTAAATTTAGATGAATGACAAGGTCTAGACACCTGGTCTTTGGGCTAAATCCTGCAATGCGTTACTTCTGCAAAGAGGCAACTAAATAGCCAGGAAGTCTGGGCTTGACCCAGTACTGGTTAAAATCTGTACACTTTCTTCTGAACACAAATTACCAATCCAATGGATTCTTAACAGCTTTGAAATACAGAGATTTATTCTTGCTATTTAAAGGAAAAAAAAAAAAAAAACAACAAAAAAACCAATAGATATAATTTAATGTATGTGGGCAATTTCTTTTTGCTCATTTCTGTACAAACTTTTAAGAAACTGCTCGATGTAATTTGGGGAAGTGAATATTCCCTGGCATGAGAATTTCTGAATAAAGAGGATGAGCATGCTCTAGCATGGCTTCCACTATCTGACATACAGACATGATAGCTGAGGAAACAGTGGTATTTTAAGTGTGTTTTGGAATATGAAGCCTTTTTTGAACAGATAAAGCCTTAGATGGATGGATCAGAAAAAGGTAAGTTTCTTGCTGAAAAATCTATCCTTTCTGTATCTAAATGAAGTTGGGACTGTACGGCTTTTATAAGGAAAAGCTGATGAGTAAGTCTTTTGAGTGCACATAAGCACATAATAAATCTAAATCTGAGCTCTGCAGTGTGACTGGCTGTATAGCAGGGTGGATTTGAAAGGCTGTAATTTTGAAATCTGGGAAAGGATTTTGCAGTCTGTTCTCCAGTTCTGCACCTTGAATTAATAGTTTGCAATTTATATTTACGTTTTGATTATGAAGCATTTGAGTAACTTATATTGCAGTGCAGGAGCTAGATTTATAGTGGAGATGTATTAATCCTTATGAGATAAATATCTGAAATTCTATTTGTAGTCCAAATAGAAGGAAAATATGTAGGAAGGTAAGAGGGGTCTGGCTATGTATTTAGTCTTTAGTAGCTGTGTAGCAGAGGTGTTTGTAGAATAGGAACAGTCTTCTCAGTGGTGAGGAAAATTTTAACTGGACTGTGTGAATGTTTTTGTTCCCCAGATTTGTTCTGTAGAATTATTCTGATGTCTTCATTAATAGATATACCCTTAATTAAATGAGATTTAGCTCTTGTTTTCTGTAATAATCTCAATCTGAATGTTAATAAATAATCATCTTTTTTTTATATCTGGGTATATTTGATATTAACTCATCATGTTAACCAAACTCATTTAGCAACTATTATAAAACTAAGGAAACTATTTGAGGGTAGAAATGTCATTTTGTTTTTTAAGTAAGTAAACCTGAATGCTGGTTAAACATAATGGAAAACTGGGAAGTAAATCTGAAGAAGCTTTTCTGGACACAGACATGGAAGTATGAGGGTCCAGGTGAGATTTATGAAGTTTCATGCACCTGTTTCAACACGAGAGGAGGGAAAAAGAACGGGGGGGGGGGGAAGCACACCACTATACAACCCCCAAAAAACAACCCAAAACCAAGTTACCAAGTTTGCTGTATCCTATATCTTTTCATTGAATACATAGGATCAGTTTCCAACCATGAAGGAGAGAGTTCAGAATTTGACACAAAGTGGTGTTATTGTTGGCAACTGGGGAATAAATGTCCTTATAGATAAAAGGGTGTGGTGGTTTGATTTGGGGAGAATACATTCCACTTCTGGGTAGGGCCAACTGGTGAAGCTGTAAGTGTGCTGCTTATTGGATCTGCAAATCAAGATTCCTTCCTCTTGATAAGAAAGAGTAGCTACTGTAGAAATAATGGGAGCACATTGTAAGGAATATGAGACTATGCAAGCCTTAGTTAAAGAAGAGGAGAAAGGATAGAGCAATGACTGCAAATTAACTCAGTTGTACAATCAAAAATTTGTTACATTTTGTTTATTGTAGAAGATAATAAAATAAAGTTTTGCAAAAAAGCTGATGCACTTTTGCACTAGTATTATGATCAGAAAAGCTAGATGCAGATGTCTTTGCAAACTGCTTTTGACTGTTTGGAAGGATGGGGGTGGCCAGATCAGAAGACATAATTTTCAGCCTGTACCAGAATGGGAAAGCATGTGATTGTCTTGGTTTGTTGGTTGGTTTGTTTCTTTTTTGGTTTTGGTTTCTTTGTTGTTGTTTTGGTATTTTGTTGGTTTTGGTTTATTTGTTTGTTTCTGTGGCACAAGACTTAAATCTTAAAGGGGAGTTTGAAATTTTAGACCCAATAAAGGAAGAAAGGGTGTAAGGCTGAAGGAATGCAGGATGCAGTGCTCTAGAATAATGTTGTTGTTATTGTGTAACTAGTAGAATACCCATTTTAATTCCTGCTAGATTTTGTGTAACTCTAGTTACTTTCTTAAAATAATTTGTGTGCCAATAGTATTACTTGTTTTGGTTGGCGTGGCTGGTGAACTGTGACTGTATTATAGCAGTATAAAGCTCACAGTGAACCTACAAATGCCGTTCTAGAAGTTATTGGTGCACATGCTGCAAGTGTCACTGGCAGAGGTGAGTTGAACTTGGAAGCTTCTTACTGGTGTTAGGTTGAGACAAGTTTTTTCCAAACAAGGATGAAAGGGTTTGCCTTGTTTTCTTCTTCAGAGAGTTAGTTAGCCTTCTGCTGTTGTCAACAAGTGAAAAGAAAATATTTGGGTCTTACCTTGCTAAACTGGCCCATGTTCTTTTTCATTTTTTATCTCCTGGATTCGTCAAATATTACTTGGCACTCCCTTCTAAGGCAAATCATGGTGTGAACATTGCAAGCTGTTCTCCCCTTAGGGGCTGGGCTTCGAGGTTGCAGATTCTCTCGCAGGTGGACAATGGAGTTTACAGGAAGCCTGTAGTGTTCTTGCCAAACAAATTCAGTTTTAACAAATGATTGCTTTCTGACTAAGTCTTGATTAAATTGTAAATACTAATTTCTCTAAAGTTCAGCTTTTTCTGAAATTTTCTAGAGACACAGCACAGGTGTGCCTTCTTTAACAGCTGTGGGGCTCCTCTTCTTGTTTTTCTCCACACTATAGTCCAATCCCAATGCACAGTTAGGTACACTGACAGCATCTCCTTTTTGTTGTCGCTACGCATTTTGTATTGTAGCACCATCTTTGTCCTCTGAGAAACCTTGCCTTATCTGTGGTAATGTTATTCTAACATACACATCACACGGGGAATGATTTGATTGTACCTTCACTCATACTAAATTTCTTGTTACTGCTGTGCCTATGACTGTCGTTTTACTATTTTGTGGACATGGAGGCCTGTCATTGAAACTCTTTAGGCTGCCCAGAAGGCATTCTCCCATGTCACTGGTAAATAGGACAGATTTGTTGTCTAGAAGGAGACAGGAAGGGGCTAGTGAGTCTCTTCCTATCTAAATTACAGCAAAATCTACTAAGAAAATGTTAACTTTATGGGCTCTGTTTATGCAAAATTAACTATTCACATTGCATATCCATCTCCCTGTTCCTTTTCTCAATAGATACAAACCATCTCTCTTCCTGCAAATTACCACATGGACTAGAAGGACCACATGAGATACACTGGCATGATATGTTGTATAGTAAAATCATTAAACACCAATAAATGCTATTCAGAACATTTTGTTGATGTTATACTTACCTGAAGATAACTGTACAGCAAATTTTGTGACTGAGGCATACTGCTCTGTCAGTCTTGATTCTATCTGTTTCATGTGGACACGTACATATATGATTGATTATGCAGTTAGAATGTATGTGCTGCATTTTATTCATCTGTTTGCCAGAATCAGTTCTTTATGATCATATTTATCTTTTAAATTATAACTGTTTTTCAGGACTTGACATCTACCCTGAACAGATCTGTTGGTGTTCTTGGTTTTGAATGTTGTCGTTTAATTTGCTTTGCTATAAAAAGAGGTTATACTTAAGGCAGAAATACTTGTGTATCTCATCCTCTAATTCATTTTCAGTTTAGGGGGCAGGCTGCCTCAGTTTTATCCCATTCATTCTCAATAACTGTAAGGACCATTGTAAAGCTGTGAATACAGTTCTTTCAGGAAAAAAATTAGCCTGAAGTTTTTTTAGGTAGGGCTCTTTTTTTTTTTGAGGCCACTCAGAAGTGGAGTGCTCTATTTTTCCCTTTGATAATGAATTTCTGAAAAAGCATGTTGGGTACTGGGAACACATTGAACTCCTCACCCTCGCCACACAAGTTCTAAAGGATTATTTTTTTTCCCCGAAGTGTCTGGCCACGTAAACAGATGACCTACCTGTTTACCACAGACTCATTCTCTGGATATGGAATGAATTTCAGTGATGCGGTACTTCCTATTAAGTAATATTATGGATATTTAGAGGAATTATGGATATTTGTAGTGGAATTTTCCATGCCCTCTGTGGCAAATTGTTTATTTCCAACATGTCTGGCAGACTTACCACAGATGCCTTTCTGATATCACTTCCTTTAAGAAATTGAAGGGATATTTTTGATATCTCAGGACCAGGTAATATAAGAGTATTTATGCATTAATAATAAATACACCGATAACTGGTTTTCCAACTGTAAAATGAATGGAACAGCTACAAACAGATTGTTCTAACAATACACCAAGTTAAACATTCAAGAACCCTAGTTAAAGGCCTTAATAACTTCTCCTTTCTTTTCAATAAAAAGTGTTCTTATGCACAGCATATCCCTTTCCTGTTAATTGGTGTAGTCTGTGTTAGTCTGTAGTAGTAAATTGTGGTCCCTTGTTTCTGCCCTATGTCCTATCCTATATACCTTATCTCTGCTCATAGGATGAGTAAAAAGCATGAAACTAGCACTGTTTCAGGGATATCTTTTCTTCTGTGGCAGTGTTCAGCTCATTAGTTTTTCCAACAAATGACACAGAAGTAATTTATATTGTCTGGTTGGTTAACAAACATGCTTGGGAGACCATATGAATTGTGTTGAAGAATATCCTTGTTCCTGAGCATTTATCTGAAGGACATTATACATTCCCATGTTTCAAATAAAGTAGGTTAAGTTCACATGTCTGAGTGTGCTTTAAACCATAACTGACTTGTGGAGGTGGCCTCTGATACTTATGCTGACCAATATGCTCTGTTCCTAGTTTGGTTTGCTGGGTTTTTTTATTTCTCCTAATCTCTTTACCCACATAGTGGCATTTTATTTTTAGACTGTAAATTCTTCTGGAACTGTCCTTTTGTAGTATACTGGTCAAGATCCAAACAAATAATGAATTGATATCACTTATGTCTTAAGGCACTCATGCATCTCATCCGTAGATGTACTTGTGTAAAGTCTGCTTTGTTAAGAGCATGTTACGAAGTATCCACTAAGTTGATATTGCAAGATCAATCAAAACCTTTCAAGCAGTGACTGGCAGATAATGCTTATGTCCATTTCTAGCTCTTAGCCAGAACTCTGCTAACTGAAATGCTCTGTGGTACAGACTGAAGCTGTAACAACTGTGGGAAGTGACGGGAAAGGGGAGGTATCCTTCTTATTAATATCTCTTTCCTAAGGTAAAACTCATTTTGTGTAACAATGTGCTTAGGATCTACTCCTAAACTCTGGAGTTACTGAGTGAAAATGATACAGTTACATAACATAATAACATTATTGGATTGATATTAGTGTCTCTTTCTTGCTTTTGTCATGTCATATACATCAATTACTATGCTTCATACCAGCATTGGTAATATCAATCCCAATATACATTCACTGACACTTAATTATTTTTGTTGTCAGATATGCAAGAAGAAATGTGAACATGAACAGTTTTCTTCAGTAGCAATGCAGAAGCCTACTGCTACCTAACAGTATTCTGTATTCCATGGTCCTATATTGTTTTATTTAATCATAACCTTTGATCTTCTACAACACCATTCAGAAATTTTAGATGTAAATTAAAAAAATTTAAATCAGGCATGATTTAAGAACATGTTATATTAAGCAGATACTTAAGTATAAGCAAGGAGTTAAGTCCTGCAGTTATTTGTGAGGGAGGACCTTGTAGCTGTATGGATGCCTGTGTGATTGTTGTCAAGGCTGTGTCCACACATGGCTGTTTACATGACTGAAGCTGACTGGGGTAGAAAAGGATTCTGGGTGCATTTGTCATTCACAAGTGTATTTTTGTTTCAAAGACTCCGGAATGCTTCCTCGTGTAGGATACTTTTCTACACTTTCACATCTGCTCGGTTACTGCAGTATCTTTTTGTCAATTTGAAAAAAAGACCTAAAGAGCTCAGTAGGGAAGAAGACTGAGTTTTAAGATTTGTTTTCCAGGAGAAGTGATAAACAGAAGCAGGAACATAATACTTTTGTAATCTCTATTGACTGGATTCCTGTAGGAGGATGTATACTAAACAGCAGGAAGAGAAGGAGGGAACATGGATGTGTATGTGTGTGTGTGTGTATATATATGCATGTCATCGGATATTGGAAGATATTTCTAATCTATTTTTCTCTTTTGATCTTTTATTGTACAGAAATTAATGCCACTGGTTACTTAGCAAGGGGTCTGAATGTAGTAAGTCTGCGGGTACAGAAGCTTCATACCTGGCTGAAAGTAATGTCAGGGTAGAAAAAGAAATGCTGGATAGCCTCTTTAGTTAAAAGAGCTTACGTGGTAATCAAATCCTTTTATGTCAATCCAAACTGCTTTTCCTACAGTTTCTTTTGTGTGAGTTTGAACTTACTAGCCCTTCAGCTAGAAGCCAGTGAAGCTGTATGGATTTACCCTTGATAAAGTTTCAGACCACCACAGTGTGCATACGTGATGTGTTTCGTCTCATAGCAGAGTCAGTATTATGCATTGGTGTCAGCAGAAGTCATAGGTGTCCTAAATGTAACCGTCATTTTCTCATTCAAGTAGTTTTCATAGCTCAAGTGAACCATAAAAGACAGATGATCCACAGTTTAACTTTGATTTACATGGTTTGAGTAATTGCTCTGACTTATATTTACTTGAGGCTTGATGTACAACTATGAACTTGGAATAATTGAACTGAAAGCAGTAGAACTGGTATAAAAATGGGTATGGAAGACTAATGAAGTCCAGGAAAACAGAATGGATTGATACCTTGAAAAACATAATTGTAAGGCTGAACAAATTCTGTTTAAAAAGAATTCAGCTAAACTTTTCCTCTAAGACTCTTGCGTGGCCACAGCCAAAGAAATGGTAATTTTTGCCTTGGTCATGAGTTTATAGTGCAGTATTTTTAATACTAAATATATATATAGAGAGAGATTTAGCATATATATAACATGTGTGTGTGTGTGTGTATAAAGATAAAACTGGATGATCTTTGAGGTCACTTCCAACCTATGATTCTATGATATATGTAGCTTTGTATAATGTACTGTGCTATGATAGCAGAATGGTTGACCCTGACCAAGACTGACAAATTCAAAGATGAATTCACAATGGATTCTCTTTTTTCCTCCTCTAAAGATTTTGATTGAATGTCAGATTTTTGATCAGTAACAAAATACATCTTTGAATATTTAAAATTTGGAAAATAGAACAAGACTGTCAGGAGCTGATTTTAGTGAGAGAGTGCAGTATTCTTAACAAATGTCTGAGATTTTCCCTTGTGTGTTTCCTTGTGTATAAATAAATTTACCTGATCATCACCATACTTTTAATCTGTAGTTTCATAGGCATTGTCTGTATTTCAATTAAGGACCTGGAGTAATACGAAAGACTCCTGGAATGTTCCTATATTTTATTTTATCACAAAGTACTTCAGCGTAATGTTTCCATATGGTTTTTAGCACTTTGCATCTTAAATAACCTGAATGATAGTTAGCCACTACCATGATATCATTGCTTCATGACTCATTTCCTAAAAGTGAAACTGTGACCAGGTGGTAATTTATTTAAAGAGAAATACTGTTATCCTCTCAATTCAGTCATGTGCTGAGAACATATGAAATTCATTTTCCTTGCTTATACTGAGGTATCTGCTGAATATAACATGTTCTTAAATTATGCCTGATGTAAATTTTTTTAGTTTATATTAAAAATTCACCAAAGCTATAGGATTTTAAAGCCCATATTCTCTTTTAATTAGTGAGTTATGTGCATTACTATTTACTGAACAGTGTATTTCTTTTTTTTTTTTTTTTTTTTTTTTATTTGAAAGGCCACAAGACCTAATTTTAGAAGTAAAAATAAATTTAATTGTATTTTCCTTTGAAGGGTGCAATTTCTTGTGAACCGTTGCAATCTTTCACTCCATTTTCAGGAAGACAACTTCAATAAATGTCAAATGTAAAATGTTATGATGACATTACTGTAGCAAAGCTTGTAGATTTGTCACACTTGCTTAGACCATTGTCATCAAAGCTACCTGGGTTGGGGGAAATCCAGTGTGTTTTTCATTCCTCTTTGCTTTCTCTACTCCCCAAAGTGCGATCTTCTGGACACCATGCCTAATTCTTCTCTCTAATATGTTAAGATAAGTGAAGACTGAAATGATAAGCGCCATACCTGTAACAGTGTTGCCCTTGCTGACGGAGAGAGGCTTTTGCCTAAGAATTCTGGTAGTCCAGCATTGAGTACTTACTTATTCTGCAAGAGTGTTTTTTGGTTGTTGTGGTTTGGTTTGGGTTTTTGTGGAGGGTGTGGTGTTTTTGTCTTTTTTTGAGAAGCCTTTGCTGTGCTGATGCATCTAGTGTAGGAGTCATAATAACCAGCTTGGTTCCTATTTGATGCCTAATGTTACTAAAACTTAATGTGCAAATTTTAGCTAGAGCAATACTAGGCCACGTATTGGCAGTTTCCACGTGTGCTTAGAATGTAACATTCAGCAGTTTTCCAAATGGATATTTTAGAGATATAAATGGTGTTGCATTTTTCCATAGGATTTTCAATTCAGGATACTTCAGCCTTGTTGGTTGCACTGAATCTTCCATCATGCATTAGTCATCCTCAGTGTATTAAAACCTTTTAGATGCACTATGGCACTACCTCAAGTTGATGTTAAGTGTAATGCCTGATTATCTTATGAGTCCTGAAAACTAAATTTCAATAAAAATTATGACTTTTAAAAGTCTCATTTTGAGCAACTCATTAAAAAAAAATTGTCATTAAAAAGAATCTTTAAAGTGGCAGAATTCTTGTCAGATAAATGTACTTATGAAGTCATAAGACTTCCTTACCAGAAGGAAATATTTCTTGCCACTTAAGAAAAGAAGGGATACTCCTGCAAGTGTTCTTATCTCCTCTTTAATAGAATATCCATGGGGAATAAAGCCCTGTCTGTCCACAGTAACATAGAGCTTCTTGGGGTCTGCAAAGATCTGCCAAGTTCTTATAATTCCTTTCTCTTTTAGGACTCTAACCTTGGCTTTGATAGAAGGTCAAAGCACCATGCTAAAGCTAATGAGATCCTAAGGAATCAGGGTTTGTTTGTTTTTAATTTAGAAATCTTGTGGCATCCTGTTGCTATGTTGTGGGTTTTTTTTGTTTGTGTTTGTTTTTTTTCAAAATGCTCATACTTCACTAAAATATCACAAAACTTAATTAGAAATTCATGATATCTAGGCTACTTCTGACCTTTAAAGGGTGACACTGGTCTTTATGGAAAAAATTAATAGGTAAGAATCTTGCTTCAATTTTATGTCCTGACACTGAAAAGAGCTCCATTTGCATGGAAACTTACTATTAAATGGCTATCACTCCTGGTCAGGGTTTGCCAAACCATTTCTAAACTTGTCCTAAATGTACTTGGAAACTTCTAGTAAGAATTTGTAACAAGACTGAAGCAAGCATTTTTTTAAATGAAGTCAACCTTGATGTACAGTTGTCACATCTTGGAGAAAACATATCAGAATTCTGGATTAGTAATTTTCTACAGAGAAAAGGCAGGTCTAAGGTTTAATAGATTCAGCTTTGAGCAGGCCCAATTATGCATTTTTGTATAAATTCAACCTGATTAAGATTATCGGTATGCATAAGCTTAACTAAGGTAAGAACATGGCTTTATTACATCAAGGAAAGTATTCGTGGAGGCAGCTTGTTTTATTCGGTAAGAACTATCTTTCCTATATCTAACCATGTCAACAGCCACGAGTTCCTTCTGTCTCTGTGTATTCAACATGTTACTCACCTTTGGTAATAGGAATATTGTGCCTTCTCAAAAATACGTTGAAGTCCACCATCAGTCGCTTGGAAGAAATATTGGCGATTTCTGTCAGGTACAAGCACCACAAACATGGATTGCGTTTACTCAGACCTGTCGTGTATTCTGAAGTTGTTCATATATAACTTAACTCAAGGGTCGATTTGATCATTCAAGAGGTCATCAAAGGAACTTGAATAACTACAGCCACCATTTAGATGTCATCAGCTGCCTCGGAATAGTTGCAGAGGCATCCATCTAGTACTGCTGTGCATTAATCTTGGTGCCTTCATTGTGGCCTGCTAATAACCAAGTGACAAACTGCTGAAGTAATGCCCTCGCCTCCTAGCTTGAAAGGGGAGCTTTCACAACGTGCTTGTACCTCATACTTCAAGGGAGGTGGAGGTGCCAGTGGACAGGACAAGCAATCCTTTTGATAAATGAAGAGGAAAAGGGGGAGTTTATTCTGCTGCAGAGGGCCTGGCTATGATATTTCCCAGCATTCTGGAATATTAATGTCCCACCTCTGAAGCTATTCTAAAAATACTGGCTACTCATGGGGCAGACTGTAGAAAATCATAGATGTAAGTATGTTTTACTTTATGCATATCAGAGCATTTGTTTCAGGGATTTTATTTCTTCTTTTTCTTTTTTTTAATATAGATATGTAGATAGTCTCCATTAATTTTACGGACAGCTGTCGCACTTCTGTAATGGCAGAAAAGTCTGTTACATACCTAAGACACTAAAGAACTGGATGTTGAATATGGAGTAGTGTGTTACTTAGGGCTATAGATTTCAAAAGGCACCTAATACCCACCTCAGGAAAACAACCTTTTGATCTCAATAGGGCTTTCAGAAAAGCTGAGGTGGAGGTTTGTTGTCCCTGTTTTTGAAGTGCTTAGAACAAGGTAAGATACCTTACTTTTTTTTTTTTTTTCCTGAAGCTACTGAAAATTTTTCTGCTCAGTAGGACTCTGTGTACATGTTGCAGACCTGCTGAGCTAGTTAGGCCCCAGATGCCAACCAGGAGCTTAAGTGGTGTGTTGCATCCATCCTGAAAAGGGACTTCACAGGCCTTACAAATTAATTTTGGAGATGCTACGCATTGGCATAGCTGGAGAATGAAAGCAAAATTCACTCACAGTCCAACACAGTTGGCTGTTTGAACAGCCCCTAACCTGGAATCTCATGCTTAATTTGTACAAAATTTTGCTTTTCTCATTGTTCCTCCAGATTTATGCCAGCAATAACAACCACAAGGTTTTGCCTCTGCCAGCTAGTTTGGATTGTGTGTTGCATTTGCCAGCTGAGCATTGCTTTATTACAGTTTCCCCCTCCCCAGTTGTGTTTCTAGCCTATCTGGAAATGGTATGGTTGCCCCTTCTCTTCTACTCTGGAAAAGCAAGCATAATGTAAGGCCAGCTTTTCTGACCTTAATCATGACTTCACATGATTTTTCCCTATAGGGTCACCATAGTAACACAGATCTTTCTTAAAGCGATAGTTGCATTTACCAATAATTGTTATTTATGCAGTCATTTGAGCTGCTAGTAGAGGGGAAACAAGTACATTCACTAAATAAAACCTTATTTGCACAAGCCACGTTCTTGATAGAATGTTATTTCCTATATAACTAATCTTTCTTGGCTCTGGTAATTTTCCGTTTGACTTATTCTACTAATTTGTTAAAAGCCAGTTTCTTCAAAATTTTTTTCATCCTTGTTTCCAGAGCACTGGCAGCTCAAATGGCTGCATGAAGTTTCTGTTCCATTTATGCCACAGAAGGCACGCGATCCATTTCACCTTTTCTTTTATAATTGAATTTGCAAATGAGTAAACTTCAAAGGACTTGCTTACAGTGCAGTAACAACCATGTGCTTACCCAGCAGTAAAATTTTGATAAAGCTTATGATTAAAATAATTAGTAGTTTTTTAAAAAAATGTAATAACTTGAGTTCTGTTCAACAAACAAAAGATACGTTATTCATTGCTAGTTTACTTGTAGGAATGGGTGATACTGGAAAATGATCTAGAACAGGAATGTAGAATGGAGAATTAGTATTCTTGTCATCCCCCCAAATTAATGTGAAGTTTTCAAATTGTGTACCGTGCCATGGTAGAGGGATTTCTTGACATCTATTTACTTGAGGGTCAGCCTTGTGCAATTTGTCTCTCTCTTGTCTTTGGACTCTTCATAGAAATGTGTATAAATAGCTGCCTGCAATGTTTACAGTAACTATGTATGGCAGCCACATTCATGTGGAGTAAAAGAGGGCTTTCTGCTGCAGGTTTACAACAACTGTTTCTCAGACCTTGAGAACTTCTCCTTTGTTATCCCTTCTTGACTAAACTGTCTTCCCCCAGCCCCCTTAAAAGAGGTTGTTTTGTTTGTTTTAATCAAGTATTATAAGTGCAATGTCATCAGCTCAGCACGGAATAAAAAGAAAAGCATATCCTGGTGGGCAAAACAGAGTCAAATCTCCATTACATACTGTCAATGCTGGGGAGTTATGTGCCTCTTGGAATTACAAAGGAGTTTATGGACCTGTTAGTAAAACTATTTTAAAGGGCAGGAGAGCGTGAGTGTACAAATTAGAAAAGGGATTCCAGCCAAAGGTGATCATATAAGAAAAGACATGGAAGTGAATGTGAGAGAGGAGGTCAGGAAAATGAAGGGAAGAAAATATTTATTTATTTTTTTTTAAATTATAAATCTAAACAATTCATACTGACTTATCCTGTAAGGTATCAAAATACATTGATCTTGCACCTCTGTAACAAAATATTTTGGATTTTGGTGTGAAAGAATACTTAAAAACAAAATCATGCTGAAAAGCAGTAATGGCCAGATGGAGTTCTTTGAAACCAAGTACATGAATGAAGATATGAGCCAGAGCCACACAACAGCAAATGCCAAGACCAACTATTACTGTGTCTGTCAAGTTTGGGAATGTAAATATCGTGCTAAAAATGGAAGAAACCTTTACTAAGGAGTAAGAAATTTCACTGATGTCAGAACTACACGAAAGTTCATTTAGATACTTTGTAAAGTCACATCAGGATAATTCATTGTGAGAATTTGTAAGATGTGAGAGTTGTGACTGCTCAAACTATTCTAGGAAAATAAATTATCACCGGAAAAGGCTTTAGTTAAAGGCAGTCTAATGAGCAAGCAACTGAACACCAGTAGAGATTTTACTTGTGTTGTTCACTATGAAGTGACTTGTTATTGTTCACTTTCTGGTTATCTGGGGGTTAAGAATGAGTTCAGAATGCAGAAGGGATGTGACTGGTTTGAGTTTTGCATTTGCCTACTGCTGGCAGGTTTGAGGATGGGGATCACGTCTGTTCCTCTGCTTTCATACCTTCCCTTTTCAAACCTGGAAGTCTTAGGATTTGGGGAGGGGAGCAGGAGGGTTGTGCATTTGTGGTTTTAACTTTCTCATCTAAAATACAGACCTGACTTTTGAAATTTGCAGTCCAGGCAGGTGGGGGAGAGGGAAAGGTAGGACTTGAAATTACATGCAGGTAGGATTTATGTCTCACGAAACAAATTTTGCTCTGCAGAAGGTTTAGTGTTAATGCAGGACAGAAACCACCCTTCGGAAATACTGAGTTTTTGTCTTGATACATTATGAGATTGCTCTACCTTCTTAAGTCAGGTTGTCATTTCACAATCAGACCTTATTTAACCCCAGTACAGTATATAGAAATATATAAGGAGTTGTATAAAGATGGTAGCATGTGTGTAATGGTAGTATACTTGAGTGTAAATACGATAGTCTGAAATACCATGCTGTGTGATTAGCCTTTTGGTACCTTATATGTGGTTTACACTGATGTTGCAAACTGTTGTTTTCCCACACTTGAGCCTAGTACATTTAAACCATCGTTTGGTTTAACATGTGAAACTAGCGTGAGGCAGCAGTTGAAAGAGGGAGTACAAAAATGTAGTAGTAGATTGGCAATTAGTATTTATACTTCCTAGTTAATAATAAGGTTTGTTCTTCAGGGAACAAAAAACAAGTGAACTTACAAACAAATTAAAAGCATTTAAAACTTTTCCACCATTGCAACATGACTACATCTGCTGAGGAACAAGATCAAAGGAGGTGCTTGGACTAGTCTCTCTCTGAAGGCTGCTCAGTCCTAGCCTTGCTTGTTGGAACACAGAGCTTTGAGTCCCAGCTTGGCTCTGGCAGCAGTTTATATGGCTGCTTTTTAACCCTCCATCTGCCTTCCCAGTACTGTCTCTGGTCTGGCTCCATGGTATCTCAAGGATTAGCTGTGTGCATACTCCAGCAGATTTGCATGTCGCTTGGCAATATCCAGCTTTAAACTTAATACAGTGGGAGGTCATTCTTCCCATTGCTATGCTTCTTATTTGTTTAGATTTCATTCAGTTGCTGTATATGCCACAAGCTTTACATTCTTGCGTACTTGGTTGGCCAGTGAGTACACATGTATAACTTGCTGATAAGTGACACATTTTTGTCATTGTTTCTGACTGGTGTAGTTTGTTATGTTTGCCTCGTGTGTGCTGTTTTGTGTTCAGTGCTAATCTCTTTCAAATGTTGTATGCTAGCATATCTTAATAAACTATTACTTCAGACAGAGTACCCGAATAATTTCATTATGCTTGTATAAACAAATATCTTTGTTGTTTTAACCCTTGTCTTTCTGAGCAGAGATATTAAGGCACAGCTGAGATAAGAAAGCAGTAAATTAGTTTTCAGGGCTCAGAGTGGTAGTGGCTAGATACATACCTACCACCTCCGTTACTCTGGTCCCCAGCGGGGGTCACGGTGCAAGAGTCGCCAAATGAAACAGAGTTGCCATTGCCTTAAGAATTCCCATTGTGCAAAGATGTCTGGGAAGCTTTATTTACTTGGTTTTGTACTTACTGGAGAAAAAATAGGTGCTTCTCAAGAGGAAAAAAAAAAAAAAAGGCAATTGTTTTCTACGATATCCCTAGCTCCTATAAAGAGGCTTATGGCTTCACCAGGAATTTTGACTCCGATTTGAGAAATAAAATAATACAAATGAAAACTGGCAAGCAAGAAATATTCCCTTTCCATTTCACTTGCCAAAAGTCCTAAGAATGTAACACCAAAAATCTGTGCTGAAGTGCTCTCGCTTGTTTCCCTTAAAACAGTGCATTTCTGATTACTCTTTAGAAAATATTGTCAAATCATTTTTGGCTAGGCTGTTACTTAAGAAAAGGTCAGCTCTCACTCACATGGTATGTAAGCAGAATAAAATATGTGGCAAGAAGCTCTTAAGACTCACTGATGTTCAGTTGCCAATTCATTTTCTAGAGCGTGATGCCTTGCTTGACTCTCTATGGTTTATTGAAACACTGTTACTGTTTTACTTTGTTCAAATCTATTTTAAGCATCACAATGTATGTCTAATTTGGATTTCTTCATCCTATATCTTGAAACCGAATAAATGCATTTTGGTCATGTAACTTTTAAGAATAGATAAACTAACCTTCCCTGCCTTGAAATAGCAACTCATGGCTTAATCCCGAACCAGCAAAGTCATACTTTGGAAATCCTCACCTACTGCTAGCTGATTCCAGAATGAAACACTATGGAATAAATCAAGAAATTTCATTTTGAGAACTCTGAAACCATTAACTATTACTTTAATATGATTGTACTAAAAAAAAAAAAAAAAAAAAAAAAAGTATATAATTGTCCAAAACGCTATGTATTACTTTAAACTTTGCATGTTTAATGATTGGAATTTCACCCAGGGTTTTTCTGTGTTTTGCAGATTCCTGTGAAGAATTTCCAATTGATACCTGGTAGTGACACAGTGGTGGCTCCTGCCCCTGAGAACAGGGAGCAAGGCAGGAGGACGAGAACGCCTTGCTGTTCGTTTCTGTAGCCACCGGGTGTCCTTCTAGGAGCAGACTTTGGCCAGCCTGGGAGCACTACTGTGGCAGCAGCACTGGAGGCTTCAGGCGGTAAGTTTCTTTGCACCAAATCAGCCTCTAAAGCAATGATTATTTACCTTTTGTATCTATTAAAAAAATTATAATTGTACTGAAGGATAAGAAGTGTTATTGCTTCCCATTTCTGCATTCAGAACGTGATGGGCTGGGATGTTACATAAAATACTGAGGGAGTTAAAGGCATTTGTGTCAAGATGTTCTGTAAATGCTGCGTATGCAGCTAGGGAAACTTCTGCATGTACACATCAAATTTGCATAAGCTTAAATATGGCATTTCTGAAGATGTTAATAACTATTTTTAATGAATAGTTTATGAGCAGTTGCTTTGAATTTGTACATAACTGACATTTTACAATTGAAGGCAGGATGACTTTTAGACAGCATCAAGTAACCTTTTTCCATTATTTTTTTTTCCCCAACTCATACACAACCAAGAGGGAAGTCCTAGGAAAAGGTCCACAGCACCATGTAAGGCACCAATATAGGCTTGGATTGGTGTTACACTGAAGAAAGCTTTCTGAATTCCATGTTTTAACATACCTTGCTGCTCTTGTTTTAAATAATTTTTAGGAGGGGTTTATGTGGGAGAACGAGCACGTAGGTGCACTGGGTATCTTCAAGAGCAGGAATAGTAGCATGAAAAAGGCATGTGAAGAAAAGGAGCTGAAAGGTTTATTGAAGTGGAACAAGATCCATGGTATATGAGTCAATAAGGACAGGTGCTGGTAGGGCAGAGATTTACAGAGCCTTAAAAGTGAAGATGTGAAGCTTAAAAGCAGAAGGACACTGGAAAAAATCTGAGACGCAAACAGGGGTAATGCTTAGGATATTGGAGAGCACTTTCAGTATACTCAAGTGAGAGAAAAAAGGGTTTTTTGTCCTGTATGTGTATGTTTATCTTCAGTTTAGCGTATTTGATTCTTTAAGAGACAAAACATCACTAAATCAAAAATGTCAGTGTTAATCCAGATAGATTAATCTGGAGACCTATGTAGAATGCTACTAAATTGCTGAGAAATTATTCAAGAAAACTGGGAAAAGGCTGATAGTGAAGCTTTGTGAGTAACATAAACCAGAATCTAAGTTAGTCCTGGAATTCTTGCTCTATGTTGTGTGTGATGTTTAAAAAATAATAATTACACACACTTTATGTAATTTTAGTTCCCATTTATTCCAATTTCCATCCAACCCTCAACAATGATACTTGGTATTTAAATTTTAAACATATTTATATATATGTATAAATATATACCTAAGTGGTGTTTTTCTTAGACGGCGAACAGAGACTGGTCAGCTCCAGCTTGACCTACAGAACGCCCAGAGCCTATCAAGGAGCAGATATATTTAGACTTCCTGCTAAGCTGAGAGCAAGTTTTGTGGCATGTTTATATGATGCAGGGTTTTTTGGGGTTGGGCGGAGAAAGGCAGACCCAGTTGTCCTCTCCTTGAGTGCTGGTGCTCCTCCTGCCATCTTAAAGCTGGAGTATTTCTCATATTTAGAATTCCCAAATGAAGCATGTTCATTAAGTGGACAGGTTGCAAAAGCTGGCAGCACAACCAGTGGAGAAATCCTTTACAGTTCTTGTTTTCTACACTTCTGATCAGTCTCAGCCTGGCTTACTCATAACTTGGGAATCTTTTATTTTCTTGACTGTGTGGGAATTCTGTTATGAATGTCGTGCTTACAACTGGATTGATTTGAAGATTTTCTGAAGCAGTTGGACAATTTGTGATTATCAGATAAGTGAAATGCAAACTTTGTTTTGATCAGATCAGACACAGGAACACTTACTATGGTTGCATTTCTAGTAATGTCAGATGCTTCTTTTCAAACCAATAGCTGCTTTAAAGGCTATCACATCTACTGCCAGTAAGTTTTCTAGTGAAGGTACTTCCATGAAGAATATAGACTCAGGCCTCTCAAAGAACTGGGTTTCATCTAGACTGTCTTTACATTAGAGAATTAGTCCTTTTTTAAACCCACGCTTCAGACAGAAAGTTGTGCCCCCATTGTTCTGTGTGCTTTGCACCATTATTGTCTCTACCATGCTATCTGAGTGTCTGCTACTATTAGGTTAATCAAGGTGACTACTCTCTGACGTGATGTTTTCCTTTCTCTTCCCTCTTGCCTCCCAAATTTCTCTCCAGCAAGAGAAAGGTATATGTTATGTTCTGTATGTATTGCTGAAAGGGCTTACGTACATACACATGCTACTGTGCAGGTGTTAGAAATGGCAAAGCCAGAGTAGTGTGCAAGTTCAATTCAGAGACGTTTCTTGCAGTAGTCGCTGACTTGAGGAAATGCTGATTTTTCTTTAGGCTAGCATCTGTTTTGTGAGGGCTTTGGCCATCTTCTGTGTCAGGCTTTTGACAACTTGGAAGAAAAAGTCACAGGACTAGAATTTAGCTAGATGATGGGGTGTCTGCTAACGACTGAAAATAGCAAAGTTGTTAAACATACAAGTCAAGCAGGAGTGTAATGTCAGTAAACCTGAGAGACAGTAGGCTGAATCGGCCAAGTGTGGCCGAGCAATTTAAAATTCCAACGTTACAGCACTGTGCTACCAGCTCCTCCAAATCCTTTCCTGTGCATGATAGCATATTCCTCTGCTTCAACTAGCTGATTTTAATTAAGAGTTGAAGTCATTCGAGTATTGCTTTGGCAAAAGTAATATGATCAGAGATTGTGAATGATCTTACTGTTGCTATTTTTCAAGTTTCAGTGCTCTACTAAAAATAACTTTGAGTCATTTCTAATCACTGTTTTATAGGTTGTCACTTTTATTGCCAGTAAACTTGCCTACTGGAATAATACCATGAAGAAAATACAAGCCATGTCTATCCAGTGGCTAGGCATAGACACTGGAGGTGGTTTTCAGACTTTAAAATAAATTATGTTGTTCCCATTCCTTTTAGGGTCCTTAACATTTTAGTGTGACCTCCTGGATGTGTGCCAACCATTTGGGAGTGAAAGTGATCTCATTTGTCAGCTTCGTTTTGCCTGAGGTCATCATAATATGCAGATCACCCAAAACTGTTGGTATGTCTCTCAACCACCTGTCCTCTGCCACAGAGTATTTATTGATTTATACCTGCCTGAGGGAGCTTCTTCCCAGAAGCTGTCACTGGTAGTACAAGTCACACCCGGGATCTTTGCAGGCTGATCCTTGACAGGAAACACTCCTTAGCCCCTGGATGCTGTTAAGAACCTCAGTTTTCTTCCGATTCATCTCCCATCATAGAATCGTTTGGGTTGGAAGGGACCTTTAAAGGCCACCTAGTCCAACCTCCCTGCGGTAAGCAGGGACATCTTCAACTAAATCAGGCTGCTCAGAACCCTGTCCAGCCTGACCTTGAATGTTCCCAGGGATGGGGCATCTACCACCTCTCTGGGCAACCTGTGCCAACTTCCTCCTCTTCCCCACCCTAGCTCTAAGCAGGCTTAAAAGCTAAACAAAAGGATCTATATAGCAAGTGTTTACAAACAGGATTTTGGGTAAAGGGTTGAAAACAGATGTATGTGAAGAGCTTTAAGCTAGGATTGTGTTTTATAGCTAAATCGGTAGCTGTCTAGCCAGCTTAACCTACTTTCTACCCCAGCATCAGTGCTAGGAATTCAGTGTGTAGTGACACCTTATTGTCCAAATGCTGCCATCACTTCTGAATTTTCTTCCAGTGCCTCTTCTTGCCTTGGTGGTAAATTTTAGGGAAGAGATTAATTGCCATGAAGAAAAATGACAGCTAGAAGTAGATAAGATGGGTACTTTACAGTGATTTCTGCTATGTCAACTGATACCCAGATTATTGGGGGTTAAGTGAAGCACTTTGTTTAACTGAGCAGTTTTGTTCCTTAAGAGCCACTTATGTTTTAGCCACCTGGAGAGATTGCATGGCAGCTGTTTACTTTGACTTTCAAGGCTTAGTAGTTTCATTGATATTAAATGTCACCACATGCATATTCTATGAAGTTTGTGATTTCTGAACAATCACCAAATTTGTTTTGTGAGTGCTCATGATCCTATTGACACAGATAACTCATTTAGCTCCACGCTGTTTGGCTTAGATGTATCTAGGAGATCAAGTCAAGCAAGTGTGTTCCCAATATGTCATCTTAACCCTGTATTGGAGGCAAAGGTTTTGTTTTTATTTTTATATCTCTTATAACAAGTTACGATAAAGGGTTTTGGAGTTTTCATGAGATCTAATTATACTATTGGGTTCTTAACAAGACAGAATAATGCTATGCTGCATACAGCTAGTAATTACTGGGAGACTCAGAAGATATATTTGAGAAAGATCTAGTGGTAACTGCTTAAAATATTGCAGCTGCTGCAGAGTTTGCTTTTAATGTTAGGTTGGGTATATATTCATACACAGTACATCTAGTTACCAAGTCTGACTTAACTAGTAGTTGTCTTGTTTATGATGTTGAGCAATCAAAACAGGGTGGGGGGAAATACCATGACTTTTTTTTTCAGCTTGGTTCTTAGGTTCTTTGTCTTAATATTGTTGAATATCTAAGAACTACAGGGACTGAAGTCTAGTGTATTGTCTCAAACTGGGTACTACCAAGCTGAGTTTCACTGCTCCTCTATCCTACCCTTTCGACATGGAACATGTTTAGAAGAGGGGAAAAAAGAAAAATCATAGTTTTACGAGAAAATACTCTCCACGTATGTCTGCCTTTATAGAGGCACAGAGAGAGAAACATCTGCTGCTTCCACAGTGATGTCATCCTCTTATTGGATACTTAGGGTACCACAAAGACCACAGAATAAGGGAGGGAGTCTAGGCAGGCCAAGTTATGGCTGAATTGCCAAATTTAGACACTGCTTTTTCTCAGGAGCACTAGAAAGTGAGTCTTACCTTCTAGCACCAAAAAAGGTTATTGTTTTCATTCTGGTGATATGATTCTAAGTTGAGACCCTTTAGCTGTGCATGCATGGTCGTCTTAAAAGGCAGAAGTTTGTGTGGTTTCCTCATTTGGAAAAAACTCCAATTCGGTGCTGTTTGCTGTTGCATGGGATGAGATGTTCTCGGTAATTCAGTGTGGTGAAGTGTTTCGAGTATTAACCATCTTTAACAATGCTCAAAGATGTCTGAAAAAGAGACTGTGTGACTTCAAGCATGAAAATGTTTGAATCCAGTGGTGACTGCCTGTGCTTATTTGGAAAATGAGAATAATAAATACTAGAAGAAGATTTGCTGTGTCCTTCTACCCTTTTTTGAGGTGTCAGCCACAAATGAGAAACTCTGGTAACTCTTGAAATAAGAGCTGGAACTTGAGAGAAGTTAAAACTGAATTATTCCTCCTTCCATTAGCCCAGAAGACATTACTCAGGTCAATGTAACTCAGCACTAAAGCATGAAGCTTTGTACTTTTTGAGAAAATAGCATTTGGGGAAAGTCTTTGTCTTGCTACAGGTATAAATTAAAGTTAGCTAATGAACCTATGCAACAAGTTCCATTCAGATAGTATATAAAATAGGTGTATTTAGTAATTATTAATACAGTGTAAATATCCCCAACAGTTAACCAAGATATGAAAATTTCTCTACTTCAGTTGAAATATTACTTTGTACAGTCTTAGTTCACTCCAGCTCTCTCCAAGGCTTTCACTTCTGTCTCCAGCAAACAGCCAGAATCAATATGCCCTGTAATTTCATCAGATCTGCACTTCCAGCACAGAAACTTAATGGTGACCCGATATAATTATAGAAATAATGAGATCAGCATGCTTCATAGTTGTGCAATTCATGTCTTTTATCATTTATTTTGCCCTAATCCCACTAAGCGCTGTGCAATATCTGTAGAGAGTTACTGAGTGACTGCAAGACAAGAAGTTCAGTTATACGTAACTCCCATTTTGGAATTGATTTAGTTCTCTGGAGATGTTAAGTACAGCTTTAATCAGGGTAGGTACAAATCTCCTTTGACTTAAGGGTTAATTTTCTAGCAACATAGAAATTGAGTGGTACTATTCTTATTTTTTCATTTGAGAAGATTACAGATTCGTAATTGTTTTGTGACCACCCTTTTATGTGACTTTATTGAAATAGCTACTTTATTTCACTATCCTTTTAAGCATAGAGTTTCAGATGAACTGTTTCACTGACTGACTTTTCTCAACAATCTGTAAAAATCCTACTAGTTATCTCAGCTTTGACAGTTTATGCAACAATCATGGCACACCCACAAGGTCAGCTATAATTCTTTGGAAGCAAGGCCAGGAACATTTCTTTAAACTGCTTTCTAGCAGCCTACGAAGAAACATCATGTCCCTGTACCAAATGTTTCAATTAGACAAGACTTGATTTCTGAGGCTTTAGTTGCAAATCATTACAATTTGTGTGGCTGAGGTGTGGAGAGCCTAAAACTGGTTCCAGAACCAGATGTTTTTTCCACATTGTTTTAGCAGATCCGCATTGTTTTAAACTTCAGATACAAACCAGTGATATAATATATATCAGAGTGGGGGAGGAGAACTCCCTCAAAACCTTATGTAGAAAGGTAGCTGGAATTGATGATATTGAAATAGCAAACCAAATGCACCATTAAATGGGATTAATCAAGATTTCTTCTTTGAACGTATTTCTTTATTGAAATCACCACTGGTATATTAAGAAAGAATTTGGGCCTGCAGGTTTTAGTATGTTGTGCCATTTTAGGAAGTTCTCGGAGACTTGAGGTGCAAACACGTGCATTTCTGATTCCTCCCCCCTTCCCCACTGTGATCACTTATGACTGAGATAAAAATCTGTTAACATCATCGATTATTTTATTAAAACAATAATAAGCTAGGTATTGCTTTCTTCCATCTAATTTGTATCTGTGTATAACATGCTTTGTTTGGTCAAGGAGCAGGTTATATGGCTGCTGAAATTCTAAGTCTTTGCTGAGAAAAACCCCAAATCAATGTTTTAGGAAAATAAGGGTCAAGGAGGAGTAGACATAAAGTATCTTGTTTGAGGGAGGGTAGATGCAGGGAGGGAACAGAAGTATTATCCTTTCTCTCTAGAAAGCTCTTAATTTTTCAAACAGCATGATGCATGCTTTAACTTACTAAGTACGGGTTCTAGTAAAGCAGAAAAGAAACCCACACAGTTGTCTTTTACAATACATCTTTGAGACTTCCTAGTGAGGCCAAGAACTTATTTTTGTTTCTTTGGAAGGAACTAAATAGATAGTTCTGTGGATGAAACTTCTATGAGTACATTGGAATAAAAACTGGTTTGATTTAGATGGATGTAGAAACACGAATGCCCCCTAGTCAGTGTGGGCTTGTTTTTTGTTGTTGTTTTTTTTTTTTTCCCCTGTAATTAATGTAATTTCTAGGAGTGGTTAAAGAAACCTATGACACACAATTTCAGATACAAGGAATCTGGAGTTCAGTGACTTAAGGCGCTCAGAGTGAAACGCAGCTTTCTACAGTAGTCTCATTTCAATGTAGTAAAATGCGTGTGGAACACCGAGTTTGTCTATAAGTATTACATTTGATTGATGGGATGTTCATGCAAACCACAAAACCAGCTGGCACCTGCAGAGAATGACATTGACACTTATGTAGAGACAGGTAAAAACATTTATTAAGATTTGCGCTCTTACACAAATACCACACTATGCATAAAAAATGGAAAAAGCTAAAACTCTCCCCAGGTCAAGTCCCACTCTCTGTTAGTACAGCTGTGTCCTTTTACAAGCCAGTCTTTTAGTGCTTTGATTGGTTGTATTCTTAAAGGGCAAACACTACTCCCTTTGGACGCAGTTTCATAATCAATAGACTTCATTACAGGCAATGTTTTCTCCTTCGTTTGTTCGTTTTATTAACCCTAGATGACTCTTGCAATCTCTCTGGAATCTAATCCCTAACTCTCTTTGGATCATGCCCGTCCCCAGCCCCCACCCTTACCCCACATACTTTGGAGATCCTGCACAATGCCTCCTAGCAAAAACTTTCAGGAATTAACTTCTCTTTGCACTGTTGAGCAAAGAGTGCACTTAATTATTTGTCTGATATACCTGCCAAAACTATTTTTTATGTTTTTTTTAAATGGTTTTGCTTCCTATTCTCTTTTACCACCTGGTCCCATTAGGAACAAAACCAGAACTAATTATATTTCAAAAGTTTGGGAAATTGGAAGGGGGCATAGAACTAGGTTTGGAGAAACCAACATACAGCTGTGAAGGGTGTAAGACTTCCAATCGCCTTCCTAACCAGCACTTAAAAGCTCTTTGAGATAACAGGGATATAGAAGTTCACCTGATGCAATATAGTGGAATACCCACTAATCTTTTTCTTTTATATTCTTTATTTGCATAAATCAATGGACTGAGTCCTTTTGCAAGGACAAGATTAACAGGAGGTGATCCCATATCTGTGTGAAATTAGATATTTTAATTTTTTCCTCAAGAGTGCAGTAAACAGCATGGTATGTAAGGATTAGCTCAACCTGATATGTCTCCATTTATGAAAGTTCTTTCAAAAGAAAACCCTGATGTAGTTTGACACAAAAATGCTGTCAGGAAGAAGCACATTAGGCAATTTACTTTCCAATTAGGATATATTTATTACTTACGTGGGCCAAAATATTTGCAGAACATGTTGAAACTCTCATCCTTTTTCTAACTTGTCTTAAAATCATATCTCAGTATAATCTTATTCATGGCTTCTTTTCTTTAATAGTATTTATTTCAGTTCATTTAAACCGGAAGATATTACATCTTTCTGATGCTGGGAAAAAGTTCTGTGGTAGAGTACAGCTAAAAACAGAATCTGAAATGCTTGACTGTTCAGCAAGATGGAACAAATTATTGCAGTCTTTTTCTTTTGTGATTAGAATGTAAATATTTAATCCTGTGAGAGATAAGAGAATAAGAAAATTAAAAAGCAGATTTATTTCATTCTACTTGTTTCTGATTAGGTCAGAAAATGGCATAAGCTATTCTTTGTGTGGCAAAGTAGAAGGACAAAAACTTGGTGAATGAGCCTGAACAATTATTGATGATGTCAGAAGTTTTATGAAGTTATAGTTATCGCAGACCTGTCGTGATATTGTTCCAGAAGAGGGCAAGCAGTTGTCTTATGCATGCCAAACAGGGCTAAAACCTGTAAACCTGTCCACTTGAAAGCATTTTCTATAGTTGCTGACATAATAGAAATGATAATTTGTGACTCTTCTAAAAGCCAAATTTAATACTACACAGGAATTAAAATAAAATCTCCATGCTCTTTCTGTATCCTTAAGTACTTGTATCCCTGGACTTGGAAGGATGAGCAGCACAGGATTCTGCAGGCACTGTGCCATGCCCCCAGGTTAGGAATATTTAGTAGGAACCATGCTTATTTCATACTTTACTGATTTCTCAATGAAAAAGATAAAATTCTATGAGCATAAGTATAGCAGTGTGATAAGAAGGGAAGTACTCTGGCTACCAAGTTCCAACTGTAAAATAAACTCCCAGTATTTCCTGCTAATTTCAGTTTCCCTCTAGCTTAGAAATATGCATAAGCCTCATCTTGCTCAGCTATTTGCTGATTGTTTCACTGGGCAAGAAAGTGAAACAGTTAAAATATGCCTTTAATGTGGGAATTCATACTTAGGCCATTATTCCAAAAAGTCACTGGTAAATTTTCCTTGAAGGATCAATCTGCCCCTCAGTGACTGAAATCAAACAAAAGTTGGTCAAGATCCTGTGGTAAATTCTGTGCATTAATCCTGTTCATAAGTCTGTAGAAGATTCAGTGTGTATGGTCCCACGAAGTACATGATTAATTGCATGGAAAGCCTTCACCCTGAAATTTGAACACTGCTATGTGATTCGGGAAAGAGCATTTTATCTCACTGTGGGCTAATGATTTATTTAGAGCTTAGCAAAACATCTGTTTGAGGACAGCAGATGACCATGGCTCATACAGCCACGGGATATCAGCATTTTGAAGGAGATGGAAGCAGTTTATATTCCGAAGAAGAATTCAAACTGTTTTGTGAATAAATAACTGGTACCATTTTTAGGTAGCTATTCCTTTTTCCTAATGGAGCCCCATAGGAGAACTTGGGCTTTCAAAAAGGAGAAGAAAGCAAAAGTGGAGAGGTTGAGAGGGAGAAGTTTTCATGCCCAAAATGGTATTCTGCTAGCTGACAGCAAACTTGAAGACAAAGGTCTTATAGTACAAGGGACTGAGGTACATGATTGAAAAACATAACAGCTTTACGACTCATATGATCCAAAAACCTTAGCATGATTTTTTTTTTTCTTAATGCTCTTGGTTTATCTGCCTTTGTAATACATTGTATATGCTTGGGATTACTAATGAACAGTTTATTCTTTACCCAGACCTTTTATGTAAGGTATCTTCAGAGTAAGTGTAGCACGCATAATTCTATTCTGCTGGATGAGACAATAAAAAACCAGGCTATTTGGATATAACTTTTATAGAGATCTGAGAAAATTCTTGTCATTATCCAGAAGAGACTCCTTTTGTGAAGCTGAATGTACAGGTATGGATGTTCATAAATACATCCATGTATGTGGTGACCAGAAACATACTTGGCATTAAACAAGCCAATGGGGAGAACAACAAAATGTTACTCATTTCCCACTTGCAAAAGCCAGGAAAGGTTTCTGTTTGGTTGTTTGTTTGGAGGGGTTAGTTAGTTTGTTTTTTTGTTTGGAGGGGGAGGATGTTGTTTTGTTTTTAACTTCAGTTTGATACCATAATGAGAAATAGTCCTTTAGCCAGACTATTTTTTTTCTTGACTTTTCCCTTAAAGCTAATCTGTAAGTGTGATCTCCAGAAGGGGCAATTATGACTTATTTCTTCTTGGCACAGGTGTTGGATTGTCATACAAGACCTCCTAGAGACTGCAGCTGAGTACTTCTCTAAGGTTTATACCACTTCTAGGCTGCATCTATTAAGGTCCAAAGGGAGTAAAGCACTCAACTGCAAGCTACTTTTATGACATGTACCTCCTTTAGGCTACTTTGACAATCTGAATTTCAACTCTATAGTTGACCATTATAATGGGATGCTTCATCTTTCAAAATGAGATGACAAATATCCTAGTGTTAATGTTAGCACTTCTGGCTGTCCTGCTTATCAGCAGCTTGTTCTGTTCCAGGTGAAAGAGGAAGGGGAAAAACAACTTTGAACAGCCATGTTTGCAGTCCAGTCCTTTCATATTAAATAAATCCTGTTTTGGAGATTATCTGTCACCATCACTGGTGATACTAGAAATGTGAACAAGTGCTTTGGGAAAGCTGATGAAAGAGTTGTAGTTAGAGAAGTTTATTAGTTTGGGATTTATTTTTTTTTTTGTTCTTTGTGCCTTATGTTTAACTGTTTGTATGTTTCTGTAGTCACACAAAATATGTTTTATTTGAATTATCTGTGAATATCAAATATATGTACTGCCAGGACATCTTATTAATATCTCTATGCAGTCTGAATCACTGGTAAACTGTCAGACTGAATATTGAAAATATATACTATAAAAGAACTAAGTGGGCATATATATTAGAATTTTACACACCTACATCTCTCTGTTTGCTGTTCCCATGTAACTATCATTATATATACTCCCCCTCCCAGCATCACATAGTATGTGCACGCTGTATGTTTTCATAGTAAAATATCTGAAAATAATTCTGCAATTTCAAACTGAGGATGTGCTATCCACCCTCTGCCTTCTTCGTGTGTGCATTACATACCATTTTTCCCTTTCATCTCTGTTGGTTTCTCCCTTTAGAACAACTATTAAACCAACCCTACAGTTAAGAAAGGGAGGATACAAGTCTGCATCCACTAGGAGTTGAGGACTCCAAGAATTTGTATTAATATAAGACAGAAGGTTTATTTCTGTGAGAGGGTACAGCAGCAGGAGCTGCTATAATAGTTAAAAAGAGGTAAGTTATGTGCTCCTCCTGGTGCTAGCTGCAAGAGGCAAGCCAATAAAAAGCTGAGCCCTGGCTCTGGATGCAGAAGACATGCACCTGACACAGGAGTTTCTGCCAGCAGCACAACTTGGTTTTCCTGTGTAGTCAGGAAGTTAAAGCAGCTGCATTATGATTACCTAAAGCACACATGCTCTAAGGTAGCAGCTACTGTTGGTTTTTTCTTTCAGGTGCATCCAAGTAGGAAAAGGCAGTATTTGGGCTTCTGCATAGCCAGACTGTAGGTTTGCCATGACTTACTGTACATTTTCTGTTTTTAAGAAAAATGCTGAACTCCAGAGCAGAGTACATACTTTGAAAAATAGTTGCATAATAAGGTTAGTACTCCCTAGTGAAAATTTTGTAGGCCTATACAGTACAGTATCTATTCTCAATTCTCATTTTTACAGATTCTTAGTGGGTTGTTTAGTTTTGTTTAGTTTGTATACTCAAGAAATTATCCAGGCTAGTGGTTGCTTCAGCCACCAGCCCACTCTGCCCTGACAGGTATGAATGCAGAGCTATTGAATTTGATAGATTCAGCAGCATCAAAGGAGTTCTTACTGTGCCAAGCTGTATAAGAGATGATTTTATATATAATATATTTAAAAATGTATAGTTCTATCATTCTTTCTTCTCTCCATTATTAATTTTATCTGGTTAGAGAGGTGGTAGGTGCCCCATCCCTGGAAATGTTCAAGGTCAGGTTGGAAGGACCTTCGAGCAGCCTGATTTAGTTGAAGATGTCCCTGCTCACTGCAGGGGTGTTTGAACTAGATGACCTTTAAAGGTACCTTTCAACCCAAGCTATTGTATAAATACTGTGATCCTGCAGCTCTGGAAAGTATTTGAATGCTGCCTACTGTTTAGCTTTTAAAAGTTTCTTTCTCAGGAGAATACCTTAGAATTTCTCAACAGCCTATAAAACCTCCATAAAATTATAAATTTTCTTTGGCAATCTTCTATTATAACTGAAGGAAAGTAAAATAAAGGTAATTTAAATTTAAAAAAAAATATAAGAGAAAATGGTGATCTGATGGGATTTAATAGAGAAAGCAGACTGCAAAGCTTGCTTTGGATCAGATAAAATAGATTTCAGGACAGTTCCTAAACAGTTGTCTACTTTTGTTCCTTTTTGAGAAATTTTTGCCTTGTTCCAGATTGGATATTGCATATTCATAGGACTATTTTAAAAAGCAGAACTGATTTAGAAATTCATGCCTTGAAAAACACAGTCATAGTTAGTTCCTTTCTCCCTCAGTTACTTACCAGCTTTTTTTCTGTTTTTAACTCCTAGATGGCTAAGCTGCCAAGAGTATGCACATTAAGCATTCTACCTCTGTTTTTTGACAGTTAAATTATACACAACTAATATTTTGGCCTATTTTAGGCTTTGAAAATTCTGCATGTTCCACTCCAGTCTAATCTGTGAGTTAATTACACAAATGAAGAGAAATGGGGCATATGGAGTAAAATCCTTTTTCTTTTCTAAGAACGTTTCATGTGTGAAAGCAACACACAGCTATCCAGACTTGTGGCCTAGAAACTAAGCCACATCTTTTATTTCAGTATATGCTAGATTTTTAGTAATTAAACACATTTGCGTTTATACTAGATTTTGACTTGTATTCCTTCCTATCTTGCAAGTTTCTTCTTTAAGGCATGCTTTGGGCATCAGTTACATTTCAGGGTAAGAATACTTTTTTGTTGTAAGCACTGTTTTCCTAATTATGCTCTGCAGTGAAGCTAATGAAAAAAAAAAAAAAGAAAAAAAAATAGAAAAAAGGCAGACCACACTCATTGTAAACAATTTGAGGTAAAGAGATGAGAACAGGTGAGTGTTAAAAACATTGCATGCCTATCTCTTTGGAGTGGCCCTAAACTATTCATCAGATTAGCACGACCTCTTTTGAACTATGTCTAACGTAGTTTTCTTACCAAAGCAGCTCTTTAGGCACAGTATAGGACTACAAGTTTCAGTAAAAATCTAGTTTAAATGCATAAGGTCACTGGAAAGACGTTTGATGTTTAGCTTTGTTTCAAAACAAATGCAATTACTCAGCTAATTTTTGCATCTTCCCTTGCTCTTACACTGCCACAGACAGCAGACCTCAAAGTATCAGAACAAATAGGAAAAAAAAAAAAAAAAAAAAAAATTATTTATTTTTAAATTTCTTAGATGGAAGAGAATCAGAAGAAAGAAACAGGATTTCTGGTAGAAGATGATGTAGCTGTGCTGACCTATTGCTGGCAAAGAACCAGGAAGCACAGAGGTGCTGGCCATGGTAAATGTTTTCTGCTTTTTAAATTGGCTTAAAACTAGGGTTATCCAGGGGAGATACTGCACCAGAATTGTTCATCTTCACTCATCATTAGAAAAGATGGACCTTTTGCCTGGAAGAGATCTGACTAACCGGGTGGTTAAGTTTCTTGGAAACCTGTAAAAGGCTTAGAGACAAGCTGTTCCAAGCAACCTGACTAAAAAGCTCCCCTTACTTGCTGAGGGAAGGAAAATATTTCTGTAAGCTTGAAAGTTTTGGATTCCAATTTTGTAGAAACATGGAAGTACCTCAAATTTTACATTCATTTATAAACGTTCTGATTTTGCTGCAATTATGTTATCTCTATACGAATGGTTTTGTATAAAATGACAGTGTGAGACTCCACAGTTAAATCTGATACATGCAGAACAGTGTCAACAGAATTTGGCAAATTGTTGGATACACCCATGTATATGATCTAGCTATTGATCCATGCTTACTTTAGTCTGATAATTCTACACGGATAAAAGTGAGACAGCTCTACTTGTAATATAAGTAAGTACTGCACTGATATCCATAGAGCCATACTGCTGTGGCATTAAATAAGGATCACATCCCATAGGAGCAATGCTTGAAATACTAATCTGATAGCTCATCCTTCATCTTGAAGGTACTGGACCATATTTTTAGGCAGTCTAAAGAATTGCTCTGTAAGGTTTTATGGGGATGCAGGATTTTTCTGCTTAAAGTACCCTGCAGGACTAAGGTCATATAAACAAAAAATTATATTAATGTCAGGTCTTTTGGACATCAGGCACTCAGTATTAAGAAATGCCAAAATTAAGATAGTGGCAGGGGAGAGGAACAAGATTTCACAACTACATTGCTATATGAAAAAATATTGTGTACAGTTACATAACAATATAGAACTAGAGGGAGTCTTAAGGCCATGCATCTGCTGAAAGGGATATCACTTTCCTTTGCATATTCCCATGGTTCTGCTGTTTCCATTTCTCTGAATATAGCAGTGTTTATTAAGCCAGTTTGAATGTCAAAAAAAATATTTTGTTATTTTTCTAACTTGGTAGATCTGTTCTGTGCAGTGAGAATCTACACCTATATGGAACAGGGAATTGAGCCTAGACTTATTGTATTCCAGGTAGTGCTTGACGTACCAGGCTGTATACATTCTTTGTTACCTGTCTCTTTGAGGAGATTCCAGCCAGTTTTGATATGTATGGGTACAAAGAATATCCCTAGTAAGACAGACAGAGGAACTCCTCACTGATGAATCTCATCCAAACCTTCACATATGCAACCTGAAGGGGTTTCAAGGATAACCTGAACTTTAGGGTAACAGCAGTACCTGATCAACTCCTCTGTGGTTAGATGGTGTCTTGGAAGTGCCCTGGTCATCCTGAAAGTCTGTGTTGCCAGGATGGTAGAATCAAATCCGATGAGACAGAAGTAGGTGCCTAGGATCTGCCAAGGACATAAGCCTCAAAATCTGTTTAAGAATAATGTTTGTGTCAGGGAAAACTATGTGCAGTCTGGTATGGATTCCATGATAAAATTTATTGAGAGCTCCTGACAGACTTGTTAGGGTGTATTATTCATGTGTTTCCATTCTACTGGAAATTGTTAATGTATCTTGTCAAGACGTGCATCTATTTTGTTCCCTCCCTCTTTTGAAGTTTTGAATTATTCATGCTACTTCAATCTGGATTTCTGCTGACTTTACCTGGTAAGCAAATAATTCCCAAAAGGTAAACTGCTAGGGTGGATGACTATTGAAAGACTGAGCCTATATAGATGTGAACTCTTCAGGAAGTGACTGACACAGAAAAATTCAAAAGCTAGTTCTTGACCTGAATGGAGACTTCTTTCTGTTGAAGCCAATGGGGGACTGCTCCCATGTTCCTCCCTTGCTAAATTTGAGAAGAATCGCCAGCATGAGTGAAAATAAGGGTTTCAATTACCTTTAATTAAGGTACCACTATACGTCAGGACTCTAGAGTTCAATTGGTATTTATGGTATGGGATTTGGTATGTTGACTTATGAGCTGCTCTGATTAGGTAGTCTGTCTTTCACCAGGAAGATAGTACAGAGAAATCCATATATCTTGGTGTGGGTTCCTGGCACAAGAGCTTCAGCTGATAGATGTTGCCAAGAGCAGGCCCTGCATTTCTGACCAGTTTTGAAACCGAGTTGCTTTTTGTTGGTGGTCAGTACAATAGTGCTGCTTCTGCTGTGTCATCTAGCTTTCCTAATACTTTGTCAATGACTGACACTGTAGGGCTGTCCTCTCAGCCCCTTACCTGTTCCGAGTACTCTGCTGACATAAATTTTTCCTTTAAAACCGGTGTTGATCTACTGATAACATGCTGTCTGTCAGTAATGTTTAAAATCAGCACTTCAAACTCTGTACTCTCAAACAATTGAATCCTTCCCTTTTTATTTCCATATTATATTCTTCTTTCCTGGTTTGTTTTTCAATAAATGGTGTCCTCACCTTGATTATGTGGGAACAGAATCAGTCACTGCAGAATATGCACTAAAATCAGTTTTTAGGAAGAAACATCAAGAAGTGAAAGGATGTTGTAAGCTCTGCACAGTAGAAGAAATTTGTATTGGAAATTTCACAACAGTTCTGAAGTAGTTAAAATGTTTTTCAAAGTGGAATACCAGTTAGATTTTGGTTCAGAAAGAAGCACAGGAAAAACACCATTTTAATTCATCTCTGCTACAAGCACTTCTTAAAACTGTAAAGAGCTAGGTAGATGCTGGAGCTGAAAAACAAAAAGAGCAAGTTTGAAAAGTGGAGTACTGCTGTTCTCTACCTCTCAAGCGGATGGACTAGGTTTCATGGTCCTTGGAGTCACTGTAATAGGAAGCCTGTTTTTGGAAAGGACTATGAGATACAGGAGAACAGGGCAGGCAAATTGAATTTTTTTTTCCTCTTGGAAAACAAATCTCAGCAGCGAAGGGAGAACAACTAGTATCATTGTTGCACTTTGAAAAAAACAACAAGCTTGGAGTCTAATGCGTAAAAGCTTTCAAGACGATGGTAAAAATATTTGCCCCTCACCTGACACCTCACTAAAGGCTAAAAATGTCTTTAATCCCTGAAGAATGATCAGCAATATCAGCTCATTGTCTCTCCTCTTCTTCTAGCTCTGAGAAATGTATTCCAAAATGCTATGTACTGACCTGCTGAAGTAGCAACTGAAAGATATGGGAAAAGGAGAGTTCACTTTTGTTTATATGCTCCTAGGGCAATTTTCAGTTAATGAAGATGATTATTTCTGAAAATATTCTCTCTCTTTATAACAGCCTCAGGCTTACTTTGGGAAAAAAAAAAATAATCACATGCCTAGTACAGGGAAACTTTCCTGTGGGATGGAGGGGGCGGAAGGGACTTAAGCAATATTTCAGGTCCCATATAACATTGTGAAGCAAAGTACAAAATGTTAGTGATAACAAGAGCTGGCAAAATCCTTGCTTTGGATCACAGGCCATATTCTGTGTTACTGAATATACTTGCATATGGCTAGCTAAGCCATCACCCCATCTTGCCAAGACCCATGTTATTAAGTAGCAGATGCAGTACTAGAAGTTGAAGAAAGAGTAATTAAGCTTATGTAACGGTGAGATATGCAGGCTCCATGTGTGTAGCAGCTGCTAATTGTTGCAGTCATGTAGGCCAGCGGTCTGAGGGATGTCTGTGTAGTCATTTCTGCACTAGTATAGCCTCTGGAGAGGATGTTTTCGATGGATTTGAGTGTTGTATCTTTGAATTTGCTGCATGTCAACTTCTAAATGGAATGTGGTTGCTATAGTAGAACTAATATTTTTAACGTATCTTCATAATGTTCTGTAAGAATCTGATATTTTATCACTGAAGATAACCTGAAGATTCTGAGCAAGAACAAAGAAAATTTATTTACTAGAAATTTTGAAAACGGGAAAATGATGGTGACGATATATATTGCTGCAAGATGCTACAGCATAAGTTCTCATGGATACTTAAAAAATCCAAATATAGAGTATTTATTTGGTATCCCTGATGTCCAAAGATTTAAAGTAAGATTAAAACTTGTGGGTTGCGGTACTGTTGCATAGTTAGCTCTGAGCATAAGCTACAACTTCCTCAAGCCAATACAGTTTTAATCTTACGCCTTTAGGCCTTGTATCAGAACAGGAGCTGACAAAGTCAGTTTTTTCAAGTCTGACTCAACATCTTCATTTTGAAAGTCTGCCTCATTCGTATCCTGCGTGAAGCATGGTTACATCATATACTCTCCCAGTGTCTGTTTTTTGTCAGTTCAGTGGTATAACATACCGGCATTGATATACGTACTTGAGGATGAGTATCTACAAGGTAAAGGCCAATGAGGTAAGTTTTCATCTCCATTTTACTGCATATGCCAGACCATTCCCTACAATCTGCACAATTAAATTTTTCTGGAAAGGAGGTAGTAGAGGAAAATGTGTAACTCTGCATTTAAATTTACAATTGCATAGCATATAGATATCAAAGATCTTTATTAGCAGTAGCAAGTTCTTGCTCAACTTATTAAATCTAAGATCTGTGATCTCTGAGGTCAGTTTGCTCATGCTTCTCCTTCCCTCCTTGGAGCTGGGCTACCTGTCCAGTCTTGCCATGGAATGGTTTTGATGTTGGAGCTCCAACTTTAACCACTTCCACTAAGACTGGACATAGCAGGGAGTGGGCTTTTCTCAAATCCTGGTGCTTTCAATTCTGTAGAGTGCACTTTGCATCTGGAATGCATCAGAAAAGCTGTAGTACTTGGCTGCTGGATGTGTAACCAAAAGAAAAGGAATCTGCTAATAATAGTGCCTGAAATCTATTAATTGAAATTAATAAATGGATAAAGAAGAATCCAGGAAGGTAAGCAATTGCTGAAGCTTGTTAATGTGCAGGAAATAACAAGTAATGTAACAAACAGTAGCACTGATTGAAAAGTCTTATGAGCAGAGTTCATTTGAGAAGCTACAGGCTTGGGAAAGAGTGGCTGGAAAGCTGCCTGGCACAAAAGGACCTGGGGGTGTTGGTTGACAGCCGACTGAACACGAGCCAGCAGTGTGCCCAGGTGGCCAAGAAGGCCAACGGCATCCTGGCCTGTATCAGAAACGGTGTGACCAGCAGGAGTAGGGAGGTGATCATGCCTTGGCACTCGTGAGACCACATTTGAGTACTGTGTCCAGTTCTGGGCACCACAGTATGGGAAGGACATTGAGGTGCTGTAGCGAGTGCAGAGAAGGGCAACGAGGCTGGTGAGAGGTCTGGAAAACAGGCCTTATGAAGACCGACTGAGGGAACTGGCGTTGTTTAGTCTAGAGAAGAGGAGACTGAGAGGAGACCTTATTGTTCTCTACAACTACCTAAAAGGAGGTTGTAGTGAGGCTGGTGTTGGTCTCTTCTCCCAAATGACTAATGATAGGATGAGAGGAAATGGCCTCAAGTCGTGTCAGGGGAAGTTTAGATTGGATATCAGGAAGAAGTTTTTTACTGAGAGGGTGGTTAGGCACTGGCACAGGCTGCCCAGGGAGGTGGTGCAGTCACTGTCCCTGGAAGTGTTTAAAAACTGAGTGGATGAAGCACTTGAGGTCATGGTCTAATGGTTAGGGTGATGATGGGATAAAGGTTGGACTTGGTGATCCTGGAGGTCCTTTCCAACCATAGTGATTCTATGATTCTAAGCTTTATACCTTTAGCCACTCATAGAAATGAGAATAAATATTCATGTAGAGTACAAAAACTCCAGTATACTTATGTACTTACACTTCAATCACACCCGAAGTCTGCTTAATATGGTTCAATCATGGTGACCTAATACTTCATATTTCTAAGTCACAAAGCACATTGCAGATCTGTAGAGGAACAGTTGTTTAGCAGAACAAAATATGCAGACAACAGGTCTAGAAAAGTGCTTTATTATGTTCTTAATATGTGGGTGATCATCAGATAAAAGGCTTTTTAAACAGAAATGTTAGAGGTTGTATTATTTGTATGTATTTAAAAATGAAAACAAATAACAGAATAACCTGTTGCTATGCAACATCATGCAAGTAAGTTCAAAGTTGGCAGAAGTTATTACCACAAAAGATGTGACTAAGCAGGCTGTCTATGAGGCCTGTCCTGAGCCTCTTTAGCTGACTCTTATAAAACACAAATTTAACCAGAGTTGATTATTTAGTGCACATTTGGGAAAAACTTAGTTAATAATTGGTCTTGAAAATTCCTTTTGCTGATGGGTTTTATGTCACCTGATATGGTTGTGTCTGTATTTTAATATCCCTCATGCTTTAGGACATCCTGGATGTAGCAAAGTCATGCTGACAAATCAGATTATTCAACTGCTAAATTCTCCTTGTGATCCCTGCCTCTCTATTATTGCTTACATTATCACAGTACTTCTAATTTAAGCTCTCACATTTGTTTAGAGGGAAACAAGATCACAGAAATATTGCTGTCTTAAATTTTATAGCCCAGAAGATAAGGAAAATAAGCATGGGATAAGCAGGATATAAAGCACACAACCACTACTGCTAATTGTTTCTATATAAATAGCAGACTATGGGCATGGGTTAATGGAGACATCACAAGGTAACTGTGATGACAGCTGCTTAATTGTTGTTAAATGCATTTAAGATTTTAAGGTAAAGAAATGTTTGAAAATGTTCAACAGCTTTTTCCTTTTTTGGCTTTTTGTTGGTTTTGTTCTTGTTTTCCAGGTAAGGGGAGAAAGGAGGTTACCGTCTAAGTAAAATAGCCCCACCATATGTGTAAAAGAGAGAGAGAAAGGGAGATTTTTATTGTTTCCCATTTTAAAGCGGTACTACAGATTAGATTACCAGCTCTCTTGTACTGACTGTGTGTTTGGCACAAAACACAGCTAACCAAATAACTGTCAGAACGTGATTTCAGTGTGTGCTATTAAATGTGAATAAGTATGCTTGAAGGCAGCTCAAAACTCATTTTCACTAGTATTAATAGGAGCTTACGGAATATGGTAACAGAAACAACACTAGAAAAAGGGATGTTTTCCTAGGATAGGGAGTTTTGTAAGGAGTCAGCACTGGAAATACAGTGCTTTCCTCTTCTGCCTTTGCCCCCATGTTTGGCTGAAGGGTTTTGTCAAAACAATTAGGATAGCAATATGAAGTCACAGGAAACTCTTTACTAGCCCAGCAAAAAGTTTGAGTTTTGCCATCGAGTAAAGCGGTAGCTGACCTTAGGATCCCTTTCAAGCTCATATTCCCATTATTGTTCTACCTGATAGCCGTGTACTCTCTCAGCTTACAAGCTAAACCATTGCAGCCAGTGAAAATGGCTAATATGTGTAAAAGAAAAAACCAAAACCTAACCTAATCCTTTCTGTAAAGCCTGACTATAAGTGCCTTGCAGTGAAAGCAGCAGAGGGTCCTATGTAAGGCCAACACTAGCTGGTGTATTGTTGCAAGGTTGTACTGATACATAAGCTACAGCAACTGAGTTGCCGATAGCTCATACTGATCCTATCAAAGCTCACGTGAGATCAGCATTAGAGCTTCTTTTCCATTACCACTACTGCCAGCCCCACAGGTGGTCTTTTCACATCATGAAATCACTGAATTCAGAAAGTAGGGCTACTTCTCTGTGCTGTATAATTACAGTATTTCTATCACAAGATGTACTGGAGGTGAAAAAGTGTTGTAGTAAAACTGAGGGGCAACCTCATTGCTCTCTACAGCTTCCTGAGGAGGGGAGGTAGAGAGAGAGGTGCTGAGCTCTTCTCCCTGGTATCCAGCGACAGGACGCATGGGAATAGTTCAAACTGTACCAGGGGAGGTTTAGACTGGACATTAAGAGGCATTTCTTTACTGAGAGGGTGGTCAAACACTGGAATAGGCTTCCTCGACAGGTGGTCAATGCCTCAAGCCTGTCAGGGTTTAAGAGGACTTCAACAATGCCCTTAACAACATGCTTTAATTGGTCAGCCCTGATTTGGTCAGGCATTTGGAGTAGACGATCATTGTAGGTCCCTTCCAACTGAAATTGTCCCTTCTATTCTAAACTGGATAAGGAAAAGGTTATGGCTACACAATGCTGTAAATTATATTGTCACATGTGGTGACAATCAGGAAGAATGAAAGGGCATCTGGCCCAGACAGCAAGAAAATCAAAAGATCTTCACGAAGTAGCCTAGGCCAACTAGCTTTCCCAGTAACAGATTGTCGTTTCTGCATGATGCAGGAAGCAGAATTCCAGAATTTTAGTGCAGGTTGGATACAAACTATTAAAAAACTCTCAGGGAACAATCTGGTCAAGATGTTTATCAAGGCACATATGCAGAAGCTGATATTTTGCAGACTTTCAGGGATATGACAAAAGCAATGGATGTGGTAAGTTGCTGTGGTCTTTGCAGCCTCACAGAAAGTCTTTGCTTCATATAAGTACAAAATCAACAGAATGATATGTTACATAGGACAACCCAAAGAGTACATCTTATAACTAGTCTTGTTCATGCTGTTCAGTAAAGTGATGTATGTGATCGCTGTGACCTTAAAATGAGCATTTGCATTTTTGAATTTCAGGAGTGTCACTCTCTCCAGATAGTCTAGTGTGTCTAAAAAGTCTAAATGGACTAGATAAGAATTCTTTATTATAGCTATACATGGCTTATCTACTCCAATTTCTGATTTACAGCTGCTAGGGAAGAAACTTATTTTACAGACAGCTTTTGATTTGGCTGTCAGATGAAAAATTAGGGCTGCTTGAGGGAACAGCAAAAAAAAGAGTCTGTTGCCCCTCTGAACTGAACTCCTTGTTTGAGAGCTTCTTATATTTGAGTGATAATTTCTTTCGTTTCTGAGTGATAGGGAATTTCCACTGAGAAATGGGCTCAGAAACAAAGAACCATCACTGACAGGCAATTTCAAGAAAATAGTAGTCTGGCATAAGGCTCTCCACCAAGTGGAGAGATTTTGTGCTTCTTTTGTCATGCAGGCTAAGTCTCTGGGAGCTGGGCAACAGGACAGGTCTGTGGACTGAAGGAATTCTGCTATGGAAACACCAGCTCTCCCTGCTCTGGAGGATGCTGTGTGATGAGCTGATCAACGGCAATGTTCTGACTGTATGTTAACCAAGGCATTACTGACTAAAGTGCAGCCCTGACAGACCAGAGGCATTGTCCATTTGAACTAAATAGGAGCATCCAGTTCCTGTGAGGTGAGGTTGAATGGGGTTACAGGAAGCACAGTTACTGCCTGAGGGGCTTCTGAGGCTGTAAATACACTGACTGCTTGCAACATATAGCACCTGACTCTCTGAGATCTCAGCCACATGTAATATTGCAAGTAGGCTGCCATTTTTAGGGAAGCCACAGGTCTATCCAAAGTCTTTGACTGGAAAAGCATTCAAGTCAAAGGATGCATCTGGCAGCAACAGTGCATTGGGGCACATACTGAATGGCCATGTTTATTGTTTACAACCTGTGGGCCTGTGTGCTCACCTAACCATTCACCTGTGCCTCATAATAGTGCCATCCTCTGGGGAATTTGCTCCAGTGACATCAAGAATGATGTTAAATATTACATTGTCTCTAATTTTAAACTTGCATCGTACTGTAAATAATAAGCTTCTGACTACTTGAGTCAGAGGTGAACCCATCAAAACCACACTTGGATTAAAATTTTGTGTTCCCATATGCACCCACAGAAATTTCAGAGGTGGAAAAGAAATGTGAAAATGAGATGCAGTTACACAAGGTTCTCTGGTGCATGTGAGTGTGACTGTTGTGAGAGTTTAGTAACCCGAATTATCCATTTTTTTCCTCAGGTCAGGACAACAGAACAACACACATGCTTATTTTAATATGGTAATTGGCAACATGGATAATTGAGTTAAACTGACAGTGAATGTAAATGTATGCTAAGATTATGCTATGCAAGGCAGATGTAGGCTGTTCATTTTATGTGAGCAGTTGTCTGTAGCAAAGGGGCAGTATGAGGTGACTCAATAGTATCCGTGTTTTGAAGTGTCACAGCCAAGTCTGCCAAAGCTTGTCTGTCTGAGACCTAGGTCTCATAAAAATTACTTTGACTCCCCAGCTGCATTTCTTTATAGTGGTGTAAGTCCTGAGAAAGACCTTTTATACCTTAGACTTTTTTTTCCTGTGCTTACAGCTAAAAATAGCTTAAGTTTTGCTTAGCTCTATCTAATAGTATGAAGTTAAACCCCTCCTACTAATTCTAATATCAATGGTTTTATGCGTACATTTATGTCTTATAATACGAACGTGAAAAGATGCATACCTTTTTTTAAACGGAAAAGTTATGGTCTGTACCTTCAGGCACTTACAATCTTTGGGCCTGTTCCCTCCAGGAACAAAGAGGATTTCTGCAATTGTCTGTAAAAGATGCAGGACTAGATTCTAAATCTTCCTACAAAGCATTAAGACTCTATTAAAGAAATGTACTTTCACTGAGGAGCTGAAGAAAAAGCTGCCAGTCTAACTTATTCCATATAACCAAGAGGGTGATTAAATGTTCCAAATATGCAGAAGTCAAATGTCCCATTTCTGCTTTAAATCTTTTCCTTTTATAGGCTGTGGGTTATACTCCCTGCTTTGAAAACCTGTGCTGTTTAGGAACAAGAATTTATTTAGAGTTTTAAAAACTTGCAACTAATCTTGGATGAATAGTCTAAATTAACCTTTGGCAGAGAAGTTGTA
Source organism: Podargus strigoides (assembly GCA_028020825.1). Classification (NCBI taxonomy): domain Eukaryota; kingdom Metazoa; phylum Chordata; class Aves; order Caprimulgiformes; family Podargidae; genus Podargus; species Podargus strigoides. Next base: position 44,810,263 of record CM051621.1, on the reverse strand, counting down.
ATTACTAAGCCAAAACATAACTGCATTTTGCATTAGTTCAGGAATATTGGGCACTTTGAGGGGTTAAGAAAGAAATATTTTCCATGATTCATATCTCTTTTAGCTTGAAAAGTCAACAACTCGATTCCAATGTAGCCAAAAGGGGTTTTCAGTCCAAAATATCTCATTGCTTGCAATTAATTTGGGTTCTTGCAGTTAGGGTTTTGTATCACAATGCATTAATGCATGAAAACAGCTGCACAATGAGTACTGCCACATGTTTGAACTAAAAATAATCTGTGTATATTGTTCCTGCGCAAACAGTTGTACATTTTGGTCACTGAAGATAATCCCTGTGTTAGAACAGTGGAGTCACTTATGGCAGAATCAGATGCATATTGTAGAACTGTGAGGGGATCCTTGAGTGTGCCTGCTTGTGCCACTTAACTACACCCTGTCCTTTTCTGTCTTGGCAAGGACGCTTGAGTCCTATTATTTAAACCAATGAAAAAGTACCACAAAACTTTTAGTGATAAATATACTTAGGCAAATGGCAACAACTTATCTTTTCCCTGAAATAAGGATTTTGGAACTTAGACCATGGGGCTTTAGGGAAGGGAAAAAAGGCTATGCTAGTTTTGAATTAATTCTGTCTTGCAGACATATCTGGGGGGGAGGGGGTGGGGAGTGAAAATGGTATGCTTTCCAACTTGCTGAGCTCAATCCTTGTTCTACTTGCAGGTCAGAGTTTTGTGACCCCACTGAAGAGTCTGTGCCTTGCAAGAAACTCCATAAAATTAATTCTGATCCCCGTCCTGCTAAGGTACGTTGAGTGGTTTGCCAATGAATGACTCCTTCATTCAAACTTAGAGCAAACTCTGGGTCTCAAAAGCAATTGTTTCTCCTTCCAGCCTTGCACCTTAATCTCTGCTCTCCATTCTAAATAAATTATAGAAAGGAAGAGTTAAAGATTATGTCTAAGTTTTTTTTTTTCTTTTGTTCCTTATGTGAAACCAGTTTTGTGTCCTACATCTACTATGCACAACAGTAGCTCTCCAGTGCACTACTGCACTACGCTAGAGCGTGGGTCTTCATACGTGCTGGTAACTGCTGGTGAAGTGCAACATACTGCAGGAGATGATACCAGTTTCCATTAGAAGATAGCAGGTCTGCCAACTATCACTGCTCGGTAGAACTAACATCTTAGGCAAGTTGTCTGTCTTTATTTTCCAAGATTCCAATGTGCTTAACTGTCAACAGCCACAACTGACAGGCTTTGGTTGCTGCTACTTTTTTCAGCTGGGACAAGTGTCCAGTCAGCCATCTTGGATGATAAATTACCAGTAGAAATAATGAAGCTCCATTCCTGCAAGCAAGTCTGGATCTCATCTGATGGGATGCAGCTGCAGGTGGTTGTTGATTACCAAGTGAAACCTGTACAGTATGTGCCCTATCTGAGCATAATAACAGAATGGTAATGTGGTTGAAAAAACATACCCAGTTATAGTACTAGCAGATATTTTATAACAGAGCATATTATCATTATGGTTTGTAAACTAGGTGCTTATAACCATTTACCTGTCATTAGGTAAATGTCTAATGTATTCAATAGTTCCCTTGTGACTGTTAAGTTACATGGGTTTATAATAATATATTATGAAGGTGATACATGTACTTCCTGGTTGTCTTATAAAATGAAGCAGCAATTGCATACTGACAGTGGAGAAAGAGGGCTATGAGCATGCAGAAAAGGCAGGAAAGAGTCAGAGAAGTGTTTAGTTCCCCATCAGGAAGAAGCCATGAGAAGGAGTTTTAAAGTCCAAAGTATTAGCTATAAAGAGACTTTGATTTGTGATTAAAGAAACTGACAGCTGTTGCATCTGTTCTTCAGACAGTGGGAAATGAAAAAAAGATATATTCTTTCTAATTAGCTGTAATTCTAAACTTGCTTATTAATTATATGTAAAGGTACTGAACTCGACTGTTGACTAATTGAGCCAGAAAGAGTGGTGGTATTTGAGTACTTTTTCTTATTTCAAACATGGTCTCTGCTTTTAACTGTGTGCATGCCTTTGATCCCTTTGTTTTCTTCTTTTTTCATTTTGACAGCAAGACAATAATAAAATGTGCCTATGGAAGAACTTACAATGTACTTCCACTCTATATTGGCAGACAAGTGGATGCAGTTCTGACATCTCATTTGTGTTCACTAGACCTTTACTGACAGTAAACAAACAAACAAAAGCGGTGTGCTAGCAAATTTTTAATTCGTACTTTTGCCAAGATGTACTTGTTTATGCACTCTCTCTCTGCACCAGGATTTTTGATAACAATAGCATTAAAATGTACCCTCTTCTCCTTTCTGTTATAACTGGATAATCATTTGTTTTTCTTTAAATTGGCTATTTTAGAAATGCTGTTATCAGTTAAAACAGCTTCTGTTTTCTAGAATAATAGCATAGTTGTGGGTATAAAACAAAAGTTCAGACTGCAAAAAGCTGTTGTAATGTGGAGCTAGAGAAAGATATATGCTAATTTCATATTATATTAAAGATTTCTATATTTCTCCCTCTCTTTACCATAGTAATTTCTTTGGACTAATTTTAATGTACGGTTTTGCCCTAGAAATTTCAAGTTTGGGAATTCTGGATTATTTTTTTTGAGAGGCTTCAAGATCCACTGTAGCCAGCATCCCTGTACCTAAGATTTCAGTCTTAAACTTCATCTTACAGCACATGAAAAAGGAAATTAAAACATTCATAAACACAGAAAAAGGATTAGGATTCTTCATGATATCAAGGACTGCAGGTTATGTGCCTTCTGAAAAAAATAAACGGTAACTGTTAATCCATGAGAGTTTCTGTTGATTTAGATAGAAATTGTGACAACCAACCCTAGGCTGCAAAGCCTGCTTTCAAACCCATGTACACCATGGGGAGTACTGGGAGGATTTGGTGACCAAAAGGGAATCCAAACATTTAGGTTTCAAAACAGGCATCTAAACATGTTAAGTTACTAAGATGCTGTTATTTCTTTGCCTGTAATCCTTCCCTTCTCTTTGGCTTAGGCATCTCTTTATTTCACTCAGAAACCACAGCCTAGAACCATCTCTTTGTAGATTATCTTCAAACTTGGTTTTGAATGAAGAATGGAAATCTTTTTTTATTTAAAAGCATTCTTGACTAGGCTGCCTATCTTGTAGGTGGGGGAATTTCCTCTTAAACCTGAAGAGTGGCTGAACCAGAAGGATGCAGACTGTCTTGGAAAGTGAGCACTCTGTCCCTTGTTTTTGGAAGGTGCATCAGCCTGCACCATGGAAAAAAAAAAACCCGAAGGTGAGCATCAGAAGGTATGTGACTGCTGGTTCACTTACACTTTCAGAAATCTCCAGCTTTCTAATAAAAATATGCACACTGTACTAAAATGATGTTCATGTATTCCAACTGCTGTGTGAAATGTTTATCTCCCATAAGAAAATGTAGATACCTGAATCCAGAACCGAGTCTGTAGCTTGGCTGCTACAGACTAGCAGTTATTCCCTTATGAAATGGGGTAATGTGGCTGGGAAAGTATTAACTAATTTAGAGCTTTCCAAAAAAGGAGCTGTGGCAAGAAGCAGAGATGTGAGAAATCACAAGGCAGCGATGGAAGTTGTTGGCCAAAACCCACCAAGAGAGAGGAGACTGAAGGATAAAAGAGGAGCTCCCAGAAAAGCTGTGAGTATAGTCCCACATCCTGTGCTGGGCAAGAACACTTCTGCAGTGCACTGCAAACTCCTGGTGAATCTGAACAAGCAGTATTGGAACAAGAGAGACCGATAGTGCAGATATCAAAGTAAGCAGTTCTGCTGTGTACTAAAGCTATTAAAATATGATGCAAAGAGTTAGAAATTGAAGACTGTTCAAACCAGTGTGTCAGTGCTAGAGCTACCTGCTTGTATCCCACTTCAGGAATGGAAAGCAGCATATGTAATGAAAGATTAAATGGGGTGTGTTGGGTTTTTTTTACATTGAAAAAATTTAGTAAACAACGGGGCACTATTTGATCAACCTATGTATAGGAGCTGAAGCTCCTATCTGCATTTAGATAAGGCATGACAAAAAAAATGGACATACTGTGTTTGAACTACCTAGAAATGCTTCTTGGAAGTTTGAATTTGACCAAGTAGGAAAACTAATACTTGAACAAGTCTGGCTAGGTGTGAAATGAGGCACTAAAGATCAGTCTTGATTTCATGATAGCAAATAACTGTTTTATCAATAGCATGGAAGGCTGTTATTTCTATTTCTTTTGTTTGTGCAAGTGAAATAAATTATCTGCAGGCAATGGCTTTGCAGTAAACAAGTTTATTTCTATGCACAAACAAATCAGAAGTGTCTTTGCAGCAGCTCTTCACAGAGGATAGTTTGGGGGGGGAGGGGTTTGGTTTTTTTTGTTTTAACTGGGTATCCCAAAGAATCTAAATATAGATAGGAAACCATTTTTGATTCAGATCCACATTATCAGTTTGTTGAATTGACAAGCTGCAAACAATTTAAAAAAAAATAAGGCAATTTAAATCTACTGATGAAATGTATACTAGTCAACCTAGTGAAACCTGGTTCACGAGCATTAATGCATGTTTATGTGGGGAAGAACTGTTGGGTTGATTAGAAAAAAAAGTAACTGTAAATGCATTATGGTAGTACCAGAGTATTAGCGGATTGTTTACTTTAAACCATGCAAAGATTAGTGCTTTGTACAAAAGCACTGCTGGCTTTCTCCTGAGATAGCTTGTTGCCCCACTGTGGTTTCAATTAGCCTAGACTGTGCAGCCCTGCAATCCCTTCCTGGGGACAGGCAGCCTGTACTGCTCTCTTTTTCCTTCCTCATGTTCTCTACAAATTGCACTTCTGAATTCCGGACTACCAGGTTCAACCTCTGTGTCACAGGGTAGCAGGGTAAAGGGTCTATTTGTTCCTTTTTGTATTTGGAAAAGCAGAATGAAGAAAATATAAAGGCAAAAATAAATGACCCTTTCCCAGGCAAGGCAAAGTAATGATGGCAACCTGGAATCAACAACAGGAACTGGAAAAGAATCTTTTCCCTATTTGGCCAGCCTTCTCACATGTGAGTGCTCTCTGTAAAGAAGCATTGCTGGATTTCTCCATTTTTCCCTTTCCTAGAGAATCTGATTTAGAGAGAGGGCTCCTACTCTATGCATTATAATGTCAGGACTCAAGTGCACTGCAGCTAATGGTTTAGGGTGTTCCACTGGTATAAAATACTGATGGAGAAAACCCTACATAAATCCTCTTCTATACTTGGGAGACTTATTAATAGCTCCCTTATCAAATTCAGCCTCAGTAATGAGCCACACAAGAAAGGTAATCTCTGTGATTATTGTGCAATAGAAACTGGACTAGCCCATTTTAAAAAAGTGAAACATTATTTTGAGGCAATCATTGCTCAGGCTAGCTTGTGCTCAAGCAGTTGTAGGTTAAGTCAGCTGTATACTATTTCATTTTTATACTATGTCAGCTTTTTTTTTTTTCCCCCCCTTCCTTTTTTAATCTCTGACCAGAAAAACAAGGGATAACCTATTGTCTGCAGCAATTATCTGGATGTGAACAGTGGCATATAGCCTACAGGAACCTGTTGACCATTCAAACAGTAAAAAATAGCTGATATATTTAACTTATACTGGGGTTTAGGTGGGAGGAGAGGCAAGGAAAAGGGTCTAGATACAGTATTTAAACATCAGCCTTCTAGAATTTAACAACTATATCATGACTTGGTATGCAGGCTGTTGCTAACACTTCATCTTCTTCAAGTGTTTCAATGAATACTTCTTGTTCTTCAGTGTTGGGTCCCCCCTGTCATCATGTTGTCCTGGGTTGCAATGTATTCTATTACCATGAGCCGTTGAGGCCTGGCGCCGGTGTTCCTTGCCTCGCCCCTCGGGACTATTCTTCTGTTAATGCGCCCATCAGTGCCTTGCCCCAGGACTCACCATCTCTTTGTGAGATGCTCCGGCCAGGGGGGGAGGGGTGGAGCCAAGCATATTCCCGCGGGAGATAACTTTGGGGTTTGGAGCAGCGCGAGGGGCCTTACCCGCTGGGATCCCAGAGGACAGGGACTGCACCGCCGCCGGATTTTCAGAGGAGGACCAGTTTTCTTTTTTTTCTACAAGATCACCGCTTCAACGGGATCATCTAAAAGAGAACTGCAGCTGCCACCGAAATCGGATTGCTCAGACTTTTCTTTTTCTTTTCCTACGGACCGCCGCTTTAACCGGACCATTTCGGAGAGAACTGCAGCTGCCACTGGATCGGACTGGTACCAGCACCCTGCCCGGCAGGGGGCCAGGTTGTATCCCTGACTCTATCGGGCCTGTAACCAGTTTCTCTGTATTATAGTTTTGTTGTATACATTAGTAAAAACTGTTATTCCCATTTTCCTCATATCTTTGCCTGAAAGCCCCTTAATTTCAATTCTATAACAATTCGGAGGGAAGGGGGTTGTATTTCTCTGTTCCAAGGGGGGCTCCTGCCTTCCTTAGCACACACCTGTCTTTCAAACCGGGACACATGTGTTGTCATCATGCCCCCCCCTCCCCCCCAGTCTGTTAAGATCATTCTGTTTTACCTTTGTTGCTGCTTTTCATTTACATAGTTTCTGGTTTCTTTCAGCCATGGACTACCTGAGAAGTGTAATAATATGAATATTTACTTGTTGCACTAAATATTCAGTGGTGTGACAGCATTTTTTACTGTACTAGCTGTAGATAAGAAATTGATTTGAAGATTTGAAAGGTAAGAAGGAAGACTTGTACCATTAAGTGCTGCATCTTCTAGCTAGTTCTCAGGCTTAAATACATTTGGCAAGTCACTGCTGGTGAGATTGTTATCTAGGTTTTATCCATAGAGCAATGTACTATCAGTTACTCACTGATCCTCAATAAGATCATATTAGTGACATGATGACATTAGTGACATTAGTGATAATGATTTTGAATGATAAATGGGCACACAGGAGATGTGGCACAGATTTACAGAAAACTGAGGTCCCTTCCAATCCCTAACATTCTGTGATTCTGTGAAAACAATTCAGAACGGATCAGAACTTGCCCAGAGAAGAACCTAAGTGTTCTTCCCAGGGAAACTTTTTTGTCATGTGTTTTTCATGGCTGTAGGTATAGTAAATAAGCTTATGGCATTTCTGATTCTTCTTCTACTACCTTATTTCGTAACAATGACTTCTCTTTTGAATCACAACTTGTTATAAATGCTTTAAATTAAAATAATTACAATGCATTAGAGAGAGCCTATAGTTGGTTTTTCAAACAAAAATTATTATTACATAATATTGAAACAAAAATGAGGAAAAAGAATGATAAAAATAAACAGGACAGTCAAATTTAACCATGGTGATGTAATTACTACTGACCTAGTTTCCTAGAAGACTCATCACACAATGCAAAAATATCTGAAAAGTCTATTTTATGTTCAGTATGAAAAAAAATTACTTAGCTGAGAGGAATGAAGACCTCTGTACTGGATCATGTCACCATTTCTTTGAGCCACTGTCAGGAACTGGTGTCTTCAAAGATGATGTAAATTCATGTTTAAAAATGAGTGTAATGCAGGTCAAGTGCAGATTTCTTCTGCCTGTTTCCTCACCAACCTAAAAAGAGAAGGGCAGTGGCTTGAATAAGTTTGTAAAGGCACTGTTCTGTTGGCCAGAACACCTCATATGATACTATGCATTCCTCCAGATAAATGTACCTGATTAGTATTCAGAAGTAACTGACTAAAGTCAACACCTTCTGTGCTTTTTGAGGATATGCAGTTATGGTGAAAGTGCTGCTATAAGTTTTAAAATCAATTTCTATTTTGCTTAGGAAAATGTATACAGTTCAGAAATGCAGTTTTGGTGTCAAAAATCTAGGTGAGCATAAAATTATTATTCTTCATAGCTACAGCCTTTCTATATATTACTGTATATTAAATTCTTTGTAATATAAGTGGTAATGAAATGCTAGTATTCAAAATGCTAGTTGGCTTACAAATTTAGGTCTGGCAAATGATTTGGAAGTGACAAGGCAACACACACTTGAAGAAGCCTGGGCTCTGAATTTAGTGGTAGAGACCACTGCAGTCCAGGCTTCACTGCAGTCCCTTGTGGCGAGGTAAGACTTACCCGTGTAGGTACTCTTTCTATTCTTATTTCCTGTCTCCAAGAGCGTACAAAGGAACAAAATTCTAATGTTGTATTCTGATGTCCTTTTAGTAAATACAGCTAATCGATTCCTAATATTTGATGGTACATAAATTTACTGTGAATATACACATTATTTCATATTAACTCCATTCTGAATATCATACTAAATGATGTGGTAACTGCATAGTAAAAGGCAAGATGAAGGTAAGTCTCCTGCAAGTCTGCCTATTAGTCTCAGGCTGCTGCTGCCAAATAGATTTGACCTGAGAAATACACACCTCTGCTGGTGGGCAGTGGAGGGCAGCTGAGCAGTTTGGTGATGGACACAGGCAGGAACTTGGACTCTCTGAAACAAGAAAGCACCTAAATATAATTTCAGGCCTTGAATGGATGTACCAATACATCTGAATCTTTTTGTATGTATGATTTTGTTCTGCAGGCACAATAAGTTGCACATCAACATCAACTCAAATGATTTATCAGATTTGTTTGCTTCACTATGATTGAAGCATCAGCATTCTACTAGTTACAATATGAAAATCAAGTCTCATTTTTCAAGTTTAAACATTATAAATCCTCTTATCTTTTTCCTAGTCAGAGAAAACTCTTAAATACATTTCTTATTCAGGCAATATATTCGAAAACTGCATTCGTTCACATGCCCTAGTTAATTCTATTAAGCATCTGAGTATTATGGTTTAGAGTCATTAGTGGTAGCAAAAACATAAATCAGGATAAAGGCATTTACATTGGTTATTATAATACGTTTTGTTAATGAAAAGCTGCTGTATGCAGCTGAGAAGCATAAACCATTTTTTAGTATAAAAAAGCAGTGGAACTGCAAAATTAAGTAGAAAATTACTTTAAAAAAGAAAAATCTAACTGACCCACTGTTATGAGCCCTAAAAAAAAGAACCTGCAGAAATATGTAGTAAAGATTTTGCATAATAACTACCATGCGTTAATGCATGCAGCATTTTCTTCATGATTTAGTTATGGTTATATACACACAGTTCTGGGCAATGCTACAAAACACAAACCTGATGTTACCCTTTTTTTTTAAAAAAAAAATAATAAAGCCAACTAAGTCAGTAGAACCTATAAACAATATTTTACATGTTGAAATACAGGCAAATTATAGGTTTTGGCTTATGTATTCTTCTCCTGAAAGAGGATGGGACGAACAAGGAAAAAAGAGAGGATGAACAACTCTGAGTGACACAATCATGTATTTGGGAAAGTATTCTGTCCAATACCAATTTAAAGTGTCTATAATATCCTACCTCCCACTCATATCTTTCCTGGGGTCATACATTCGTGTGTGTTTACTGCTGAATTCTCTGGCCCTGTATGCTATAACATCAACCTGGGGTCTACTCCTTTCTTTGGTTTGCCACTAAAATGAGCTTTGCTAATCCACTTTCTGAAGTGGGAAAAATGAAAAAGCTCCAGCCTTACTTGATTCATTGAAAGGATAAAACAGGAGCAGGTGCAAGTGGGTAATTATTATGACAAACAATAGTTGGGTTTGGGTTTTTTTTCAAAATACCCACACTGATACTGAAATACAGAACCGAGGTTGTTCAAATGAGACTGAAGGTAGAGGAAGCTGACCCTTTCAGCATGGTACTTAAAGTGAAGTACCAAAAGAAATGATTGCATTAAAATTTGGTTTATAAGTAAGTCTTGCTACAGAGTGATATTTCAATCCTTTGTGAGTCCCATCCTTTCAAAAAATATTTGTGTTGGCATTTCATTGTCTTTTCCCACTTAGCCTCACTAGGGTTGTTGGGAAGTGATGTTATTTGGGAGGGTTTATTTCTTAAAATATCTCACTCTGTAACGAAGCTCATAAGGGAAAACCAAGCCAAGAAAACTAATATAGTTAGAAAAGAAAGCAGGGTAGAGGAAGTCTACAGCCAGTGCTTGTGTACACACTGTCTGTGGTAAGTGGGACACTTTCTCCTTTGAGAGGTTTTGTGGCTTTGAGCAGGTTAAGTGGAACACCTCCCTGTCATGGGACTATGAAAAAAATGTAGAAATCTATTCTCGTGCACCTTTCTCAACACTATGTGCTCTGCAGTCAAAGAGCAAGTAGAAACAAGAGTTAGAAAAGATCATTTTGTCTATACAAATTACACAGGCAGGAGAACGTTAGACTAAACAAAAACTCAACCCTATGGAAACCACTAAATGAATGTTTCCTTTGAGGGGAAATGTATTCTACTTACTTTTTTCAGCACTAGATCTTTTTCAAATCAAGTCTCTTTTCCTTCACACCCAGAATAAAACTGAAATAAAAAATAAATAAATTAATGGGAGAAAATTTCTCCATCAAAACATTGCTAGTGACATCACTACTCTGTCGTTCTCAACAAAACTATTTTCATTTTGTGCTTTGCAAGCATGGAGAACAAATTCATGAGAAGACCATCTGTTACTGTGTAGTACTGCACCTACTGAGCTGTCTTCTGCTGTACAATATATAAAATTAAATGTCATCATTGGTATTGCAACTGACACAGTAAAAATGGCAGAAAGAGACTGAAATGATAGTTTGTACCGAAAATTTAATCTACATGTAAAACACAAAGTTTTCTTTTTGAAACTGATGGGGACTGTTTCCCTCAGCTAGAGATCTCAGACCTTGCTCCATTCAAGTAACTTGCTTTGGTGAACTGTGGCTTCTTTTATTGTAATAGTACAGAGTAAAGGGTGATGATTTCATTTTTGAAGTAATGTATTGTTAAAAATAGTATTTATATAGAAGAAAAAATGAAGCAGTAGTATTATTGAACATCTGCCACACCACAGAATATCACATAAGATGTGCATCTCAGGATAGCTAACTTACAAGGTGCTCTCATCATCTGTAGCTTCTCTCCGCCCCAAACTTTATCGCAAATTGCTGAAAAGAGTCACTGTTTCTAAGTCCAGTCAGAAAGCCACGCAATGAGAAAAGGCTGCTCTTTGCCAAGCTAAGAACCTCCTACACTGCATTAGCGTGCCCCATGGCAAGTGAAGACCAAGAGATCACACACATCATAGGAAAATATGGGAAAAGAATTACCTCCCTGAGGGAGTATATGAATAAAGTACAAACATCTACAATTTCTCAGAAATCAATAACATAAATTAGGCATATGATACATTTATAGTTGTTTTTAATTTATCTTTTAGCAACCCACCACAAAATGTTAAGACGTGACTTATAAGAGAACAGAATGTCACCATAGGTATTTGTTTTCTAATATTTATATATGTGTATATATATATATATATATATATATATATATATATATATATATATATATATGGATAACACTTCTCTCATTAGAATACACACACAGAACTATTTCACATGCTAGCAGATAGATATAAAAAAAAATAATAAAAATGCACCTACTTACTGATATACTTTTTTACAAGTGTTTCTCTTTTCTGTTTCTCCTCTCACCTTCTTAGAGAGAAAAATACTTTTCCACTATGTGAACATGTTTCAGACAGGATTATAAAGTTTTCATTACTATTATAGTGAAAGATTGCGTTCAAATACATTAGCTTTTAACAAAAACAACATTCGCTTTTTCCTATTCTTCTTTCCTTGGCCATTTCCTATCTGTCCATCTAGCTTTGTTGGTTTTGGCTACAAATGCAAAGCCTGAACTTTCACTTTGCAGTCTATAATAGGAGAGATTTTTGATGACAGAAGCCTGAGTGCCTGAACTGAAATTACAAACTGCACTTGGTGACCAGTATGCAACTGTTTGTAAGCCTTTGTTGCAGAGCTGGCTAAAGCTACAGTGCCCGAGGAAGGATGTCAGTGTGGTATCTTCCTTCCCAGTCCTCCTTGCCAGCAGAAAAGGCAGCAGGGTTTGCTACCAGCAACCTTAGGGACTTCCTCTTATATAGCATCCACTGGCCAGGCAGGTATAAGCAGGCAAGTAACTGTGACTTTCAGGGCTGGAATGAGAGACTGATGTGTGGCACAGAAAGCTTATTTGGTGCCACACATATCCAGGCAGGGAAGATAGATAGATGGAAACACATCAAACGAAGCCTCATACCTCACCCACACAACCAGCTTTTGCTCAGATCCTTACGTTTTCAAATTACTGGATTCTTACTCAGTCTTTGAATTCACAGTTAATTTTCCGAAAGGCTGAATTAATTCTCAGAGAAGTCATACTTTTCTGGGAGGTATAGGCATAGGCTAGAACAGACCGGTTCACTGCTCCTGAGGCACTAAGAATACACTGGGTTAATAATTGCCACATGCACATACAAATCCCAAGATTTCCTTCATCACTGAAAAAATACGGGGGGGGGGGGGGGGGGGGGGGGATTGAGAGGGGAGGGGCATGGAGGGGAAGGAGATTCTGAAAAAGATCTGAAAAAGAGATACTGAAAAAGCTTTAAACTCTAACAGCACAAATGTTAAGCTATTTCCCCAATATGAAAAATCTTGGGGAGAAGAGTACATGAAGCTGCATCTACCACATCTTACAGAAGGTCTTAAACATTGTACCCCTTAGCATAAGCAGAGGAGGAAGAACAAGCATCCCGTTCAATACACAGAAGACCTATTGCCATCGGCATTTTCTAAAACCTAGAATGGCAAGGTAGAAAATCTATTTTGATTTTATTCTGGTGCTTCTGAAAGTCTCTGTCAGTGCTCAGTTGAGCTGCTTCACTCACTTGTGAAATTTTGCAAAAGCGTTGATTTTTTTAGTATAATTTCTTCTCCATTAAGAAATCAGTCAAACAACAGACAACTGAGCCAATCTACTACATGTTGAGACTGTCATAATAGATTTTTGAACCCTGTTAAACTAACTTCAGATCACAATTAAATAATTCTGGGAACCCAGTGAAGTGCATTACTGATATACTGATAGAGGATGAGAGTGCTACAGTCCCTTGTTCCATAGCCATGAAGGGCCTTTACACCGTGAATGGAAAGCAAAGTCACAGAAACCTTTGATATCACTCCAATAAAGCCTCACCACATTCAAAGCCTCATAAATTAATTCTGTTACTTGAAAAGCAACAGAACATAGTCACATTGCTTTCAGTAGAGGAGGTGCTAGAAAGGGCTTTCTTGTTTCAAGAACTTTTGTAGAAGGAGTTAGTCATAAAAACAATGGTAAATCTTCCCTTTGCAGCCAATTAAATATCACAGTACAAACCACTATTATCTGATTTCTGTCCATGCGATGGCATTGCGTTTCCAGCAAAGATGGTGAAAGCAACAAAGTGATAGGGAAAAAAAAAAGAACAATTAAAAATCACTCTCATAAATAGCTCTGAATGCAGAAACAAGCGAGAATTCCTAGATTTAGTGAAATAAGAAATCAGAACTGTTGCAGAGATTTGATTCTGAACACAATACAGTATGGAAGGCAAGAAATGGTTCTGTTTAACATGCTGCTCACATCTTGTTCCCCACTTTAGCAGTTCACTGTACTAGAGTCCTTTTTTCATTTGGTTATCTCAGAAATTGGTATCTCTTTGCTACTACCTGAAAGTATTGTTACACCTGTGGATCACGGGAAGCATATGACAATTTTTTTTCCCACCATCTTTTGTATTTACTGAAAAATCTGCTACACCTTGCGGGGTGTAGAAAACTTGTAAAAATAGAGACAGCTCCCCTAACTACTGAGAATAACATTTGAAAAACAACAATCAACCAAACAAAAAACTTGTAGGTGTGTGAAGAATTTGAATTTCCTTACATATTTTTACTGGTATATCTTCTGATACAGCCACCGCACAAAGCTATTTCAATGGTACATATAATAGGTTCTGAATATTAATATTTCTATCATTTGTTAGACGCTTGTTACTAACCATCACGTTTTGGGGCTTTTACATCCAAATGCACGCTATGAAAAGCAATTCAGAAAGAAAATATCTTTTGTGGACTTAAATATCAAACACACTACTAGGGAGATAGATTCACCTTCAGAACCAGCAAGCAAGGTTCATTTATATTTAGAAATAAATATTTTTCTAACATTATAGACATTATCTATAGGTGCTACATTTGTGCACGTGCACAGGTGCACAAGGCAATGCCGTCTAGTGCTTTTAACATTTTTTAGTTTTAGAATAAACACCAAGAAGTTTGTTCCTATAATTTATTTTGTAAAACATTTTATAAAATAGTAGCTGCTTAATTCTTTTCAGAAGAAAACTGAAACTTTTCTGGGATTTAACTATACAATCACTCAGCATAAGTTGGGGAAATATTTAATGATCTCTTGTGCGCAGGCAGTCTGTATTTATACATAAAAATATAGTAACATATCACACCTACAGCTGAGCATATCATCTACGGCTCAACAACAGCACCTCCACGATCAGAATATCTGTTTACAGCCTACTGTTCATTTAATTTATACCACTGGAAATCTAAGAAAAGACTTTGAAAACTACATTAAAAAAAAAATAAATGCAAGATTAAAAAAAGAAAAGGGAGCTTAATCCATTTTTTTCTTCCTGTTCAGGGTCACTCGATTTGATTTCTATATTCACAACTGACACAGTAATGTTTGTAAGATGGCAAAGACTACATAGCACTATTTGAGTTTTCCAAGCTCAACCACCATTTGGGGCTAGAGTGCACCAGAAACACACAGAAACCACAGCTCCACTTCTAACACAGAATTTCGCTTGATTGATGGCACCTCAACTGCTTACTTGATTCTGGTCTGAGGTAAAAAAAATCACTTTTCAGGCCGACCCTACTCTTTTTTTTGTATAACTTACATGTCCCTGTAGAGCATATTTTATACAGTGGGCTTTTATGTAGCTTTGTGTAAGGTTCAAGGACACGGTCGTATGTTTTTTTTCTTTTCTTTTTAAATTTAGTTTGGTCAGGTTAACCTTTAAAGTTTACTTTGTTCCAAAGAGTCAGTAAGGATGAATGTTTGATTACAACATTTGAAAGCTCTTACCCATTTCCTTATTTGTGGAAGAAAAAAAAATAAAATAAAAATTAATGAGACATTCCCCACGACGAGATTATTTTGAAGAGTTGCATACACTGCCGTAACAGTGGCATAAGTCAAACCATATATCAAATGTTTCACAATTTGTAGTTTCCTTCACTAAGCATAGGGATCATCTTTGAGCATAATACCTTATTCTGTTTTGAGTTCAAAACACTCTTCTAATACGTTAAGCCACTTCCCACAAGCTTCACTCTCAGGAAGTTTGAATTGGCTGCTTTTCCAAGGAGGTTTGAAGGATGCCAGTGTTCTCAGGTTTGTAAACTCAAAATGAACTTGTATTCATGTTTCAGATCAAATGAAGGGCTCAAGTTTTGTATTTTATTTTTTAATCACTGTGGTAGTGCTTTGGAATCCAAATATCCAGTTCTTATTTTTTTTTCTTTTGTAAGCGTGCTCTCTCATATTTTGCCTAGTCTGTCTGCCAGAACCATTAGCTTCAGACTTTTCACAGCAAAAATAGGCAAACAAGGATATGGCATTTCTAAATCAGAGGCTGGGGGAGTACTCAGAAAGGCTCCATAGCAGTAAATAAATATTAATGATCAGCTGAAACAGCTGATACAGAGTGGTCTCTCCAAACACCTGAACAGATCCACTGAAACATACCTCAAATATATTTTTCTTTTAAGATTATGCTTATTAAATATATAATCCTTAAACATTTTGAGTTTAATAGTATACTAGTAAAAACAGCACTAGCAGCAGCAACGTACTTTTCTTATATCTAGAGGAAAAAAAACCAACCAACTCACAAAACAAAAGAAACAAATGAAAGAAAAATATCCCAACCCACTTGTTATCCCAAGGACTTCTAGAACATTATCAGTTCAAAAGTAAATTTTGAAGTACAGCCACTCACAGGTATAGTACAAAATTTTTACCAGTACCCTACTCAAACGGTGAGCAAAAAGAAACTAATAATACAAAAGAAAAGACATTTGAAGAGTAATTAGAAGTCACGGACGCAAATTCTAGCACAGCCCTATGGACCAGTATTCTGGCTGTAGATTTGAGAGGTGGTCTCAGGCCCAACCAAGGACATTCTGTTATCACCTGGCTTTTTCTTGAGGATACCATTAACATATGCCTCCAAGCTTTAATCTGTGCTCATATCTGATGCATACTGAGCTATTTCCAGGAAGGTCTTTTCAGTAGTCATTCAGAAAACCATAGGAGTCCACTGATATCAAAGAAGGGTCAGACCCTGTAGATGCACATGCTTGTCAGCCAAGGGGGCCATCATCTACACAGAAATACCATGAAACATACCTAGTTCCTATTTTTAGTCATGAAATAACTGAAGACAATGGTGGCTAACATCTATAACCATTTACAGAATTGCATTACATCAGTTTACACTTCCACACGAGCAGGGAGTTACAAATTTCACCCTCCTTTCAGACCTTCTCCTCTCCTACTTATTGGTGTTTTCACTTTCTGAAACAAAAGTCAGTAGGAAACAACTGTCAGACAGGGATTTAAGAGTATACAGGATTTCCATTAAGTTGCTAAATAGGATTCCATAAAATAGGGAGTGGAAAAACGTTGAGAATGAAAAAAGCACACTAAACCTATGCTGCTGCCTACTGATTGTGAGCTGGTGTATGCAACCCATTGCACTGTTGGAGACAGCACAACAAACTCCTCAGTGACTGGAAGGATGAGCAGCTGAGCTGAATATATTGCTTTTGCCTTCATGCCTCACATGCACCAGACACCACCCTGACATAGCCAAAGCCTGGGTCCTTCTGAAACATGTTTAGGATTAGCAAATTAATTACAGCATATAGCAACAAATATCTATACCTAGAAATCAGACAGAAAGTCTTCCAGAAGCTTGAAGTGTCTCACCAAATTACTACATTATTGAAAGAACTGTAGGGGATAATGTTTTACACATTTTCTGTGTTTATTCATTTGAAGACTTGGATGTTCAAGTGCTTTAAAAAAATGCTTTAGAAGAAATGAAACCTTAGAAGTCTTCAAAGAAACACTGCTACTACCAAACGTAAAACAGCACCATAAAACAGTCACAGTCACATAATTTAAAAGTTGCTTTTTACGTAACTGAGCTGCACTACAATAAATATTCTGGACAGTAGATGTCCTATTTGTAATTTGGCAATACCCTTTGGCTACGCCAACCAAGTTAAAATAAAGTGTCAGGCAGTTCTTGAGTAAAATCTGCCTTCTAAGGCAAAGAAAATACAGCCAATAAGCAACAAACATATACCAATAAATTTTGCATTTGAGATAAAATAAACATAATAAATGTGATTCTGCTAGAAGTTCCACAGTTGGTTTGTGTGGGTTTTTTTTTTTTTTTTTTCTTAAACAATATTTGAGAGATTTTGCTTGGCTTCATGACATAGACAGTTAAAACAATCCCTGAAATATGTTAATGTGATGTTCCCAGTCATGGAATTTATCAGTAAAACTGGTGAATTCATTCATAAGATAAAAATAATGATACAGTTAGGGAGAGCAAAGAAAACATCCATCGCTGATCAGTGTTTGAAAGGCAAATCCATTATACTATATAAATGCAAAGGTCAGATAAGCCTTTTTATATAAGCAACAGACCAGAAGTGCACTAAGAAACTGAGCTCCTATAAATTCGAGACAATGCATATAAATGATTTCAAATTGTCTCTATGTACATCCAGTCAATCAATCCTATCCTCCAGACTCAAGCTTTGTTGGCCAAATAAACACAAAGAGTGTTTTTATTTACTCTAGCATAAGGAAGAAAAAGGTAAAGCAGAAGCAAATGCTACAATTTAGAGTCCAAACTATAAATAGTTTTAGAAAATATAAACCAGGGAACCGAGCATTTCTGGGTAGCAAACACAAGGACTTGTTTTGGACAGATGCATGCAGTAGGTCTTAAAATAACTGTCAGCTTCACTTTGTAGTTTTACTTCACTGTTTTTCTAAGCTATTTTGGAAACTTTAGAAATCTGTCTTCTCTGTAGAGAATAAATTTCAGTTGCAAGACAAAAATGATTCCACCACTGCATAGGTCTTTTCAATAACAAGAGACAAGCTGCAGCATATTCAGAGGATCAGCTTATCATTGTCTAAAATTATCAAACATAGCCAAGAGAACTTAAGTGGGTTAAAAATGTCAGGGAAATAAACAGTTGCTCAGAGTTCGACAACTCCTTGCTCCTGGAAAATGCCGGAGATACCAAAACAGTTTGCACAGGTCAGAAGTAAAAACTCAATGAATTTATTCTTGTTACAGAAACAAAGTAACAAAGGAAGTGTCAGCTTTCATGTCTGACAGAAATACAAAGAAACAAAGGTATTTGAATACAGACCATGAAGTTATTTTTAAAAATCAATTAAAATACACGTCAGAGTTGGTACTAGATTTCAGACAACAACCTGGGGGTCAATAAAGTAGTGAGAGCAAGACATATCCTGTGTTTACCTGAACTGACTGCTCAGAACAGATTCATAGCTAAGGAGTTTTCTCTGCCTACTAACATAGCTTCTGTCTAAAGCTCAAACAAAAGGCCCAGTAGCCAGTATATATTAAATGAAAAAATTTCTGCTCTGTGCCGTTGAACCATTTGACTACATCCATCCACACAAATACCTGTAAGTGTTGTTAACTAAAGCAAAGCATGGTCTGAAAGAGGGAATTACTGTTATTAGATCTGAGCAGGGTCACTAGAATCTTTTGAATCCATCTTAAATTAAACCATGACAGTGGGCTATGTTATGATGAATGTTTTGAATACCTACAGATTCTGGGTGTTAATTCAGAAGACAAGTCAAGAAAACAGCAAAATGTCAGATGCAGCTTTTGGACCACACATGCTATACTTATCAGGTTATACTCAGTATTTCAAGCTGGTAAACTTTATCAGCTGAGATGAACAGATTCAGAGGGCCTGGGGGTGGTGGAAGAAAAGGGAAAGAGACTGCTATGAGCTTTTCCCTTTCTATCTCTTCTGGTCATGTCCTTGCAGCTAAACAGTTCTCCCTTTTGGTAAATCACATGACAGATGTTAGCTGTTAACCCAATTTAAACTATTTTTGTTTCTTTGCCAGTGTGTTCCCATCAGCGGCATGAACCACAAATAGTGCCCAGCAATTAGTGAGTGGCAGATGCCTGAATACCGTGTTTTTCATCCCCTTTCAATATCCTTGACTCATGCATCCTGTCTGAGCTAATGTTAGTTTTCTGATTGCAGTGTGTCTGCACCCTTGGACTCTCAACAAGGGCCTGAGCCATCCCAGAAAGCTCACTCTTCCTCTCTAGACTTCAGCTTCACTGTGCTTTTGTAGTGACAGCCACCTTGTTATGACAATTCATGTCTGGAATCTCTGGATTTATAGTGGCATAGCAGTCCGCTACTTTTCCTCTAATTTTAAAATAATTCTAGACCAGCATATAATCATGCTCTTCAGTTCTGACTTTGACCTCTAAGAAGATAATGAGCTACCACCACCACAAGTTGTACTCTTCATACTCCATTATTAGACTATCACATTCTCTTGCATGAACAAAATGCCACCAAAACAGATCTGAACCAGAATAGATCCATTCCTTATTTGTGAGGTACTTGTGTCTTTATTTCCCCAATACTCTAAACCCTAACCCTCTCCAAATTGCTGTCATGTTCTAGATACTGCAGTGATTTCACATTGCTTAAGACCATTTATTTTTCTACAAGTATGAAGATGAACTATGAAGTGCAATGAAGACTAGTCCAGGGTGCTTAGCTTTGAAAGTAAAAAATTGCCTGATTGTCTGTTAGAACAGAAGGGGGGTGGGGAGTGGGGAAGAGTTAGATTTATTTTTAGCTCTGATTCAGGAATACGAGCCAGGAATAGAAAGAAAATAACAGAGTTGCCAGGTAGCAAATTTTCATGAGCGAGTATCTTAGCTGTGATTAAAGTACAAAGAGTTGCAGTTCTGTTGCAAACTCATTAATAGCATTAACTAGGGATGCAAAACAGTTATCTTTTTCCTCCTTTTAAGCCATACAGTTATTGCAAAACTCAAATTAGGGTCATTGCCTTTATTTTTACATGCCACAGCAACAGGCTGAATAAAAATATATGACGGAGTTGGACAAATGCTTTATTAAACTACTAATTTCAAACTTTAGTAGTGTTCACTTCCATGTTCAGTAATTTGCCACAGAGCCCTTTTTTCTTACAACTAAACCCACTATTTCTTTACCATCAAAAATATTTCCCCTCAGATCTTGTGACAGGGAAATATTCTTACCACTGTTACACAGAAGGAACCAAGATACAAGGTCCATACAGGAAGTTTGCGGCTCAGCCAAGACTCCAGGTCTCCCGAGACCCAGTCCAACACTTTGACCACAAAGTCAAGCACTTTTTCCTCTGTAGTCTTTTGATCTTTTCTTTCCATCATGAATGACTAAGTTATAAGGAATCTTTGTCTAAAGAGCAGGCTTCAAGAACAAACACACATTTAAGACTATTTGCAAGAACTAATCAAACAAGCTTTTTAAGCAAGACTTGAGTCTTACACAATTCCAACTAGGTAGTCAAAGTGTGCAAGCTTATATAGAACTATAGGCACCTAATGTTTTAAACATGTTAAAAATTTTTAACAAACAAGAACTTGGGGCCAATGAACTGTACTTGGACAGCCCACAAAGAAATCTACCACATAGCCACCTTTAGTTCTCGAAAGATCAATGCATGTACAGTATTTGGGCAATGCGGCAATGTACAAGGCCAGAAATCTACAGGGTCCCAATTCAAATTTATTTGCTTATGTAATGGACTATTCATCTAAGCAATAATTACCTCAATAATTAAGTAAGTGGAAGACAGCATCTCACCTTAAAACATAAGAGCAAGGTAAGAAATAGCAACAATGGTAGCAGCAGCTGCGTACTCAAACACTTTGAGTAGGAAATTTACTTAACTTGAGGCAACAAATACAGGGTTGGTTGGTTGTTTTTTTAAATAAAGAATGATGCTATTATCCCAAGGTGGTGTCTACCCAAAAGAAACAAACTCAAAAGATGAGGAACTTGAAGGGTAAATATGAAGGCAGGAAGTAGTGAAGCAGGAGAAGGGATTCAGATATGACAGATCATGCTTAGTAAGGTATGAGTCACACCCTACTGCATCATAAACTTCTGTCCTCCTGGCTAGGAAAGAAGGTTATCATATTTTCCTTCTTCCATGGGCTATTTGTGCTGATTACACACAGCGATTGTTCTGCCTACCAATGGGCTGTGGAGGCATTAGCCACTCTACCACCAGGCTGAGTGCTCATACATAGAGCAGAGTCCTGCTGGAGAATTCTGGTTGAACAAGACTTTCTCTTCTGCACCAAAAAAAATCCAGTAGCAATGCCACTGTTGAAACATTCAAAACCAGTATTAGCAATTCTGTGATGACCATGATCTGTAGCTCTTCCTCAGTTCTGTCTTTAAGGGCAAGGCACTCTCCTTTATTTGTGAAACAATAAAATCAACTTTCAAATAATCAGGTTTGTTTCTGATTGCACTCCTTTTATAAAATAATATACTGATGAAGGAGTTCAGTTTACAATAATGCAGTTCAGCACTGAAGAAACATTGATCAAACACATTAAGTATCACAGCCCTGTTCACCCCAGGAAATTGCTTAGGGTGTGCAATGCACAGCTCATTTCTACTGTAATTTTCACACTTCACTGTTGAAAAGTCCCAGTGAAAAAAAGAGAAATTAGAGGTTTTCATTCTGATTTGAAATTGTTCAGAAAAATCTATACTGGAATCCATACTGCACATCTGAATTATTCAGGTGGAGTTTAATTGCCCCCTTACTATGTGAAAGGAAAGGATAGCTCATAGCCCCCTTGATAGCTGAAAGGAAGCCATCAAAGATGTAGGAGAAAGAATTCATTATATTCCTCCCAGTATTTTTAAACTTCCCTATTCTTGAACCAAAGTATAGACTTCTCTTGATTATCCGTTCAAACCATTTATAATGAATGTGTGCAGATTAAAACAAGAAACTTCTTCCCGGCTGTGCAAGCACTGATCACAATAGCAATCCCTAAGACCCATAATTTTCAGCTTCATTACAAAAGTTTTGCAGAGCTGTATTCAAGAGATCTCAGTTATGCACAGCAGAAGTTGATCCTCTCTCCTCCAAAGTGAGCACAGCACTAAAAGAAAAAAAGTCTTCCCAAAAGAAAGCCTTTTTAAAAATTCTGATTTCTTAGCTTAACTGAGAAGTAACTATAAAGGTAAGTTGTTATATAAAGCTGGTTTAATATAGGTGTGAGTATCTACATATCTTATTGTATAGGTTTAATGTGATAGGCATGATACCAAACTCAATACAAAACTGATAGAAATGAAATACCTTGCCTACAGTTTGTTGGGGTTTTATTTTTTTGTCTCTATTGAAAGCAGACTTTGAAAGCCACTGCTACACAATCTTGATAATTTGTAGCCAAAGCTTTGCTGAAATAGCTGTTTTAAAAATGCCCTTTGGATATAGAAATGTTTTGAATTTAGTTTTTTGTGATCAAGAGCATCACAATTTTAGTTCTTATACATATTATGCATTCAATCATACTATATCTAATCAAATGTCAATAGTTTCTACTTGGAAATAGTTTCTACTTATTCCTAGCCCATTATAGAGTTTTCCAGGAACTGAGTTGCAATGTTATTATATGGATATTTCTCCATATAAAATGTGGTTGAAAGATTCAAACTGGCTAAGAATCCAATTCAAATCTTCTGCTGTTACAAATGCAAAATGACAGAAATTGACAGCTGTGTGACATCTTACATCAGCTGAAATCACAGCTGAGCATAGAGCACATCTGAAATTATTCTGAAACAGTCTGAATATTAGAACTGATTGTATTACCACTAGCATTTATAGGTATATTTTATGTTGCACTTATCAGAGAACACAAATGTTGACAAAAATGCAGAATGCCCACATTCATCGTATTCAAAGAGCTTACAGTATATATCTCTGTGGGTGGTTATGAGGTATTTATTTATTGCTGAACACAATTGACCTGACTGTTGTTAGCAAGTCATACTGATAAAGTTATTATGGGAGACTGATAGCAGTACCGTGTACAAGACTGAGAAAAGCATACTGGTTTGTGTATTCACATGATACTGTATGCAACACTTGTTTAATCAGTAAAAGCTAGAACAGGCCTGAATACAAACTGCTGTTTTCAACTTAGTCCAAAGAATGTTAAGAATTTAATTCTTAAGATTTGTACATCTTTCTTGTCCACAGGGAGCAGGAGCCCTAGCAGTCTATTGCACTGAATTCCAAGATTGCTCTCATATCATCTTATTAATAAAACTGTCAGTCACAACACTGATCTTACTTTTTGTTAGATTTCTTCTTTATTTTTCTATGGCAGAAAGCTCACAAAGACTTTTAATTGATCACCTACTGTATTAAGAATGAAACAGTATCTGTCCAAGTGTGTTTAAAATAAAATTATATTTTAAAATATTTGTATCTGATATACCTTCTCCATTGTTTATCACCAAGTTCAGAGGTAAAACAAAGGTCTACATGTGAATGTTGGTAAAGCTGTACCAATAATTATCTTCTGGAGGAATGAAATTAAAAGTATATTCACTGTTCTAACACAAATGGGACTTCCTTGGAAAATGGAATCAGGCAAATGCAAAAAAAAAAGAAAAGGAGGGGGGAATTTTATTTACTATTTTATCTACATTTCAAGCTAGACAAGGGAGGGCTGCAAATTCAAGTGCCTTAGCCACATCCCATTTTACTATAGCTATATCCTGGTTGATCATGTATGAAACTTTGCAGCAGTACTTAAATGTCTGAATTGAATATCCCACCAGAGTGTCTTGAATTTTATTCACATCAGCAGAGTTTGGAGCTTCATTACCTCTCTGCACATTATGCTGCAGAACAATGATTATCTCTTCTGATCTGCTGGAAGGTTTTGTAACTCTGGTGGTGCACTCAGTTCAGTCTTATTTTTACCAGCATCATATAGGACAGAATATTTTTCAGGTGGAGTCAAGTTAGCTTCCCAGTAGTCCCCTTTCTAGCAGTCTTCCCACTAGTCTTGAGCATCTGCTCCAACAGAGCCCCAACACTACTACTATTTTTTTTTTTTTATTTTATTTTATTTTTTTTTTAAAATGTTCTACATAGTCTCACTAAATTTGAGGAAACCTAAATTTCTGCAGCTATTGCCATGTCCTCTCATCTCAGATATTTTACAGCCAATTGACCTGTGATTTTATTTTCTTCAAAGCAATAGTCAAACTTTTAATTATGCTAAATAAAAATCAGTAGGTATAGACAACAGCATAGAAATCCTAAGACATTTCCTATGGCAGGAAAAGTATTAGAGAAAGCAGTAGTATTTATCAGTTTTTAAGACAGTCTAAGTACATCAACTAGGCCAATTCAGCAAGGTATCTAGAATTTAATGTAAGAACAAATGTATAGGCAAAAATAGAAGAATGTTTGTTACATATGTCCTCCCTCTTACATGGCTGGCATATAGACTTAAAAACATAACAGCAGATTTGAATCTAAAGGGCACACCATTTGGTCTGCTCTCAATGCTCTGAGCTATCTGATCTTCCAAGTCCTCCTCTCCCCACAAGATTTACAAATCACTGCATCAGATCCTCCTTCATTTGGCAGGGACGGGGGTAGAAATGGGGGATAAATGTTTAGGAAGTTGACACTGTGTGAATTAGCTGTATTTCACAGGATCTGACCATGAATTTGGCTTGTGAAATTGAAGAGACTCCAGCTACCCCTTCCCCGACAGCCTACTTTCTTCGGCGTGTGTCTATATCTAAAGTTTCACAGCTCAAACCCCAACTGTTCTTTGTACACTACCAAGACAAGGCTTCAATGGCATACACTGAATAACCCAAAAGATAAAAAAACCCCAGAGATAAGCGCAATTATCACTCAGTTACTATGAGGAAGAAACAGAAGGCTCAATTCACCACAATCTATGAGCTTTTCAAGACAGCATGATGAAGTTAAAGACAACTTGGGCTGATTTTCAGTGGGGATGAATGCAGAACTTCCTTACAAAGGGGTAGGCAAAGTCTTAGGAATTGAGAATTGCCTGCTCTATTAGCCCTATACCTATTCTTTCAAGGAGAAAAACATTAGTTTTGTTTTGTACAGGTGGACAAGCACAAAACCTAAGCACATTTAGAAGCTTACTTGGAATAATCAAAGTAATCCAAAGGATGTTCCGAGCACTGTTTATTTACTGTTTCTGCATGAGAAGAAACAGCATCATTACACAGAATGGGGAAAGGAAATCTCCCTCCCTTGAAAATAGTTCTTAACCAAATATGTATGTTAAAATACTCTGTAGATGTGATTAGGAAACTTGTGTCCTGACTTGTTATTTATCACTGCTGGAATTAAGTCATGCTTTTTCCTTTCAAGCCTCAAAGGCCCTGTCAACACCAAAATGTTTTTCTTGCTTAAGAAAGAATTAAACCATTTACTCACTTGATTCATTACTACTATTTTGAAGAAATTGAATTTTAATTTGAAGCCAAGTGTGGAAGCTTTCTTTTTTGCAGTCTAGTGCTGACAAACAATTAATCAGTTTCTGTTCATTCTTATTTCCATTCTCATCAAACCTCCCCAACTTCTGCCTGTGGACTCAGAGTAATTTCTTATTGAAGGACTGTTCCTTGTGCTGTGCCTTCTGCGAGGAAGCCACATTAATAATTTCTGGGCAAGAACTGACCCTAAATGCCTGTTCTCATTCTTAAAGTCAGTGCAATGGCCTGCATATCAGAATCTGTCTAACCACAAAGTCTAAACACACCTTCAAGTGAACAATATAATCATACCAAAAATGTCTACAACATCTTCTGTGGAGCTAGCTGAATTACAATCCTAATATGACATGGCTACACAACTTACTAAATCTTCCAAATATTATCATGTTGGAGATTTTTTTTGTTTGTTTGGGGTTTTTTGGTGGTTATTTGGGGGGGTTTTTGCAACCATAAAATTTTTATTTGCAGGTGAAACTGTAAAGTCATTTACATATAAAGTGCAGAATATCAGTAACTAATGGAAACCATTCCTTTCAATGAAGCAATATTCATTATAAAGGATCTTGTCCCTGTCCTCTTAGTTCAGCCTATATACCATGAACAAACTCAAAGCGTAACACAATTCAAAGAAAAGTTTTAAATACTACATTTTCTTACAATGTTGCCAGCTTCAAATATTCCTTACATGAAATACAAAGATCCCCATGCCATTCTAAGAAACCTTTGTCAGTTTGATTTTGAGCTCTAAATATTAATGTTTTCAGCTGTTCTTAGCAAGTTCCTTGCTGTTCTGCTTGCCGCACACAAGATGCATCTTTAAAGCCTCAAGCCTGAGCAGCCACACATCATCAAACCTGGCAAGACTACTGTTGATCCCACACATCTGGAAACCATAGCTTCAGGAAAAAATAAAACCAAAAAAACAACCCAAACCAAAACCAACCAGAAATTCTCATGGCTAAGTTTATTTGGTCATATGTACTATATGTTCAAGAGTAATCTTATATATAACACTGCTAACTTTGCAGTTCATTCCTATTTTTTAATATACTATGCAAAATATCAATTCAAACTATCTTTTAAACAATTTGAAAAAAAAACCACATGATTTTCCATCAGAAAAAGGGTATGCATTCTGCAATTAAGACTTTAAATTAATGTTGGTTATAATAAAGTTGGTTTCTAGTGATTCTTACAAATGAACTTTTCATTAAAAAAAAAACACAGAAATGTAAAACTCTGGAAAGGCTTTATTTTCATCTAACTTATAAATGACAGAGGGGAAAGAAATCCAGGCAGTTCCCATATTCTTTTTTGGTACAGAGTATGTTATATTATAGATTGTAAGATCAGAATGGTAAGAACATTTTAATTTCCACTAGCAAACGTTATCATTGAGGAGGAGGAACACAGAGTATCCCATGAAAGACTTACTTGACTCACTGGTCAAATGACTGTAGCAGCATGGAAATCCATTAAATACATTGCTGTGGAGTATTTTGATTGCTCCCTCTTACTGTGGTGAGTGAGGTGCTTGTGAGTTGTCCAACAAGTGCAATGCTGGTCCATAAGTTACATGACTGACTCAAAACCCTAAAGCTGAGTTCTGATAGATACTGTAGCCTCGTCTTTTCAGAAAATACACATAGGCAGATATTTCTATATTCTGTGCTAAATAAGCTAGCAGTTGATTAGCCTCTGACACTCCAGTGTATGGTAGAAATACATGCAGAAGTAGCCTCTGCCATCAAAAGCCATATAAAAGTCCATATATCCAAGACATAAGACAACAGATAGATGCGTGTTCCATGCTGGCTGTCATTCAGAGTTATTATGTGATGCAGGAGCCAACTTCCAGAGCTAGCCAGCTTCCCTTTGCTGCATTTATTCAGCAATGTCAACCCTGTGCTTGAGCTACGAGTCTCTTTTGTGGCAGCAGCTGTGTCATTGTTAAATAAGTCAGGCAAGGTTAATTACCAGTGTGTTTATGTATAAAGATGACTTGTGACAAGAAAGACAACTCAGAAGGAGTACAGTGTGATTAAATACAGGTAAAATACCAGGTTATTTGTTTAAGATTTCCATAGCTGTAGAAGTAATTTTCTATCTCACGAGCACAGCGATCAGAGTATAGCTTTTTCTTTGAGCTGAGTTGATTCACTCACTATTACTCTATTTAATCAAAAATCAGCATGCTTACAGCACATGTTTTTCCCCTCATAGGCTGTCCGCATTGCTAGGTTGGGCAGTAAATGAACATCTCTCACATGCAGATGTATTACAGACCTATAAAATGTTACCACAATTTACTGAGCCTGGTGAGGACGCTTTTGTTACAGCTTTTGTTTTAAATCCAGTACTGTGTCTGCCTCCTAGGGCCATGAAATAAGTCTCTTTAAAAAGAGCTACAGATTTATTCTTCCACTTTGAATAAGTGAAAATGTGTTTTGTTGAAACCTCCTGAGAGTAAATGGATTTACTATAGAATCCCCTTTTGTTTATATGTTTGATAAAAGCATTTGGCACTTAATGATTCCCAAGCTATCCCCAGTTTAAAAAAGAAGAAATCAAGTGTGCTGAGTGTTAAAATGCTTTCCACCAACCTCAAAGCAAACTTAATATAAAGGCTTGCTTCAGGTGTCAAATTAGTATGGAAGTCTAATGCTTACTGACTTGCCTCTTAAACATTTAGACTCAGTATAATGCCATGTTTTGTTCTTAAAACAGAGCTAACGGGTGAGCCTATGCAGGTAGCCACCTGGAATCCAAACCTTCTCCTTCCAGTTTTATCAGCTACTACTCCTCCCATCTTCACTTTCTTCACAAAACTTCACAAAAATTGTTGTCATTACAAGCAGGTACTAAATCCCCACAATCAGCCCTATGACAGAATAAATTTCAGTCTGCTATTCTTTTAAACACATTGAACTTCCATTAGATTATTAAACTCGTCATAAGAGATTGTTTTGTGTTCCTCTACCAAACTGGTTCAATGAACAAAATTTCTAACAGAAAGCTCCTGAAACTATAAATACACGGAGGACACAAACTGACACTGCTAAAACTCTCTATAGTAGTTAATAATAGTGACAGCTTTTGGTGAGCAAACACTATTTACACATAAGCAGAGAAATATTAAACAAATCTACATCAACTTGTAGGCCAGTATGAATTATTAAGGAATTAGAAAGCTCTTGAACACATAATATATCACCTAAGAATCTAAGAACTACCTATTCCCATTTGCAATAATCAGGACTTTTTCAATATTAATATTTTAAATGTAAAAAACCCTTAAAATTTCTCAGAAACTACCAGCCACCAGAGCCATCCCAGACAATCAGTTTTGTTTTAAGAAAAGCTCAGGCATAACTTGCTCACCTTAGCCTGTTCTCTAGCCAGCATACTTCTCCCTTTCAACATTTGCTCCTTCTCGTCAGATTGTTAGGGCTCCGTTCTTAATATCAGTCAGATCGTTCATATTCATTGAACTGAAAGCATTCACTCACAGAAACTGCAAGACATGTCCATATCTATGCAGAGTACAACTTGTGATGTGCTAGTTCTTACTATATTAATTATTTTCAGTTTATAAGGTCATCTACGGCGGGGGCGGGGGGGAGGGGGCGGAGCGGGGAATAAACCTCTAAGGCCATTCGACAGTTCATATCCTTTTTGCAAAGGCAGTTCAAAGTGCCTTCACTTAGGCCCATTCTGCACAAGAAAACTACTTTGAGAAGAACAAACTTTGTACTGGTTCCTTCAGCATGAAGAATACAGGCACTATATATCGTGACTGGGTATGCAGAATCACTCTGGCAAAAGAAGTTATTCTGTCTCTAAAAATATTAATCCTTTTTTTTTTAAAAAAAAAAAAAAAAAAGAAAGAAAAAGGATAATCATTGTGTCTTAAGGCTCTTTCTGTCCTGGGATAGGTTTAGTCTATTCCTTATAATGAATTGTTGACAACTGACTATTAATAGAAACTGTGAACAATAAACAGATATACATTTACATACTCCTATGATTTCATCGCAGCTTTCTGCGGTCACTACATACCACTGTAATCCAAGAGCTACTGAATATTGAAGTTGCAGCAGATTTAGCTATTCAAACACACTTCAGGCTGTCAAAAAGTTCCCCAGCTCTAAGGAAAAAAACTCCTACATTAAATTCTCACTGTAATCATCCTCTGAAACCTAATATTCTTGCAATCTTGGCCTTTTTGCTTCTATTTCAATGAGAAACCTTTCAAGTACATCAGGACATTTCTTAATACAATCCATTAGTTATTTTGAGAAAACCAATCATTGTAATTCTAACATTGAACTTAGCTTGCCTCTTGCTTCATTGCATTTATTATTGGTCTTTTAAAAAAATATGATGCACTCATGGCAAATTCATCCTGTCAGACGTCCACCCGACTCAACCACCTGTCACAGCAGCCTTGTTTGAAATCACCAGTTGTAGAGCCATTTGCAGAAGTGCCACAGGCTTACAATCTCTTGCTTGGGGAAAGTTTCTAAACTGCCAGTTACCCTACTCTGTCCAAAATAACTTTTCCTTTCATGTACGTTGAAACACATCAGTGAAACTGAAGTCAGAATAATTTTCAAACTAAAAGAAACAAAATAAACATAAATTTTGGCCTGTGTAACATTTCCCCCTTGGTTGTCTCTGATTCAGTTTAAACCTGCTTCCTACAGAACGCTGACAGTCCCCAACTTAAGAGTAAGAGACATCCAAAAGACAATGACGGCTGAAGTTTTATGTGCCTGAGCCATTAGACTGGCCCAGTTTCCAATCCAAAGGACTTTCTCCCTCCCTTCAGAGAGTCTGGGTTTCCACCACTCCCTTCCATGAATCAACAAGACAGATATTGCCAAAAATTACTTCTCTCTATTTCTTCAGCTTAGTTTCCCCATCACAACTAGCAAGAAAAAGCAGTCCACAGGAAGGGTCTATGCCCACAGGTGTAAGAGATGAGAGGAGTACTTCTTATTTACAGTGGCAGTGAAATTAATTCATGGTATAATTCTGTAAGATACAGAAAGAGAAGAAAAGCAAGCCAGCATCTTAAGGGTACAGTAAATAATACTATGAAGACATCAGCTCAGTGTAAAATAAGCTCACATTTGTTTTGAAATGGGAGTACAAGGGAAGCCTGAAGGGAATAATAGAATTAGTAAGAGATAAAGTAAATGCAATAAGGATTATCAGAATTTGTTTCCACACAAGAAATAACTAAATTATTTTTTTTCATCCTAGCAAGGATAAGATTGGAGGGTAGCACAAAATATCCCCTGTACTGTGAAAAAGTGGGTGGAAAGACCATTCACTGCCTCTTTAAAAATATGATTTAGAGACATCAGATGAGACTGTCAGGGTCAGACTAGTCAGAACAAACCAAAATGGGGTTCTTCACAGTTTGGTGGAGTTAAAGGTTGATGCCACCACTGTAACTACTCACTTACTCACGTGTTGTTTGTTTTGAGGTTTTTTTGTTTGTTTTTGTTGTTTTTGGTTGT
Organism: Podargus strigoides; assembly: GCA_028020825.1. Taxonomy (NCBI): domain Eukaryota; kingdom Metazoa; phylum Chordata; class Aves; order Caprimulgiformes; family Podargidae; genus Podargus; species Podargus strigoides. The sequence continues at coordinate 44,778,967 of CM051621.1, read as the reverse complement.
TTGGGTTTTGTTTGTTTGGCTTTTTTTTTTTTTTTTTTTTTTTTTTACACTCAGTTGGACAAATCTTTGCAAGAAAATTGATTAAATACAAACCCACTCGCTCTGCTTTGGGTAGTTCCTGAGCCACATGTTGTCCAAATCTGAGACAGTGTTCAGACAAGTACCACCACCACCAATGTGCTCTGCCTTGATATTTGCCCATAGCAACATTATTAGGGAGAGAATAACAAGCTTAGCACAGCTCTGATTCACTCTGGAAATGTCACTCTTCTGTAAACTCACTGCCAGTAGAGCAATGCATGGAAAGGTGCACTTTCAGTGGAGGACATCTGTGAATCTGAAAAATCAACAAGCTGAAGGCTACTGACTAAAGCAAAGCTCTTAAGGAGCATTAATTATTTGCACCATCTTAACCATTTGTTACTAATATTTCCTTTTCCTCAGTTTTTCTTACCATTTACCCTTAACTGTCAAAAAACATATCCAACTGTCAGTAGCATGAGACAACAGGCAACCACCACCCTTTATTTCCCAATAAGAAAGAAGTATCCCAGCAATTTTTCTTTTTTTTCTGTTGTTTTGTGCATCTTGGTTAGCCATTGCACCATACAAATTACTAAAATTTAAAAGTTCTAAAATTTAGGATAACACACATCTTGGTAAATTGCATTCCAGGAAACCTTGACTCACAGGAGGTTCCCTGAAGCTTTATCACAGGCTATTGGTGTCCTCTGGAACATAAAAGCACCTACACCACAGAAGATATATTCCATTTCACTTAAAAACTGATGAGGAATAAAATTCTCTGTAAGTAGCTGTCTCAAAGTCAATAATGCTTTCCTGTAAATGACACTGTATTCACCACTATAACTGGATAAACACAGTCCTTTGCTGGGACTCCATCTCTGTTCCAGACCTTGAACTTCTGTCCAGTCCTCTGGGTTACAAAAGGATTGTAAGCTTTACATTAAGGTCATGTAAAATAAGAGAACAAAGTATCTTTTGTTTGGTATGTTAGTCAACATTTGCGGCAAGTGGAAAGAGGTCAATACAAAGTTTTAAAGGAGAAAAAAATGCTGTCACTGGTCAACAGGCATTTAATAGATCCCCATGTAATGCAAGGAAGGAAAAGCCCAGACACTCTATAATACATTACACAACAGAAGTCACTTTCAGTTTTCTCCAAAGTTCCCCTTTCTTTTCCCACTACCAGATATGTGCTTCTACAACATCCCTGTGCTGGCTGTAGTACTCACTGAAGTCAAACTCTGGAAGCTGGTTTCACTCACTAACCCTGTGATAAAAAATGCCATTCATGGTAAATATAACCCAGACTATAATTTGTTGTATTTTGTGAGTCAATTCAATTATTTGAGGCTGTGTAAGCAAATAGCGCAAACTAACAGGATATGAGCAAAACAGCTAGTACTGAAACCCCAACAGCCATACAATAAATGTGTCAACATTTTACCTCACATCGACTTTAATACAAGTCTGGTCCCATGAACTGACTCCCTATTAATGTTTGCATGCAAATTAATAGGCCCTTCTAGGTAGCCTTTCTCTCTCTAAATTAATCTGATGCAAACCTATTTTGTGCACTTGCAGAGCCCTCCATAGCAAATGGGGACAATCCAGAGATTTGCTTTAAAAGCACATCCCTGACTCAAGCTGAAATGCTAATGCAAAGGCAGTCCAATAGGCCTCATCAGCACCACAGCCATTAAAAACAAGACAATTTGAAAATAAGGCAAGTAGTTCAAAGGTGCAAAATCATACTCTTTAAACAACAGTGAACAGGCCAAATACTCAAGGAAACACAGCCACTGCTGTGCTGTTACCTATTTCTTACACTTTATGTTCAAAAAGCCATGAAGCAAAACTAGGAGTGGGCACATTCTGTGGTATGCAAGAAAAGACCTCAGCAAACAAAGGCAGGCATATAAGCATTTCCTGTTTAGGGATATACTGCTGTCTCCAGCAGTGAAGGGGTAGTGGGAGGTCACTGGCACTTACTCACTTGTCCCAATGCCACAGAGGACAGAGAAAAGCAAAAAAAGGTGGTGCACATTTTAGTTATTTCTTTCTTTAATGTTTTGCATTAAGGCTAATGTTTTAAAGGAAACTGAATAAGAATTCTTTTCCTGCACTTTAAACTGGTACTGAGTAGCATTTCAATCCTAGTACTTGCTTAACCACGTTCTGAAAGTATCTGCCAGCATGACTTCAGGCAACATTTAACAAATATTACCTTCACGGATCAGGCTAGTAGCCAGTATGTTTTATCTACTGATGACTAAAATTGAACGTTTCTGGAGAAAGGTACAAACTGGATACTTACAGAATAGCATGTTCACAAGAGAAGACTTTTCCTGGGTCCTATTAACATTTCAGCACTTGAAACCTAAATCATTTCTGTTCTCTGCCCCTTTGCCAAATACCTCTGGCACTTTCATACCCAAGTATGAGCTAAAGCAAAGATACTGGGTACCTGCCAGATAAATGAGTTTCCAGTCTCTAATGAAAAGACTAGAGAGAAATCATAAGAAACACTTGCAAACAACTCAAGTATTTTGTTGCACTAGCACCATATCTGCCTGTGGAGCAGCAGCCATCAGACCACATTTGTCTTTTTTTGGCATCTCGTCTCTCCTGCCTCCTTCTTTGCCATCACTTTTTCCCACCTAAAGAGAGTGCCAATATCAGCCTAACTTAAAAAAATTAACTTACATAACATCTTTTTGCCCTGAACACTGTTCCTGTCTCCTCTTTCTCCATTTGGTTCTGGAGATCAACATGACAACAACAGCAGCAGCTGCAGCTGTGTACATTAGCTGAAAACATTTCAGCTGTAACTGATCTAACTGAGACATCATAATGACACTAATGTTCTCATTGTTAATTTGTAGTGCTCTCATCAGTGCTTCAGACACAAAAAGAGACTTTTGCAATTTTACAGATGAATTCACTCCAATCTTGGTGCAACTTTCCAAGTGTTTTTTAAGAAGTCAGTCTGCACGCTCACTGAGGTAAATCCTAGTACACAGCATTAGTCATAAGGAAAGAAGAACCATCAAAACAAATACAGGAGCAAAGGGAACACAAACATCTCATACAGCAGGAATTCTCCTTTCCAATACAGCCACAGAAAATAAAAGATAACCACAAGTTTTAACAGACCCAAGATATAAATTGCTACTTGTAATCACCTTCCTGCTCACTGACAAAAAGCTTTCCAGGCAGTTCTTAGTTGTTGACTGTCATTCCTGAGCCTACTTGCATGTATTAGACATATTAAAGCAATTTTCTCCTGAAATCACCCCAGTGACTTTAAATTTAATGCATTCTCTATTTTGTTACACTTATTGTTAAGCACAGCTACTGCTCATGCTGTATTGGTACCTATCTTCTTAAAACATTATAACCACAGACTGATCACCAGACCATTTCTAGGTCACTCAAGTCTGCAGTCACCACACACAGTTGTCATGGCAGAATAAGTTCAAGGTATAATACCACCGCTGAACATGCCATGAAGGTAAGAATTTCAGGTTGCCCATAAAAAAAAATTTCTGGGAATGTTGGAAGTTCATCACCAGCATGAAAGTGTGATCACTTTAGTTTTTAGAGTGGGAAAAAACACAACAATCCTTTTATTCCAAGAGTAGTTCCTGGATGCTGTATAAGTGGTAAAACAGAATACAATCTTATCTTGTACAATTCCTAACTCTCCTAAGTAATAAAATGCCCAAACCCCAGCAGTTACTTCTTCACATACTTTATAACAGTTCCAGGATTTCTGGGTAAGAACTCTGCTAGCATGTCATGCTCACTCAAAATTTCATAGAGGCAGGAGGGAGAGACCATTCAGACTCTCTCCTTCAAAAACTAGCAGCTGCAATAACAAAAGCTGCCAGAGACTTTCATTTTATGGGTCTGCATCAGTCTCACTGAACAAGACTTGCTGCATTCTCTAAGCGTGTATATATATATATATATATATATATATATATATATATATATATATGCCAGGAAGCTCATATGCTTGTTTTGAACTACAAGAAATGGTAAGCAAATGCTCTTCTCCTTTAAATTCATTTAAAGAAAAAAAAGCTCAAATTAATCTTTTGCTAGTGCATGCCTGTCTGCAAGATTCAATGAAATATGTATGATTTTACCACAAAGGAAGTGTGATGGTATTATTTATAATCACCTTTGTCAGGATACAGAGTCCAGCCAACAGGAATGGCTGCAGTTTTGGCAAAACATAGGAAGCAAGCAGGAAAATCTCCCCTTTTGCTCCAGAGCATCAGGAGAAGCTCTATTTTAGCTCTTTTAGAGGACTCCGCTCTCTCCCTCTGCCCATGTCTGTCACAATCCTACTGGCACTTGACAGTGGGGCAGCCAGGGACAGCCCTGTTGATGAAGACATTTACTTCAACAAAATTGAATCAGTTCCACTGTCAGGGAAAATGGACCGGTTTTGCTCTCAGAAAACCTACACCAGTGCTTAGGCCTCCTTGTCCAGACATGAAAGAGAAGCACCACAGCTGGTTAAATAATTCTGCTCAGAAGATTAAGTATGTAACGCAGGCTTTTGAAGGGAAAAGCAAGAGCGGCTGTCAGGCTTTCGGCTGTCCTGATAGCCATGCACTTTACAAAAGATGCCAAGTGCTATTGCAAACACAATTTGTACTTCCATGACAGTAAGTGCTTCTCTGCTCCTTTTCATTGCCACAGACCAGTGCTTTTGATCCATCAGTAGTGCTCAGCGCACATTCCCAAGGGAAATTCTTTGAAATGTACCTTCATCTTGATCACTGACCTCAAGCTGGTCCATACCGTAAGCAAAGAGCTACGATTGCTTTGTGCAGAACTTTATCTGATTACCAGATTTCAAAGCAGCTAAACCCAGGCTAATCCACCACATAAAAGAGTCAAACTATTTTTAATGCAAGTTCTTTCTTTTAAAACCTTAGAAGGGGCCTAAAATTCAGACCAAAATTTAGCATAGCTTTTTTCTGCCCCAGAGCCAGTCTGCTACAGTTTATCATGGAAGATTATGTTGTATTAAGAATATTATTCTAGAAATAATAGAGCATTAGAAATACTTAGGAAAATCAAACATACATACAGATCCAAGAAAATGTTATGAATACAAAAAAAAAACAAAACACAAACACATGCAGAAGATGAAAATGGAACAGCTTAATCTATTCATAAGCAATTAGCAATTATTACTTTATTCTGATACTACTACTACTATATCCTAAAAGGCCATTAATGTTTTAGATTTTGCTCAAAATAATGACTAACAAAGACGACCGCATATAAAGACTAATTCGTTTATTTACTCCATTTGACACAGAAGTTGCTTCATAGTAAACTGTGTCAATACTTTTTAAAACCACATAACATCTGCAATACTTAAAAAATATACATAAACGCTTAGGGATTGGGAGCGCCAGCTGCTGTGAGAATGAAGGAATCCTCATGACATCAGAAAGCAGGTATTATATTTCATTCACCCTTTTTGCCATGGTGAAAATAAGTCAATATGATCCAGATGCTTGTTCTGGACGTTAAAGAGTGTCTACTTGGTAATTATTGTACGAGACACAAGCTTTTTCTTTATAATGCTGAAATAATTGATTTAATCCAGAGGTAAAGAACACAGCAGCCTTCTTCCATTACTCTTCAGGATGGAAGACATAGTTTAACATTTTTTCACATTTTGGTACTTAATGCAAAGTCACATTAAGTTATCCAATGGCCAAACAAATCAGAAGAATATTATAAACCAATGGTAAAAGTAAATAATGAAGTATTAGAAAGCAAGTTCCCTACCAAGTCTCATGAAATTCTGATTTTTGTAATGCACGTCATTTGTCAATGAAGTTACAACAATATTTTGCTCTTATTTTCAGTTCTGTATGAGAATGATTCTGCTTTTCTTTTTAATGGAGGGGAAAAAAAAAAGTTTTGAGTGCATACTGCAACTACCCAAAACACTATTTTTCTTTTTGCTTTTAAATCCTGTATACTTACTTGTGTCAAAACCACTATATCTAAGCTCATAAAATTCACAATTCCACTCCCAGGACTGTTTATGAATATGGAAGAACCAAGTATCCAGGGAGAAGAGAGCTGTCTCACCACAGGCCCAGCACGACTCCACCAGGGTGACAAGCTGTGAAAGCACCCTTTTGGAAATACACCAAGAAGAGATAGAAGTTTAAATTCATCATCAGCATAGACACTTAGGCTGACATTAGAACAGAGCATTAACACCACTACTCTCAGAAGCATTGGGTGAAATGACAAGAATTCCCGTGTAAGAGAAAAGAGAGGAGCCCTAAGTAGCTATAAAAGCTTACATGCAAGTTTCCATCATTAAATTGTAGGAGAATGATACAGTATGTATTTACAGCATATTTCCTTTCTTATTCTGTTTTACAGTACCAGATGTAATTAAAAAAAAAAACCCACAAAACCAAAAAAAACCCCACACACCAGTTTTTCTTGATTTCCTTAAGTGATGTTCACAGAATGGTTTGGGTTGGAAGGGACCTTTGAAGGCCACCTAGTCCAACCTCCCTGCAGTGAGCAGGGACATCTTCAACTAGATCAGGTTGCTCAGAGACCCATCCAACCAGACCTTGAATTTTTCCAGGGATGGGGTATCTGCCACCTTTCTGGGCAACTTGTTCCAGTGTTTCACCACCCTCATTGTAAAAAATGTCTTCCTTCATCTAGTCTGAATCTACTCTCCTTTAGTTTAAAGTCATTTCCCCTTGTCCTATTGCAAAAGGCCCTGCTAAGAAATGTCCCCATCTTTCTTATAAACCCCCTTTAAGTACTGGAAGGCCACAATAAGGTCTTTCTGGAGCCTTCTCTTGTCCAGGCTGAACAACCCCAACTCTCTCAGCCTTTCTTCATGATCAGTGTTTCTCTGACATGAGCAATCATCCTGTTGCACTACCAGTATATATTGAACAGCAGCATAAAAACAATTATACTTGCAGTATTATTAGAGCTCCTGAAGCAAGAGAAAATACAGTGCTTTTGCAACAGAACTGCTTCCTCTTAAGCAGGCATAGAGTAAAATAGAATTTGCACAACTGCAGGACCCAGACAGATCTAGTAACAGAAGCACACAGGCCTTGCTTCTTTTTGTTTTAGTCTCCTTGGTGTTAACAACACAGGTACCACAGGTATAAACTAAAAGCCTCACTGGTAACAATAACTGTACAATTCTCATCCCTATAGAGGACAACCCACAGTGATGTCTATAAAGTCTTCTAAACTCCAGCATGACAACTATACAGTGCAAATAATTAATGCAACCCATGAAGCTGATGCCAATCTTATGTGTAACACCTGACTTCAAAGACTCCATCACCGGGAAAAAAAAAAGAAAGTGAGCCATACAATGAAGAAACTTACTGCTCCAGTTAACTGAGTCTTTATAGACAAATGGTATATGCTCCTTGTGTACCTGCATTACACAAGAAATAGTCAGAAATGCTGGTCTTCAGATACTGCTGAAGTGGACCCACTTGCAATGGACATTTATTTTACAAAGCATGATTTATTGCTGAATGCTGCAGATCCATACAAGCTGTGACAGTGTTTGCCCACATCCACCTTGTGATGTTGGAATTAATCACATGTTACTGCAAAGCCTGAAATGTGTGCTACCTCTTTACAGAGGAATCCAGGTATATGGCACAAAATTTAAAAGCCTCTGGAACAGCTCCTAGTGAAACTTCCCTGAGGTCATCAGGAAACTATAAACTACAGTGAGGCTTTAATCTCTATCACCCACCAGGTTCATGAATTAGCAATGAGGAGCTCTTCTAGGAAGGCAGACATTGACTGACATCTGTTTTGGTACAGAATGGCTGTAACAGCGCACTGAAGTTTGATGGGGGGCAGAGCAGGAATGAACCTAAAATACTGGCATCAAGTTTAGGAAGCTGGCTGGAGGTTCACAACCTAGGTAAGGTAAAGTACATACATACAAAACACATTTAAGTGAAATCCTATTAAATTTTTATGGGTTTCAAGAATATGTTGAACTGTTTTGTTGATTAATTACTTCCTCAGAACTTTGTAGAAGAGGAAAACTTTGGATTAAATCCTTTATTCCCATTAAAAGAAAGAAAGAAATTCAAATCTAGTCTGTAACAGCCTGTGTATATGCCTAAGAATGAGGGGTGAAAACCAAACAGCCACCAACACCTAGAATGATTTAACCAACTACTTAATTGCCTAGATCCTTCAAATCATTTCTAACATTTTTATGGAGAGTGGGGTGAAGAAACAACAACAAAAATGCTTCAGTTCGTTAGAAGACTGAAATTTCTAATTAAGCTATTTATGTAAGCACTCTACTTCCACTGGCAGCAGCTAACATATCAAGACAAACTTTTTTTCAACCTGATTGGTTATGCAAGGAAGTTATTTACTACATTCACATTACCAATGATATGCATGAATAGCATGTTTAGAAATTACTTAAAAACAGAAACATCATTTCTTTCACAAGTCCCCCAAAATCTATAGCTGTATGTGATGACATCTTCATTAATTCAGACTCTAAAGCACATTAAAATCATCAAAGGTTTTGGTCTTAATCTTTCTGTGTCTTAAATCTCCATTTGCAGCTAAGAGACAAGAATTACACCTTTGCTTTGACTACTGCCTGTAATGCATTAGCACAGAGTTAGTCAGCAACAGAGGTTTAATCAACTTTTTAATTTATTTTTTTTTAAATGAACTGTTAAAGTGCCAGTGAAGGACCCTGGGTGGCTACAATTATGTCACTAAATGTACCTGTCTAGGTTTGAATTAATCTGCCTTTACAGATAATAGGAAGAAATATTTCTAGAGAGTAATTGATTTCACCATGAAGAAGGCATCTGAAAGAGATCAGAAGAATCACACTGTAAAGTTGCCTCTTTCCTTGTGAAAGGAACTCGACAAGCAGCTAAGGGGCAGGCATCTACATCAGGCAAGTCCCATGCCCAGCTCCTGGCAAAGCCTCTGGGAGTGGCACTTAGCTGCAAGAATCACACCATTATTCCCACTAAATAGAAAAGGGGAAACAACCCCCATTTTTAAAAAGAAAAGAAAAGGAACACCTGTGGAACTACAGGCCAGTCTATCTTATCTCTGTGCCTGGCAAGATCATGTAGCAGATCCTCCTGGAAACTATGCTAAGGCACATGGAAAATAACGAGGTGATTGGCAAGAGCAAACATGGATTCACTAAGGGCAAATAGCGTCTGACAAACTTGGTGGCCTTTTACGATGGGATTACAGTGCTGGTGGATAAGGGAATAACAACTGATGCCATCTACCTGGACTTGTGCAAAGCATTTGACAGTGTCACACATGACATCCTTGTCTCTTATTTGGAGACGTGGATTTGATGAATGGACCACATGATGGATAAGGAACTGACTGGATGGTCACACTCAAGGAGTTGTAGTCAATGGCTCGATGTCCAAGTGGAGATCAGTGACAAGTGGCATTACTCAGGGGTCAGTATTGGAACCAGTGCTGTTTAACATCTTCACTGGCAACACAGACAGTGGGATCAAGTGCAACCTCAGCAAGTTTGCCAATGACACCAAGCTGTGTGGCATGGTTGACTTGCTGGAGGGAAGGAATGCCATCCAGAGGGACCCTGACAGGCTGGAGAGATGGGCCTGTGCAAACAGCATGAAGCTCAACAAGGCCAAGTGCAAAGTCCTGCACATGGGTCGAGGCAATCCCAAGCGCAAATACAGACTGGGCAGAGAATGGATTGAGAGTAGCCCTGAGGAGAAGGACTTAAGGGTGCTGGCTGATGAAAAGCTCAACATGCACCTGCAGCCCAGAAAGCCAACTGTATCCTGGGCTGCATCAAAAGAAGTGTGGCCAGCAGGTCAAGAAAGGCAATTCTCACCCTCTGCTCTCGTGAGACCCCACCTGGAGTACTGTGTCCAGTTCTGGAGCCCCCAACATAAAAAGGACATGGACCTGTTGGAGCATGTCCCAAGGAGGTCCACAAAGATGATGAGAGGGCTGGAGCACCTCTAAACCCTCACAAGCTGAGAGAGTTGGGGTTGTTCAGCCTGGACAAGAGAAAGTTCCAGGGAGACCTGATAGAGGCCTTCTAGTACCTGAAGAGGCCTACAAGAAAGCTGGGGAGGGACCTTTTACAAAGGCATGTAGTGATAGGACAAGGGGTAATTGCTTTAAACTGAACAAGAGAAGATTTAGATTGGATATTAGTGAGAAATTCCTGACCGTGAGGGTGGTGAGACACTGGCACAGGTTGCCCAGAGAAGCTGTGGCTGCCCCCTCCCTGGCAGTGTTCAAGGCCAGGTTGGATGGGGCTTTGAGCAACCTGGTCTAGTGGGAGGTGTCCCTGCCATGGCAGGGGGGTTGGAACTAGATGATCTTTAAGGTCCCTTCCAACCAAAACCATTCTATAATTCTATGATTATCACTTCAGAATTTTTTTTTTAATACACATACAAGCCATTTTAGTGCTGATACAAATAGAAAAACGGGACTCTCCTCTAACTCGCCTGTGAACAGATTAGTAGCAACTTCTGATTATTCCATCACAAAAATTATCTGTCAGTTTAGAGGACTGCGTGTGTTGCAAAACAGAGATTATTTTTCAACGTACAAAATCTTCTCTGGAATGAAAGAGGTTAAGACGTATGCTTATGTTAATGAAATTCCAAAAATGAATATTTACATAAGCGAAGATAAGTCTTCATACATGTTTAGCTTTGCAGCAGCCTGAGGAAAAGAGAGAAGTATATTTTATGCCAAACTAAAGACATCTTATTGTGTTTTTGTGGAAATCATCACACATATTCCCCATTCTGACTTCTAATAAAGGGCCTACATATCTTGGCAGGAAGAAAGAGAAGGCAAGGAAAGAAAATAAGTGATATTTATGCTCTATAAAAACAACAAGGTGCAGCCAGTTCCCTTTTCACTTCAATGGGACTCAAATTCATCAGGATTGTTATTCTTGTATGTCATGTTCTTGACACTACTAACAGACTAACCACATTTTCCTTGTTTAGCCTAATCATTCAGCATCTCCGATAGATGAGCAGGCATATAAGCAAGTCAGGGAAACCACCTGGTCACACTAAGCCGAGTCCCCGTTATTTTGTTTAACATAGTTGTGAAGGCCACATACTACAGCCTCACAGTCCAGAGCATGGAAACCACCATCCTAGCCCTTCATTATAAATACCACAGTTATCAAATATAGCCAGCATAGAAGTACACAAGTCCACAAAATTATACTTGCTGCAAAAGCCAGAGTGGTCCTCCATTTCCACTCACACCTGGTTTCGATCAATATATTGGCATGGAGCTTTGGCTACTTGAAGCCACATACTGGAGATGACACTATACACAGCACACAATCCTGGAACAGGGGACCACAGATATAGCAGCCCCATATGCCAGCACTGTACTACCTGACTCCTTTCCCACACTGGTAGATTTGAGCTGAGACAAAGGGGATTTTTTTCCTTCCCCTCATTCACATAGGTAAAGAACAGGAATTATGTATTTAAAAGTCCAAGGAAAACATGATCACAGTAACTAGTCAACTATCAAGGACAGTATCATGCAGTTTATTATTAAAAAGCAAACATCCAATTAACAAAAGAAATATCATAGGTAGAGAAGAAATACTAAACAGTAAGAAAGTGAAATAAGCCAGGGACAAATAATTCACTAAAATCTAATCACATTTGCTGCAAATACATTTCAACATCACTTTTGCACCTTTATATTGTTACCATGCCACAAGACAGATTCTTCAGGGAGCTTCATTCAAAAAAGCTGCATCTCAGTTCTTGCACAATGTGGATGTAACATACAGGGCAGCAGGGGTGGTATTAGAAAAGGAGCAGGAGGAGGTAGGGAAGGAAGCAAAGCTCCCAGTTGTTTCTAAACAGTCAGGAGAAGGTATGTCACAGTCTCCACTGCCAGCATAACTCTGGGGTTAAACAGTAAGAGGTTCATCTTCATCAGCTGCTGACACAGGAGAAGCCCGAGACCAAGGTGAAGGAAATGCCAAGGTGCCTTCAGCCCTGCAAAACCCTTATCTTCGCTGCTGACTATTTCAGGACTCTTAGCCTGTGTGCTTCTAGGGCACAAGTTCTTTTCCACCTATTATCGTGGTTGGCCTAGAGCTTTATGGGCAACCCTAGGTCTTTTGACACTTTCTCATTAAAGCAAGGTAAAAATAAGTAAAAAAGGAAATGAAACTACTGTATGTTATTCTACTGCTGCAAGAACATCTAAAGTTAGATTAAAAATAACATACATCACTACATAGACTCATTGTACCCATGCAAGATTTTGTAAGAGAAGGCAATGAATTTCTCTTTTCCATCCTAACAAAAATTGTAACAGTGTCACATAAGATCACAGACAACTTTTCATACATATTATTGTAATGCTGATGTTGGCTCCAAACAATATATGGCCATATTATTATGGTTTACTAGTGCATGGGGGTGGAGGGTAAATCACAATCCACTTTGTCACCCAGCTGTTTCAAGGAGTTAAACAGATTTTTTTTCCTTATATGCTTATATAAGCATTTATATAACAGAGGAGAGATGCTTGCTTAAGAAGTAGACTGAACAAGCATAGTCTTTATATTCTTTTTAGTAAAAAGCAGATGTATGCACCTACTTTGCAGCTGATGTTAAAAACAGACAAAAAAACCCCTATAGTTTGGCACCTAATTTGACGATATTGAAAGGGAATAACATCCCAGGCAATTACCATCATACTAATGTACAGATGGATTGAAATGAGTGCGAAAAATACTAATTCAGAAAAACTCCTTTTTCTTTCCATTTACTTGGAAATAGAATCATAGAACTTCAGGGGTTGGAAGGGACCTTAACTACTCACCATTAAAAAAATCATGCCTCATGAATTTAGTTTGGGTAATTTGTTTGTTAGATTTGAAGTGCTGTCTTTAAATATTTAAAATGAAATATTTTTCCAGATTTTGATATCAGAGAATCAAAATATTATCTTCTTTAGAAAAACAATTTTGCAAAGTTATTTTGTCTCACTTAAATAGTACTAAAGTTATGCTTGCAAATAGTTTTTCTTGGCATCCTTGTAATATTTCTTTGGTGTCCAAAACATAGCGACATTTTGTACATTTAAAAGATGGGGTTTACTATGCCTAGAATAACATATGAATCTGTAGACAAATCTGAAGAAAGGGATTGAAAGGACTAAACTTGAACAAGTACCCATTTGTAGTTTCAACTGGCGATTGATTACTTCCTTCTAAAATACAGTCAGACAAATCACTTCAAGTACTCAATGCTGTATGCAATATGGTACATCCATGGACATAGAAGTACTTTGCTTGCAGAACAGGAGCAGCTTAGAAATAGCCATGCATTTATAGGCTGCAAACCATACTTGTTCCTGTGCTTAACCAGTAACTAACATGAAACATCCCTACTGAGCTGTAAAAGGCTCTTGGCAATAGTAAAGGAGTAAATAAATGTTTGCAGAAAAAGTGTTTTGCCTCATCCGCTCCTATGTATTTGCTTCATTTTAGAGAACCACAGTTAGTGATGACAGTTTGGAGTTAGCATAAATGTATTCAAGGCAACTTGAACACATCAGTCCAAAAGTTTCATTCTTGGAATTCTCATTTGGCTCCCACCTACCCTCTGAGGTACCTACATTTCTAGAAGGGGTTAAGCAGGTGGCTGAGACTTTTTTTGCATGAAGGGAAAAACTTGCTTCTGGGCTTGCCCATAACTGCCTAAACCTTGGCAGAGCTAAACAAAGATCACAGACCGAAGCTCTGCCAGGATCTGTAAAGGAGGTAATCCTCTTCCTTGCCAGGCTTTCTTTTTTCTTTTTCATTCTTATTTGTGTTCCTCAAAAAAACCCCACCAACCCCCATTCTAAATTCTACCTATCTGGGAGACAGATAGGGAGAAATGGGATGCATCTCCTCTACCACAGCAGCACCATTACTTTAGAACGTGGCTTTAAATTCCCTTCTTCACTGAAGGTGATAGGACACAAAAAGTAAACTTCACAGGTTTACAGGGCTCTCTAGCCTCTTTCTCCACAGAAGTAATTCCACTTATGTGGAAAAATTACCTTAGAGGTCAGTGAAGGTGATAAAGAAAGAAAGAGACCATAAGTCAGCTTATAGTCAGTGGCAGAAAATTGGGTCCAGGGAGTACAAATATAAAGGCATAACATAAGAGTTAGAGCATTTATTCAGAATAGGGACAACTGGCCAACCATGCTTCATATTTTACATTAAATATGCCATCATTTAAATGACTAATTGAACAATTCCACAAGCAAACCTAAGAGTGCTCCATCACAGAAAACTTTTCGACTCCATGGCTTAAAGCATTCCCACTGGAGATAATTAAGTAGGGTTCAAATCTTTCAATTAGAGAAATTAGCCTTAGTTTTCCAAAACCTGAGCAAATATTCTAACCTCTAACTAGATTTTTATTTTCCTTTCAAGAAGCTATTGTTCCAACAATGTTTTTTTTCCAAGAAGCTTATGAGGGGTACAAGCTACTGATACGATGGGTATACTGCAGCCACATTTTTTTTAGTTTGTTATTTTAAAACAAGCATCTGTGGTTTGTGTCTTAGGAACAGAACTGAATTTAAACACAGCTCAGTATCCCATAAAGTATCTGATTAGCTGTACTTGCCAGATTATCTGACACTGGATTTATTAAATTTGATGAAACCAAATAAAAGAGGTTGGAAAAGGAGTGCCAGGAAACAGTACCTGACTCTGTCTTACAGTGCTTCTTCCTTAAGGGCAACCGGAGGCTGCTGCAGTTTCAAAATTGCCATTTCAAAACTTTCTGGATCTTGGCCACAGAACATTCCTTTCAAAATTGCCATAGACACAGATCACTCATGTATGGGATACACAGAGACAAAACAAAAAGCCAGAGTGATACATAGCTTCACACAGGCAACTACTGACTTTACATACAGGTCACAAGTGAACTGTCCATAGGTCTAGCAATAATATCCTTTGTCCCTCAGCCACCACTAGGCATAAAAAAATAAAAAAAAAACAACCAGTAAATCATCTCTTAATTTTCTCCGAGGCTACATAAATACTTTAAAACATTTGTAGTCTACTGTGTTTTTTTCCTAGCCTTCTATGCGCTGCAGATTTTCTTACTTTAAAGTATACTCTTACCTTTTATGACAATGAAGATCACAGTTCAGCAGCTTATTTCTTTAAAAGAAGGACACATTCCTGCCACAGGAATGCAAAGGAAAAGAAGAACGGAAAGCTCATAACTCTGTACATGCTGGAAGATCTCTGTGCTAATGCAGGCTGACCAAAATGCACGCCAAGGGCTCTGCTCACAGAAACTGCACGAGCAGAAAATACAACAGGTGTTTGCAATTGTTATCAGCTGAAGAGCAGCAGCAGAATGTAAGTACCACCTAACTGCTGACTAACTCTCACCTGCCTCTGTCCAGCTGCCTTCAGAAGAGCAGGCCTCCAAAAAATAAACTTGTGCAAAGAAGTGAGGGAGAGGATAGCAGAAGGAGTGAGAATTAATGCCTTTTCTTTGTAGATTAGTATATTAATTACTGTAATATCAGGTGGGCATCGGTTCTGGCACCACCTTTGTTTTAAAAAAATACCAAACTCATAAAAATTGATAAAAACATCTGACCTGCAGTGATATGAGTCATGATATAAGAAATGTAGCACTTCTGAGATTTTGTCAGTGCCCACAGGCACTCCCCATGTGCATGCAACAGGTCAGCAGGACTGCCAGGAGCTGTGTTGCCAATGCCCAGATTCCAGAGAAGCTGAAGAGGCCGGCTGCTTGCATCTCCAGACAAGGACAGCCATGGTAACAGACCTGCAAGGCCATAAGAAACACCAGGGAGGAGCAGGCAGGTGTTGCAAATTCAAGTTTAGGTGCCACAGAGAGAGGAATTTTTACTTTTTGATAAACATTTTGAACATCTTAAATCCCTCTAAGGTCTCCTCTGGAGTGGGCCACGGTTAGAAAACCTGGTGTTACTTAACTTGCTTTATAATTAATATAGGTAAAGGGAAATCTGAACTGCATAAAATAGATAAAAATACATTCTTGCCTATCAGAGATGTGATAAGATTTATCCATGACTCTAATACACAGACAATGAAATAATTTACTTAATAGATACACTTTTTTATATCTTGCAAATTCCAAAAATATGTAACAAGCAAGTCTTAAAATAAGAGTTGGGGAAGGGGGATTCCTGTACCGCAAGTAAGTTGTTGACAGAAAGACATGTGTTTGGTATAATGCTGTTACCTTACATTTTGTAAACTGTTTTAGCAAACAGCAATTACTATGTCCCTTCCCCATTTGCAGTTCATGTTCCTTGTGTCTTTGTGTATGGCTATTAGGTATACCTGTTTTACGAGTCTAATACAATCTTGAACCAGTTACATATTAGAAAATCCCATAGCCAATCTGCCAGCTTCTCATGAAATTAGTGTATCTATGGCTTAATATTCAAGTACATAAAATAGAGATGAGTTTCAGATTCATTAGTTCTTATATTTCGTGTATTAACCAGTAATTGTAATGCAAATAGATGGGTTTTCAGCTTAGAAGTGGTGGAATTAATAACTATTAGTTTCATAGGTGCCAAGAAGTGCAGAAGATGCATGTTTTTGTGACAAATATTTGGCATTGGTTGATGGTTCAATTTTCTGTTTGAAAAATACAGTTGCTGAAATATAGTTAAAATGAGATTCTGCATCTTCCAGCTTTGGTAAACTAACCTGCTTTGCTATTCTTATGAAAGCTATAACTACATATGATTTTGTAAAGTGAAACATTTGATACAGGAAAATATCTTCTTCATCAGGATAAAATAGTAGAACAAAATAATAAAGCTGATTTTCAAGAAAAAAAAATCAGTTTGTAAGAACATCTGTTGTAATACCTTAAAAAAGAAATTATGAAAGAAACAAATTTAAAACTCAGAACTGCTATTGCATACTGTAACTGTATTTCACATTGTTACTGTATATTGCCAGAAAGAACAAGCAGCTAGTTTTGGGGTTTTTCTTACAATCATTCCTATGACTGTAAGAACATGGGAATCTTTTAACTTTTACTTCAGGTTTTCAATGATTTTTTAAAAATTTATTCTAGCAATGAATTTCTGCTTAGCACAAATAAGAAGCAGGATTTCAGTTTGATCACAGGATCTTGACCTTTTCTCAACTCTTAGTCAATAAGCCAAACTGGACGTACAGAAAACCACGCATAGATCCCTTCTCCTATAATCAAGTGGAACAAACCCATCCAGAAGAGTGCCTGTTTTCAAAGATGATGGGAAAAAAATCTGGGGTCAGTGAGCCAGTGGAAATTTCTTCACCTTTTCAATATTCCAGTAGCCAAATCAAAAAAAAGACAACTGAAAGCCTTCTGAAAACAATACAAAATCTTGCAGAACCAAATAGAAGACCTGAGTGGCCTGTAAGGCACGGCGATGACAGTGACAACATTTATCAAGAAAAAAATGCTGAGATCAACACCTGAACCACAATTTAGGGAGTGCTATAGTTTGAAGAAAACATTATTTTTAAAACCTCTGTTGTCATTGTACCTTTCTGTGAGCCATTGAATTAAAAATGAATCTTACCAGTTGGCATATATTACAGTCTGACCCCATCTCTGAATAAGAAGTGGATCAACACACAACACATGACCACAGGTGGCTTTTTATTGTGTTATCTGCTGCAAGAAAAATATATCAAAATTATTTTGGGTCTGTACAACTTACCAACCAGTACCCTTAGCAAAAAGAACTCAAATTTATTTTAAAAGCAATCTTAAAATCATACTACTGCCTCTCAGATGAATAATCAGAGTTTGCTGAAAAATAGCATAAACAAATCAAATCTATTCTTATCTTTGTAATTTTTCATTTTTAAGTTTGTGATCCATTTTAATTTCAATCATCCAAATGTTAGAAGTCAGGTCATTGTGGTTGCTCTTGCTGATAAAATGTTTGTCTGGGTTTTTTTGAACTGCATTTTATTTATCCTGGAAGAGAAAGCGTACACTTCCAAAACATGCACAGAAAGCTATGCACCATCCTTGAAAGCCACATGTAAAGCTTAGCGGCTTCTGAAAAGGCTTAACTGGTTTCCTGAAGAATTAAAAATATTATTCATTGAAATATTAGTTCACTGCATTTCTTGTAGGAGCTGGAAAAAAGCATGAAGCAGCAGAAAAATATAAACTACAATTTATGCGTTGACTCAAGAAAAAAATGAAGTTGTTAAAAATGGAATGAGTACATGTAAAAGAGTAGCAGTATCTTACACCTGGAGACAGTGAGTGGCAGCGGATGGCACTTCTCCAGAGAACAAAATTGCTGGTGAAGCAAATAAAGATTGTTTTGAGTGACAGACAAACAACCAAGTCCTGCAGGTTAGGGTAGCAGAGGTTGAAATGTGGCCTGCCATGGTGGCAAGGGACACAGTGTGCCACACAGACCTTTACACATTTGCTCTCATCTACCCTCTTAA
The DNA here is from genome assembly GCA_028020825.1 of Podargus strigoides. Taxonomy (NCBI): domain Eukaryota; kingdom Metazoa; phylum Chordata; class Aves; order Caprimulgiformes; family Podargidae; genus Podargus; species Podargus strigoides. The sequence continues at coordinate 44,760,339 of CM051621.1, read as the reverse complement.
CTCCCTGTTGCAGTCAGTGAGTGATGTGAAAGGACTAGTAAACTCGCTCTTGCTGGCTCCTGTCTCAGCACACACACACCGCTGCTTGTGCACAACATGGTTGTTATGGCACTGGCAGAACGTGAGGAGAGACCTCTTTCTCTGCAGGTATCACATTATAGCCTTCAGCATCATATTTTCTCTGCAAGATACGAGGACAAAGTAAACAGTGAAATATCCCTCCATGCTACCACACAAAAATTTGAACAAGTTCTCCTAACAGGAAACCTGTTACCTGACATATCTTGCACTGGACCTGATTAGAATCAAGCAATTTGGGGGCAGATTCTTAGTTGTGATATGGTTGGTTTTTGCCACCCTGCACTGCTGTACTCCTGGCCAATGACTAGAGTCAAGGCGAATTTTAAACAAAGCCTAAATCAGGGCAGTCCTCAAGTTTTTTTATAGCTTGTGGAAGGCAGCTCAGTCTGCAGGGGACCACACAGTTGCAGCAATATGGGAAGTGAAAAAATAGGCCACTGTTAAAAACTTGGTCATTCTGAGCATGCATGAGAGTAACTGCTAACTGGCTTAACCTGGAACCATCCATCTTCACTTATCCATTTGAAGAGCGAAGGAATTTAAGGCATCTTTGGAAGTAAGAATGGACCTGACTCTTCCAGGAGCTTTGTAGTGAGTAGTTCTGATGATGGGAGTAATATTATTTCAAACTTGTGGTGGTGCAAGTAAGAAAGCAATGGAGGCTGGCTTCCTGCCTCTTTTTATTTGCCTTTCAGAAACCATTTATCTACCATCTGTGATCCTGTTGCACTATCTACACAGAAATAAATATTACCTTCAGACTTTATTGTAGATAAGACCACACATGGCAGAAGGCACAAAGAATGAGCTTCCTGAGGCCCTGTTCCCAGATGTGGCTGAGTCTTCTCACGGGTAACCAGCTAATCAGCTGCTATAAGGGCAGCTCCACCAATTCCTGTTCCACACATAACTGGGGGCAGCAGGGATGCAGTCATTATCCCTACTGAGAGAGGAGCTGAAAGGGAGATATTTATGGTCAGTCTTCTGTAATACATGAATATCTTTCCACGCTCCCAGAAGAGAGATAACTGGCTGTACAGCCACTTTGCACCAGACCAGAACACCACAATAAATCGGCAGTGTTTTGTCAGGGCTGGGGATGTGAACTGTGGTGCCTGGTTCAGGTGTTTCTCAGCAGCTTCTCATGTAACGTGAAAATAAAGTGTCTGCCTGAGGATGCAGCTACAAAGCCAGCCAGTCTGTTGCCCATGGGAAACAGGCACCTCTCATGTCACCTTTCTTCCCCTCACAGTGCTTTGATTTTTAGTAATATGCCAGAACATCAGACATATCTACATTCAGGCACAGCTTTTGCATGGAAGTCTCTGTATAGTGGGCAGCTTTCTGGCTTGTTTTTCATCACAAGTTTTAGAGGAGAAGAGCAGCAGTTTCAAAGACTTTTACAAGGGAGCCTCAGGGTTTCTTTGCCAGACTTCAATGGATATGTTTGGAGCATGGTATATGGAGGTTGAACTGCCTGACTCCCATTAACATTAATAGAGTCAGGAGGCTAAATGCCTGAACACCATTCTGATGACGTATCCACAGCATCTGGCAAGTAGCCTGCTGCCATTTCTAAGTCCTTTTGGATATGACGCTTCCCTCATCTATTTCAGAGTGACAAAATAAAACAAAGAGGGACAACCTAGCTTCCTTCCTCTAAGACATTCTGCAAAGTACAATAAGCATGGGGGTTTTGCTTCAATTTTAATAAAGAACCTTCCACTTGCATGTAAACTTCCTTACGTATAAGGCATTCAACAGCACTAAAAAAACTAATTAAAAAAGAACAGCACAGCAAACACATACAACAAACTGCTAGCAACCTATTGATTTTGTGTGAAAGAGGAGACTAACAGTTACACATGATTCATGGTCCCACCAAAATTCTAGGATGTATAGATTATATGTGCTCCTTGAATATTAAAGGAGGTACTTTTCTAGGATCAAACACAAGGCTGTTGCAGAGCTGAAGCAAGTAGCTAATTTAACCTGTATTTAAAAAAAAATAAAAATCCTTCATTCTCTGTTTATGAACACCTGCCGTTTATATCACACACATTTTCATTGGAAACAATCTGTTAAATCTGTAAAATTATTATAGTATAGTCCCATAGTATGTCACACTGTGGCAGTACCTTTGATCTCAGCCCCTGGGAAACATTTTTTCATGTGGGCAACAGCAGCAGCTGTAAATACAATGTTAATACTTTTGGGGTATTAAATTTCCCTTTTTATTTTGCTGGCTGAAGTCTGAGGGCTTATGCAGTACTACACTTCCCATATAACACGCTTTCAAGTTTCTGAAGTTTCAAGATAATCTAGTAAATGGACTGTCTTAGATACTTTTACAGTGGTGTTACAAGTAAAAAAAAAAAAAAAGGACCTCACTGTTCCTTTCAGACCTGGGAAAATATACTTTGGTGATAAATCTTAATCTCTCAACATCTTGATCCTCCCCTCAGTTGTATCACAATTCACTGCTTTTCTGTTTTAACCTGATTAAAAACAACCTGTTGGCTAAATTAATCTGTTACAACCTACAGATATCCTGTATGTTTGAGTTTTTCATGTGTGTAGTTCTACTTTAATGAAAAAAGTCTCTTCTTGTTATCTCTGCCCCTTATGGTTGTCTCATCACAATACTAAAATTCTAGATCATATACTGACTTTGCCATGCACAAGCAGCACAAAAATCTGCCCTTAGCTTGCCGCTATGCTATGTAGCCTACACACCCATCCCAACTATACCTGAAGTCAATGGTATAAAGATTAGATAATGCTCTGAGCAGTGTAAAGAATAACTTGAGATAGCCCTTATTCAGAGAGCTACTCTTAATGCTACTCTAACTCCTACAATTGTCTTGTGACATAGTTGCTTTCTGTTCAAATTTTATTCTGGGAAAATTTCAAAGATTAGGCACTTCTAGGTACATGCACTGAGTGTACATCTTTAGTAAGAATATTTATTGAATAACATTCAAAGAAACCAAACAGCACACACATTCTGCTAAGAAAAAAATTTACATTTATACACATATCAGTAATTTAATTGCCTTTTGCCCTTCGAGAACACTTACATTAAAATGTCTCAAGAAAAGTGATTCTGCCAAATGGCATGCAAACACTCTGAAGTGTCTGAATTATCTTGATTCAGCCTCTCCTACTCACTGCTTTGCATTCTGAACGAGACACAAGCCACAAGACCTGTTCTTTGCATGCCCTGTATACACTGCTGTCAAATGTGCATAATGACATCCATTTTTGCTCATTTTCAAATACCACTGTAATAGCCAGTTGTGTGCACACAAAGCTTTTTAAATGTATATGCTGGGTTCTGTGCCTCAGGGTGAATCTCATTTTATGCTCTTTGGTATCAGTGTTGCTTGGGAATGCAAGAACTGAAGCCTAAATTTAGTGTCTAAATCCAGAAAAAAATATATAAAGGGCCTGTTAGAGGGAGAGTGGGAGAGAGAGAGAGGCAAACAGGCGAGTGTACTTCCTACCAAGGCAGGTACATCCCTTTCCTCTTCAACCTGTGAATAGCATTAGGCTTCCAGTTGAGATTTACAACAGCCAGAAGGCTAACGTTCATGAATTTTTTGTTAATCAGTCATCAGGTAAAGCTTTTAAATAACCACTAGCAAGGACTAGAAGTCAGATCTCTCCTTTTCCCAGGCAAGAGCTCTAATTGCCCCAGGACACCAAAATAACATGACTATTCTGGCACAAATTCTGTGCACACTCCTCCTCACCTCCTCCCATTTACTTATGGAAATAAGCACATATTCCTTTAAAATGCAGAGCTGTTTCACAGAGGAAAGCCATATTTGAAGATGGAAGATCGGGGTGAAAGGTGGGCATAAACCCTTTCTATCAGGCAGAGACTGAAATCAGGCTGCCCACATCACCTACCCATACTCCTGTTGGAGGAATGAATACCGACTCCCATCACCTCCTTCTGCTACTCTACCCCAAGCACAGCCTGCAATATCAATCACGCTAAGAGCATGCCAGCTGGATAGAGCCCCTCAGGTGAAATAGACTGAGGAATGCCTTGCTTATGAATCTAAATTAGGCTTAAATGTAAATTACAGCTGGGGCACTCCACACTAAGATAGTTCTGGGATGCCCAGGAAAATAGAATTTAAAGCCTTGAGGAAAAACTGGGGTTTTTACATGAAGGGGTGGCTAAAGACAGCTGCAGGTTCAGTCTGCACTCCCTCCAACCACCTAAGCCTGCTCCATTTGAGAAGCTGGACAGCCATGACAGTGTGGCAACCTGCTGAGAGCTCAGAAAAACACATGACAACGAAAGAATTTAGGTGGCTCCAAAGTTATGAAGCCACTTAGGAGAGCTATAAAGGCTGCAGTTTGGAACACAGAACCTTAAAGCAAGTATTACATACCTTTGTTCTTTCAGATTTGTCCTGTCTTTACTTTCTTCAGATTATATATATGTTGAAAAATCCTGGTAAAAGAAATTCAAAACTTTAGGGAGGAAAATTTCCCATGATGTCAAATGATTCAGGTGAAAGAATTACACAATCACACTGCAAAAGATGGTGGTGTAAAAGAGAACCACCTGTTGGAAGTGAGTAAAGAATGGAAAAGAAGGAGAAATATATGCTTTTGCGATGAAAGGACAGTCTAAAGTCTAAACAGACTCCACTATTTACAGGAGAAGGCCTGAAACACTGCAGAAGGCTCAGTAAAAGTATTCTTGTGGACTTCACTGTGAAAACGGTTAGTCCCAACATTTGGAAAGCTTTTCAAGAAAGTAAAATATAAGACTGGTAGTGGTGTTAAGGAAGAATAATGAAGTGATTCTCTACATTTAAAAATAAACAAACGCACACATAAACACTTGTGTGGTATGTAAATGGTAAATTGAAATTTTTCTTTCAATATAAATCTTAAGCTGCCAGGGAGGGATTTTGTTTAGGGCTTTTTATATAAAGAAATTTTTACTTAAAACTGAGGAGTTTTTCAATTGATATACCTATATTTCTCATTCATAATTTTGCATTTCTTTGTTTTGACATAATCTGTGCCAGGTTCAATTTGCTACGCTCCCCCAGTTGAAGTGTTTGTTTAGAAAAGGAAAGCCATTTCAGGTAGCAATAGATATCATGTGAAAAGAAAGAAAAGCATTAAGAGAGAAACAGTGGTCCAAATGTAAAAAATACTCTTGGAAAAAAGCAGAATAAAAGACAAATTCAAGAAAACATAGCTAATGCTCAAAAATCCCTTTCCTGGGGATTTCAGTGTGGCTTGTTGCAGCCAAATATTTGGTGTGATTGAAATCTGAGAGTGGTGAGCTTGGACCTCTGATGAGTGGGCAGCAGCACTTCTTGTGCTTCTCATTTGTTTGTGGGATGCTGCTGAACCTGCATGGCTCAGCTATGCAGGTACCAGCTCTTTTTCGAGGGGGAGGATGGGGAAGAGAGGGTATTTTCCAATCACCTGCCCTAAAACAAACACATTGCACAAGGGGTTCAGGATGAATGTGTGTGACAGGCTCCTGTGGCCCAAATCTATTTGTCTGCACTGAGAATGCTGGCTTTTGGGCCACTCACTGCAGCCTGGCTCCAGGTAACAACTGCAAGTCCCTTTGACTGTGGTGGTGAAGAAAATTGTACAAGGATGGAGATGCTTCCTGAAATCTATTAGGAACACACTTCTTGGCATCCTTGACACCAAATCAGTTCAGGACACCACTCATCAAGAAGACAAGGACAAGTATCTTTATAACTTAGAAAACCCATCCTGCCTCTCATATCAAATACTCTAGGGCTCCCACCTCAAAAACTGCTTGGATTATCTCCCAACCCAAAATTCCCATTCCCTAACCTTTTCTGTTCTACACACCTATACAATTTCACAGACTATGACAGGAACAAAATAAATAGTTTTTAACAGAAGTCATTCTCAAAATCACTATGATCAATGACAAGATGATGCATTTGTTACAGTAGTTTTAAACTATGATAATGACTTTGAGTACGGTTCTGCTGAGTACTTCTTAATCTTGTTGCTAAACTAGATAGAAAGAGAAGAAACACTATGCTCTTTACTGTATAGAAATCAACAAACTGCATTATATACAATGTGCAAAAAATGGAAATAACTTTTGTCAGAGTAAATATTTATAGATCTGTGAGTTTAAAATATTGCAGTATTGTTTAGTAAAGAGTTTTTTCTGTAGTTCAGAAATATGGATTCTGGTCAAAAAATTCTAGAAGTACTCTTTCCTTTCCCAAAGCAACCTGGTATCCAAGTTGGAACACCATGGGTGGTGGGTCTGGATGGGTGGTCTACTAGATGAGTGAAAACCTGCCTGGGCCCTGAGGCCCAAAGGGTAGGTGGTTAATGGTACATGTTCTACCTGGAGGCCAGTTATGATTTTTTTCAGGGCTTTACCCTAGGACCTCCCTTGTCTAATACCTTTTTCAACGACCTGGAGGAGAGGTCAGAGTTCACCTTCATTGAACTTTCAGATGACACCCAACTGGTGCATGCAGTCAATCTGCTTGAAGGCATGGCTGCCATCCAGCAGCACCTAGGCAGGTGGGAGGGATGGGCTGACAGGAATCATAAGTAACAAAGCAAGGACAAATGCAAAGTTGCACATGTTGAACAGATGGAACCCTTTCACTGGTACAGGCTGGGGACTGACTGGCTGTGGAGCAGCTCTGTAGAGAAGACCCTAGTGGACCATAAACTAAAGATGAACATGCTCTGGCATAATGAAGTGTAGCACAGTCTGGGGGTGTATCATCAGGAACATACACAGTGGCAAGGAAGCTGTCTATTCCCTTAACTTAGCCCTTGTTAGACCATATCTAGGATATTGTGTCCAGTTTTGGGCCTCTTGAACAGGAAAGGAAGACATTGATAAACTGGAGCACGTTCAGTGGAGGACTACCAAGATGGTTTGGGGCTGGAGCAGGTGTGTCCTGTGAGGAGACGCTGAGGCTTGTTCAGCTGGGAGAAGGGAGGGCTTCAGGGGGACCCAACAGCAGCCCCCCAGTGCCTATGTTAAGTTTAGCAAGAAGACAGAGCCATAGAAGGCAATGGCAGGAGGGCGAGAGACAATAGACATAAACTGAAATAGAGAAGGTCCCACTGAAGATAGGAAAATACCCTGTTACAATGATGGCAGTCGAGCAATGGAATAGGCTGCTCAAAGAGGCTGTGCAGTCTCCAGCCTCGGAGGCTTTCAAGACCCAACTGGATGAAGCACTGAGTAGCCTGGGCTGAGCTCAGGACTGACTCTGCTTCGAGCAGCTGGTTGGACTAGAGACCTCCTGGTGCTATCTCCAGTCTGAATTAATCTATGATTCATTATGTGTTTTAAGATCTTTCCTGAAGCTTTCTAATTACTACCTTCTTTAACTTTCTTTCGCTATAGCATGAAAATCTTTTAAAGTATTTCTAAAAGTACACCCCTCAAAATAATTATTCTGTTCTAGGTAAGTACTTTCACTATATATATATATATATATAAATTCTGAATACTGCAGCTTATTTTGAAGGCCTCTTCATAAAATAATGAAAGGAAAAGCAAGCTTTTAAAATGAAATCTAGATGAGCTATGTAGGAATGAATTAATGCCTAAGGATATTCTGTGATTTTTAAGTGTAGGAAAGTATAATTACAAGTGCTGCAAGTAGAAAACAGAGTTTCTTAGATAAAGAAATTAAGACTTATTTAAGAAAAATAAAAGGAACTGCAAATGCCTGGGTGACTTAAGTTGCCTTCTTTAGTCACTATGGCTACAATAAAGAATTACCAAAGGAGAGAATTGGATTGATACGGTATTAAAGATTTGGCATGCTAATTAGCATTCTCCTTTTATTACTCTGATAGCCACATAATCCAGAGCCATTTCTTCTAGATCACCTAACTTGGAATACTTTTTAGCATTGTTTTGCAAGTAAATGCCAACTCTATTTCTTACACCTTTGTCTGTATTTAAAAAAAAAATAAAATCCATTTCAATTAACATATTTTTGAAATCTAGACTTTGCCATTTTTTAAACACTCCAAACAGCCATTTATTACTAGTTTGCTAGTGACAGCATTTTCTTTTGCACAAGTACATTTTACAGTATGTTTCCTTTGACACATAAGCATTTATGTGGTGTCTCTACACTTTTGGCCACACAAAATTGTATGTGTATTTGAACATAAGCTTTGTCTATCCAAAAAATGGCCCTTTTAAACTGAAACTCATCCAGTTTTTATACCATTTTAATTACATATTTTGTCATATTTCTCTAACATTATAAAAATATATTTAAAGCCCAGATGTCTATTTTGTGCTCGAAAACTGACACACTGCGTTTTTCATCTGAACACCTATATTCCTGCCTTACTTTGTAATCTAAGTTTGCAAGATGTGCATACGCAAATAAAAACAAAAGCATGCAAAGCTATTTACAAATTTTAAAAAAAACTAAAGAAAAAAAAAAGAAATGAGATAATTTTATTGGATACAGTTACATATTCAAATGTCAAACCAGTTAGTGAAAAAGAACACTAAAAAAGAAAAATCAAAAGGTGAGTTATTTCTGTGTGTTAGGCACTGAGCTCGGGCTCATATTTTGATTCATTCTTGGCTCTGTTGCAGACTTGATAAGAGACAAGCTATCTAATCTCCTTTCTGCCTGAGGCGGTAGTTCCTAAAGCTGATCTGCCTGCTGGCTGCCTCAGTCCTGCTATCCTCCCTGTCTCAGCTCTGACTCTGGCTGAGCTGTTTCAGTATGAAAAGCTATATGAAAGGGTTTTGTTCTCCCCTCCCTGCTTTTCAGGTTAGTTTTCTATAGCTCTAAGGCACTGAAACAGCCCAAAGCAAGGCTGGACAAACATTAGAGCTGGTTTGCCAGCAGAGACAAACATGAATGGCAAGAGCCCTAAGTGAGACTTAGTTACACTGCATGGGACAGCAGCTTCGGTTTCTTGGCCTGTAACATTAGTGTTGGTTACCTCTTTCTTTCCTGCTTACTTATCCTAATTTGTTACCTATAGCTTTTATTTTTTTTAGCAGTGAGACATCTTAGTTTAGGCCTGAAAATATTTGTGGATACTTATTAGCTCTACACAAAGACCAAATGCATAAAAGCACTAAAGAAATGATGTTAGAGGCAGCAAAAGAAGTCAACAAATGGACTTCTGTCCATAATGTGTTAAAATTAAAAGCTTCTGGGAATGTGTTTCAGCACATATATAAGAGTATGATAAATATTTGAAAGCACTGGAGGACAGTTACACTCTCACTCATCATCATTACTATCAAGAATTATTTTTATGGATGCATTAACAGCACAATCTACACTAACAGAACCAAGCAAACCACAAGGGCTTCCTTGGAAACCTTACTGACCCAAAGATAGAACTAGGGGACACCAGTCTGTGGCTGTATTTTTGTCACAAAGTGATTTGTTTGCTCTTATGTCTGGTCTGGAAAGAATACTCTGCTCCAGAAATGGTAAATTGGACAAGTTTAACCAATCCATTCTGCTTATTATTTGAGTAGATACTAACCGTATTTGGCAGTGCCTAGGTGACTAACATTTATTTCCAAAGCTAAAGGAACAGTTGTGGATTTGACTGGAAGAAGGGCCAAACCATCTTTAACAAGTCAAGGGCAACAAAACTTTTGTAAGGGAAAGGATTGGAAAACATTTAAATATGAACAAAACCCTACTGGTACCCAAGACATAAAGGGACAGAAGATACTCATATTTCCCCTTTTCCAAACTATCTGGGGACACCAGGGAGGAGGTAGTACAGTGCTACTGATCATGTGTATCAGCAGAATGCTAGCTTTTTAACATGGAGTTGCTTAGAAATGCCCCAATCCCATGGGCATGGAGGTCCACAGTATGTGCGACCTGAGAATAGTTCTTAACAATGCTCGTACACCTCCCAGAGCTCACCGAAATATCTGAACACCTCACTTATCTGCATGGGTGGACAAGACAAAGACCTGTGTGAAAGAGCAGACAGATAATGCAGGGGTCTGGATATCTTCCAGTAAGCAACATGAGCCAGATAAGCACCCTCACAGCAGCGGTCCTTACAAAGATATTTTCTGTGTATAAAACCACATACATTGAAATAATTTTTAAAGTAACCTTCTTCAAAACCTTAAACAGACACTTCATGTACATAAGAGGTCTCTTTGACTAAAGTAGGACTATTCATGTACGTTGAACTAAGCCCACCTGTAAGCCTTTGCAGAAGGAAGCTCTCAGCACATACATGAAATGTGCCAGTGACAATGAGTTGCTGACAGTGAAGTTCTTTAAGAAACTTGGATCAGAACTGAGCATCAGGAGAGTCTTCACTGGGGAAGGGACTGGTGATCAAATGCTGTAATACCCAGCTGCTACCACAGATGGGTAGCAGTCCCCCCACAAGAAGCAGCTTTTACGATGCTACAGTGAGATTTGGGGGCAGGAAATGGAACTCACAGCAAAAACATGGAAGCAAACTGGCAGGGAAAGTTGCTATGAACTTTTGCATAAACAGCCACGACCTCATGTGAGAGGTTTTTTTCATTCCTCCACAATTTGCTGGTAACTAACAAACACAGAAAAAGCCAACACTTGATACAAAAGACAGGTATTTGGCAGCTACTGCTGCAGCATCAATCAATTGGCATGCAGACTGAAATATCAGAAATCACAGAGTAGACAACCTTTAAAATATATTCTTCCATTAATAATGGCTTTATAGAGCCGACAGAGTTGCAAGAATTCTGCAGTATAAAGAGGTTCACCAAACCCCATACATAATCCTTACAAGTAACTTAAAACCAACCTGAGAAGTTTGGTGTCAGTGGCTACCTTGAATCTTCTCCACCTCAACATAGGCAGCTACAGAATCTTTGAAAAAAACCAACACATATATTAGTTAAGCACTAGAGCTGCGATCCTTAGGGAGGCTATACAACAAATCAAGGTGGATTAATTGTTGTTAGCACCATAATCAATACTCTTGTGTGCAGGGAACAAGGCAAAGCCTCTGTCAGAGGACAGCAGGCAGATCTAGACCCGACCACCTTTAGAAAACATTGTACAGCCTTCTTTGAAAAAGCCTTGACATCATCAGTAGCACTCACAATTCATGTACTGCATTTATTACCACCATGGGACAACCCTGTCTCCCTGCCCCATGAAAACAAAGTGGAAAATAACAAGTAGAGTTCTGGAACAGTCAAGAGTATTTGAATTTTTTTAATGTCCACGTAAGATTTTGCTATTAATTTTGAGTGCAAGATATTCAGGTGTTAAAGGGATGAGCTACAATAAAGAACTCAATAAACAGCTGCAGATAAATGCCATTTCAGTGACATACAAAATAACAATACTGCCACCAACCTGACACAAATCATTTTAATAATTTAAAATGTAGAAAATAGATGTAAAAACACAAGGATTTTATGACATACCTGATGACACATCACATCTTTCACATCATTCACAGGGACGTGAATAACTTAGTTCAGTAATCAAACAGTCAGTTTTAATTTGATGCTATTGTTGGGCATGGAATTGGCACATAAGCACGAACATGAAAATTGTTATGTGACACTAATTACTTATATCACATAATGATGGTTGCTAGAACAGAAATCCAAGAAACTGCAGTACAGATCCTGTGCTTTCCACCCAATTTTCTCAAACCCATGTAAATCTGTAAATAGAACTGTGGAGGAAGTATTTGCATCTATTGCCTGCTGTTCATGGTTATGAGTGAGTCAGATATTCTGTTAAGTCTTTAGTGTAGGTGGGATCTTCAACATCTGAGTTGCATATTGACATATTGCAGTTAGAAGAAATCGGTTCTCTCTGCTATAGTCAGTTTGATAGGAAAAAGACACTGGCATGGCACTGATCACAGAATCACAGAATGTTAGGGACTGGAAAGGACCTCAAAAGATCATCTAGTCCAATCCCTCTGCCAGAGCAGGAATACCTAAATCAGGTCACACAGGAACATGTCCAGGTGGGTTTTAATGTCTCCAGAGAAGGAGACTCCACAACCCCTCTGGGCAGCCTGTTCCAGTGCTCTGTTACCCTCACTGTGAAGAAGTTCTTCCTCACATTTATGTGGAACCTCCTATGTTCCAGCTTGCACCCATTGCCCCTTGTCCTATCATTGGATGTCACTGAGAAGAGCCTGGCTCCATCCTCATGACACTCACCCTTTACATATTTATAAACATTAATGAGGTCACCCCTCAGTCTCCTCTTCTCCAAGCTAAAGAGACCCAGCTCCCTCAGCCTTTCCTCAGAAGGGAGATGTTCCACTCTAATCATCTTTGTGGCTCTGCGCTGGACTATCATGTAGGCACAGCAGAACCTAATCACAACTCAGAATGGTTGAAGCATTTCTCACTCCTGAAGCTAGAAGCTCTTATAATTAGGTATTTCTCTTCTCTACATGTAGTTTCTCCTACAGAGTGATAAAAACAAGTGTGAGAGGAAAGGAAAAAATCCATCACACATTCTTATCAAATTCTTGTTTGCAAATAGAGTATTCAGAACAAATTCTATAATAATTCCAATATCTTCACAACATAATTGAATGACCATTCATTTTAAGGAAAAAAAAATTTCCTCCATTTCTCTTGAGATTTGTCCCATATCTTATTTCTAAGTAACTTTTTTATTTTAAACAGAGAAAAACACTTTAAGTAGAGAAAAAGTTTTTGTGAAATAAACATTTTAAATGCACAGTTTCTTTACAGAAATTTCATATATAGCTATATATATCCATAAAAGAACAACAAAACCTGTCCATCTTGATCTTCCTGTTAGTATTTGTAAGGCGCCTGAGATTATTTTCACATTTGCTGTGAGGATTCAGGCTTTCTATTCCTTACAATAAAGCTTCTCCTCTAGTCTGCTCAGGTCCAGCAACTGAAAAGAACCTACAGAAAAATATGGGAGAATCAAATTATTCAGTTCAGCCTCTTTCCTGTAATGCCAAGTAAAAGACATGTTAATGAATGTCTTTTATTTTCTGCAACTGCTTTCAGACAACGTAAGATAGTTACTTCTAGCAAGTGACTGATTTGAAACACCAAGGATTAAAGCTGCACACAGGGCTAATATGTGCAAGCTGCTTTTACAGAGTGACGTTCTTTCTGGGTGAAAATGCATATAACCCCTTCAAGAAAGTGGCTATACAAGTGGTACACCATGACTTACACAAGAAAGCAAGCTCACAGATTGCACCTATTGGAATCAGAAAATAATAGAATATTAGAAACATGGTTCAGGTCTCACACATTTGTGAGATACATCAAAAGGTCTTTTTTTTCAAAAAAAAAACCAATATTATTATATCAAATTGATTTTATTTTCCCAAAGACAACTTCAAACAAATTAAGTTATACTAAGTCCCACCCTTAACTTGATTAAAAGTCAGTAGACTTTAGGACATGCATAAGATTTCAAAGCTTCCAGAGACTTACACAACAAATCTGTACAGCACTATATAGATTTACTAGCTGATGCTTGGATGCAATATAACCAGGGCTGCACCATTTTATTTCTGAGGCACTCAGTTGAGAGATGGCACTCATTACCTCTCATGCAGCACTTTGCAAATGTGCTCAAACTACATGTCCCATCAGTTACGGTGTCTTCTCACAGCTTTCCCTAGCACATTCTTTTCCAGTTTTAAAGTGGCTCCATGGGATCAACTCAAAGCTTTCCACCCCTGCTGACTCAGGCATGTCCTTAGACTTCAACATACTGAAGATGTGCCAAAGCGTTTCAGTTCCTAAATGCATGGGCTAGGCAGAATTTCAGTACCTAATTACAAGAGAGCAATGGTTCTGTTTCTAGGTAATAAGCCCTACATCTGGCCATATAAGCGCAGGTGTGGTGTCACATTGATATAGTCACACTATTTTGAGACCTAAACCAGTGACTGCACTGATATACTGTGGCCAGTTACATGCTACGTCAGACCTCACAGGCCTTTTTCCATTATACCCCATCACAAAATGGATGGATAATGTCAAGTAACTAACATTGGGGTACTAAGTAACTAACATTGGGGTCCTGATGTTGAATCCTTTGGTGGGTGTTGCCTTACAGAACTTCTCAAAGTGGCCTGGTTCAATTCAGGGTTTAGAATTTACCTTTCATCAGCTTCCTAGTAGAAATGTGAGCCTCATCAGTCAAACAAGGGATAAAAAATGTATGACTGGTACCATATAAGCTTAACAGACTCACTTGAATGTTCTTGAAATTCCTACTTGCAACTTCGTGAAATCACATAGAAAATTTCTTTGTATATGTCTGTTTGACAAGGAGTTCAAGGCAAAACAAGGAATGGGAAAAAAGTTTCTCCTGAGAAAAGAAGATTCCTGTAAATACAAGTAACACTCTCAAAACATATGCCACTTTTAAGAAGTAACTACTCTGAGGATTTTGTGTGATAGCCTAGTTATTCTTTATTTCATCTTCTTTCCAGAGACTCAATAGTCTATAAAAGGACTGGAAATTCCTATAATGAATACTATAATGGAATTTATTATGCCAGCAGAATTAAGCTTGTGTCAACACTTCCATTATAAAACCTTGGTTTTAATAGTTTGTAACTTGCCTCTATAAATACTGCATGCCTCATTTTATTTCTGAATAAGTCAAAATATTATTGTCTCACAGTATGACATTGTTGCAGTGATATTAGTGATTTTAAATAAACATAGGTCTTGATTAACAACGATGAAAGAGGGAAAATAACCTTACTGCTTTATCACTAAACTGTTTCTTTTTGCAGTAGTGCATTTGAATTTTAAAACATATAACATTGGTTTGGGGTTTTGTTTGTTTGTTTGTTTTGTGTCCTTTTATAATTTAATGGATGAACGCATGGATTCTTTCTGTGGAAGAAGACAAGGTAGGGTTTTTTTGGTTGGGTTTTTTTTGGTTGGGTTTTTCTTTCTTTTTCCACAAACCACGTCTGTTACAAAATTATGTTTTGGTCCCAATTTGAAAAATGAGACTCTACAATTAGTGTGGGAGATGAAGGAGAAAACAGTCCTCATACCTCTGCAGGTGCCGATTAAATGGCATAAATGATGTGAGATCAGATGTACCATCCTTTCTCTGTTCTACCTTACATGCCTTCTATTCACTGCAACAACAGCAAATCTGATGTTGGACAGGAACAAAGCAATGTTCAAAGATTATGAGTTAATACTTGCTGGATTTATGGATTTACTTCAGAAATCCTAACTTTGACAAGAGAGAATAAACCAGGTGCTGTAAGAGCTATAAAGCTCATGGTAATTAGACCGAGGGTAGGAAGCAGCTTTCCTGTTGTTGCTAAGCCTAAGTGTAAAATACACAGCACTAAAGGCTTCTATATTTGAGACATTACTTTCCATGTCATTTTCACTCTCGACCACTCATTTGTTTGTTAATATTTATATGCTTTTTGTTTTCATGAAACTAGCAACATGATAGGAAAGACAACATAAAAAATTAATAAAAATATTGAATGCACAACGTACATTACACACAAGAATACATGGTAGGAACACAGAGCTAATTTCAGGTAAAACGTAACAACTGAAACAGACACACATGCAACCAGGGATGTTTTTACATTAAATGAGCAGATTTTAGCCTATGAATGTACAAATAAGGAAATGCACATATGCATATAAAAAAGTATCAATTTTCATTTTGAAACATCAGAGATTTTCAGTAACCCAGTGCGAATCTGGAGTTACTTTACTAATTTGATGTTATATTTAAACTCAGTTTAGTTTTAGGCCTTTTTTGAATTACACCAATTTACATAATCAGCCTCAAATTTTATATTCTGACTGATAAGTTTTTACATTTATAGCTGCCAAAATGAGTATAAATTGGGATTTCATGTCTATAAAGAAGACTAAGAAGTCGAAAATTCTCCTAGTTACTTCAGAAACAGTACTGAAAAACAGAAATAAACACCATTAGCAAATTCAGCTAAAAATTAAAATGGCTGCTAGTGAAATATTGAACATGGATTTCTAATATATCAAAGATGTGGAAAGGGGAAGGGAAGACATCTGACCTGGCTTCTTTCAGGATTATGAGCAATGACCAGATGAGAAAACCAACTCATTTCAATCCCATTAACCCTCATGTGTCCAAATAATCCATAAATGGCCAATGATTTCCTTATTGTCCTCCCACCTACAGATGGCAAGAAATAGCTGCAAGGAAGACACAACCACTGAAAGAAGAGTACATTAAGCAAAGATCAGTATTAATTTAGACAATTTTTCCTTTTTCATGATAGCAAGAAAAGATTATCATTAAAAGGAGCTCTTTATAACAAATATTCATACTGGTAGTCTTCCATCTTTTGTGCACATACATTTGTGAAGGAGCTATACAGGTGTAGAACGATGTGTTCTGCTGTACACAACCTATATGTTTAGGTATTTACATGCATTCCTGCTTCAAAAGTGTTCTTCTGCTCTAAACACAGTGCAGACACACCCACAGAAGACCATGTGGGAAACTGAGGAGCTGACAGACTGATGGCACCTCATCCACTTCTTAAAAACAGAAAAAACCAAGATGATCTGGAGATCTGCACATCAGGGAAAATGTCAATACAAAGGGACAGCAAAATGGTAACAGCACTAAAATTTCTCTTTGCTTCAGTGGTGTCATGCACCAGCGGTGAAGAGGTGCATGGGTCAGGCAGCACCACACAACACACAGCCCAGTGGTTCCCCAGTGTGCCTTTGTGCCTACCTAGCTGTAAAGAGGATCTGTTTGTGTTTGCTATTGAGTGAATTAATCCATATTCATATGGCTGATACAATTAAACTGACCATCAACTTACTCAGAAATGGTCTTAAGTTCTCTTTTAGTGCCTCCTAAAAGGACTAAGGTATTAAGCAAACAGAAACAAACAAAAAAAAAATAAATGCAACTGTCAAAAAGTTTTCCAACTTTAGTTAAAAAAGCTGAATATTCCACAATAAATAAATAATTTTAAAGATCTCTGCAGAATGAGTGCATCACGTTATTTTCCTGTTCTCCTCACATGAAGCAATTTATTTCACCCATGGAAAACTCAGGAAAATGTACTTCACAGTATGTACCTCTGGTAAACAACTTTGCTGGAGCTCCAATAAAAAGTTTCAAACAGTAGAAAATTAAACATAATGCCTCTGATTACCAAAAATACTATACCCAGAGTAAAACTGAAATCAAGCACAATAGGCTAATGGAACACCAAGGAACTTAACAGAGCAAACAGAGGACTAACATTTCAAAGTAAAGATATTCTTGATTGCACAGTGGGAGAAGATTACTATGTGAGGTACCCAAGCTAGTTTGTTGGTTTTTTTTTTAAAAGATTAATTTCCCACTTGCTAGACTTGAGTCTCAAAGTACTTATATCATATAAATGGTAATTGCAGCAGCTCACTCCAGCTGCAGAGGTTTAGGAGTTGCTGAATTAAATAGTAAGAGACTGGAGCTGAAGGAGACATGCTACAAGAATTAGGAAACAGCCAATGTATTCAAACATTTTTTTCTTCAAATTGAAACATTAACCAGTTGCTCAAATCACAGTAAACTTATATCACCGGCCTTATCCTAAGTTTTTAGGCATATCATATCTTTTGAGCAAATGATCAGTCTCTTGAAGTCTTCCTCAGCCATGTGCAACCACAATCAGCTCTTGTCATTACACTCCTGAATGGCTTTTCAGAAAAGAGCAGAGAGCCTCTCCAAATCCCTGCTCCACCTTGCCATGTTTTCCTGTGTTTTGCTGATAACAGGCAAAACACAACACGAAAAAGAAAGAGTTGGAGTATTTGGTTCATTGAATTTAAACATATTGCATGTCTCCTTTTAATCTATTAAATGCACATTCTATAGTCAGCTTGATTCTGCTACAAAGGCTGTTCATTTTTTCCTTGCTGCAGTTCAGGTACCCAGTATGTAACTTTTCAAGCCAAGGAAACAATACATTGGCCAGGCCTCCAAGAATTACAGCTTACCTTCAAAGTCAGTCTGCTCTCACAGGACAAAAGGTTTCTGCTCAGAAGTTGTGAAAGCTTTATGCCTACAGACACCATGAATGCTCTCTACCTCCTCCTCCATAACAGTATCGATGATAAAACTCATGGATGAAACAACATTGCTGTAACTATAGAAAAGATCACTTTTCAATTTACCTGGTAAAAAGCCAGGTGCAGCAGCAAGCAAAAATCAAACAATACATTTAGTCTGTATTCCCGCTATAGCCTAACACATACCCAGCGTCAGAAGCTTGTGAAACATCACAAAATTAAGTATTTTCAAGTATCCAGGTGGCAGCAACTCCCACTACTGCATTTCTTTAAAATGGAAGTAACCATCCCCTGCTTCATGGATGGGGAGGCAGTGCCAGGCTGCAGCCTTCCCCTCCACACCCTTTATCCACAGTCCTCACTGACTGATGTCTCTGAGTTACAAACTTTGCCAATCAACTCTAAGAGCAGTTGTCTTCCTGACAGGTCTCTGAATGTTTCTCCCCTGACCCTGGCAAGAAGCACACCACAGTGTAGTCCCACCAAAGCCACCCTTTGTTTCACTGTCTCAAGAGTTCAGTCCCTCCACGTTCAACTTGCAATTGCCAATGGTGGTTCGTGGTTGACAGGCACTCACTGCATTGCCCACTCTTCTTCCTACTCTCTCTTTATGCTGCCTTTAAAAACAACCAGGTTTGGGCAATTGAACAAAATACCAATGGACAAACTAATATCCATCAACTGAGTTATGACAGACCCTGGATGCACTTGTAGTTAGCGCTGATGCAAAATGAAATGCACGAGCTCGAGCCACCATTGTATCTGAGGCATACCACTAGTAACTGCAGCTCAGACCAATGATGTACTCTCTCTCATGGCAAGATGGCAAAGACAGTAAAACATACGATAAAAGCAAGGAAAGGACAGGAAAATATTCTGACAAAACCTTCTACTTCTTTTATGACCTGACAAAGTAATGATTATCAGAGAGAACTGTGGGACCTGAGTTTCCTTCTACAGCCTGCGGTCAAACCTCGCCACACATCCAAAGACCATCACACGAGACAGCACATTTGGTACCCAGGTGGGAAAGTATGGCAGATCTCTCACAGTACAGCATATCCTCTGCCAAGACCCTCTCTGTCCCTGAGGGCATACCCTCGCAAAGCCTGACAGGATTGATCCTGCCTTAGTGGCCTTTGTGAAGACTTTTACACAGGTGCAGGTGAGCCCCTTCAGCCTGCCAGAGTCAAGGTGCCCATTAACAGGCGGGTCTGCCACACTTGTTTTTAGCATCTCACACTGCCAGGCAGACTCACAGCAGTGTAAAACTCGGCTCATCTGCCTGCAATTGAGAGACATACTCCAGCCCTTCAGACCTCCTCAAACAAGGAACACCATCAGTTCCCAAACATGACTAACTTCCTTTGTAAGCACCACCTTTTGCCTTGCGCTTAATTTCTTCAGTTTTCCCACACAGAAGTCCCTATTCAAAGATATGTTCCTGCCCTCATTTTCCTTTTGCTCAACAGAGGGATTTTCAGAAACAGTAATAAAGTCAGACCCCACAGCCCACTGGCTCCCAAGAGGTGCTAGGTACTTACGTTAAATTTGTGTCTGTAAAGAGTTTCTCTGGCTCTTTCATTTTTCATCTGTAGAGAACCTGAGCTTTTTTTATTTGCACAGACTAACTGCTCCTCTCTGCTTACTAATTCTACTGCTTAACTGCACAGATACTGATCTGATACATCCAAAAAGACCCAGCGTTTCTACTTTCTGGGGCCCATTAGCAGAGCTTGAAGGCAGGGAGAAATGCATAAGCTTAGGCAGTCCAGATTCACTGTTTGTACTGCAGAATAACATGCACGAAAAGAACATATGAAAGTGAATAAAGCTAAATATTAGATCCTTATCTTAATCTTTCATTTTCCTATGAGAAGGAAGAAAAATTAAGTTTTAAGAGACAAAAAAAATCCTAGCTGAGGAATGGGAGTTCCCTTTCTGCCAATTGGGAATGATTTCTCTAGCCGTTTTCCCAAAACTTAAAAATAAATCTGTGCCTAGCCTCTTATCTTGCATTTAAATAAGAGTGCTTTCATGACCTCACTGCTTAAAACTGTCCTAAGGTCACAGAGAAGGAATTTTTCACTGCAGCCATCACTCAGAGTGACCTTCAAGGAGACTACAAGGGCAGCCAAAATTCTAAAATCCGACTGCTTAAAATAGTTGAAAACTAAGCTACCATATTTAAGGCAACAGTTTTACCCCACCATGCAAAGTGGTTTGGCATAAACGAATTTTGTTAGTATAGCAATGATATGTTAATGCAGGTACTTTATAGAGTAAATTATTTGTATAGAGGATCTTGTTCACTGCTTTCACGCTGGAAAGAATGCCACCCTTACTGATTCAAATGCTATCCTGGAGCATGGATAAAGGGAACTGCAGCACTGGTTAAATAAATACTCTGTTGTTTCACATTCCCATGGAGCAAAAAAGAATTTATAAGTATCAGAAAAGTTTAACTAACTCTTCATTCCTTTTTTTCCAGGAAGAGACTAGGATGATGTCATTTGCCTTTACATATTCTCTTAAACAGACTAACAAGGACAAATAGGGCTTCAACGAAGTGGATCCTTCCCACAGTTAACTCCCCAGGGTACTGATCCCCTACCCTGCATCCTGTGGGTATTCACACACTGGCCTATCTGTGAGCTGGTGGTTAGCATTGTCCTGCGTGGCACTGTTCCTGGCATTGCTGCCTCTGGACAAAATGCTGTAAAATTGCTCTGATGTCATTTCCTTCATGACTAGCAGCTCCTGATCTCTATTTGCACTTGAGCTGCCTTTTGTCAGGGCAAAGAACCGTTAACAAGTTTGACAGGAAAATGGCTATATTCTTATGCACTATATAAAGCAACACTGAAATGCAGGACTATTGGGTAAGCTATTTGGTAAGAGTTCAAAGGCTATCACTTATACAAGAAACTTGATCTTACTTGAAAAATAAAGGTGCGATTTCACACAGGATATTGGCCTAGATATAGGCCTTTTCCTATCACATAACATATGATTATTTCACATCCTTATCTTCAGTTTTTAACTTGAAAGTAATGATTAACAAAACAGATATGAACCCTTAGAAGCCTATTCTGGGAGAAACTGAAGTAAAAGAATTTGCCATCTATCAGATCATAAACATTACAAGGCAATTTGATGCCTAGGTATATCCTTTATGGCGTAAGGAAATACTTGACTCTGCTTATTAGTTCTTAGTTCTATGATGATTTGAGTATCTTAGTGTTAAGATGTAGATTTAATGTTGGTAGAAATCCCATGTGTGCTAATCACAGAATGGTTGAGGTTGGAAGGGTCCTCTGAAAATTGTCTGGTTCAACCCCCATGCTAATGCCAGCACACATTATGCCAGTTGTCCAGGGCCATGTTCAGACAGTGTTTGAGTATCTACGAGGAGGAAGACTCCACAATCTCTCCGGACAACCTGTTCCAGTGCTCAGTCACCCTCACAGCAAGAAATGTTTCCTTATGTTCAGAGGGAACATCCTCCTTTTCAGTTCCTGGCCACTGTCGCTGGTCCTGTCCCTGGGCACCACTGGAAAGAGCCTGGCTTCATCCTCTTTGCACTCTCCCATCAGGTATTTGTACACATTGATGAGATCTCCCCTGAGCCTTCTCTTCTCCAGGCTGAACAGTACCACCTCTCTCAGCCTTTCCTCATACAAAAGATTCTCCGGTCTTTTAATCAACTTAGTGGCCTTTTGCTGCACTCTCTCCAGTAGCTCCATGTCTCTATTTTACTGGGGATTCCAGAACTCGACACAACACTCCAGGTGCGGCCTCACCAGTGCTGAGAGAAAGGCTCACCTCCCTCAACCTGCTAGCAACACTCCTCCTAATGCAGTCCAGGACACCAATAGCCTTCTTTGACACAGACGCACATTGCTGACTCATGTTCAGCTTGGTGTCCACCAGGATCCCCAAGTCTTTTTTTCAAAGCTCCTTTCCAGCCAGGATGCCCCCAGCATGTACTGGTGCCCAGGGTTGCTCCTCCCCTGGTGCAGGACTTTGCACTTCACCTTGTTGAACTTCATGAGGTTGCTGTCAGCCCATTCCTCCAGCCTGTCAAGGTTCCTCTGGATGGCAGCACAACCCTCTGGTGCATCAGCCAGTCCTCCCAGTTCTGTGTCATCAGCAAACTTGCTGATGGTGCACACACTCTGCCCCAACATCCAGATCATTAATGAAGATATTGAACAGCACTGGACCCACTATCAACCCTGGGGGTATACCACTAGTTACTGGTCTCCAACTAGACTTCGTTCTAGTGATCACCACTCTCTGGGCCTGACCATTCACCCAGTTTTCAATCCACCCCACCGCCTGCTCATCCAGCCCATACTTCATAAGCTGCATAGTTTAGTTTCACAGACTGCATGGAATAATTCCTTATATTTAAAAGCAGAAAAAGAGCTGAATTACATTGGTACTAACATGACACACTGCTTAACTACTGGAAATCTGAAATTTCCATGGTGACTGAAAGGAATTCCTCACAGTCGCAGATTTCCGTTGTGGTTTAGGCCACATTTTTGTCTCTTTTATTTGAGGTGTTAACAACTTATCTCTGTTTAGAGATAGCTATGCTTTAATGTTTGCCTTTAATACTTCTTGAATTATTGTCACCAAATAGTAAAAACAGAATCAGCTTCAAAAACTGCTTACATTTTGTCTGGAACTCTTGAAAGAAAAGGAGAGTATACCAAATGTATGAGAAAAGATTGTCCAACCTGACCAATGCCTTAGGAATAATGAAATGTATAGAAGGAAAGTGTATATAGCACATTAACAATGCTCTGTAAAAGACAACTAGCAACTTATTTTTTATCCTTCCAGCAAGTAAGTAGTCTGTATGACACTACTGCATTTATTGAACTTCACAGGGCATGCAAGAAGTGTGTTGCTTTTCCTGTATAAATCATCTGTAATGATTTCCCTGCCTTTTTGGTAGTGAAACAGCTAATCTGCCCCTTTTGATTCAGCTCAGGCATGGCAAAGGAAACCAAGCTTATGACACTTACCATAACCATCTCTCTGTTAGGCAAAGCCTATGCTGAATTTCATCTCCCCCTGATCACATTATACAGAAGACCCATTCACTTATTTAAATGGACTGTGTTTCACAGCCAATGAGGATGTTAAGGCCTGTAAATCAAACTCTGGGTAAAGGAGTCTCAAACTACTCATCTGTGGAATTTGGAAAGCATAGTGTGCTTATACCCTTTCATAAACATCGACCATCGCTATGACTAGGGACAAGAACACCGAACTAGATGAGCATCTGGTCTAAAGCAACACAGTCCTTTTGCTTGTTTTCTTATTCACAAACAGACTCTTAATTCTTCATAATCGACAACCAGTTTTCTAAGTGGAAGCCAGCCTGAGGCCAAGGACCACATGTAGATCATATCTCTCAGCAATACATACAGACTGCTCCCAAGGACCCAGATGCCATAAAACAGCCAAGGAAGGATGCTCTCTCACCCTGCCCCCACAATCAAGAAGTGATTGTTTCTTCCTATATCAGAAATTTGTGCTTAAGCTCTGAGATTTAACTACACAATGTAACCTGGAATGACACTGTTGTTATGGTTTACTGAATGAATCAGAGCTCTAGCTGCTTAAGTCTCTGGATGACAAAGCTCTCTTATAGCTCAGATACACATTGTCTTTCAACACTGATCTTCAACACGAGACATGAAAAGTCACTAAACGGATCACAGGTAAACACATATTTTTCAGGCTTTGTATGTGGGGCATATCCTTTCTGCAGAACAGTGGAGACATTTTGTACATTTGAATTCCATACGCCCTTCAGCAATATAAAGACTGCTATGACTTTACAATAACATGAAGTCCCCAAATAAGTCAGTTTCTGCCTACCATCTCCTCACTGCAGCTATATCAAAAGTCTGCTTAGCATCTTTAAGGAGTCACACAAGCATAAAGATACTATATGGTAGAGACACCACCGAATTTTCATCAGTGAAGAGTATATTAGTCACAACAGAAGACATGTCACCCTGAAGGCAGAAAGCACTGGGGGGTCCAGTCTTTTAACATCTGAGGACATAGAGAGTTATGAGTTTATTTTACTGTTTTCGAGGGAAATTACTCAACTTATGAAAAAAAGATGCACAATAAAAAGTAATTAGTGAGGGCGAAAAAGCAGCCCCCCTTCTGAAATTGTGGAAAAACATGAAAAGAATGAAATCAAAGATTAAACTTTTTTTTTCTTCTCGACAGTCTCTAAATGAAGTCTTTTAAACAAAGTGGTGCAATTAATTTTACTATCTTTCAATTCACATAGTTGCTAATCATACTGATCACTGTGCGATGCTATTCTTCAAAAAAGAACCCTAAACATCATGGCCTTCATTGGCCTCTCTACCTTCATGTAGGTGCTGAGATCCCAAGGCACACCCCATAGATATGACTGAAGCCAGACAAAGTGAGACAGATACACAAGTTTTCTTGTCAACCTTGTTAACTTACTGGGATTGCTGGACAGTGAACGAAAAGCAAGTTTACTAAGAGATATGTGGTTTGTTACTCAATCTGAAAAGGAGATTGAGAGAACCAAGCTGGTCTGGATCTGTCTTCAGCACTGAAGAATCTCAGGAAGGCAGCATGGGCTTGAGTCCAACTGGTACTTCTGTCTTTACTTCACTAGGCAAAATAAAAGCTTGCCAAATCAGCTGTACGGAAAACCATTCCAGGCTACAAAAGTTCTTGAGAATCTTCTTTGAGAGAGAGATGCTTCGTTGAGAAAACAGGCCTGTAAATGGGGTATTACTATTGATTAACCTCATGCATCTAACAGAGCTGCCTCAACTGGCAGGGCCAGACTTTGACTCTATACTTGATGAAGATAGATGAGCTCAATGAAGACTGACACAGAGCGTGACTCAGAGCAGGAATCTAGCTTACATGCTCTGAATCACACTTCCAAAAGAGCTGTCATCTTTCTCCCATGACTGAGCTGTAAACTTATTTTTAACAATCTAGGGGAGTCCAAGTGAGGCAATAGGCAAACTGCCTTTTCTGAATAGCTTTATCCAATTTATGCTAAAAAAAAGTAGCCATATTTTCAGTCTGTGATTTTGGCAGACAAACAAGCAAAAACACTGTTCTTGAGTTTAAAAGGTACATGAAAAGAGTTTGAAAGGCAATTTGTCTAATGAAGCATCCCATGCAAAAACTGATATGAAGACCAAACTTCCTCAGACTAATTTAAATATCATATCATCACAAGCAACATCAGAAAAGTAAGTTGGTCTACTTAGCTTCTGAGCCTGGTTTGAGTGAGAATCTACAATCATGTTTCTTTTAGCATCTCTGCATGACATTTTATGAGACAGCTGTTAACAGCAGCACTAATATTGTATCTTCAGAAGTCAAACAAAAAGTAAGTGTTTCCAAATTTTATTTTCAGAATTTGGTGCAATCAAAATGAAACTATTTAAGTAGCCAGTATCTGAATTCCAAATTTATGAGTTTCAACACAGTCATCCATCAGAAAGGAAATCAGGCAAAAGCTTACATTAGTTGATGTAGTAGCTACTGCAGTGCTTCTGTCTCTTTCCCCTCCACCACTCTATTGTGTGGTCCACAATTTTATTTTTCCCTCCTCTGCTGAAAAAGAGCTGTAAGTTTGTGCAACAGGGCAGACAAAGAGTAAGGAAACTTAAAAGAGTTGAAGAGCCAACAGATCTGCAGTTAACGCCCTTGGTGACTAAAGTTTTGGTGCTGCTCCACAGCACTCCCATGCTGGCCATGGCTGACAGGAGGGTTCCAGGAATGTGAGTATCTACAGAATCCATAAAAACAAGGCTCACCATCAGTCAGCAGCTCCCCACCTATTCCTCTGAGGGGAATAATTACTTTTAGCTGAAGACATTTGTTGGGAATACAATAAAACCTACAAAAAGCAGCCTATGTTATCTGGATTTTGTCTGTTTACAGGAGCTACTTTATTCCACTCAGCTGTTTCCACTGCTTAGGCCCACTGGAAAAAGTCATTTCCCTCCTTATTCCCAATCATTTATGCTTACACTAATGCAGTTCAGGGACTCACAGCTTAAAATAGACAGCAACAATTTAAAAAATTCTCCATGAAGATGTAAGATCAAAGCTAGCAACTTATATTCCACATTGAAAACCATGGGCTTTCTACATGCTTTTGTCAATCTTTTTCTATGCATACAACATCCTTGGCATTCAGCTGCGATGACTTGTAACTGTGAAAGGCACCATTATTTACTTGGTAGTAATTCGTGATTCATATCTTCAGTTAGTTTTTAACACACTCTTTTCTTAGAAACAACACAACATAAATAATAATAATGAAACAAAACCCCCAGAGGAGCATTTCCTGCGTGCTGTGAGTAACTGCAGGTATAACAAGCCTCAGCTCACCTTGAGGCCACAAGAAGTTAATGCTCCTCAGAAACACCTGACTGAAAAATTTCATCTTTGAGTAAGAAAATCCTCAGAGGGAGAAATTAAAACCTCTCAATGAGGGAAATTTAAGCAACTCAGGAGAGGAAGAGTTTGGCAATTGACTCTGTGAGTACAGTGTGGAATAATCCCTTTATGCTAAAACTGTACCCGTCATAATTAGTACATTTCTTACATGCAATTCTGAAGTTTTATATCAAGTATATTTTTCAAAGTTTAAGACCAAATACTGGCAATGATCCCAATTACTCCTAAAGCCCTGTGTGCCCCTATTTCATCCCTTGCCGACTGGCACCATCCCCACACCACCTGCTGAGGACAGCTTTGTCCCCCACTGGGGCTGACAAAACCTCCCAAGGGAGGAAGGCACCAGGGAGCTATGGACCTCACCTATCAGCAAATTAGGAGCTGTCAGCAAATTAGGAGACTGTAGTCATCAGTTTCTCTCTTGCTGTTTTCTGCTGTATTTCCCTGCAGCGGCCCTGCCCCCTCACCTGTCTTCACCTTGTCCCACATATTTTACTTCACCTCATCCTTTCCTGCCAACAGGAAGTCATTTTAAGACTTCTCTGGATACAAAGACCATGGCGAACTGGGCAGGATCTCTAGAGTAAGCCTAGGGCAGCCAGGCAGGATGCAGTGCAGGTATGTCCTGTCACACCCCCAGCAGCAGTTACCCATGGCTGGGGGCCGCTGCTCTACCCAGCATGACAGATGATGTAGCACAATGCAGGAAAACTGCACCCTGCACTACTTTGCTTGGTTGGTATCTGCCCTAAATCCCATTCTTTAAAACAACTGATCCCATCTATGCCCTTGAAGCTAGAGAAGAGGTGGAGTGCTAAATGCCCTAAATGTCTGAGGGGAGGAGGAAAAACAAAGCACGGGCAGTGGCAGTGAGAAGAGACAGCTTCAGCACAGAGCCAAGGAGGAGGAAAAAGAGCTTAACAATGCTCGGCAAGAGGATGGCCAACAGGAGGGACGGTGATTTGGGATCAGATGAGAGAGACAGCATTGTGAAGGGGGATGCAAAGAGCAAAGGGATAAGGAGTTCATATGCAGGTCTATAGCAAGCATTAGGGAAGGCAACCAGTGCAAGAAATTGGCAAGGAAGAAAGTGAGCCAAAGCCATGGGGGGCAACAGAAGAAACACTTGTGACTTACAGAAAACATCATCCCCCATACCCTGTATGGTTCCAGAAACTCCCCATCCTTCTCCTGCCACCAAATACCTACCCCAAAATGCATGTTGTGTCTTCTTCCACTAGCAAGTCTGCAGAGAGGATGAGACCTCCTGCATTTTCTACAGAGGAAGTTTCTGTAACGGAATTACCTTTTTCAGTTCTTCTGCTGAATTATGATGCCAGATGCTATGATTTCTGTTTTTATTCCAACTTGCTTTTAAAAAGCTCCTTAAAATAAAAAAAAAAAAAAAAAAAAAAAAGACGACAGTATTAATGCAAAAAAACAAACCAAACCAAAAAAACCCAATATGCCTGCAAAACACTCTTTATTCTAGTCAAAGACTTGAAATTCAAGTAAACCAGGTTTTCTTGTGACCATAATTCTGCATTCTGATATAGGGCTAATGTTCAGACCAGGTAATTGTATGCCACATTTACACCAGAATTTTTTCTTATTCAGTAGGAGGTTGAGGGGGGGGGCAAAACAGACCAGCTAAGACAGAATCACAAGCCACCTGAGAATTTTCCAATACTGATATTAGAAAGTCATAACAACTTGCAAAAACCCCCACATTTTCATCAGAACTCATTTTCACGATGGAAACAATAACATAAGATGCTATTTCAATTTGATGTCTTCACATCCACACAATTTTGAACATTTTGAATGTTTATACAAATAGCATCACATTCCTTCCATTCTCCCCTTTTTTTTTTCTTGTGGATTTATAGTACAGAAGAATTAGTAAAGCAAGCAGAAGTCTTGGTAACAGAAGAATTTTGTTTTCATAACTGACTTTTAAAATGGTAAGTAGAAAATCACCCTCTTCAACTTTTCCTGTTATTGTATATTGAACAGATACAAATACGCAACCACACAGAAACATTTATTCTCCCAAAATTAGCATTATTACTTTATTTGGTGATTCATTACAATCTGTAAATCCAATAGTCAAAAAAATAAACTAGGCATAATGTTAAAGCATTTTACAAGCAAAATACTTTACTGTTTCCTTTTTCAATTTGCATAGGGTGGGATAAGTGTATTGGTTAAAGAATATAACGTACAGAAGAACAAAACCATAGTTCATCAAACTGTACTGAAGAGTGTTACGATCCTGTGAGTGAATGGTATTGAAACAGCTACAACCAATGGAAAAACATATACTTCAACATTAACGAGGCTGCCTTCCCATGACCATTATGCATCATGAAGGCTGCAAGCCACTGAGCTTCTTTTCTTACATTGTAGATCATCCTACTTTAAAGAAATTAAAGAGTTAAACAAGCCAGAATGCATCTATCTATGCTCATTTCTTTTCTACATGAACAACAACCGGAACTGGGAGGGAATTTTTAAAGTCAGCTTCTGAAACCACTTATAGTAATGTCTGTATCTCATATTTTCAGTGTCATGGAGCTAGCAAGCTTAGAGCTTCATCCACGCATCTCTTTATTATTACTGTGCATCCAGGTAAAAAACTGTATTTTTTCACCGTGTAGCAACAGAGTGCAAAGAGATCATGCTCTTTTCCCACTGTAACCACATCTCTGTTCCTCCAACTGTATAAATCTGGCTTTAAAGTCTCATAAAACTAAAAAATAGTTGATCTAGGTTGTAATAAAAAAGAATATTAAATACCTTTGGTAAAAATAGATATATTTAACAAGTTTAGAAAAGCAAATAGTTATATTGTCAAAAGGAGAGTATAAAAATGTACACGATAAAAAATAAACAAACAAAAAATCATCAGCCATAGTAGTAAGAATAAAGGCGCTGTTCTTTTCAATGTTTGCTTCCTTAGCTCACCACATTATTGTCCAGTCTTCTTTCTAAAAGTCAGGAGCTTTACTAGAGCATATGGAAAAATCCAGTCCTTCCTATCAGCATGAGACAAATTAAGTTTAATTCCGAACAAGACAGTCTGTTTTAACCCAAGTTTATACAACAGAGAACGCTTCGATTTAGAGTACATAGGAGTAGTTGAACACACAAAGATTGATTTCAGGTGTTTTCAACCAGAGGCCAGATGTACTGGAGCTGTAGAAATGAGACAGCCAGCAGGATCAAGTCTCCATGAAGTGAGCCGTTTAACTTTACTTTTACTCCTAAATTATAAATCCATGTATTGTCAAGAAAATCGTGGGGGACAAAAACAATACTTATATTTTAAATCCCTCATTGATGCCTTTCTCCCATCCTTTCACTGGGCCTCCAAACAGAGCTGTCACACAACATATAATCCCAGTTTGGCTTCTCCTCTTTTTAGAGCTCACTGTAAATCTTGAAGATGGAAGATCTCCGAAGCAAACAACTGAGATTACAGAAGGAGATAATGCACAAGCCCCATAATAGAATCAGCCATTTTTTCAATGTGCTTTGAAAGAAAACAGCACACTTAAATCATGTTTATCCTTCAGTATTCCCTTTGCACACACAGTCACACTCCTCATGGTGTTCCAAAGGTACATCTGTCAATGACTTATGCAATCCTCGGATGCCAATCCTTGGCTTCAGCTGAAGAA
Organism: Podargus strigoides; assembly: GCA_028020825.1. NCBI lineage: Eukaryota > Metazoa > Chordata > Aves > Caprimulgiformes > Podargidae > Podargus > Podargus strigoides. Next base: position 44,729,949 of record CM051621.1, on the reverse strand, counting down.
CCTGAAGAAGAAGCCAAGCATCAAGAAAACAGCAAGTGCTTCATCACATACCTATAAACATCACAGACTATAAACTAGATTGCATTGGAAACACTGGATGAGAGGAAGCCTATTAAAAGAAACGGGCTTTCCTCAGCTGAATTTCTTCATTTCTTCCACCCACTAATTATTATTTTTTGCTTCTACCTCAAGCACTTTACAAAATTGATTAAAACATATTGAACAGATACCTGCTTTTTTCAAAGAAGAGTCTCTTGCATTTTCATATTTCTGCTTAATTTTATTTAAGGGCTAACAGTATAGTTAATCCAATTAGATAATTCTATAATAAATAATTTTCACTGTATAACAATGGAAATGGACAGATATCTCTTCCTGCCTAAAGTTCACACCTACCATTAGAGAAAGAAGAACAGGGAAGTGTGGTTGTGATGTGTGTGAACTGCACCAGTAAACAAATACCTCAGGAATGACTTAATAGTTCCACAGAAAAATATTTTAACAAGGAAGACACTACTTTTTTTTTAATGTAACACCTCATCAAAATGGTAAAAAAAACCATTTACTGTAAGTGCAATACATAAAATTTTAAAATATTAATATTGGGGCATTCCCATAGTAAAAATAAATTCCTTAATTGGCTTACAGTATTTCCAAACACGCAGATGTAAAGTAAGTCCTTACCTCATGGTATTTTTTGGTGACTTTTGTTGGTACACATTGGCACTCATTGCAACTCTGATGACAACAGGCACAGTTGCCACCACAACGTTTAACCAGAAGACACAATGGCCAGAAGATGGTGTCAGTTCGCTTCAGCTCCTCCCTCAGTGACACTGAGAAGTTGCGAGGAGTACAGCTATACAGCCGCACCTCCTCCTTGAGGAGGTTGAGATCGACCACTGCAAAAAGACAAACAAACTGGTGCTTTTCTGATTCGTAATCCAACTTCACTAATGGTACACCAACTTCATCAGTGCAGAAACCTTGAGGAAAACTCAGTTTTGTGCAGGTGGTACAGGTTTAGCACACAAGTACAATACTGCAGTTACATAAATACCATGAAACCTAAATGGAATGTTTGTTGTATAGGAGTATTCACTAATTATTTTATAACTCTGGCAGAGTTGGATCAAATAAAAGAAAGCAAGCTTTGGCTACTATGTTGCAATAAATGTTTTGTCGGAGTTCTCTTTGTTCATGCTCATACTCTGAGCTCTAGTTTAATTTGTATTAGTTTTGTATTGTATTTGTATTTTTTATTAGTTTTGGATTGGAGAAACAGACACAGCAATTAAAAATCCTGCAAAACTTCAAATACATTTTTAATTTATTTGCATAAAGCATTCAAACTTCTTCCCTGCAAAAATTTCAATTATTGCTTCTTTGCAAGGGAAATGTAAGTATAAGAAAGAATCATACCATTTATATCTAAAAGGAACTCACTTCTATGGACTAAGAACTTCAAGAAGTTGTGTCATCATCAGTGAATACTGTACAGACAACAAATAAGTGCACATGTGTATCTATACAACTACTAGTAGACTCCATTTTAATCCTCCTCCTTTATTGCAGCATATATATGAATTTCTGTTGCTTCTCTAGGTTTAATTTTTACTTGATGTGTCTTAAATAAAATACAGTTTCTCTTTGTAAGCACCTAACTTGAAGTGAGAGTTAAAGACAGTAACATTTAGCTCCAGTTTCCCTATAAACTGGTTTCACTGTATCACATAAAAGCTTCACTATGCCAATGGTTGAAAAGCAAGCTCATGAAAAGATTTGAAACAGAGCAAGCTCCTTTAGGTTCATCTTAGCTGCACAGCCAAGAAATAAAAATAATACATCTTTTAGTTTGATGAAAAGCAATGTAATTTCATTTATTTCAGAAAAGCCAGGACATGATCACGATCTGGGATCTTCTGTCTGAACTGTTTCTCTCCAAACTTACCACCATTAAGGGACAGAAGAAATGTCTAATTCACAAGGGTACTCTATCTGGTTTGGAAAAAAAAAAAAAAAAAAAAAAAGTGCAAAAAGAAAACCCTGTGCTAATATGGCTACTGAGATGACTGAAATAGAGGTCTTGAACAAAGCAGCAAAGAGCTTTAAACCAACTGTTTTTGAGCTAAATCAAGAAGAAATGAGGGGAAAAAAATATCCCAGTGCACTAATACTACTTGATAAATACTCTATAGTTACTGCTAGCAGTTCATAAATAAAAAAAGGCATAAAATAAAGCTAAAATATGTTCCTGAACTGAATCACCCTTTAGAGAAATACCCTTTTTTCCCCTCTACTAACTGTAAATAGCTTCTAGAGGTCACCACGGAGAACTTCAGCCTATCAGGGCAAGATAATACTTCTCAATTCTATTTAAACATGTAAGAAACAGAATTGAGAAGCTGCATTTCTTTAGTAGAAATGCTCACTAGTACTGTCCCAGAAGCAGATCTTTGGGCAGAAATTTAATTCCATGTTTCTTCAAACAATTTTGCAGACCATATCCATATACCAGCATCCGTAAGTTGTGAAAGAACAGTTAAACACACTGAAGTATTTTCTCTGCTTTCACTTGCACAGGGAATGCCAAGTTGGGGCACTTCATTCCATCATTATCAGGTTAACATAGACTCCTAAATAAACAACCTGATTTTTAAAAGCAAGGAGTGTGTAATAACTCCAATAAAGTTACTGATGGGACAGCAGTCTGCCTCCCACACTGCAAGAGCATTCCTTGGAGAAAGCTGAGAAGGGAGCAAAGGAAAAGAGACAAAACTTCCGGGGGAGAGATTCACTGTGAGAAATCAGAAATGATTTAAGCTCTTCTGACCAGCTAATAGCTCTATGCCAAGTCATTTAGAGGGTGGACATCGTCATTCAAGGTCAGGCTTGATAGGGCTCTGAGCAACCTGATCTAGTAAAGATGTCCCTGCTCACTGCAGGGGGGTTGGACTATATGGCCCTTGAGGGCCCCTTCCAACCCAATACATTCCATGATTCTATGATCTCTACCTCCATTAATCAAGGATAGGAATGGAGTACTTCTTTCTCCTGTTATGTTTTCGATCATACAATAAGTGAACTGTCCAAATGAGGATAAAATGCTGAAAACACAATGAGAGAAATGCTAGTTCTGCTAATACTTTCTGCTGGTAGATTTCTACAGAGACTGATGTGCCTCGTACAGTGAATTTCAAGAAACTAAGCTTATGCTTTCTACTGCAATTGCTGCTCAGCCCTTCACCCTGAGAAACTGAAAATGGAATTTGGGCACTGATGCCCCTTCCAGTAAGCCCACCAACCAGTGAAAGAGAAGCCTGTGTGGCATTCTGCTTCTCAGTTTCCTCCTGCTTACTGGCAGCAGTTGAGGAATACATTCCTGATACTAGCTGTAGTTGTAACATAGAGGAAAGGGCAATGCACTAAAATGAGCAGCCAGTGCATTACACATTTTGTCACAAAATTGGAATGAATTTGAATTGAACCCCTCAGACCTGCAGACTCAAATTTTAAAAGGGTCTGTGGAAGAACATGTAATCAGTTCTTGGCATTTTAGTCTTTTAGATTTTAGTGTGCCTTACTGTTACATCAGGTTTCAGGAGAGATGAAAAACGTCACGTTTGGTTTCCATGCTTTACAATGTACTAAGGTATACTTGCTATTATACCTCACAATGAACCCTTGACCTAACTTATGTAATTCAGTTTCATTAAAAGGTCTGTGACAAATTTATCTAGTGCTTATATAATCACTTCTTTGAAGTGTGTGAATGAAGCTGTTATTTTTTCAAAGCGTATCTGTCTGTCCAAAATTTATTTTAACACACTGTGGGCAAGAAGCTAGATGAGAGAATGTATATATTCCCTTAAAAGTGTTTACTTAACCACAATAAAAGGTTATGTGGATTTCCCAAGTGCACTGAGTTACAGTACCTGTTATAATGTGAACATTTAAACACTCCTTCAACTTGGCTTCCACTCATGTATCATGTTTGACACAACAGTCAAAGTTCTTTTGCCTAGCACTAGCTCAGAAGAAATGGAAGGCTCTGCAGTAGCACATGAATGGAAAATGCTAAATTAAAAATAAGGGAAGAAGGGAGGGTCGGTGGGGGGGAAGGAGAAAAAGTGTAGATGCAGGTAGGTCTAGAGTAAACTCTATTTCAAAAGTGTGCCTTCACTGGCACATACAACTGAAGTAATCCATGTTCACACCAGCCTGAAAGATACCATATTCTGCAACTGGCAATGCAACTGTCTGGCATCTTCTGGGATGTGTATCAAGTACCACAGGGAACTCTCTTTCCCAAAACATTTTTCCAGCTGGAAGATGGATTAAAAAAAAATAAAATAAAAAAAACTATACAAGAACAGTATCCACTATGGGACTATGGCTGGATAGTGACTCTTCTTAAGAAGACTTCAGAATATGGCCTAATGATTATGCATAGATTTCTGTGGGAACTGATGGGATCTTTTTTTTTGCACAGCAAAGTATACTTAAAGTACGTTTAATATTATAAAAGAATTTAGGACTATAGTTAGACATCAAAGCCTCTGAACTTGTTGTTTCTTCTTTCCTGGCTAGAAGTCTTTGGAAGCATTTTATCCAGAGAAAACATCAGACATAGAAGTTCTGTGGAATTTAAGTTGTCTAAATATAGCCTTTTTCATTTGAAATATTAAGTAGGAGTAGAGGACAATTCTCTCCTCTGTATAAAGTAACATATACTTTTAATTACATTTTCATTTAATCTAGATGTAAACTGATGTTTGTCTATGAAAGCAGGACAGGAATTTAGCTTTTACACTGAAATATTGCAAAAATAAAACTGATCTAATTATAGAATCAAAGAGTTTGTACAAATCAAACATTTTAGGACATGCACTTCTAGATATTTCTTTAAAAGGTTTCTAAATACAGCAAACATACTACTAGAAGTAAAAACATTTTAAAAAAAAGAAAAGAAAAAAAAAAAAGAAAAGGTTTGCTTTCCCTATGTACTGAATAGACCTAACAGTTAATACTATGTCAGATCAACTGGACGTATTTTCCGCCTCAGGCTATTATTTTAAACACTTGGTAATGCAGTCTGAGGGTGGTCTCTTAAAGATAAATGTGGCAATACCATGATATGTTTATTCAGTGGAAAAATCTATTTCAGCATCTAATTAGAAGTCTTTAAAAGATTTACTCTGATAGTTTCTTCTTAAGATAAGTCTTTCAGGGAGTTGCTTTTGTCTACATAGATGTTATCCAACACCTGCATTTTAGTTTATGTAAGGTTTCACAAATTACGTTTTGTTCTTCTCCCACTTACTGTATGCTTACAGCACACATTTGGCAAATAGTGAATCTCTTTAATTAGGAAAGTGTTAAATGACTGAAAGGCATGGTCCATTGCTGAAAGCTTTTAAAGAGATTTCCCCCTCTTTGACTCTTGATTTACCTGCTGTGTGCATAACTGTAGCAACACAGGTAGGGTAGAAGGGTTGATTTTTAGGCTCTGATCAAAGAATTAGCTGTCAAAAACTTAAATTTGAGTTATGAAAGGTTTTACTTTCTCCCTTTTCTTGCTGATCAGATGATAGTCTAGTTTAAATTTGTCAACAGAGGAGTCCATTCAGCTATGCTCATATCATGGAATCACAGAATATTCAGAGTTGGAAGGGACTTCTAGAGATCACCTAGTCCAACTCCCCTGCTTAAAAGCAGGATCCCCTAGAGCACATCACTCAGGACTGCATCCAGGCGGGTTTTGAATGTCTCCAGAGAAGGAGCCTCCACAACCTCTCTGGGCAGCCTGTTCCAGTGCTCTGTCACCCTCACTGAAAAAAAGTTTTTTCTCATATTTAAATTGAATCTCCTGTGTTCCAGCTTATGCCCGTTACCCCTCATCCTGTCACTGGGAACGACTGAAAAGAGTCTGGCTCTGTCCTCCCTCAACCCATCCTTTAGGTATTTGTAAGCATTAATTAAATCATCCCTCAGCCTTCTTTTCTCCAGGCTAGAGTCCCAGCTCTCAGCCTTTCCTCACAGGGGAGATGCTCCAATCCCCTAACCATCCTTGTTGCCCTCCGCTGGACTCTCTCCAGTAGTTCCCTGTCTCTCTTCAACTGGGGAGCCCAGAACTGGATGCAGTATTCCAGTTGCAGCCTCACCAGGGCACAGTAGAGGAGGAATGTTTTCATTTTCATACTGTATGGTGGGCAAAGAAGGACGTATTGCCTGTATGCTATCCATCCACATGGAATCCATAAACATGAAAGAGTGGGCAGATATATGGTAGAAAATTCATGAATGTCAAATGTAGATGGAAGAAGATGAATTGCTGAACAAGAAATAGATCCACAAATCTTGAAATACATAATCCACTTTACATCTGATTAAGCTGAAAACTGATCAAATGACATGGACACAGGGATTTCATGAGGTATCATGGAAGAGAAACATTTAACTAATTACTCTCAACTTATATGGTGTGGAGACTGGAACAATTCTTAGGAAATAAATTAATTGTTCACGTGATACAGTTAGCGTAAGAAATTACCTATCCCAAACAAAAAAAGAAAGTTTTTGCCCTCCATAAAAAAAAACCCTCAGAGTTAGATTATTTCACCCAGCCAAGATGCCCTGCCACTTAGTGGAAATAAAGATCTCCCAGGTTCCCTACAGAAAACTACCCTGTCTGCTTCTATTTTTTGACCCCCCTTTGTTACTTTATCCTGCTAAATTCCTTTAAGTTTTGAGTTTAGTTATTGTCCTTTTTCAGATAGCATAATGGTGAGAACAGCTAACAACAATGATCTCTGCTATATTTCTTTCTTGTAACCAAAATTCAAGGTGAAGAATGCTCTTAATTACTGTTTATTCATTAAGAAAACACCTGCAGAAAGCTGCAAGGCCAGACAGAAGAGTAATTTACCTCTTGATTTCCTCCCATGAATATATGCCTTTCCAAGAAGTTGCCACGTTGGCCTGTACAAATCTTCCAAATCCAGTTGCCACCGATCTGGTTCAAGGTACCGGATAAGTTCTTCCACAGTACTAAATCCAGCAACAGCATTGTTTAATACATCTAATGGTAAAGCTGATGGGGGTAGCAATGATGGGCTAGGTGCTTCTGTGTGGTGCTGCAATCAAAGCCAAGAGAAGAGTACCAGTCAGTGGGTTAATGGATCTGCTTTGATGAAGTGCTCTATTTATGAAGTAATACAGCTGGGAAAGTCTATAATTGGCTAGCTTGTTTCCAATGCACAGTTTACCTAATAAGACAAACAACAAGAGTCAAAAAGTACCTAATTGTTCTTCAGCAAGAAGTGTAAACAAACTTCCACTAGACAGTCTTCCCACTTCTTACATTTCTAGTCTTGAAGATAGCATTCCACTATACTGGTTCTTTGAAGAAGTTCACTGAATGACGGACAAGATTTTAGAACTAGAACAAAGAGTGATTTGAAAATAGGGCCCCATTACAGGCAACTACTGTAACTCTCTAGAAATCTGAGGAAACACACATTGCACATGCTGCCTTTTCTATGAAACTCAGCCACAATCTTTGTCTTCTTGTCTTGCAATGTAAAATATGAACATACACTAGTACAAAGATAGCAAATATTCCCACTCTAATCGACTGATGAAAAAAATCACAAATTCTGTTTCATACAGTACTAAAAATTATGTTTCTGATTAAACAATAATTAACAGAGTAACAACATCTGGCATTACTATAATTATTTCTCCCTTAAGAATAAAAAAAAACCCCAAACGTTCCCAAGGATACCAAAAGTACTTAAATGCAGAAATTGTGTACTGAAAACGTCTATGTACTTTCCCACAGTACAAATCTCGCTGACAAACTCACTGGATCAGGGGTACTCAGTGACAGGCAATTCAAGCAAAGTGAGACTTCTAGTTTAGCTCACTCTCCAATCTGTTTAAAAATTATGCATTAATTCATATTTTCAGAAGCCTAAAAGAAGGTGGGAAGGGAAGCCTATGCAAGAAGCTGATGCTGCACCACCGTAAGTTTCTTTAGGCTATTATAGAGGCAGACATCACTACAGACATTATGTCCACAGTAATACACCACAGCAATTTCTCTGGACCATGTAAGAAGGATGAAGAAAGATTTGCACATACTGCTGATTTAGGGGAAGGGAAGGACAAGAAATCTCAAACTTAAATGCTCAATGCTACATACATCACTGCTTTCAGGTGTGGTCCGTATGAGATTTAGGGAAAATTGATTCACTGTAAGTACAGTCAGGTTTTGAAAAAGGTTGCCCAGAGAGGCTGCACAGTATCCATCATTGGAGGCTTTCAATGCCTGCTTGAATAAAGCCCTGAGCAATGGTCTGACCTCAGAACTGACCCTACCTTGAGCAAGAGGTTAAACTAGACACCTGATGTCCTGTGCTGAATTTTCATACAGCAATCCTACAGCGTGATATTAAGAACGAAGGACTGAATGTTCCTCCAATAAGTGAACTAACATGCTGCTTGTCCCTTCCCCATGCAGTGCGTGTTAGTACTGCACATTTACAGATATATTTTTATGTATTTATATATATTTTAAAATCCTTATACCACTTAATGTCAAAATGGCACTCTCAGTACTCTAATGTAATTTTTTCCATCTATGATGACAGATCAATTCTATTTATTTACATTTTCAAAATGATCAGATAAATTGATGAGAAATGTAACAGTTATGCAGGGAAAAAAAATAAATCATTGCAACACTACATACTAAACAGCAGTTTTCTAAAATACATACGCCTATGATAGCTGTATGCCACACCAATAATTACATTTTCCTTTCTGTGTTCTCAGTTCTATTAAATATGCATTTTTAGTTTCAGCTAAATATGTGGCTGAAAGGGCAGCAAATGGAAGTAACCACCATGCCCTTCATATTTTTTGCTTCAAGGGTTTTTCTCTCCCATCTTCAAGAAATGCAGTCACTAGAATGATTTGTGCTGCTTTTTAACTGTGTGTCTTGCAAAGATAATACAAAACATAGATTTAGTGTGCTGCTAGTATTAACTTTATCATATTTTCAACTTGCTAATCTAGCAGCATTTCCAATAGAGTGAGTGAAGTAGTTTCTTCCCATTCTGGAAGAATGTGGATTTCGAAAGTTAAAATATTTATTTTCCTCTTCTCTCCATTGGCCACATTAAAAATAACAACATGTTGATCCATCTATTAGGTTATGATAATAAAGCGACACAGATTCTGGTCTATAATTTAAATATTTGCTCTCAGCAAAACATGCTACTCAGCAAGTTTCAAAATAGTGCTGTGTAATTCAGATGGTAAAAAAAAAAAAAAAAAAAATCCCAAATTTTTCGTCCTGTTTTTCTCCACGGTGATGTATTTGTAAAAGTCACATTTCCTGGTTTGAAGGTGTGGGCTTTTGCTAAGCTGAAAAACAAAATAAGGGTCAAATGGTAAAACTAGTATCTGAAGGAAAAAAAAAGAAAAAAATATTGTATTTTGTTTCCAGCTGAAGAATTTACTTCAGTGTCTCACTCCTACTGGGATATTTTTTTGTTACCAGCGAAATAGATGGATTCCAGATGAAAATCCATTGGTCTAGAATCTCTTTCCACATTTACAACGTAGAACATGCATGCTTAGCAATACATATTTAGGAACTAACCCATCGATTTATGTTATTTAGGATTCAGTAGGCATTTGCCTGAGTTAAAATGTTATGAGGAAACGGTGAATCATTGCGCTTAATGGTAACACAATTAAAGTTGTCATCACTTTCCAATCATTCTTACAGCAAACCAAAACATAAAGTAATTGCTATAGTAAAACTGCGAAACTTCGAAGATGAACATTTTAGAATAAAGTAGTTAAAAATCTCGAGATTAAGAATGTTTTTCCCAATAATCTCTTAATTTAGTCAATTCAAATGACAGTTAAAATGTACCAAAGATTAAAGATAATTGATAAAATAAAGATACAAATGCTGTAATTTATACTTATAATAAGTTTTATGAAATCTCAATTCAATAAACTGTTTGGTATAAATGGAAAATCAAATTATATTCTACATTGCTTTTACTTGCTAATAGGTACTATTTATTTTACAATTCAAACCTTTTGGACAGAATGTTCAGGGCAGCATAAATGGTACTCCTTCCTTTGACTAAAACTATATCTTGGAATTTTATACAATTTATAATTTTACTTGGTTTTCTCAAAGTTGGGGGGTTTTTTGTGTTCTATGGGCGGTGTAAGGTTTTAGTCTCAGAGAGGATAACAGGAAAAATGACTTAATGCAAGAAATTAAAACTCAATTTCGCTGATGTGACATACCTTTAAAAGAAGCAAATGTAAAACTTCAGCATAACTCTGAAATGTAGCATCATAATTGCAACTTCAAGATGCTGAAATGCACCTTAAATGGAGCTTTGCCTCACTTTATAGCAAGTCCATTACTTCTATTATAATTCCTTCCCATTAAATAATCTCAGATATAAATCCATGTGCCTACAACTTAATCTACATCTCTCTTAACATTCCTACTCTGACCCTGTGCATGCCTGACACAAACTGATGTTGTCAAGCCACTCTGTGCAGTGTTACTGACATCAGTACTCAGTGGTCTCAGAGATGCAATTTCACTGCAGAACAGTGATACAAAAGCCTCACAGGAAGACCACCAATAAACTCTAGATGTTTTGCTGTATGATGATGGAGACAATGAAGATGATCTTACAATGAAGTAGCTATCTGTCAACTGTCCATCTATTCTATAGCTAGCATCACTTAACTTATTCCACAGAGCCGTACCACATCTCCCCTAACAGGTCAGCTAGCACATAAACAACCTTTGATATAACAGATATCTCTCTGACAGGGGAGACATAACCCAAGACAGCAGACACTTGCTTAGGTATAGCAGCTATCCAAAATAGCTCTCCTGATGGAGACCACTTACTGGAAAGTGACGTTCTCCAAGCTTTTCTACAATAAATACCAATAAACAGTAAACACTTGTTCTGTCATAGAGGCACATCCTTGATTAATACCACATTTTAGGCTTGACAACACTTTTTAATTTTTATGTTTTTTTGCCTGAGCACAAATAATTTCTGTCAAGACAGATTTGAAAAATACATCAACAAGTTATGTATTTTAATGTGATTCCTCTAGTAAACAAAACACTCTGTGTTTTTTGGTTTTGTGCCCAGGAAACAATTTCAGTTTACTTTAATAAGAATAAACATGTTCAAAACCAAGACAGAGTCAAACAGTTGCATCTTCACTATTAGTTAAAATGATTCAGGATGAAAACCAGAGCAGAAAATATAGGGATTCTGCTGCCCTGTAAAACAGCCAAGAATGGCAATTAGTGTTGGATCAAACAAAATTTTCATTAGGTCTATTTATGTTTTATTTCTGTATGTGTACTTCAGTCTAGCGAAACAAATACCTTATAGAAATTCCCTAAGGTATTTACAACAAGTGTAAAAGACAGACAAACAGACCAAATTTAGGCAACAGTTTAAGATATGGGCTTGAAAAAAAGGAAGGAAATAATATAAAGATGAACTTCACAAAGCTATCCAGCACTAAGGATTATATGTAACAATACCCCAGAAGAAACTTAGGGAGTGAAATGCATTTCAGGGTACTCACAATGTTAGTTGTGCCCTATTAAAGAAATCAAAGCTACTCCATCTAGCCTCTTTCTCAAAGGGGAAAGGGTAAAACACTCTAATACATAGAATAAGAAGGTGGTCATCAACGAAGCAGTAAATCTGATCAAAAGCTACAACTAATGATTTTGAAATTACCTAGTTGAAACTCACACCTAAAGGATGATTTAGTATGTAGCCTAACTTGAAGACTTGTGTTTAATTTCCTGTTCTGACACATATTTCCTGTGTGATCCTGAGCATAGTGCTTAGGCCACAGCTTCATGGTGTAAAGCATCTGGCAGTAGTGCCTCCTTGCTATGCCAGCATGACTGTGTATGTGGCTGCATCATAAACAAGAAGCAATCTTACTGAAAAAGAATATTTCTCATTTCCTTTTCTTCTTTAACCGCAATCTTATTCACCGTGCATACCTCCAGCACATAAGCCATTACAACCAAAAGCACAGTGGCTGCTAACACGAACATTTTTAGATTCACTCTGGCACTATGAATTTCATAGCATGGAGGTTTGTAATGCAGCCTTAGCAAATCTGTAAAATGAGCATGAAGGCAATTCCTTGATCTCACAAGTTCTGTGAGAGAAGGAATAAAATAAACATTTATTAGATGCTCATTATTGGTTTATCTGAAGAATCTAGAAGTATTTTAGGTAGATAAAGGGTAAAATTTTGGATGAGAGACTATGTTATATCCGTTCCCGTTCTGCCACTATCTATCTGTTCTTCCCTTTGCACTGAACCTGCTTCAAGCATAAACAATTCAGAACGAAGTGGCACTCACCTACAATATACACAAGGCCAGCTCTTAAGCACTATCACAAACTAAGCAAAGCCTGCCTTTTTCTCCTGTCTCATAGAATCATAGAACCATTCTGGTTGGAAAACACCTCTAAGATCATCAAGTCCAACCATTAACCCAGCACTGCCAAGCCCATCACTAAACCATGTCCCTCAGCACCACATCTACATATCTTTTAAATACCTCCCAGGGATGGGGACTCCACCACTGCCCTGGGCAGCCTGTGCTAGTGCTTGACAACCCTTTCAGTGAAGAAATTTTTTCTAATATCCAATCTAAACCTCCCCTGGCACAACTTGAGGCCATTTCCTCTTCTACTATCACTTGTTCCTTGGGAGAAAGAGTCCAACCCCGCCTCACTACAACCTCCTTTCAGGTAATTGTAAAGAGGAATGAGGTCTCCCCTCAGCCTCCTCCAGACTAAACAACCTCAGTTCCCTCAGCTGCTCCTTTTAACACTTGTTCTCCAGATCCTTCATCAGCTTTGTTGCCCTTCATACTTAAGACTGTCAAGGTACTGACACTACTCTCTTCCAGTTAAAGGAGGAACAAGAAGTAATTTTGACAGTTCGCTGCAGCCAGGAGTGAGGAGTTTCATGTTTAATAGTGCAATCACTGAGTTAAGATTGAAACATCAAAAACAAGTGAATCAAATATTTGGCATGACAGGTTACTTCTTACAAGTAGTGAATGTCTAAAATCCCTCCCTACAAAAAAAATCCCCCCCTTTTTTTTTCATTTATTGTCTTGAAAAAAATATTGTCAAGAGTTTCTGAGTGAAAACCCATTTATCAGCTGGCACAGTCTGGAGAAACTATTAAATATTAGTATGGTTTAATCAGACTAGAAGGGACTCTGTAACAAAGAAAACCTCAGAGGAACTTCCCCTCCTCCGAAAACCAGCTAGGATCAGTACTTTGAAAGAAATAACATATTTTTGCTGATGAAATAGTCTTACAGGGTTTGGGGTTTTTTGGTTTTGTTTGTTTGGGGTTTTTTTTTCCGTTTTTTTGAAAAAAAAATAAAAAATTCATTTTACAGGAACACTCCACATCCTGCTTAGATTTAGAGATATGTTCTTGAAACAAATAGTACACTCACATTCTTGTAACACACACATTAAAGAAAGCCTGTTTTCTTCCTTTATAATCACAGGTAGCCCTCCTATTAGCTAGCACCACTAGAAGCTGTGAGGGAGAGCAGATATGCAATTCATTCTGAGTTTGCCCGGAGGACATAAAAGCTTCTTGGCATAACAATAGCTTGCTCTTTTCTCCCATAAGTACATGCAGTAATAATCGAAAAGCCTCTACAAATCCTGACCTAGCTGATAAAGCACAAACTTTTACTCGCTTGCAGGTATGCGGCACAGAAAAAAAGCTGTGAAAATCTGTCATTTTTAAAGACATCATCTCTGTGCAGCATTAACCTGCACCATTGCTATAAAAAACATTAGTCCTGTTCAAGCAGCAATGTAGAAGGAAGTCGAGCCGATGTGTAGCTGGGCCTGTGCACAACCACCTAAACAGAGAAATCAAGCTCCAGGATCCTCTTCTTCTGCCTTCAGCAAAGGAATGAAAAAAAAGAAGGGGTAAAAGCAGATAATCAACTTAGACTGCCAAAGCTGGGGAATAAGGCAAGGATGTTTACTTGCCTGTGACAGAGATGGAAGCCAGGAAGACCGGCACAGTTCCCATCCATTGCAGCACTTCTTACTTCTTTAGCTGAAGCCACTGTCACAGCAGTGAGGATGGCTGCATAAGAGACACAGCAGCTCCAGGACTGCTAAATGGGTAGTCTGGTAAATTAAGCTCCAGTAGCACTGAAGCAAACATACATCAGGTTCATCTATCCTCACCTCAGTGACATTACTTCTGCCAGTCAAGTGACATACAGGTAGGGGTACCAACCCTCCTCAATCTGATCATCTTACTGCACATGAGATCCAGATTGCAGGATGACAGCTGCTTCTTTCCTTACTGGGCCTCCAGCTCTCCACATTTCACAGGCTCCCTAATTTTTCTGTTCTTATATTGTGCGACAACTGCTTATCAATAGCTTGTCCAGCCTCTCTTCATATGCATGCAGGGCTTTCCTTTTATCCCACTGAGGCCGTTATTTGCTGTGTATCTATGTGCTTGCTCCAATTTACATTTTTAAGCCAGAGATGGCTTTCCAAACTCTACATTATTATGGCATTGCTTTCCAAACAGCCAACAGGAGAAAGGTCACAAGGGAAAGTGAATGCCTTTGTGCCTTTCTGTCTTTACCTGTCACAGGTGTGAATAAAGGAATAAAGATACATAAAAGTAATGTCGGCAGCAGCCTGTTTCCTCAAGTTAAAGTTTTGAGATAAAAATATACTTTTAAAAAATGTTTTAAACATTTTCCCAAACAGAGTTCCTGTGCAGTTCACAGAGTAAGCCTGGAATGCTAATTGTGCTGGAAACAACAGGGAGATGCTCTCAAGGAAATCAGCATCATGAAAATGGCACAGGATATCACTAATCATGCAGCTTTTTGCCTGAAGCCTGTGCACCCTGACACCCTTTGAAATACACATCATAGGTGTGAGAGCCACTCTTGTGAAGACAAAGATGACACATATCTAGAGCATCCTCCCTCAGAGGATGGCATCAATAGCAATAACCTCTGGAAGCCATTTAAAAAAAAACCCTCTAGCGGTTTGGTTAATTCTCTCAAATTGCTGGTCTATAATCACATATGCATACACATATATATGTGTTTGTATATATATGTGAATACATTTTGCTTTTTCCTGTGATCACATGTATCAGCAATAATGCACACTACCTCACTTTAAAGGCAAAAAGAAGAAAACTAATGCTCACAGTACTGTATTGTATGGAAGACCTTATTGTCAATACACTTCATCATGGTAGCTGGAGTATTTTCTATTCCTAGGAAATATATACACAAAGGACTATCTTTATTGGATGCAGTTGCATGGAATTAAGGATTTTTTCAGTGCATCTTGTAAGTCTCACCAAAGCAGCACACGCTACTCCATGAGGATTTCATAAGCACTACAAAACTACTAAATTTCCCTCTCCTGTCCTCTACTGAAAGTATTTGTTATTCTACAAAATGACCCAGTGATTTCTGCAGGCAAGAACTTCCATTCACTGATTTATTCTTTTGGTTAGTTAAAGAAAGAAGAGGTAAAAACAATTCTGCTTGAAAGCTGCATCGCCAGCGTCTCTGGTAACTGCAGAGGTCTCAAACCATGAAGTGTACAACCCCTGCAAACCTTAGAATGTGTAAAGCTTGGAGATTCAGCCTGCTAGCTACAGGAGAAGTCAAGTTTTGATGACTTTCTACCTTTGCCATGGGTCGTAGTGTACTGAGTTGAACAGGGGGCATTTAAAAAGAAACACTAGGTCAGTAATGATTCAGATCTAGTAGTAAAGAACAAGTTATGGCATAGACTATCTCCATGGCATAAAAAGTGTCAAAGTGAAATCAGTACATCAATTTTCATCTAGAGTTGCTTGCTCAAATAAATTTACTGAGGTACAGTTTCTCTCACTCCAATCTCAGAAAATCTTTGGAGAAAGTCCTGCAACATGTCTTTTGCTTGCCCTATGGTGCTAAAACACCAGTGTCTAAGAAATCACCATCTCCAGGTCTGATAGCATTATTTTTTATATTCACAGAACTGTCCTAAACTAATTAACACCTGCAATGAATCATTTCAATATGTTGAATGTGTGAGGGAATGCATGTCCTTTATAAGCTTTTGCTAAAAGTTTGGTTGAATCACGTGTAGCAGATGTTGTCAGCAGTCTTCTGCCTTGACAAATCTCTGTTCAGGACAGTAGGTTAACACACAGAACTGCTGCTGATTCCTGGATGCTAAGTTTTGAAAACACAAGGTATTTTCCTAAATAGTAACTCTGTCCTCACTATCTTAGCACCTTCCTATCAACTCTTCCTTACTATACAAACGACTCATCATAGTATTCAAGGATATTTGAAGTTTATCCTCTGCTTATCTATCAGTTCTCATTGTTAAAGGCCATCTGCAGTCTCATACCTATTTCCAGGGCAGAACTCTGTACTGATTACATGTTGTTTCCTCTGCAGACTGAGGAGCTGAAGTAGAACTCTACAGAGACCCTTCTAAAATTACTTCTTCATTCTTTCATGGCGTTCTGTATATTTCCACTATCACCTTCTAATATTTCAACTATAAGCTTTTGATGTAATTTGGTTTTTGTTTTGTGCTTGAATGGTGTTTGCAATTAAGGTAGTAGGATACTTCATGACTGTTTGTAACAGCAATAACAACACTTTGCACTAAAATATTCTTTCATGGGTGTCCAAAGACACTTGAATGCATGTATGAGTAGGTATACTCATAGTATGAGTACAGACAGCTAAATAAGAAGTGTTTTTCAGATGCTGGTATAATTAAAACCTTTACCTTCATTTTGTGAATATAAACTTAAATGTAAAAAAGTGTAGGGTTAATCATAGAAATGTATAAATATCATTATATACCCTATGCAACACAATTCTATTGGATGAATCTGATTATTTCTTCTTTATATATAGTACAGTAGCATTGCAAATTATATACTTTGTTCAAATTTTCTAGAACATCCTATTTTGAAGAATGATGTGTTACACGTGCAATTCTTTTACAGAAGAGAAAAGTTATAAAGAATTAAATATCAAATACTGAGAGACAGCAAGAAAGAGAATCTCTCTTATCAGTATTTATAATGAGATCCTAATGAATTTTTTTTACAGTCCAGATCAAAAGTCATAGTTAGTGTACAGAGACCCCTGGCTCCAAGATTTAGCTGAACACAAAGGAAAAGGAGAAGAAAGGCAGAACCAAAAGAACCTCAGCACAGATTAACTTCTTTTAATGAAACTTTGGTACTACACAAGTCCTGTACACACACACATCTGTTGTAGGCTAAGATGTAGAATAGCTTTTACTTCAGTTAGCAGAAGGATTTGCAACAGAACAATCTGAATTATGCTTAAAATGTGAATTTATCATCTAAAAGGAGGAATATAATTGTAATTAGACAAGCAGTAATGTAAGAGCCTCAGTGCACAAATGAGTCAATGCAAAAAGAGATTCCCACAGTCAGACTGCAGCGAGCACACAGATACAGTACAATGAAAGTTTGTTCAAATCTTACTGCAAATGGGGTTACTGTGATTATGAATCATTTCATTTATATACACACCCAAAATTCATACAGGAAACACACTTGCATCTGTTATATTTATGATTTACAGAAGGATTTTTCTTTTTTGTTATGTACACAAAACTCTAGTTCTTACTTGACAGACAGTAGTTTATAAGGAATAAACAGCCAACATAAGTGCAGCTGTTCTTCTGTGACAGGGGATGTGGTCAGCCATAGTTAAAGGACATCATGTTTGCAGACCTCTTTTTATATTATTCATTTTACTCAAAATATATTAATTCTTATAAAAAGCTTAACCAAATGGAACAACAGCAAGTGTTTGGAGTCAGGGAATGAACTGCTCCTTAAGTTACCTCTAGGTATTAGAAAAGGGTAGCTGTCGTTAAGAAAATGTTTACTTATCCCAGTAGGTTCACAAGAGGTTCATCAAACGTTAAACACTAGGAATGACTGTTAATTACAACTGGAAAGTGTATTTGGCAAGGACGATGAAAATTATTTCTACAGTGCATGCAGTTTTAATTTGATCCTTAAGTATACATGTTAAATTGCATTCCACAACAGGTTTCTGTTCATTTCATATCACAATAAAGGGAACACACCCAACATTCCGTACAGCAGACATTGCAAATAGGAGCTTGTCCTGCCTTGA
Source organism: Podargus strigoides (assembly GCA_028020825.1). Classification (NCBI taxonomy): domain Eukaryota; kingdom Metazoa; phylum Chordata; class Aves; order Caprimulgiformes; family Podargidae; genus Podargus; species Podargus strigoides. The sequence continues at coordinate 44,711,621 of CM051621.1, read as the reverse complement.
AGGTAGAAAGTCCTCGAACAAAACATTACTTTTACAGGGAAGGAACCTCAGCTCTCTCCTCATGTATCCGTCCTTAGTGTCAACAAACATGTTAGAGATTTACCATATTTTAAGATCTGTGAAGAACAATATTTCGTATTGTTTACTTTCCATATTTAAATTTGCTTTATATGTAGCATATGTCACAACCCGAAAAGCACTGATGAAACTATGACTACATTGCCCACATAAAGCTTCTCACACCATATGAACAAGCCAGACTTATGATTTGTGAGCTAGCTTTTATAGCCTTGTACTGCTAACCATAATGTTGTCCTGACACACTCTTAACATTCAGCTGTATCACTTCTATCTACGTATTTTTCACTATCTATATCTCTTAATTCCCATCTCATGTTACCTCATTATACTTTCATATATAGTATAGTACATATGTAATTACACAACTAAAAAACAAAAGTATGCTTAATAAGAGAAATTTAAGAAAAAACATTTTAAAACTACTTGCATTTACAAGTAAAACATTAAAAGTATAAATGCAACATCATATGTACAGAAGTCCTGAAGTCGAGCAAACAGTATCACAGAGGGCCAAATCTTGAATAGGAGACAACATGATCCTGTTATGAAAAAGACAAATCTCACTCAGTTCTATTCAGAACAGCACCATAAAGCCAGACTGCTGAGCTGCCAGAGAGGTCTCGGCTGAAATACCATGTTTAGATTTATCTCCAGCACTTGTAAGATATAGGCAGAGAGAAAGAATATTCACAGGAAAGAGCAAGAAGAAAAAGAAAACATGAACTATGATAAAAGATTGAGTGATACCAGTTTCTTTAATCTTAACAAGACTAGACTGACAGGAGACGTGATAACATGTAAGAGAGCATCAGATGATCAGCTGTTCCCTAGTCCATCAATGTCAGGAAAGATTTATATTATATGTTAGAAAAAAATTTCATACTATGTAAAGCAGTGCAACAGATGACCAGGGAAATCTCTGAAATCTTGGCCCCTGAACTTCAGGAACAGTACAAATATCCAGCAACAATGAGCTTTGTCTATCTACTCCCTGCTTAGAGCAGGACAATGCTTCAGAAAAGATCCCACTGAGTTCCTTTCCAACCTCACATTTCTGTGATTGCTTTACACAGCATCTATTTGGTAACCTTGCTGTGTCTAGAAAACATCTAAAATTATGCTGAGGGAAATGCTGAATTCTAGAAACAAATTAATTCTGAATCATTTTAAAATCCATGCTGTTGACTAGCTATGCTCCAAACTCTTCTGTAGACATAACCAAACTCTAATACAGCGTTTTCCTCAGTGATTATTTCTCCATTTGTACACTTTAACCCTTTAGATTTATTCTATTAATACTGTAATAAAAATCAGTAACTGCATGCGTGTATACCTAGATATAAAATATTTGGTAGAAAAATGTTTTGGTTTTTTTGTTGCATGTCAACCCACAAGCCCTTAACTCACATGAGAATATGAAAATTAATGAAACTACTTCAATTTTGAACTTCAATTTAGCTACTTCCTCTTAAAGAAAAGTGGTGAGTCACGGGATTTTAATAAAAGTTCCTTGGGAGCAGCAGAAGTTCCTTTGGCAATATCATTTACAATTTCTTTGAAGCCCCAAAATAGAATGAAATATAACCCATTTAAGAAGATGATTTTAGCATCAGCTATAAAATAAAAGTAGATGCATTTCTGCCATGCTTGAGTTCTTCAATCTCTATGGCTGCTATTTAAAATGGATCCTTCAAAGATGGTTTGAAAGCACACTACTTCATTCTATTTCTAGTAGGCTCTCATGAATTTTTATGATGCTTACAGCACGAACAAATCTATTAAAATAGAATAGGCACAACTACAAGTAACTGCCTCATCCTGATTCTTAGTGTTATTAAAAAAATAAAAATCTTTGAAACTGTCTAATTACTTTTATTATAATGAATATATTTTCCTTTCTACATGCAATTCCTTCTCAGCCCTTTCCTTGACACATGTTAAAAGAAAAAGAAGAAAAGAAGGAAAGATGAAATCTGTCAAGTAATAAACTCCTGGCATTAACAAATCTAGTATATTGTAGAGCAAATGTCATGCTCCTGAAGACTGCTAGTAAATCAGTCATCTTCCATTTAGCCTGAAAGAGCTTCAGTTATAACACTGTCAGTGTCCACAGATGTGGCCAAATTCTCACTAATCTGGTCAAGTAGATCAAGTCTTTTGAGATATCTCAATGTTTAATTATATTAATTTGGGCTTGCTAACACAATATGATTAAGAGTGGCACTCTGTAACAGAAATGATGGAAAAATCATGGTGACTTACGTTCTCAACCGGGCCATTAATCTTCCCTGTAATGTCTTAAACAAGTCTATTGAGGCATTGACTATGGCCCCAATTCTGCAACTAAAACTGCTGGCACTATCACACTGACTTCAAGGGTTCTCCCTCTCTGTGCACATGGCTGCATCTGCTTTCACATTACTTTTCTTGCACGTTCACCATGCTGTGAAGCTACAAGTCAAAACATTTATCTGCACAAGAAAGGAAGTGCCACATGCTAATGCTGCACTAATCTTAACCATTGACAAACTACTGTTCTACCTTATTATTACACTTAAGGAAGGTGAGAGGTTTTTAACTTTTTACTTCAAAAACATAATTTTGAAAGAGTTGGAAAGCCTTCTGCAGAGACATTGCTCATTCTGTTCCTCACATGTACCCTTTTTATAAAAGGCTTTTAAACACCCATTTGAAAATGAACTCGTGCACACTGAAACGTACTTTTTGCTTGTATTTATACTTCAAATATTTTCTCCCTCAGTCTCTTATTTTCCCATTCACTGATTCAGCAATATGGGGTGTCTCTGATGATTTCATGTACAATATATGGAACTAATTACAGAACACAGACATCAAAAACTGTGGTTTTCTAAGCTTTAATTAATTGTGGTTTCACAGGCTGCTATTCATTGTAATCTAGGAAGTGGTTAGACGTGGGGTTTATTATCAGTTTAAATAAAGAGCCAAAGTGTGAGGCACTGGTTCCACCTGAATTTTCCAGTCCATAAAAATGATTTTCTGTGAAGTGCAGACATTGTTTTCATTCTGTTGAACCGAACATTACACAAATTTGCTGCATTAGCCTATTAGACTGAAACCACAACTTTATCCTTTGATCAAGACAGAAAGTGTGCTTCAAAACCATATGATTGAAAATGCTCACTTGAATGCTTGACAAAGCACTGTTTCACAAATAAGGCAACTAGGGTATATTAAGATAATATTAAAAAGGTACTATTTACAAGCATTGATCACTGAGTATGTATCTTTGTATGTTTCTTCCTGGGCATGAGGGACAGACATTACAATCTGCTGCAGAAGAGGGGAAAAAAGAAGTGGGGGCTGGAAAAAAAAGGCAACTTTGCAAGGAAACACTCGTCAAGAACACTCACTGAAGAGATCTGCGCAGTTGCTTCTGGTGGGATTCCTTCCACCTGCCCTGCACACTGAAGCATCATGAGATGACCTGTTTGTTTAAATAGGAATAGAAACCCATTCTGAAGGGTCTTGATACCAAAAATGAAAAGTAATTGAGATGCAGTACATAAATTACACTTAAAAAGCAACGGCAAACAAGTCGGGTAAATTGATGGTGATGACTGCCAAGTTTTGCCAAAGAGTCATCTAGTATTTGGAGAAAATATTTTCTGTTTCTGTAAATGATTATACATTTAAGATACCTAATTGCCAAGAAGATAGTATTATCATGTTCTTAGCCTTCTTCCACTATTTACTATTTAATTTGAAGTTGCTTTGCATCTTTCAGATTATCTCTGCAGTCCCACTGGACAAACATGAGGATTTGAATGAACAAATTAGGATGTGTGAACACAAACCACTTGTGGAACCGGAGGAGAGACAAACTGTAATTTCAAGTACATCACCACAAACTTAATACCATTTCAGTGAATCTAAATGAGTAAAAATTCTCTTTACAAGTTGACATTCCAGTTAAAAAGTCAGAATAGGACATTTTGCTATTTAATAGTTAAGATTATTAGTATTAGATAAGGGTTACCTTAGCTACTATTATGTGTCGTAAAACAGAATTCTTAGAAGCAAGGATGTTTAAGTAAGCAACTAAAATACTAACACCTCTTTTTTTTTTTTTTTCCCCCACTATTCCAGTTCTCCTACAGAAAATTAAGTCAATTGTTTGAGATAAACACCGATTGTGATCTCTGAATGATAACATCAATACTGTTTTTAATCCAATTATCAAAGTTAAATTCTTCCAGGCAGTCTTTACTTTACTGCTGAAACTGGTCCATGGTGTATAATTCATTCAATTAGGAAACTAGAGGAACAGGTAGCAACTGTGAAGTAAGTGGGCAGAACATTGTTCTTGGTGTAATAAATGCATATAGAGAAACAATTATTTGCATATTAATTTATCGATATACTTTAAAAAAACCCAATAATCTATTTAAATTTGGATAATGTGGTCATTATTTTAATGATGTGTTCATTGTTTTTCAGACTCTAATACCTAACATTTCCTGTTGAAGGCAATGGGAACAGCTTCTTTAAAAATCTGTCTGTCACCAGTCATATTGTCTGTATGACAAAGAAGATCTAGAGTAAAAACATCCAATGATTTCAAAAGCCTACAAATTGAAAAGTATTAACATTATCTACTATTGAAATTTCAATAGTGTGCTTATCAGTATATGAATAGAAATAATGAACATTAAAATTGCATGCAATACTCAATCCAAGCTGATGCATGGTTAGAATAACCTTAAAACACAATTAACCTCCTGACAAAAAACACAGGAATACCATTTGTACACAGAATGATCCTACCACGATAATTTAGCACTATAACTATCGCCAGTTACCCACCCTCTCTGGTAAACTGACCATTATTTTCTCTTTCTCCTCTAAACTTCAATACACAGCAGAAAACAGAAAAGAGCTGCCATCCTTTTCCTGCAGCAGAAAATATCAGTGGAAGGTACAAGTGACTCACAGCAAGGAAGCCATGGCCTATGACAGACTATTATTGGATACAGAACACTCTACATGACAGAGTCAGAGCAGGGTAGAAAATATCTGTACTGAAAAGTTCACACGCTGTGCCCTGTGTAAAATGTTTCTTCCTGGTTCTCTTTGGGGATTTTTTAATTGCTTGATTAGGAGATTACTTTTCGTAAGTATTTAATTAAAGAGAGGACAGTGTGGAGTCTTTCATAAGTAAGTATACTCTCATACTTTAAATGACAAAATATAAAGGACGCCTACTTAAAACAAGGGACAAATGTTCCTGTAAGTGTACCTATTATCTAAATTAAAATCTGCAAAACTCCCTATTTACTAGCACTGTTACATACAAACATTAGGTGTTAATTTCTCTTCTTCTGTTTAGTCCTCATTTTAAAAAAAAAGTATTAAAAAAATCCTTAACTACACAGAGGTATGTGCTAGTAGTTCACAAAAGTAACAGCTGATTTTACTTTGCTCCTCATCTGTCATGACATCACCTCAAAGATGTTCGTAGGCTTTAAATTAGGTAGGATTATACAGCACTGGTCTGTAGTACATAACCACTTGTGCTTTGCCTCCACACAGTGGGCTCTGCACAAGGTTCAGGTTCACCTGTCTCACATCAGCACAGTATCAGGCATTCAATCTGATCACCCCTATCACATCAATGACATGCAGGTTTGTTCCTTAAATTCTAATATTTTTAGATATGTTTTGTAGTAAATTAGTTTCAAATTTTATATTGTCTTTCATCCATGCAAACACCTAGCTGTAAAAGTAACTCAGTTTTTTTATTCTTAAAGACAATTGGGAACATAATTGAAAAACCTTCTGACAATTGTTCGATTTCCTTTGTACCGTTGACTTGACCATGTAATCTTTTATTTTTGATGAAAAGCTGGGCTGTACTCTGAAGAGTTTTATACCAGCAAACAGATTCAAAACACTCTTATGAAGCTTAATTCTACATTTATGTCGCATCAAAATATGTACTGATATTTTAGGCACCTAATCACAAGGTTTTTTTCTACATGAAAGGTGCCTACGACTTTCTTAAACAGAAAGGCAATTAAAAAAAGTAAATACAGTATTTAAAGTTATATATATTGACAGAGTGCAAACAAGAAGAAATCAATAACAGAATTTACTTCAACTAAAAGACAAGAATTCCAAGCCAAAAAGGCATTACACAGATGACTCAAGAACAGGAAGTATTTTATTATTAACTTTTGATTACCCAGAACGTCTCACATTGAAAAGCCCAAAGACAAATATGCACACACAAGTCAGAAGAATTCAGAAGATCAGAGTGATTTTCAGAAGATAAGCAAGGCCAACCCCATTAACAGCTTACATATTAAAAGCCTATACCTATGTGGTTAACTGTCCTGCCAGTTAGCAAGTTAATAATGAGCTAGCATTTGGCCCTTTCCCGTAAGAAATATAGGTGATGACTGACTGACTTTGATAATTTGGCTCAACTCAAGTCATCTTACTTGCCTTGGTTAACTAGTCATTTTGGTCACATTAGCCGGCAAGGAAGTTCAGGGTCAGTGGCATAGAGTTAGCAACACTTGTCTACAAAACAATTTCAGATTTTAGATGTTTTGAAGTTTCAAAAATAGTGACCTTTTTACGTTCACCTGCAGTTACAACAAGCAAAAGAATAATGGAAATTTAATTTTAAATTTGAAAATTTAAATTTAAGAAATTGTATTTACTATGTCAAGTATTCACAAAACCACAAGCACACTGATCTGTAACAAAATTATCTTAGCTCAACATTTGTCTTGTTAAAGACGGTCATGCTGTTTAAAGGGTATTTGTCATACTGTTAGAAGAACATTTAGAACAAGAGATGTCTACCAAGAAACTCTTGAGTTAACTAAGACACCAGGGCTGCTTACTGGACAATAAAGCATCAGGTCAATTTAATTAACTACACCACTACACTGAAATTCCCCTAACCACCTAACAGATTTACCTAGATGAGACCCGAGAACTGTTGTATGTGGTGTCTGGGTAGAGGTATTATGGAGTTCCCCAAGGAATCCTTTTACAGATGGAAGGGAAGGGCTATTGGGAACCACCAACTTCACAATGTGTGTAAGATTAGACAAAATTTCTTCCCAAGGCTGTGACATCTGCTTTCACATCTCCACTTCTCAAGTGCCTTTGAATCTGGTCTTTCATGCACTAAATCACTTCCTTCAATTTGAAGTCCAGCATTTTATTTCTCCTCATAAATGATTCTTACTATTTTTCTTCCTACGATTTATTGCCTAGCTCAAAAGCAGAGTGAAATGAATACTCAAGTAGCCAGAGCATTCTGCCTCTGGAAATGTCCTGTGCCAAATAAATTGCCCTCCATTTTCACATGCAAATTTTTGTTTATTTCATTTTTTTTTTTTTATACAATTACAGTTGTTCAACAACATACACTGGCTATCAGAAGCAAACATGGAAGCAACCCTCCTGAATTCCTTCTCCACCACCCTAGCCAGAGATAATTGAAAGAACATATGGAACAGCTTTGTGATTATCTAGACTTTCCCATGAAAACAAAACCAAAACCTTTTCAACAAAAAATCCTGGCCTCTTCAGCCAAACCTTTCATCATCATCATTAAAAAAGCTGTGAGTACTCATGAGAAGCTAACAAATGACAGCTCATAATCCCCATCTGTAACACCAGAGGCCAGGTACTGCAAAGACAAGACAGGTGCAAATTTGGTATTCCCATAGTGCTTATTAACTATCCCTTTTTAGAAACAAAAGGATTTCTCTTAACACCACTACCAATACTCCACATTAATCTTTCCACCAGCAAACTCTTACCCTGAAGCTACTATACAGTGTTATTACTCTGTCAAGAGTTTTTCTCCTGAATTTAAAGAGGTGCTTCCACCAGTCTGTAGAGTTATGACTGTGCAGTCAGTCATCCACAGAAGCTGCTTCACAGCTTATTTGATCTCAAATATCTACAGCTTCACCCATCATTCCATTTTTTTTCATGCAATTCTGCTGTTTCTAAGAGTCCTTCAGATCTGGACCATATGTAAAAAAACAACAGAGAAGTTGCACTGAGTGACTCTGTTCTGCCCCAAATTCTCTCTTTTTGTTCCTGTTTTCATCTTTTCCTACCAGAATTATGGTAAGAAAAACTATCACAGTACACACCACTCTAATTAGCTACTGCCTGTTTTGTTGGGGTGAGGCAATGGGTAGGACTGAGGCATGACTAAGATATTAATAATGGGTAGGGATACAACATGAAGGCAGCTAAAATAGCTTAACTGGAAATTACAGTGCTGCCTGAAACCTAGTATCACATGTACATTTGCTTACCTTTTTTTCCACTAGCAAGCATGTCAGACACAACATCTCAGTATTTGAAAGCACAAAATATCTAGGGCTGTGCCAGTTATACAAGGGATTACTCTGAGAATTGGACAAAGTCACTTTGCTTTGGAATTTGTAGAGAAGCCATCAGTGTGCTTTCTCAAAGAGCTGTGAATAACATGTTGATCCCGGAAATTGGAAAAGGGATAGTCAACTAGACAACAACTTACTATTAAATCTTGAGTTTCAATTTTTAACTGTTTTTCACTCTAAGGATACACTCTCAAAATAAGGACTCCCAGAATATACTCAGGACTAAAATATTAAAATGTACTGGCTGAAAGCTGTTTTCATTAGCCATGCGTTCCCTGCTTATTAGAAGGTATAAACTGCAATGTCTATTAAGTCAAGTTGAATGAAAAAAGTAACACCAAAGGTAACTGCTGTAGTAATCCACAAGGCTGGTAATTCACCCCAGTACACCTTCCCCATGTACCATGTATTCTCTTCCTTGTAGCACTAATGTAGATTGGACTTTCCACATTATTCTTTTTCCTGGATTTGTACACTTTTTTTAAAAAAAATTTTTTTTCTCATCAGTTGGCAAAATATGGTTCTTTCAGATTGTTGTCAAACAGAAATAATGTTACTTAGCCAGACCACTCCCAGGGTCATGACATTCCAGGAGACTTTTGAAATTGTTCAAAACAAAAATACTCTTATTTCTATCTTTAACTTCTCTTGTAGATGTTTTGAAAACAACAGAGCACAGAACATTAAAATTTATATATGCAAGATTTGTTGCAGAACACTACAATTAAAGTAACAAAAAACACATGCAAAAGTAATAATAATTTTCAAATTAAACAAATATCCATACATAGACTTCTGATGAAATTATGAGACACACTAATAAAGTTTCTAATTAATAAAAAAAGAGTCCCTGAAAATTTTAAATATTTATTACTAAATGGAAACCAATAAAAGATTTTAGAAACTTGCAGAAATTAAAGAAAACAGATTGTCTCGTGTATTTGAAATACTTTTCCAATATGTTTTCTAAACTTCTTCACTTTTTAGGGCATGCAAACAGGTTAAATATTGTTTATACTGAATCATCCTATCTGCTTGCATGTGGGAGGAGAGGGTTAATACATGATCAAAAACATGAGTTGGGGAAAGGAGCAAAAAAGACTGCCTGCTTTTTCTTGACAGTTGCAGTACCCCATCTCTTGCTTATGGCAATCATTTCTGCTTGAAACAGGTTGCCAGAGTGATCTAACTTGTACATAATGCTATTGATGACTAAAAGGAGAGCAGTTTTCACAAGCTCTTCTCCACCTCACTTGCTTTGGCTTTCCCTCAATATCGTCTTTCAAAAATACAATTTCAAGACTTATGTGAATGCTCCATAACCAGCATTAGTTATGTTACTTGAACACCCCTCATATTTTCAGGAAGAAATTCTATTGAAGTTGTTGAACAGAAAAAAAACAAAGCATGACATTTGAGGTGTGGTAACACAACTGCATTTAATTTTGAAATTATTATCACTTATTTAGAAATAAGAAAATTAGCTGATTTTTTTGTCTCTATTGCCACAGTGAAACTGGGTAGGACATAAAACATTTGTCCAAGAAAACAAACTTACTTTTTCCTACAAACAGTCAATGAATTATTTCTTATTCCTTTTAGCCTGAGCCACTGTAAAACTAGTATCACAGAAAAATACTGAAGAAATAGTATATACTACACATACTACATGAGAAACTACATTCAAATTTTGGTCAGAGTGAAAGGAACCTAGTCCTTTGGAGTACAAGACTTGCTATCATATAAGCATATTCATTCCTTTTAAGAACTAACTACCAATTGATTTAGTTCAAAACGTCTCTCTTCCTTTTAGAGTCTCAGAAAATCAACACTGACATCTCAGGTTCTGTAGATCAAGGACACACTTCCATGGACTTCTCTGCAGGCCCACAATTTTGCTAAAACAATCCTGCTATTTTAATTTCTAACCCTGCCTCTCTGCCTGTCTGTTTTACATACACAGATTTTTAAAATTTTTCATTATGTCCATGTGACATAATGAGATATGGTGACGGGAAAACAAGATATTTTGATTTCATTATGAAATACCCTTCAGAAGTCCTTTCTGCTTCAGTGTTTTTTCCCCCTCTCAATGCAGTCCCATGGGTAATAGCCATCTGCGGTTTTACACTTTTTGTAATTTTTGTATTAACCTGAAGCAGGTCACTCCTGTCTATGTATTTTGGGGCGATCTTTAACATCTTATTTAAGAAATTTATAAGTAATTTCTCTTTAGACCTCAAGCACAAATTCAATGCAAAATGAAATCTCCAAGGAAAGAATTACTCCAAAACCCTCCCTGATTTACAATGAATTTTTGCCACATCTGAATGATTGAATTTGCACGTTGGAGCATCTTCAGGATTTTGTTGATTTATCTGGGCTTAGGTTTCACTATACCTAATCAGTGGAAACTCTGAACACGGAGGTTTTGTTTAAGGGTCCTTCCCATCATATGAAGGATTTTCAGTCCTTTTTCACTTCATGTAGCATTGCAAAGCGCTAAACGCTCGTACACTTTCCTGCTGCTTCATATCATCCTGGCTTAAACAACCCTGAAATTGTGTTATTTCAAAAATCTTTTGATTATTTCAAAAATCTTTTGATTATTTCTTAAGAGAGTTGAGAAAAACTTTTTTTTTTTTTTTTAGGAGATCAGCAATGTCCTTTATGATGTCTCTGGATGGATTTTCAGTTATTTCAGCCAAAGTTAAGCCTCTTGTGGGCTTTGGTACTGACATGCCTGCTATCTGTGAAATCTGTGGACTTTTGAAAGGAAGGGAATGCTAGGTAAGAGCTTTCCTTCCTCTGTTCTATTGGTATGCACTTTTTCTATTAGTATTTAAATTTCAAACAAGCTCAACTGAAAAGGTTCCACCAACAAAATTAACATGCTTAACCCTAGAAGAGCAAAGCTTAGCCAATTTGGATAAAGGAACAATTCTTAGATGGCCCTAAACAGATTATCTGCACAATATTAAATTTAATCTTCATTATTGGTAATAGTAAGAGCACTGCTAGCAGCACCTCTGCAACAAAGGAAAATAATCTCCCTTGAATTGAAAACCAGGTAGCCAGGCAGGTACTGCACCAAAAATCACAAAACACCTGCCAAGTCAATTTTAAACCAGGTCAGTCTTTAAGCAGCTTCTTGGACTTTACTCTTCATCTTCACTTGCATAAAAGAGGGTTAAGTTTGTTCTTTGCAAAGATCTTTGGCGTGATCTTTGATGACAAATGACATGCTACCATATGCTAAAAAAGAAGCAGAATACAGTCACCCCCAGCTTCAACTTTAACTGGAGCTGCTTTGTTCTGAGTGCCCTGAATAATTAATAACTACTTTGGCAATCAGTCATGCATTCCTTAATGGCACCTCAGGCATCAAGTATCCCATTCACCCGCTTCCCCAAGTAACAATGGACTTTATTACATCAAGTTTTCTCTGCCAAACTTGTAACTGACATAATTTAAACTAAACAAGTCACTAGAAAGACTGAAGCCCAAACATATATTATAAAAGTTTATAAGGTTTCCTTCAATTGCATGCAGCTACTATCTGGATTAGAGCTGTTACTGGGGGCAAGTGAGAAGGAGGGGAAAAGAAATAAAATATGTATTGTTTTTGCAATAAAATTCTAGGAAGGTTTAGGTGATACAGTCTGCCAAAAACATGACTTTTAATAAATGCATAGCTGAACAGTCAAAATGCAGAACAACCGCTAAGGAGCCCTTAGTGAATAAAGCAGCTCACCAGTAAGCACAGACTGACAGGGCAGAGCATGAACAGTGACTAGGAATAATAGCTGTGCTAAAAGTAGCATAATAATTTTGAAATAACACAAACTATATTTTCTTGGTAAGAATAAGCTTTTTCAGCACTTCCTTTCACTTTATAGTAATCCAGACAAAATTAACTTGCAACTATAGAACAGAGGAAAGAAAAGCGGAGTTAGATCAGAATTACATAAAGTTCTAGATGTACCTAGCATACACAATTTAAAATCGAAGAAATTAAAATAATTAAATTGTAATTAAGATAGAACCCAAAAAACACCTTCATGTTTTTCTTGGGTAGCATTCTGCTTGTATATAGTACATGCAGCACTTTTACATGGTGCTTTACAATACCATAGTAAACCTTTCCAGAAAATGATATTTTATCTATTGACATTGGAACTGCTGCAAGTCCTTTTGAGTGACTAAATCTTAGAAGTAATCAGATCAATAGCCATTCTCCCCCTACTCATTCATCATGTGAAAGGTTGGTTTGAAATATAATATACAAAGTAAAAATATATATATACAATAAATTACAGCAGATTTAAACAAAGCCATTTCTCTTGCTCTTTAAAAAGACCTGAAAATGTGTCTGGTGCCCCTCTCTGTGTGTGGCCTCCAAATACAGAAACAAGCTTGCACTGTTTTATTTCAGTTTTGCTTCATTTCTCCCCAAACAATCTCTCATTGCTAGTCTACCAGGCATCTCCCCCTCCCCCTCATGTCAAAAAAGGAGGGAAAAAAAATAATTTAACTGTTTAGGACCAATTCATTGAAGTGAATCACTAAGTGAATCAGTTATGGTTTTGCAAGAATTATTAAAAATTTACACTTATTCCTATAGCTGACATTTTTTTTTTTTTTTTTGTGAGGAGGTGGGAGAGGAGAGAGGACTAAATTTTAGTCTCTCTTAAAATGTTGAATGAGATAGCATTATAGTTTTAAAGAAAAACTCATTTTTTTGCATCGATTTTCAATTGCTTTAGGTACAAGAAGCAGGTCTAATCCTGAAACTCAGCAATATAGATTTCACAATCTGCAGTCTGAAATGTGAAATTTTGTTTTGCATGGCTTATTAAGATACATTTATTTTACAAAAAAGATAACATCTCTTTTAAAGAGAGATTTAGAAATTAATCCTCACAAACCAATAAGCAGTACTTGTACTGTACATTTCGGGGCTAGTTCTGAATTCCTATGACATGAAGGGGGTTGCTTTTGCCTGTTACATATGCAAGAGATAACATGCTTGGTTTCTACAACAGCTTGTATGAGCTTGTATGTATACTTATTATGCCATATGAGCTTTGTTAATGGAGAAAAATGAGGAACTAGAACTGCATCTTACAAGGTCAGCTCTATTTTTGTCTATTGAATAAGTGACAAATATTTTTAAGATTTAAGAATTGTTGATAATGTAATTGTTATAGCCAGTTTTCCCCATCAAATGTCAAGGAATAAACATTCCAAATTTTCAGCATGGCATAAAGATAATTATACATATACTCTGGTATTTTTAGGTGCCTTTTTTTAATCCATTCCACAGAAATTGGTTCATACATAAGACACAGATATGTAGCAGACAGGACGTAATACTAGAGCTGCAACAACAAAATTTGGCATCAGCCCACAAATACATTTATTTAGAGATTTTCTTTTACCATCTGGTAAAAGTAAACATACTTATTACATTCTGCCCTCAGGTGTATGAAAAGTCTAAACCTGGCCATATTTCAAACTGTTCTACTAACAAAAGAGTCTAACTCACAAAAGAGTCAAACACGCAGATCAAACCTTTACTCACTTTAGGAATAGCTCTTAGTTAGGCCTAAATATTTTAAAATACTTATAGGAAAACAACAGAAAATAACATATATACATACAGAAAGTAATATATATATATATATATACACACATACACACACTCTCACACTACTACACTTCACTGACATCATCAGCAGTATGCTAAATATATTACATAGAAGATTATGTATTGTTGAAAAGGTATGTGAAATTATTCCTTGCTGATTCTCAATAACTGAAGTTTTGCAAATGGGTGGAAGAGGCAAAAATGGCAAAAGCAATACGCAAGCGAAATGCATTTTGAGTGAAGCGCATGTCAGTGGGGTTACAACATGGATTCTTTTGATCAATTTTTTATTTAGCTTGCAGATTTTTCCACTAACCAAATACCACAGACCATAGGACTACTTAGCAGATTTGCAAAGTCAGTTGTAAGAAATTTAACAAAAATACTCCTTACTCTCTTTAAATATGGAATAGCTATTCTAAAACAAGTCAAGTTCAGTTCTGCTCCACTGTAATATTTCAGAACATGATCTCATCCTTAAAAATCTATAAACATTGTTTTGCTATCACAGATCATTCATTTGGTGAAAAAAAGTAACAGAAATCTATTGACAGTCAAAATAGTCACACTTTAGACAATGATTATTGTTTAATACCTGTAATTTACAAGCATTAAGGAACATCCAAGAGAAGTCTAAAGTACAGTTTCCAGAGAAAATGCAGTGGAAAATGAGTATTATGCATTGTGTGCTTTGTCACTATAATAAAACAATCCAGAAGCATAACAACTTTTCTGGTTTTGAACTAGGTATGATCTTTTGGCTGTGCATTTTGAAAAGCAGCTGATTAATAAAAAGCAATTTCTTCAGTCTTCTTTGTAATATTTTTTAAATGCCACACAGCTGATTCTTATGCTGATTTTTCTTCTCAAAGCTGGATTTTTTTTTTTTCCTACAGTGCTGTATTAGGAATGCAAACATTTTATTGAAGTTTCCACACAAACAACCGAGCCCACAACTTCCCAGTCCAAAGCCATCCAAGAACCACAAGAACACTCAGTTAGTTAAAAAACAGAAACAAAATGTACAATTCTGGAAGACAGATTGCTCACTATTATTATTATTATTAAGAAATAAACAGTAATTAAACCTAAACTATTAAAAGATTCTTTTGAGCTACCACTTCAAAGATTTTGTTTTCCTGAAATGTTCCAATCTGAAACATGTTACTTACTGGCATAAGTAGTGTATAATGGATGCAGAATCCAGGTTCAGAAGGAAAATATTCATCAGACACAAATCTTATTCTGATCTGGTTTCCTTTGGAGATTTGTCTGCTTGGCACACTACTGGAACCACACCAGCGCCCTAAAACAGTGCCATCAGAAGGCTCTTCAACTTCTACAAAGTCATACCTGAAAAGAAAATAAAATGTTTATTTACTGTTAAAATTTCTATAATCTTCCTGCTTTTAATCAATAAACTGACTCTGCAGCTTGCAATTTCTTTTTTTTTTTAAATGCTAAAAGTATGCTACCAAATCCAGCTACTTTAAACTTAGCTTCCAAGTTGCTACTAGTTTAAATGCATAATAAAATCATGCAGTGAGGTTAAAAAAATAAAAGCAGAGCTAGCACTTTAAAAAGACCCATGAGTATGGTTTTGTTTGTTACTTTTACTTTAAGCAATTACAACATGTGGGATAGGGCAAAATAAAGTCAGAGAAAAAAAACCCGAAATTGCCCACGTGTGGCACAGTAATTCATACTGCAGTTATGCAGTAGCAGTATACTGCATGTCACCAGTGAAAGTTCAGGGTTTTTTCAGTAGGGAAAACTTGCCCTCTTGTAATACCAGTGGTGAATAAGCTCCTGAAGGATAAGGTGGCTTAGGGAAACTCGGAAGCACACTTTGAGTTTATGCATTTCCCAATGAGACATAGTTGAGCAGAGATCTAGATGTACTGTGTGCCAGAAAGAACCTGGTATTTTGGCAATATTGACAAGACAGATATGGTTGGGAACACTGAGAGAATGAAACATATTAAGTTTGATTTATTTTCACTGGTTTGTAACGTGGTCGGGTTATCCCTGGGGGTCTGTGAACAACTTCAAATAGGTCTATGAAAGGTAACTAAGAAACACCAGTCATTTGCCATCAATGAGCTTCAGTGCGCCACACTCCTCGCTTCCACTAGAAAATGTTGAGGGGCTTCCCAAGTCATAAAAACACTGAAAGCTGCTGCTCTAGAAGGTACATCTAGTTTCAGTGCTTTAACCTGTTTCATGTCAGCTCCCAGCTGCCCACTGACAGAATAAACACTAAGCATTTCAGCTGGGTTTCCCACTGCAGCTTGAAACCCTCCAAGCCCCAGCAGCAGCCTGGCCTGGGGGTTGGGGAAGGTGAAAGCCCATCAGTGAGAGCATGGCAAGCAGTCGGAAGTCCACAGCTACAGCTTTCCAAGTCATCGTTTCACTTGTAAACCACAACTTGTATTCTAAGCACAAGCATAACACACCTCTGAGAAAGTCTGAAGGTTTCTGATATTTTTATATTCTCTTACATGTGTAGTCGTATACTAAATACATCTCACGTAAAGCTAAATTGGTAAACAGCATTGAATCATTTTCACAGGTATAAACAGTCCTACATCTGATGATAGCAAATACTCATATTTTTTAAAAAATGCACACCCACTCTACCAAATATGCCAAGCAATACATAATGTGAAAATGATTACCTCATAAACATTTTCTATTAAGCTTTTCCTGGATTTTTTTTTTTTTTTTTAAAGCTAACCTTTATAACCACTCCCAGTTCCCTAGTTAGACAGCAGGCAATAAATTCTTGTGTTGCATGTTTGTGCAAGACTGACTTGCACATTTATTATCTCCATTTAAAGGACCAGTATTTTTTCCACTTAATTAAAAATGAATGCAATGAATATGCTCATTAACTGTGTTCAAAAACCATTACTGCCATGTACCACAGTTTTAAATCTTTGTTGAACTTATGATACTAATTACTTTATCACCATCTTTTTTTCCTCCAAAACACTAATTCCTTTAACTGATCCACCAGTGGTGTTACTTTATGATCAGGAATACAATTTCTTACAAAGGCAATGGACTTGCTACATTATTTGTAGCAAGACTTCAGGGCTCAAAACATTTATCAAACTGATTCTGAGCACCGATTTATTTTTTTTTAGGATCAGCTTATGAAGTTTCTTTTTTATTAGTTAGGAATATCAAAAAATTATCTACTTCTCTGATTTGTAATGAGTGAATAAATTAATCATTATGCTTATTGACTTAAGACGTTTGTAGGGTCAGGCATAGTACAGATGTTAGCACTTCTCCATAACTTAGAGTACCTTCTATTGCAGCCTTTGGTCTCCTGAAGTAAGAGAGAAAATCAAATTCTGCAGTAAGTCCTAAATCCTTAAAATAACTACTATTTAATTCCATCAGTTGAGAGGTAAAATAGATGGAAAAAAGTATTCTGAAAAATCCAAATAAAATTCAGCTTTCTGATATACATGACAGATCAAGATAATTCTGTTTGTTGCGGTGTTTTTTCTATATTCAATTCTTTTCTCCTTGTTCTTTGCATGTGGCATTTGTAAAAAAAGCTGTCATTTGCAGCTAAAATAATTTTTGATTTTTCTGTGAGTTACCAGTGTTACCTTAGTTGAGAGGTTTCTTAATCACCTTTCCCCCACCCTAATACCATTCTGAGCATCAGAAATGCACTTGTTTCTAAGTGATCAATTTGGAAACACTCTAATCATTATATAGCACTCACTAGTACTGCACTGAAATGTGCACAATTACCAATGTCACTATTTAAGGAATTTACTAAAACCTATTTTATAAGCCAATTGAGCGTAACTTCCTCATGGCAACATGGTACGGTACATACAGTACTACACAGTTCATAATTATTACTCTCTTTCTGCAGTGTCTCTCTCAGGACCTATAGAGGATTTCTGTTCTTTTATGTGCAACAAACAAGTCTGGTGCTGTAGACAAAAAATACTGTTTTCAAAAGCTAATACATGCAATATGAGTATTGGTTTCCTCCTGCTGAACACAGATGTAAGGTGGAGCTCCCCGCACAACATAGATATTTCACCATCAGCAAGGGGAACCATTAGAAATTCTGTTTACATCAACAGAAAAAAAGTCCCTGACATGTTTCCTGGATATAATGACATTTTTAGCCAGTAACTTTATTCCTGTCAGTTATCTAAGCTGAATATGCTACAAGAGCCTGTCAAAAGAATCCTCTGTGCAACTAAAATTCCTCACATTGCACATCTGGACTGAAGTCTGAACTTGCCGTGAAACGTAACAAAACAGAGCGGTTGAGATGCTTTAGCTTTTACAAGATTACGCTACATAATTCTCCAGCTTCATGTCACAGAGCTAAAGAGCAGCGGGGACAATAGAATAGCCATCCAAAATTATTTCCCCAACAAGAGAAGCTTATACTTGAATTGCAATAAAACTAGGACAAATAGCCAAGAACTGAGAAGATATTTTCCATCTGCAATGGAGTAAAAAAATGTTATAATGCACACTGAACCAAAGAATCTTTTTTTTGTTCAGTGTACAAAGGAGAAGACACGGCACTCTGACAGCAACTAAAGAAACGCTCTGGTGTTGTATCTATGTTCAATACATTATTCAAATATTACTAAGTAAAATTTATGACAAAGAGGTAGTCCAATCTCCTTTCCTGGCATGAAAGATGCTTTTGCCTTTAGCCATGATGCCCACAATACCTTCCCTATACCTGTGGCAGAACACATATTCCTCTTCCCTATGGCCTAGGCTCCTGGGTGCGTGGATTGAATAAATGAGCTGAACTAAGACAATTAATTGGAAAAGAGCAAAGAAGCAATGTATGCAACTCTCCAATGCCTTTCCAACCAGGAAATGTATTTTCCAAGGGCACAGGTTTTCCTCTCCTTTCTACAGTTTTTTCTGTGGTTTACACTGTCATTTGTTCAACATATTCTGACAGGCTGTTTACCTTGGCTTGCAGTTTAGTGACCCTTTTGTGGCTTCTCTCTGCCTTTGGAATTCTACAAATATATCAACGAATGTAAGAAGCAGAAGCCCAATGGGGCAAACCACTTTGTCGTATCAGTGTTGTTGGACATTTGATTCTCTATATAGATGTGTGCTAGACAAAAAATCTAGCATATCCATTAAAACAGCTTGAGAAACATGAAATATATTTTTCCCTCCCTCTTTGATAAGAATCCATTTCAATTTTATTTTTTTTTTTAAATGAAGAAATAGGAAGTTGCTAACGGTCCTTTTCAATTTTTTTGACAGTGTCCTCTGGGACACTGTAATATTTGTGTTCCAACTTGTTTTAACAGGCTTGAAATTTCAAGGTCTTCCTGGTGCTGACACAGGACAACAAAATACCTACCTCATCTGCAGACCAAAAGCATTTGAGGTCCCCTGGCAGCTGACCAGACAAACTGTTATTAAACAGAATTTAGACGATTTATATTTGGACAGCTTCAATTTTGGAAATACTGGAAATTACTAAAAACTGTCATCATGAAAAAATCATTTTGATCTTTTTCTAAACAAAATTTTAACACTGTCATTCTAAAGGAAAATGTCCTCTCCCTCTTCCACCTCCACTTGAAATAATTTTCATTTTTGCTACTGAAATATTTAAATTTCCTATGGAACAAAATTTTTGGTTTCTATCATTTGACTTAATTGTGTATCCATACAGACGAAACTGTAAGAGTACTGTCAACACCTTACGTAGCCTTCACCTCTTAGATCACTTTTAAATCACAGCTGTAATTAATCATATTGCTTTTTGTGAAATAAACACTATATTTACATTTAGAGGAAAGTAAGGCCAAACATTTAGCTTGAAGACTTTTTTTTTGCAAAACTAGGCTGCCTGACTTCCAACAAATTCTGGAGACCTCCTTCAATCAACCCAGCCCTCCAACAATACTCTCATGGGCAGATTCTGGTTTATCTGAGTGGAAAAGGGAACGCTGGATCACAGCAGAGGCACTCAAGTCCATGGTACCTAGTGGCAGACCCAATCTGTTTAACTAGCCTTGCTATTCCCCACAGGTCAACACACCATAGAGTCTACAGCAAAAGATGCATGATGGGACAAAGGGAATGCAAAGCTTATGACAAAGGACAGGAGGAAAATGGGAGGACCCCAAGAAGGAAGAAGGCAGAAGAGGATAGAGTGGTATGCTGGATGAGAGAAATAAGTGGATTTCAGGCATATTACAAGCCTACAGATGCAGCAATACAGTTGTAAAAAGACTGTACTGCATAATTCATTCAACAGGTGAACTTCCTTTTTTTTTTCCTATTACCAATACTGCCCCTCTCACTGACACTTAAGTTTTCCTCAAAGATCAAGGCACAGAGATAAAAGACACCATGCAAGATGAAAATCAAAATGACACAGAAATTAAAAAATTGGCAAGAACATAACTGCAGATACTTGTGCATTATTTTTCAGCTTCTGTAAGAGGAAATCTTACTTCTGGTATTATTTTTTTTTCCCTCCAGTATGGCCAGGCAGTACAACCACCTCCCACACAAGTTTGCAAGCTTCAGAACAGCTGCTTAATGAGTTCTTATGCCTTTCAAATGCATTAATTTACATCATACAGTTTTGTATTTGTTGCCAGATAACAGTATCTATATGAACCTCAGACTGAGAAAACTTCGCCCATTCAGTCCACTAGATACAAAGTTTCTGAAATCACAAGCCACTATCAGTGCACATCAGCAGAATTAGCCATTAATAATTCCACCTGCCAGCCAGGCAGTAGAGAAAAAAGCTCAAATGACACAGAAAACAAAATTCCTGGAGGAATGGAAGGAAAAGGGCACCTTGGCTGAAATGGCGACCCCATGGCAGCATCAGCAAATACTCCACACAGAGGAAGAATTCAATTAACATGATTCTATTCAACATTATGAGAAATATTTGACTGGGGCTACTTTGAGTGACAGTAAAGTCAGGATATTGGAATAAAATTGTTTTTTGAAAACTGCACCAAATAGATTTTTAAATATCAAAATACAAAATTTTAAAATATTCCCTCTGGATTTTGTCTTTCCAATAGGAAATTCTGAAAAAAGTTACCCAGAGTCATTTGACTGCAGTTCCTGAGGCTCACAGCATGGGCCATTCACCTCTGGCATTCATCCTCTTTAGGGGGATTTGGCAGGGCCTTCCACTATAAGACGAAACTCCTTTGGATATCATTAGAGATTATTCAACAGTTGAGAAAAGCGTTACATTCTACATTTTCTGTATTGCTTAATATTTTAACATAAAAACAGAGAAAAGATGACGGAACATCAATGACTTGACATGAAATACATATCCATAGTAGTACCTCTATCTGCTGATCCTACACACACTGTGTTTTAGCAGTCACTGGAAAGAAACAGCATATACAGATATAACGCAAACAAATAACTGATGAGGTCAGTTTTTTGTACTCAGAAAATGGTGTTTAATTATACACAAACATCACTTCTAGCAATCAAGCCAATACAGTGAATGAGCATAAAATCCCCAAGTATCCTGCCATGCCTACATTTTCCATGAAAAAAGATACTCAAGGTATAAACAGAGAACATTTCTAACTGCCATTCACCAAAAATGGCTTGTACTGTATGCACCAACCAACTTTGAATACATCTATTTTAGAATATGCAGTACTGTACATGAGCAACTGGCTTATGGAAAAACAGATTCATTCACAAATGTCAGACGGTTGCCATTGTTCTCTCTATTTAATCTTTCTTCATACTGATTAGTTACAGCCTGAAGCTTCTAATACAATCACACAACTCACTTTGTATTTCTACCTTGTGTTTTGGAATACATGAAAATAAAGTTTAATTCTTGGATTTCAATTTCTTCCCCTTCATTCACTGTAAGCCTCGTTGATCATAAATGCACATTTACAACACTGCAAGTGAGAGGGAAAAACAAGACCAAATTCTACTCTTCAAACATTTGAACGCATTCATGAAAAAGGATGCTCTGGTGGTTTGACTTGGAGAAATTAACTGTTGCATTACCACTCTCCAGTCTACCAGAAAACATTTCAATTCTCTGTGGATCTGCTGAAAAGCTGAGGCATCATATGAAGCTGAGACATATACATTTTGCACAGTAGCATTTGCTGCTTGGTGAACCAGAATCAAAGCTCCACATGCAAAAATAAGAAACTCAAAGAAATGCTTCTCTTCACCCTCCTCCCAAAAATTCTCCTTTATATCAAAAGTTTACTTCAGTGCCAACTGATAAACTGAGTATTGCTGAAAAGATATCCTTTGCCTGATGGCTAGTAAATTGGCACAAAAACCCCTCTAGGAAATAAATCATCACAAAACAGCAGCCTTCCAGTACCTGAAGGGGCCTACAAAAAAGCTGGAAAGGGACTTTTTACAAGGATCTGTAGTGATAGGATGAGGGCTAAGAGTTTTAAACTGAAAGAGGGTAGATTTGGATTAGATATTAGGAAGAAACTCTTTACTGTGAGGGTGGTGAGACACTGGCAGAGGTTGCCCAGGGAAGTTGTGGCTGCCCCCTCCCTGGAAGTGTTCAAGGCCAGGTTGGATGGGGCTTTGAGCAACCTGGTCTAGTGGGAGGTGTCCCTGCCCATGGCAGGGGGGTTGGAACTAGATGATCTTTGAGGTCCCTTCCAACCCAAACCATTCTATGATTCTGTGACTTATATCTAGGTGCACTGGTAAACACTTCAGTATCTCCATCTCAAGAATGTGCATATCCCATAGTCTCTGACAGTAACTTCTGCCTTGTGGGTAGGAAGAGGCATTAATTTTTCCACAAGAATGAGAAATTGTAAACTAGATACATAGGTAAATGTACTTCGGGCTCTAAACCAAAACAATTCTATTTTCAGCCAGCAACCCTGTAATTATTTAAGCATATGTTAAACTCGTGATAAAACAAGTAAATAAGTACTTTCAGGAATACACCAGTTAGAGAATTCAGTTCCAGATAGTCTGTGCTACAAATTAATTTATACTGGTATAACTTCTATTGATATATTATTTCAAGCACTTGAATAAGAATATTACAGAAAGAGATACTATAATACTGCAGATCAAAAGTGGAGGCAAGAAGGAAAGAAGATGGTTTCCCAAACTCCTTTTAAAAGACTGATTGCCAAATTTGTTAGAAGCTACCTGTATTTATCTTGTTTGTATCAAAGAATGGCATGTATTCACAATGCCAGTCAGGAGAAGAAATGTTTCTCTCTCTTTAAATAAGGATTAAGTTTGGTCTAAAAATGGCATGTTATGAGTAGAACAGAGATAAAAACCAAAAAAGTGCAAGAAATTTCATACTGTCATTACTATTACTATATATCAAAGACAAAGATGAACTTGAGAAAAATGGAGAGCAAGGAAAAAAATATTAATACACGTGAATCACCTTGCAAATGATGCCCCGGTCCATTTACTTCTCAGCCTTCATCTTAAAATGCAAAGGAAGAATTTCCACAGGGAGTAAGTCTCCATGAGTTTCCATTGCTTAGGATTACTACACTATGCTTAACTTTTTATCCTGTTTCACTACAGATTCTCCAGTATCCATATAAAATACAGTGAGTAAAAAAAAAATACCCAGAAAATTAAGAAGTCACTTGGAAAGGTTAATTTTCAAGAGGTAGAAAATTGAAACATTTTCTTGTACTGCTTCACCTCCCATCTGTCTGCTTTTTGATGCTGACTGCATGTGTAGACCACAAATTTCTTTAGTATCCTACACAAGTTATGAATTGAAATAATAATACATGTAACAAAAATGGTAAGACAGAGTATTCTTATGAAGCTGCACACTAGCAGAACCACAGAATCATAGAATAGCCTTTGTTGGAAACGACCTCTATGATCATTAAGTCCAACCATTAACCCAGCACTGTCAATTCACCACGAAATCATGTCCCTCAGCACCACAACATCATTGCCCCCCCACCCCCCACCTTCCAAAGGAATACTAGTACAAATTATTATTCTTAAGCACTTACAGTACAACATCACATGGAAACGGCCATCAGAATTCAGTGTCTGCTGCACTATACTCGCCAATGCACATTTCCCTTCATAAAGAGGCAGCCCATTGCTCTTGGACAGTGCATCAGCTTAGTAAGTATCCTACAGCATACACTACTACACTCCAGATTTTGGAGCATGAAATGACTTACGAACTTTTCGCCAGTACTTCTCTGTCAACTTGTTTTGCCAATCACTAGGCCTAGCACAAAGGACGCAGCCAGCAGCAAAACAAACCAGTAACCAGATTCTATTGCACATAAGAAAGCCAGTACATGGGTGATCGCTGGGGGTACAAACAAGTCAAACAGATCACACATGATAGACAGCAACCCCAGCAACGACACAGCACGACCAAGTATAGGTGGAATAAACAAAGAAACAAAGTCTCCCATAGAAGAGATGGGAGACAACCAAGTCAATAGGCTGATCAGATAAGACAGAAGTAGCCACACATTGTTCCCCCACAAAGCCAGTCCATGTTTGCAAATGCCAGACCTGACTGGGGCCCAGTTGCAGGGAGAGTCAGGAGGTCCTTCCCCAACAGGAAAACTCTGCAAAGTGCATCCCCCTCACAGACAGACACTCCAGCCTTCCTGCAAGTGGTCCCAGCTTTTATGCCCAAAGCAGGACACCTGGCACTCATTTACCCAATGCAGGGCACCTGGGGCTTGTTTACCCAAGGGCTTTCCTTACAAGGCCGGCCACACCTTGGAGGAAAGCCAAAAGGCAAACTCATCCCCTCCTTTTAAAGGACCATGGGAACCACCCCCATATGTCAACCTTAATTCAGGGCTTGGGGTTTAGACCCCAGCACTTCACAACTGTGGTACCTTTTAGCTTGGGAATTACAGTGACCATAATAAATCACATGTTCCTACTGTGCAGATGAGTATTTTGTACAAAACCAAAAACATTAGTGGAGCTTAGAGTTAACATCAACAGCCAAGGTTGTAAAGCATTCTTTCTAATTCACTGTAAGATTTCTAAGTCTACTCACACTGTTCTCAGTGGTAAATGTAACTTTTTCAGCTGTTGTGAATCCATAATCACTTTTTTTTACTATTGTTTTTCAAGTAGCACTTGAAACATTTATTCTAGTATCACAAATGGCGAGTTTTTTCTTTATGCACAATCCTGATAACCTGGAATGTAGCTATGGCTCCAGTTAGCAATGTCAAAACTACCAGCTAAGCAATTTCCTAACAATATTCAAAAGCATATTTTAGAAAAGAACAAAAAAATCCTAAAGGGCATTTTTAGCATGTGAAGATTCACTCAGGGCACTGCAGGCAGCAGCCCTTCCCCTCAAGTACACTCTGATGATACAGCAGCATTACATGCTTGGTCAAGTTTCCCCTCTTCCTTTTCCCTCCCTCCTGCCTATGCTCAGTGGAGATTGGGGCTCTATGTTTATTTAAATGTTTCTATAGTTCAGTAATACAATAACATACAGACTAGTCTGTTGGCTCCTACACTAGCACGCAGGATTTGCCAATCCAGGAACAGACCATTTGTCATGAAGTCCAATATCCTGCTTCAGGACAGACTAGTAATTGCTACTGGAACAGAAAGTGAAAAACCCTTATAACGTAAGTGAGCAGTCGCATAACACTGCATGATGCAGAAAAAAAAATGTGTCCCCAACCCTGTCAGGAGATCAGTTTTCACCTAAAGAGCGAAAAGAGTTTCCTCTCATTTCAGTTTATCTAGTTATAAATTAATGGTCATAAAATTATGCAGTCTTATTTTTAATCCAGCCACAGCATATGAATCAAAGGCTAGTCTGAAACAGTTCTTCTTAATGATTGTTGCTAATTTACTGGTGTCCCTGCTCTCATGTTACTATCAGAAAAAGATCTATATATTTTACCTTATAAAACCCCTAGGGCACCCCCACATAACCATCTAACCTTTTTCGTGTTAAGAAATCTTCCCTTTTGCAATTTCTCATGCACATGTGGCTTCTCAGATATCCTGATGATCAGATGAGAACAGATTCATGAAAATTGCACTACATTTCACTTCTACTTTATCTTAATGTAGTAGCATCAAGTGCAAGACAGGACTGTTCCTGATTTGTCTGACTAACAATATTTGCTGGTAATACTATCTAACTACAATTTCATGTGAGCAACATACTTTGTTAAAATGTTGATGATACACATAAAGAAGTGACCACAGCATCTAGGCAAGAAGGAGAGGGGGAAGAAAGAAGACAAGGGGAGGAGAAAAAGAAAAGCTGAGTAACAGGTGAAGAAACACGACTGTCCATCCAGGAATAGGACAGTTGGTAAGTCTGCTATTCCTGCTGATTAAACAGAATAAAGTTGCTTATAAACCTGATGGTGAGTCTATGGGCTTAACTAGACTTAGACTTTCAGTAACCAGAAAACATCAGGGAGGGAGTGCATGTCCACATGTGCCACGTGCATGTGCCGCACCAGAAACTGCAGATGGCTACAATCTGTCTACCCTGAGCCCAGATGGTGATGGCTCACAGAATGGTTTTGTGCCTCTTTATAGTAGACATTTACTTCTATCTTTCAACAGGTGGTGGGGTAGGAGCAGGGGGAACTCCATCAATAACAACTGTTCCCAGAGTACCCTGGGCAGAAGCAAGACCCAGCAGTGCCACACTCATTTTGAAAGAAAACATCAGTCTGCACCATTAGAAACACAGCCAACTAAAATCCATTCATGTTGCCATAGAAGTAATAAATTAGGATTAGGATGGTTTACACAAATATTTTGATACTGTGGATATAGTCTTCACCAGTTCCTCTTTAAATACGGAGTTCATGTAAGGTCTTTGTCCAGCTATGCAAAGCCAACTTGAACTTTGTACTTACCCGAGAGATAACTTCACCCTCTATAATCACAGTCCATCAGAAGCATTTAAGACTGTCTGACAGCAAGGACAGCCCATCAGTTGGCCAGAAAAAAACTTTTCTTGGGAACTAGACCTTGATAAGGAACTCATTGCCTCCAAAAGCCCCAGAATTAATACTTACTTTATATGAAGAGTTATATTTTTTTTTCTGAATCTATGCTTGAGATTAGTGTGCTCTTTGCACATACACCAATACTGCCTATACAATGCATTAAGACAAAAACTATATGTATATATTTATTTTATTTCCCAGGCGTGGGCAGAATTTCTTCTTTCCAGAAGAAAAAGATGCTGAAAATTTTTTTCATGCATCAGCTTTGTCAGTGCTATAAGGTGCTTCCATGACAAGGGGCCAAGCAAGTGCAATATCTGTCCTCTTTTTCACTGAAGCACTTTGGAGTTGCACTTATGTATCCATACTTTACTCCACACACTAGATGTACAGATTTGTAGTAATTACAAGAAAGGAAGCCACATGAGGTGTAAGTTACTCATTGTGTCTTATATTACATGGAAAGGCCTCTTTCGAAAAGTACATAAAGTATTTAGGCTTTTTATTACATTTACCACAAATTATCACTGCACAGTATTCATTTGATACAATTTATGTTAAAAAAGGACAGCTATGCAAATATTTTCCTTCTTCATAGCCACTGACAAAAGACAGTGTCCATATGTTTCTTCTTAATACACTTGTTTCAGTCTTGTCAGAATGAGCCAATTCATCTAACTTTTGAACCCCTGTCAATAATTTCCTAACAAAGTTGGTTGGATTATGGTTTCTACCAGAGAACCTTGATGTTCCCTGAAAGGAAGGGAATAGCTTGGGCACAGTTCAGTCACAACAGATGTGACGTGTAGGCAAGTAGCTTACAGAAACAGTAGGGAAAAGGGAGGCAATGAATTTAATGCATGTGGTTCTGTATCTAAAAGCATCACCCTAAGAACCCTCAGAGGAAGAACATTCCCAATATTAAGAGTTAAGTATTTAATTAGATATAAATAAAAAACCCCTCATGGTTCTACTCACATAGATTTTATCTCATGTTAGGACTGACAGTTACCTTCATCTTAACTAATTTTCTTCAGGCAAAAATTCTATATATTGCACATATTAACCAGACAAGCTTTGGGAATTCTTTCAAAATATTATAGGTAAATGCTTCACCCATATGACTGCATGAATGGATTCACAGCTGCTAAAAGCCCCTCTGTCCTCCCAAAAATCAAAAAACCCCACACAAAATAGACTACAGTTCATACTTTAAATTATTAGAGAACTGAAGAGAGTTGGAAACGAGTATAGTTATCCTAAAATGAAGGTGATAGGCAAATGGCTTCTATTATTCAACTATCAGTTGGTTCCACATTCTTTTACTCATGTATTTTATCCCTATCACCTTATCTACAGTAATTGCACTTTGGATTTGTGACACATTTCTGTGTTTTATTACATATAAGTAAAACAGACTAATCATCTGATGATTAGAAACCACCGCTAAGATGAACAACTAGAGTCATTCTGTACACAGGAAGAGAGCAAGTGTGGCACACATTACTAATGTAAAAAAGATTATTTTCTTTTCCTATTGCAGCCTTGTGTAGTAAAGCTCCAGCCTACTCGCAACATCAGACTGCCTGTTGAAGGCAACTGTAGCATCCATGTTCTTCCTGGAAGAAAGCTAAATCTGTGTCTTCCTGTTACAGAGGAGTTTATGGCAAAGCTTTTATCATAGTATGTTTTCACACAAAAAGCAACAATTTTGCACAACAAGCAACAATCGAGAAAAAGTCAGTCCCTTCTGGTCAAGGAGAGTTATGGCATCTTCCTGACAGTGGGAACAGACAGAGAAGTAATGGTGTCATGATTAAAACAGCACTGGGGGGCTAGCATAATGAAAATAATGATCTGTCATATCAGCAGAATAAAAGCTACTTCTTTTCTTCATCAGAAAGGGCGGACATACAGAATGTAAATCCACCATGCCTCTGTTAGTTAGAAATTCCCTTATGAAAGGAAAATTCACTGGAGTTCTATCATCTGAACAGTACTGCACAAAACAGCAAGGAGACTGCATCCTTCTTTTTTGTTTGTTTGGTTAGCTGGGGGATTTTTTTGCAAGTCACAACTGAAATCAAACAAAGTATACAGGCTGAAACTCCTGCAACATTGCAGAGAGTTATATATTCATATTACCAACCAAATAACCTACATCTCTCCTGAGATGCATGTGTGGATCTAGTTTCCACATAAACTGGAGTTTGTGTTCACTTTGGAAAGGACACAGTGATATTCTTAACATTTTGCTCAAAGAAAGGACGCGGTGCAGATGAAGTTGAACTATCATTAAAGAAATCACTAGCTGTATTTTAAGCAATGCAGAATTGAACTGCAGAAATTTCAAGTACATCACAATGGTAAATAATTGACTTTTGAGAAATTTAAGTATGGAGGTCAGGTCAGCCAGCTACAGGCAAGAAACTTGCCATGGCTTCAGGATACATCTAAGACATTTTTTATTCACCACTACCATTGTTTTCCTGATATAGAACTATGTTAAGCAAAAAAGTCTCTCATGACTGGATGTGGAGTAATAAATAGTATGGGATGCAGTCAATAAAGCCCCTTAGCTCCTCTACAGAAGGTACCAGAAAAAAATATTAAATGATGTTATTAGGAACATCATAAGATGAGACATAGATAAGAAACACAAGACATGACTTATAAAGAGATATTACTCTGATAACTGGTAATTTACTTGGCCTCTGTAGAATTGTTTTAGTTATTTCCTCAACTTGTCAGTTAGTTATACCCCCTCCATATCAAACAAGGTACACTTTATCTTTCTTTACTGAGTTTGTTACTGAATTTAAGTTTCATAGGAACCCTAGGTAGTCTTTTTTCTTTTGGTTAAAAACAACAATATAACACTCTTTTTTCAGAGGGTCATATCTCCCAAGCCAAAAAGCCCAATGGGTCCTCCAAAGTGCACATAGCAGGAATTGCATTCATACAGCTTCCTGGTATCCCTGCACAAATAGGAGCATAATAAGATTATGACCGAGTGAAGATTATGAGTGACTTACTACTGTTTCTTAATTCGACCAGTACTTTTGTATTTAGCACATTGTTTACTTAAAATAAATGTACTCCCATTAAAATACTATTCTCGTCACCCTACCTGGATTTTCTTTCACTTGCTACTTCAGTCTGCCATACGCAAAGAAAAGAAAAAGCAAGCTAAGTTTTTCTTTAAAGAAAAGAATTATTGTGTAAAGGGATTCCACTCATCTGAGCAAACATATGTTTATAGTACTTAGTATTTTATTTATATTTGACATGGCCTTGACAATTACACCCTTCAGAATTATTAAAGAAAGGTATCTGTCCATCTGTCATGAACCTCAGGTCCCAAATTAAGGATAAGTGCAACAGTAAACTCTAAGAACTTCAAATTTGTTATCTAAAGTTGATTTAAGATATAAAAACAAAAATAAAACCCCGAACAGGAAAACAAAACAAAAAACTACTTTGAAAGAAAAATCTTGTCTGAAGTATCTCTCCAGGAATACATCAAAGGAAGATATACCATTCAAATGACATATTGTACCTGTTACTTAATTTACTGAAAAGAGTTCAGACAACATACCACTGTTCACACATTGGGGTTTTTTACGATGTGTTGCTATGATGGCAGACAGATACAGGATGCAAGAGTTTAGGAACTCTCCCCTTTCACTCACTCACAGAAAGCATATATAATGTCAGCCCCTACTGCCTCACTAAATATCCAAAACATGATCAATCAGATAGCTTGGTTCAAAACTACATCCATCCTGATGCCTGTTGTGTCATGGTTGTTTCTCTCCCAAGCTATGAAGCCTTTGGCTGCGAATCATAGGAAGGAAATACAGATTTCACAGATCCTGCAGCAACCTGTGCCAGTGACCCAGCAGGCAGAATACTTACTGAAGTCAGGAAAAAAACAATACCATTGAAAAGCATCAATTAATGCCATACTGTAAGTGCTGTTTTTCATAGAAAACTGAGAACTTGACCATTAAAGGCCATTAAAATACTGTGCAGTAGGGCGGTGGGTTGGGTTTTTTTTTGAACAGGGTTGTTGTACTTTGTGTCGTGATCTGAATTCCACTTCAGGTAACTTGCTTACCCAAATTTTCTCTGTAAAAATTAGACATTCACTCCTCTAACAGTCTGTCAATAACATTTTTCCAGGTGTCAAAAATTTTGAGAGATTAAAGAAAGAAAGAAAATGAGTGGAACCCCAAAGCTTTCAAGCATGAAATCCATCTCTAGCACTGCAAAAGAAAACTATAAACTAATACTTTAAAAGATACATTTTATAAACATATTGACATGCAGATGTTACATTTTTGTAAAACTCAAGCAACATTTTTGTTCCATTTCCCACACCTCCCTTCAGATTTTTCTAAGTTAAAAGTAACTTACTTGCAAATGTCATCTTCTGGGTCCTCAAGCCCAAATCTTTCATCAAAAGTAAGCTGTATCCATACATTTTCATCTACTGCTACTAATCTCCACACTAGCACAGTATTGCGTGGGTACGTGTGTGGAAACTTGGGGCTGTGAATACTTCCATTAGAAGTCACAGTAATTATCTTCTCATGCTGAGGATCCTGTACACCTATAGTAAAGATAGAAAAAAAATGCATGAATGTTCATTTCTTCTCCTTTTCCTGAAGTGTTCATGCAGTATTCACAGATAAAGACACTTTTGTTTTATTTGCTTTTCTTTGTCTTGTAAGAAATTTCTTCTTGGAACTACATCATGCAGTCTGCTGATGGTTTCAGTTCTTTATTACTGGAAAGTGCACAGAGATCACACAAGGTTACAGGGAGAGGTCTGCTCACACCTACCACAGAAGGGATGGCTTAAATCTTTCTCTTGTTAAAGGAGGCTGTCCTACATTTATTTGGGAAACTTGAAAAAGTCATCAAGTGTAAGAAATTAGGCATTTACTGACAAGCCTCAATTGAGGGCATTCCTAAAAATTCTTCACAGCATTGTAAGACTAAACAATGTAAAATTAAATGAATGTTTTACAATGAAGCAGCAAATGAATTCAAAAGAAATAAGCCAACTGCATGTGATTTTTAAAGCACACAGTAACACTGAAACTACTGAAAAAACCTCCTCAGGTTATGGATTCATAACTGTGAGGAGTTACCAAAAGGAAAGGACTTCTCTTGTGAGCAGCAGCTGTGCCTTTCAGAGCCCACAGAGTATTTAGCTGCAAAAATAACAGGCACTGACCATTAGGTCATATTTAACATTGTGACATACAGTGCTGACATCTCCAAACTGCAAAATTTAATTCCATCAAATGAAAAAAAACACAACTCCTTATGCTATAGCACATGATTTTTACTGTCTTCAGCTTTTCTAAAAACCTGTATAGTCAGGTTTGACATTTCAATGAGCAAAGCATAGGAATTCTCAGAGTTACAGAGTTATTAATAACTTTAGTAACAAAATAAGCTTGTCGTTTTGTACTGAAGAGTTATTAATATTTTTTTGTTTTCAGCTCTTCATTGTCTCTTGCAGTTAGATACTTCATCTTACTTTTCTTATTTTTTTATAACCAGTATTATGATGAACATTCATTTGAAGCTACGTAAGACATATGAGTCAGTCTACAATGAAAACATACACTACAATTGTACCTTATTATAGTTACATGTAAAGGCTGACAACTAAATGGATGTACTGCAAGAAAAGGAAGCCATAGAAAAAGCATTGCTATTTTAAAAAAATTAATCTATACTTAAATGTAATTTAAAGTCTGATGGACTTCTGCTTTCTATTCTGATGGACTGGTGCCTTCTACTTGTGGTATGAAAATGGTAAATTTTCTCTTAAGTAGAATTGCTGCTTATATAAAACTGATGGAGTGTGGTCTTGCTTTGCAGACTGTCTTGAGTACAAATAAGACAGGACAGCATGCAGTAATAAGTAAAAATCACAAAAAAAAAAAAAAAGCCACAAGAATCAGATTCCTAACTTAGATACTTCATTGGGCTTTTGTTAGCTGACTCACAAACATTTTTCTATAATGTATAGTGTGTCAACTGAGAGCTACGCACTAAACACGGGAGCCAACAATAATAAAGACTTTCCCAGAGATTAGTGCACCAGAGAGCTATTTCCAAAGTATGTACAGGACCACCATTTCATACAGACGTCAACGTGTGGTGTCTGACAACACTATAGTCAGCGGTTCGTTTCATCTTTAAAAGCACACAAAGGATTACAAACTATGTTATATTTCATAACACATTAAGAAAGTGTTTTCTTTTGTATCATCAGGACAACAATAACAACAAGAAGTAAGGACGGTAAATAGCTGAGGCATATCAAATGAGAAGTCAGTAAAAAGGGGCAAAGGAATGAAAAGGCATATGGCAATTTAGACAAAAGGAGTTGTGCATCTCCAGTATCTTCAGCTTTCTATTTGTAAAGGAAAAATATCTATTCGCTTTACCACACAACAGTGTTCCATGAACATATCAAATTCCCACACACAACACTTGCTCCATTTCAAATATTTGCTCTCGCACAGTGGAATTTCTTCTCTTACAAAAGAATTATTTTGTATGACTACAAAGGCAAGTAATTGCTGTCACCAGAGAATGAAGCTTGTTATTTGTCTTCAGATAAACTGCAATATTCCTTTTTATCCATTCTACATAAATCGTACCACTGTACCACAAAAAGCTAGCCTTTTCCTATTGAGTTCATGCATGTTCTGACCATTTCTTTTGAGGAAACTATGTGAAGAGTACAGCTACCTGAACATGGCTAAAATGAGATTATAGTCTCTATTCTTTGTGGAATGACTTTGCAATTCTTGGCTTTATTTTACGGATAATTCAGTCCAAGTTACAGTTAAAAGGAGTAACAAGTTCAGTCAGATTTACAGCAGTCAGCTGTATAACTCCAAAGTTATATACATTGCTGCCATGATCTGTCTGCCTTTCTATTAACAACCATCCTCCCAACCCTTCCCGCCCCCTCCTCTCCCCCCCACCCCCCAAAAAAAAGAAGAAAAAATATTATTACTGTACAGACAGCATTGAACATCCCTGAAGAATCAGTTTAGGCAAGGACTGATGTAGGCAAGGCACCATCTCAGCCAGGGGGCAATGACAGCATGAAAGGGAAATGGGGACAGATAAGGACCAAAACAATACATTTCTATCTTCAGTAAAAAGCTTCATCAGAAGATGGGCGACTGACATCACCTGTAGGAGAAAGTCCTAGAACAGGGGCACACTAGATAGGAAAAACCCCAAGCTGACCAATGGACATGACACAGCTATGCTTATTAGGAAAGGACAGCACACATTTAACAGAGCCTGAAGTTGAAGAATGAGTTGCCGCAGTTGTCTTTGATGTGGTACAAGATGCTATCACCAGATTTATATATCTATCAATGTAGAAAGTCTGCTCCTGAAAATTACAAGATTCCAGGCATTCTGAAAGCACAGCAATGCCTAAGCCTTCCACCGGCGTGGTAACGCAGATGAAAAACTACGGTATCACAAAACAGATCAGCAGATGCCACTGTAAACTGAAATTAAACCCACCGACTAGACAAGCTCATTCCTGCCTACTTCAAAGTAGGTCTCTTCCCCCATGGGCACAACATATTTCACAAAGATCAGCGTTGACACTTTTTAAATATAGCAAATACCTC
Organism: Podargus strigoides; assembly: GCA_028020825.1. NCBI lineage: Eukaryota > Metazoa > Chordata > Aves > Caprimulgiformes > Podargidae > Podargus > Podargus strigoides. The sequence goes on along the minus strand of CM051621.1, from coordinate 44,676,781 downwards.
TTCCTTAGTACATTGTAATCATTACGTTTAAGCGAGGGTCATGGGTAAAACTCGGACAAAAGTTCAGAAGACAGACAAGGAGCTGCAGAAGAAGAGAGGAGCACTGCGGGTGGAGTAACAGCCTTGGCACTGATTCACTTAGGAGGTCACACACTACTGGTAAAATCAATTTTTAAAAATTTTCGCTAAACCTAACCTAATTTCACAGGGGGACAGGATGAGAGTACTACTAATCATGCACTGTTAATATATTATTTGGTTTATTTCATTCAATAGTCCTTAATTATGGAAATCAACTTTTAGGCCTTCAGAAACAGCATTAGCTCACATGTGAGTATTGCTGATTTAAAAAAAAAAAGCCAAACTGAAACTTAAAAAAAAGTTTCAACTCTAAATATTTACAGACTAATATTAGTTTTTCACATATACAGTAATGTTGCTGTATGTGTGAGTTCTCTCCTTTAAAACTCAGAAACAAAAGATGACAGTAAGTAGCTGTTCGTTAGAACTTCAGAGGGAAGCAGGTTTTTTTAATAAAAGTAATCAAAAGGATTTCCTGACAACATTCCCATATAATTTTTACAGCCCACATATGTACAGAAACTGGGACTTTGTAGAAGAAATTCTTTGAAATGTAACATAACATGCCATTTCTTCCATTTTCAGACTTTGAAAAAGCAGTAAGGCCACTTTCAAAAGTAGTAACTCAATGCATACAGGGGTACCTCTTTCTGTACTCTGTCTCTGGTTCAGTTGCCTCCAGGCACTTCTTAGTTATTATCTGAATGGAACAGTCAAAATGAAATTTAACTCTCTTGCCAGGTGCAACGGAAAAGCTGGAAAATGGTCTGTTATTGGCAGAAAATTGAAGACAAATAGCTCTATCTGATATTGTTCGTATGTCAAACGGGTATCAGGGCAAAGCCATTCAAAATCATACAAATGCTGCTTTAAAGGGATCTCTGGAGACCTCTAGTCCCAGCTCCTGCTTGGGTTACAATTCTTCCTCATACCACAGCAGGTCACCCATTTGAGGGTTGGCATTTTCTAGCCAACAATCAAACCCCATCTCGGATGGAAACTCCACAGGGCCTTGGGATAACCTGTTCCAGTGCTGTACTGTCTCCCTAGGTAAGACATTTTTCCTAATGTCCAATCTGAACCTCTCCAGATGCAACTTCTAGCCACAGGTTTTGCAGGGTTTGTTTTGGTTTTAGTCTGTGCTGCTACTAGGAATAGTTTAACTTGGTCACCCTTGCAACTGCTCTTCAGACAATTGGGGCCTGCTATTAGACTGTCCCATAACCTTTTCTTCCCCAGACTAAACAAGCCCAGCCTCCTCACCTCCACTTGCTGCCTGCCACCAACTAGATGCTGAGCCTTCAAGCCTGGCAGTCCAGCCAATTTTCAACCTACCTAACAAGTAGCCTGTTCTTCCCAACCATTATGCCTCAAGTACCACAAGAAATGCTTTTGAAGCACACGGGGTTAGTTTTCATCATCGAGTAGTGAGTAAAGAAAATTTCATACAAGTTTGTATCTCATAGGATAGCTTTCCTAAGTGGTATGGTTTGTGGCTTTTCTGGGTTAAATCTCTGAGACACATCAAGCCTTCTGTGGGATTTCCATTTTGAGTAGGATCTATGCTTTGAAACAACTACTTATTTGAAATCTTAATTCTACAGGTGTTAGTAAGAAAGAGAGAGAAGTGCACACACCCATAACACACACACACATAATATACACACATGACCTGTCAACTATCCCAACATGATAAACAACTTCTAACTAGAAATCTGCTAATTTACAGAAACACTTGTTACCTAAATTAGCAAACAGATAAAGTATTAGATGAATGTAAAGTAACAAATTAGAAACATGCAGGAGAAATATTTCATCTTGTTTAGGTGACTCCTCCCTCTGACACACTTACCTTAAACCCTTGAAAAGGCATGTAAAAAAAATCCAGCTCACACAACATAAGAGAAATACATAGAGGACTGTATTTGGTTTTTAAATCCTATAATTTAACATATTCCTTTTTTCTTCAGTTACTATTTTGAATTCAAAGCTTGTACTGTTACCTTAGGCATTGAGTATCATACACTGTATAACTGCTGGCTAAAGGTCTTTCTGCTGAAGCTGTGTAAAGAACATTATGTGAACACTATCTGTACACAGATGAAATGAGCAGAGAAGTAAAAGCTTTCTAATCAATCTTCAGGAATCCTCAGTTTTGGCAGTTGTCCCAACAGGGAAGGACAAAAGAAAGAAAAAGAAAGGGAGAGGGGGGAAAGAGACATCATTGGAGAACAAAGTATGGGACTGTAGTAACAGATTTAATAAAGTTTCTAAACAGCTGCATGACTTAATGTCTTGCAGAAGATAATAATGACTGATCATACAGTAACAAACCCTCTTTGATTCCAAATTGCATCAAGAAACAAAAATGAGTTTATACTTTTACTTTACAAGTTTATACTTTATAACCTTCAAGTATTCTGCCAGCCCTTTGCCTAGTACTCTGGCTTTTGCTCAAAGGATGGCAATTAAATAGGGGTTTTTGTGCATGGTAAATCTTCTTGCAATAAAAGTAACCTCTATTGAGATCTGTTTTCAGACCAAACTCTTTTGGAAGGCAGTCTTGGTCCTGAACTTCTCAATATCTTTCAAAGCTAGATAAATACTACATTTTAGCCAAGATAAAGAATTCCTTTTGCTAAATATTAGATGAGGTAACTTTTTGGTGTTACCACATGCTCTGAGATCTAATTTTTCTGGAGTGTTTCAATAAGCATTTATTCAAACATCCACAGGTAAAGTCTTGGCTGCACTGGAATCAATATTAAAGCTCCTGCTAACTTACATATGAAAGGAATTCCATCTATATGAAATACATAAAGCTGTTGGAATAATTATTTTATAATCGGCTGATAATATTATCTGCTTTTTACAGTCATGGGCCAATAATTATCCTGAAATAAATAGGATTATTAGTATCTTGCATATTCATAAAATAAATATACATTCCAGTCATTCAAAAATTAGCCGAGAGCTCTGCAATATGACAATTAGCAGTTAAACTTATTACAGCAATACTCTTACGGATAAAACAAATGTCAAGCTGATCCTTTTTGATAATATTCTTTCACATTTGTTCTTGTCTCAGGGGTTTTTTCCTGATAATTATATTATACAGTAAATAGGGCGCAGTCCTTGGCTATAGTCTGTATGTTAGGTGTTGGCTATCTCCATCCTCTTCTATTAAACTGCTAGCTCGAGTGACCTGAGTCATCTCTGACAGAAAAGGCATCACTTAAGGAAAGAAAATTCTGGCCTCTTGCCCCAGTCTCAAAATATTCAGATATTTAATGAATTAATCCAGAATCATGAGTTATGCTGGAGGTGAAAATGAAGAGGCAAGGATATATTATTTCCAGCAGAAAGTGCTGCGGAGTTTTATAGTCACTACATTATAGTTAATTCCAGTAAGAATGGAATTATTCATAGGTGCACTGCTATACAGAAATGCAAAAGTATTGATAACTGTAAAAGCATGCATATTTAAAAGATTACAAACTGGATATAGAAGAGTCTCCTTGCCAAATACAGGCAGAATAAAACACTGAGAATAAGATTCCACATCTGTACTTTGAAAGCAAGAAGAAAGCACATCAGGCTATCAATTTTTGCTATTTTCTCAATAAATATTCTTCAAGAGAAGAATAATTCTTATTCTCTATTTTTCATTAGTCATATATGGTTTGGATAACAGCTGGGCATTTGACTCTCATCTATATGCCATTACTGTATTAGATGCAGTAGAAAAATCATTGAAAGTTCACTAGTCAGGATGAACGAGATAGAACTAAAAATACCTGTTGTATGTACAGCAAAAGAACAGCTGTTTATACCCCTGTATTCTTCACTTAAATGATTTACCATTCATTTATATTTACAGTATGGACTCTAAATGCCAAAGTAGTATGTGGAACTTTGATGCCAAAAAAACCCAACCAAAAGCCATAATGAAATGTGTAACTACTCAAATTATTTTTTTAGTTCCCAAGGGTGGAAGGATGGAGGGAGAAAGACTGGAAAGTAAGAGAGATGGAGAGGAGAGTAAACGGAAAAAAACAGAAAAAACCCACCATTCTGAGAATCACAACCCCTGCCTTATAAAGGACTGGCAGATAGTAAAAAGCTCCACAATCAATAGTATCAAGGATACACAACAGATATGACCAGCCTAAATACCTGACCTTAACCTGTCAACAGCATGAGGTCATCCTGACTTCCTCACCTTCCTACAATAAGGCCTCTCAACGTTTTGGTTTTTTTTTTCTGCTGTATTCCAGAGCATCAATCCACTACATAACATTTTTGGTGTTTTCTATATCCTATTTTCTCTTTCCCTGCAGAAGGGGGAAGTGTTTAACACATTCTGCATTCAGAAGTCCATCTATACAAAATGATATGAATAGATACCAAAAACTGTCACAGTTGAAACAAAGTCTAACAGTATACAGCAATCGATCCATTTTCCAGGTGTATCTGGTGTGAAACCAGAACAGCAGGTGGTTCAGTCTTATTTAATTATGAACAGGTAAAATGAGTAGTCCTTAATGATAATGAAGCTCAAAAAGGACAGGCTTTTGAAAGCTACTTACCCAGGTTTTAACAAACACGTAATTAAAACGATTTGGGATAGGAGGAATTGTAAAGTAAGGTACAACTTACTATACATGAAAAATGTTGTCTATAGAAAAGAAACGCTGTAAGATTTAAGAGAGATTTGCTGAGAGACCAGGCAGCAAGAATAAACAGTAAATCAGGAAAAAGGTTGCCCAGCTGGAGATATTTATATCTACTAAGAGATAACAAGTTATTTGTTTACTTTCTTAATAAAAAAATGTAGTTTTAAATCTTGCATGTTTGGGTGGAAAAAAAGTTAGTGAATGTTTTCATATACGTAATCTTTCCAGTTCTTCTGCTGCTCAAAATATGTATTTTTTTTTTAATTTTCCTACAGGAAACTTGTTTTCTAAAGCTTTGAAAGAAATTAACTAAATTCTTAAAGACAAACAAACAAATTATAACTAAAAATAGTATCTATGGCAACAATAGAAACTCAACTGAATGTGAAACAACACATAAATGCTCAAACCCAGCATTTCCAATTTGTTTTCAATTTTATTATGACAGCACTTGCAAGCTACATCCAAAATTAGCTTTGTTAGTACTAGAGACCACACACATGCCCACACAGTATCAGGCAGTCTGTCTTTGAAAGACTGCACATACTGAGCGATGTAGGAAGGGACTGGGTAACAGAACAGTATTACCTTGATTTTCCAGACTGTGCATGGCACAGTGTGGTTACAAGTGCAAGAAGAGAACTTCAACAAAACCATGAAATCAACTTGGATCTCTTCATCTCAGCTAAAAGCATGATTTTCAATGCCATCTCTTAAAATCTCCTTGTATCTCATTTTCTAATGCTAGCTATGGCTCCCCATAGGCTTTTAAATGTATGTAATTAACGTGCTTTCCAGAAGAAATTTGTTAAAATCTGACCCATTTGAAAATTTTGCCTCTTGATCTTAAGTCAGACTTTGTTGAGAAGCAAGGCTTAATTTTATTATGCCCCTTTTCTTAATGGTTCCCTCAGTTTATACTGTGTGCAGCACTTGTTAAGAGCAGATACTAGCAAACATTTGGGAAAAAGATTATCCATGGGCCATGTGGTATTCAGTCTGAATAAATAGACTCTATGGATACGGTATGTGTTAAACAGCTACATCTCATTTTCGCTTCTATTCAGACTGAAAAATAGAAACCTGTCCCGACCATATTTCTATAGTGGGGGAAAGAAGAAAAAAAAAAAAAAAAGATAAAACCACTAATCTTTAGAAATACCAGTCCTGAAATGCTTTGTTTTGCTTTTTGCATTGTTTAGCTATTACTGTGGATTTTATTTTTTTAACTCTTCTTACAGTAGAGCACTATAATGACAGCAATTTAAACATTCATGAAGACCATGAGTCACATTTAAAGTTCTAAAAAGAAAGTGTTGTTCAAGACATTTTTGAAAGGCATTACCGCTTAGCTATATGAAAATATAACTCTAACAATTTTAGTCAGAAAATTACAGTGGTGAAGTTGTGTAAGAGGAGACATAAAAGAAAACCAAAGACTTAGGGGTTTTGTACACTACAATTGAAGGTGTGACTGTAGCACATGGAGGGTTAATTTTAACTACAGAGCAAGAGTAACTCTAACAATGAACCCAATGTGACATTCAGTTTACTGTCAAAAATGCAGAGGGTCCTAAGAAAACTACAAAGTGTGTGCCACACTCTTGATACAGAAATACCATTGCTACTGGAAACTCCAAAAGCCATCTTAAAGCTGCCTCAGGCCTGCATTATGTACACAGAAAATGCTGCTCCAGCATATCCTTACGTTAAAAATGAAAAAGAAAAAGAACATACCATAAAGAAATTATTTGGCATCTGTTTATGTATTTTCTGAACTAAACTACACTATACTTCGAAATTCAGAGATTAAAAAACATGACATCTTTATCATACATTAAAGCAAAAAAGCTTTTAGCTGGTGTTAGTCTTCTAGAACAAAGCTTTTAGAATAATATAATTCCTTAATCATTAAAAATTGATTCCTAGAAGATGATTTGGCAGAAAGCAGTCATGCAATATCAATACTGATCTGCAGAGATGAATGCAAACTGTTACTGAACTGGAAAAACTTCAGGCAGACAGAACTCAGCACAAAAACAAACTTGAAACACTCACTTCTAGCATCTTTGCATGGAAGATTCAATCATGCAAGACTCTAGAAAAGTACTCTTCCAGAAGAGGATGTCTAGAAGCAATTCAGAAAGGAAGCACAAGTCCAGCAACAAAAGACAGTCAGTCTTTCTGCAAGAAGAAAATGAAAAGGTTTTTTACAGCACAAGATTGCCATACTTGTATATATGCCATATGTACAAGGACTAAAAATCTTGCAACTCCTTCTGTTAACATGCATGTCTGATTCTGCTGGCTATTGAATTCATGTACATGACCACGAAGAATATCTTTTATAGACAGACTACAATGCCAAACAATCGATATATAGAATAACTGATGAGAATTTTCTTAGGATAAAATAAAATTTCTAGCTTCAGTGAGAGAACTCTTGCCATTCTTTCCAGCTGTAGATAAGTAAAACACATGCCATTTTCAGTTAATTGCAAGTGCAATGAGCCTACCTGATCTTTCAGTCTTTATTCACACCAGGGACTTCACGGAAGTCAGATGAACAATCTTCTCACATTTGTACACAAATTATCCTTACTTTACTATGATCTTTCTATTTTTCCGAAGACAGGCCATAAAGGCATACTAGAGCAGCCATAAGAGACCTATGTCCCATGGCATGTGCAATACAGTTGCCTATTTTAAGAAAAACTGCTTCCAAAAGACCCTTTTGCTAATCTAGTTTAGCAGGTGTCCTTGAGGAGAACTAACGCTGAGGACCACCACAGTCACAATTTATGCCACTGAAAAGATTATACGCAGTGTTGTGGTCTTCAGAAACCTATTGGTATGCCGATTTAGGATTCGTTCCCCAGTGCTGCCATTGTTCACCTTATTTCACATGTTATATTATTCACATTTATTCACATATAATTTATTACTTATTTCACATATGAAGCTTAAGCTTTTATCAGTAGATCTTCTAACATATTTTCTGCCTACCTTTAATATCAAAACCTTCTTACAGAGTTATGTTTAATACAAGATCAAGAAGCCTTACATGGGATCATCTGAAAAAGCTCCACAGTTGTAAAATGAAAAGATTTGAAACTCTTAAATCACTCCAACATCCCTATTTTCAGATAAGTTTCCCATTTGTCAGGTTTTTTAAAACTACTCAAGGGAACATTCTGTGGTGTTTCCAAGAGTCTTGGAAATGCTGTAGAGATATATTCCTTTAAAACAATTTGCTCAATCACAGCATCACACCAAAAGCTACTTTTCAGTGTGGAATCAGCATGCCAGGTATGCTGCTTTCCACAACAGTCTTATCCTCAGTCTTATTCAGGATCACATTTAAGTAACAGATCAGTATTCAGCCCGAACTGTCACTCACTTTTTTTTTTTTTTTTTTTTTTAAAACTTTAACCCTTGCCAAACCCACCATAGCATTCTTCAGATTCTTTGGAAAACACATACAGGCATATGGGAGGGCTGGGGAAATTGTGCATTTTGCACAATTCCCCTGCACTTCTGGAGAGCAAGTAGAGTATAAAATTAAATCAGACCCTCAGTCCTAGTAGCACAGTTTGATGACTGCCCTGGGGGGACCTGCTTCAGTTTAGACAATACAGCTTTGGTTTAAGACTCAGCAGTAGAACAAATAGTGACACACCTTAATAGCGCTTTCTTGCCCAATATGAGCATTGGAAGCCCATCTGCCCACTAGTAAATAAGAGCTGTTTCGCTGATAATTTATCCTAGGTCAGCTGAATGATAGATCAGGATATTTGATGAAAACCACTTCCTAGTCCCTTCACACACTTTTTGGAAGGTGTTTTGCATGCCAGTTTTGGCTAAGCCTATAACTTCACTTGAACTCCTTCAGGTGGATGGTGGAACTATTAGTTTCACAGGCACAGAACCGCATTTGTTAACTGTAGTTTGGACAAGTCGAATTCAAAGTTCACATCACATCACATGAGTCTCAAGGTAAGGAAAAATTAAATTCCAGGATTTTATTTACCAAAACAGGCAAAATAAAAAGGATTTAGCCCTAGTTACACTTGGAATGACTATAGAATGACTTGAGTGTTAATCCCCATGTTATAATTGTAAAAGAGAATTATATACTTTAAAATAGAAGAAAACTGTAGCAATTTCAATTAATTGAAATTGTGCCTTATAGTAAGGCACTGCATATTTCCAGGGCATAGCAGCAGGTTACTCTTGAGAACAGCTTTTATAAATAATCACATCTTGATACACATACCATTTATAATTTTATGCCTAAGAATTCCAATGTGTTCCCAACACAAGGCATTTATCAACAGTTTCAATACTAGTAGGTGAAGCTGGTGATTCAATTGCAAAACAAACATGATAGGAGCATCAAGCCCTCAAGTTTGTGCTCGCACATAAATTAGAACAAACAAAACAATTAATATAAGCATAATATAATCCAGCACTACAATTAGTGGGGCGTTTGAATCACTTGGTGATAAACAGTCTACAATAGCTAAACATGCATATCTCGAGCACATGATGGCTGAAGAAGAAAGTAAATACTTTTCATAGCTAATCAGTTCCCGTCTGCAGAATTTCAGTAATATCAGTATCTACAAACTCTGATGGTCCACAATTTTGGTTACTTAGTCCACAATAGCATTGCATGAAAAAGAATTCTACATGCACAGAATGTTTAAGACGAATTTGAAATTTGGTAATTCAGTGCTTATTAAAATTTCTAGGCAAGTTAATCTTATCTTCTTTCTTCTAGGCACCTTAGCTGAAGTGTATTTCATGAAAATCTTGCACAATTAAAAAAAGAAAAGTCATCCAAAGTGCTATAGCAGATGTTTGAAACTGAAGGCTTGAAGTTAAGATTTTAATATGCCATAGGTAAAGTACTATCTGCACATCAAAGCTTCACTGCTGCAAAGAAATATGAAGTGCTAGATGCCAAATGCTGAGTGCCTCCACTCTGAAGCAGAATAAAAGAGCAAAGATTCCTGAGTGAAAATCAAACTGAGAACATGTTTTTTTGGGGAGGAGGGGAGGTTCTTCTTGGTTTTGTTGTTTGTTTGTTTGTTTTTTAAATACAGCATATTAATATTTTAAAAATATTTCAGGAAGTAAGTGGAGTGAATAGCCTTGGTCTTCCACAAAAGCAGCCAAGTTAAATGTCCTTGGTAAACCTGTCTTCATGACTGGAGATTTTATTGTTTGAGAACTCCTTCCTCATTGACCGGATTTGAGGGAAATAATTTATTTGATTCTTGCTGGTTGCAATTTAAATGAACACAATTTGTTTGTGTAGTGGCAGAATGATGAAGTTAGCTTCTGACATTATTCTCTCAGACGATTATTTTAAAACATGAGCATTGCATGCAATTTTCCTGAGGATGCTCAAAAAAAAAAAAAAAAAAAATTCAAGCAAGGTTAAGATCAATTTTTAAATCCAGAGATTACTTAAATGCACCTCACTCAGGTGTAGATCTTCAGCAATCCTTAGTGCATGAGAGGGTGAGGAGTAGAAAAAGAACGATTTGTATTTCATGAAATTACCTATTTACATAGAACTAAATGTTACTGAAATGGTTGATTTCACTGCAAGTATAATAGTTCATCTACAATGAGAAAAGTTTTCAAAATAACTTTTAAGTTGAAGTGTCACTATCAAAAGAAGAGAGTTTGGACCATAAGGGATGATAAAACATATTTCACTTTAAAATAGGACTTCTCTTTAACACTAGCAAATACAGACTTGCTAACAGTACCGTCTCCTTCATATGGTACTAACTTTACTCAGACTCTGGTTTCAAATCCCATTTCCACCAAAACATTGTTTTAGAGAGAACTGAAGTTAGCTCTCTATTAAAAGTAATCAGAATAACTCTTTGTGGACTATGCTGTAGTAGGATACACTTGTTCATACAAAAACGACTCATTTTTAATTATTATTAGAAACTAAAAAGCGGAAAAAGTTGTTATGTACAGAATGTTCACCTAAACTATTTAAACATTCTTGGATGCAGAGGCATTACGAGTTGCATTGCTGCAAAGACAAACCACATGCATACAGGCATTTATTGAAGAACTGATGAAAAAAACCTTTAAGCATTTCCAACCATTAAGAATATTTGCTACTTCACAGTTCAGCAGAAGTAAACCTGTGGTCTGCAAAGTCTTTTCAGATTTTTCTGTGGTTTACCAAAAAAAATAATAAAAAATTCTTGGTACAAGATCTCATCCTAATCTTTTCAATTTTTATGGCATGTCTAATTACTGCTAAGTGTTCTTCTGGAAGTTACATCAAATCTACTTGTAAGATCCAGGGATTTCAAAGCACAAGTGAAAGTGAGAAAATAATTAAAAAGAACAACAAAATAAGTCATCTCATTTTGAAATTGGCCAAATCTGATGAAGGACAGAGTGATCACACACTCTCAGCTCATGAGAATGCAGATTTGCCTCTGGAATTCTTGTTTTTCCAAATTGGAAGAGGAGAGCAGAAACTGTTTCTGATATCTTTGAAGACCAGCTGCATGCCTAAACTAATAAAGATGAAAGTCTTTGTGCCCGCTTCACAAGAGATGGATGTGAAATGTATCAAGTATCAGAGGCGTACATGAAATCAACAATGCTAACAGCCATGTTAAAATTAGTCCATACCATTAGAATTCATTCCTAGCAGAAAAACAAGGGTAGAAATTAAAGATGTACCCAGATTCAGACTGGTACCCTCCCCAGGATTTTTCAAGTTACAATCCACTGATATCCTCAGATCAGCATTAACCAGTCTAATCATTCTACTCTTTTGGTGTGGAAACATAAATAACGTGCTCCAGTTCAGCAGGGACTTCGAAAGACTAAGAGTGACAAAAAGAACAGATGAAGGTCTCGCACCAGAAGCCCAAGCAATTTCATTTATCAGGAGCAGAAAACATGATCTCCTCACCTCCTGTACGTTAAATTTCCCACTTCCTCTATTGTTTGACCAGGGTTTAAGTGCAGTTCTGGCAATCCCAACAGTGGGCCCTTCCCCAGGGTGAGGGAGGCAAGTCTGCCCTGGCGCAGTGCTGCTGCTGCTGCTTTCTCATTTCATTGTTATTAGGGTCAAGCATGGCACCAGTTGCACTAGGGGACTTTTGACTTCAAAGTGTTTCCCATCTCTTTGTGACACCATATACGCACACCATCAGAAAACCACTAATATTCTGGTCAACATCTTCCTTTTTGTGCACTGGTAAAAGCAACTTCTTCAAGTTTTCTGGTCAAAATGGTGTAAGCAGAACACCCCATTTATACAGGTACTCACTCTCTCAAGCACAAAGAGAATCAGCTCTTACGGGTACACTTTTCCTCAGCCGCATCAGAGCCATCTAATGTACTAGAAGAATAGTACTTAACTGTGAGGTAACAGACAGAAGAATGAATATACATTAGGGCACTTCAGACATTTGCTGTACTGATAGGATTTCCTTGGGAGACTTCCCACAAGGACTGGAAGTTTCCACAAGGGTCTGCATTTGCACTTTGTCCAGTGTTCCTTACTACCTCAGGAGACGGGTCTAGGAAAGCGTTAGGCAAAAGCCGAACTGAAACAAAGTATCCTTTGTAAAGTAAAAATAGTATAGATTAATAAAGGGGCTGGAAGCAGTTTCTTTATGTTGGCGATTTTTCACATACAACTCCCTCCAACCCCCAACAGTAGGAATATTGGTTTTCATTCCATTTTCTGGTACATCCTGCAGACAACAATAAACCTGCTTTATCCATTTGCAAAAATCACTTGCTTTCCTTGTGATTGCTGTTAAAATTCAAGCTGATAACAAAAACACTCCCTTACACACATACCATTCCCCCAGCACATGCTCCTCAACCTCCAACGCCCGGTGCAGGATGGGATCACTAGGGATAAGAAGCTGGCAAAATCAGACATCTATTCACAGCTCAGCCCAAAGTCATTAAGACAATATTCTTGGACTCACCAAAGGCATTTACTTCTATCCTTTCAGGTATCCTATTCTAATAATTCCCTCCACAGAACAAATTTTTTTTTCTGTTAGTGCTACTGGAAAATAAGGTCATATAAACATCGAGCAACATTGATAATTATCAGTGATTCCCAATTAAATAGCCCACGGACTTGTTCAATTTGTCTTTCAAAGCTTTCACTTCTACAGTTACTGTAAGAAGAGGAGGGAAAAAGCCATTTCCTTATTTGTGTTATAAATTTCATTTTAATAACATTAATCCAAATTCTGGTTACAAGTCAAAATAATCGTGTCTCGATGTGAAAAGGTAGAAGTTAAAATAATAAGTTTAGAGACATTTTGTGTAAATATAAATGAAAAAAGCAACTTATGATAAATACTTGCTGTGTCTATCTAGTCATGGAGATAAATCTTGACAGATGATGAGAACCATCCCCTTTTTTAACAGAGCATATAATTATCTTTTAACCAGGCTCATAATACCAACCATTCTGGGCTAGAAGATCAGTCTTAAATGGCTAACATAACAAAATCTTCCATTTTTAGTACAATGGAATTTATCATAAGTCAAAGCAAAAAATTAACCTAAAGCATTTAATGACCTCCTGAAAGCTAAAGAAAACCCATTAAACAGCTTTTTTTTTTTTTTTTAAAGTGTGATAAACAGTTCACCACTAAAGTCTAGATTTTACTATTACCTTAGCATCAGAACACCAGAAATTAATTAAATTTTCCTTTACTATTATTGTTATTTGTTATTATTATTGGAGGGTGAGAGCAGGTAGTGGTTTGCTTTTTCCTCCCCCTTTCAAATTCCGAGTACTGTACCACTATTAATGCCTGAATATTTAAATTAGCCACAGTCATTTGATGACACAACATACTGGAATCCTTCTCATCTGCTCTTTCCCTCTTTTATTCCGTGTACATTACAGCTGGTAACGTGGATGCAATCCAGATGTTATGTAAAACAGCTGCAAATATGCACTTCTATCTAAGCCTCCAGTGCTGTTACTCATACATAGAAAATGCTTAATACTGTCCATGTCTGTGAGAACAGTTCACTGAAAAAAAATTAAGTCAGCTGCTCTGCCTCATTAACAAAAGTCAAAAAGAACCCCGAGCCAAACTCAGTTCTTGACTTAAACTTGGATACCTGTTGGTTATCAAGTTATTCATTCAATGACAGAATGTACTAATTTGTGTATCAGTTTCATGGCTTTTTTCTTTTCCTATAAATTCATTATTCCTTGCATTTTAATTTTTCATTTAGGTCCACACATACATAACATCACTATATAAGACCTGGTTATATGTTCTCTTCCAAGGTCCAAAGTCTTAGATAATCTGCAGTCCTACTTCACTAATGAAAATGAAAGCCCTAGCTTTTCTCTCATTCCATTGCTTTAACACAGAATCTTATTATTTTCCATCACAACACACTTCTTTTTGGGAAAACTAAGTGGAAATATTGATTGATCACAGCAGAAAAAACAAACAAAACTAAATGAAACTCAAGCACTAATATGCACATAGAATACCATAACGTTAAGCAGAGTTTACAGGAAAAAAAAGGAGATAGATGGGTTTTATTCATGCAAATACCAGATCTGTGAAGTAGAATATGAAGTAACAAATATTAGTGGTTTTATACATGTTATATAATGACAAATTATATTTGTCCAACATTCAATTAGAAGGTAAACTGATTAAAAATTATTAAATGATCCTGTTAAACCTGAGAGAGTTGGGACAATTCAGCCTGGAGAAGAGAAGGCTCTGGGGAGACCTTATAGCACTTTCCAGTATCTGAAGGGGCCTACAAGAAAGCTGGGGAGGGACTTTTTACAAGGACATGTGGCAATAGGATGAGGGGTAATGGTTTTTAAACTGGAAGAGGGGAGATTTAGATTAGGTATTAGGAAGAAATTCTTCACTGTGAGGGTGGTGAGACACTGGCACAGTTTGCCCCGGGAAGTTGTGGCTGTCCCCTCCCTGGGAGTGTCCAAGGTCAGGTTGGATGGGGCTTTGAGCAACCTGGTCTAGTGGGAGGTGTCCCTGCCCATGGCAGAGAGGTTGAAACTGGATGATCTTTGAGGTCCCTTCCAACCCAGACCATTCTATGTTTCTATGGATCATACCTCATACATTACAGTAAAATGTGAGATTCTCAAAACTGGCATCAGTTTAGTCTGCAGAGTAATGGTTCACTGACAACTGTATTTCAGAAATAAAAGTAGAAGTACGAAAACATAACTCAACATTCATAAAATTCTGTATTCGTAACTATTCACCAATTTTAGTTGGGAAAAATAACAGCACTTTCATTCCATATTATTTTAGGGTTTTTTAGTCTTCATTTTTTAGAACAAAAAGCCATTTTACATGACATAATTCAGTATCAACTGCAGTCAGTCACTGACAGAAGTGCTAAGTAGTGGTGAAACTTTTCAGTAAATTCATCCTAAATAAGAGGCCTTTTTTTCTCCTTAAACTATACTATTTCATATCCCATTACTCAATACTTTCCACTTCCATTTTCAAAAGCAGTTTAAATTTCTTACATATCAAAGATGAAGCTTTACCTTTTCTTCTTATTTAGCTTTCCCCTTTATTCTTATTTTATTATGTTTAGCATTTCCCTTCATTTTAGTTTTGAAGAATGTTGAAGGGAACAAGGAGGAAAAGCAGTCAGTTCTCAAAAAAAATCTCTGCTTACTTTTTGAAAAAAATATTTAAAAACATTTTCAAAAAACATTTTTCCTTCTTCTCTCCCTCCCCTAATAAATCAATCGGAAAATGCATACAGAACTTTTAATAAGTAATTAATCATTTTTACAAGTTGAAATCTTTCTGATTTATAAAATGACTGCTTTAAAAAGTAGGTATAAATCTCATGACATTTGTTGTCTTCCAGTTACATGCACAAATTAAAAGTTGTCTGCAAAAAGTATGGAAAATCACAGATATTTTCATTTAAGATAAGATGTTAAAGGTTTTTTTTCTTTAACCAAACTTATGCAAACAAAGGGAGAGTCCTACTATCCTACCTTCTGCAGATTAACTCTATTTTCCAAATAAAAACCCTTCAAATGGCTTTCCATTCCTTTAGCAGATTCGCTTAAGCTACTTTCATCACTCTAGAAAGATAAAAATCTAGTCACAACAACAGAATATAGATCCAAAAGCCTTTGCCTATCATAAATAATTTCAAATTATGGCTCATAAAACAATAACACTCCTAAGATTATTCACCGTGTCATTGTTTCAGAAAGGTGTTTTTCAACATTTTTCCTACAAGTTCACCTTCTTTCCTCCTTCAATGTAATTGCCACTATTACTGACAAGTCTAAAAAAGTAAGGAAACAAAACTATTTCTAAGAATTAGAAATATTAGCATAGATGTCTTACAGTATCAGAATGGAGAATTACCACATAGATGAATGTGTACAGGTGTTTAATATTCCTTAATCTAATTTAATTTAACACTACCTGGGTGCTTCTGCAGCCACCAAGAAGGTGCTGTGAGTGCTTTCTGAAGAAACACAAAGATGAAGCATTATGGTACCAGGTGCCTCTTTCTGGAAGGACAGGCTACCATGTGTGTGTAGTTAGGGAACAGGCAAGCTAAACAAACTATTTTTAAAGCTGCTTCTTACAGCTGTCTTCATTCTCTCAGTACAGCTGTACAAGCTATGAGAAGTCTACGTCATAATTAACTGTTTTGTTTTCGCTTTTCATCTCATCTGTAAAAGACACAATCAGTCACTTTTATGATGATGCTTGTAATGTACATAAGTATAATTAGTACTGTAGTAATTAAACCAAACTTAATAAGTACTATTTAGTCAAAATCATAGCGGTGCTTACAGTGTTAACTAATGTCTGCCGGTAGTCACAAAACACTCTCAGTAGATATTTCATACAACATATTTCATTTCTTTTTTGGATAAAGAGATTGCTTGTATTTTTATTTTTTTAAAAAAATATTTCCCAGTAGAAAAAACCCTAACTCCAAAACTTTCCACGATTAATTATAGGCTGCTTATGCCCTGTTCTGCATTGGTGCTGCTCCTGTGCTTTAATGGGGTAACCTAGTAGGATTCTAACATCCTGTTGTTACCTCCTTTTTTTTTTTCTGTCAAGACTGTATGTAAATATTCATAATTTTTGATAGCTCTATTATGCAAATACTTTTTAGAAAAAGTCTGTATAAAATATCTGAGAGCTTTTCCAGTCTAAATACTACCCCAGTATTTATTCTCACTACTATTTGTGAGGTCTCCAATTTCTGTAATCACTCTTGCAACTTACAACTCTCACCATGATCTAAATGACACATGAAGAGACAACTTCTGCTATCTCCCTTGGGACTACTTTCAGAATAACACATTACTCACTACTAAGTTTAGTGGGTTGCGCTCCTCAGGAATAGCAGAGAAGCTGAAATAGCAGCATCTTCAAAGAAAAAAGTCTTCAGAGTACAACTATTTTTTCAGACTACATCTGCCCAAAGCCCATCTTAAGTCTAACAAAATGAAATAATTCTGCGTTCGCATGGTTCACAAACAGTAAGAGTCAACTTTTGTCTCACAAAATCCAAGTTACAGTCAGGAAAGTTATTATGATCACACTTGCCATCTGTACTCAAACACTAATGGCACAACTGGATTGACTGTATATGGACAGAAACAGTCTCACAAAGATTTGGATTACAAAACAGATAAAGTGTAACAGATGTGCCCATCAGCAGGCAGGCTGGCATTCGCTCCGCAGCAGCTGAAACTTCCAAGAGTAAGCATACTGCAGTAATTCATCTGTTTTGAGCTTTCAAGTCACAAAAAAAAAAGAAAAAAAGAAATGCCCTAAATGTGAGAGGAAGGGGGGGGGGGGGGGGGGGTGTGGAAATCACGAGGGGGAGAAATGGAGGGGGGCAGAGGAAATTTCTTCCTTGGACTATGGATAGTACACAAGCTCTAGCTCTAAAGCCCGTTCTACTCTGGATCCAGGCTTGGCCAACCCATTCTGTAATTCTTCCAGGTGCCCCAGCTCTGTGGTCAGCTGGCAGACCAGCTCCCTGCCTGCAGGCACACCAGAAATGGTGTAAAATGAGACTGAACACCATGATGCAAACCTGCAATCACAATCTAGCATTACTCACTTGACTCATGTAGGTTTAAGCACTTCAATGCCCATAGACCATCAGTGCACTCATGCTAAGCACAAGGCTGTGGAGAAAAGCAGACTGCTTTGAAGAGTGGTCCTTCTACTCCTGGGGAGGGCACTGCCTACAGCTGGCTATGGGAGGCATCGAGCGCACCATTAGCCAGCCAAGCTTGGGCTGCTGCTTGAACCAGAGCAATGCATTATTCACTTCTATCAGCATCAAAGGGCTACCTTCCTCATGGGAAAATGGAGATGTTTGAAAGTCCTGGGAAAATCTCCAAGGGCTAGGAACTGATCAGTTTCTTAAATCCCATGCAAGTCTGTTAAGGCAAAGGAAAGGGAACTACCACCATCTCTTCTTGTAATCTTGTTTCTGAGTGAAAGTTACCAAAGCCAAGAACAGATTTACACTATTTTTTTTTTTTTCCACAGTAAGTTCAGATGGTGTTCCACTTGCAAAGACCATAATTTATTGTATATGTCACTATGTTCAAGGGGGAGAAAAAAATTTAAAATCCATCTTTAAATACTTGCCAAGCTTATACCAGCATGGCAGGCACATCTGACGAAGTTTTATACTACTTTACTAGTTCTGGAAAAAAAAAATGCAACAGAAAGAAATACTATTTCCAAACTGAAAGACAGAATTTTGGAGGAAGCCCAATTTTCTTCCAGTCTACTGATCTGAGAATGACATAATGACCTGATGAAGTCAACTGCCAAATACTTCTGAGGCAGACTTCAGGAGCGCCAGACGGCATTATTCAGAAGTTCTTGTAGTCCTAGTCCTACTGGCTAGCTCAGTGGCATTAAAAAAAATTGTTATTTTCCATATTAAAACATACTTCTGACCAAAGTAATATTTCCACTACAAAAGGTTAGAGGTGGCAAAAGGCAAATGGGGTTTTGTCTAATAAGCTTTCAGCCTTCAGATGAAATTAGTATGTAGTTAGGTGGCAGAATAAGTTAAAATCAATAGTGCATCTATATTAAAATTCTAAACAAATACATAATTGAAAATTAGATCTTGCAGATTATATGCATCCCAATCTTGTCTTGCTAATTCCATCTCAGAAAAATTCAAGTTCTCAGATCATTCAAGTTAATGCCAGCGGAGCTGCTAGTTGTATATAACGAGACTTTATTCTACCTACTTTTTGTCTCATTTATAAGCATAATTTTAAGGAAAAACATGCAATTCTCTACAAAAGATTCTCTGAACGTTATCAGAAATACCATCTAGAGAGGACCTGAATGTCAGTGTAATGCCATAACTTAAGCACCATAGGCATTTGCATTAAAATCAGCACAGGTCTCAATTTTCAACACATCAGGACATAACTGAATGAATGGTAATATCCTATGTAAAGGAGGCACTTTCAAAGTTGTTCTCTCTTCTCAATAGCAAAGGAAATAAGAGAACAATCCAAATTGTTGGAACTGGAACTGGGCTGGCAGAATGAATGTCAGATGTAAGAGCTGCAGTACCTGCCTTTAGGTTGTTTTCTTGGAAGGTCTGGTCAGTTGCTTAAAGAACAAAAGGTTAAGACCACCAGGTAATAATGGTTCTGGCCACTACTGCCCCATCCTAGGGACTGATATCATGCTAGATATTGTGTTTGAGACTCAGTACATAAATAAACAGAACAAGAATTTGAGTGCACCCCATTTACAAAAGTCATTAATTGGCAATTATTTTTTAATAAGCCTGTTACACAAAGAGAGGGTAACAAAATGACAACACCCTGGTTGTGAAAGAGTTCTCCTCCTATTCCTCCTCTTCTTTCCCCTTTAACTCCAGGGAAAAGTTGTTTGTTTCCAGCAATTATGCTCTCATTGCTACAAAATCTGCTGATCTTATTTCAACATTCCCAACTCTACTTTGCCCAGATTTCTGGTGGGCATTTTTAAAACAGCACAGATTAACAGCCAACATCAGAACTAGCGAGCTAGCTGGACAATATCTTCTAATGTATGATCTACAGGAGGCTGCAGGTAAACACAACCGGCACTTCCCAAAACAGCCAGCAGTACACAAGGAACATTGTGCTTCCACCGGCAGCCCAACATCAGAATCTTCAGAGGCAAGTAAGGAATGAAACATCTTCAGCATGAGATAACAATTAAGAGGAGATCAAAACACAGACAAAGAACAGACCAAAAATATGAAACATTACTGGAAATGTTTCACTTATTTATATAAAACACTCAATGTCTTTGAAAGGTACTGAAATAAATTAATATTGAGGCATGTGGCAGCTGGGGGAAGTCTGGTATTTAGTAGGGGATCCTCATTTGCAGGTCTTATTTCTCTAAAGTCAGCATGAGCAAAAGGCAGTGCAGGTTTCTGTTCTTTGAAGATTATTCTGTGCTTTTAGTTTTGATCATTCTGAAATAAAACAGTGTTGCAATGCCTTGGTATGTTAATGGCAACTTTTATAAGTTATTTATGCGAACTGTAAATTTACAAAATCCCTCAAAACAAACAAACAAAAAACCACATCAATGAGACACATTTCTCCCTGTGAAACAGCTTATTATTTACAACCTCAATTTTGAAAGCACTTATTCATGTGCTTAATACTAAAGACTGCAGCTAGTACCACAAAGGTCAATGAAATCATACAAGTAAATTTATATCTACACAAAAAGCATACACATAAATGAGTAAAGCATTTTTAATGGAAATTTTTGGTTTAATAGAATTTATGTAGAAACCTTTATTTTTTATTATTTTTAGATGACATTTATAAGAGTGCCTTAAGTCACAAGTGGTTTTTCCAGAGATTAATAACTGGTAAAATACAGAAAATTAAGGGCAGGTGTGTATTTGGGGGTGTTTTGATTGGTTTTGTTGTTGGTTTTTTGAGGGATTTTGTTTGTGTTTTTTTTTAAAAAAAAAAATAAAATAATAGACAATCAATGTAGTCCAAACTGGGCTGAGACTACTGTTGCTGGTGTATTAGTGATTTTAGAAAGCTGCAGAAAAGTGAAACAAGAAAAAAGTTAACTAGAATGGTAATCTTTCAAAGACAACATGAGAAGCTAAGAGAAGAGTTCACAATAGCAACTGTATCTGCAACAAGCACCAAAGCACACTCAGGAGCAAAGCATTGGTATCACTACAGAGACTATCTGAAACAATCAGGTCAAACTTCAGCTATCATCAGAAACAGAACACTGAGATTGTAATGTCAAAAAAAAAAAAGGCAAGGAAGAGGACCCAGAGAATGGCCATCAGTCTCAGTTCAATTCCCAGGCAGCAAACAGAGTAAGTCCTAACAGAAACTATCTCCAGACACAAGAAGAACAAGGAGGTGACTTACAGAAGTCACCACTTACTCGCTCTTGAGCAACCCATCTTCTCTAATGCAATGGCTGGCTCTGTGGACGAGCAGCTCACTTCAGTCACCTTGACTTCAGCAAGGCTTTCAGCACTCCCCAACATCAAATACCCTATCGCATCTCCTTGCAGCCAAACTGTCGAAATATGGATTGGATGGTGGACTACAAGGTTGGTGAAAAACTGGCTGGACCATCAGGCTCAAAAGGTAGTCATCAGTGGTTTGAAGCAGTTTGTACTGGGGCTGATGCTGTCTACTATTTTTACCAGTAATCCAGGGAAAAGGAAGCAGCGCAAACTCACTATGTCTGAAAGTGAGAAGAAAAAGCAGGACACTGTGGGCAGGCTGGAAGACGAGGCTGCTGCACAGAGGTACCTCCACAGGCTGCAGCAGTGGTCCCTCAGGAACCTCCAGCAGGTCAGCCCAGAGAAATGCAGTGGCCTGCAGGGACCACTGCAGATAGGGACAGCCACTGATAAGATGATAGCTCTGTAGGGAAGGTCCTGGGGGTCCTGGTGGGCAACAAAGTGAACAAGTCAGCAGTGCACCCTTGTGGTAATGAGGACTAAAACACACACCTGGCTGCACAAGCCACCAGATAATGGAACTGATCACTCCTGAGGCTGCATCAAGAGACCTGTGCCCAGTGTGAAAGACATGGACAAACAGGAGGCAGTCCAGGGCCACCCAAAATGCTCCAGTGTTTGTAACAAATGATGCAGACAAAGACTGAAGGACCTAGGTTTGTTTAGCCTGGAGAAGAGAAGGCTGAAGGTGCATCTCACAGCAGTCTTCCACCACCTAAAGGGGGCTCCTACAGGAGACAGTCCAACATGGCACACAACAGGACAAAAGCCAGCGGTTGCAAGCTGCAGCCAGAAAAGGTCTGACTGAACACAGGGACAATGAGTCTTTCACAGACAGCGGTCAAGCACTGGGACAGGACCCTAGGCAGGCTGCAAAACTCCATCTTTAGAGACTTTCAAAATTCAGATAGGTAAGACCCAGAGCAGCCTCACCTGACTTAGCCTTGCTGCAAGGAGAAGGCTGGACAAGGTGACCTCCAGAGTTCCCCTCCAGACTGTTACTATATGACTCCAGGACAACTGACATGCAACTATGATGCAGTGAAGCCAGCAAGCAGTCAAATAGCAAGTCCAAAGACTACAAATGGACTTGTCACACTCACTAATAAAATACAGTGATTTCTTTAAACTCTGAATACTCCAAAGAACCTCGAGCATGGTTGCACTGGAAGTCTGTTCTTGATCTGTGTTCTTCAGCACATCTTACTATTAACTCCATGTAGATGGAGGCTGTCTCCTAAAAAACTCAGTGCTCCAGGCACAAGGACAAATATGTGCAACATTTGGCGGTTAAGTAAGTGATGATATGTAAGACCAGACCTTTTCCTGTGTACTCCTTTAAGATAACTACCTGGAGCACTGTGAGTAATCCAGAACACAAAGAACCATTCAGAAATGTTACTTCTGTGTGTGTGCAGAACTACCGAGAAAAATATGTTTAAGATTAATATAGAGCTATATTATTTGACATTAATCCTGTACAGTTCAAAATGGTTGCAACTTCAACTTATGTAATTGCTTCACACAAAACAATATAAGGAAAACAACTAAACTTATTGACAGCTGATGTGTTATCCTAAAACATTAGGGTAACTTCACTACAAAAAGAACAAGACACATTTTCTAACAGGCAAATCTAAAACCCACATACAGGGAATTCAGTAGTGAATCCCAAAAGTCAAGGTACCAAAAAGATAGTGTAGCATGCTAGTCTTTTATCTTCATCAGCAATAAAAAGTTGTAATTGCTGCACACACATAGAAAAATGTATGTTTATGTATTAATGATATGCACTAGCAACCATCAAATGCAGTTTCTTTTCAGGAACGTGGTGGAACGTTCCAACTTCTCACTCTACAAGCAGACTGAGCAGAATGGAAAGCAAAATGTTTTCTGATGCATGCAAAAATATTACCTACATTACAAAAAATTACAAAACCTCACAGTTTTTGCCCATACTGAAGGCAATCTGCTGGAATTATTATATGTTCATGAAAAAAATCTAAAGTCTTTAACAGAATTGTACTTACAAAAAAAGCCCTCAAGTCCAGTTTTCCCAAAAGGATTTTTTCCAAAAGTAATAAAAAAAAAAATTTAAGCAAAAAATTTAGGGCCACCTTCTTTTAAAAATTGGAACCAAGCTCTCCCTCTCTATTTTATAACTCTACACAACAACAAATTCGATTCAGCTTTTGGAAATAAACTAAGGATGTGAAAGTTGCTTTTGCTAAATATAAATATTAGTAAATACACTTGTCCCTCCGATAAAAAAAAGCAGGTACTGCTTATGATACGTGAATGACAATGGAATGGTTTTTTTTCTTGTATTAACGACATTCTGCTTAATTATTGGTGTCTGCAATTTTCAACAAACAGTACTGACAATAGGACCAAATACTGAGAAAGTTATAAAGAGATGTGTCACAGAAATGCAACTTTTAGAACTGCAAATACAAGTCATTCCCACTTAAGCTGATGTTATCTCATGCAGCAACAGGCATGGATGTCCTGCAAAATATTTTGTAAAGTTCTCCTAAACAGTAAAGAAACTGCTAATAAAATATTATTGAAATGCAACAGCTTTGAAATCTGCTTCACAAATTAACTAGGTGGAAGAGAACTTATACACAGAGAAGAAAAACAAGGGTAAGAAAACACGTATCCACAGAACTTGCTCTTTGTAAACTCAAGAGAACATTTCTGGAATTTCACACACTGGTTTTGCTACATAAGTTCAACGAAAAGGTGAGCAGAAGCCTCATGATTAAACTTCACAGAATTTCTAAGTAAACATGCTTTGATTCAGAATTGTGACCAATTCTGCCAAGTGACACACTCATCAGAGTTATAAGGTTATTCTGAAAGTGTGCCAAAAAGACATCCTTCAAGAATACAACTCTTTCTCTAGAGGCAATAGACTTACGGCCAGTTGCGAGAAATTAAGTGCTCCTTGCACCAGCAATGTGGCAGAGCATACTGCTTAAAACTGACATTGACACATTCATCAAAACATCTGCAGCTAGGACAAAGAGGAGAAGTTCCACATTGCATGTAATTCACAAATGTATGTGCTATAGAAACGTCTTAACAAAACAAAAGGATGATTGTATTGGTTCCACCAGCCAAAAGACTTCCACCTATGTAACAGTACTAAAGCTTTCCCCAAAGGCTGGCTGTATAAATGGGTATTCAGTAAGCCTGCAAAAGAACTGAATACACATAACTTGGCCTTTCCAGCCACCACACCAACTCCACCCAAAAGAACAAATACATTAGTGATTTTTTTTTAATGCAATGTGAAGTAATTATGCTTTTTCTTTATTTTTAAGTTATTGTATTTTTCTGCTTATTCTGTACATGGCTTTTCCATTTAACTGGGCCTAAGTACAAGAAGAGATCATTTGATTGCATCTGAAAAAAGAAGAGACAAAATAGCTCTGTTTCGCCTTGTTGTCTCATTAGTTGTGCAGCTTCTTGAGCTGAAATGGGGAGAAAAAATAAAAGTCTTAGTTTGCATAAGCTGCCATCTTTCTGTGCTCAAATTTTTGTTGAGAAATTGAAAGGTGACATTAGAGGCAGATACTAACTTACTACTTCATATAGCCTTTAGCAGTGACCAAAGTGTCTGTGCAAATCCAGTAGATTCTAAGAGAAATATCTACAAATTTTAATGGCTCAATCAGTTTCTTGAACTTACTTTCTCCATCTTATTCCATTAATCTTATTTCCTCCAATCACTTACATCTAATTTAACGCCTATCACCACAAATATTTACTGCCAGCAATTGTTACAACACTATTCACGCAGGTTAATTTCTACAAGAATGGGTCCTTAGATAACAACGATAAATTGTAAAGTAATTGTATGGGGCCACAAACTTCATGACTCTCTAGGAAATGTTAGGAATAATCAATAAATCAGTAATCATGCAACTTATCAAAGGCACTGAAAATACAGAAAATAAGGCTGAAGAAAAATTAAAATGAAATAAAAATATAAAGTAACAAATATTCTCTTTGCTAATTCAGCAGACTCAGTGGCGATGGTGACTAGGGAAGTCCTCTAGACTGACCATACTAAATTAACTCCTGTGCACTGCCAACCACAAATACTATCACTCTTTGGACTCCTCTTTTTTCCTACGCTATGCCCAGCTAGCTGGCAGTAAAGTAGATTTATAGAATAAAAACAAATCGGTATTATTTCTTCCTGTCTCTTGTTTTCTTCTGATTATCTTCTGAAAGCTTTGTAATAGAGCCAAAGGTAATTTATAGCCAAAGTTAAATGAAATGAATAACAGGAAACTGCAAAGTGTTAGATTTCTTTACAGGGTAGCAATCCAAAAGGTAGACAAAACAAACTGGCTTAGGGAGGCAGCTATAGTAAATTACGCTTCATTAAACACATGAAGAGTTTAATTCTGCTCAATAAGCTTTTGTTAAATTTCTGCTTCCTTGAAATCAAATTGGTCATAAAAAAGAAAAAGTGAGGTCACTTTAAAGGATTATAGCAGGAAGGCATCTGTTGTCCCACAGACATTCAATGCATTCATACTGTATTAGTGAAAGGGCTGAGAAAAGTGACAGAAACTCCAATTTCGCAGCGCTACAAAGCATAGTGCTCTTCAAGCTGTCCTTCAGTGGGATGGCCAAATGAGGGTAGCGATTCTAACTTTGAACATGCTTCCCCAAAACCCATGCTGTGATCACTGCTCCTGGGACCAGCACTGCAGGAAAAGCATTTCCACCAAATTTTCTGCTATGAATTACTAAAGAAACAGATCACCCAACACATCCATACAACAGTCCACCCAAACTATTCATAAACTCCACTTTTTAATACATGTGTATTGCCAATGCAAGAATTCCTCTCTGCAAAATTACCATTACAGTGCTTCAGTCATTTCCACCCAGGGTAACTAGGAAGCTTTGAAGGACTTTTATTCCTACATTCACCCTTCGCAGCACCTCCATTGGCTGTTCCACAAGTCAAACCTCTTAAATTAACATGTACTTTTACTAATCTCACATTCCTTCCCAACGAGCCACAAAAACATTCACTTATATCTGCATGTCTAACCAGATTGACAAATATGTCTGTACAAAAAAAATGCTAGGAATGCTTTTTTTTCCTACTCTCAAGGGCCACACTAGGGTCAGTCACTTCTAAGGTTATGTTGGAAGTGACCAAAATTCTGCAGAGCAGGGCCTGACACAGGGACACCACATCAGCAGCTAATAGCATGGCAGGGTTCATGCCCTTCCAGAACTACCATTTCTACAGACACAGTCCTTAACAGCTGTATTGGGTTTGCGTGGCAAGGTTTTGGTAGCAGGGGGGAGGGAGTGCTTCTGTGAGAAGCTGCTGGAAGCTTCCTCTATGTCTGATAGAGCCAGTGCCAGTGGCTCCAAGACAGACGCTCCACTGGCCAAGGCTGAGCGCATTGGTGATGCTGGTAGTGCCTCTGGGATATCAGTTAAGAAGGGGGGAAAACTGCTGTGTAACAGCAGCCAGGAGAAAGAATATATGAGCGGAACAACTCTGCAGACCCCAAGGTCAG
Source organism: Podargus strigoides (assembly GCA_028020825.1). Classification (NCBI taxonomy): domain Eukaryota; kingdom Metazoa; phylum Chordata; class Aves; order Caprimulgiformes; family Podargidae; genus Podargus; species Podargus strigoides. Next base: position 44,649,864 of record CM051621.1, on the reverse strand, counting down.
TGAAGGAGGAGGGGGAAGAAGTACTCCAGGTGCTGTAGCAGAGATACCCCTGAAGCCAGTGATGAAGACCATGGTGAGGCAGGCTGTTCCCCTGTAGCCCGTGGAGGTCCACAGTGGAGCAGATATTTACCTGCACTCCATGGAGGACCCTATGCCAGAACAGGTGGATGCCTGAAGGAGGCTGTGACCCGGTGGGAAGCCTGTGCTGGACCAGGCTCCTGGCAGGATCTGTGGACCTGTGGAGAGAGGAGCCCACGCTGGAGCAGTTCATGAAGAACTGCAGCCTGTGGGAAGGACCCACACTGGAGAGGTTTGTGGAGGACTGTCTCCCATGGGAGGGACCCCACACTGGAGCAGGTGAAGAGTGTGAGGCATCCTTCCCCTGAGGAGGGAGGAGCAGCAGAGACAGCATGTGATGAACTGACTACAACCCCTGTTCCCTTGTTCCCCTGCACCACTCGGAGGGGAGGAGGGAGAGAAGCTGGAAGTTGAGCCTGGGAAGAAGGGAGGGGTGGGGGGAAGGTGTTTTAAGATTTGGTTTTATTTCTCATTATCCTACTCTGATTTGATTGATAATAAATTTAACTAATTTCCCCAAGTCAAGTCTCTTTTGCTCATGACAGTAATTTCTGAGTGATCTCTCCCTGCCCTTATCTCCACCCACAAGCCTTTTGTTATATTTTCTCTCCCCTGTCCAGCTGAGGAGGGGAGTGATGGAGCAGCTTTGGTGGGCACCAGGCCTGCAGCCAGGGTCAACCCATCACAGCGCCAGAGTCCACTATGGCTCCTGTCTTACCAGCATGCTTGAATGTTCACAAAAACGTTTAGGAAATGCAAGAAGAATGACAAAGCTAGGGAACAACTTCTATTGAAGGAACAAGTAAATAATCCACAATTCTTCAGCCTGGAAATGGCAGGCCAAAGGGGTAGTTTCACAGGCCTCTGCCACTGCACACGGTTCACAGAGACAGGCAGGTGGGGGGAGATCCAACTGCTGAGGAATCGCTACTGGAACCAGCGGGTAGTAAGCTCAGAACAAAAAAAAAATGTAATTCTTTACAAAAATACATGGCTAACCTGTAAACATTTTTACAACAGAGGCCTGCAAATGCTGAAAACATATACAGATTGCAGGGGAAGCCGGACATGTTACCAGCATAGAAGCCCACTGTGCACAGAAACTGTGTCTCATGAAGTCTCTGACTAACAGACAAATGCAGACTGGGGTAGAACTCATCGATAGTATATACTTATTCTCTTACATATCTACCAACCTGTTTACCTTTGGCCACAGCTGAGACAGGGAACACTGGCCTACACAGATCTCTGAGCATGCCTGTGCTCATGTTCAACAGAAAAGGAAGTTACATGCTTATTTGCAGGTTTTTCTTTTAATTTATTACAATGTTCCACATTTCCATCATCAAAAACATTATCCTAAATGACAATAACCTAATGGATAAGAATGGTACTGATTTTTACATTAGTAATTGCTTTGGATAAAATTATAATTAAAGAATACCTTATTGTTATTCAGTATAATTTGGCACAATATGGGAAAATTCAGAAAAAGGATAAATACCAGGTTATTAAATAACATCTTCTAAACTGTATCACAGTTAGAGGCATAACTATCTAATGTTGCAGTTTCTACAAGGCACACAAATCAATCTAGTCTGAAATTAACAAAAATATCCGATTTGCCCAATCCACACGCTACGATTGTTTTTTTAAAACAATAAATGCAGAGTAGTAATTTAAAACACAACAAAATACTATGTTGCTAGCAGTAATAAATCAAGAATACGCATTTTTGTATTCTGACACAGGCTTAGTCTACCCAACCTGTATGACCAGACACTATCCAAAACTCCAGAAGAGTATTTTGAAAGAAGTATCATGCAATCTAAGCTTTTGAACACGAACACAGGATGCTTAAACACAAAAGTTAGCAGCCTACTAGGTTTTTATTACAAACTCGCTAAACACAGCCTTCAAAGAGTGTTTTCTTTACCCTTCGTCAGGACCACCTTCTGTACTTCCCGACAGCAGAGCTGCTTCTTCTCTGCTCTCCTTCCACGTGCTATAATGCTGCATTTTTTATTCCCTGTATCACATTCTCAGGAAGAGGGATGAGGAGTGCTCCTATTCCCATTTGTCTGATATTTTCCGGGATGCAAAAGCAGCTGAGAAAAGCTCATTCTTGGATGAATACTCTGATTAGTAGGGTATCATGGTAAAAAAATGAGAGGTAGGACCACCACTTCTTCCAGGCTTAGAACTTTCAGGATGAAATAAGGTAACTTGCATATAAAGACTGCCTCACATGCCAAAGCAGGAATCCAACCATTAGTAAATTTTATATAGGATATCATTCTTGGAATGTCAAGGAACTAAATTTTCTCCTCTGGTGATAAAGGAGATCAGGAACAATAAAGAAATAATTGACTTGTCCTATTTTTTTACCCAGACAGGGCAGAAACTGTACCTATTCTTTTTCAGTTTGATGCAGATAACTAACTACTTTTCTGCAGCCTGTGATTAAACAAACAAAAAAAAAACCCCAAAAACCCAACCCCCCAAAAAAACAAGAACCCCGCAACACACATTACCACAGAAACACATCCAGTGTTGAGAAGAAATTGAGATACAATTTACAAACAAAATTTGATACACAGGACTTTGGCTTCCTTCACTGACATTTAGCTGCAGTGTATGAAAAAGGTCCTAAAAACTAACTAGAGAGACTACAGGCTAAGAAACATCTGTTTAAAAAAACACGCTTTCTTTATAGCCTATTAATTTCAGGGAGATGGCCCTGGATCAATATTTATAGTATTTTTAACCAACAGTTGTTTAAAATAAATTATTTAATTCAAAACCTATTAAAAATAAATCCCACAGGCTTGCAACCTCTGCACTTTTACTACTGCAGCACCAAGCAATTGATAGCAATGTGAGGAATGCAGGTGTTGAAGAAGTGTGCAGATGGAAACACAGCCCTTCAGAGGGTTTGCCTCAATCTATTCTTATCTTCAAAGCTGGAATATTTCAAACCTCCTCTGAATGGGGGAAGGGGGACAACAAACAATCTTAACTCTTCTCTTTCAACAAGTGTTTGACTAATAGGGGTGGTGGTCTCCTGTGCAAACTTAATGTTTGAGCCTGGGTTCAAAGTATTCTCAGGAATACACAGGCTCCTTTTACACAGAACAGAGTAGGTCTGCTCTGGCAGTTGAGCATACAGAGGCCTGTATTAACTTCTCAGAAGCACAAACTGGACCATGCAGAAAATCCTGGTCCCGAGACTCCTGGATAACACTGCACAGGGTGTAAATAAAGCCCTTGTAACCCTACTGAAACACTCCATAGATCACATTGCTTTAAAGCAAAACAAAAAACCCCAAAGACCCTTCTGCCATCCAACTTCGCTGGAGACTTAACTCTGCCAACGCACACAGGAAATACTGCTTTCTCATTTTTTCTTGCCTCTTTAAAAGGAGATTTTTTCCTCTTAAAGAATGTTATCTGCATGTCCCTAAGAACTCACAGAAACCAGAGTCTGAAGAAAGCAAAATGTTATTTTGGATGTTAATTTACTATTTTACTTTCTAATTTAAACAGTTATAAGAAGCACCAAGTTCAGATTTGGTATAAACACATCCAATGCCATTTAACATAAACATCTTCCCTACAGCCAGTAAGGATAGGCATGCAGTTTCCAAATGCACCAAGCCTGTGCACCCTGACCACAAACATCCATTCTTAGCTTAAACTACTGAAGTCCTCCTTTCCACCATAAGCAAAGACTACATTACCACACACTCTTCAAACAGTAAACTCTCCCAGCTCAGATACTTCTAATTAGAGGACAAAACCAAGCTGTTGCCTAAATTTAACAGGGAAGGCTGAAGTTGGGGATGGTAATTCTAGCCTCAAGGGCATTCCAGTCACATCCACCATCTCCAGACAGAGACCATGACTCTCACATCCTCCAACTAAATCAGTAACAGAGCTTCAGCAAGCTCTACCTCCTGTCTGCAAAGTACCACTCTGCAGAAAAACTATTCCCATTAGCTCTTCAAAAGACATGCAATAGAAAGCCAAGTCACTAGACCACGTATATGCCATTTTCTCATCATCCCCAAATATCTGTAAATTCCTAAAAGAAGCCCTGCAGAAAGAAGTCTCAAGCAGCGTGCCTTGTTCTAGCTACCACGTATGTATATGTAATTCAGAAAATACTGACTATTGTTTTCCCTCCCTACTCCTCCCCTTTATCCTCAGTTGCAGCGAAAAATTGGTAGAAGAAAAAAATAAGGCAGAAAGTTCTGGCACAAAAATTCTATTAGTGGCAATCAGTGCATCTTATTTTAGATGGCTTGCAACCTACCCGAAAGGCAGTTTTCAGATTTCTCAGAAAGAGTTGTTTGTGGGTGTATGCTAAAAGATGTGCTTATTCCCTTAATACAACCCATCAGCATGATTTGTGATATACAACTTTTAAATTGAGGGCTACAGCCTCACTGCCACTGTATTGCTTATCACATATCAGACAAAGAAATCATTATGTAAAAAACTTAATTTATAGCACAGAACTTTCTAAAATAAGAAATAAAGAGCATCTCTGCAAAGCATTTAAATCTCAAAAGTAAACAAATACACTGGAAAGTTTTGGATTGAATGCTTGGATCAGGCACAGTAGTTGAAACATGGTTGTTACAGACAAATCAAAGAACAGAAACACAGCATCACTAGGTTTAGAGTTGGATCATCATTAACTATATACCAAAGTCCTTAACATAATGCCTTTTAAACTGCTTGTTTGCACATTGAGTTCCTGACCAATCTGCTTAAAGTCCAGACTCCTTTAGTTATTAGTAATATTGTTTATTCATTTTCTTCCATCTACATTTGAAGAAATGCTCCTCCTCAAAGGACGCAGTTTCTCAAGGGAGAGATGCGTTTCACACACCCTCATCCTGGCAACATGCCTCAAGTCCCCTGAGGCCACCGATCTTTTGGTCCTACTCACTGGTCAAACTGATGTAACTTCCAGCGTTACACAAAGCACAGTATCTTAAGCTGTATATAAAGTCTGTTACCTCCTACGCTCAGCTTAGCATCTCAAATATATTCAGGAATTAGTTGTAAAACCCACATTATAATCATGATGCCCAAAAATTTACAGGAAATATTTTATAAAATCAAATAGTCTTCTAGGAAGCTGAAAACACTCTCCCCTCTCGCCCACCCCCAACTTGAGACAGTTTAAAAATTATTGCCATTCTCATGCAGAGAAAGAACATTACCAGAACTAAGTATGAAGAAGACCGAGTGTATCAGCTCATGCCTTTATATTAAAAAAAATATGCAAGACTACAAAATTTTTCCTTAGAATCAAAAATATATTTAGAGAGAGACTAAAAATGTTGTATTTTTAAGTGTTACCTTTATATTTCAAAATATTTTCTCAAATTCTCTATATTCTAAAACAGGAGCCATTCATAACAATCCAGGTTTTATCCAAACTGCACATAATCATCACACATTCCTAAATGGAAAAGGTAAGAAGACAGGTTAATTTCTTAAACTCAGCTGCATGATCATTCAACGTGGCGAGCAGTTGTGAGAAAAATATAGGAAAGACAGGTTGATTTATAGTTACTAAATCTTGAGAGGAGGACAAAGGTTTTTCTTTGAAGCCTGAGGAACACAGATGTCACTTCAATGTTGACTTCAATAACACCTGCTATGCTATAAGCAGTCATATTTGTCTTACAAGTCAGATTTAGCATATCTAAGCATTTTACTGATAAAAGGTAGGATAACCTGAAATTGTTCAAATTAAATTTGAATGGTCCACTGAACCCTTAATGATGTCTAATCCCTTCCTTTTTGAGATTGTGGATCTATTTTCCAAAAGGCTGTTGAAAAGACTGTCTTCAAATAAGCCTGAGAAGCTTCTTAAGACTCACGGAGATTCAGAACAAGAGAGTAACGAGTAACCAGACCCAACTTAAAACTAGAAAAAAACTGTAGTGAGTAATTCCACTTAAAGTTAGCATAAAACACACAAAAACTTACAGCTAGAAAATGAAACAGTATGGTTTATACACATGAAGTTTGTGTTGTGATTTAAATACCTATTTCACAAAACATTCCTGTACAATAACATCTTTACAATTATTAATTAGCATTACCAGAATCTGAATCTCTGGTAAAAGTATTGAAAAAGCTTTCCAATTGAAAACCTTCTGAATATATTTGCTGACTGCAGTGTTAAAATAGTCACCAGTCACAAACTATCTTAACATTAATTACGAACCTTGTTTAGAAACCTTCACATTACAAAAAGAGAACCATTAATTTGTAGATAGATCTGAGTCCACATATGTGCTTGAACATGTAGCATAAGCAATAATCTAAATTAGACAGCCTTAAAGGCAAAATTAAATGTCTTTTCTCCACTAGTTAACAGCTCATAAGACTGAAAAGCACAAAACTAAATTAAATCGACACATATATTTTACTGCTTAGTAATATTACTTGATAGCATCCAAGAAACTCTTTCTTTAATATTATTGGAGAGGCAATTAAAAACAGCATTGCTCAAAAAGAGTAAAATACAAATATCCCCTGTGCATATTTGGGTGCTGAAATAATAAAACAATCACATCAGAATTTATTCCAAGTGACCATGAGCTCAACTGTTTTTGAAAGGACAAACATAAAAGTAATTTTATTTTTTTAAAAAAAAGACAATCTAAATTTTGACAATTTCTATTATAGGCATAGGCTTTGCAATGATGTTTCCTACACAGGGAATCTTCACTAGGATACTGACACAAATTTCTTTATTGAAAGCTTCAGCTTACTTAGCAGGCAGTAAAAGAATCATACTATACTACAGATAATGTGCTCTAAGTTCTAATGCACACCTACTTAAGCTTTTTATGCTATTTTATTTAATACACCTGTTTTAACGATTGTGCTATAAATAACTGTAAATAATGTATTATATATATTAATGCAGATATTTATAATTTTAAAATATTTTTGCATGTGGAAAAGGGGTTAAGCCCTTCTTAACCAGATTTTAAGTGTGCAGCAATTTATCATATCACTTTTGAAAAATGTGTTTGTACAAATTAGTTCACCTACTGCTGAGCTTTCACAAAATAAGCATATGAATTGAGATTTCAAACATTCCTGGAATCATCTTACAGGTTTGAAAATGGGATTCTCAATAGCTAGTTTCTCCAAGGCAAAATTTCTTGGGATGTGAATTTTAGCGTAACTACATTCAAGAAGTGATTCAAATGCACCTCACACTTTGTTCAGTGAACTTGGAGAGAGGCTGAATGTCACTAAGTTCTCTCTGCTGCTGTTTTCCTACAAAAAATACAACGTCCTGCTTTTTTTCCTTCATGTGTAGTCCTACCACTATCAGCTGACGACTACTGAAATTGCAGCAACTGCTATAATGTCTCAATCTTATGCTATTTTTATAGAAATTTGATGACTTATCATGAAAAAAAAAAGACGAATACCAATAGCAACAGCACAGTATTTAGTATTTTTATAATTAATCTTATCTTAACATTAAGAGTGACATAAGCTTAAAGCAAACAAAGTTGTAATTCTTCCATAGTGCCCTAGAGACCACAGCCTTAACAGATGTGACTTTTACTACAAGGAAAGCTTTTGGGTTTTCAGATGCTGTGTCTTGTTGCTACAGATTTTCTTTTATTAACATTTGTCATCTTATATTCTACAACATCTTTTACTAAATCTCTAAAAGGTATGCATTAACAGATGCTCAACTGCTTGTATTGTCTACATGGTACATACAAATACTAGTCTGAACCATGTTTAATAAAGGTGGTATATTTTACATTTTCCCCACTCTGCTTCCTTTAGGAAGACAATGGTTAAAACATCAGAGTATGAATAGATGCTGTAATGTTGTATTCAGAGGACTCTGTGTAATTGTGTATGGGTTTGCTTTCATTAAGACTGTCTCACACACTGTATTTCTAAAACTTATACCAATGTAGAAAGCTAAGTAATTCCAACTATTAGCAGTAATCTCAAGGGACGCACATAAACTAGTAATCTCTCAGATGACATACCCCTGTCCTACTGTGAGACCCTTAAATGATTATCAGCAACTTCACTGAAAGCAAGAGTTGATAAAGAGAAAACTGATGTATATTCCACTGCTTTACAAGGGGAATAAATTCTATGTAAGGTCATATTACAGTCTTTGTTTTAAATCTTTTTGTTTTAAATTTTTTAAATTGTTTTAAATTTTACCATCTGCTTAAAATTTTCCAAAATTATTTTTTTTAAAAAATATTCTTTTTTTTTTTTTTAAAAAAAAATCTAATAGTGCAGCACTTCATCTCCAAAGAGTAAGAGGCAACCCTGAGAAACATTAATATTTTCCCCATTTAAAAATGTGTTTGTGTAAACTTTTCTGCTTGTTTGCAACTCCCTTAATTATCATCCTCCCACTGCACTCCCCAGGAACTTTCAACAGACAAACCTTGCTATGCTAATCAAAAGACTTTGAACAAGTCTAAAGTAGAAAACTAAAAAGAGGACAATTTCTGAGCAGCACACACAGCAGGAGAAAAGCCATGTTGTGGGAACAAACATGCAAGTAGGGAAGCTTAAAGCTTTCATGAAGTTACTGCACAAGTTAAAACCACTCAGAGTAACCAGTTCAATTTTTCCCTAAACAAAGAGAATTCTGAAGTGCACTCATGTAAATTAGCTTGAATTTTAATGAATAGAAACTGTTTAGAAATCAATGGGATTGGGAGAGGAAATCAATTTGATTTTAAGGTCAGGCAAGGCCACTGAACGCAGATAGCTCAACACATGACATGCATCTTCAGTCTGCCACTCACCAATCTCACTTCTTCCCAGCTGGATACAGCAGATGAACTGGATAAACTGTCCTTTTTCAAGGTTCTGAACACTGATAACATGAACTACATTTGTTTAAGATCTACATTTGTTTGAGATCCCTTAAGTTCTCTGGGCCTTTTTAAACAGCTATGTGTTTTTCTGCAGCCTTCGAAAGTGAAGTGCCAAGTGTTAATACATCATTACTTTTTGAGATAAAGACAACTGGACTTGTCCCTCTGCAAGTTCAGAGGGCAGAACAACAGAGTTGCCCTCACATTTTTTTTCCGAGCAAACTGGAAGAAGAAAAAGTGTAAGATGAAAAGCATGTGCAGCTTCAAATCCTCCAGTAAATAGTTTTTCCACTCCACTCAGACAACTACCGTATAATTCCACATATCTTTTCAAATTGTACTTAATTCCTCATAATCAGATTTTTCTCTTGTTTTTTTTTCTCTCTTTGAATGCCTGTCTGTATAGCTAACCATTTCTTCTCACACTCACCTAAATAAATTTTCTTTTTCCTTAGAACTTGAGTGATTTCAATTGGTTTAAGGTTTATTACATTTGCCTTAGGTATTGCTTAACAAAAATACAAATATTCAGCTCATAATTCCCTATAAATAACTCTGCAACTTTCCTTTGAGCTTCATCCAAGTCATAACAGTATCTAGCTCCAAAAACAAGCTCATGGAGTCCTGTACTTTAGAGGAGGGAAGTAAAAACTGCCCAGCATCTCTGGTTTTCATACAAGTTCAAAGAGTCTTTCTTTGCTACCACATGGCCTCACTGGTTTTCCCTTCACTTCTCACAGTCCTCCAGCATCACTATTTTCACTAATTCTTCCTTGGACTGAACTTCCATGTTCCAGTGGTATCAAGGTAATGATGTTATCTTCTACCCATATTTTTTGATTCTTCTGATTCGAGAGTAAGTTTCATGTTTGTGGTCTTGATAATATGCAGGGTACAAATATCTCAAATAGGAGGTTACATAAGGAATTATTAAATATTTCGGGTCATATGAACATGAGTCATGTTGGAATAAAATCCTCAACTATTTTAAAAACACACTTCCATTTTAAAGCACAAATTATCTACCTGCCCCAGATAGCAAAAGATAAATTTTTAAAAAATCATATTATCCTACCAAAATAAAAAGTGTGGGCTCATCAGAGTGCTACACTTCAGTTAAAAAAACTCAGCTTTGCAGATGCATAACCTACCAGTGTTTTGCTCAAAGAAAAGAACTAATTCATGAAAATTTCTAACTATGAAATCTCAGTGCTACTGTTCTATACAGCACCTAATGGGACCAAGGTAAGCCTCTTAGACAAGCTTTTGTTGCTACGAGCCCAAGATCTAATCCTACACTCGGCGAATTCAGTCACTGTTTTGAACTTGCTTTTAAAGCAACTAACTTGCTTTTTCAAGAATTAACTAAAAAACATGCATTTTTCTTACCTATGGATAAAAATGGGTTAAAAAGAAAAAAGTATCAAACATCTTTGTCTTATTCTTATGTCCATAAGTCCGTGACTATAAGTTATTCAGTTGACTTCACGTGGAACTGTGTGGTACTAGGACCGAGCAGCACTGCAATACTCAGTTTTAAAACTGTGCATTTAAAATTCTGTTGTGACTGATAATGTTCCACCAGAAAAGCTAGCAGAGGGCACCATAATTGCTTGTATTTACAGGTTATGAAATTTCTCCTCATACATACTGCGAGCTCCTTAAAAAAAAAACCCCAACCAACAGTATAAATACATGGCAACAACATGACATCCTCAGTAGCAACTATTGCTTTGAAAGAAAAGTAATCCTATGGAAACATAACTTTAAGGAAAAATTTAGATGTAAAATACATATCTGATGTCTTCCAAATGCTTCTGGCATATAAATGCTTCAGACAAAAGTTTGGCCCTAGTACAGAGGAACTTGGTTGAACTTCAGAGCCTTTCAAGACTATAAGCATGTGTGAGGCCACTCTGAGATAACATTTCGCCATAATTCAATATTAGAACTTGCAGTTGGGTCATACAGTCTTGAATATCCCAGAAGTTTGCTCAAGTCTCCACATTCTTACTTTACTGTAGTGTTCATTCTCCTTGTCCTACAGTAGTTACTTTTGTGATCTCTGAACTGTAGACCTAACCCACAGAAAGAAAAATAATTGTCAGCATGATAGAGAAGAACTCAGTCACACAAATCCCACCCCTATTTATAGGGTTTCCAAAAGAAAAAAAAAAAAAAAGAAATTTTTGTTAAAATAATGTGAGCACTGGACAAGAACAGCTGACTTCACAGGAAATACCACTGCCACTTTAGGTGTGTTTCCCAGTATCCCATGTTCCTGGAGATGTCCAAAAACCAGACTCATTCAAATGTTGCCAGGAAACAACTGCATCTCAAACAGACATTTTGAAAGAAAGGAAGCTCAAGTTTAGAATGTCACACAACACTACACAAGCACATTTTCTCCACATACCAGGTGTATCTAGCAAAAATGCAGATACATTGGGCTAGCAGGTGATCTGCCTTAGAGAAAGTTTAACAGACCTGTTCCGGGGCCAAAAAAACATTTTCTTACTGCTGAGAGTAACTGGTTTATATTTGACATTCTGAGGGAATTATAAACTGTATCCCATTTTAAAAGTCTGTGTTATGTAGAACATTTCTACATATGTACCACAATAAAGAGAAAATTACGTATTGTTTAAAAATACCGAATAACACAATAATAACAAAAACTGAAGTACATGGAAAACTGCTCATAGCTCCTGGTTGGTCTTTTGTTTCTGCAAAAGGTCTGAACAAAAGAGAAAAAGCAGACTTCATAGTATTTGCAATACAAAGACACTGAAGTATTATGCAATGCGTAAAACATCTTTTTAGCACAGCACAGTCTATCTTCTCAAAATGAGCTCTGACAATAGGCTGCTTCATAGTACAGCGACATACCTGCTTTTTCCAGACTAAATGCTTTGGCTTACACTAACCACAGGCTTAGACTGAATGACAGCAAATTATTTCAGTCAGTTGCAGTCTTACCCTAGCCATCCCAGTTTATCTAGTATTTTGCCTTTCCCAAACAGATGTATTTATCTTCTGCATCTGCTCTTCCATATCTCTCATTTCTTTCATTTTTCCATTCCTCCAGAGGAGAGGAACTGATAAACCTTCTCTTTCCTCTTATTTCCACATCCTCTCTTAATCAGTTCTTCAACTCCTTTCTATCTCAGTTTCTCACTTACTCCCTATCTGCCTATATCCCTCTATATACGAAGGCATAGGAACACCACTCAGACACTTTTCTCTAGAAATTTTTCCTGCTGTGAATTCAGATTAATTCTTGTTAAGCACTTTGGGATTCAGAAGCAAATCTCTAGTAAGTAACCTCACAAAGCTCTTCAAGGAACTACCCTATTGCACATCAAAACTTCCCAATATATTATTTAGGAAAATTATTTTTTAATTTTTTTTTTTAAACCCTCATCTAGTGTAACAAAGAGACAAAGATGCCCTTCAAATTCTGTACTATTGGCTGTTGGAAATAAGTAATGAGCAGCAGGAATAAGGATGGATTAGAATACAGTGTTATGAAGAAATAAAACAAACTAAATTGTTTAGCAACTTAACATTGGACCTGTGACCACACTAACGAGGAACACCACAAACACACCACATGAAGCAGAGTAAGAAAATCCTCTGTTTGCATGAGGAGAGCCCAGACTTGGAGTTTAACACGCTCTTCAGCTGAATTGTTTATCTACAGAACTTCAGATTCATACAGAGATTAAGTCCATTACTTAAGAGCACTCAATCACTGCTTCTCCCCGGGAGGCCTGTTGCTAAACTGTACATGGTGGGTCTCCACTGTGGAAAGAGCTGATTAAAATAGCCAGGTCAAAGAAGTCAACACCAACACACTACCAACAGGAACTGAGCACCACTATCTATCTAATGCTCACCAACACATGCAGAGATTAAACGTCAACTTCTATCCTTCCAGCTTTGCTTAATAAAAAAGACCCCTTGGGATCTTTAACAGGAAAGTGTTTTCAAGGAACATTTTCTGCGTCTCTGTTTCGCAAGGGTTACTCTAGCAGGGACTACTCGGTCAAAGCCATGTGCTGAGAAGAGGTCAAAAGTAATGTTAGCAGAATCACTTATTCACTGGGGTCAAGAAGAAGATTCCCAATGACTTCAGCAGGCACCAAGATGAGTTTTCTGTGTCTACAATCACTGTACACAGCTGATGGCTTGATCTGTCTTTTCTTTTTCTTTGCTTGTTTTTTGAATACTGTTTGGGGTTATTTATAGCTCTAAAAAAATAGTCTTTCAGACATACAGCTAAGGAAGCAAAGTCAAGACATACAGTACAGTGAAATACAGTTTTCCAAGCAAACTAAGAACACAATCTCACGTTATCACCCCTTCTAAAGAAAGAATTAACTCCCATTTCACATACACATGTGAACTACTAGGTGAAATGCAGCCTAAAATCAAGAGAGATATATGTTTAAATAGCCAGAAGTTTGTCATTAATACAATAGTCAAGTATACACAATTTCGAGCATTTTATCATTAGCAGGAGATATACTACACGAAGTAGTATAATGATAATTATAATATCATAATAATGATATTTCATCCAGCAGATGAAATTGTCATGCCTGCTACTTCCAGAAGAAAGTCAAATCATTAAATGTAAAAAACACCAAACCACCAAGGAAAACACTGCAACTCTGTCCTTGCAACAAGCCTGAAATTACACTGAAACACCAGGTTTAACCCGAAAATGACAAAAAACAAAGCATCAAACCAAGACACTCATTCCACGTTTTGTTCTGCAAAGGTGACAAGGATGCTGTTTGTTCACTGTGAGCTGCTGAGACAGCAAGGTTAAGCCAGGTGTCCTTGACACTGCTTCTGGCCTCTGTCATTTAAACCTTTCAAAAGAAGGGCTGCTTAGGAGGCAGAGCAGGGTACCATAGTACCAGCTCAAAGGTAAATACCCATTATTGTACCTGTTGTGCTTTGCAGGTTTTCAGACATTCATTACAAGATCTATACATTTCAGGGCACCTCATTAAGCCTGAAACTTAACATAGTCCATCATGATGATTATCTGATGATAGAACAGGTGTTCTGAAGTCATTAGGATGATTTTCATGCTATGAAGAGATCCTCACACAGAATGTACATTCAATGCAACCACAGACACTAAACAAAGTGAAACAACAACCGATCTTAGCAACAATTAAGAGAATTGGCTTTGTGGATATCTGGCACAGACATGCAATTCTTGTTTGCTTAACATGACTCGTGAGATCACTTGTGTCAGACAAGATAGAGTCACAGTGCTACAGGATTTGGCCAGGTAAATGGTGTAACTGCTGATATGTGTCCAGAGAAATCAACTCCAAGCAGGGCAGGAGACCAGAGAAAAAACCTACCCTTTTATTTCCTGGGAAAGAGTTATCTCTACATTTTCCACATCAAACCATTATCAAATCTAAATCCCAACTAATGGAGTATATAATGTGACAACAGGACTTGACTGAAAGCTGAGATTAATGCAGACATACAAAAATTTAAAACCAGTTAAAAACATACTTAAACCTTTCACTGTTTTGCTGGATTTTATGTGAGGGGGTTTTGGGTTGGTTTTTTTTTTTCTGCTGCCTTTTTTATATTTTTCTTTCTTTTTAAAAAAAAAAAAAAAAAAGCAGCAAGGCTTCTCATATTTGCTTTTGGGAAAAGCATTTACAAGATTCAATGTAGTCCAGTGTGAAGTTTTGAACAGATCAATGTTAAACTGATAAATGCGTGACTAATTCATGGATTATTTACATAGCATGCACAATATTACATGGACACTGCTCAGATTTCTAGTGCTAAAGACTCGTCCATGTTCTTTCAGTAAATTCCTGCTTTTACAGGGATAGAAATTAATATTTTGTAAACAATCTGGAATGGAATGGTTTACAATGTTTAATTTCAAAAGCATTATTAGTTTTGTGTGTGTTTACATATTTATTTAGCTAAAGATTCAACTATGTGCATAAATTTAAGTTTATGTGACCCAAAATTTGTAGTATGTTACACAACACCTGCCACTTTACCAAATTTTGATGTTACAGCATTTTCCATAAGAAAATTTGACATACATACGCCTTTTTTTTGTATACATACACACATATATATATATACACACACACCGCCCCCTCTCAAGGGGAAAAAAATCCAGGCCTTGTTTTATGATCCTTTATGTCCAAAACCAAAATAATGCTTCCTAAAAAGAAACTAAAAACTGATTTTCACTTTTTTATTCAGGGTAGTTATTCTTCAGAACATCTCTTGCTTTATTTTTTGTTGGGTGTCAGCTTCAAAACTAATCTGTATCCCTCAAGCTCCACCAGAGTCAGGCAACTGCAAAAGTGCCCCTTCATGTACCTACAATCAAGACAAGATACTGAAAAGCAACATAGCAAGGTCTGCTAATGTTACCAGTTTCATGGACTTTCTCTATTTGCCAATTACTGTCCTTGAGTTTTCTGTCATCCAAGCTATGCTACTTTGCACAACCACTCCAGCAGCAAGGGTTTTAATTTCCCATTATTTTCAGCATTTATTCAGAACATGTCCAGGAGCTTCTTCCACAATGAGTCTGTTTTTAAAAATATAACTTTCAGTGACAGTAAAAATGCAGGAACACAAAAATAGGTATTTTAACACAAGCTCATGTGCCACAATATACAGATTATAAGTTAAGCATGTCATCAATTAAAGCAACAGTTTCAAGTGAATGTGTGAGACAGAAATTTACAACTTTGCAAGTTTCAAATTTTACTTTTAAGCCCGGAAAGCTGTTAGGGCTGGAAATGGAACTCCATCAGCCACTGGTTACATGATCCTGGGGACCATTCAACAAGCTTTACCCAAAGAAATCATATGTAAACTAAACTATGACCATTATTAAAGGGCAAACAGCAAGATAGATGAAGCAATTTACCAGATACCTTAGAAACATACTCCTCATGGGAAAATTTGTGCTGCTGACTGATCTTGTATCCCATGCGTATCCCAGAATGTTTTACAAGTTACATATAATTTATTGCTCTCTTGCATACATCGTATCTCGGGGTTTCTAAGCAAGATCAGCCCTAAATGTAAAAACCAGCATTATTCAGGCAGTCTCCTCACACTGCTTGAGCAACCACTTTTATAGCTTGACAGGACCACCTGTATGAGCTTAACTTTTAGTAATAAAACTAGCATTAAAAAAAATAAAAACCACAGGGAAAGAAAGACAGAAAACATGAGGGCAGGATGAGACAGACACAGGAGGGAAGATGAGAGTCCTACAATTAATTTTTTAGATGCAAAAACAACAGCCAATTTGTAATCAGCTCTAATCATTCAAGGGTTTCTCACCAGCAAAAGATAGGGTTTCAGGACTCCTGTCATACTATAAAGCCTACTGGCTTAGAAAAGATAATAATAATGTCAACAAGAAGCACTGAACATAACAGTTCAGTGTATTCACCTTCCTGCAGAGAAAAAGAAACATCTCATATAAAACATCAGACCTTTTAAGATCTGCAGGTGTTCTGAACTGTTTCTTCACTTACTTGTAGGCCAGACATGATCTTACAGAGCACAGCACACTTGAGGTATCTTCTAAATACACAGATCTAGAACATGATCACAATTTATCAGTTTAGCAATTAAATAAGACTGATACTGTATGCTCTTAGCCAGACATTTCATCACAATCATCTCCCATAGGTGGTGAATGATCCCACTACTTGTGTAAAGTTGTATGCAAAAGATCAGAAGCTGGTTCTGCCTAAATATGCATGCCCAACAGGGTCTCATTCCTGTTTTATTGTAGAGGAGAACAAAGGTTGAATGTAACAGTGTTTCACATGCAGGGGACCACAATCGCCCTTCTCTCGTGTCAACACAATATTTTAGCGCTGACAGCATGTCTTTGATGATAAACTAAAAGGCTTTTCAATTTTACATCTCTCTCTTTTTATCTCTCTGGTTTAACATCTCCTCAATTTAAAGCAAGAAAACTCTCCTTTTATGGTATGATACAATGGGTTTATGTAATAGATGGCTTCCATGAGAACTTGGCTATAATGGCCTTCAACAAGTTGTTTACATGAAAATCCAGTTTTTCATATACATGTCAGGCAATTGCAGTTTTGTGGTCACTGAAGATCTACATGTTTATCCACACTCCAGTTCTTAATAGGACTATCATACACTTTTCTACTTACAAAACAGACCAAACAAGACAACAATATTGGTAAAGGCTTGTGTGTGGAAAAAAGGAGAAGACGACATGCAGAAGTATCAAGTCCGTCACGTCTACATCAAAGCAAACTAGACAGTCTGAAAGCAACAATGGGAATCTGGAGTTACACCTCACCTTTACCAGAAGTTACAACTCTCTTATTTATGTATACACTGAGCTTCCAAAATTTCTGGCAACTAATTTCAGCTTTAAATTGGGATAATACTATGACAGTCAACCCTAACTCTCAGTTCTACTGAAATGCACGTGTTTCCAACTTCACATTGACTACAAAATCAAAATCTTGAAGGCTCCAATCAGAACTGTCTCAGTTCACATTCTTTCCACTTAGGTAAGGCCAAACATGGTGTTTTTTCCCAGAATGAAAGAAGATCACCAGAAAAGCCATCAAGTCACAGGTTCCAGAACATCCTTTTTATAGGTCTGTCCTCCAGGTGGTATGCATACTGAAGATGATACAGTATAACAACACTGTTTATCCACATTCACATTTGTGAGTTTAGAAGACACACACATAATACTACAATACATTCAAACAAAAGAAAAATAAGACTACATTTTTTGCTTTATTGACACTAGATGTCTACACAAGAGGAGCACTTCATTATTTTACATTCAAATTTATAATACTTCTTTAAAAGGTATCATATGCACCCTAATATTAAGTACAGAATTATTATTTCCTATTCTCGTAGCAATATCCAAACTCTTATAAATACACTCACTGTACTTCATAGATGTATTTTCTCACATGTTTCTAGAAACCAAAGCTGTATCAAACTCTCTTGCAAATTGATGAATTCTTGAGACAAATACTGAGTTTCTGAAGATAGTAAAACACTTCAAGGATTAAGTAGCATTTATATTTATTACCTATTGCACAGGCAAAATTTTCTAAGTTTTGTACTTCAGCTTTGTTCTTAATAAAGCATAAAGGATCAGCTGTAAAACAGACTTCTGGAAATCTCCCAGTCAACGGGCCTCAGGTTACAGCTCACTGTAGGCTTTATTCAAACAGGAGAAAACAAAAAGGGGGCTGGAGGGAAGAGAAATAATGGCAAAATGAGGAATTCAAGAAGCTGAACTGACTGATCATCTCTGACTGGAGTACAGCTATTTTCTGAAGTTTTTATTTATCAAGTAGAATAAGATGATCAAAAATGCAGTCCATCAACAGCCATACTTATTATCCATCTATTGACACTGAAATGGGAATTATCAAAGTCTCAAATTTTAACTACAATAAACTCTACTGTATATTTTCACAACCTCCTTGAAAACCAAGATCTTAAAGCCACATTCCACAGATCTGCACTTTTTCTACCCTCAGTAAAGACAGTTCCTTTGACAGATTAGGATTCACTTACAGACCAATATAAATGAAATGACAGATTTTAATTTTATCCAAAATAACGCCAGACCAGTCTGTGTGTTTCAGATTTTTAAAAAATAAGCACAAAAACAAAAAGGAGATAATTATCAATTTTTAGAACCACATGAAAATCAGAATTTCATAGAGTGAAAATACAAAAGTTACCAAAAAAGACCAAAATCCCATGGGTGCTGCCATACCTAAATATTAGGTGCATGGTTTTCAAGGGAATCTGGGAACCTATATTAAGCTCCTGGAGAGAAAAATGGGTTATAAACAGTACCAAAAAAACATACCTCCACAAGTTCAAATCAGTATATGTACCATGGAAAGACTTAAAGAAGACTAGAGAAAATAAAACTCTATGGCAGAGGTAGATGTGCTTTTCAGTGGGGTTTTTTTTGAGGGGTGGGAGTTGGTTGGTTGTTTTTTTTAAAGTTGTCCTTTCTTCCTTCAAAGGCCTCAGTGTCTCACTCAAAGCTGTTCTGCTCAGATCCTTAAGTCAGAGCCTCCTTCTATAGGTCCAAAGGCACCCATTTCTTTTTAAAACAAACAGAAAGGAAAAGAAACAGGCAATTCTGCTACTCTGCTTCTTAAGCAACAGCCTCATAACTTAAAATATCAGGTCTATTTAAGTCTTGGTTCCATTCCACTCAGAGATGTGTTCAGATTCATCAAATGACATACTCCTGAAGGGATCCTTAGGAATGTCAGACACAAGGCTTGAAATCCCTCAGAAAAGGAAAAATCCTGTGCCTCTCACATCACAAGCTAAACTTGAGGAAAGAACAGCAGATTTCTTTACTGCAAGCAAGAATCACTGCCACTTTGTTTTGTGGGGAACATATTTATGTACATGTGCATAAAGTACAGTCTGAGTGCCAGTTAAAGCCCAGCTGGGAAGTCTGGCAGAAGAAAGTCATCTGTATTTGAAGATAGCTCACATGATGACAAAGCATCACCTCAGCTTGCCAGGAGCAGAGTATTTCTGAATATACACAAGAGCCCAGCTTTTTTAGCTAGTCAGCAACTACTAATAGGAAGAATACTAAGAGATGTTAGCTCTTTCCAGGGTTAGATCATATCACAACAGGCAAACATAGGCCACTCATTTTACAGTGGTGAAGGTGGTATTCCAAAATGACCACAAGGACCTAGCATTGAATCACAGGAAAAAAATCTCTGGGAAACCTAGAGATTGAAGCAGACTTCCAACCCAAGGTCAAATGCCTTAAATGCAACAAAACCTCACCTTTCCTCAGGCCCATTCTGTGCACTGTGTGCGCTTCAACAAAGAAAGACAAAGAAAACTACTTCATCAATAACTTTAACTTTGTTTTTAAACTGACATAATTCATTCTTCTGTTTCATCACAATTTTAATAAATTAATAACCTTAGCCCTGAACTTGAGCAGTAACTGAGGATTCTGTTACAAATATAAAACTGGTAACAAAATCTATTTTAGTTGAGTCTAATTTACTAATACCCAAACTCAGTGTCACATTCCCTGCCTCATCAGTTTAAAAACAGTACTTCAATTTTCCTGTCCAAAAGCTTTGAAACCCTATTTTCATACCATTTTTCAGTATCCTATTAAAAAAACCCCAAAACCAGACACACCAAAAAAGCCCACCCACACCATAAAACCCAAACCCAATCACTCTCTGATGGGAATGCAAGAGAGGTTGACTCTAAACAGACAAAACTGAAAAGAGTTGTGAAAGCAAAGGATGCAACAGCTCCACAGTTCTGACCTTTAGAAGAACCCAACCTTTGAGCAGACGTGAATTCTTTTGTATTGGAGGTGAAATGGCAAATATTTCCCGTTATTAAGGAAGGGTTTGGATTACCTTCTCCTCACTCAAATGCAAGACTTCTGATAACTAACCACAATGACAATAAAAAGACTGTTAAGACTATCCTGAAGCTGTATAAAAAGCAGATCACACTGCTGTCAGAAAGAACAAAATTGCACACAAGGTCATCACAAAAATTGCATTAAGCTTTTTTGATGGAGCAAACAATTTCAGGGCTCTGACAGCTGAGATTTATTCTTGCCCTAATTTCAGATAAAAAACCACCACCATAGAATATAAAAACTAATGACCTGCTGCTCTAAAGGTGAAAAGACCTGAAAATAAAGACTGAACTTTAACCCTTTGGTGCCACCACAACCACAGCTCCCGCAAATATCCCAGACTTACAAATATAGCCTTCTATGTTTAGCCTGTATCCGTGGCTGAACTATAGCAGTTGCTCTATCATTCAATGTGTCCTCCCCAGCTGAGAAGGGGAATCAGGGAAAAAAGGGAGTTGAAGTTTAAATGGATTTAATGAAATAACAAAACTGATACAATCACCAACATAAAGAGAACAAGTTAATACTCAGCCTGGTCCTTGGGAAGCAGAAGGAGCAGGAGACCAA
This sequence comes from Podargus strigoides, assembly GCA_028020825.1. Classification (NCBI taxonomy): domain Eukaryota; kingdom Metazoa; phylum Chordata; class Aves; order Caprimulgiformes; family Podargidae; genus Podargus; species Podargus strigoides. The sequence continues at coordinate 44,628,816 of CM051621.1, read as the reverse complement.
GGAGGAGCCCCAGGGAGAAGAACTCTGCACCCTCAGTGAACTCCCTCCCTAATGAGCATGATCAAGAGGTATGGGATACACCTGTGAGTCAGCTTGGGGCAGCTACCTTGATTGGATCTCCCAGCTGACTCAGGGCTACTCATGGCCTGCCTGCATGTCTGGCCCATAGCTATATTCCTGGGAAACCAGGACACCTTTCTATCAGTTCAGGCTGGAAAGAGCCACCAGAATTTTTAACAAGGCTTTGAATCACAGAGAAGTTTTCTCTTTGAAGCTTTTCATTGATGATCCCACAACTGCAGAGTTTTGTTCCTTTATTCCCTATATACCACGTTTTCAGCTTCAGTGGTAATAGAGGATGTCATTTGTTTCATTATCATTCAAAGCAAGAGGTGGCCATTAAGTAACCAAACACACTTTTGTGTGATTCCGAGTAACAACTGATGTTACATACAGACAGACCATAAAAAAAGCACATATAAGATGCAAAATCAACAGGGCTCTCCAGTTTTAATGAGCAATTGGATATTTTGCACAGGTAGTCAGGTTCAAATTACTGTTTTGTAACCTCACTTTGCAATGTATTTGACCAACATCAACTACAAAATCACACAGAAGAGAAAATAACTCATAATGGGCTACCAATAACAATTGTAAAAGGTTAGAAATGAAAGAACAGTACAAAAGGTAATTAATCCAATATGAGGAGGGAGGAGAAACAAAAACTAAAGAAAAAAAGGAAAACAGTAGAATGGCATCCTGGTTTGTAGAGTGAGCCTTCACAGAAGGCATATTTTAGTCTAACAAAAAGGCAGATTTAACTCAAAAAAGTGCAGATTAGTTATTTGTTACTCCAGATAATAACACACGGAATACCCTATGAATCAAGAGATAACTAAACACTTTAAGTGACAACAATAGGAATACACTTGATCCCCTTGAGGGCCTAGTTTTCTCTGTTTTAATCCTGCTCACTTATTTCCACTTAAGTAATAGCTTTGCTTGCCTCTGGCTGAGCAAAGTTCAGGATTACACCACTAATTAACTAGTGGCACTGGGATTTCTAGGCCTACACAAAGCAATGAAGAGCTAAGTTGAGAAAGTGCCCTAGAAAGTCTATTATGCCATTGATTTTCACTTCTTTGGAACAGAGATTATTTTCTTGGATCATCTTAAGGCAAGAGATGATCACATAACTGTTTTCTCACTAATAAAACTTTCCTGACTTCCACACAGGTAAATTAGGCAAGAATATGAGTTACCAGCTCCTTCATAAACAAGATACAGCAAACGGCAGGTGGAAGCTCACTTGCAAGTAAAGCACCAATAGTGCAGATTCGGCAAATTATTCTTCTTGTGTGTGATATCATCACTTCTCTGTCATCCCCCTCCCCTGCTTTTTTTTTTTTCCCTGTTCAATAAATCATTAGTGACAAGTTACCCAAAAAAAGTTAATTTCACAGCCAATTCTTTATTCATATTAAGAAAAATAAACCTACAGTACCACAAAACTTGGGGAGTTTTGTCTGTGCAAGAACTAATACAAGTATTACCTAACTCTTGAAAATTGTTTTACTGCATATTGTCAAAGATTACATAAACACTGGTTAATGCAAGAACATGACCTTGGAGAGAAAGCTCCCTATATTATGAAAGGAAATTCAAGGTATCTTTAGTTCTTGTTTGAATTTCTACTTGTATGGACTGATTCAGACAACTTGCACACATGCCCCTACAAAATTTTAAGCTACATCCTTTATGGACATCTCCACTGACTCCAAATTTAGACTTCTATGATCTAAACTGAAGAATGCACCAATTCTGCATTTGCAGAATGATATGACCATAGGCAGCCTAAGTGAAAGGGAACTGGCTATCACATACAACTCATTCTTTCTGAGTAGGAAAAAAGCAAACTTCTAAAACACTTTAAGCTCATCTTTAATTGTAACTGAATACATAAAACACAAACTATAATTCAGAATATATTCTTGCCACTCAATGACACATACTATTATTAAAATCTCAACAAAACGAACACTGTATTTTTTGACCTAATTAAACAGGCCAGAAATTGGAAAATACTTCAATGGCAAGTCTAACATCTTTCAGTGTAATGTATCTTTGGGAAACCAAGTGAAAATTGTGAAACCTATCTCTTTTAGTAATCAGTAAGTGACTCTTCCTGCAGGCATTTTTTCTTCTTTTTCAGCCTGTATTAAAGTGTTTTCTGCTTAGTCTAAAGACAGCCAGCAACTGGTTTAAAAAAATAAAAAATAAAAAAACTTATTATGCTCAACTGACACTGAATATCCAGAAAGAGTTCTGGGTAAACTCTGGATATCCTAATAAACCATTATCAACTGAATCACTCTTGATTTTGAAAAGAAGAAACATAGTCATGAGAGCTTGATCTAAGTGTTATTTTTAGAAGTAAAGCTGAATGAGGCAATTCAGCTTAGCAAGAACATGGACTTAAAAACCTGTTTATCCTGAAGTATATTTCTACTGGAAAAAGAGAAAAATTATTTTTTTTTGCCTTAATCCCCCAAACTGCTTTATTTAAACTCAAGTTTGCAAAGTATTATCTGTAAGTTTCTGAACTGCATACTTGGAAATGTGTAGTTCTCTGCGTAGCTCACAGAGAGGGAAACACCCCTTCCCGACCATAAAAGGTCCGAGTGCATGTTCTCAAGCGGAAAATGTGTGGGACCTTATTTACAAATGTATAAATACATGCCATTCCTTTGCGCTCACAGGCACAGTTGAAAGCAAGCCAGAAATGGAAGTACTAGCAACTCGATTTGAGATTTCTATTATGATTCACCTAGCATGGTATCACTTCAGCCTATATTTTCATAAAAGCATAATTATTTTAGTGAATAAAGCCACATAGTATACTCCAAATAAAGAAAAACATGAAATGTATTTATAAGCATTTTTCAGTCTGTGCACCAAATATCTATTTCTCTTATTTCCTCCCTCAATACCTTTTGTCCCCCATATGGCAGATACAGGAGACTGGGGAAAAAGGCTCTGGTGATCAGTACTGGATCCAGCAGCAATCAAGAAACACATCTCACAGCAAGCACCTTTTCCTCCTGAAAGGGTTTCCTGCAGACAAGGACAGCTGGTGAGCAGTGGGGTACTGATACCAACCTCAGGGACACTGGTCCCTGCTGTTAATACTGCCTATGGAGAACCAGGCTTAGAGCACTATAGGCTTTACTTCACAGGATCATCCAATACTACTGAAGACAAAGAAAAAACTTCAGCAGAGCATGCATTAGGCTGTTCATGACTGCAGAGTTCATTCCTTCTCTCAGAATCTATTAAGGAAAAAAACCCACACCAAATACAACAAAACAAAACAAGAAAACCAATAGTTCAATTGCTAGGCTATCTTTAAGTATAGAGGGCAATCTTGAAAATATTTTCTCCTAAGTCATCTCAAACACAAAAATGCTTGCCAAATAACTTTTCAGGGTAAATTTAAAGCTGACTTTCAATTCTACAATTTAAACATAACAGTGCCATGTCATCAACATTAACTCTAGAACTCCAGAATTTAAAAATACAACCAGAAAACAAGTAGCTGCTATTACCCAGTGCTTATCTTGTCACCTCTATCTGATGAGGTTAATGAGGATTATCAACTGAGTAGGTGTTATTTACTGCATGCATAATAACCAGAACTTCAGAGCACAGAAGCCATGAGAGTTACACAAGTTCTCTCTTTAATATACTTTTCTAAGAACAAATATTTTTTACTTTGGCTGCAGACAAAAAAACCCACATTCCTAAATGCAGAATGGCATCCAAATGCTTACTCAATAGAAACTAGAAAGATACAGTCAGGTGAAGCATCTGGTACTCTGAAGGTTATGTTTTTCTTCTAAAAATAAACTAGAAACCCTAGAAAATACTCTGTTCAAAAAGGAGGGGGAGGGGGAATTTAATCACTATCATGCACAAGGTAAACAAACATATGGAGTTACCTGTGAAACGCACTGGTAAACTTTCATACAAATAAAACTCAAGTCAGAAAGAGGGGGGAGGATGGGAGACTAGCAACTCTTTTGCAAGATCTAAGTATCATTAGCTACACTGAAGAACCTGCTTACTTCTAGGGCAGGTTCCTCTTCAAGTGAACAGTGAAAATAATCAACATGGACAAGTTACTGTCATTATGATGCTTAGACAAACATCTCTAGGTCTAATGAAAACCAAACTTTCCTACATGTACACATCCTTCCCTCACAGAAGTGGCAAATGGATCACAGTTTTCACAGCCTCCATTCTGCCTTCAGAAAGCTGTGATTTGCAGATGACAATATTGAAAAGGGCCCTTCATATGAACATGTTCTTTTGCAGGCTGGTAAGGTAGAAGAAGAAGTCTCTTCTGGACTCTTGTGTATATCCATGGAGGAGTAAATTCTGGTCCTGAAGGTTTACAATCCAAAAAAGAGACTATAGAAGAAAACCTGGGCGAAAACAAACAGAACGCCACTTGATACCACAACCTAACACTCAGGAAAGAACACTTAAGAAAGTTTACTTCCCATTTTTACAATCACCACCTGAATGACATCATCTTTTACCCACATCAACAATTATATTCTTGAAGGAGATCATGGAAACAGCTTGCTCCTGTGAAATCTATAGCTTCATCTCACTGCAATTCTCATCACTTCCAGATACAAGCACAACACAAAAGAATTTCTCAGCGTCTTTCCCATGTGCAGAGCTGCTTTCCTACTGGGACAGGTTTGCACTGCTAAGAGTAAAACCTGAATATCAAGAACCTGCAGCAAAAGCATAGAGAACCAGAGAAAACACGTATCACTATATAAATCCATGGTGTACTCATATCTCGAATACTGCTTGCCAATATTTTTTGATACTTGGAATACCAGTAGATACATACTTCACATGCATTTTTATTCATATCTCCTATACCCACACACACACACGTGCATATTTACTACAGACATACAGACAGACGCTATACAGAAGAACAACGTGACAGATCCAAAGTCTGGAACAGCTCTCAGGTGAGGCTCCACAAGAGCAGATCAAGTCTAAAAATCATAGGCAAAACCAAAGAAACAGACAATATTAAATAAAATGATCCAATAGTGCGTGTGAAGTGACCAAAAGAAGATACTCATCTTTTACACAGTTTAACTTTCTCACCACTAGAAACTACAGATAGTAAAAGTCTACAAAGTTTCAAAAAGCTCTTGGGCTACCAATCCGCAAAATGCTGCCTCCACTTTAGAACAAATTCTGACTACTAAAATGCTAGAAGGCAGAAGAATAGATCAGAGAATCATCGTTACATTCCTTAATAGATACTGTCAGACAGAATACACTGAGCTAACTAGAGACATTTGGCCTGGAATGGCTGTTATTACCTTCTAGATATTTCTCAGGGAGTTGCCTTGGCACACAGGCTACATTACTAGTGTTTTCTTTTAATCTACAGTACTGTAGATCACAGCATTATACTTAACCTTATCTCTTCCTTTTGGCCTCATTATCATTGATGATATTTAAAATGCACATATTATTCCATATCTTTAATTACCTCTCCTTGCCTGCCTTTAATAAAATTGTTTCATCTCAAATACAAAGCACTTGTTTTTGAGTACAATCAAGAATAATTTTCTTGAATTCTCCTCAGCCTGATAGTTAATAAGCTAATTAACCCTAAGTTTTACATCTTTAAAAATTTCCATATTTAGAAGGTAATTTCGTAATTCTTAAACTGAATTTTTCTTGGTAAACAGGAGTCATGTCTGAGTGAGCTTTGTAATTGTTCTGCCCATAACAAATGGACATTTAGTCACATCTTTCATGTAAAGATCCAAAACAACACTAAAATACATCCAAAGTTGTGTAAGACTGGGCAACAGAATGGCAATTACATGCCTAGAGATCCAAATGGGGGATAATCAACTCAAAAAGTAGTTAATTAGTGACTGCTCTAAACCAAAGGCATTATTGTAGAGCAGGGAAATTGTTTATGAAGGAATTTATGGGGAAGAAGACCAATTCTCTGATTTGAATTTGGTCAAAGTAGTGTGTTATTCCTGCAGGAAGTGTCAGGTGATCTCAGTCACCATCTCAACCCTCCAGCATGTGTAGGGGGATAGGAAGAAACAATAGAACAAAACAAACTTCAAAAAACCCAGAAACAACTACAGGAGCACCATAATGTCACATTCAATACCAATACAGATGGAAGACTACCGCACTGACTCCAAACCCCCTTCATCTAACACTTTATATTTCTTTGGAAGCCTACTCAAGTAGTGGCTAGACCTAATTTCAAGTAAATTACAAGAACAGGATAAATAGCTAGACCTTGTGCTTTCAATTGCTCATGCTTTAATACTACCTGAATAATGCCATGGTATTAAGAAACATGACTGAAGTGTTACACTGATAGACTGTCCTTAAGTGAAGCCTTTGGCAATATTTTTGCATCAAGGAAGCAATAAAAAGGTCTTCTAGATTCATGATCCTGGAAGATTTCTGCAGGTACTTCAAGAAAGTTCTTAACACTGTCTAAAGTCTAACATATAGCTACAGTTTTCAGAGTTATAAAACAATTGTTGGAGGTGGCATTATCATTAGGCAACCCTCTGCACTAAGATTAAGATGTTAAAATTTTAAAGTGAGGTCTAAGTAATTCATGTGTTTATGAGAAAGCTATGCAAAGAAAACAGAATCATACCAAGCCTGAGAAATTAACAGTGAAAAAATATTTCTATATTGTAAGAAAGATGATGTGGTACTTGAAGCTATTTAGAAAGTTATTTTCTGGACATAACCTCTTTGAAAGTCAGAGTGTTCATTTGAATCAGTATTTGTAAATAGAGGCTTGAAGAAGTAAGGAATAAAAGATACCCAGAACCGATGAACTGCGTACTCTTTTTATAAAGTAAGAAAATTCACGAAAGCTGAATTACATACAGAAAACTGCAGTTCTGGAAGAAAAGGAAATTCCAGAACAGCAAGAATATTAAGACAAAGGCACTCACCTAAAAAACAAAACACAAACATAATTGTCAGAGAATGAAAGCAGATTCTTTGAGTTGGATCTCATTTGCTTAAAGACATTCTTAAATTATGTTTATTATTATTATTACTTTTGCCTTGCTTCTGTCATTTGTATTTCAAGACACTTTTACAAAACTGTGGAAGACAGCATCTTTGTAGCATCTATTCCTACACTGCAGAGAAAGTACCTAACTTGCATCACCTACGTGAAAACCATAAGTATCTCTTGTGAAAAAATCTGGAGAAAAATTATTTGCCAAACATGGCAAATTGGACACTTTGGTTTTTTGTTGTTTTGTTGTGGGTTTGGTTTTTTTTTAAGATCACATTCTGAATTTGGTCACTGTAATTCTATTTTAAAAAGCTTTCCTATGGAGTGTCTCTATTGTTTGCTACAAAAAGTAGCAGTAACATAAACAGCTTGGTCCTTTGAGCAAAAGAACCCTTTATGTTTACAATGTGTTCTTTGTAATCAAGTGAACTTGAAGAGAAGGACTGACTACCGACCTGTCAGCCTCACCTCTGTGCCTGGGAAGATCATGGAACAGATCTTCCTAGAAGCTATGCTGAAGCACATGGAAGACAGGGAGGTTATTCAGGACAACCAGCATGGTTTTACTAGGGGCAAGTCCTGCCTGACCAACCTAGTGGCTTTCTACAACGGAGTAACTGCATCAGTAGACAAGGGAAGAGCTACGGATGTCATCTATCTGCACTTATGCAAGGCCTTTGACACAGTCCCCCACAACATCCTTCTCTCTAAGTTGGAGAGATACGGATTTGATGGGTGGACTGTTCAGTGGGTGAGGAACTGGCTGGATGGTCACATCCAGAGGGTAGTATTGAATGGCTCAATATCCAGATGGAAGATGGTGACAAGTGGTGTCCGTCAGGGGTCTGTACTGGGACCAGTGCTGTTAAATATTTTTAATATCTAATGATATTGACAGTGGGATTGAGTGCACCCTCAGCAAGTTTACTGACAATACCAAGCTGGGTGGCACAATAAACATGCCAGAGGGAGGGGATGCCATCCAGAGGGACCTGGACAAGCTGGAGAAGTAGGCCCAGGTGAACCCCATGAGGTTCAATAAGACCAGGTGCAGGGTCCTGCACCTGGGTCAGGGTTATCCTCATTATCAGTACAGGCTAGGAGGAGATGTGCTGGAAAGCAGCCCTGAGGAAAAGGACTTGGGCATAATAGTGGATGAAAAGGTGAACATGAGCCATCAATGCACAGCTGCAGCCCAGAAGGCCAAGCACATCCTGGGCTGCATCAGAAGAAGTGTGGCCAGCAGATCAAGAGAGGTGATTCTGCCCCTCTACTCTGCTCTGGTGAGACCTCAGCTGGAGTACTGCATCCAGCTTTGGAGCCCTCAACATAAGAAGGATGTGGATGTGTTGGAGCATGTCCAGAGGAGGGCCACAAAAATGGTCAGAGGGCTGGAGCACCTCTCCTATGAAGACAGGCTGAGAGTTGGGGCTGTTCAGCCTGGAGAAGGCTCCAGGGAGACCTAATAGCAACCTTCCAATACCTGAAAGGTGCCTACAAGAAAGCAGGACTGTTCACAAGGGCACGTAGCAGTAGGATGAGGGGCAATGGCTTTAAACTAGAAAAGGGTAGATTTAGGTTAGATGTAAGGAAAAAGTTTTTCAATATGAGGGTGGTGAATCACTGGAACAGGTTGCCCAGGGAGGTAGTGGAGGCCCCATCCCTGGAGACATTCAAGGTCAGGCTTGATGGGGCTCTGAGCAACCTGATCTAGTAAAGATGTCCCTGATCACTGCAGGGGGGTTGGACTACATGGCCCTTGAGGGTCCCTTCCAACTCAATACATTCTATGATTTGGTTTTGATTGGGTATTTTTTGTTCAGTTTTCAGGAGCTAAATCACAGACCAGCTACATGCAAGATCATTCCCTCTGGCCCTTCTCTAATTGTGACAGAAAGCAGATGATAGCTGAGCAATAAAAGCCTCATGTTGACCAGGATAACTTATTTCTGCAGAAGATGATTCCAGGGGCTCCAGGGCTGTTCACAGACAGAGAAATTACCAAAACTCCTCTTTCTCCTGCTTTGCCCATCCATACGTACATACCGAATACACATCTAACCATTTCTAACTAAAGTCTTTTTGGCAGGTGCAAGCTGCTGACCTTTCTACTCAAAAATCAGCACTGTAACTGCTGTCTGGATTACACTTTATTCCCTTAGGGCTCAGTTTAAAAAAAACACAAAACCCCTACATATAAAAAAACCCCAACAAACAAAAACAAAAATGCAGAATTCATTAAGGCAAAAGCCACTGTTTTTCCAACAGCCTCGAAATGGTTCCCCTTGCATTTCTTCTACTTCATTTTCCTTCTCCCATCATCTTACCACAGGAATGCACTTGTTTTCCACTACTCCCTCTTTAACCAAACCACCCACTGACTTTTATAGTCATACAGTACATCACAACCAGGAGACAGCTTTCAATCACAAATAAAGTCAGGCTCAAACTGACCTTTTTTTTTTTTTTTTGAGAGGGATCAAAAAAAAAAAGAATGAGAACTTTCTAATAGATACTCTTCTTACTTTCAAAAAAAAAAAAAAAAAGCCACTTTTAAGGTAAAATACAGGGAGTTAGATCAACTGGCTGCATATGTATCTAGAAACTCTAGTGTACTGTGCCTATCAGGATACTAATGCAATGGACACTCAATGCTCACTTTGACAAAACAACTACTGTTAATGTTTCCAGTAAGTAATTAGTTTGGTTTACCTTCTCATGAGCTTCTCTGGGCCCTACAAATAGCAATTATTTATTTCCATGAAGATTGCCTCCCCATGGTTTATAAACATAGGCACTCTTAACTGTAAACACAACTCCTGAAAAAGAACATAACATTATGTTCCTTTTATTTGGGGTTTTTTAAGCACACACAGAGAAAAAAAAATTACTGCTTACCAGTACGATGTATAACACAAGCTCTAAGTAGAGCTCCTCAACCCATATGAATAATTAAAGTTAAGGAAAAGAGAGAAAGATGTCTTGGTGGCAATCTTGTTTCTCCTCAGAAACTTTTCAGGTATTATGAAATCGTGTTTTTCCAAAAGTGGCAAGGAATAACAAAAACAAAATATGATTGCACCGAATCTCTCTTGGCACCAAGGTGTCATTGCACAGTTTGTTGTGCTCTCTCTTCTTGCTTTAAGGATGAAGTTCATAGTGGCAACCTCAGCATGTGCCAGAAAAGAGTGTATTGAGAATTTTCAGACACACACATATGACTTTTTCCATTGCCTTTACATTTTTAAAATACTTTTAGCTTGATTTTTAAAAGTAGTACTGTTTGCCCATGTTTAAAGTAATGAAAATCGTTGATACAAAGCTGTCTCTTAAAACCACACTTCGTAGCCACACAAAAGACAAGCAATTCGAATGGCCATGTCTGACGTGATTTTGACGCACAAGGAGAAAACAGAGAAAAACAGTGATTGCTAATGTTGAGAATCCAACATTGATAAAACGCCTAAGAATCTGCTACTTTTATCCGTACTTCATCAGACATAAGAATACTTACATGTCATTGAAGAATGTTTTAGCATGAAAAACTGTCACAGCTGAAAGTATTGGTTTCTCTCTTCACTCCCTGGATATGAACTCTGAATAATGTGAAGTGAGAGAGAAAATGGCACAGTATTCATGTCTTTCTCTAAAATGTAAACCCCCACTCACATTGACCACTATGGGCTAATAACAAAAACAAATACAAAGCCAATGACTTACCAAATTGTTTCCTAACAAGCCAGCCTCAGTACATAGTTGATGAAGCATTAGAAGCTTGCCCACCAGAATGACAATAAAGACCTACCTGTTCAAACAACAGCCACCACCAACATACACCCCCTATATTTTGAGGAACAGCACCTCAAAAAGAGCTCTCAGTTAGTCATGCTGTAGAACAAGCCAAGCCAGTATATTGCAGTGTTTATGAAAACTAGATGGAGGTCTTACTGTGTAAAGCTTCATGTCCTGATTATTATAGCGAAAAATCTTTCAAACACCCTTTTCAATACCTTTACATGGTGTAAAACTCAGGTGATAAAATAAGATATCCATGCACAACAGTATGAAAAAAACCAACTGACCACATTTGGTAATCATCAATGAAGAGTTAAAGTGCTAGAGCCCTTTTATTCAGCCTTCTTCTACAGAGAGAAAGATTCACAGAAGGACAGTTTCTATGCAGTGTGGTTCATTGCTAACATCTTTTTTTTCCCCTATAGATGGCTTTCAATACTGATTTCCTTTTCACATCTCTGTCCCTACCTCTCAACGTATGCCACTTCTTTATGTTATAATATATCCAATGTTGTTCAACTATTCTGCAAACTATGGAAAAAGCAGAAGCATTTTTTGGGTTATAGTTCTTACCAAATTATTTTAAAATGCTTATCAACAGCACAGATTTCCGTATCTGTCCATCAATATTTTACTGTAAATGGAGTAGAAGTCCTGTTGTCCTACATACCACTTGGATTCCTTAGCTTAGGAAAGGTACCAAATGAACGAGAACTATAAAAGAAAATAATGCTCAAAATATGAAAGTATGATTAGCTTTTATCTTTCAAATACTGCTTTCCAGAAATAAACTTTATTGCACTCAGCCATTATGAATTTTTTTTTTTTCAGATAAGAAAGCAATTCACATGCAGTAAATTATTTTTATAGCTAGACAGGCATAACCACCATAGCAAACACGAATACAATTGCTGAACTTAATTTCATATTTTATGGACATAATAAAAAGTCTGAAAAATAAGTCTTGTTAGATGTTTCCTTTTTTCCAAGCTTTGAATTAATGACAATGGCTTGATCTTGCAAATGTGCATCATATAATTTTTTCATAATAACTAGATCCAGTCACTTCTCAGCTTCAGTGGAATTCCTCATAGATAGTGAAAACTTTCTGGGTACCTTAGTGAACAACTCCTCAACATATCTTTGCATCTTTTACACCTATCCAAAGTACCATCTGTGGGGAAGTTTAGGCAGGAGAGCCAGTCAGCTAGTAACACTGTTTGTAAGGAAGTGTTCATACTTAAGGGAACAGTAAGTACAAGAGATCACTAGTGTGCAGAATAGCATGCATTAAAATAAGCAGAAAGTTTACAACTGCCTTTATATTAAGGATTTGACTAAAGCAGGTGCAGGAGTTAATTAAATGCAATCTACTACCACAAATATTAAGTACTTCACAAAATGTCTGTTAGGGTAGACTTCAAGCTTCAAAGCAATAAATATCCTGCAAAGTGATGATGGAAAGGAGTGAATATAACTGAAAAAACAGCTACTTGTGACTAAAATCAAACATCATTACAGTGTAACTGTCCCCAAAGTCTTAAGCCAGCCAAGGGAATGCAGTAGAAGCAATTATTTAAAAAAGGTGCCATTCATTTAAAAAAATACAAGCATATTCCAGAGCTGTCTTCTAAGATCCTGAAGAAGTCCTGGAGTGACAGGACTCAGAAATCAATAGCTACTCTATTTTGTATTCAGTAGCAACATCTGGGTGCACATGCACATTCCAAAACCAGATGGCGTGAACCAGCTGCATCCACACAGATGAGACATTATCCCTCTGTGGAGCATATTGGCCACATCCAAGCTGCATGTTGGGCTATGATCCACATGTTCAACAGCCCCTATTGCCTGGAATTAAATGAATGTAAGAACAGCTGACATATAGAAAAGCAGTGAAGACTCCTTTCTTCCCAAAGCCAAGAAAATGAAAGTGAAATGTAAATATTATTTGCCACATTACCTAGCATTAGTTGATCTTCATATATAAATACAAGATTACTATTTAAACTATACATTATTTCATTTATTGAATGTTTGGGGACCTGTTTAAAGTACTGCTAACCACGTTTAATACAGTTGAAATAGTTTTAGCTCCAATATTCACTACTGCTTGCCCAAGCCAACTCAAAACAAGAGATTCTTGCCGTTTTAAAAACTACAGAGAATATATTCTCAAGTGAAATGCAAATACTGAACATAAAGTTCACCAAGTACTTCTTGAACGTGAAAAAATCTGAACAAGTCAATCTAGTCCAAGAATATACCTCAATAAACAGAATCAGAACAAACATACAGTAAGCATCCACATACATAAAAATGTCATAATAAACAATATACAAGTGCATGTAACTATAAATTTGAGTAATTAAAGGCCACCTATTAAGCAACTACTGCTAGAAAAAAAAATGTTGGGCTGTTAAGATTGCCCATAAGAAAACTGAGCCCCCATTCGGTGGTGAAATGTTTTAAACTGCTTCAGATGAATCAGAACCATTAACAAGATTCAGTGGGGTTTTTTAATAATGAGCAAGAGAAATGAGCTTTATGCAAGTGTATTGATCCAACCCTGAAACTGTATTCGTAACGATAACATTGTAGATTCTCAAACTTAATCTCAAAGAGAAGCCACAAGTACCTCATCAGTCTCTTTCCCTAATGCAAAGAACTAATCAAATTTTGTTGCTTTAATTACTTTAAAAGCAGTAATGACGCAGAAACATATCACAATAGTTTCATTAGGTACTATCACTACACAGTACCTTCACATGCCTCTTTACTAATGAGGCCAGAGTTCTGCAAGATTCTCACTGATAAGGCAAGCACATGCATTAGCAACATGCTTATATTTCTACTTGACAATTATAGAAAACCATCTTTACCTCTACAAGCAGTAAAATGATTTTGCAAATCAAGTTGATATTTAAGTAACAGAGCTCTCTTCACTGGTACATTCACTTTACGGAGGTAATGGCATTCTTGAGGTGTCAGGTAAGATCGAAGACTATCTCAGTGGCTTCCCTATGAGATGAAAATTAATTAGCTAAAAAACTCTCTGCCAGGATGCTCACTTCCCCACACACATACTACTTCTTGTAGGTACTGAGAACAGGTATAAAATAAAGATCCTCCATGAAGAAACCAAAAAGATGACTGATCTCAAAATCTTACACCAGTATTCATAAAAATTCTTATGAGAATAGGGAAAGATCACTGAAAGATTCTACTGGCAAAACCCCTTAGCAGTAATGATACCGTTCATCACAAATTCATTCTCCACTTCAGAAGAAGTAACTACAAGGCTGCACTAGCACTAGAGGAAAGTACTTTGTGAATTCCTACACCAGCAAGTACTATGAGAAATAAAGTGAGTTTAGGCAGAAACTTTGAGAGTATTTCAATCATGGGTTTTTTGGAGCCATTACCTGTTAGGTCTCAGTTACGAGGCTTTACTTCACTTTCAGGTCCACTGTAGTTACACAAGCAACAGAAATGTTTGCAGGTATGGCTCACCTTGTGTAACAACAGACACACTACATAGTAGACACAGAAGCCTTGAGATATCTAGATAGACCACTTCCCAAAACTGCATTTTTAAAAACACAAATTGCCAATAATATAAATACAAACCCTTTGCAATTGACACTGTATAAAGCAACATTCATTTAAACCACTTTCTAAAGAACTTCTTCAAACACTGTGTAATCACACATATACCCTTCCCAAGAAACAACTATTATTTTCACAGGCACCCTATCAAGCATTTAAAAGATGAGTCAACAGCTCATTATTTAGCACTGTACATACAAATATGTAGCTTCACCCATGTACAGTTAATTACAAATAACTCCAAACTGGCACTGAGTAAAGTTATTGTCATTCTGAAATGACCTGCAGATTTTAGTGCATGAAGAGTTATGAAAGGTAGCTGAAGTTGCAATGATAATAGCTGAGCTGAGCAACCACATCTCATGAGAAGGAAAGCACTCCACAGTAGCTAACACCAATGCCCCTTCCCTGAACTTGATAAAATTCTCCATACATAAGCTTACATTTACATTGAAGCATATAAATAACCCTGCAGAATGTATTTTAGCATGCAGAACTATTAGTTATCTTCTTTTCCATTCCACTTTTTCAGTACTCTTCAACAGATGATTAAATGAGTCTCAAGGGTCTTGTGAGTTGACGCACTACAGAGATGATGTTCAGTGCTTCAATTTGGCCTGACAGAAGTTTCTGTGACTAGCGCCGTTTAACTTGGATCACGGTTGCTGCCATTCTGTGGAAACCTATTTATATGAGCAGAGCAGAGAGCCAAAACGGTTGCTTTGTAATTAGTTCAGGCATGTTTGAATCCAGAAGGGAAACTATTTTAGTTTATTTTCCCCAGGAACACTACAAAGTTCTACTACAACTTTACAGTGAAACCACGCGGATCAAGAAAGATCCCTCATTCACCTCAAAAAAGATGAAATCATAGTACTGAATTGTTCTCCTGTTTCTCGTCTTTACTCTCAATGCACTGAAATGTTCAAAAACACCGTTACTGAGAATTTGTCATCTATAGTGTCAAAGGCATTCTGGCAGAAAAAGAAAGTCCTGTTGAGGGCAAAATTCAGTCAAGATGACTGTAAAACCTAATCCACACCTTTGAATTTGGACTGAACATCCATCACTTAAACATCTTGTAAATGACCCAATTTGTTTACACGGCCCTGTAGCTTTTTATGGCTTTTCCATAAAGAAGTTATTACATCCATTCCTTTTATTTTGTTTTAGAGCATTTGAATGAGCCCCAGAACCACAAGCAAGTGAAACAGACTCTCTGCAGATGAAAGTGGCTTCATATAACTCACCACTACCGGTGAACTAGTCAGAACACTTTCAGTTTGGAAATGTCATACCTTCACACACAGAAAAAGAATTTCCTGTACCATATGTCTTCTTTATTGTTTAACCATTGTATAAAATGAGTGCTGCTTTCCTGTCAATTAGAGGAGGAACCTGGAACCCCTAAGATTCATGTCTCTGATTGTTTTGAACAAGCAGGAAGGCAGACAGATGGTTACACAGGGAAGTACAAGGGGAAAAAATAGTAATTTTATAATTAACAAAACACAACTTTTCAGAAACTCTAGTTGCTATCATGCAATGGCTCATCCAGTGAAGCTCCCCAAATAAAAGACTGGACAAATTTTCTGGAAAAGGCTATAGCTGAAGATAATTAAAATAAGTCATATTATCCATTATTTCACAAATATCTTTCAGCAAAGTAATTTTCCCACTTCATGTACTTTTAAACAAAAGATGCTTTAAAAGTGGCATAGAGAGATCAACAGCTATGGACTGACATGGAAGGTGTGGTAAAACTGCCACCAAGATAGTTTTTTCTAGTGCAAGCAACTCTTCAAATATTACACTCGCTGGTATTTTACACCTGGACTTTTCCTTCACAGAAAATTACAACTTTGCTGATATGTACCAAACTGAGTAATGATTTAAAGATGCAGAATACTGAAACTACAAAAAGGGCACCACTCCTTTACCTTTAACTGCCTGAATCTAGTTTGAAGCCCATTTATCAGATTACAGGACCAATTTCCTAATTAACTGCAGCATCCCCACCTCCCAACTCCCACCTCCCCACCTTCTTACATAATTTATTGCCAATTCATAATAAGAATATTACAGCAAAAGCAATGCAAAAAGGAATTAAATATACAGGAAACAACCAGCATTGTTTTCTTTTCCAAAGACATTCTTTGCTTTTTCTGAGGCAGACTTAGTATTTCAAGAAAAGCCATGTGAGGGCAATAAGGGAGTTTAAATTCAGGACTCAAAGTTGTCACCAGCTATGCCAAACATTTGCTGAAAGCTTGGAAGACCTCCCTCGCTTTCCTTCAGGAGAACCATAGTATCATAGGGAATGTAAAAAGATAGCTACCCAACTAATACCACCATTCATCTAGAAAACATTATACTAAACAATTCAAAACAAAGAATTCTACTTCCAGCTACACGACTGGCAAGGTGTGTGACCAGAGGAAAGCATCTGCCTCCCTGCCACCTGGTCCTTCACCAGGCTTTATTCAGAACTAGTGCATACCTTGCACTTCATGTAAAGAAATCAGTACAATAGTGATCAAACTGAGCCATGCCTGCATACCATTTCAGTACAGTTTAATAATATTTTTTAACAAACTCAAGGAGAAATTTCAGTGTTTTGGACTTTCAGGGAGTAGAGGAATAGAGTTGCTCATTACCCTAGAAGCATTTCCTTAATACATCTGTGTTTATAATGATGCCCTGAATGAATTTACCATAAAGCACAAGATTAATAAGTAATTTATGAGGATTAATTCACAAAAAGGCACATTGCCACAGAAAAAAGCACAGATAAGGTGTTACTGGTTACTCCCTTGCAACTCTTCCATTCTCACTACTATAAAAGGATACCACTACATGGTAAATAACCTTTGAACATTTTCTCATTTCATGTGCAAATACTGTTTCAGCCTGTACTGTGTTGGATTGCAGCACATGAGACTAGTTGTCATGAGGTTAATTCTCTTTCCCCGGCCCCAAACACCTGCATATGAAATTGGCAGTAAAAAAGAAAAAAAAGAAAAAACAACCAAAAACCATAAAACAACAACAAAAACACACACACAAAAAAACCCCAAAACCCACCAAAAACAAAGAAACCCAAACAAAATAACACAAAAAAAAAACCCACAAAAAAACCACAAACAAAAAAAGAAAACCACCAACAAAACAAAATCACCAGCAACTAGCACTGTGAACATCTTCACTGCAGAGTTAACCTGCACAGTCTCAAATTAGCCCAGCTTGAATGAGAAGGATCACACAGGGAAACAATAATTCAGTGGCTAAAAGAGACTTAACTAAGTCAATGAGTTCTTTTAACATGAGTTGCAGCCACCTCACCTGAGACTCTAGTTGGTGAAGGTAAAAACACATTGACACGAGTCAAGAAGTGTCACACACTCACGGATCTTCAGAGGAATCTACGGTGACAAGAAGCTATGCAGCAGCTCAGAGTGCAAGTGTATGGTCATGCCGATGCAAGGTGAATGTCCAAATCCAAAATTGTGGGCACGCTTAACAAAGACAGAGTATTCAGAATAGAGCTAATAGAACTCAGAAGAAAGACAGTCCTTGCCAACCCTAACGCAGAAGGTCTGCAGGAGACCAAGGAATTAGTTGGGCTCCCTCCTTTCAACTACATTATTTTTTTAATAGTTCCTATATTCTCTGTAAGACATTCTCCATGAGGGTTTAGAGTCCTGCCTTGTCTCAACCAGATGACCAACCTATGTAGACAGTGACTAGGTTATGAAAATGTGTAGAGGTGCAGAGGCGCAAGATGGGGTACCTTCACATAAATGAAAACTGCATAGCATGCTGTAATTAAGCACCCATAACCCAATGTATTAACATCATGAATTTTCACTCACTTACTTAAATAAAAGCATTTCACATTCAAACAAAAGCTGCAAAAGTTTTCCCCAAACTGGAATGACAGGGCTGAGTTTTAACATACAATGAATTTCTCAGAAACTTCGAAACAAGTATGCACTTACAAAGATAACGAAGTGCTACTAAAGTAACTGCATTTCTACATGTTAGCTCTATCCATTTTCTGTTGTGCAACTTTTTCTAAGTCCCACAGGTTTTCACTAAAAGACTACTTACGTACAGGCTAATTGCTACAACACTTATACACCGGGAAGTATATTTTCCATGGCACACACTTTGTGAAAAGCAAAGGCACGGTTCTGTGACAAAAGCCAAGAGCTATCTATAAAGCAGTTGAAGAGGGTCATTTCCAGCAAAGGGAAGTGAGCTTGCACATTGCATCCTCTTTCTAGTAATAAGGAAGTGCCAGACACAGCAAAACCCAAAGGCATCAACTGCCCAATAGCAACAAACCCCCCCCAAACCACTCTGCTATAATGGCACAACCACTGCTGTAGGATGCAAACCAGTACTTTGCTATTACATGTTGCCTGTGTAATAATTAGATTCAAAAGGTTTGGATAAAGCCATAAGACAAAAAAGACATTATGTTTATGTGAAGAAAAAGTTCAACATAAACCCTCTGGTAGTATAGCTGTCAATGTCTCAAGGTATGCCCTGTGTTTCTTCTCCATCATAAAACTCTGTATCTAACTGAAAAACAAACTAAAAACCCCCAAACAACATGACATAAAGCTTTAAAGTCTGATATGCAAACCTAATAAGAACTAGTTACTGCAAAAATAATAAGATCTTATATGTTTCTCCCTTAAATTCCATTCAAGGTATTTAAAGATATGGAAAAGCTGGAAGGCCTAAATATTTGGGACAAATAGCAAATGGTCTGTCCTTTTAAAACCCTTACTTTTACCTAACAGAAGAAACGGAGAGAAGCAACAGGACTGAGGAGAAGTCCCAAGCAGCACTCTGCTGAATAGCAGACAATACGCCAGAAGTCACCTACAAAGGCAAAAAACAGTTTCTAAAACTTTCTTCCACTGCAATTTGTTGTGGTGCTGAAGAACTTCTCCAATTTGCCACAATCTTGTGCTTAAATTCAAAAGAGGATGTGGTGCAATTCTTCACTCTCCAGGAAAAGGGCTTTAAAACATTTCAAAACAAGTCTTGGACTAAACAAAAATAGATTAAACTGAAGAAAATTGCATCACTATCAAGTTTCCCTTCAGATGACACGTGCTCATATTTTATACTTCCTTATCTTCTTAAAACAAAGAAAATTTCTCCTACCCAGTCATAGTCAGCAGACGGCACTGGCACTCATCAATTCAGCAAGAGTCAGGAGGGGTGGCACCGATACCCACTGCTTTGAAGTATACTGGTTTATAAGAGATAATTTTGCAGTCTAATGATTGCACTCAAGCAAAAGCACTGACATTCCCCTCTGCAAGGATTCAATGCTCTTCATCACTTGGACATCCACACCTTCTTTCAGGTGTTCAGCCTAAGTTAAATGAACTTCATCACAAACTCTACGTTGTGAATACTGTTCCTGTCCCTGAATAAGGTGGAAGCTCCCTCTGGAGATACATGAGTCAGGGAATCCTCTGGGTGGTTGTGAGGAAGCGTGTGAGGCCATGCACATGCTGAGGTGATGAGAGAAGCTCCCTCTGGCACTTCAGCTACTGGCTCAGTTCCAGCTGCATCCATCAACTTTTCCCAAGGATGGCCTTGAGATATGCAAGTCTCCAGCTCCAGCTCAAAGGCCTCTGTTTGGGTTAGGGTTTTTTTTAAGTGACATAAGTCTCACTTGTTTCAGAAGATTTAAGAAATACATTATGAAGTGATCAGTTAGTGAAACATGCAGGGGAATGGGGAAAAAAAACAAACAAACAAAAAAAAAAAAACGAAAACAAGAACAACCAACTTAAAAGAAATTAAGATCTACCAAAAAATAGATAATCACCAGTACATTACTTGTGCTGCAGGACTGACAGAAATCAAGTGCATGCTTTGGTTTTACAAGATTTACTTCAGCAACTCTATTTACTGCTATTCACACTTGAACCTGACTGCAGGAAAATTAACATTTCTAACTAGTTGGTCCTGGTAAGTTGCTAACTGACCTCAGTTTCTTGGTCTTCTGAAGTCATTCATTACTACATTTTAAATGTACATGCCATATAAGCAATACACTTCTTGGTTATAGCACCCGATAGTTTTTATATTATTTTCTATAAAGACATCTTCATATTTCTCATAGAAGTCACAACAGCTGACAGCTTAGCAAATTACTTCAAACATTTATCTCGTCCTAAGACAGCCAAGAAAACAGATTCTCCTCCCATCTCATATTGTAGTCAAACCTAGATTAAACTAATAATATCACATAAGCAGGTGCACTCAGACCACCAGAATTAAGTCATTAGAATTAAGTCTTTCTGTCAATGGCTCCCTCAGACATTGTTGAAACTACAGAAACAGGATGAAGATACTACATAGAAATAACATTCAAAAGTAGATGGGAAAGTAGAAAGAAGTATAATAGAAAAAACAAATAAGTAAACCACCCAAGTAATCAAATTCAATACGCAAGAGATGGAATTTTGTTCCTCAAAAGAAACCGAGTGATCAATTTTTCTTGACTCTCTACTTCAACACGGAAAAATGGTAATAAATACATCAGACTTTATAAGAAAACTTATAAAGCCACCTAAGTATGACAAACCCTTCAAAGCATAATCTGTTTTTCAACAGGACAAAGAACTGTGGAAATGAAATCCATTCAGATAAAAGGGAGCCATCACTACATGCACTGCTACTTCAGTTTCCAGAAAACTGTTGCATAAACTTATTTGATCCTCCAGCAGAATGTTTACTAAATTGAATTACAAACAAAAGCATTCAAAATAAATATGAAATTTTCAAGGAAATCACATAAAACCCCTTACTGTCAAGCAGAGTTTATAAATAAAATCTGTTCTTAAAGAAAACCTGACTAACAGAGGGCCAATGAAAACAAGGTGGTAGTTTTAAGTGGTTTCAAACGCAGCTACACTAACCCCACAACAACTATCACGCTGTTCCTAGGATTTAGCAGCAAAATGCTGTGTTCTAAGAAGACCTATTTTACAATTACAAATAAATATTTACAGTAGGAAATTTACCACCTAAAATGACACTCCCTATACAGCAGAAACATGAGAACTGCTTATGTCTGTATTGAATAAACAAATCAAGTCAAATTGTAATATTGAAGTTAAAAATCATTTAGCTAATAAATAAATTTAAAAAATGAAAAAAATAAATCCTTAAGCACATGCTTACCCTTTGTAACCCAAGTAATCCCACTGATTTAATAACTGCTCATAGACATCTTCAGTATCACCTTGAAGCAATAGCTACAGCACCCACGTGTGCTGCTGAGTAACACTGTCATCCATTCTACTGCAAAACTTCTTGGCCAATTAACAGTTTTACAAGTAGAGGACAGAACTTTCATTTGTAGACTGCCTGAATGAAAAATCTCCCTCTCTCCTGACCAAAGATTATTTGGCATGCGAACAGCAATATCTCATTCTCATACTCCAGGGAGTTTTAACCTGCCTCTAGCTAAAAGCTATACAATCTTTAGATTGCAGCAGAGTGTAAAAATCACTCTAATTAAATCAAGTAAGAACTGGTTTGACCAGTGTTACTGATCCCCCAAATAATTAAAATCAGTTAAGAAAAGTCAGGGGTTAGCACTTAGCTGTACCTAAACTTGTCCTATTTTTTAAACTAAGTTTTGCAATTGAACAACTAGAAAACAAACTTCAAGTTAGTTACAAGAAGAACCCGGACTGTTTTAAGTATAAACTACCACAGAATACAATTTCAGAGCACTTTTAAAAAAACTATTCTGGCCTTGCATTTGTTCTAAAATGTAGTGACTGTATCTCAGAGCATGCCAAATTGCATTGCGAACCAGTTGAAGCCTGACCTAGGGCAGCTACATTTCTGCACATATATGTGAATGGAACCTCACTTGTGTTGTCAGGTATATTTATACCTATTTACATCAGGTTTGCGTCTATGCTGTATGATCTACTTTTTACACTTTATCACTGCGCTTCCATTGTTGGAACTTGATGGTCTTTCTTTCATGACCCAGCTGTGCTGCCCTGTAACAAACTTCTTTGGCCAGACTGACAGCATAGCAGGTTTCTTTCCAGCCCTGACAAAGTTAAATTAAAGCAATGGTAATTCTCTGTGTGCAGACATGCTTCATATGCACATCATGCAAATTCAACAGAAGGCAGCATAACAGCACAAGACTTTAGTATCTTAGTCCCATTTTGTCACTAACTGGTGCCCTAAAGCCTCTAAGTGCCAGGTAAGATGGGAAGGAGTAGAAAGTGAGTGATCCTTTCTCACACAGAGCAGATAATTTCCTGTACTGTGCACAAAGTCTGATTGGTTTCCTGTCAGAATAGCTGGGTCTCTGACTCTTTTGATCACTTTCCTCCGGCCCTTCATAGCTGCTCTGATTAGAGATTGATCCCCGTGCTGCTCTTTGATCAGCAGCTCCAGCAGTCCACAGGTGCCATATATCATCACATTAGCAGGCCACAGCAGTATTAATCTCCCCCTGCTAAATTTGCTAGCATAGTGCATATTCAACCCACTCAGAGCACTTGTGGAGGTCTCTGAAACTTTGCTTTCTATTAAAAGATATGACACAGAATACTTTTATCTGGGGAGTCCCAAGTTCAAAGTTGAGAGAATTGAATTAGCCTTGAATCTGTGTTTCTGCTTTATTTCATTACAGTTCACAGAGGTTTGAGAGCTCCCAGCTTGGCCTTTTGTGTTGGTTTGTGCCCAGGGAGAAAGCTTATTCTAGCTGACATGCAAAGTACTACATTTTTCACACACCCCCCCAACGTGAAGCACCAGGGTTTCCATGAATGTATACTAACAGCTTCTAGATCTTCTACACTTAATGTGGTTTCATGCAGCATATAACGTTTCAGTTTGTAAAATATTCTTTAAAATGACTTCATAACAGCAGATCAAGAGGGAAAGCGCTTAAAAATCTGAATAATGTAAATCATATGGAGTTCAGAGGCTAAGCAAATTACACACCCCGAAGCTGCCCTGGCCGTATGAAAGGAGCCTTTCTCCAGCTCTGCGCAGCCCCGGCCCAAGGGAAGTTGCATTTGAGAGTTTTCTAAACATTTCAGGTACACTTGAAAGTTGAAAGTAATTCTCATTTCCTATGCGGGATTAGCTCGTTTCCAGCCTTTACAAAACACCACTCATTCACGCACAGACACAAAAACCCGCACCCCCCCGCCACGAGAGCTGAACATTTAGGTACAAAGGTGCCCGGCTCGCTGCTGCTTTTTTTTTTTTTTTTTTTGGGGGGGGCATATTTTGCACTCCGACAGCAGAGGGGGGAGCCCCCAGTCGGCGCTCGGCTCCCTCCCGCCGCCTCACCGCTGCGCCTTTACCCACAGCGCTCCCCCGAACGCGGCGGGCACACACCCCGCTGCCGAGCGCCGCTCACCCCGGCCCGGCCACGGGCTGCCCTACACCCCGCGCGGGCCGCGCTGGGCAGCCCCGCAGGCCGGAGAGCTCCGCTCCGCTCCGTTCCGCGCCGGCCGGGCGCCCGCCCCCGCCCTGCCCCTGCCCCGGGCTGCGCGGCGGCGGCGGAGCTGCTGCTCCCCTTACCGTTCTGCTCCTTGGCGCCGGAGAAGGCGAACTTGCTGCTGAGGTCGGACTCGGCGGCGGCCCCCTGCCTGCGGCCGGCCAGGGCAGATGTCAGCAGGAGCAGCCCGAGGAGGAGCATTGGGCCGGCGGGGCGAGGGGCTGCGGCGCGGCAGGCACTGGCGGCGCGGCACCGAGGCCCGGGCGTCTCTCAGCAGCGCCCGGCGCGGGCTGTGCCGCTGGGGAGAAGGCAGCACTGAGCCTGCTCTGACAGCAGAGAATTGCAGGGTAGTTTCCACATAATCCCATCCAAAAGTTTTTCCTAGAGCCCTTTTCTGCGTCTCCAGGTTTTGTTTTTCTTGGGCTTTTTCTTTTTTTTTTTTTTTTTCTCTCTCTTCAAAACAAAAACGGATCAAAGGAAACTCTGGACCCAGACCAGCTTCCCAAGGACTAAACAATTCGGGGCCGGTGAGGGCAGAGGAGCCGGGAGAGGCGGGGGCGAGCGGGGCCACTGCAGCCGCGGAGGAGCGCGCACCTGTCAGCCGGCGGCGGGGCTGGGGGCGGGCGGAGAGGCGGGGGGTGGGCAGGCCAGCCACGCTCCCACAGAAACACCTTCCCAGCCCGCAACTCAGCGGCCGTGTCTCCCAGCTCCACACCACGTACGCACCCGCCCGCCGGCCCCTCACGGCGAGGGCGGCACCTGGCGCGGCCGTTGACGCCCCGGGAAGCTGTCTGTGGGGGAGAAGGAGGCGAGCGGGGCGGCCTCCACCGCTGCCCCCTCTCTCACGGCCAAATGGCGGCGCAACAGGTGTTGGGGCGGCGGGAAACACGCTGAGGCAGCCCGTGGTCACCGCCGCCCCAGCCCGGTAATTAGGTTCGTGCTTGAAAATTTGACGTTCAAACATTTCACCTGGAGCAGGTCCTTGATACTAGGAAATAAAGCATGGAGAGGAGGTTTTTAAGAAGACTGGTCTTCAAGCTTCCCCGCTAGACCTGGCAGTTCCAGTTTGGAAGAGGGTTTGGACTGTGACTGCGTGATGGGTCTGGGTAACAAGACTGCCCGCTAGATAGCAGGAAGGTAGGAGAAGCAGTAGGAAGGACAAATCTTCTTCTCCCAACTGAGATAATTTAGGAGAATTTTTCTAATGTTGACTTCAGCCCCCATAGCTCTGAGGTGGCTTTAGCGACAGATGGGAGGACCGGTGTAGCTGTGGTCTCACTCACTGTCTGTGCAAGACACACAGGCAAGAAACTGAGCCTGCACAGCTGGAGCCTTGAGCACATGCTACATAAATTTCGTATCCTTTGACCCAGCTCTTTCCATTATATAACTGAGCTGTTTCTTCACCTCAGCCAAAGTAACCCTTGAGACAGTGATAAACATCCCCTCTGCTCCTAATAAGTGACATATTTCTAGTAGCAACTGAAAGCTGCCCAGCCAAGCTGGGCTGTCTCTCGAAAGGCAGACTTGGAGCATACCGTAAATAGCAACCCTTCCCTTACAGAGTGTGAAGAAAGACATGTACTGCACAAAGCAAACTACAAAGTTACTTTTATTAGTGTTACTGTTATTAATTATTAATTTTTGGTTTTCACTATTCTTATCTTAAAATGGAAATAAAAATAACATATACTGGTTTGCAGGTCTTTTACCTTGATGGTTACAAGCAGTGGGTTTCTTGAATCAAATAAATAATGTATTGCATTATAACTTAACCTTTGTTGCCCGAGGGTTTTGTGGGATTCTTTGTATTTTGGGGAATTGATGACAATTTCCCTCTGAAAAACATGGGCCTGATGTCTCACGCTGTGTACGTGAAAAGTAAAGCATCTGATGTCTCCTATAGCTTTGAAAATCTAGGACGCATCAGACCTGTGTGTCATTTGGCATCCTGGCTCCGACTTTTCAAAGGAAAATGCAAGAACCCGCATAGTGGATGAATACGGAATAACACTGCCTGGGGAGGATGCTTTCATTCTATCCCTCCTGTAATTAAAGATCAGGGTACATTTTCTATCATTAAGGCTCTACTGCTCTTCGAAAAATGCTTTTATTACTAATCTCATCCACAACATTGAGTGATAATCACTACCCTTATAAGTATTCAGTCTTCTCTGAAATTCATGCTAAGCATTTATCACTAGTTATCTATGTTTATTTTTGTTACTACTCTCCAGTTTCATCAGGTATATGTATGTGTTTGAATTATGAAAACAGGTAAATATAAATGATTTAACTTCTCTACCCTGTTAATTTTCTGTGTTAGAGCCCTATCCTACCCTTTTCCAGCTAGGCATTTTTCCTACATTTTTCATCTGAGTATCTCTAACCTCTAAGCTTTTTGGAGTTCCATCTATTTTTGTGGTGCTTTATTTGGAGTGGGACAACCAGAACATGACATTTCAAGTGAAGGCCTAATCTTAACATACATAGTGAAGACAGAACATTTTATTGTTTATATTATTTCTTACATATGCCTTTATCCTTTTATTGGATCTACTCATGCAGTGATCCACAAAAGTATTGACATTAAAAAAATATTCCAAATGGTTAGACAGTTGCAACAACTAATGTATGTGTAGTTCTGACCATTCCTGCCAGTGCACATTGCATTGCCAATACTGAATTTCACTTGGAACCACTATGCCAATGCACCTTAAGAGTTCTGGTGACTCCAGTGCCTAGTAAAGATTTCTGTGGATATCATTAAGACTCATCTGTATTTTGCTACCACAATGTTCACGTTCTTTTCTACATCCATAATAAATATTTTAAACTACACAAAGCTTTGTATTCCTAAGTTTTCTCCATGCTGAGAATTGGACTTCAGTCTTTTTCTTTTGTATCAGTCACCATGCCATGTCTCATCTCACAACTAGTCAGTTTACACTATGTAGTCTTTTTAATGGTGTATCGAAGACCTTTTTTTCCCCAAAAATTTTGTAATATAGTCTATAAAATTGTATATCTAGTATTTTTTAATTTAAATATTGCCATAGACATTTCTGTTAGTTGCCATCTTGAAACAGTTTGAGACGCAGACTTTGCTCTGTAGAATAGCCACACTGATTTGACGCATTTTCAGATTGTTTCACAAGTCTGTTTTTTTCATCATCCTCCTTTAGAACTTTTTGAAGCATTTTTTCTTGTACTTGAATAAAATTTGAATTATCTGGCTTATCCCACAGGAATTTATTTTGCACTAGTTCCAGAAACAAAGTTATTGAGACCTAACCACCAGAGAAGGCAATGGAAATTTGGCCTGTTAGGACTCCAGAGAGTTACTGTGATGGTGTATATCCTTTGTACTCCTAAATTATAAATATCCTTGAAATGAAAAGGCTTTCTCTGTGATTATTAACTTTAAGGGTTATCATTAAAATATGCAGTCATCACACAATCTTCACAAACTTCATTTACATCAGCAAAAAGAATCCCCCACGCCAAATTCAAAACAGCATCATCACAGCACTGCCAGAGGTGGACGGTTCACATACGGTCTGCCCCTTGTCCCTCCATCACTTTCTAATAACAAAGATCCCCCACAGTTACTTGTGGAAGTGGGTCGGTACTGGCAAGATACATAGGTGTTTACAGACTGCCCTTGAGGATTTGAACTGATACCAAGGGATCTCAACTGACTTCAGGGGGCTCTAGATATCCCAAGCAAGTTCTGCAAGGGAGCATACTATTTCCTTTTCCTATGTGCTGTCTTCAGAAAGACCTCTTCCCCTACCCCCTATGCTATGAGATAAATTTTCTCTCCCGGGGAGAAATAGGGTGAGGAATACAATATTTTGGGGGGAAAATACGAAAAGGCTGAGATATAAACCCATTTTTAGGCATGATGTTAAATGAAAGGGAAATGCTTCCGGAGATGCGTAGCTCCATAGACACAATTATTTCTACCAAATTCATGTCCCACAAGAGTTAGAGCTGGGCACTGCTCTAGGATCCTACTCTAGCAGGGGGGTTGGGCTAGATGATCTTCAGAGGTCCCTTCCAACCCCTAACATTCTGTGATTCACATAACTTCGCAACATTAAGACCCATTGCTAGGAAAAGATTGATTACCTTGTCTCCCCACGGCTTGTTTCACTTCCTATTATGAGTAGGGAGAAAAAAGAGGAATTAATACATATGTCCAATTTATTCTGAATGTACCTGTATAATTGTTGTCACACTAAAGAAAATCATACTGAAAAAAAAAAGTATTTTGCAAAGCTCAGCAGACAATTTAAAACTAACAAATACCTGCTCATCCAGGCACACAGGCAAATGTCTGCTTTTGTACAAGGTTCTCTTGATTTCAGCATAGTTTCATATGAATTGATTGCTAAACAAGGTTTAGGTTTAAATACTTACATTCACACCATGGAGTTATTTTTAATTGTGCAATGAAGTCTTAAACAATTGTTATGTTTGTACAAAGTCTTTTATGGATGAGTGAAAATATAAAAACAGAAATTGCAGTAGAAACACTAATTATCTTTTAGAAAAGCAACAATACAATATTCTGCTCTCATGATCACTGAGCAATAGAGACATTTGTACAAATAAACATGACTTTCATGATCTTACTAATGTCAGGTAAAGAGGCTGCATATGGAGTTGCACCAAAAATCATTCCTGCATTAGGAAGTACTCCTGTAAATGAGGTAGTGCTAAATTTTAGTATTTCAGCCTTACTGTCCATTCCTACTGAATGTGTGAACAAGTTGAAGATTTGTGGTCGCATTTCTATGCTACATTCAAAAATATAATGAAGAAAAAAAGTGAAGTCTAAAGAGGCTTCAGTTATGTTGCTTATACAGTGTGGACTGCTCAGACACAGCCAGACAAGAAGGAGCTCTGAACATACTTTGGTCACTTGGATCACAACTCTAAATGACGCGCAATTTCTATTTTGCAAATGCTAAAATGAGACTTGGGACTTATAGATGCACCTAAAGATAAGCATTTGAACACAGACTTCTAAGGATATTGATGTTGTTCTGCTCAGCATTGCATAGCTTAAACAATTTGTCAAATTGACTCAAACATTTGAGAACTAAAGTCCTTACTGTACTTTTGTATGATTTCTACTTATAAGCATTGCTTTAGAGCAGTCACGTTTAATAATCCCATTTATTTTGTCAGCTACATACATGTACAGAGTCCAAGCTACATGCAAATGCAACTTTGCTTTAGGCTGTAGGAGCTAGAACAGGAGACAAGGAAGGAGGCCCACTAGAGGTCTCCCAAAGTATTTCAAAGAACGCTACCCACTTCTGGCACCTGGTAGCTCATCTGGGTCTTGATGGGCTTCCAAAGTCAACATGTAACAAGTGGAAGGAACACAGCTAAGTCACTTAGGCCCTGTAACATGTTTGCTGAACTTAAGTGTGGATTACACTGAAGCCTGAAAGGGCAGCAGTAGCCAGGCTTGAAGTCGGCGTTTTGCTATGGGGTGTGTAGGAGTGTTCTGGGCACAAGGGTATTCTCTCAAGACATTCACTTTCTTCTCCTATATACTTTCAGAGTGGAATGCTTCTATGATCTCTGGGACTTAAACCCTGGTTCAGACGCCCCTCTTTACTCCAACACCATATGCTCTTGAGAACATACTTGACTATGCCCATGACTGTGCCCAGGTAACATACATTTGCATATTTATGACTATGTGTGCAATGACTTCGCTTATGTCAGAAGCCAGATAAGCTTTATAGCTGCTTTTTAATCAGGTGACAGCAGCTGTTGATCAATAATGTCTTAGATTCTATCAGCATGCATGAAATCCTATCATGATTACAACTGAAGATGGCATAAAACGTCTCTGTGTCAGCTCTAATTAACTATTGAATTCTGAGTAACTATTGAATTTTGTCTTCCTGCCTGTCTCCCTTTCACTGAGCAGTGAAATTTTGGTTAGTATTTCCAAACCTACTAACTACAGCTATTCCAATAACCTATGTATCACATAGTTATAAAGTTGAATAGTTGTAATTAAGGGTAAACTGTGTTATTCAAACCACACAGATATGAACAGATTATTTCATACACTGGTAAAAACCACTTATAGGATTACAAGATTTTTTTTTTAATTTTTAAACTGAAATATTTCTTTATAGTTTGTATATGAATATTCTAATGGATTTGAAACTGCTCTTCAGAGGAATGAAGCTCAGGTGAAGGTATTGATGGGACAGCAGCATAATTTTGCTACCAATATTTGCAATGCACCTAGCAGTTAACAGTCTAAATGCAGACTGTCTATCAAATAGTGATACTAAGATCAGTCACATTTTCTATTTGTGGGAAATATTTACATTTATTAAGTTTGGAGTAGAAAAATAACATTTATTGATTTATTTTGATGTCACAGGTATATCATGTTACAAAAGGATATTATTGATAGTAAGAACTTTGGCTCGTATGTTTAATTGAACTAGAATTCTTTGTATACCTGTGGCATTTCAGCTTTAGCCTTCTGGTACTTCAGTCCACGCAGAGCAGGAGTAACGCTGAGACTATTACATAGCTATGAGCCTCTGTTTAAATTCAAATTCAGCAAAAGGAAACAGCACCAGCCTCCAAAGAGCGTTGTCTTTAGGCTAAACTGAGATTACACTTTAATTGGTTAACAAAATCCATCTAAGAAGATATTGCAAGCAAGTCCAAAGGTTAGAAATCTAAGAGGAGTAGAGGACCAATCGAGAACTGAAGAGCAGACACAACCACCCAGGAATGATGAGGCCTTGGAGCAAATGAGCTTCAGTATACAGAGTATCTGTCCTCCCTAAACTTGACTCACCACATGACATTTCCTTTCCTTTGTCACTGTCTCATCTCTTCTGTAGTCTTCCTCTCTTTTACCTTTTTCCTTTCACCTTCTCAATTAGTTAGTTACCACTTCTACTACACTAATTATTTAATTAAAATCTTGGCCTCCTAATCTTATCTCTCCACACTTGATTAAGTACTAGCTTTCCTAATCCACCTCCTTGACTTCATAACTGGTCCTCTGATACTGCCTAGCACTCAGATTTGTCCCCTCTTTATACTTTGCCCTGTCTTATTTCCCACCAGTCTCCAGTCCAGATTTGTTTATCATGGCAATGCTTTTTTCCCGTTAGCATCTCACAGAATAAAACTTTCCCACAGCTTTACTCAGGCTTTCATTGCACCGATTAGTTTGACATAGACTAGAGGAGTGAATCAGTGGAGTGCAACAGTTGATGGTACAGACCCAGCATCCACACTATGAGTGTGTTGCAGATTTTTCAGTATACTTGCATGAGAAATTTCATATTCTCCAAGATAACTATAAGTTGATAATCGATAGTAACAGATGTGCTTCAAAAGTGTCTTTCTTATTCAAATTAAAACCTGAATGTAAACATACCCACTTTCTTGCCTGCCCCATCAATTATGACATTTTTTCCAGATCTTTCTTATTTTAATCTATAGTACGTACGTCTCCTTATTGACAAAATCTCTCTGTTTCTGAATGAGGCAACTTCCCTGTTCCACGTTGGAGTCAACTGGAGAGAATGTATGCTAATGATTCAGTCCAGTCTAGGCTTGGCACAATCTACAGGAGCACACCAAAGTTTTGTTTAGGCCATCTGGAGCTTTCCCAGAGAAGAGATCAAGAGCTTCCAAGAACTGATCTGTAAAATGCAAGACTTGACTGATCACGTGCAAACTGTAATTTCTCAAGTTTCTTAAATTTGAGTAATTTATGTAAAAAAGCCCCACATGTTTAACAAAATAGTTAATATGACTTTCTAAAACCTGGACTCAGAAACCTGAAAAAAAGCTTTAACATGGGGCAGCACAGAAAATCATAAACACTGAGTTTCTCATCAGTTGCCTCATTCACAGAAATATCTGAATTATTTTGGCAGAAATAAGTTCAAGATGGAACATGGAGACTTTCATCCCATGTATTTTTCCAGACTCAGAAATAGGAAAAGGCCTTTAAAATATCAGGTCAGTTTAGCAGATGGCAACAGTTCTAGTATTTTTAGAATTCTTAAACAGATTTAATCCCTTTATTCATTAATAAGTTTCAAAAGCAGGTATAGATTCTACAGGGGGTTTTTAATGACAAGAAATGCTATTGCCAAGGGCTTAGAAGCTAAATTCTACCAAATTCCTTCTACCCCTTCCTTTTGCAGATTACAAATATAGTGGAATAATCTGAAATACTGAAGAGCAGTTAAATTTTTACTCAGATATTCACTAGCCGCACTGCATAAAAACATAGACAAAAGCCTACGGTAGTACTAATATTTCAAACCATACATCAGTTTTTATATCTGGAAATCCAGGTAATGCTGTAGAAAACTTAAAACTCAAGGACTGCCAGTTGGACAAGAGTATAAGGAATGTACGAATGATACATTATTCGTACCAGTAAATTCTCATTGTTATTTCCTTGCCAATCCACTGAATGGAAATATACTACAAAGGAAAATAATTTTAAAGCTTTTTCCAGTAATTCTTCAAAGCTATCCCACTATTAATCACTGGAGTTCACGTCATCCAGTTAAGAATGCACAATATTTTCTTTATTGATCAAACACTGGCATCAAATCACAGTATCTCATTCCCACAGCACCATGAAAAAATAAGAAGTTCAGCTTCACTACCATCTGGATCACAGATCATCCCATAAAATGTTCAGGTTGACAGTAGGTTTTTGAAATACTTATTTCATATTATGTTTCTGACACTGTTGTATGTTGTGCCCTGGTCACAATCTATTTTGAAAATAATACCACTCCATTACAGCTCAAACTTACAAAAACCACTGTTTTCTCCTTAGAAAATGATGTCTAATTAGGTTTTTAGAGTGGATTTGCAGACATAAACAGTGATCTTGTCACTCCGTAGTGCCCTCTCAGCTGCTGGTTACTGTCAATAGCCTGCAATTTAACCAGGAGCTGAAGATGCTGAAGTTGTTGGCATCTTTTTAGGTGGAACTCAGTACCTCACAGGATTAGGCTCCTGTTCAGAAAGCAGAATTGTCAGCAGCAATTCCCAGAATGAGTTATGTGAATAGGGGCAGACCTGAAAAAGCCCTTAAACAATGCAAAATATGAATGTTATTACAAGGACATATTTCAAAAAGTGGAAACCCATTTTGAGATAATAGTTCTTAATCTACATAAAGGGTGCTAATCGAAATGGATTTGTAAAATCAGATTCCTAATCCTGCCCACTACACTATTGGATGAGAGCCTAAAAACTCTTCTGCACGAGGAGCCCCATCACGCACATAGAACGAGTAAGCCTGTTCATGCCTAAATAAAGCAAATATGACTTGATCCTCTGTAGCTCAGCACATTTCTGCTCGATCCTGTGAACTACTGAACTGATTAATGTTAATTCCATTATATTCATTAAAAAAATCAAAAACAAAGATAAGAAAGAGTGCTCAGTCCTTCATGTAATTGGAAATTAATGAGAAAAATAGTTCAACAGTGTGTTCTCTGCATTCAACTGTCCTGTTTACAGCCTTGTGAATGCAGTTTGGTCTTTTATTGAAGAAGAAAAAAATGAAAGCTATTTTCAGTGCCACACCTGGACATGACCAACTAAATCATACTAAAGCAGAATGATCATTCTGAGAGCTGGGTAAAGCTACAGAAGCTGAGTTACTACCTTTTTTGTTGTCCGGTTTGTATTTCCCATTCAGAACTCATACAATTGTATTCTTTTTCATCCATCCTCTTATTAACTGCATGCTTGTGTACTTATTGCTATCTAAAAAAAAATAATTTGTCATATAAACTTACTTATGTTTTGTATATTTCAAGAAGAAAAGTTTTGTATGTGGTAAGTATTAACAAGTGATTATAGTAATAGATTTTCCAATAGTGTCTTGTATCTTATGAAAGCAGTAGGAATTTTACTTTGGTAAAGACAGCGGAGGACAGCCAGCATTTTATCCCAGTGTAAATGCTATAGTGCAGCAGAATTCTGCTGATGGAAAGAAATCAGTGCTGATTTTGCAGTAGAGACTAATTATTTTAAGCTCATTCTCTTCTATTAGTTTCATAGGCATAGACCTTATTTATTCTTCCAGTGCTACTAGAGCCTCATATTTATGGGAGAGCTGTTTGTGAGGGCAATTCAATCAAATTAGGACTACTCTGGCCACTGAAAGTTCATTCAGTCATCATGCTCTTTCTTCCTGCAAGCAATGGGTAGTCAAATATTCTTGTACTACAAGTACTCAGTTATTGTAAATGTACTTTTTACATCTGCAATTTTAGTTGAGGCTAATATATGCCTTTACGTAACTTATAGACATTAATGCTAATTGAATAGATGAGAAAAATGTTATTCATTGCATAGGCTAATTCAAAATTTCTAATGCAGTTATCAGACTCAAGTCGGATTTGTTGTATCAGTTAATTCTTATGTGAATATTATGGTATTAAGAATAGCTGCTTCATGTTGAAACAGTGGAAAATTCTAAATGCTTTTTACAAACCTGTTCCATTTCTTTTTTCCAAGGCTGTTAGCTTTCATTTGTAGTTTTTTTGTCTAATACTGAGTGAATTTTTTTTTGCAGGACAAAGTGCATTAGTAGCTTAGGGCAGTGTTAGGAGTTATTTTAGGTAAATCTGCTCATAGATCAGTGTTTACAGCTGTTAAATAATATCATTTTAGTTTTCAATGTTATTAAATCAGGTTCTAACTTGTAATGACACCATACACAAAAAAATAAGTAATATAATAAACTATATCATTTTAGAAATCAATAAGCTTGAGAATCTGTCAAGTACACAGTGTATAAAATAAACATTCACACCTCACTTTGCAGATGTGAACTTGTTCATTTTAATGTATAGCAGGTTGCAAGATCCAGAAGGAAAAAAGACCAAAAAAAAAAAAAAAAAAAAAAAATCAACCTTCTAGCAACACATTCCCCTTTCTGTAGTCACTCATCACTCATCCCTGGTATATCAGGGACAGAAAGTGGAATGAAGTGTAAGAACCACCAAGTGACACCTGACATATTCACTAAGAACTGCTGAAACAGCTGCAAAAATGAAAGCAGAATAGAAAATTTCACTCTAGAGAAATTGGCATGGGGATTAACCACCAGCTAACCAATTTGCGTGCAAAGTTGTGCTACCATAGTGTCTGTGTTTAGCCTGTACCTGGAGCTAAACTGTAGCAGTTGTTCTACCACCCCCATGACCCCTCCCCAGCTGAGAAGAGGAATGGGGGAAAAAAGGGAGAAGCCCCGTGGGTTGAAGTAGAAACAGATTTAATGAAATAATGAAACTAACAAAATGACTAACATATACAAGGTTCTACTCAGCCTGATCCTCAGGAACAGCATAAGGAACGGGAGACCAAAGGAAAGGAGCCTCCTATACTCCCTCCTTTTATAATGAGCTTGCTGTAAGTGTTATGGGATGCACCTGTGAGTCAGCTTGGGGCAGCTGCCCTGACTGAAACTCCCAGCTGACTCGGGGCTACTCATGGCCTGTCTGACATGGCTGGCCCACTGTTCTGTTCCTGGGAAACCAGGACACATGACCATACTACTTTTAGGATGTCAGTTTGTATGCTGTCTTTGCAGTGCTGCATTCTGCCTTCAGGAGGTGTCAGTCCTCTGAGATAGCTTGAGTTTTTTCATCTTTCCAGCTCAACTTGAATCCAGCCTAATCCTGTGCCTACTTGCAATGAGTTCCTCTGGATCCTCAGTTTGCAAATTACAGTGATAGTGCCGTTGTGGGGCAGTTCACAGTCCCACATGGTACATGTCAGCCCTGTGTGGGGATGTGACAGTTTATTTGGAACAAAGTTCAGCAACATGGGATTTTGAAGAATCATGCTAAGATATCTAAAATTCTAAGAACAATAGAATTGGGTCAACCCAGCATTTTACCTGGGATAGTAATCATTCATCCACTGAGATAGTTCACCAGGGAAGAGTGTTGTGCTCTTAGGGCTGTACCTGTTAGTCTGTGTAGCTGACTTGTTTGGCTCTCGTTTAGGCTTTCCTACGTGGTGCTCTGTTAACAGAATTTTAGAATCGTACATTTCATCCATTCAGTGCAAATTAAGTTTACTGTCATCTAACTTATGCTGTAAAATGCTTATATCCCAGCCTACAAAATTATCCTGATATTCCTGATATAAATGCTTCTGCAGTTATGGAAAAGTCTGTGTTAACGCAGCATTTTCTATGGAGATTATATACTTTCTATTCCAAAAGCAATCAAGGAGGCTAGGAAGCAGCAGTTACTAAAAACAACCATCTAATGAAGCAGATCTCAGTGACTTGCACCCAACCCAAGAAATTTTTTTCAAGGGAATTTCAGTATTTGTGTTGATTTTTTGGTAAAAGTTGGACTAATGGAGGAGTTTTGTAAAACTGGGAAGAGCAAGTGATTATAGCTCCACCTTAACGGCACTGGGATATAACATAGTCATTACCACATAATGTCCCGCAGCAAATTAAATTTGAAGTACTTATCAGTAAATCCCCAGTTACTTAAAAAGAGGGACTAGAATGATCCCAGTCAGAAGAGATGGGTTAGCTTTACTTTGATAAATTAATAGAGAACTAAAGGTGATTATATTTCTATCCACTAATTGAAATCATTCAGCACTGTTTATGGCAGATAGAACTTGAGAAGCTAATTGAACCTTTTTTAGAAATAAGATTACACACTTAGTTGCTAAACGTAGTAGTGTTGATGTATAATGCCTCACAGAAATTTGAGTGTATGATGTGGTAAAACATAGCATGTTGATTAAAAGACTGGAATGTAAAATCAACAAGGAACGGAAAGTAGAGCTGTTTGGTGCCTTAGGGGCTGAAGGCAAGAACAGTATCTTAGAATAAGTGCTCAGCCTCATGATTCAGAGTATGTGTATGGAACTCAGAGGAGCCAACTACATGTTGCCATTTAAAACTGGACCCTTGAAAGAGTAGGTGAGGAGCCTTGCTTTCACTGACACTACTAAAGAGATAGAATTGGTTTATTTACAGCTGTGAAATGAGGACAGGATGTGTCCCAGTGCACATTTACCAACAGAATATAATATGAACATTCAGTGAGGAGGGCTTATATCCAACCAGCTGGCAAATTTTAATTAACTGGAATCGGATTGGCCCTCCAAATTAGAATAATAGTAAAATGCATTGGTTCTCTGCAAATCAGGAGAGTGAGGCTTCCCAATAAAGGTCTGCTCATCGAAAGAGTGCCCAAAGAGACAGCTGCCTCACCAGCAAATAGAAGGTTTATTATGATGAACCACCTCTGTTATCCTACACACTCAGTGAAATCATTCAGGCCCTACTCTGGCTGTATAACTGACTGTGGTGCTGTGAGTCTTGCTAGTTCAGACTCAGTGAGTAAGTGGACAATTAAAAAAATTGGTGTTTTGGTGCCCCCTTTCTCACAATACCTAGACAGCCCGTTAGTTCAGAATATGAACTTGCCTCTCAAGAGCACGTTCATGAGAAAAAACACTCCTTTGCCAAAAAAGCCATGCCTAGTATTTAGAACACTGTAGTAGGAGGCATAGAGCAAAACCCAGTAAGGCTGAGAAACATGGTGAACTTAGGTCTCTGTGCAGTGTATGGTGGCGGTAACCACCAAGTTACTGAGTAGAAAGTAGAAGCAACTGCTCTCCATCTATCATTTAAATATATGTGCATTTAAACAAATAGATTCTAGGCCCTAAGAATACTTTGTTTTTTTTTAAAAAAATAAATATTTTCAGCTGTAAACACACCTATCTGTCATGCTATATTGAGGCAGAGAGGAGATCTTATGTGACTGTGGATTTATGTCCTAGCTGTCTATGGCAATTTATTTCTCAGAACATGCACTCTTGAGAATACGAATTTTATGCAGCAGTTCTTATGTATCATGCAGGGGAGCACTTAACTCAGGGCTGGAAAGACCACCAGATGACAGAACATTTAAATAAGGTGCTGCAAAACTCAATTCTGTTATGAATCTTCTTCTAAAAATAATACTTTGTCTGATTAGCAGGTCATTGTAAGTTACATCACAAGGTGACCATGGAGATCAGGCGTCATGTATTTATTAAAGCTGACGTCTGAAGGTTTTTCTAAAAATAAGCTTCCACTTTGCAGAGATTTCTCAATCACCTTAATCTTTTGTGGTATTTGGGGATAAAACGACACTCCAATGACTGGAAAAATTCCAAAAGGATGTCTGGAAAATTGCAAAAAAAATGTATGATTCATGAATTGGC
This sequence comes from Podargus strigoides, assembly GCA_028020825.1. NCBI lineage: Eukaryota > Metazoa > Chordata > Aves > Caprimulgiformes > Podargidae > Podargus > Podargus strigoides. The sequence continues at coordinate 44,590,468 of CM051621.1, read as the reverse complement.
CATTCATTCAGGAGATTATTCTTTCATACTTTCTAGCTGAGGGCAGAAGGGAACAGGCACTGCGTCATTCAACTTTGAGACTATTTGTCTCCATATATTAGATCCTTCCCTGGTACATCAGGAGGTGTCCTCCTACCATGTGAATCACCCACAGGAAAAGAAGCCCTGCCTGCCCCGTAGGGAGCCCCTGCCACTGCCAGCTTAGTGGTTTGAGTACTTAGTAAACAGAAAATCAGGGTTTAATTATCTTCTCAAGCTGATGGTGGTCTAATCACTTCTCCTCCTCTGAGAGGCTATGAGGATGAGATCTTCTACACAACCTGTTAAAGTGATATTACTGTTTAGTAGCAAATCCCAGTTTCACTGGATGAGAGGAAGGAAGCATTGGCTCCCTCAGTCTAGTTAACATTGCTCAGTGTGGACAAAGCAGTACCAAACCCCTACTTGCATATTTCTTGCTAGAGTTTAGTGGAAACTATAAACATGAAGCTAGGATTTCCTAACTCTTTTTTTCTCTCTTCAGTGCCCTAAGAAGTAGATAGTAGAATCATGTTTCTGTTTTTTTCTGTCCTGTAATCTTGAATCCATTGCACAGTGACATGTATTAAACAGGCTTTGGATATTTCTTTTCACAAAACCTGAACTAACAGGTCACCAAATACTCCTTTGTAAAATGTGATTTATAGCTCCTGAAGAGGTGGAAAGAATTGAGTACAGGACTTCAATTGCAAGCTGTCCTGATTTTCTAACTCCAGATGAGAGGTGTTGTAATTTCATTGAAAAGACAATTTCTAGATGTGTTCCTGTGTGGTCTACTCTAGGATCCTGCTCTGACAGGGAGGTTGGACTAGATGATCTTTGGAGATCCCTTCCAACCCCTGCCATTCTGTGATTCTGTGATTCTGTAGTTTCATATTGGAAAGGACTCATATTGTAGGTGTAGACTGGGAATTCCCTGAAACCATCCTATGTACTGGATGCCTTCCAGATTTGCTGGAGAAACACTTAAGTCTCCTGGCTGTTCTCCTTGGAGCCCGGCAATCTGCCCAGTCCAGAGCGGTTCTGGACAGAAACAGTGCCCTGGGCACCTGAAGCATTTCAACAGCTCGTAAAAGGAGGTAATAGTAAGTTTAGGTGCTGCCAGAACCAGGATTACAGCTAGATGCTTTTGTTTTCTGTAGCTATTATGTCAGACAGAGTCATGAGTCATGATATCGGACAAAAGCTTAATTCATCATTCAGACTGATGAGTATTTAATTAGCTTAATTATGTTTACAAAACCAGGAAAATTAACTGTTGTTTCTCAGATGGGGAAACTGATGCATAAGGAAAATAAGAAGTTATTTTAATATCAGTGTTCCCTGCTCCCCAGCTCAAGTCAGAAGGCCAAATGCATTTTTCACTGCTTTTCTGGACAGGTTTTTAGTGAGGATTAAATAACAAAATTTACAGTGAAGTTTTCCAAGAGGTGTAAAAAATGCATACCTAGAAGAGACATCCTGCATCATCGAGACATCCCTTACCTGAAGGCTGTATTTTAGAATTATTTTCCTGGAACATTGCCCACAGTGTTCCAGGCGAGTTTTTCCCTTGCTTTAATACTTCTCCAGCACTGCTTGAAATACTAAATCTAGTTAGAAACTTTATAAACTCCTAGTCCTCAATGCCACTAATGTATTCAGATCTCTTCTGTGTTGCAAATCCTAATAGACCTAATCCTAATAGGCTCATAGCAGAAATTCTTATTAATATCTTTTCTTCTGAGTTTGTTTCATACTTTTTTTCCATTTCAGTATTATTTTTCTAAGCCTTACAATCATTCTTCATGTATAATAAGTTATTCTTTCCTCATAATTCCACCCCCAGCTCTACCATCAGAAAATCTTGCTAACAAATAGCTAATGTCATTAAGGAAGTATAGATCACTTAAAATAAATATTAATTAAAAACCTGATTGAAGTGCATCTCCAAAGTTAGTTTAAGAAAGTGTAGGATAAATGATTATCTCTTTGACCTCTTGCCACTCACCAGATTATGTTCTCCTCATGGGATGGATTTAATTGAGATGGTTACAACCATATCTTGGAATCTTGAAATGAGCTACACATAATTGATATTCCAGGAGCTCTGTACTGCCATTCACAAGGGTATATTTGGATGCTTCTTTTTTGGGAAAAAAAAATAAATAAACACAACATTATATACCGGGTTATTATTATGTTAAAAATCATATAAAACTACAAATACAGAAGAAAAAAATAGTGGTCCTAAAGTGCTCGCAATTTAATAAGAAGCAAAACTGGGTTAGAGCAGTGTCTGGAAAAGCAGTGTCATAGCTACCACATGATATAGTCATTCTTAAAAAAACAAGCCAATAATGAACTCATCTGCCTAAATATCAACAGGCTGCTTGTGCTACTGAAAAGGTGTTTCAGGGAGAACTGAAAGAAGCTGGGGGAATGCTTCTGAGGGACCAAATTTTATTTTATCCAGTATTTTGATGAGAGGCCTGAATGTGATTTAGGTACTTAACTTTCATTTAAAGTGGATTGACATTTTTTCACCAAAACTAAGCAATTTTCTGAACTTCTTGATGAAACTATATACACTTTACTGAACTTGAATCAAGTAGGTAGAGTTAACTGAGTTCCTACAGGGTGTGCCAGGCAGGCAGATTGGCAATAGCAATACATGTCTCCAATGTTTTACAAGGGATTTGGGTTTCCACAGCCCAGAGATATGAAGCAGATCTGGCCAGGCTATGTTCAAGTGCTGGAGAGCTGTAAAATCTGAACACAGCTGTTAATATCTTAGCTTTAAACAGGAAATCAGAAAGCTGTGTCTCACCAATGCAAGCAGGTTACATTGCAAACTGGTCCCAGTTTGGGTTCCTCTTCAGCTGTAATCTGAAGAAGTAGCTCTGTATTAAGGTTCAGCCTCTCTGTTTATTGTGGAAATGAGGAGTAGCTGGACACATGAAGAGAAAGAGACTCTGTCACCTCTGCCTGTGAGCAACCATTCTGAAAGCCCAAACCCACACGTGGGCTCCATCAGGGAACAATAAATTGATGGTACTGGATCACCATGCACCATGTTCTCAAACACTACAAACAGTTTCCAATAGGGAACTTTCCTGGAATTTTTGGTTGCAAGTCACTGGAATGACATTAAAGTTACAAAATACTGGAATTTCCCAGTCTTACTTACATTATGAGTCAAAAGCAGATCCTAAAAGTTATTTACAGTTAGAAAGAAACCTCTTTTGCCATATTTGATAGTAAAAGATGACTTTTCTTTTTTTTCTTATTGCACCTCCTCATCACAAAATCTAAGTCTAAGTTACACAGTCAGTCTATCTACATCATAAATTACTTTCTCTGGCACAGAATGTTTTACCAAAGCACCTTCAGATGTTTAAGAAACATCAGTAAGAGGGGTCTACTTATGTGGTGAATTTTCCTTCATATGCTTTTCTTTCATTTTCTGTGCATAGCATATTTCTTTGAATTTATTCGTCTAGTGACCTTTTTTTGCCGGTCATGTATGAAATGGCTCCTGAAAATACTCTGTGTTTAAAATGTGCCTATTGGATTGGACTGAACAAGCACCTCAATCTTGATGTTCTTCTCTGGTGTAATTTTAAACTGGTCTTCCATATCCATTTTAAAAACCTGCATTTCTACACCTGTTCTTGCCACACACCTTCACTCTCATTTTAGAAAGAATAAAAGCAAAAGAGATATATGTATGGTCAGAACTGATTTTGTGAAATAATGCTTTTCTCTCCCTGTTCTTAACAGCTTTGGGTTTTGTTTTTATTTTATCTTGGTAAAAAAAACTGTGTTTCCATTGCCTTTTGGACTGAGATGCAAATCAGTTCCAGAGCTGCAAACAGAATGCAGAAAGCCTATATGTTGCTTTGCTGGTGTTGTAGCCAGAAAAAAAAAAAAAACAAAACACAATCAGGGATTGACTTAAATGTTGTAACATATAGTGCATTTATGTTGGTAATCACATCACTTAAACTCTGAACTCTAAACAGTAAAGATACAAGTAAAAACTTTAAAAATAGAACCTTTTAAATGTTTTCTGGGTCTCTTTCTCTCACTGAGACATTTTCTAAGTTCTTTAAAAGATTTCAGACAAGAGACAGTAATTGGATTTCCAGACCTGTCTTTATTACTTGAGCTAGAAAGAGACATCCAGAGTGAAATGCTCTAACTTCTTGCCAGAATGGAATCACAACTAATACGAACTGGCCCTGCTTTTTGCTCCCTTGGGGAAAAGGACCCTCTCGCATTTAAAAGGAGTCTCGTACTCCTTTTTTAGAGATGTTACAAGAAACATATTAGCATTAATTGCATTTTCATCTGCATCAATTAAGTACATGCCTATTCAGAATTTTTAAAAAAGGCAATCAAACAAACAAAAAAGGCAATCAAACAAACAAAAAAATAATGAGGATCAGACTGGGAGCAAAATAATTATGAATGGCTTTTAAAACTGTGTAAATTTTTTTAGTTGTTTTTAACATGACCTCTTTCTAAGCTAGAAATGTCCTTTCCAAAAGCATACTCAGTCTGACATTCTGGTACATTATTTTTTAGCAAACCTGCTGCTGTCTCAAAGTAGCAGAAATCTGTCTCCTTCTTTTTCCATCAGAGGTTTCCTAAGAATTTCCTAAGAACTAGGAATTCACTTTGGACAGAAAAGTCACCACTAGCTCCATTACAAAAAAATAAAAAAAAATAAAATCTTGTTTTAGATGCACCTTTCTTTGACATTTTGAAATTGAAGACACCTGGGAAGCTTTAAATGCATGCATAAACATTCTTTTGTACATGTAAAAAATAATTTCCTTTTTTTTTTCTTACTGTAGATGAGACTGATACATATAGGATATATGAGTGATTCATTATAATGCACTGTTGAATGTCTATAGGTTCCTTCATATGCTGGGAACAAAGCATCATTTCAGACTGAGCTCATCCTGCTAGCTCAGGAAGTTTCTAGTACGTCCACTATAGGGCAATGGTCTCAGGGAGAATGGCTCTGATATTTTGGGGACCCTGTAGAACTGGACACCTGAATGGATTCCAAAATGTGACAGTCAAGTGCTATGTCAGTGGCTTTATGTTCAAACTGTTTGCTAATATGGGAATTTCCCCATTCATCCTCTCACCAAATCCTTCCAGGACTGAAGTCAAGTGGTATTTTTGGCTCAGACATAATTATTAGAGCATGAAACAGAAACATCTCCAAGTTTAAAGTGTTGGTAAGCATGATTATACTGTTAAACTAATTTTCTGGATGGAATAGATGTCAGAGCAAAACCTAATTTACTCTCTCAAATTGGTCTGTTATACTAACTGGTTTAACACGCAGACAGAAAAGTAAATGTATATTTTAATTCTGATTACACCTGGGGATACATCATTATACTAGATGGTGCCAATTTTATATGACTGTAAATAGCCTTTGAGGCTATGGATGGGCCTAATTTGGGTTTCAAATCCTTTTCTTTTACCATATTCTTTGTACCTTGTTTTACTTCTATCCTTAAGTTAAGAATACAAATGGTTACCCCGAGAAACCTTAAGAAAGTAATACTATTATTTTGGCAGAGAAATGTGACATAAAGGCGGGCGAGATAATGAAAGGCTGTTCCCCCAGGTTTCTAGCCCACATCAATTTGCACGACCTTTGACTAATCCAAGTAAACTTCAAATAAGACCACTTCTTCAAATTAAATGTAAACTTTGAACCTCCTTAGAATTGCCTAGAAAAAATATTGTGGAAACTAATGCTACATGATCCTCTATTTGAGGGTATTAATTGCACTGACCAGTATCCAGGGATATGACTTTTAATCTTCTCTGCTCCAAGTCAAACATAACTACGGTGAGAGTGTTGCACTCACAACAACTTGAAGATAGCATGCTACATTAAAAATATCTTCAGACTTCCTTCCTTTCTACCCACAGCTATAGATGTGATTATAGCATCCTTAAATCCTGTTTGAATCTCTGGGTTTTTTTTTTGCCAAGAACTGATTATGAAGCAATATTGAATCACACTGTACATATAGGGAAGCTGTACAATATAATTGCAATTATGTGCTGACCCCTTGGTGAACATGTTAATGGTATCAAAACTTAAAAACAAAGCACTAACAGAAACAGAGGTGGCAGTGAGATATTTTTTTTCCTCCTTCTTGGATCAAGATGCTCAAATGACTGGAAAGTGCATTTGCTCCTCACTGGGACATGCCTGAATTGTGCCTGTAAACAAGTTGTATTGAGAAAGAAAAGCTTTGCTGGGATGTGACAATCTTCAGATAGTTCACCTAATTTGAGCATAAATTTATAAATTTCTTATTTTCTAACTTTGCCTGGTAAAAAGTCACTTTGCATTATAAGGTAGTTTAACCTACATAAAATGAATGCTTCTGGGGGCAGTTGCAGCCAGGTGCTACGTACAGAGACAAACTGCCTGCTGACCCTAAGGGGTTTGGTATCAGATCTCAGCTTCAGCGTCCTGTTTGTCATTGCCCTAAAGGACATTCCATTCCAAAAGTCAAGTAAAGGAAAAACAAGGATGTTCCTGACTCAGCAGATAATAAAATATGTTGTAGGAATTCCTGGCTGAGGAAACTGAACCCATTTTCCTTTATAAGAAGTTTTTCAGTGTTTGTGATGCCCTTGAGCTGGAAGAGAAAGGAGAAAGACGTGTTGGTATGAAGTATGACACTGGGCCACTGAGTTGAAACTCTTTTAGCAGGAACAGGTTTATCATACATAGTGAGGGAAGGATTAGGACTCCTTAGCTTCCACTCAGGGAAGACCTTGCTGGTCTCTACAATTGCCTGAAAGGCGGTTGTACTGAGGTGGGTGTTGGCCTCTTGTCCCAAGTAACAAGTGATATGATAAGAATAAAGAGCCCCAAATTGTGCCAGGGGAGGCTTAGATTAGGAGATCGGGAGATTAGGAGAAATGTCTTCACTGGAAGGGTTATCAAGCACTGGCACAGGCTGCCCAGGGAAGTGGTGGACTCCTCATCCTGGGAGGTATTTAAAAGATGTGTAGACATGGCACTTAGGGACACTGTTTAGTGGTGGATTTGGCAGTGTTAGGTTTATGGTTGGACTCAATGATCTTAAGAGTCTTTTCCAATATAAATGATTCTGTGATTCTGTGTCAGAATTTGGTCTTCCATATTTGAAGATATTTTATCCTAGTTGCAGTGTTTTATTGTACCGTGCCAGTTTTTATAATTCATATCGTCAAAGGTTTTTGGTTCTGTGATGAAGAATTGTAAGACTACAGAAAAAGAATTTCTGGCTAATTAAGAGTTTTGCAGGGAATGTTTTATAGAACAAGGCTTGTCATTCAATCCATCACTGTTAAAAGAAAGTCCCGGTCCTCCCCCGGTTCATTGTTTGTTATTCAAAACAGGACTAGTTCTTTTTGGGATTGAGTGAACTTTTTGTCCTCTTTTGCTTCTTGTGTATTCAGAATCATCCTTGAAACAAACCTCCCCGAGGAAAACGCCTGTGTGATAGCTACCTGAAACTGAACCCTGGAATGAAATGACATTTTAAATTAAATTGCATATTTTTATATAGAAAAGTTGACTGATTAAATGCCTTAGGACTGCCAAGGTTCTCCTGTGTTGCTAAAATTATTTTAGAAAAATTGTGATTGTGTAACGTCTGTTTGCTCCCGTTTGTTCTGGTCTGCCAGGAGAGCCCTCCCTGACCTCCTGCAGCTGGTGCTGCCCCTTGGACTTCATCTGTCCATTCATTTATTGAGGAGCCCCCTGTTCCAAATAAAATTGCAAGGCGATTAGTGTGGTGTAGGAAGGAGCGTGACTGCTGGTGACAGATGTGGCACCAGAGGAATCTGTGTTGTTCTTGGCTGCAGCCACTTCCAGGCAGGAAAACAATAGCTTGTTTTCTTCCTTCATCTCACAACCCTTGGCTTTCAGGGAAGGAATTTCATTATACTTTGGATGGGTGGAAAAGCTATAATCAAATGCTTGTGGCAGGTAGGCAGGAAGTTTGCAGTAGGCTATCAAAGCAGAAGAAGTAAGAAAAAGACCTTAAAGTTGAAAGCAAAAAAAAACTTTTTCGAAGTGTATTTTAAGGAGCAGCATCTATTGTAGCTCAATCAGCACTGTTGGGGTTGATGGCTCTGCAGCCATTCCTGCTGTTGGGAGCGGAATGAGAAGTCAGAAAGAGAGATTAGATGTGTCTGTCAGGTGAAATACAGGAAGAAATTGCTTTGCGTTCTCTAACCACAATGTCAAATATTTGTTAAAATGAAGATCCTAGAAAAAGTGAGTACAGGACTTGACTCTCTTAAGTGATCTACTTTAAAGTCTTCTAAGCATACGTAACAGTTTGTAACTGTTAAAACCAGCATGAGTCAGAACAGGACATGCACTTTTAATAGAAACAGACAAATTTACCTTCAGTTTTGTTTGAAAGTTGCTCGTAGGGTCTTGCCTTATGTTTAATTACTGTTTTCTTTCATTTGGAATATTCTAACTTTTCTGTCAAGCAAAATAAGTCATCGTAAACTCCAGTACTGAAATGAAAAAGACAAAAAAAAAAAAAAAAAAAAAAAAAAAAAAAATTGCAATTGCAATTGGGAGTACTTTGTTGAAACTGAATGTTTCTGCATGTGCTCATATCTGACTTTCAGCAGGGAGCTTGGTTTGATGTTGTTTTACATCAGCAACCTCACAGATAGCCCTCTGGAGGAGAAGGAAGTTCATCGTACCTCATAAGGCTAATCTCATAAAACCTAGGTCTGAAATTATGGATACTATTTGTATTATGTCCCTTAAAGCTCTAAAATACATTGTAGCCAGGCCAGCTGTCCAAGTTTCTATGTAAACAAAAGTACAACAGCATCCTTACTTTCTCATGTAATCCTTACCAATCCTCTGGACACTTCTTTGTCAATTTCTGTCTTTCCTTGAAATTTTAATCACTAACTATAACTAGGAGTGAGATGGGGCTCTGTTTGTTACAGACACATAGTCCAGTAGTGTTAATATTGACATATGTGTCTGAACTTGTTCGTGTAAGTAATCCCACCAAGGTCATCACCAAGGACAGGAATATACTAACAGCAGTAAATGCAGAGCCAGTCTAGTCTCACAAAATATCTTCTCTCTCTGATTTGAATGTATTTTTTAAAAATGCACTTTATGCTTTTACAAGTTTAAATATTCACAATTGTAAATATAGTATTCAATTAGAAGAGGAATAACCATGACCCAAACTTTTATGAAGAATTAACACTTTCAGCTGGAAATATTTCACCTACTTTACAGGTAAATGTCTCTGAAAGATTCACTTAAAATAAAAAATATTTTAAAAAATGAAAAAGTGTTGCAATACCTTTTCTTCCAATACAGAAAACTAGATATTCAGTAGATATCTGAATATTCCTTCAAGATGGTAGTCTAAAGAGGTTGTTTCCAACAAGCTTTCCTGTCCACTTGTTTGCCTTTATTGCTCTACAGGGATAAACTGGTCTACTTTTAGTAACTTTTACAGTTGTTTAGTCTGAGTTCTTGAGAAGTGATTCAGTCTTAAGGAAACTGATTAAAACCAATGCTTTTTTTAAAACTTTTTTTTTCCCACAAAGCTTCCGAAAAGTCTTGTTGACCAGGAAATTTCTGAAGGGTTGGGTAAAGTTATGAAGTCAATAGCCTAAAGAGGAAACTGCTGCTGGCAATTCTGGGTATATTGAGCAACTGCATTTTTGAGTAAACCTTGCTTGTTTTTAACTTTTATGGTAACCTTTGGTGAAGCTTCATGTGGCTGGTGTTTCTTGTGTAGGGGCAAAACCTGGTCGAGAGATTTATTTTTGTTTTTAAAATCCTTTCTTCTTTTGGGACTGGAAAGTAAATCATAATTACTTGTCTAAGCACAACGATGCAGGAGTTAAACGCTAAAAGTAGGAAAGTGCAGACTACTCATGTGAATGGATATCAGGAATATATGCAATTTTAGCCAGTAGTGATGGGAATTTGGCAAACACTTTTCATTTTTCTCACATCCTTTTCCTTTCATGATGTTCCTTTGGGACTTGCCCATAAAGAACTCCAGGCAAAATTTCCCTGAAGTCCTTCACTACATTTCAGTTCAGAGTAAAGATTAAGTTTGGCACAAAGTCCAAGACCATTAATGAATACTAGGATGGGCTGCTCAGTACACACTTCTATTTATCAAGGTTACAAAGTCAGCCAGCCTCCAGTATAACAGAGATATAAGATTACACTTTTATCTACCAGTTTCAAATAATTTAAATTCAAAGATTTATACCAATGAGGATCTCTAAAATGCATGCATGATAAAAGTGACCTTGTTCTTTTTTGTTTAAAAAGAAATAATTTTAATAGAATTTAAGCACTGAATGTGATCTCAATTAAAGGTAATCAGGAAGACATAGAAAAAAAGATACTTTAAATTCCCATATTGGTAGAAGCTATTCTTCAGAATTTTTAAGTTTTTGAATAAAGAAAATCGAGTCATGTTAAATGAAAAATTAGGCTTCATAAGGGATACGTCCATCACTGTGATCTTTCAAAAAAAATTTTTAGCTTATAAAATACAGAAAATATGTGGCTAAATTCTCTGTGTGACTTCGAAAATGTTACCTTGTAGCTTAGAAAACATTGAAACGAGACAGAATTTCCATATGGAAAAGTTCTGTCACTAATGGGGCCTTGCATCATTCATCACTTTCTTTTTTTTCTGTGAAAAACAAGAAGAGGTAAGGTGGACTGATTGGTCTGAATAGGAGGGAAGAATAAGTGTAATGCCTTAAATAAGAAAGAGGTGGGACATATACTGATACAATATATACTGTCTATTTAATATGTACTGTCTGTTAAATTTGTGCAGCCAAACTCAGTCCTAGCAGCAAGCAAAATGCTTTCATCTTTAAGCAAAAGAAATAGGTTAAAAATCAAGGAGAAATGGTTAGTGACTCAAAAGAAAATATAACACCATTAAAAAGTGCACTATCATCAGCAGAAAAATTAAACTAGCTGATGAAACACAACTCTCGCAAGTGAGAAAATCCATCAGCCAGGATGACAGCCCAAACAATAACGCTTTTTGCCTGAGTAGGACTTATCTCTAATTGGGGTCTGGTTTCTCTTGAATTCCATTCAAGACAGAAGTCAGAAAATTTGGTAACTTGAACTAGTAAACTCCCATTTTGCAGGTCAATGACATATCACCATCATGACAACTGCCTGAAAATGTCTTTCTCAGCCTGCAGTCCTGTAGGTAGGTATTCTGAAAAGTATTTCTAAACTGTGCTTCTGTCAAAACTTTTTCTCATTGTTTTCCTGGGAAAGTTATGTATTCTTTATTCCTTAGAGTTTATCTAACTAGTGATTAATACCCAGGGAAAAAAAAAATAGTACCACAACTGATATTTCATACTGATGTTTTTGTCACTTATCTAATTATTAAAATCCTTTGAAACATTTCTAGAAGCCTTGTCAAACATGCTCTGACCCCTATAAGTCACTACTAAGCATTCCAGCAGAGCCTCTAGTGCAGTCTCATTTTCAAAATTATTAAAATGTGACTGTGTTTGTCTCTGAAATGTCATAACTGGATTAGCTGGAGTCTGAAAGGTTTGAACTGAACCCGTCCAGAGCATGGGGCTGTGCACTGGCCACAGAGCAGTGCCAGGTGTCATTAGTGGAGTTAACTGAACAATGTTGTGCATAGGAATGGCTTTCTTTAACATAATCCATTCCTGTTGTCCACACAAAAGGACCAGTGAAGCCATGAAAGGTGGTGAAGAAAAGGTCATCTCCTCTGTATATAATCTTTCTGGTTTCTCTACCAATGCTTACAACTCCCATGGAAACCAGCAGGAGCTGCTTGTTAGCTCAGGAGCAGGGAACAGCACAGTGAGGTAAGAGTTAGGTGCTTATTTTCATCTTATTTCATCTATCCATGCTTGAAAACAGGCCCTTACTGCATTGTGTTTTGAGAACACTTTAACGGATAAATGAAGAACAACAGAGAGAGAATCTGTCAGTGGAGATACATTCTGAAGGATGGCAGAAATTATTTGCTTGTGCCTCTTTGCTGAGTGAAAGAATTACAGGGTTAATCAGTGCATGCTCACCACAGAGGCCTGTTCTTCTCTGTCTGCTCATGTCCCATGCCAATTTCCATTTTACATGTGATTTCTATCATATCCTCTTTCCTGTAAGTGGTCATTTCCTTAAACTCTTTGCCATTCCTCATTGTATAAGCTGCACGTTATGCAAGAGACAGTCAAAACTGATCTCTGTATCTTCATATATGGAAGAGACCTACAAATACAGAGTATGTAAGTGCCATTATTTTCTTGTGAGACATCAGATTTTTTATGACAATCATGATTTTTCAAAGAGGAACTCTAAGAATGAAGAAGAGGGAATGAAACTACAGTTTATCAGCCTGCTGCTAATGATTTAATCACATAAAATTTATAAATTGGGGAAATTTATTATCAAGCTTTGTAGATGCAAAACATGAGAACTAAAAATTTGCTAAAGATGAAAAGTCATTTTGGCGAATAGAGGAGACAGGAAATTTTACCAGGCACTGGACTGTCTTTTCACTTTTTTTGAAGGTAGCTGGAATGAGGTCATTGGCAATGCTCACCACATTCTCAACCACAGCATTTTTTTCTGTCATTTTTATGCATAGAAAACTGCCATTATTTGAAAACTAAACAGATTGTCATTCTTTCATTTAAAGCTGTCTGCTATGTAATCCGTTGTCATAATCCAGCTGTATGTCACATACAGGGATTGCGTTATATTGTCTTTAGTTACATGGAGATGCCAGAGACTGTGCAAAAATCTCTTTACTTTGCCAAAGCAAATAAATGAAGGGAAATCGCGGAGGGTAAGGGGTGAATGGAACAGATGTGATAGCTTTACTTCACATTTGCTCTGCCTTGCACATAGGTGCCATGTAAGAGGTACAGTTTGAGTGTTGTTATACATAGCCAATAGTCAGTAATAGAAAAGCCTCTTCTAGTATGTGGGCAGCAGAATTTAAGTAAGTCATATCAGCCCTAAGGGTGCTGCAAACTATTCAAGATGCTGAACTCAGGATAGTTTATAACGAGGCATAGAAATCAAGTGTAACATCACTTGAAAAGAAAACCGCAGTTTCATCCTTGTAATCTGGCTCTTCTGCCCTTTCCACGCCAATAAAGTGGGATTTTTTTCTGCTGTAAAAAAAAAACCACAAAAGAGGAGGAAAGAAAAAATGAAGTTGCCAACTGGCTGATTTCCAATCTACATGGCTATAACTGAATACAGAATCAGCCCAGTATTCAGCTTTATTTAGAAACACAGGCCCTTGTCCAGATCCCATTAAGAATGACGAAAAATGCACTTCATTGATTTCACTGACAGTGGAATGAGCCTATTAAGAAAAATGAGTTTGGTGTCAGGGTAGTGACAGTTCTGTGTACACTGGCAAGGATGGAATCATTTGTAGACAAAAAAAACACATTTTCAAAACTTTAATATGAATTCCAAACAAACAAATTTCTTGAAAATTAATTCAAAATTAAGATAGTACTAGTCATGTTTCTCTTATTGAGCAACACTGCTGGAAGTTCATAATGTGTTGCTTGGTTATCCATCGAAAGACTTCACAAAGACTGGGATAATATTCCCAACATATCAGTCACTGTGGCTGTACTGACTTTAAAGAAAAAAAAATTAGCTGTGGTAGACTTCTAATAGATTACTCCTACCCCACAATCTAGGGAGAAACAGATAAAGAACTGATATTTTCTTTTACTGACACTAAGTGGCTAACGTGAAGATAACTCAAAATGACTGTTTTGCTCTGGGGGAAGAATGGCTGCACATTTGTGATTTAGTGTACCAGAGGGGTTGGATTTGCCTTGCACTTGCAGTTAGAGTCTTGCAGGATGTACCACAGTGTGTGACTGCTGTGCTGGGAAATGGATTCCCTCTTGGTGGAACCAAGGTTGAAGCCACTCTTCAGAGTGCCCCGGGCTAATCCCACTTGCAGTGTTACCTCTTCAAGCATGCGGTGTGTGCCTACGGTCAGATATTTATATAAACATCATTTTTGATAAAGACATCACATATATATATATACACAGTCCTAGGACAACACAAAATTACAATACATCAAGCCTTTGTTCCTTCCTTTTGGCTCTGCACCACTCAGTAATGTCAATGCAACCCTAGGACCCCTTAAAATAGGATTGTCTCTTCAGCCACCAGAGAGGAACAATGCATCTAAAAAACATCTCCAATTTGCATCATCCTAAACAGTGAAGCCCAAATCTCAGCCTAGACCATGCCCTTAAATGGAGATCTATACTTTGCTGGATTTAAGGAAATGTCTCAGTTCCTTAAAGAGAGGAAGAGTCTATGAGCAGATATATTACAGGAAAGGCAAGATTTTAATGTTTTTCTCCAACAACACAATGTTCTTATGAAACAATGACTTTAATAGCTTTTGAAGAATTTATGTTCACTGAGGCAGTAAAAGTAAAGGGAGTCTCATGAAGTGCTGGAGAAATTTTAGTAGAGAAAATGCTGATAGTAACTTCACTCCTAGCTCATCTCAGAAAAGAAAATACAAACAGGCTTGACAGAGGTCTTTTCTCTTTTTCCCTTTCTTCTTCATTTAATAAAAAAAAAATATATACTTTTTTTTCCCTTTGGCTTTTTCCCTTTGGTTTCTTTCTTTTTTTTTTTTTTTTTAATGTCTAAATAAGATCACAGCCAGGGTTCAAGTTCATTCAGGAGATGACAAAACCTGACCTCACTTCTGAGCTGAATTAACTGCTGGTATGTATGAGCATTGCAAATCTGTCCCAAGGCAAAGTCAAACAGCACAGCTTTATGTGGCCTTCCCCTAGGACAGAGGAAGGAAGCAGTGTTTTCAGAGCTAGAAATCATCTCTTGGTAAAAATCAGTGACCAGCAGCACTGTATCACAGCAGATCTGGATGGGAGACTACTGGGTGGAAAGCGCTGGAGTTGCTTTGGATGGCTGGATCTCCTTCCTCACCCTGTGGTCAGTGTTGGCCAAGGTGTGGGTCAGGTTTGGGTGTTCTGTCAATCAAAGTTCAAATGCAGCTCATATTTGGAGTGAAACATCAGTAAATATCAGTGGCTAGTTTTATGGAAAAAATACATTTTAAAAATAAAGATCTTTTATGTGGCCTGTTTTCTGGTTAATCTAACAAAAAGTTTTGGTTACACTTCTTTACACTTCTATGTTTGCATTTGGTTATTTTCCACCACTTTAATAACAAAACTGCTGCTCTGAAATTGTGTTGTAAATAGCTGACTGGCAACAAAGTTGTTTTGAAAGACAGCAAAACCAATTAAAAATCCTGTAATCTCTGCTGTCAATGATGTTCCATAACTAGAGCTCAAAATCCTGGTTCACATGAACTAAAAGGGAATTTTTTTGCTAACTGTGACTGAGCAAGGACTGCCCATGCTCTTCAGCTAGTCAGCAGGTCTCTTTTTTTTGTTTGGTTTGTTAGGAAAGTTTACTGGTGCATTTCAGATATAATGGTAATGTTGCATCGAGAACTTTCAGTTATATGTGGCTTTTTCATTCTTAGTAAATCCCAATGAGCATCTCAACATTTCTATGTTTTGCTGTGACCTGTATCTCTGTAAAGCTCCAAGCCAAGGTACTTATTAAAGAGAAATGTTCAGTTAATTTTAATGTCTTTAGTAAAATAAACAGCAGAGTTAAGCATTGTTACAGTGGTCTTAAATCCATCTTATGCAAAAGGAAGTCACTCCATTTTTAGAGTGACCTATCTAGCTACTGATCCTAAAATTCAGAGAATCCCCCGATTATTAATTCTTCTGGGAGTTAGCAACAAATGTAGAAAAAGGAAAGGAAAGGAGAGGCCTAAATACAATGCCAGAACTGTGGACCTGATGTTGGTTGAATTTTATCAAACTATCATGAAAAGAAAAAAAAAAGGAGGAATGTGAAATTCTAGAAAGGGAAAGGGCATAACATATTTGTTTCATTAAATTTTATATACCTAAAAGACAAGGTGCTAAGAAGTATACAATACGGGTTTGTCAAAACACACCATGTCAACCATTCTTTGCCAGCGCAGCTAGCCTACTCTGTAAGTGAATAAAGCAGGTGAAACAACTGGACTTTTGTAAGGCCGGACTTTATCTCTCTCAGCATAAGCAGACTAGGAAATGTAGTCTAGTTTGAACCTTATTAGTGCTAATTTAAGCTCCTTATTTTCAGGTCTTTGCTCAACATAACACCACAATTTGTTCCCTCTACCTTAGGCAGCATTCCTGATGCCCAGTGCACTTCAGTCACCATTCAACTGGGAAGGCTTGTGACTGCCAGCCTAAACATCTAACCCAAGCAGTGTTACTTATCTCCTTCATGGCAGTTCTCTAAAACTGTTTTATATAGAGGTCCTTAATTCCAACCAAGGCTTCACTGATGAGCCCACCCAGGCAGTCTGGAACCAAGTCCCCTTTGCTGACAGTGGGTGAGAGAGCCCTGATATCTCCTACATGCTCATGTAAGAATCGCAGAGTGGGATGGGACTGACTGACAGTAGTCATTAAGATTAGATTAGAGTGGGTGCTGAGAGGCTGGTCTGGAAAACTCCATAATAGGAAATGAGTGACGAATATAGTGAGCCCATAGTGACTGAAGCAGAGAATAAAGTAAGGGCAGTTTGTGTAGTAGACTAGGGATGTGTACCTGAGATGTAGAGATGTAGGAACGGCTGTAGAAATGGCTCTGGACAGCAAGCATCTGTGTTTGCATCACACCATACTGTGGCATGCTGTTGCAGAGAAGAACCACAGAAAAATATTTGAGAGGAGGCTGAATGGCAGCAAAATATCTCCTGTGATCTGTCTTCCTAAGTTTCATGACTGGTATATAAATTGAGGAGTGTAACTGCAACACTGACAGTATGCATTCCTTGTGCGATTTTGAGACCAGTTGTCTCTGATGCATTTTATTTATCCTATAACTTTTCCAGCAGGAAACATCACCCTCAGCGTTTAGGCCATTAAGTGGCCAGTGAATGATGTCAGTAATTCAGAGCCTCCAGATTCTCACTGACTGTAAGGAGCTAGACCAGACAAGCCACCAGCAAAGAGGCCTCCCTGGATATTAGGGAAAGTTGATGGGACTTATAAACACTGTAAAGCCCATTTGAGATACACTTCTGACATCATTGCTGCCAGAAGATATATATAAAGACTATGGTGGCTGTCCCTAATGTCACTGTACAGTTCAATGACATCTTTACCCAGTTCATTATGTCAGTATATGATACCAGGACAGTCTCAGCTTCTGGTTCACATGCCAGCCACAAAGAGATTGGTGAGGTCCTTTGTAAGCATAGTCTCAGAAGTTTTTGTGGCCTTTCGCTGGACTGGAAACCAGAAGTAGTCACTGTCCAGTCCATCTTCATACAGATCTTCACTGGAAGCCTCTATGTTTGGATCCAGACACTGGCATGCTAACCTAAGACCTTTCTTCACAAACTGTTATTAACTCCTGAAGACCAGGAGTTAAGCAGGGACAGAAGTCAATAAAGATTGGAAAATCAGTTCTACTTGTGAACCTAGGGGATTTTTGATTTTATGAAACAGGCAAAATGGGGAAAACCAGGAAAAAAATGTGTTCCTATGCACACTGGGGCAAATTCCTCTGCATATATAGTCCTAGCCAGAGGAAAACAATTATATAAAGAGCCTGGAGTTTCTAGCTCTAATTTACCCAGTTCTCTTGTCCTACAGCTGCAGGAATTTGGACCTTGGAACTGAGCCATCATGCTAGACTTGACAGCTGCGACAGCTAGTCTCAGGCTATTTCTCTGCAGTCTGACAGCTCCTCTGTGCATCCAGGCTGCCCTATATTCTTCTTTTTCTAATCTTGGGGGGGGCAGGGCAGCAATGCCCTTGATATGTGCCTTATTCTAATATACTAAGGTCTATGTACTGTATTAAGAAATTCCCTGAGTTGAAAATGGTTGGAAAGGTATTTGGGTTAAGTATAATATCTGATGGTCCTGTTCATACTCTTCCCTAGGCATCTGCCTCTGGCCACTGTTGCAGACAGAATTTTGTGATATGGGGTCCAGTGGCTGCTTTTATGCAGTCATTTGAGAATCTTCATCAAATATTTCATGACCGCATGGTCTTCATATGGACAGTACTGGAATTATATTGCAGACAGAATAACGGAATGGTACTTTGACATAGTATATCTGTCTGGACAGGCAAATTCTATTCCTAGTCCTTTAGATGTTCAACATGGAGTATTTCCATTGTGTTCTGCATTCAGAGTGACTGCAGGATCTATGATTTTAACTACTACATTCAAGATAAGCATTAACATAAAATACAGTTCCCTAACCAAAAAAAAAGCATTTCAAATCACACTTAAGGACATGCATAGTTGTACTAAAGGCAGTTGTTCTGCTGACTGGCCTAAGTTGATACCAGAGTTACCCTATGTAAAGGCAAATACATAACAGGAATAGTAATGTCTTAGAGGATACAAAATTATGCTAAGGATGCAGTAAAAGATCAGTATGTTCCTTAACACCAAAGGACCATAAATGCTAAGAACTCTGGCATCTCTGTTTAAGGTTAGATATTAAAAAAAAAAAAAAAAAATTATCAGCACAAGAGCTTTCACCACAGCTTCATGAACTTTCAGTGCTGGCTTTATATTTAATGTTGATGTAAAGTATGTAATTTACACTGTACATTTCAGGCATAATGTGTACGATACTTGTTTCCATAACAAGCTGTCATTATAGGATGAACAGGATTTTTACAGGGATTTCTGGATAATATATTTTTAGAAGTTTCTATTTTGGAAATTATTAATTGCTATTATAATTTCTGAGAAAAAACATGTAGTGTAATAACTAGGCACCAAGTATATAGTTATGATTACTCTGAAGTGTGTTTTTCAAACTAGGAGGATATGGCCTTTCTTGTGTGCTTAGTTGTATTTGAACCTCTCAGAAGTATGTTCAGTCAAGAGGATTCGTGTTACAGTGATTACTCCAACCCCTAATTTTCTCCAGCATTCCCTATTCTTAAAAAATATCTCCTTAAATAGTGTGTCACATACTTGCATTTGTGCCTCGGGCACCTGTTGTTTTTGCTGAGTGCTTTCATTCTCCAGGACTTCTATGATTCTATGACTCCCACTACTGTGTAGATAATGGTTCTTCTACATTTTACAGTCTTCATTTCACTCCTTACCCAAAGAATCAGCAGTCAGGCACGACCAGTTCTTCGGGTTTTCTGAAAGAAAAGTAGCAGAAATTTAATTTCAGGGAAAATTTAATAGAAGACTAAGGCAGATCCTTTAACCTGCATGGATCCTTCACGCTGGTGTTAAGTGTGAAAACTCAGACATTCTCCTCAAAATTGCATTTATTACGATGGTGTCCCTTTTCTGAATTGCAAAATCTAGATGAGGGAACAGATCCTAAAGTTATGACTTATTATTGCACAAATATAGAGAATATATATTTTTTTACACTAAAAGAACGAAGGTGCTTGAAAGGCAAAAAGGATCTGTTTTCTTTAGGTTGCAGGCACACAATGAATTTTGGGGCTCATGTCCAGTTTGGAGTTGGAGCCTGGGATAGGCGTAATTCCTTATAATACCATGACAACGTGCTGTGTTCCAAAGACTGAGACTGAGCATCTCGTGGATTGTAAGAAATTTGCCCTGCAGGCCTTTGGCACCATATGTCTAGCAGGTAGCTAACAGCTGTTCAGACTGCGTGCAAATCAAGAAGAATTTAAGTAAAGAGCAACTACTACATTAAGCACATCAGTAGCATGATTTAGGCAGAATGCATGCGCTATGGTGGGCAAAAAGGAAACCTGAATGTGACATTGCAGGCTGTCCTCACTTCTGTCCTCAGGAACATCTAGGTATCTTTCCAATGCAGTCAGCCAGCAGGAATACCTGAATCATATTTAAACTCTTATTAGCTGGAATTGCCTTGACTTGCACAACAAGGCATCTGTCTCTTCTTTTTATTGTGTAAGTAGAGGAAATAAAGACAAGTGCTTAAGCCTGTGCAGCACTTTACATGCAGTAAGTGCCTTTAGAAAGTGTTTATGTTGCAGATAGTATAGAACGTGTTGTTGAATGACATTTCAATAATAGTTTTCTTTCTGATTCTTTTCAAGGTACAGCTATATTCTTTATTGATTTGTATAGATACAGCTGCAGTACAGTTAGTTATTCATGAGGCATGCAGTTCAGGCTTGTAGCATGTTGATAACAATTACTAATCATGCATTAACTCTTCACAAGTCATTCACATCTACCATTTATGCATGAACAAACACTGCCTCTAAGAACTTTGAAGCTGACAGGCTAATTCTTTTCACCACTGGCTTGTATCTCAATTCTTAAACAACAGTATAATCCACAAAAGAAATTACGCTGGTACTAAATGTGTTCAGCAGCCAATTAATTAAACAGTCATACAGTTTTATTGAAAAACAGGGGTTAAATGTGACCATACAGGTTAAATGTGGATGCATACAAATAGGCATCTTTTGATTTAATTATATTTTTCCCCCCAAACTGGTGTGACTTTCCAAAATATTATCTTACAGATAGAAAAAGAGCCTGAATAATTTGAAAGAGAGATTTAGTTGGTCTTTTAACACTATTACATGACTGTATGCAAAGCTTTTTTTTAAAGGTACTACACTGACGGTGAGTGTTATAAGGTGCAACAAGAGTTTAGAGTTACTTCAATGTCACTAGTAAAATACTTCAGCACAAGAAGAGGTGTTTCACATGAGAGAACACTTTTTTTTTTTTTTTTTTACAGTTAACGCATTTCTCAGGCTGATTAAGCTGTCTTTTAGGAACACGCAGTTCTTCACATAGAAATATTAATACTAGGTCCTAGGCTTATTTGCATAACAACAGGAACTATGAATTTAATCACATGAAGACTGTTTCTCAGAGTGAAACCTCTGTAAGAGTTTCTCACCCACTGATACCAGCAATGCAAACCTTATTGGCTTCAGTGACCCGGGATTAAACTTTAATCTCTTTGGCAATGACACTAGAGAACAGTAGAATGAGCTATTATTCACATACTCTACCCTCTTTGGCCTTTCACTACAACATATGGATATCTATGTTCTAATACAGATACCTCTCCTTTCCATGTTGATCAGTCCCTTCGGGGATCACAGGACATGTACTTGATTCTGTTGGGGTCATTACTGCAGTACTTTCATTTTAGCAATAAGAGAGCAGGGGAAGAAAAAATCTTTAAGCCACACACAGCTCAACAGCGATTTGCATGTGGAGATCTGTCAGCAAAGGCATAGCTACATAGGGAATGCAAGTAATAAAATGCATAAGCCTGCAAGGAACATACGTTTTGGGCATCTTGTATGATCACAATTTTCTGTATATCCATGACAATGATAAGACATATGGCTGCTTCCTGTGAAGTACAGGCATTATTAATATGATTATGTCTATTATGACCAATATATGCCATTGCTGTTTTGACAAGCTATTTATCTAACAAATGCATAAAGCCTAATATAGCCCAGGCTTATTATACTTACCAGAAATACTATATTTGAAGGTGCACATATTTCTAATCACTTCCTCATTTAATTTTAATAAATGAGACAATTCATTGTGCATGCAGCTCTCTCAAAATTCTTCATATTAGAGCCTCCACCAAAGTATAATAGTCTGAATTTGCCAGCATTCAGACTGACCCTGTAAGGATCATCTGTCACACTCAGTATCTGTAAAGGAGAGAGAGATGAGCGAACTGGAACATTAAGGAGGACAGACTATAATTTTCGTGATATGATGGTTCATCTGTTTGTTAATTTGTTTGCTGCTGGGTTTGCTGCTTTGACTTTCTGTGTTTCAAAACGGAATGAAAATCACAAGTCTTTTCAGAAGGAAGGAAATCAGGTACCTTTCACAGTTCTGGTCATTGGTACCAGAAAGGAGAAACCTTGTATGCCAAAAACCTACTTTGTCCCTATTTCCTACCAGATACAATGACAGTTATGTTTTCTAATTGTGTGAATTAAAATCAATTTATAAGAAAAACTAGTTTTGTGAGCACTGAAACTAATGAACACTGATTTCTAATCAATATGGGTCTTGTGGTTGCCTGGCTTTTAGACTGAATTAATCTGAAAGCTACAGGATGGGTTGTCCTTTTATTAGAAATTTTAAAATACATATTCACTTTCCTAAAAAAAGCTTGGTAAAGGCTTTAATAAAATTTTGTCAGCTATCTGACATTAGAAGTTCTGTTTTTCAGTCCTAATTCCTCTTTTAGTAAAGCAGAAACTTTATGAATTAAATATGTTTGTGTTTAAAGAATTTATGATAGCTTTCTCCCAGGTAGATTTTTTGATGTCTACTAATCACTCATGCCAGTCTGATTTCTTTCCCCCTTTATTCCTTCTACAGGAACATTAACTCAATCTGTCTTCCCAGCCAGCTGTCTTTGCAAAACGCACAGGACTTAATATCTCTGAGCTCTCTTCTTTTTTTTTTCTTTTTATATTTTTTTTTTAAAATGTGGTATCAATCAGTTGAAAAAATCAAGTTTGCAACAAGCTGTTTGAAACATGCACACATAGAGAGTGTTATTACACAGAACTCATTACCCTAAAAGAGTAGACTGAAAAGAGCAATAAACCCAAAGGAATTCTATCTTATACAGCTACAAAGTATTTTCTGTGATATTGAACAGCAGAGCTAGACTGCTGGATCTTCAGATCTCTGTATTCAACTGCTGCAAACTGAAGAAAGGACTAGTGTTCCTGAGCTGATCAGTAGGGAAGTTCTTGTTATGTTTTGCCTGTGGTTTACACAACTGTTTTCTAGTGATTGGGATAATGTCTAAGATAGGAATTCCTGGGAATTATTCCTGAATCAGAGAAATGAACATGGTTAGATATTCCCAACAGTGGACACAGCAGCAGTTGCAAGCAGCAGAGAGATGAGTAAGTCCACTCCTGCACACTGAAATACAATGAATGCTGAGACACAGAAGTAGGTCTGCCCTAATACATTCATTTAGTACTAAAAAGATCTCTGAAACACACACTTCCCGTTTGGACATTGCTAGGTCGGCCAGCACTGCAACAGGTCATCTGGATGGCATGTGGGCTCTCCTTCAAAGTCCTGCACACATGACAGCGCTGGCTTCTTCTGGCAAGTGCTGAGCAAGGGGATGACAGGAGCAGCATGCTTATTCTGTCCCTGCTGGCCTGCCAAGAAGGAGCTGCCAGGTAAGAAAGCAGCTGGCTGTGACCTTGGCCAGCTTTTATATGGTGAGAGTGGGGAGAACAGGCCTTTTACCATGGACCCTTCACTGCTGGCACTTGTTTGAGACCAGACACCTATTCCATTTAAGTGCATTTAAAAAAAATCAAGTGCTACTGAAATATTTATTGTAATATTTGATATTATTTATGAGGTGTAAGACACTTAAAGATACCACATAGATATCTTACCAAAGCAACTCCCTTTTCTTGTCTTTGTCACATATATCTCACTTTTATTAGCTATAGAAAGATATTAGCTGTATGCTCTTATTTAATGTGAACCTGAGGGATGGATGGTATTCTTTTCTATTTTATGCATTTTCCTGTTGAGTTACCACAAATATTCATCTAGGTGTTTACAACCATATCAGCATCAGGAAGCACTTGTAAATATCAGTGGATTTGCCGACAGGCCAAAGGAGGCAATTAGGTGCTTTGCATGCAAGAGGGGGTAAGAAGCAACCAGGCTCGGGGGCTGCAGGAAGCACCACACAGAAAGTGGAGCCTGCAGTGGCTACAGCAGCTCAGGCTGCTGGTGCTGACACTCACTTGTTCCTCTGCTACCACTACTACAGCACGTTGTAGATGCTTATTCTGCTCTTCTGTGTTAAGGCTTTCTTGACACAAACAGGGGATATGTCTGTCCTCATGTCTTAAGCATATTGCTGTCTTATTTTTCATGCCCCTATCCCCAGTAACACAATAAAAATGCAGAGAAATGGAAATGAAAGTCAGTGGGTACCTGTTCTCAAATACGTTTATGCCAGTTCTTCTAGAACAATGATAGCATCTTGATTTCTATTCCTAAGATAAAGTCCAGAAGGGTTTTAAAATATACACTTTTTTTTTTGTTTTTTGGTTTGGTTTTTTTTCTGCACATAGACAGTGTTATGGGAAGCCCCTGGGCTTTGCTTTCTGTTTCAGGAAACAACTTCACTTTGTTGAATTTTGCAAGTTCCTGTGTTTGAGCTGGAAAACTGTGTCTTGAGAGACCTGTGGCCTTGAACTGACCCATGGCAGCAGATTTTTGCATCCTCATGCATGCATGTGTACATGCATACATGTGTATATATGTATATGGCAGTATATGTACACCATATGGCAGCAAATTCTGACGGGCGTGGAATTATTTTCAGGGTGTGTCTATAATTCAGTTAGGATGGGAACACTGCTCAGGAGGTAGAGCTCAGGATACTTGTTATTCAGATGTTACAGAATCTATGTGCTGCTTGCTGCCTGCAGTGGCATGCTCATGGGGTCATATGCCAAACAAGTGAGTTTCCTCACTTTTTATGTGTCATTATATTATAGTCCTAACCCCAACAGAGCTTCACAAAGAAGAATGATAAGGATTATAAGATGTTACTGAAAGTGTCCATTGATGTATTACACTTCATCATTGGATCTATTCTGAAGAATAAAAAGCTGCTGCTCTTTTATCACACTTGTCCTGGTTTCCCAGGAAAACCATGGGCCAGCCATGGCAGGCAGGCCATGAGTAGCCCTGAGACAGCTGGGAGTTTCAGTCAGGGCAGCTGCCCCAAGCTGACTCACAGGTGTATCCCATACCTCTTAATCATGCTCATTATAAGAGAAGGGAGAGTTCTTCCTGGGGCTCCTCCTTCTTGGCATTCTGCTCCTACTGCTGATCCCAAGGGCCAGGCTGCATATAACCTTATATATTTTATGTTGGTGATTGTGTTAGTTTCATTATTTCATTAAATCTGTTTCTACTTCAGCCCATGGGGCTTCTCCCTTTTTTCCCTGATTCCCCTTCTCAGCTGCGGAGGGGAAACTGGGTGGGAGAACAACTCCAGTTTTGACCTGGGTATGGGCTAAATGTAGACAATACTGCAGACAGATTCTCTGGCAGTGATAAGGAATAAGGCTGCAAGATAAAGAAGGCTTGTCAAAGGTCACGATTTTCAGCGGCTTGGTCATTAAAAAGAACATGAGGCAAATAGGAGGTGAGGCCTTTGAGTGTTCGCTAACCCGAGGTTACTCAGCTGTGTAATGCTGTCTGTCTGTTTCCAAAACTTAGGCCAAGCAGGTGCTGTAAGTAAGCCTGTACCTGTATTTCTGTGAGTGTGAGATACACAGTGGTTCCTCCAGCTTCACAGGCTGCCCAGGGCAGTGGTGGAGCCCCCATCCCTGGGGGTATTTAAGAGACGTGTAGATGTGGTGCTAAGGGACATGGTGTAGTGGTGACTGGGCAGTGCTGGGTTAATGGTTGGACTTGATGATCTCAGAGGTCTTTCCCGCTGCCTTGTTGGTGCCCGCCTGGGGCGGCGGGGCTGTGTGGGGCGGAAAAGCGGGCCCATGCCGTTCGGTGTCTCCCCGCTTCCCCCTCCCGCCGCCCGCGAGTGCACATGTGCGGGCGGGCGGCCGGGACATGCTCACTGGGAGGGCGCCGCGCCGCGGCTGCCGCACATGCTCACTGTCCGCGGAGGGCACCGTCGCAAGTAGGGACTCGCTGCGCCGCCGGAGGAGCCGCTCTTTCGCTCCGAGAGCGGGCCGCGATATGGCTCACCGCCCGCTCCCCGGGCGCCGCCGGCCTTAGTCGCGGGGAGAAGTGTCTGGCGGTGAGGGCCGTGGCGGGGCGGGGAGGGGCCGCGGCGCAGCGGGGTCCGGCCGGAGAGCGGCGGCCGCTCAGGCCCGGTCAGCACCTCGGCCAGCGCCAGTGGCGGCGGGGCCGGGCCGGGCGGGCCCGGCGGTGGGTGCCCCGAGGGCAGCCCTGGGGCCGTGCCTCCGCTGCGGGGGGAAGCCGGCCGTGCGGGGAGCTCCGCTCTTTCCCTCCTCCCGCTGTCCCTGCGGTGCGCCGGCAGCGCGGAGGCCGCTCTCGCCCTGGTGCTGGGGCTGGAGGGAGGCCTTGGGCTGCGCATCGCCCGGCCTTGGACCGGCAGAGGGGTAAACGGCGGCTGTGGCAGCTCCACCACCGTGACCGGCCCGGGGCGGCGGGGCGCGGGTCTCCGGGGTGGGCTGTAGCATCCCGGTGCCTCCCGGAGGTGGGGAGGGAGGGAGGCAGTCACTGCTGCTTCAAAAGACTTAAAAATAAGAAATAAAGTGGAAAATGCACCTGATGCTGAGGCATCCGTGAGGTTTCACCTGGCCCGAGGACACAGCTTGGGAAGTATCTGTGGGATGGGGAACGGCTGGAATATCTGGGGTGTTGTGCAGCCGTGAGCCGAGGACAGAGGCAGCTCCTGCCCTTTGGGCTGTGTGATCCTGCCCCTGAGAAGTTAAAGTATTAAGCTGGATGCGATGTAATAAAGCACAGTATTGCAGACTGTGTTTGGTCATCTTTACAAGGCTGCTTCTGTTCTGGCTCTGCAGGGAGAACACTTCGTGCAAAATGGTAATTTATGCTTCAATTCTGTAGGTAAAACTAATTTTACAACTTTCTCTTAACTAACATTGAAATTACGTCTGTTCTAGCTGTGCAAGGTCATAAAGGACTTGCAGTTCTCTGCCTTGCTAGATGACTGATTGGACATGTTTAACTATATTTAATACAGATCATACATGATGTATTTGGTGAGGAAGTCTGTTTCTAAGTTTCTGTGGATTTTGAGTTAGGCAGCCTTGGAAAGATATCTTGTTTATTTCTTAAACACACTGGAGCAAACTTGCACTTAATTCTGTTCCTTGCTGTCAATCTTTTAACTTAACTACTTTGACTCTCAGAAAATTGCCTGAGTTGGCTCCATATCAGTGGTACACCTCAACAGACTCTCCAGGCAACTATGGTCAAGCTTTTTAAAAAAAACCACCTTACAAGCATGTGTTTACTTTTTTGTAGGTATGTGTGCCCATTAGCCATATCTAGCCCTACTAACAAATGTCTTTGTTTTCTTTTGCCATAGACTGAAGGTTTCTCTGAAGCTTAATCTTCAAGATGAAGTTCTTACTAGCGGTTTTATTTTTCATCTTGTTCTCCTTATGGGTTGAAGAAGTCACTTCCAAAGAGAAGTCGTCAAAGAAGGGAAAGGGGAAAAAGAAGCAGTATCTATGTCCATCGTATGTTCTTTGTTTCTTTTATACTTTTGCATGGTGGTGCAATCCTGCCGTATTTTTAACAGTGGAAATTATGTGGCAATTGAAGTAGAGGTGATGCTTTCTGCTGAAAGAATGGGGGTTTGGGGCAGGAATGGGAGGGAGAGGGTCTGACCAGCATCATAGCTAAGTTCTGTCAGTGAGTGTTTCATGTTTCTTCTGCAACAGGTCCTCTCC
This sequence comes from Podargus strigoides, assembly GCA_028020825.1. Classification (NCBI taxonomy): domain Eukaryota; kingdom Metazoa; phylum Chordata; class Aves; order Caprimulgiformes; family Podargidae; genus Podargus; species Podargus strigoides. The sequence continues at coordinate 44,562,808 of CM051621.1, read as the reverse complement.
TTTAATGAAAGGAAAAATCTAAATCATAATGAATAGTTTCTTTTTTTTTTTTTTTTTTTTTTTTTTGTGGGGGATTCCAACCCAGTGTCTTGCTGTTTATGGGGTCATATTAATGTAGTCCCATAATGCTAGCCTGTCTAACATCGTGTTGCAGGTATACTGAGAAAAGCAAGGAGAATGCAGAACTGAAATTTAATTTCTGGTTAGCTTAATTCTGTAAGAGGAGGCTTGTCCTATGCATAGCCTTTCCTGCATGTTGGGTAGAACTAAGGTCTTCAGCATCTTCCATCAATGATTTACAATACTGTAGCTTTTATGGAGGTGAATTGATTGTTGCTATAAAGCATGCCCTTATGGAATAATTTTTCTGTAAAAATACAGAAATTAAAATCTGTGATTGCCTAGCTGAATAGAGAATGTATTCTGGACACCAATCATTACTTGATGTTAAAAATATTCCTTTTTTCTAATGCCTGCCATGTTTTAGGTTGTGATCTATGGAACAATACAGAAGTTTAATTTGTGAGGTCCTCTTTTGTCACTTCCTTGGCCAGCCTTGCTCATCTGTTTAGCGTTAGGGTGTAAAGATCTGAGGAAAAGATTGATGGAACATAGTAAGTTGCCAATAAGCGTGGAAAAGCACTATGCCTGAAATGATAAAATTGTTTAGACAAATTTAAAGTGCTTTTCTTCTTTGACCATAGAAGACTGGAAGATAAGACTGGCTATTTAACATTAATATACTTTTTGCAAAGAAAATAAAAAAATATAGAATAACCAGATAGAACCAATGTTTGAATAATACTTTTTAAACTTCCCACTCTTTTAAAATATTGACAATGATTTAACTCAAAATTTTTAAAGTTTCTACATATGGTGAGTGTTTACTTTCCTTTTTATCAAACCTCAAAAATGAGATGTATCTTTGGGTTTGAATACATTAAGATATAAGTCTCAAATGTGATCATGACATCTGAAATGGCTTCTACCTCTTCTGTCCCCTGTGAATAGTTAAGTTGCGCTCTGTATGGAGCTTTTGGTCTGAGCTACCATGAGGATTTGTAGCAAGGAGAGAAATGTCAGTTACCAGAACAGGACTAAGCACTGAAGTCCTTAGAAAGTGAGTTACATGGCTGGGAACTGAATCCAGATCTTCTGTGGTCTCTTCAAAGTAGTCAGCATTTCCACCCTGTTCTTGACTTGGTCTTAATTAGAATTCAAAACATTGATGTCATTTTATCTTGAGAAGTAGGTGGATTTTTTTAATCTCAAGTGTAGTATTTCTTGGTACCCTGTTCTTTTTGATACTTGCTGACATTACAACCATTAAATATGATGTTGGTGACAAATGAGATACTTGAAAAGCATTTAATAAACGCTATAATTTTTGAAGTGATACTTTTACATTCCAGCCAGTTGAAGCTTTCTGTGAAAATACCAGTGGAATCCAGTATTTTTCTCATGTGTCACGTGTACAGTGTTGCTAGCTAGAATTGCTGTATCAATAAGCCCTATTGGATTTTCTGAATAATGAACAAGTTGTCTATACCTTACTTGGCTGCAGTTCACAGCTCGAGAGACAACCACTTGTAATAGCTGGGTTGTGGGACTGCAGGACTGCTGCTTTTGACTGGCACCTAGATGATCTGATGTGAATGAGCAATGAAAGTCAGTTCTGACTTCCAGAGAAATTATCTAATGCTCTTAACTCAGACTACTGATTGCAAACTTTCAGTCATCAGCATTTTTTAATAATCTTTCACAAAAGAGCATTACTTGCTGACAATGAGTTCTACAAAAGGCTGCCTACTCTTAGTTATTTTTTCCTGTGAAAAGTAAGGAGTCTTTCCTCAGAAACAAACCAAAACACAAATGCAGTGGAGTGGGAATTAAGTGTCATCATCAGGATCAACCAAAAATAGTTTCCAAGGAAGTGGTTGAGTGAAAAATTTACTAGTAAAGCACAAGAAAAATATTTTAAAATGAATTTTCTTTTTAAAAGAAAATAAATAGGATTTTTCATTTCTAAAACTGATTTGTATAAGTTCCTAAGTAAAACATTAATTTATGTTAATCTTAATCTACCTTTAATTTGTATTGATTACTGGTGCAATTAAATTTAAAGCTTAATTGTAGCAAATTACCTTTTGTTTCCTTGCAACACATAAAACGCTAAATTTTACCTTCTCAAGAGAACAAAAAACCACACTGGTAATCACATAAGGAGCAAGCTCCTCTTTACAAAGTTTATAATGAAATTCAAATGTATGCAAATCACTTTTCCAGGAAAGATTTATGCTGAATCTGATGTTACTGCTTGATTTCCTTAGTTTGATGTTAAGAAATGGATGGTTATAAGACTGGTTTAGGACTTGAGCATGAATTTGTTTGAAAAATGAGCATACTTGAACTTTTCCTTTTATGGCTCTCCAGAATACAAGCCTTTTGCCAAATGCACCCCTCTGGCATGACATTAACTACTCTTAAAATAAGCTGAAAACAACCTGATTAGAAACCCCATAAAAAGTTCATTATTGTCTCATAAACAGATATTTGCTTCCTTCAATTAGGAAAATTCTATTTTGTATCTTAGAGCAAAACATCTTGCTTGTGATTACTCATAATGCTGTACTTCTCAGTACATTGTGTGATAGTGGCTTGATTGGCCATCTTATTTGCACTTATTTGTGAAACTGTTTTTCCCAGCTTTTTTATAGAGGGGTTTCATGAAGCTGATGCTTAATCATTTGTTTCTTATTTTGATGTAATGCTTGCGCAGAACAGATGTAAGATTTTGCATCTTCCTTACATTTAGATCATTTTCCTTCTTACCTCAGGCTTTTCAAATTTAACATAGAGTAATCATACTTGTTTCTAATTCCTGAATGTTTGTTATTAACAAAGGAATGGATATATATGGTCTAAAGCCCTATAATATAGAGAGTTTTGCAGCATAAATCTGAGAAGCTAACTTCCACAGATGTGTAGTACCATAGAATATAAAGCTTTAGTGTAACAAAACTCTTGCCTTTTGTCTCCATGAAAAATATTTTTTTAAAAAAATCAACAGGTCCACCTCTTCAGGAACAAAACTAAGTTTCATGGATTAGTCTTCTGTTGACAGAGCTTATTTTGAAATTTGCTGATCTTGATACAGCTGCAAATGGGTTTAGTCACTTGATCTATTTCTTCATCATAGACTACCCATTAGCTGTAGTACCTCTGTTACTTACTTCTTATTGACTTCTTCATAATTTCTCATATTACCACTTTTTGGTAAACATGCTGGACACTTAATTGACTTTTTCTAAGAGCACTGCTGAAAAATATTTTTTCCTGCATCATAATAAATACATCAGTTATTTTATGATGTCTGAGCTGCTGCTGTTATCCCTGCAATCTTTAGTAGCCCAGAAGGTCTTTCCTTGAAACTACCTGCAAGATCCCTAGGCAAATGGAATTATAAAGAGCAGTAAGTTTGCTTCTGACTATTATAGAAGGCATAGAGATGTGAGAGCTTCAAATAGCAGCTAGCAAAATCCATTATGACCAAGTTCTTAATCTCAACTATCCCTGCTAATTATAGTTTTAGAATGACTCGGCAGTTCCCTTGCACAATCTTCATTTCTGAAAACCCCAGTGTTTCTAATGCCTTGGCAATGCTAAGAATATAACCTCAATTGCTAAATCTCATTCTCTTGTCTGGATATCAAGACTGTGCTTTTAAAATAGCATCCCTCCTCAACTTTATGCATTTTTTCATATGGAGATTTATATCTATGTGTACATTAACTAAATACTGACAGCTATAGAGACTTTTTTACCTAGGAAGCAGGAGTACAGATCATATTTTGTCTTGTATTCAATAAAGCATGTCAGCTACTTCAGGAACTGTGAAATGGCCCTCTAAGCCCTCCAGAAAACATGGCTTGTGCAGTCTGCCAGGGCAGAAGCTTAGAAAGGTCACAGATGCAAAGGTTTAATAAACAGCTTCTTTTAAAAAATAACAACAAAAGACAGTGGAACTAGCAAAAAAAAAAAAAAAAAAAAAAAAAAAGCCTTTGTGTTTAAAACGGAGTTGTGTGAAAGCCTGTCCTAAAACTTCTTTGTTAACTGTCATCTTATGACATGCTATTTCCATAAAGGCTAAAGCAGAAGTTCAAAGTTTATCTTGGATCCTCTCCATCTTCCTGTAATCAATGACTTTGATATCAAGCATTTGGGTATACATGGCCTCTCTATCTGTAGTATGTGATCATCCCCAAAATGTCAGCAGTGGGAGAGTGGAATAATCTGTCTTCATATCCATCTTGTAGAAGTCACTGTTGATAGTTTGTGAACATTTTCATTTGTAGATATAATGGGAGGGTTGGTACAGTTTGTGGGAGAAGATGGAACAAAGCTGGAGGAAAAGCCTGAAGTTGCTTGTGAAGGCAGTTATCTCACAGTCATTCTGAAGATAGATACTTTGCAGAGCCCAGGTCCAGTTCCTATAAAAATTCTTTTGCACTGTAGTAACAGCAGTTGGTCAAGGGTTTAATTATTCCGTAGCATGTAACTCTCATGGAAAGTTGTGATCTTAGACAAATAGGGCCACATTCCAGGAGATCTGGGAATTTTTTTTCAGTGTGGATAAACATGCTGGGGAGTAAAAGATAAAGCTATGTAAGCAAAACCTAAGTTCTCTTGTAAAACAGTAATTAAGCATTGTAGGCTGGTTCTAGTTCAGTAATTCTCCCTCTGTGAGCAGCATTCCACATTACCATATAAACAGTCCTGAAGGTGTACAACCCTGTCAATGGTGAATGTGAAACCAAAGCTGGACTCTAGAAGTTTTTGATAGAGAAGGACTGAAGTAGTGACGCATAACTGAGCTATTCTCATCACCCAACTTCAGGAAGGTTGCTTACATGCCCAGATGAGGAGACTATGCAATTTGGCCAATCTGCAATAGGAGATGAGTTATTTCACCTCCACAATTCAGGGTACACAATTTGTGATGCACTATCTGGATTTCAAATTCCACTATGAAGGAAACTTTCTCTTTGTTCACCACACTTCATTACCTCCAAATATAGGTGTTGAAGTTACAGATCTAATTTTAGGTGTTTAGCTGCCAATGGCATTTGTGAGGACACAAACAGTTATTCAGAGTTCCATAGTTTTAATGTAATTTGAATGAAATCACTCTGCATTGGAGGCATTGTATTTATTCTTCCTAGTATTAGAGATGCCACCTGGTACAGTTTGAAAATGTAGCTATTGAGTGTATTGGAGGTCAAGATTACTCAGAAGAATTACATAGTATCTCGTTGATTTGTATTAACCTGTTTTTATGCTTTGAGTTATTGCACTCGGAAAATCAAATGCCTGCAAATCAGAACACTGATTGATAGTTTCTATCAGGGAAATAGTACTTACAGTATCTGTCATCTTCCCATATATTATGTTTCCCAAAACTTATTTTATAAGTCTCAGATATTTGCTGCCATGTTATATGACTAAAGTGTCAGTTTCGATCACAAAGATTAGACAAACTGTACTAAAATCTGTTGCTTCAGCATTATATAGGAAACATTGCTGGAGATAACAGTGTGAGTTGGAATATATATTTTTATCTGTCAGACAGTAATCTAGAACAATGCAAAGGCAAAGCTTGATGCCAGATTATCCAAGCTCTGCACTCTTAGCAAACACTAGCAATAGAATAAGCATGCTACCTGACTGTCTGGACTGCAGTGTATTATAAGATGGCATGTGAATATGTCCCTGTGACATGTCTGTTTTCCTGATTGTCGTGCCATAAGTAAAAAGTATATTCATGTTCTCTTCTAAAATTGGGAATTCTTCACCATACTGGGATCTCAAGACCAGGGATCAGGGCAGTAAGTGAATTAATACAACAGTGAAGGTTCTACTTCCTGCTTGTGTAGACTATTGTTTATATTATTTTCTTCAGTCATCGTCCTGTGATAAGGACTCTTGTAACTTCAGTCAGCTCTGAGACTAAATGTCATGATAACCCATAAAGATATGTCTTCTGACACATTTACTTAACATAAATGTAAGGAAGCTATATAGATTTCAAACCCAGTGTAATTTTTGCTCCCTTTTGCCATGCATATCTGCTTATGGATTTTGATTAGTGAATTATGAAAATACTAGCCCATTGCCATTATTTGAAACGTTAATCATGTTCTTCAAAGTCAGTAATAAAATGTGTAGAGCTGCAGTGGAAGAGGAGGTAGACACTTTACTGCATATCCTGTGAAATACAGTGTTTAAAGTAATATTCATCAGTGGCACCAGAAGTAACCTCCCAAAGACTGGAGAGGCCAGTCATATCACACAGGTGTTATGCTGAAAGGCTAACTGTATTTTGTTTTCTTTCTGGCTTTTGAGGTCACTGTTTGTAAAAGTGAGAACACTTTTGAGAATATGGTTTTTCTTTTTTTTTCTTTCAGAAAAAAGAGAAGTCTTACTTTAAGCTTGGGTGTGGGTTTGGTTTTTTTTTTTTCAAAATTATTATTTAGGCAAAATTAAGTCAATTTGGTTTAAAATTCCATTTATAGCAACTGTGAGACTTTTGTTGATTTACAGTGAACACCAAACAAAGGCTATCTTGATTAGAGCTCATCAATTACTGTGAAGAATGTTACTGCATTTCTGTTTCCTAATGCTTTTTCAGCACATCCATATACATTCAATGGAAGCTGAAATAAATGTATTAAAACTACTATGTATGCTACAATTGGTGGAAATTTGAGGGAAATCTTAGGCTAGTTATCTTTTCACAAATGAGAAAATTGTAGGTTGAATAAGAAAAAGTATTAACTTCTCAATTGGTGTGAGTGTTGTCATGTGGGAATCAGACAGCCTTTAGCAAATTGAAGTACTGCTTCTTATAGGAAGGGAGATCTCGACTCAATTTCTTTCTCTTCTGTAGTCTACACATTTGCCTATCATTAATTCATTCCAGAATGGCCAATTAAGCAGGGGTGGTAGTGGCATGAATAGTCCCAGTGTTTTTTTCCAATGCTTAACCTATCCCAGTTACTGTTTCATTAAGTCATTCTGCTCGTCTTTCACTCTGAAAGTGGCATAACCTCTTAACTCACCAAAAGCTGCACACGTGATTTATTGATTTGCAAGTGAAATTTAGGCATTTTGATGAGCAAGGCTCTCTGAAGGAAACCCAGTCCTTGTGGTGACGTGTAGTCACATGAGTGCTATTCAGTGATGGTAGTTCAATGACAGCATGCTGTAAAAGACTGCGGTGAAAATATAACGTACTCAGCAGAGCTTTTTTTTTTTCCCAGTAGCTATTCCAACTGCTTCATCTCAAAGTCTCCTTTAAAAATAGCAATTCCTGACTCTCTATGCTGCTTCTCCCAACTCAAAACAGCCAGTGCTGTTGTTTTTCAGTTGGTTCTTACACAAATGAGGATGAATGTGTGTGCATTACACTTATGAGTTCAAAACACTACCCAACACCTTACAGAAGATGTGATAATCATGCCGTTTACCAGAAAGCAGTGCTGCCGTCTGGTCTTCATCCCACTGTCTTCCCAGTGCACTAAACCTCCTTTGCCTAATTCATGGCTGACCTTTGAACAAAAAGCCTGGGCAGATATTTGTATTAATATATTTCTGCAGAGCAATTAAGATTTCACAAAACTACCACCTTATTCCTCTGAATTGAAGAGACAAATAAACCTATAAGTTGTATTTGGCTTTCTTTCACTCTTTGATGCTCACTCATTTAATTTTTCAGACTTTTTTCTTCTTTTCCTCATTGTGTTTTATGAGCATCTGTGTTTAATTTATGTGTCCATGTCATCCCTTTTGGTTCAGATTACCATCATCACTATTTAATAAGCTTCTTCGTTTGATCCACAGCAGAAATTTTAAGCAAATAAGATTCAAGTTTGTTCATTAATTGTTTGCTTTTGGTTTGATATTTCATTAATAATGAGCATATATGATTTAGAAAGAAATCCTATTGCTTGTGTTAAGGAGACTGTCCTCTTATAAATATAATTTCTGTAGGCATCTGATGGTTTAGATGTTAAGATGTGCGACTTGCAAGGAAGCAATGCTGTGAACCTTTTTGTATTAGATAAAATACAGTGTACAGAATGTTTACCTACCTTTTAAATAGCTAAATAAACATTCTTTTCTGTCTTGTTCCTGCTACAAAATGGAAAATAATCTTAACATTTAGTTTTATGTTTTCCTATTGTCCAATTAGTGGTAACTGAAAAAAAAAGGCATAAAAATTTGATTTATGGTATTTCTGTGGCAATTTGTTCATTGTTAAAGGTTGTCACTGAAAACTGAACACAAATCTCAAAATGACAAAATAAATTATTTTGCATAATGATCCAAATCCAAATATAAAAAGCCATAAGCATGACCCTGGGAGAATTGTTTGAAGGTGAATTTATCAATTATTCAAAGGGGTTAGAACACATTTAATTGCTCTAATAGTGAATTAGCAGAGGCTTATTGTAGTGGAAGTTAACATATGTTACCAGAAGTAAAAAATGCCATGTTTTATTAGTGGACCATTTATCCTAGAATAAGTGCTGGTAGAATAAGTAGTTAACCTGTGCAGTTCATAAAAGTGGCAGCAGTGTTAGTGCATTTGCAAGAGATGGGTGGGGAATTATACACTGTAGCCACTTAAAGCTGCTCCAGAATTTTTTCCCACTCTATATATTATAGTTTAAGCTATACTCATGGATGCACAGTTTTTGGTAGCTACATCTTTGGGTAGCCTACAGAATTCCTACTAATCCTGCTAGGGACTGCTGAGTAAGTCTAAAATTTCAAGGAGATTTGGGTGGTTATTTGCTGTCTTAACTGCGTTGGTGCACTTTTCTCCCTCATGAATAAGATCAAACAAATATGAGCAAAGAGTTAAACAAATGTACAACTTCAGGGTTTTTTTTTTTCAGAAATATCCTGAGTAAAATAGGGAAAACAGAAATTTGATTTTGTTTCTGAAGGATAAAATGATCAAAGATTTATGTCATCATAAATGGCTGACATGTTTTTAGTAATGGGGAACAACTTCTTAGTTTTCTTTATAAACATTTTAGCTATTAAATGTTAACTGAAGAGTTTATATCTTGTTGTGAAGGCATAGTAAGTGCTACCAAGTCAGCAGATCTTGTTCAATTGCTTCTGTTGTTTCCGTTATGGTTTGTGTTAAAACAGTTGATTTTAAAGGTAGGGTTATTCATAAAAGCTCTGCAAGGGCTAGGATCTGGTCTCACCTCCAGTTTTCAATCAAATAGTGGTATCATGCAATTGTGACAGCTATTAATTAATTTCCCAGTAGTCATTAAGGAAGAAGCTGAACAGGAACTACTATAATCGAGCACCTTAAAATCAGGAAGTCTGATACATTCATACAACTTTTTTTTAAACTGGCCAAAAGCCTTTTGGAGAGTTAATATTTTCTTCAGTAGATGTTTGAATAATGCAGAAGTCTCAGAGGACATGAAGGAAACTGAAGGATGAGAAGAGAACTAGCAGTGAACCGAGCTGTTACAGAGAATAACCCATAGGTCTGTCAAGCTGACATTGATATGGGAAAGAATAATGAAAAAAGTAAATTAAGATAGATAAAGGAGGCAATGGCAGCTGATACTGGCTATGGAAAACATTTAGGAAATAAACTGGATCATTGTCCTGGTTTCCCAGGAAGAGAACCAAGGCCCCAAGTCAGCTGGGAGTTTCAATCAGGGCAGCTGCCCCAAGCTGACTTGCAGCTGTATCTGATTCCACTTACATCATGCTCATTATAAAAGGAGGGAGTTTATTGAAGGTGGAGAGTTCCTCTTCCTGGGGCTTCTCCCTCTTGGCCTTCTGTGCCTTCTGCTGATCCTGAGGATGAGGCTGAGGAGAACCTTGTATACTTTATGTTGGTGATTGTATTAGTTTCATTATTTCATTAAATCTGTTTCTACTTCAACCCATGGGGCTTCTCCCTTTTTTCCCTGATTCCCCTTCTCAGCTGGGGAGAGGGCTTTGAGTGATAGAACGATTGCTGTAGTTTAGCCCCGGGTACAGGCTAAATGCAGACAATCATTTTTTAAAGTATGTTCAAACATTTGTTTGCTCGAGGTAATAGTGTTGATGCATGTGACTTATGCCTCTGTAGGCTGTTTGTCGTATTTTTACATGGCATCTTAGTTACTAAATTATAACTACAGAAAGTCAGTCGAGCAGTTGTCATAAAGTGGATGGAAAAATGATTACAAGACAGGATTCAAAATTGAAAAACATCATTGGACAAGTTCTACAGACAATGTATGAATTCATTTACATGACATTATCAGCCTACTAGGTGCTTAAAGTGAGGTGGGGACTGATGCATCCTTATTACTTTGTATTACACTCAATTTCATGTTACTCTTGTAGCTACATTTGCCTGCCACTGGTTCTTTTTAATTATAACGATTGTTTTAATTTAACGCCCAACACAATAACAGCAAGGTAAACAGAGATGTTGAAATTCCCCCTGCAAAACCAGAGGTGTGTCCAAGGCCTTTTTTTCCATAACAAAGCTTTTATTAGTGCTTGACAAGAAGATTATGCAATGGCTCTGGCTGGGTGGAGTAGTTGGCGCTGGCCACCAAGGAGACTGCCAACAGCCACCGCATGGTTTGGCGCCTACGGAGTGCATGTCAGTTGACTTATGTTCCTAATCTGACAGTCACTAAAAATAGTTCAGGTGACTGCTTTCTACTAAGGAAGACGTAGTGTCTCTCTGGATGTTTGTATTGGGAGGGAAGGGAACAATTAGTGGATTCTGTGATTCTGTAATTGCAATTTGTTCATTTTCCAAGTTTACAGTTAAGTGTATATAGGAGAGCTTTGACTTTTTCAGTATTTTTCAAGAAATTATAACATCACTAAGAAAAGAAGACTATACCCTATGAAACCTGCAAATACTGAACATGCTTTGCTCTGGTCGTGAAATCATTTGTCACATTTATGGCATGACTTTAAAATGACTTAAGTTCAAGTACACAGTTGTTTCTGTCTTCTGTTAATAGTAACTAATGCACTATTTTCTGTTTGTTTTGTTTTGTTTTATTTTTAACAGCCAGCAATCAGCTGAAGACCTTGCAAGAGTACCAGCTAATTCTACCAGCAATATCTTGAATAGGCTGTTGCTCAGTTATGATCCCAGGATAAGGCCTAATTTCAAAGGTTTGTCAGATATTTCAGCTTTTTTTCCAGTCTTTGGAATTTAACTTTTGCTTTTTTCACACATAGAAAATTTATATAGACATAATATTCACAACCTAAATTTCTTGGGTTTTCTGTTGTGGAAATTTCCCTAGATAGTATGAAACTGCAGAGGATATTTACCCTTTTGAGCTGAAAGGTAATATGTTAGGTTTTCATGATCATAATGGTATATGATGCTTTAATATTAATATTATCATTATCATCATTATTGTTATTTTATAAACGATATTTTAAAATAGAATTAGATTCTATAGAATAAGTTTTTTAAATGTCTTTTTATCCCTACATTTTAGTTAGACTTTAGTAGAATCATTGCTTTACAGTGTTTTTAAACACTGAAATTCTCTATAGAGATCCTTTGAGTTGACTATAAAACTTGGGATCAGCAGTATCACTATTTGGAATCTATACAGTTATTAAAGCCTTTAAAGGTTTGTTGGTAATACAGCTTACACACTTCAGGATGTCAAATAGGAGATAAATTTAAACAGATGCTCTAACATCTCTCTGATAGTCAAATGTAGGAATCTTCCATGTAGGCAAATTTGATTTCCTTACATAGACAGAAAAGGTTGGAATACATATTCTCTGCAAAAACCTGTAATAACTCGTTGTAAATTATGCTTTCTAGGAATTACATTATTTCCCTGCTGGAAAAAGACATCGATGATTTTATTACATTATAGACACTGCAGTTTACATAAGCCAGTTCTTTCTTTTTTAAAACTTATATTTAATTATATGTACATTAAGAGATAATTTAACAAGCATATCAATAGTATGTTAAACTTGGAAATCTGTAATCTCTATTCTACTTTTGAAGAGACCATTTTCAGTTTTTCTGTTTAACTAAGTTTTATAAATGTATTAAATTCAGTTCTCAGCAAGTCACCTGCTTTTTTCTTATTCTCTGTAGAATCTTATTTGTTTTTAGCACTGAGCCTTGTCACAAAGAATAAATGTCCAGCCTCTGTTCTACCTGTTCTTCAGCATGCTAAATCACAAAGCGTATTGCAGATTTCTTTAGATTTTTGGTAACCCTGCTGGCAGTCTGGTAAGAATCAAGATGGAAGGGAAAGGGAGGACATGCAATGTTAGCTCACAGAGAGGCTGAGAAAATTACATTTTCTGACAAGTGCGTTGCACATGTTAAAACGTTCCTCACACATGAGTGATTTTCTTGGATGGCACATCCTATTCAAATATGGAAGAAATAGTACACTCCTGGCTACTAGTGGTGTGGTGGGTACTCTGTCACACGTGTCAGGTACTAAACAAAGTATTATGCTTATTTCATAACCAAAAGAACCATGTTTAACTAGTCTGATTTTTTTTTTTTTTTCCCCCCAAAAGTAACAAACTGGTTTAACTGAAAAAAGTGAAATTTCACATCTTAGTGATTTTCTGGTGAACCAAGAGAAGGAGTTTGAATGTATGAATTAAATGTACACTGAAATATTGTATGCAGACAAGCAAACTATTAGATGAGGCATGTTACTTTGTATTTGCTTGCTTTGACAAAGTAGTCTTTATATATTGTTATATATTGCTGAAAATAGGAACAATTCCACTGAATTAAGTACTTGCAACAGTGTAAAGGAGATCAGATCCATGCATGTAGTGTACATATTGACAGTCTCAACGTATAGGTGCTACATAAAACCAGTGGACTATAATTAGTTCTCACAACCATCAGGCCACTTCTCCCTGCTTTGTGATAACTCTGTTAACACCAGATTAAATGACTGCCAATCAGTTCCCACAGGGTGAGAGAGTACAGATATAGCAGCTGTCACGCCATCTCTCCCCAACTACAGGAATCCTGGCTGTGGAAAAGAGGAAAAAATCCAATCTATCTTAGTATCTTCACAGCTGTTAGCTTCTAGAAATTTTTCTTGGCAGATTGGTAGCCGTTGTAAAATGGAGCAGCTTTCTTTTGCACCAAGGCTAGGTAGCTGTGAAAGCTCCGTACAACAATTTTTATCTGCCTGTATTCATACTTTACGGTTAGGTACTTGACTTGCACAAAGAAGTATTCTCTTACAATATAAGTAAATTTGTCATCATAGATCATAAACAGGTAATTTGGGATGGTAGATCATCATTATGACCTTAACAGTTAAAAATGTCTGCTGCTAGAAATGTGAATTGCCTCTATCCATTACACTGCATGCAAAAGTAGCACTGGATTGTGCATTCTGTAATAACAGAAAATCATGGAATTTGAAAATTATTCAGATTTATGATTTTTGAAATGCTTTAAGCTTAGCACTCTGAACTAAGGTTTTTTTCTGTTTTCTTATCACTAGGTTGGAAATAATTTTTGTGATTTCTATTGGCTTTCAATGGAAATAGGTTAAACCATAGCTTCTGAAAACTGTGTGTGTACTAACTTGAAAAGATAAAAGTTTTATGACCCTATTAAAAAAACATTTTACATTGTGGTACTGGTATAAAGGAACTTTAAATGAAGGATAATGTACCTTTACTGAATTGTGCAGTTTGCTAGGTATCTTCTTTTTTTTTTTTTTTTTTTAATTAAAGGAATTCCAGTCGATGTTGCAGTCAACATCTTCATTAACAGCTTTGGGTCAATTCAAGAGACAACTATGGTAAGACTGAAATGAAATTAATATAGCACACATGGAGATTTTCTTATTAAACAAAATTTTAGTCTGAGGATTCTGAACTGTAAAGTAGAAATAATTGTTATGATTATAGACACTGAGAATTATTTAGTTAATGGGGTTAGTGATTGACTGTGCTTTATGTCATAAGCCTGTTAATCTGTTTCACTCTGTTTGTCCACACATTGTCATAACTTTTAGAACCTGATGTAGATGAAAGGAAACCCATAGTTTCTATGATGCAAGAAATACACTTATTTCCATAAATTAAGTTCAGGGGAATTAAGTAATCTTCCTGGGAGCTAGTATATAGGTTGGTTGGTGTATTACTAAAGAAAATATTAGGACTAATATGAGAGAAAAAGAACATGTGTACATGAGGCTGAAGCATCCAGGTTCTCTGTTTTGTGTAGTTCTGAGGATAGGAGTAAATGGTGGAGGAATAGAAGGACAAGGAGTAAAGGAGTAGATCATCAATGACCATAGCCTTACTCATGTTTATTTACTTTGAGAGAGGTAAACTGAGGAGTGAAGTTTCTAAAAATGTATAACCAGTTCAGTCAGAAAATTCCAACATGTCAATAATGGCACCAAATAATCTTCATTCCAATTTTGACTTTTGTTTCCATAGGAAATAATATCAATTTCAAAATAGAAAGTCATTTTGGCAAGGCCATTCCAAATATTTTGAGACTTGAAGGGCTTTTTTTGCAGTGGTATTTCCAATAGATACTGTCAAAAATATTGAAAAAAAAAAAAAAAAAAAGACATTTAAATGCTGAAGATGTTCTGACTTGATTGGGGTTTTATTTCATGTAAAAAGGAGGGGGGCACACCATGTCTTGTCATTATGTGGAAAGCCACATCTAGGGTATGCACTCAGCGTGGAAGTTATAAGGTGTTCCTTGAGCATCCTATTTGGAAGTAACTTTTGTGATCTGCTGCATCCAAAGCATTGAAGCTGTTCCCAAAACCAAGTGGCTCTTGCTAATGCTGTGACTAAGGAAGCATTCCTCATAATGGCACAGAAGCAATAAACCAGAATACAGCTAACAAATAATAAAACACCTTTGGTTGTTGGTGAAAGTGAGTATCCACTTCAAATTCAGAATCAGCTTACACAATAGCCTTATGACATTTCAGTAGGACTGAGGAGCTGCTTAAAATTAAACATGCGATGGCTGGAACAGCTTTTGTACAGCTTGGCCAGAAATTTGTTTCTTTAACTAGGAGTCAATAAAGATTTAGTTTTGGTTGCAAATGGTAGTAAGTCAACCAATAGCATTAGTGGGAAGTGATATTAAAACAAAGAATGTAAGTATGCTGAAGATACTTCAAGATTTATTTCCTGAAAACAAAAAGGGGACTGAAGTTTAAAGAGGAGCAGGGAGGAAAAGCAGGAAAGTGGGAGTGAGATAAGTGTCTAAGATGGCAGGTATATTAGGCCAGATGGCCCTTTCAAGTTTCTGCAATATATTGAATGTTTTAAAAAGTGACATTTACAGAGGCTTTTTTACAATTCACTGGGATCCAAATAGTGACACAACTTCCCCCCCTCACCCCAAATTAAGTATACTCTCTGCAGCAATGCATGTATGCCTGTCTCTGAATTCCTGGTATGACCACTCAAATATTTACTAGGATGTTCTGTAAGATAAGTGATGTTCTCCTCCATATTTCAGAACTTCAGAACTTACTTTAATTTATGCTTTTATTTAGATTTCTAGGTCTAGCTGATCACCATGGTTTGAAGTAATAATGTTTTGAAGCAAAATAAGATCCATAGTGTGGATCCTATGCCCAGAAGCCTCTATTGCTTTAATCAAGTCCTTGTGAAGAAACTGAAGGGCAAATGTTTGCTCTGTGTCTAGAAAGGGTAGTAGTGTTCATGTTGTTGTTGAATACTTGAGAGAATTGTGACATTTTCACACACATATCAAACGAGTTACCTGGAGAAACTAGACAAAAAAATAACGACCGATTGAATAAGAATTTGTGCAGCAAAAATGGAGAAGAGCTTATACCAGAGCTGCTACCTTCTAGTAAACTCTCTTTATCTTGAATCCCGCAATTTGTTTCCTTCTAGCTTGTTAGGCTACTTATCTAGCATCCCTGTGCTAAATCTGCTTCTGATTTTGCAGATGTTTTTTTAGACTGCAGGTTTGTGGGATAATACCGTAATTGTCACATTTAGAAACTGTTATAGACTGGATGACCAGTCAAGGATTCTGACAAATACATCCTTTCTGGTATAAATACCCATAGGGCTATAGTATTTTAGCTGTGCTGATGATCTGACCCTCTGTGTACAGAATCAATATTCAAGGTTTTTACTTGCAGTGTAAGCATTCTTCCCTGACTCAAATGGCAAAATACCATTTCCACCTTTACTTGAAAACCTCGCAGAAAGGTCTTTTAAATATTTATTTATGTAAAGGAAAATTCTGTTTTCTTATTTTAATCTTAAAAATGCATTTCCTGCTTTATTAACACAGTGCTGTTTTGCTTCCTTTCTTTGTATGAGTGCCATTCATGTAGAAAAAGCCTTTCATGATTTTCTGTGTGCTCCAGTTTGCAGAAGGAGATATTAGCTATGCCTGGTGCCCTGGTTTCCCAGGCACAGACCCACAGCCCAGCCATGGCAGGCAGGCCATGAGTAGCCCCGAGTCACCTGGGAGTTTCAGTCAGGGCAGCTGCCCCGAGCTGACTCACAGGTGTATCCCATACCACTGACATCAAGCTCATTATAAAAGGAGGGAGTTCCCTAAGGGTGGGGAGTTCCTTTTCCTGGGGCTTCTCCCTCTTGGCCTGTTGCTTCTGCTGATCCCAAGGACCAGGCTGAGTATAAACTTGTGAGCTTTATGTTGGTGATTTTATTAGTTTTGTTATTTCATTAAATCTGTTTCTACTTCAACCCCTGGGGCTTCTCCCTTTTTTCCCCTGATTCCCTTTCTCAGCTGGGGAGGGGTCATCAGGTCCTAGAACGACTGCTACAGTTTAGCCCTGAATACAGACTAAATGTAGACCCCTGGTTTCTGGCCTGAGGAGTTTTTCTGGCCAAATACCCACTGTTTAGTAGGCTGCATTTGAAATATTTGCTTGAATGCCTCCTATTTCACTCCTTGGAAGCAACTTGCCTTCTATTGTAGTTTCATGGGAAAACAAAGCCCTGTAGGATGCTTCTGAAAATCTTTTTACTTACCAGGTCCTCCCTAGGTCTGATGCTGATGAATATCTCTTCCACAGACCCCCTAGTTTCAGGTTTTTTAGTTGCTGTTTGACTCTCCTTTATTATAAAATGCTGGTCATTTGCCAATATTTAAAGAATGTTTGTAAAAGGTATAGGAGGAAGACAGTGTCCTTCATGCAGATCACTTCTTCAGCTTCTATTGAACTTGATTGTAGTGTGCATAATGAATCTTAAAATTCATTGCTTAAACTTGAGACAACTGGTAGCAGTCTTCTTTCAAAATAGACTTATACCAGATCATAGTGTATACTGCTGCCAGATGCTGTAGTAGTTCATATTGTTCTAAAAAGGAGCCCTTTTGCACATCATTGTCTGGCTAGCCCCAGTTTTGTATCCTGACACCTCTTTGCTTTCTACTACATTTTCTATATTACCTCAAGTACATTGGTGGCCTTCCTTCCCAAGTACACCCTGTCATTAGTTTCCAGTCCTTTAGGTAGGTCTGAACCTACCTGTTTTAGGCTAATGGGATTATTCTTCCATTGACTTAAATGGAAACAGAATCAAGTGCATAAAATGTTGCATCATTTTGTTGTTTAGTACATTTACGTTCATTTGTAATAAAGCAAGGATGGAAATAAAATAGCATCCACCTGATCTTGCTTCCAGTTCTTATTTTGCCAGTGCATTCTGGTTTTCAGTAATGTAAACATCTTCTTCTGAATGGGTAAGCTGAAGGCGAGCATTGGACACTTGCTTATCATTTGCCTGTGGCATTGAGAAGGCATTTAGTTCTGTTAAAATTAGGGTAATGCACTTGTATATGGGGAAATTAATTTTAGTGTAATGAATAGTGTAATGCATGTGAGCATGAACGGTGTGCAGTATTTATCTCGTGGTTTAAAGTAATTGTTTTCACTGAGACAAGAAGTGGGTGTGGAATGGGAACTTCAGCAAGAAGCGAATAAAGTAAATTTTCAATTCTTATACGTATAATGGAAAAGATGCTTTCTGAGGTAATGACCTGAATTCCCTCCTCTTCTGAAGCTTCTCTGAGAGCCTTCCAGTACAAAGTCACTTCGTATCAACTGTTATTTTATAATTCTTTACTTTGACAAGATAATATAGGTCTTTGTATAAATAAGAGTCGGACTACATGTATTTTCTCAAAAACAGACTGCTAACAAGTAATGCATCTCTCATAACTATGCATGCTAATAAATATTGCCTCAGTTCTTTCAACTTAGTTTTAATGTTTTGCTTTTCCTTACAATGCAGTACGGAAAATTATTGCACGATACAGTATAATAAAGAAATACCTGGGCTGATCTGACTGATGGACTGGACATGGGAAAGTGGGCACCGTGTTACAACTAACAGGCTAAATCAACAAAGTAAATTGTTCTTCATGAGGTCTTAGCCAAGTGAACTCCTTGTTCAAGATGTCATATTGAGACAATCATGCTACTTGTTTTGGACTGTAAATATATACATTGTAGTAAGTACAACAGAAGAGAACTCACACTATCAACAGAAAAATGTGTAAGAGGGCCTAAACATGTAAAGTAACTTTATAAAATTAGTTTGTTATGCAGAATACATTGCCAAACCAAAAATACGTTGAGAACCTTCAATCACAGATTTCTAGCATTTTGCTATAACTGTAAAGCGTACCAGTGTTTTCACTGCTCTAAAAGATACAGCCCTTATCTTGGGTTGTACCTAATAGACCATTATGTCTTTGTGCCTAATAGACAATTATGAAAAATCAACACACACCATAGAAGGCAACTAGGAAGACTGAAGGTAGAAGTTATCTTACATATAGCATTTCTGGCTTAATTATTTTGGTGTTTGTTTTTACTTTATTTCAACACCACCTTTACTCTTTTTCTATATGTGATCTGCCTAGTTTACATAAAGAGGCACTGGCTTAAATATAAATGTAAAAAGCAAAAATACTTAGAGGTAAGACTGAAATATCATGACTGACATACTGGGTCAGATTTTTCCTTTGGATGCACACAGCTTTCACTGAGGACGTAACATGTGCGGGTATAGTTTTGCCCTGAGACACATGCTACTCCAGTTCCTGAAGGCCAAATTAGGTTCTCCTTGAGCGTGGCTCTACTACTGTCCATCCTTGAGCAAGACTCCTGCTGAATTCAGAAGGAAGTTTCCTCTGTGTAAAGCTTTGATTTGATCTCTTTGAGATCTACTCTGTTTTTGCTTTTATACATGCTACCTCAGTACTTGTGTTTGTAAGATGGCATTTTCCTCAGTTACTAAAATAGCCCCAAATCATCGTTACAAGGTCTGAGGCTGTATTCTGGGTGTGTAGTGTAAAATCTATTATCTACCTGGTCTGTTTTCTGGTTTCATAGTGTGATATTGACATCAGTGTGTCACTTTACCAAATGGAGGGTAAAGTGGAATTTACACTCGCAAACTATCCTGGTAGAAGTGATATAGTGCCTGCTGCCTGCAGCAATTTAGTGTACTCAAGCTGTGGCCTCCCTCTGACCTGCTGCTTGGTTTTCTCTGTTCCTAGGTAACAGAGGGCTACTGGTAAGGGGATGCAAAAAAGATTCTGGGGATAACAATTTGGTCCTTTTTTAAAGGAAGTTACTATATTCAAACATGAGTGAGACATAATCTACCTATTTGTAGTAAAGTCTGTTAAACTTAATGCTTATTAATGTCATTTTTATAGTGATTACTATATTCATAGTAGAAAAATCAGGGCATAAGTTGTTTTTCTCTTCAGAGTCTGATTGAATAGTTTTCTTTCTCCATGAGTTTTTGGCTAGACTTTTGGTTAGTCTAATATTTGTGTTCTTCCCGTCAGGATTATAGAGTCAACATCTTTCTAAGACAGAAGTGGAATGACCCCAGACTCAAACTACCCAATGACTGGAGAGGTTCAGATACACTGACCGTGGACCCAACTATGTTTAAATGCCTTTGGAAGCCAGACTTATTCTTTGCGAATGAAAAAAATGCCAACTTCCATGATGTCACACAAGAAAATATCCTTCTCTTTATATTTCGGGATGGAGATGTCCTGGTCAGCATGAGGTATTTTGTTGATATATTTCTGCTCTTTTTTTAAATTACTTGATATGAAATAGATATATATGCTGTGTAAGACTTAGTAACGTAATACAGTTTATGACTAATACTTAAATTTCTATAATCGAATTTCTATATTGTATTATATTATATTTCTATAATTTTATCGAAGGTGTACACAATGCCATAGAAATAATCATCCACTGAAAACAGAAAATGGTTTGGTTAAAAAGGATCTCATAGTGAATTACAGATAAGGAGAGTTTATAGGCACAGTGATTTGTAGAGATTAGGCTCAATTTCCTAACAGTGACTGATTTTTTTTTTTTTTTTTTTTTTTTTTCTGGTGTAAACTGGAACATGTTGCCCTGATAGAGGAAAGAATAGTCACCTGGATATACTGCAACTTTACTGTTAAGAGGGAACCACTTCTGAAATTATGGTCACATAAGCTATTTCTTTCTGGAGTAGAAGTGGCTAGAAAAAAAAAGAAGATGGGAGAGTCTGGGTTCTTTTTTGCCCATTCTGAATCAGAATGAAAAAATTCAATCTCAAGACTTTTCCTGACAGTGATCAGAAAAGAAAATATATTGGGCAATCAAAATGTTTCATTTGGCTTACTTTGAAGGTCCTGGTTCTGATTTCCGTCGTTTATGTAGCAGGTTTTGAAGTCTGTAGAAATTAATGTTTCAAAATAGAATGTATTTTTCCGGGTCGCAGCTATTCATAAATGATCTTACTTCAGTCAATAGGTTAGGTTAGTGAATAGTGAATATTGAGTGAATACTAGTAGAAGTGTTTGTGATGGAAAAATTCTTCTCCGAAAACTTCCAAATAACAAAACCAAATTCAATGAAGTTTGAAATTAATGTCATTTTCTAAAAATACTCTACGGATTTTAATAATACAGTATATTCATAAATGATATGTATGCAGGTAAGATTAATTTTCAATCATGGTTCAGTGACATGCTACTAAGATTTTCACTTCTCAAAATATATAATGACTATGCCTTGTATTTGTAGTTTACACAGATATTATCACATATAAATGAAAGACTCTCCAGTTATCAAAATACATGAATGACAAAATGCATGTGAGAAAGCTGTTGCCTACATAAATAGTTGAGTTAGGAAACTGAATGTAGAAATAAACAGCTAATGCTCACATGAGGGAAAGTAATTGGTAGAGTCCCACAGAAAAAACCTCTTCTGGGTCCTGTGCCGTTCAACATAAATCATCTGGAAAACTGTGAACTGATAGGTGCTTTTGATGACACCAAAATACTCAAGACAATAAAGATAAGAGACAGCAATGAGAATTACAAATTAATCTAATGACTAGGCAACAAAGTATGAGATGAAATTAAATGTAAATAACTGAAAATGATGCATGTGGAAAAAAATCTTTTAACTTTACATAAAAACTGATTTTGAGGTGGTTATTACCAGTTAGGAAAATGACTTTTGGGCGATACTGGCTAGTTCTCTGAAAATGTCAGCTAACGGCTCAGTACTTGTTGAGAAAGTGAATTTAATTCTAGAAAGTATTAGGGATTAAAGAGAATGTCATGCTGCTGTATAAATTCATGCTGTACTTGCATCTTGAATACAAGGTGCAGTTCTGGTCTTCCCACTGCAAGAAGAGAGGCAAGGATGGTCAAAGGTACAGAACAGCATCCTTTATAAAGAACAGTTAAAATTAAGCAAGGCCAAAGTTTTCACTCTGGAAAAAATAAGTTAATTGAGGTAGCAGCACAGAGGTCTCTAAATCATGAATGGCACAAAGAGAATGGATGGACATTGATTTTTCACCTTTTCCAGTAAAAGAGCTATGAGACAGGCTCAAGATAGATAAAAGCAGATGATTAGGGTGTGTGTAGCTTAGCTATGGCATTCCTTGCTGCAGGATTCTGTGCATGATTAAAGTTTGCACACATTCCAGAAAGCAACTGAAAGCAAAGCAGCTTCTCGGTGGGGGAAAAAAAAAAATCTGTCGAGGTCCCTTAAATACTGAAGCATGGCTTTTGCTTTAGGAAGTCCTTGAGGTGCAACTTTTGGGAGGCTGCTGGATATCTGGTGAAATATCATTTCCTGATTACTTTAGTCTCATAATCTTCTTCAGGACTCTGCCATTGGCCACTGCTGGAGACAGGACTCTGTTCTGTATGGTTTGGTTATTCTTATGATTTATATGTATTTTGTCATGTATTAGTATGTCTCTAATTTGTGAACTTCTCTATATTTAAAACTCTCTATGAAATTTTATTCTTGGACTAGTAGAGAGAGCTCAATTTCAAACAGCTACTTACTGTAACATTAAATCTTTCTGCTATTTAGAAGCTGAAACTCAGATGCCTTTAAATTTTTTTATTTTTTTTTTCTTATTGCCATCTACTGCTTACACAGCAGCTCACTCTGTTCTTAAATTCCATTTCTTTATTTTCAGATTGTCTATTACTCTGTCATGCCCTTTGGACTTGACCTTGTTTCCTATGGATACACAGCGCTGCAAGATGCAATTGGAAAGCTGTATGTAAATCAGTCTATGCATAAAAACAGTTGCCTTCTAGGAATGCCTGAGATCAAACAAAAAATCATAGAATCACTATGGTTGGAAAGGACCTCCAAGATCATCAGGTCCAACCTTTATCCCATCATCTCCCTAACCACTAGACCATGGCCTCAAATGCTTCATTCACTCGTTTTTTGAACACCTCCAGGGATGGCGACTCCACCACCTCCCTGGACAGCCTGTTCCAATGTCTAACCACCCTCTCAGTAAAGAACTTCTTCCTAATATCCTATCTAAACTTCCCTGACGCAACTTGAGGCCATTTCCTCTTGTCCTATCATTAGTAATTTGGGAGAAGAGACCAACACCAGCCTCACTACAACCTCCTTTTAGGTAGTTGTAGAGGGCAATGAGGTCTCCTCTCAGTCTCCTCTTCTCTAGACTAAACAACCCCAAATTATCACTTCTGTATTGTTCATGTCAAAATATTTAATGAATCTTGAAATTAATATTCACTGGTTCCTACCAACATACATTTCCTAATCAAAATGTTTCTTACAGTTATGGCACCATGTTTTTAGCTTTTCCTATCAAGCATAATGAAAACTGAGCTTTATAAAAACATTTACAATAATCTTAGTAAATTGGAAACACGTATCATTTGGAAAAAAGTATCCATGGTTTCCCCAGGTAGTTTTAACTTCCACAGCTTGTGCTGCTTTGTAGGTGGTTGGGGTCCAGTTTATTCCCTTGCATTGATGATGCATGGTATCATCTGAAACTCTTTTGAGGAGGTACCAAAGAAAAAGTATTTGATACCAATACATTGAGAGCATTTAGTATGAAATCTTTTGAAGTGGTTTCAGATGTGTTGTGGATGTAGTCAGGCATCCCTCCAATCCTTCCCTTCTCTAGGTGATTTGATCTTACGAAGGGGCAGCCAGGTCTCATCCCTAAAGGGCTTCATGCCATACTGGAAATTGTAGCCCAAATGTTTCTGAAACCTGTTTTATTTCCTCCTTCCCAAGTACAAGGGTGCCTACTCAAGTACAGCCTTTTCCCAACACTCTGATCCCTGTTGATTCCACTTTGATGGTAATCCTGCTTTCCTGAGTAAGGACAAGTGTGAAGCAGAGAGGAGGAAGGTGGCTTGCTTCAGCTCATTCCTGCTATGATGCAAAGACTGTTCAGTTGTTACTCCACCAGGTCTGGTGAGGAAGCTGGGATTAGGGAATGGAAGACAAAAGTGAAGAAAGAGCAAGGTTAATGAAAGCTGAGCAGGGCATCCCAGTGGGGACAAGGGTAATAATAATAATGATATTGGAGCTTTACAATTTAGTTTTTGATTGCTAGCATTTACCTTTAGAATTCTAGTATATCCGTAGTAGTTTTGCCCATCACTAATATGTGTATACATTAGCTGAAGTAAACTCTTATGGTAAACCCAAATTAGTTTGTGGTTAAAGTGGATTTAGACAGTAATATTAATGGAAGTTTGCTCAAGATTTCTTAGTCTTGATTGCTTTACAACCATGGCAAATTATGGTTATTCAAGGAAGAACTACTCATACAAAGTTTTACAATAATTTTATTTAAACAGCCTTTTTGTCTCTCTCTGTGCTAATATATTCAAATTCAAGAGAAATTTGCTCTTTGGAAAGACAGCGTGCACTAAACTTTCTTCTACTTCTACCTTTTAATTCAGTTGTCAAAAGTAAGAAGGGTACCCATGACCTCCTGTCTGCCCCTCCAGTTCCAATAGTGGGCTTGTTTTCCCTGTTAGTCATTGTCAGTTTTATTCTACTTAAGTTATTTTTAAATCAATATTTTGTATCCAGTTGCAAAACAAAAAAGGCCATCAGATTTCAAGAAGCTGTTCTCATATCTGCAGTTATGATATCCAGTTCTACACATTCCCTATAGACAAAATTTTCACTGTCCAGTAATTGTTATCCTAAAGGATCTTAGTGATTGTGTGATTTCCTGTACGTTTTAAGGGGGTGAGACTGATTTTATGAA
This sequence comes from Podargus strigoides, assembly GCA_028020825.1. Classification (NCBI taxonomy): domain Eukaryota; kingdom Metazoa; phylum Chordata; class Aves; order Caprimulgiformes; family Podargidae; genus Podargus; species Podargus strigoides. The sequence continues at coordinate 44,538,118 of CM051621.1, read as the reverse complement.
TGAAGCATTAAAACAACTACTTTTTATTTATATTATCTTCCATCATGGAGCTTTGAGACATTGTGATTTTTATTAAGTTGTGAATCTGAGAACAGTTCTAAGCTTAGAAAAGCTAACTTTTCTAACTTAGAACCTTTTTGTAATCACAGCTGGTTTTCAAAGATAAAAAAAAATCTAGTGCCTCCATAAAAAGATTGGTTCTTTAAACTTTTTTCAGAGGCTTTGTATTGAAAAACGCTGCATTCCAACTCCATCTCTTTTATGTTTCCTCATCTCTGTTCCCATTAAAAACACATTATCTCTGTTTGTATTAAGTTAATCCTTAATAAACAAAAGGTAGCAGAAAAAATGGCACGTAAAATCGTTATTATGATTATGCATGTTTAAACGGTATTGCTTTATACTTGAATATTGTAAGCTGACCTTTTACTCCCTCTAACTTGGTGGTGTTGTATGTATCATGATTTAGACACTCAGATGTATGCTGAAGTCTGTCCATACTCAGGAGATCAGGAAGGTGCTGAATTGATTTCAGTAGGACCACACAGCTATTTAAATTCCTGTTTGAGTGTTTCCTGATTCATGAAGGCATTGCCATTCAGGGCCTTTAATCTGAACAACTAAGCAGAAAGGTTGTTTCACACAAAACCAAAGATTCATCACAGTAATTGAGTTGTTAAATTCTTCTGAAGTTACTAGGACTTGTGAGTGCTGTTAACGTTCAGTACGTTCTTCATGCTTTGCTGAAGTAGAGTGTGAGTGAACATGGAGGCTTCAAAGCTGTGGAAAACAGATCTTTGCTTTCCTTGCTTAAACAGTAAGCACTGTAATAAACACCTCTTAATCCGTGTAATATTCCTGATAACATAATGTTCCACCCACCAAATTCTAGTTTAGGCCTACATAAAAATTCCATTGTGGATTATTTGATTTCTATATATAATTCTTTGAACAAGAAGTAGAAAGACAAAGAGTGAAAGAAATACATTACATATAGGCTACATTTCTTGCAGAGTTTACTCTAATTGAGATGGTTCTACAAAATCATAATAATCGTTTATTCTTGCAGTTGGTTACACAACTGATGACTTACGGTTTATCTGGCAGTCTGGAGATCCTGTACAGCTCGAGAAAATTGCTTTGCCTCAGTTTGATATTAAAAAGGAGGATATCGAGTATGGTAACTGTACCAAGTATTATAAAGGCACAGGTAGGTAATAAAAGTTATTTAATTGGTAAAAAATCTTCAAATTTCCTTCAGTTACTGTTTATAGCTGATAATATTTCAGTTCATGTCTTACATTTTATGGGATAAATTATATCAGATTACTTTTAACTAACAAGTAGTTCATATAAAACTATCATATGTGATTACTGCAAACCCATTCAAATATAGAAACATCTGTGTTGAAGATGAGATTAAATGTTTGTCTCAGTTTTGCTTACGTCTTGTGATCTTACTATCACTGTTCTGTTTCTATAGTCCCAATACCCATTTATGCTTGTAAGCGTCGACTTTTCTGAAAGGAGGTTCACGTAGAATTATGCCAGTTGCAGCAAAGTAGGATAATTTTGCTTTTCTGGTTCGACTTTTGTTCTAGAAGTGGATAGTATTAGAGTGTAACTTCAAATGCTTCACCCTGCAGATTATTCCTTTCTCTAAGTGTTCTGGAAAGTCTGTCATTATAGAAAGCTGCTTACAATCCTCAGCCCTGCATTTATTTAATCCTATGATTATTTTCCGAGTGTGGGCACAAATTTATCCAGTCGTTTCTGTACTCTGGCTCCTGATGATTTATCTTTTCTTGATTGATTCCTGCTTGTAATTATATCCAAACTACTCCCATACTTCAAGACTTTCTACAACAGAAGTCAGCAGGGTATATATTAGTGCTCTTGCATCATATGAATAAATCTCGCATTAAAACTCAATGAGGATGGCTGTGGCACTGCAGCTTCTGAGGATCCTCTGCAAGCTTCTTGTTGACTGTTCAGCTGAAGTCGAGCGTCTGACTTGCAGTTGCTCCTGAGCTCTTTCCCAAATCTGAAGAGTTCTAAAATAACCTTAGTAGATCTCAGAGTTAAGAAATTTAACTTGAAAAAGATAAATTGAAATGGGGTTTGTTTTTTAACTGCAAAATGAGTGAGTTCTTAGCTGAACTACGTAATTCAGTATCTCAGGTAACTTACCATTTATAAATAATCTGAAATTAGCTCCCATCAGGAAAGTTCTGCATTTGTGAAAGCACAATGAAATGACCGTGATTGCATGCAAATCTAAGTCTGGATATGGTCTAAGTTTACTTAGTGGTGGAAAAAAATTTACATTATTCTTACCTAAACAATGAATTTACTGGGGAAAAAAAAGACTTTAAAATAGTGAAAAATTTCAGGGGTATATCTTACAATTCCCAAATTCAATTCATACAAATGGGAAAATTGGAAGACTTGCATTCTATTTGAGGGAAAAAATTAAATACTCAAGATTGCTATCAAGTTGCTGAAGCTATCATGAACATTTTGAATCTTGTCCTAAATCTAAAATTAAACATGTAAAAAATATTTTGAAATTTTACCTGTTTTTATGAACCTTAAAGAAAAATATAAGAATTGTACGCTTTTACCATTAAACAGGAAAGAATCAGTAGTGTTCTCTGAAGTTTCAGCACCTTGTGACCACAAGTTGAAATGACACTGTGGAAACTGCTCAGTAGAATGGTCACATTTTGTGTATGTCTGTGATCTGAACGTTAACGAAAGAGCATTAGAGAACTGTCAGAGTAGATGGAGTGACAACATGAAATTTTTAAAAGTTCTCACAATTCTTTTATTGCAAAATCTTTTCGTTTGAAAATTAAGAACTTTCATGTTAATCGCATAATCAAGACTGGAATTAATGCTTCATTAATGTGAATGGAATATTTTAGTACTCTGAAGTATTTTTAAGGGATGTTTTGTCTAATCAGTAGTTTGATTTAATTTAAAATCTTATATCTAAGGTATTTAAAAAACAGATTTTGCACAGATAGGTAAAATTTATTCAGTTAAGGATTTTGTCAGGTAATCAAGAGGCAGTGTTGCACATGCAAGCAAATTTTCAAAATTGTGGTTTATGTAGGAGATTCTTGCCACTTGCAAAGAGCTTAATCTTTGCTGCCTATTTACGTCAACTGATATTTTATCCTACCTACCTAAGTAGAAAGAGGGTCAGCTTATTTGGGGTGACTTTTTGTGGCAATAAATTGAATATTTAAATTTGCAAATTGCCTATTTGTTTATCAAAATGTATGGCAGATCCAAATAGGTCTTTGTGAGCAGAACGGTGAGGGCAGTAGATACTGTTCTCTGCCTGAGGAAAGATGATACAAAGCCATACAGAATGCCTTTCTGGCACAAAGCAAAAAAATAATGATTTTGAAGGTCATCCCTCATTTGAAAATAAAGCCTAAAAGTATCTGGAAACTATACAGAAATTATAGATACAAAATTTGTCAGAAAACAGATCACCAAAGAGGATAGAATGAACTATGAAACACTATACTGTGTCTTCTACACAAGGAAATTTTTCCTTAGTGTTTTATTGGTTTGTTGTTTTCATTATTGTGGGCACAAACAGCAATTTTAAGATGACTTATCATTCTATGGCACTTAATTAATAAAATATAGAAGATAGGCGCATATAATTTTGACAGATTTTATCTTCTAAATCAGCTTTGCACCAACTTTATAGATATAGACTGATCTGAATTTTGAAATTGCTGTAGTATAACAGGAATGCCCTTTCCTTGTGATAGAATAGTTTGTGAATTTGTATTAACATAAAAATGCCAGTTCTGCTGATTGAGTGAAAATATGATCAGAATTTGTTTTGTGTTTTTCGGACTTCCGGATCCCCCTGTTATTTCCAGCAAAACCTTTAATATCTGTAGCTTTGTTTTTTTTATTGTATTCATCTTAATAGGTATCTTAAATGTTTGTGTGATTTAGATCCACATTTCAAATTATTTGAGGCGGTATTCCTTGTTTTCAAAATTTATGGTGTTTTTAGTCTTTTAAGTCTGTACTAGTTTTAGAAGTCACCTGTACCAACTTTCAGTACTACTGAATCTCTGCTTAGGGTCATGTTCAGATCATCTTTTTCCATTCTAAACTTTTGACACTAATATTTCTTAATCCCGTCTTTCGCACAAACTAATGCTAAGTAGGATTTTCAGATGAGCTTAAGTTAGGATCACTGCTAGACCCCATTGTTTCTGTCTGGACTGCACCTTGAAGCCAGCGTCAAGGTGAGAGTCACTTTAACTGCCTGTTACTGATGCACTGGGAAAAGACAGAGGGTGCATTATAGAGCACAGAGTGCGCCACACGCCAGACCACACTTGGTAGTTATATAGTTCTGTGTTTTGAACATTTTTTTTTTTCAAATCAAACACTTTACCTTTATGAAGAAAATAAAATCATTGAATTTTTGATCTTAAATAGAAAAAGGTCTAGAAGATACATGTCTGAAGAGGTTGACCTGCAAAGCACATTAAAAATTAATGCATTTATTTCTTTAAAGGTTATTACACTTGTGTAGAAGTAATCTTCACTTTAAGAAGACAAGTTGGATTTTACATGATGGGTGTTTATGCTCCTACACTGCTAATTGTTGTTCTGTCCTGGCTGTCATTTTGGATCAATCCTGATGCAAGTGCTGCAAGAGTCCCACTGGGTAACCTGCGTTTACATGTACCATCACAAACCACTTTAACGCCATTGAGCCATTCTCAGTTGCTTTGACAACATGACGGTGGACACTGAAAGCAACTCCACTTCCATTTTTCTGCTCATCATTTTCACTGAAACCTCCTCATCCCTAGTCCTGTAAAATCCACCTCCACGTTGGGACTTTGCGTGATAATGGTTGCAGCACTTATGTGGTAAGCACAGTCTCTGCTTCTCTCAAACCAGCAAATCTGATCTTATCCATGTACAGCTGATGCTGCAGACACTCTGGCAATACACAGTTTATAGGAATTTGAACATCTGAATAATCAGTAAGAAAGCAGGAGATAAGTAAGGCTCTGAATTGCTACCTCTTGGAGCAGTTTTTCTGAAGAGTAATAGAAACAGGACGATGTCTTGAAGATAATTAGCACCCTTGTTACCTGGTTGCTTTTATTTCATTAGAGACTTAGTTCATGAGAGCACTTCAGACTCATGCTTAGCACAACACAGTAGGGTGGCCATTCATTTACTATGAGATAGTAGGACACAGAATTAAAAACAGTATTATCTTGACTAATTGGAGTGTACATGGGACTTCTGCTCTGGGGCAGCCAAACCTGTTGACACCAAGAGCTCAATGAAATGCAGAGCCATGCTATTTGGATTCCTGTCCCCATGCCATGTCCTCTCCTTCTCTATTCTCTGGCCTTCCCATTTCCCACTTTTCCCTGGCTCTCCTCCACAAGTCCACACCCCTTATTTTCCAAATGTTTTCTGTGTCCCAGGAGGTTCAGTGCACCTTATTTTCAAGACCCCAGGGGTGCATCTGCAGAATTCCTCCAGCCTTCCTCAGAAACCTCGCACCCACACTTGAACCTCAATACCCCCACAGGGCATCAGTGTGTCGATAAACACTGGAGACCCTTGGATCTTGGACACAATCACTGTGTCTGTGATTGGTAGTGTCTTGCAGTAGTGGGTGGCCGAAATCCTTGTGTTAAGAGCCAGCTGGAGCAGGAAGGGTGCCTGCTGAGTTTTGTCAGGTGGAAAAGCATTCACAATACCCCCTGGCCACTGTTCCCACCCTGGGTCACCCACCATGCCTTTTCCTTTCTCAGTGACATGATGGGCAAAATAAACTAAGAACTGTAAGAACTATGACCAGAGTGCTGATTTAGGCTTCTGAGTCAGTGTTGGCTCTAATTAAATCTAACAAAACCACTATTTAATTCTATTTATTGTATCTTTTTTCTAGAGGTCTGTTGCAGAAAAAAAAATCAGTTTTATTTTTCTTGACCTTTAAAAATATTAATAGTTACGTGGGGTGGAGTCACAATCTATCATTTTGATAGCAAGTAACAAATATAATCTCTTACCTTGAAAAGTAGCAAGGATGCATTCCATAATGAGAAATATAAGACATTTTGAAGAAAAAAAAAAATGTGGGGGGAAAATTTAGTATGCCTTAAATGAAAAAGATAGAAACAGGAACTGGAAATACTTTTCATGTAGTGAGCTCCAGTATGATCCAAACTTGAGCTGTATTTCTACTTTTATACTCTTGCAATTCAAATAGCTGACTGGACACACTTTTAAATTATATATTAGATTTATAAGAGGTACAGTGCTGATTTCTGTAACATGGATGTCTTTGTGACTAAACATGCATGATTATTGGGGGTTTTTTTCATTTATTTTAAGTGTTTACTGGCTCCTTTTATGTATTAGCATTTCTGAAATGATGTATTTTCAAAGCTACTAACCATTGGCCTGGTTATGTGACTTTACCTGACTCCCCAGACAAGAAAAACTCACTAAATCTGGCCATCCTTTAGTCATGAGTCAGCATTTAGTAACACAAGTTGGTAGCACTGTCAATGGGGTAAGTTTTATGTTTCTGCAGTTTGCAAGGGGGAGACTAACTGTTCCAGCTACATCCTTGAAGACAGTCGACCTTGAAATCTAACAAGATTAGTACTTCTGTATCAAGTGGATGATATCTAATCCCCAAAAAGTTGTTACCAGTGGCCACTGCACTCTCAATGGTTAGACAAAGATCTCAGCAGATGAGAGGCTACTTCCAATTTACTTAGGAATATCTTACTACAGTCATCCTTAGAATTAAGGGTAGTGGGCTACTGCTTCACATGGCGAGGCATCTCAGAAGTTTCCAGGTGATTCAGAGATATAAGATACTTTGCAAACCAGTAAGCAGAATATGTTTTCGTAGGCTGATGGATGCTCTGGGAGAAGGACATACGTTTGAAGGAAAAGTCTGTGTCCATGTAGGAACTAAGTTGCAAGCTCTGTAATAATTCAGCCAATTAGATCATCTGGTGGTAGGGAAGCCCACAAAGGACTGGTACCTGGGCAGCTGTGGCTAAGCAATGTAAAGGCTGGTATCACTGAATGCTTCTTTCTAATTAAATGCTGGTGTTTCACCTTCTAATGAGCTCAACAGAGGACTCTTCAGTTCTTTACAGGTGGACAGTGTGCCAGCATCTGTTTAAAAAATTCCTGTCTTTCCTTCACTGCCACATAATCCCCAAAGGGAGTAAGATCTTCCCTGGAGCTGTAGGGATCTGAGGAACGTCAGACTTCTGTCCATACGCAGCAGCCTGACAGCGTAGAGCACTAGTCCAGAGTGTGAGTGGAGGTCCAGCAGGGTAGCTGAAGGATGGGAGCAGTGATAATATATTCCACACATATATAGGACAGCTAGATCTGAGGCCAGGCATGCCTCCACCCTGCCACTCCTGTCCTCAGATCTGTCTCGGTTCTAGTTATTTCATTTTTAAAAGTTGTAACAAATGTAGGGTCTCAGAAGAAGACATAAAGATATCTGTTAGAACTGTAGTATGAAGGAGGATTGGCAAGAGTATGTCTTTTAGTTTATGAAGTTTAATGAGAGAAGAGAATGTATTAGATCTAATTATAAGGAAAGAAAGAATATTACCTTTTTCAATAACATTAGTGTGATAAAGCCAGACATGTTAAAAGCAGTAATATAAACCAGAAAAAATCTTTTATATAGCATATAATTAACCTGTGGAATTCGCTGCCAGGAGATAGTGCTGAGGCCAGTAAGTCTGATGGATTCAAAAAAGGGAGATTTATTTATCTGGCAGCACATGCGGAAGTGCTTTGCTGTATTGGCACTTTCTGATATTATCCACATGTAACCTTAGGCAGTATTTTTAAATTAGTAGCTCTGTACAATCATGCTTTAGGCTGGGAGTTGACGAAACTTACTGATAAGCTAAACTGTCATTGAGAGGGATGCCACACGAGGGGTAAAAATGCAGAGGTATTTCTTAGAAAAGCCAACTTACTTTGCAAGTGTAGAGGAAGGAGCTCTGTCCCTTCTCTTTAGTGCTCCCTGAGAAGAAAAAGGGACTTATTCTGTTTTCTTTTTGTTTGTTTGTTTTAGTAAGTAGTCTTGCAATTCATTTATTAATTCTCCTCACTCAGTTTGAGCCCTGGCCTTTGGACTCTTAGGTAGGTACTGAGTGCAGCTGCTGCCAGGTGCAACTTACAACTCTGGTACTAGGGTCTCCAAGGCCAGAAAATGGTTGCTTAATAGAATATATCTGTGCTTCTCTCTTACTTTATTGTTACCTTGAAAACCTAGAAGTTTCTTGGACTCTGAGAATGAACTTTTCATCCTAGGAATCCAGGAAAATGGAAATTAGTGGCAGGTCACCATGACTACAATTGCTTTACTGAACAAATTGATGAAAGCACCACTAAGATCTTTTCAGCTAGTAGAATTTATAAGTTAGTTTTGTAGAATTAAATCCAAGATTGTAAGATCTAGTATTTTAAGCTCTAAAAAGTGGTTGTACAAATCTTTTAAGCAGCAGGCACAATAATAATACTCTCAAATCAAGATAGTTAACACTTTTAAAGTTAGTAGGTAAAAAGAATTACAATATCCAAGATGTTGACCCAGTCCATATCATTGGCTAATTTGGTTATTCAGGGTAAGGGTAGAGGCTGCCTTTCAGAATTCTATCATAGACACGGTGTGGTACTTGATACAGCACACTGATAAGGAACAAACAGAAATCTGGGCATAGGCAGAGGTGTCCTTTATATGTTAAGATACCATACAGCCTTATTTCTTATTGCAGTTCATTATGATCCATAATTAGTTTTCAGCCCAAGACAGCTGATGTTGGATAGTGAAAATAAGTTTATAAAGAAGGAGACTATTCTATGCTGACTTTCTCTCCTTATGGGCATGTTTATACTTGAATGTTTCACATGCAGTAGATGGAAAAGCCAGAGTAGACACTGAGGTTTGTTTGTTCAGTATTTGCCATGTCACTGTGATCTGACATAGCACATCTGTCCATTCTGTATTATCCCAGTGGAGAAAAAAATCCAGCTTTGCAACGATACATTGTTCTTGCACATTTTAAAATAAAATGCCATAAGATCCTGTATTGCAAAATCATATGACTTTGGTTTCTCTTCAGTGTTTTAGCAGCTAGTAAGTTGCTCATTTGAGATTAATAGCAAATAAATTATCATATCAATCTTATTGAAACCAAAATTAAAACAGCAGAAAATAATGATTTTTATGATCAACTAGAATTTAATACTTTCACAGGTCAATACAGATGCTTTGAGTTTTATTCACATTTTCACATCCTCAATTATTTAAAATGGATCTAAAGAAAATGGTGTCTCTTTTTTCATGCTTTGGATAGTACATGTGACCAATATAGGGGAAACAGTTAAGACTGAGTATCTTCTTTTGGCCAACATTTTCTATAGATATCAGTTATGCTTCAGTAAGTGACCCACTTGTATCTAAAGATTTTTATCATTAGCGTTCACAAACCCAAAATGGGACATTCTGAACTGGTGAAATAAGTTTTCCCCACATGACAGCCATTTCGAACGTTAGCTTTTTCCAAATATAGCTGTTCAATGCTGCTTTTGCCATTTTGTAGGAGCCTCTTTGAGATCAGGCTTGTGAGCCCTGTGTTGATGGTGACATTTGGAAGCCTAGTAAGGAGCAGTGCTTGTTGAAACCTAGTTTGACGATGATTGTGACCTTTCAACAGCCTTTGCAGATATGTTTTTTTCATGATAAGGGCTTCCTGAAAAGCTCTTTATCTAGGAAGTTTCCTCTAGATCCTGGAGGCTGAAATAGGGAATGATTGTAGATGCTCAGTCACCTCAGTGTTTTGATCTTCTCAGTGAATTGGGAACACAGACTTTCTAATGTTCTGGTACAGTTTTGCTCTCTAGCAAAAACTTCCCTTTCACTGAGGTTTTGTATATCATACTTGTGGACAGGTCATTCAGAGAATTACCCCTGCTGTAGCACAATTAAGATTTCCGGGACAAAGGTAGCTCTTCAAGTCTAATTTAAAGGACTTGGAGTCTTTTAATTTACGTATCATATATTTATCTTGCCAGACTTAGGTGCGCATTGTAGGATCAGACTCTGCAAAGTCCATTTGCCAATTGTGTGATGTGTGATGAAGAAGAAAAACCACCGCAACCAGTTTAGCCTCACTTATTTCTTTCTCCTTTTATAAAATGAAGGTACTCATTATTAATAATTCATCACTAACTGCAATATCCTACCTGGGTATTCAGTTTAACTGAAGGCACGCGCACTACTTCTTCCTGCTGCAAAATACACCAACCACATTCTGAAGTCTCATTCACTGTTGCAAAACATCATTGTGTTGTCTGTTTCAGAGGAAGAATGCAGCCAGTGTCAATAAGGGTAAGTTTTCTTTAATCAATATATTGTTTTTCTTTCTGTAGGTATTTTTTCAGTGCTCAGCTTGGCATCTGAATGTACGACTCTTGCCGCTGAACTTCCCAAAGTGTCTTATGTGAAAGCCTTAGATGTCTGGCTGATTGTTTGCCTTCTCTTTGGGTTTGCATCCCTGGTGGAGTATGCAGTGGTTCAGGTAATGCTAAACAATCCAAAGAGAATCGAAGCTGAAAAAGCAAAGATTGCCAAGGCAGAGCAAGCAGAAGGGAAGGGTGGAAATGCTGCCAAGAAGAACACGGTGAATGGCACAGGGACTCCTGTCCACATCAGCACTTTACAGGTAGGAGCTGTGAAGCTGTGTACGCAAAATCAGTGTTATCCTCTGTAAATGCAATTCCAGGAATATACTGTTGTAGTAGTTTTGGATAGTGCTTAGTCGTATAAGTGGCCAAGACATTAAAAACATGCTGGTAATTAATGGCTAGCAGTCTGACCAATTGGTCCCTAGTGATTTGGGGTCAGAGATACTAAATGAAAAATTTGTCTTTTATTATCCTAGTGCCATGGTTGCTTCTGAGCTTTAGGTAAATAAAGTAGCAAGCAGCTTTACAGTTGCTTTTTTTTCTCATAATAAATAGCAGCTGTCAAGCCATAACTATTCAGAGGACTGGACTCTTGGTCAGTATTTACTGAGAGCATACTCAAATAACACCTGTCTCATTGCTCTCCCTGGGATGGCCCCAGCTGTACTGCATTGCATGTCAAGCACCTCTGAAGCCAGGGATCCAGGAGTCTTGGCTTTTGTAAACAAAAGTCTGGTCTGTTTGTCTCTCAAACAGTTCCTGCATTTCTTGTGTTGTCAGATAGAGTTTATGGGTGAATTGGTCAGGTCTCTTTATATGAATAAAAATGAGATGTGCATCTTAGCTCGGGCCAAAGTTTTCCATGATAGGAGCTTCCTGGTGTTGTATAACTCCCTGTTTGTGCTCCAAGTTATCGAACATACCAGGCCAACTGTCCTCAATCCTGAGTGATATTTAAATGACATTTATTCTACAGAAGAAAATATGTTATACTGCAATTTTTGAAATAGAATTTTGGCTTACTTTCGGTGATTCAGCAATTTAGATGTGTAAAATAAAAATGTTAGGTCAGATCCAAGTGATAATATTGGGAGCATACCATGTGACTATAAAGCTCCTTTAAGGAGGAGAATGTATGCCAGAATGACAGAAACTCTCTCCTAGTATCAAGCTGGCATTGCCCCATAACTAATTACCCCCAGTCCAGAGGAGCTGCAGATATCGCAGAGCAGTGCACTTGACTACCATAATTCTCATCTGGTAGAAGAGTCTCCTCAGAACTGTTTTGGCAGGCAACCAGGCTCAGCTTAGAGCAACCCCATGTCTGCTTTGACTCATGTCACAAGTAATTCCCCAAGTCCAGGCAACATGGGAACTGCACAGAAAGAAAGGCAGCTCCACTACAGTTTTGCTTTCCCTGAACTGAATGTGATATTTTTGTGTTCAGGAATTTGTGGGTCCCAAATTCAGCTGTTTCTTGTGACAAAATAGTTGCAACAGTCCAGCAGGGCAACATAAAATCTGTTTATTCCCATTTCAAGTACTTAACAAGTGTTGAGAAGATTAACAAAATCTACACTTTTTCAGTAATGTGAACAAAATGAAATTGCTAAATTACTGACCCTTTAGTAACCTTTAAGGTACTTGCCATTGTCATAGCCATAAGAAGAATAAAATTATAACTTTTATCACCTATGCTATCCTTTAATCTTTAAATAATTTTTTTTAATAAGACAAGTTTGGGTATACAGTGCATTTTAAGATTTAGATGAAGGGGAGTCGTTGTCCACAAAAATTAAGCAACATTTTCCATGAATGTTTTCTAGCTGTAGTCTGAAGTTTTTTAGGATTCAGGCCTCAGTCTGCTCTCCATGATCTTGCAGTGTCAGGTCCAGCATCTCATGTTTGACCTGCACTTTTCAGGGTCTTCCCAATTTGTTATCAGAGAATTTATAATTTCATCATAGAGAGAGTTACAAAACATTTGCTTACCAAGACATATTAGAAATACTTATTAACTGGAGTAAAAGCTGATCATGTGGCTGAGTGGCCATCTCCCCTCATGACTAGTGATCCAGCTTGTATCCAGCCACCTGCTTTAAAATATAGCCTACCTGAGGAAGGGTGTAATTCCTGGGAAGATGAACAAGCTGAGATAGAAAAAGGTCCCAGACTGATGAATCATTTGACATCAGGATGTGGTAGGACAGCAATGTTAGATTCTATATATTTGAATGCTATAAATCTACCTAGCTGAAAACTCCCTCTCTGAACCAGCTACTGCATAGGAATACTTCGAAAGTTCTCAGCCCTGGAGAACCCTGTACTAAACTCCTAAATCAGAACAGGTCCATATCTTTCAGTAGCTCTGGCTCGTAATCCAAAACTAGGCCTGCCCCACAAAATCTGGATCGTTCCCATACAGACCTAGTAATGATTAAGTAGAGAATGCATTTGTCATATGGCTGATATGCGAGGGAGGGAAACATTAAAGAAACAGGTAATGGAAAAAAAAAAACCTATATGTTGAAAGGCATAAAGAATATGAAACAAAAAGAGGCCAGAGAGCTGTCACAGTACTTCAGGAGCTATTTCTCATCAGGGTTGTGTAGAGTTGTGTGAGGAAAGAGCAAATACTGTGCTAAATGTCTGGAAAGACAGGCAAACCAACATACTGTGTTAGGAGAAAAGGAGGACTACTTGGAACTGCATCCCTCACATGAGTGTGTATCCTATAGAAATGTTCAAGAATGTTCCCTTTTTACATAGGAGGTGATACTAAGGCAAAAGTGACTGAGGGTGTAGCTGGAAATCTGACCATAGCTAGGCTTAAAGCAGTGGACAGATCAAATGGGGGCACAAAGGCAAAGCCAACAGGAAATACCTGGAAGCAGAAGACTCCAAGTAGGAAAAACAGAGATCATGAATAATTGAATTTCTAAATTTTTCTCCAGCTTAAATGAAACACGTCTGTATTATAAGGCATTAACTGAATGAGGCTGATACATATCTGTAAGTTATTAGAGAGGAATCAAGTTTAAAAAGAGATACTGCTTTATTTCACTTTAAAATGCCTCTGATCCCAATGTCAGGCCGGTTTGCCAGTGTTCCCCAAGTAGCAAGTTGCGCTTTTCTGCCTCTCACAGCCATGCAGCATTGCAGCAGAGATGTCTCTGCAGATTTGGGGAAGGGGCTGGTACGTAAGGTACAGTGAGGTTGTTGGGGTGGGAAGGTCTCAGACATGGGGAGGATCGGAGGGAGCACAGGGAAGCAAGTGGGGTGGTCAGGCATCCCTGGTTTCGGCCCTCATGGAACAACTTGCTTTCATGTGCGTCCTTCATTTGTGAAAGATAAAGGCATCTGGTCTAGAGACTTGGCATATTTGATATTAGTAAAAAACAAGCCATAACAAAAACTTGATCATACGTAAAAATAGAAGTGGCTATTGTTTCTTTTTTATGACAAAAAATTGGGTAACAAGATAAACTTTTCAGTATATCCTAAAAATTAAAAGCTTGATGCCATTTGCAACTGAAGGTGAGGAGAAGAGATCCCCTGTAACAGAACCTGTCAGTGTCCACCTGGAAGTTTTCGATGGAAAGCACTACTGTGTCAGTAAAGTCAGTAATCACGAACGATAGTCACCAACAGCAACAGCGAAGGTGGGGGGATAAAAACAATGCTCGCAATCTGAGAATCAGCCAAAGATGGAGAAAGCCTTCCATGGATGCATAGCTACTTCTCCTCCACCAAACCCTGGGTACTGGCTGACGTAAAAGCTGTATGTTGCTGACATACGCCAACTCCTCGATTCCGTGCTTTATGACTCATGCCTCCTCCAACAAAACCCCTTGAAATGTCAGTGCCATTTTAAGCCCACAGGTTTATTGATATGACTGTCTGATTAAAGTCAAGTGGTCCATCTGGCAAGATCAATCTCAATCTGTAGGAAAAAGAGAAAATTCAACATAAGTTCTTCTGCTGTGTTCACTAGGAGCTGCAATGGCTATGCATTTACAGGCAAGAAGCCCTGAGAAAGAACAGTTTGGCTCCCTTAGCTCATAGCGACTGCAAGTAGATGCTGTTCTAAGCAGAGGAGGAAATTATGCAACCTGGTGGTAACTGCTGGCATTGGCTTTTTATTGGGAATCCTCAGGAGGAGTTTGCGTGTGTTTCCTAGCAATGTAACATCATACAGCGAGAAAAACAAGCAACGAGGGAAATGTTTTGAAGATGAATCAGTTTCTTTTTGCTTTCACTGGTGGCGTGATTACAGAGGGAGATTACACTGTTAACTATAACAACACCCCTCGATTTGAATAGTCATGTTTTCATCAAGCCCGTTTATAGAAGCTGTCCCCTACAGATAATGTACTGGTGACTGGAGAGAACTTTTGCTAAAAGAATGGCTCTGGTGGATGATGAGTAGTGCTATGCAAGTGGTGGTAATAGCTCCAAATCAAGTTATTTTTAAAGAGAAGTAGCAATATGTCTTACCTTACCTTGTCAGAGCTGCATCTAGGCTCTGAAACCTAATATGGGTTATGTTCATCTCTACTGATTTATAATATATGTGACCACTGGTAGTGAACTGTGGTGACTTCATCTTGCCATATTGTTTTGCTCCAGACTCAGATTTTTCCTGTAGAACTACCAGAAACCCACTTTATATTTTATCTTTTACACAAAAAAAACAGGTTGCAATCTGTTTTAATAGTTCCTGACAGCGTTTCAGGTGCAGGGTAGGTGCTTTCTGCTCTAGTGACTCACATAACCATCCTTGGAGATAATTCAGAACACGACTGTAAAAAGGGCCCCAGGCGATCTGCTTTGAGCAGGGGGTTGGACTAGATGATCTCCGGAGGTCCCTGCTGACATCAGCTATGCTGTGATTCTGGGATATAGTATGTATAAGTATTTTTTGTGCTGTACTTTGCAGTTAGTGGGCTAATGAGAATTTGAAAGGAATATAGTATTTGGAATGTGATCGTAAATTCCTGCTGAGCTGCACCAGAAAATATATTCAGTGTCAATAGACACTAATGCTAAACAATCATTACTTTATTGATGATATACATCTATCAGTATGGCACTAGCAAGAGAAGAGCACAAAACAAGTGGAAGAAAGATTAATGACAGAGTTTGTTAGAACTACTCCTTCGTCTCATATGGAAGACTCTTACACAAATGGCAGAACTAGTGACAAATCTGCATGCCAAAAGAGGTTGAGTGCAGCACAAGAAATGATTTTATGGCAGAGAAGAGGTGCTGTGTAGGGCAGAGAATGCACTTCAGCCTGAGGCTGTCTGTGCTGTAGCACGTTTGAAGCTTTGCTAAAAATTATGGACAATACATTTCTGCTTTCAAAAATTCTTATATCCAAAATGATGGCGTTCTATAGTATACTTCATCCTGATGGATAAAGAGGACTCTATCACAGGATGAACAGTCTATTGAAAAGGATCTTTATTCTATTTGCACAAAACAAATTTAGTTGGGTCCTGGTACTTTTGATGCTGTGAAAGGACAGATTTCACAAATTTGAAAAATATTTTTTTTTGTGTAGTTGGAAGAATTTGAACAAAAAATATGAATGATGCTGTTGAGCTATCTAACAATGTTCAAAACAGCTACAGACAAGAAGGGAAGCTATAGTAATTTAAAAAAAAAAAAAAAAAGCAAACAGCATAATTGAAAACAAACTCCCCAAAGATTGAAAATTAACTCAGCTCCAAGCATTTATCTTTTCTTCTCCCTAGCAAATGGAGGAGTTGATAGCAATTAATATAAGTTGAAATCCGGAAAATAGGTGTAGATAGATGTGGGTAACAAAACAGATATATGGTTAGCATAGTGGAGGGCAATAGGAAGTTACTTTGTCTGTATCACAAGAATACAAAAAACAGTAACAAGTGTGGTCCAACACTAGATAGGGATGCTGCAAGTATCAAGAACTGTCAGAAAAGGCAAAAGTCTTGAATATTCTGCTCTGTGCCTGGGGAAAAACCAGATATATTAAATCAGGTGATGAAATAGCTTTCATTGACAGTAGCTAATGAGGATGTTAAACATTAGCTATTAAAGTTAGACATTTTACAATTGAGATTTCAGCTTAAGTTGCATCTAGGATTTTTTAAAGAGCTGTTTCATGAGTGCTGTGGAACATTAGTGCTGATTTTTTTTTAATAAATTCTTTAAAAATGGGTGGGTTCCAAAAGACAGCAAGAAGCTAACATCATGCCAATACTTTTAAAGGCTAAGTGGCATAACATGAATAATTGTAAGTCTGACATCAATCAGTGGAAAATATTGCGTAGCTAACAGGGGGCTGACTAATAATTATTATGCATAAGTATAAATTATCATTGATATTATTCGTAGTTCAGCTCCATGTTAGCTAATAAATTTAGATGGGTCAGTGGAATTAAAGCTGATCTGTGTGTTTATTGATCTAATCAAACTGAGTGTAATTTTTTAAAATACTATAAATTAGGTTGACAGAGCTAATGATGTGGAGGTAAGAAACTCTGAAGAACATTTGACTTGGCTTCGTTGATGATGGTTGATGACTGGTTACGTCATCTGAATTATGCAAAATCAAGGTTAGATTTGTTACCATGTGTAAGCACTAGCAGTTAATCAGGCTAAGTATAGTCATGCCTCATGACTGAAAATTGAAGCCAAATAAATTCAGGTTAGAAATAAGGTACATATGTTTGTGAGGAACAAGGTCATGGAAAAAATTCTTCATTCTGGATGTTTTTAAAGGAAAATCTGGTATAAATAGTTTGGACAGTGAATGTGGAGAGTGATGAGGAGCGCCAGAAGTAGCAGAGGCAACGATGGGGAGCTAGTTCCCCCTCCCTGCTGGTCTGCATGCACAGGCAGCACTTCTTTCTTCTTCTCTTTCCCCACTTTCTTATCACATTATTCCTTAGCTCTGCAAACAAAGGCTTTCTGGACCAGGTATGGCCCTGCCACAGTGGCATGCATGGTGCAGCTCTGGACACCACGGCATTCAGGGCAGCAGCAGTTGCTGAGCTTGACCGTGGGTATCCATCAGCCTGAATTTTGTAAAAGGTGATAAAGGATCATCACAAGGTGTCTTCTGGCTTCTAGGAGTCACTTTTAGGTATTTCTGAGCTGTTCATCAAAAGGCAGGTGTCTTGTCCAACGTACCAAACCTAGACCAGGTGGCCCAGTCCTGGGAGAAACGGGAACTAGGTCTGTGTTTTGGGTCAAGCCCTCGGAGCCTTGTCACCTTCCTGTGCCCTTCTCAGCCCCTGCACCTCCATGCTGGAGGGACAAGGAGCAGCTACTTAGCTCCATCAGGGATGTGGGGAGGCCATGCACTATTCCAGCAGCCTGCCCTTCCCAAGCAGTTGCTCCCCATTGTCTGCAGGGGCAAAGCCAAAGATCTGCTGGAAGCATCGTGTGGGCTGGGTATGACCCATGGGTCATGATGCTGGGGCAGGATAAGGCAAATGATATAAAATATTTTCCAAGGCCAAGTTCTGTGTCAGGATGAAGTCAAAAGGATGTAACATGTAACAATTCCACTTTCTTTACAAGTCTTCAGTGTTGTATTCTAAAATCAGGTTGTGAGGTATCATTTTCCACAGAAAAGCTTCCTGTAGCCTTTGGTAAATGTCAGGAATATCATTACGCTTCTAGCACAGACCAAGACAGGATGAATAAAAAGCAGAGGAACTATTTATATATTATCTCATTTTATTTAGGGAAAGCTGTAGGTTAGCTGAAACATTTAGGTTAAAACAACAGAAGTATTGGAGAGTTGAAGAAATGTATGAGAAGAAATTTAAAAATATGTCTAGGCAGTGACTGAATGTAGAAAATGGAAGCACATTAGATCTGTAAAGCCAGGGAAATGAAAGAAATTGTTTTTTAAAGTAGCATGTCCTTACTAAAGAAAAATTTGGGCCAGGTTGCTCTTACAAGGGAAATTGTGTCACCCTGATAAATCAGTACTCCAGATGAAACTAAGCAGGGCCCTGTGTGAACATGCTGTGAACAATCCTCTGCTTATAAGGCACAAGTGACCTAGAAGCCATTCCCTCAGTTCTCTGTCCTGCAAGTGGATGAGAACCAACTTGTAACAGCCTTTAGGGGAGCACTCTCTAGATACAGCAGTGGGAACAGGAATATTCTGTATTGTGAATGAGAGTGCTTAGGCTGCAATTAGTGTCACAGAGTTTTCCAATATATCACTGGTAGCATGAGGAATGAACTACAAGTTTGCAAATCCAAAAGAAGGCTTGTAATTTTATACATGATTCTATTTCTTGTAATGTCCTTACTAAATCTTACTAGTTTTGACCACAGGAAAAAAAAGTGTAATATTTCTGTGACTCCTCAGTTAACACGCACCCCAGTCTTCCAAGTTACCCTTTCATCTTTCAAAGGTCTGCTTTGTACCTTTATTACCTGTATCATTGGGTATGATCCGATTGGCAGGAACTTCTCGGACCACTGACTGCAGCCGCCATGTCACCCAGGGTCACACAATTGTGTTTATACGTGTCTCAGTTACCACCTTACTATCCAGTCTGCCACACTATTCCAATATTGAACACTGTCCCAGGCTGTCTTTGACTAGGA
Organism: Podargus strigoides; assembly: GCA_028020825.1. Taxonomy (NCBI): domain Eukaryota; kingdom Metazoa; phylum Chordata; class Aves; order Caprimulgiformes; family Podargidae; genus Podargus; species Podargus strigoides. The sequence continues at coordinate 44,518,963 of CM051621.1, read as the reverse complement.
AACAGTTGCAGGAAATTTGTATGTATAGTTTTGCCTTACCATGATAGAACACCTATCTTGTTTTTCCTTTTTATAACCTGCAGTCATGATTTTGTTGTGTAACCCGCATCTCAGTGCATTGATTTCAAAATTTACTGTTTTCCTGAGAACTATAAGTCTGACAAACCTGGGGAGGTGTATCCACTCTTTTCTGAGGACATAATGCTGTGCTTCTCTTCCACCTTGCACCAGAATCAGCATTGTCAGTAACAGGAGTAAAAGCTTCAGTCAAAGTTTAGGTCCCTTCTTGACTGCCTCAGTTCTTTTCATTCAGGATACCTTGTCATTTGGCATAGAGAAGCTAATAATATGCTACAGAATATTTTTCATTCATCTAGTTAGTCTGGTACTGTATTTCATTATTATTATTTTAGTTATGGAATATGATGGTGTAAATATCCTGAACTATCAGCTGAAGACTACGGAAAACCAGAGGTGAAGAGAGCTGAGAGTAAAATGCCTGAAGGCACAGCTGAGGAGAGACAGGCTACTGGAAACGAGGGGCAGGCAGCTTTTGGAAGAACCAAGTTTTAGCAGATCGGTGACTTCAGGAAGCCCTAGTGAAATTCATGTTGATGTCAGTTACCCATGTGCATAACCTGATTTGTGAACCAGCATTTTTTCCAAGTAACTCTCAGGTTTAATATATGAACAAAAGGCATTATTTATAATGCAGTTAAGTTTCACAACCTGTATTCTTTTTTTTTTTCCCCTCTCCCTTCTTTACTGTGTATTCCAATTGAAGTGAGCCTTTGGGAGAGATTTATCCAAGTCACAAAGCACACACACAATGTCACTGTCCTTCTAGAGATTTGTTGTACCTGAAATACAAACTTTATAAAATCCAAGGAAGGGAATATGGGACCTTCCCCCACCCCAAAACACTTCAGTTTGAAGAGCATCAAATACTTTTTTCTCTTTTAAATGTTCATTGTCTGTGCCAGTAAGATTGGTCTGTAAAAGAGAGTGATTCACCTGGGGTTACCCATAGCACAGTAGTACTTGATCCCTAAGAGCACTGATGGAGCTGTAGAAAAGACAGGTATTCAGTTACTGGATTTAGATTTCCCAGTTGCATGGTTCTCCAATGTCTGGATGGGAACTGCTGAGAACGATGTCACATCTTTGTTACCTGTCTTTAGATAGGCATTAAGGACTGGAGGTACAAAGAAAGTGCCTTCTCACCATGCAAAATGGTCATGCTACAATGAGTTATAGGATCTTGAGCTGGCTACTATGTAGAACCAGAACAGACTTTAGTTGTTGCATCAAATGCTGAATTTTAGGGTTAATTCTGATTATAGGTTCCAGGCCTCAGAAAAATGTAGGTATTGAGTAGTCTCTGTCCTGAAGCTTCAACAGCACAGAACCAATTTCCAAAAATACGCTCTACAGAATATTGTCTCCCCTTCTATCATCTTAGAACCAAGGAGTCTAACTATAGCAGGTTGAACAGCATGAGGCACCTTGTGCATGAAAAATTACACAATTATGAATGTTTGGATTAGTTTGTGATTGACTGATCATCTTAAGTACTTTATTTGCAACCATTCAGCAAATTAGGCTGATGTAATGTATCCCTATCAACAAGTAATTTCCTATATATTTGTTTGCAGTGTTCTCTAGCAGCTGCATTAAGTTTGTTAATGAAAGAAGGTAAGAAGATCATGATTCCCCTCACTCTTTATTTTGTAGGTTGGTGAGACCAGATGCAAAAAAGTTTGCACTTCGAAATCTGATCTGAGATCCAATGATTTCAGCATCGTTGGAAGCTTGCCAAGGGATTTTGAATTATCGAATTATGACTGTTATGGAAAGCCCATTGAAGTCAACAATGGGCTCGGGAAATCTCAAGCCAAGAACAACAAGAAGCCTCCTCCTCCCAAGCCTGTCATTCCATCAGCAGCAAAGAGAATCGATCTTTATGCAAGAGCATTGTTCCCCTTTTGCTTCTTGTTCTTCAATGTCATATACTGGTCCATATATTTATGATAAATCTTTTATTTATTTTTTCATATGTATAAAATATATCACATTTCATTACCCCTTTCCAGTCATGAAGGTCACTGTGTGAAATTATTTGCATTTGCAAAGCAATATGTTGCATTTTGATGCCATGTGATTGTACTGACCTTATGGCATCTGAAATTTGAATGAAAGCATGACACTGCAATGTCTGTGCTCCGGCCATCGTTGTATATAAATGTACAGCATACATCCTGCTTTAGGAATATATATGAAGGACAATGCATACTACATTATAAATCTTGAATAATGCTCTTCAGTTATTAGTAACATACAGAGATTTAAAGTGCTTCTGACAATGAAACCAATGTGCACGTTGAGTATTATTAAAATCAGTATTCTATTATATGTAGTATTTAACAGCTTTTCTGCTGACTTCCAGAGGAAGAAAAAAACCCCAAACATCTCGTTCTTGTATAATTTTAGATGGCACTGTTGAAGAAAAATCTAAGATGTAATTCATATTATTGAGACTTTGTAAGTGGAGGCAGCACTGAATAAGCTGGTCTTGTCTATGTGGAAAAATAAAGATCAGAGAATTACTAATTTCGTAAAATCAACTCATTTAGAAAAAAAACAACAATTGTATCCATCAAGCAGACACACCTGAGTGTGTGAGAACATGCTGACAATAAAATGTCAGGCCAAATTTTGACTGATATTTTCTTAGGCACAAACTAGATACAATATGGCAAAGCCAGGCCACTTTCTAGACCAAATGTATCAGGAGCTTTGGAGAAACATCGCAAGATGCAGTTTAGTATCAGGTTATGTTATACTTTTTTACATTACTCTGTCCTTTGGCTCATCTTCTGTAGCGTCTGGCAAGTCTGCGGTATATAAGACACAATTTTTTTTATTGTTGTATCGCATACACCTTACTCCATTTTTGTTTATCCCCTTGAAAGCTTTCAGTTCATACAAACCAGTTGTCAAGATGAAATTCCATTTTTACCACTTGTTATACCTTTTTTTGCCTGTTGTAGCACAGATGACCAAAGCTAACACCTAGCCACCAGTAGAAGAGAAGATATGCCCAAAGGTCTAAGGGGCTGAGACCCTTAAATATATCATGAGCCCTTGTGCCTATGTGTTAATTAATGGCTACCCTCAACAGGTCATTGATTTGGCTGCTACTTCTTTGAGAAAAGGGTTCTATGCTTGAAACAGTTCTGATAGAAGAGTGCTCTCTGTTTTCCAGAGGAAACCCTGTCACATGGAGATTACCTAAACATGATCTCCTTGGGGTGTGTGGGGCAGTAGCTGTGGTCTCCTGTGGGTGCCAGGGTACATCCCTTTATAAGGGCAAGTCATAAGGTGACACATAGCCAAAAGAAAGCTGCTTGTATGTAGGTGTCTGGGTAGTGTGTGTTCCCTGGGAACACACAGGGACTGGGCCTCAGCCCTTGAGAGTGTGCCATTAGAGAAACTCATCTCCACCTGTAAAGCTGGGGCACCACAGTTAGTGAGAACTGCCTTGTTTTCATATTTTAGCTAACTTGGCAATTCATAAAAGGAAATACGGATTGTTGGCTCCTCACAGACTAGGAAGGGACTGAATGAAATATGCAAAACCTTCCACAGTGCTGAAACAGACACAATCCTGCTTGTGCTACAAGTAGACTGTCAGATCACTTGGGTATTGCCCACCATGTGAATGTTGTCCATGTGCATCCAGCCTGCACAACCAGAAGGTCAAAAGCAGGAATATAAAAAAAGCAAAGCCTGCCATGCTGGCTTCACTAGGCATGTAGCTGATCTCTATAGGTCCAGGATTTTTTTCTAACCATGGCCACTTTGCAATCCACAGCCTGGAAGCTACAATTTGTGTTGAATTGAAGACATCTGCTCTTCAGAATATGGTCACACACTTTCCACCAGCTTCCCAGCCACTTTCTTTTGGAGATTTCAGGGAGACACTTAACCAGATAGCCACAGTTTGTCCTTTGGGTTTCTTTTTGATCCAAGGAAATGGAAGGGAAATCCCAGATGTTACTGAACTATGTTGAACCAGAGTGTGAAAAAACTGGTATCTTTAAGGTCTAGTTCAAAGCGTTAATATTTCTGCCTGTTGAAGGTATTTGCAGAATTTTCACAGACTCTAAGAAGCAATAAGGATAAGTCAAAAAGAGGAAGGAAGGGAGGGGTATTTTTTCTATGTTCAGAGTGCTATATTTATAGACATTATTTATACACATTCTCATACTTGTATTTTTTCTTACAGTACTGGAAGGCAAAAAAATAATTACTCTGTATTGGAAATTATAGGAATTCTGGAAGATAATTTTCTTGTTAGAACTCTTATTAAATGATTTATCTGTAATTAATGTCCACATTCTATCTGTATAATCTCAATTATAGATTTTATTGTTAAATTAATCTTTGTTCCTTCTTGCTTTCCTGCTTACTTGATGGCTTTTGTGTTTTATCATAAAACATTTAATCAATAATACAGTGTAATTGCTTTCCATGTCACACAAAAGGAAGCAAAAAGAATTTGTATTGTTAAGATAAAGGCTTTTCGTTCATTACAGCACTAAAACTAAGGTCAGAAGCAAAGCTTAACAGCAAATTTGAAACAAAATTCAAAATAAAACAGTATCAGCTATAAAGTATTTATTTTCTTTTTACTTGCACTAGATAATATTGCAGTGTTTGTATTACCTTAGAATATATTAACTTGTCCTACTGAGCAGTAATAATTGATTTATTTTAGTTTTCTTCTTTCCACTAAAGGTCATTGAGAGTTTTGCATACCATAGCACATTATGGTCCTCCAGCACCCTCTAGTTGTAAAATTCTGCCTGTTGACTTATTTCTAGGACAAGGTGCAAATATGAAACTGTAAAGGCAGTATAGGATGTTATTTGATAGTGATAATATGAAGGGAAAAAAATAGAATGAATTAAAAATAAATGAACATAAAATCAATGGGCAGCTATAGAAAATGAATTAAAAATAAATGAACATAAAATCAATGGGCAGCTATAGAAACTTGCCTTGCAGTATGAATTTAAAATTGTAGAAACAAAGACATACAAGTAGGAGCAGAGGTGAGGCTCACGAAGTAGACGTTAGTAACTGGATTAACTACTCATGATGTCTCAACAAGCTGCATGACAGCAAAGTCTGAGGGAGAGACCATCTGTGTTTCAGCTGACATTTACTTTAAGTTCTCCTGTTCTCCTGTTTACTGGTAGGAGAGTTAGAAATTTTTGTTCTACCCTTAAAATACACCTCAGTATTTCCTTGGTTCTTAAGCATTGAGGGGTAGTATCCAAATACTTCATTCCTTTCTTTCCAAGTGTTACAGCCCTTTAGATACCTTTCTGTTTCTGGATTTTGAAACACGTTCAAACACTGCATCGGGAATTTCCATGGAGATGAATTAATTGCTTAACTGCATCCACAAATTTAAGCTATACAGTAAGTAAGGATGTGACTTGGAAAGTATAACAGCTGCTACATGCTAATTCCCTGTTAGGATGTGTGGAATGTACTGTGCGGAGTAATCCACACCTTGATCATATTTGTCCCTCAGTTTTATGAGCAGCTCTGTAGCATTCCTCTTTTTTTCAGTCTTGTGATAATTCTAGCTGAGATGGTGTATATAAGCAGTCTGTCTTTTGAGTGAGGAAGGGAGTTTATTTCTGTAAGTGCAATGTACAGAGGATTGACCACTTGGAAACATTGCCAAGCAGCTTTCATTCTTCAAAGTCTTCAAATTAATTTGGATGTGATAACAGGAAACAGGTAAAAGGATTGCATCTTCAGTGCCCATTAAACAGAAAGTAGTAATACTGCCTTTTGAGGTAATTTCAGTGAGCACGACCCACAGAGATTGATCTGGCTGTATAATCATTTTGAGGGAAATGCACTTACAAGTAATCTTTATTTCAAAATATTTCACTCTGAAGAGAGACAGTAACTTACTTAAGCATTCTGTCCTAGTTGTTAATCTATTAAGAGATGTTATAATACATCTGAGACCATTGGTCTCGTCTTCAATTAAAGCAGCTTACCGTTATGGTTATTGGATGACCTGCACTGAGGATATTCATAGAACAGATAACAATAAATTATTTATTTCCAAGGGAGTGCAACCTGAATATATGCAATGTCAAGTGGTTTTTCAGGCTATAGAGATCACTTAGTGCTGAAATGAGTACAAATGCAGTGTGTAGCAGATAAGGGAATGATAGGGCACTGTTACTTGATGCTTTGGTGTACTAATTCTGGCATTAGGGAAGATAGTGTGAAAAGAAAAAGAAATTCAAATATAGACTGAATAATAGTTTTGTTTGTGCCTACAATCCAATGTAATTTTGTCTGACAATTTAAATGTTCCCTATGGTACTAATATGCTATAAGTTACCTTCTTTATATAAAAAGAATTACTTAAAAAATTAAAAAATTAAGCTCATCTGTGGTGCCAGAAAGATACAGAAACTTTCTTTTCATAGGAAGCTCTACACTTGAATAAACAATGGAACAAACAGAAAACAAAATGAATTTTTAAAGATATAAAAATCTCATTGTCGTGGTTTTGTCTATACCATTGTATCGAATAAATCACAATCAATCTGGGCTGCTTGCAGCACTCCTTTGCATTTTGACTTACTCAGGAAAGTTGACCCCCACCCCCTCAATCTCCCAGCACCTGTCCTCATTCCATCAGTGGTAATAGTGTCAGCAGACATTTAAAAAAATAAAGAATTGCATGGCTATTTTGAAATCATTCTGAACACCCTCCATTGCTTTTGTCTACACTGCAGTCACTAAAATGTCTGCAGCTAATGCAGGCTTATCCAAATTAGCTTTAAACGAGCTGACTTGGGGAGGGCTGGCAACGTAGCCATGGTAACGGTGAGCTCTGGCTGGGAAGCCTACCTGCTGGCGTAGGAAATGAAAAAATATACTTTGGTGTTAACCCCCACAACGCTTTATGCTGCCTTGGCTATTACGCTCAAACAGTTGGTTTAAAGTTAGCTCGTGTGGGTGTTTATCAGCCCCTGTCTGTGAAATGGAGATGTACGCTCTATGACGCACTGTGTGCTAGGACTGAATTATTTTTTCCCACTGGTGATGTGAAAGATGCCACTGTAAAATATTCTCTCTGTGTGTCTTGATGACATACAGCATTTCTGCTATATTTAATTTTATGTACTGACAAGTGTGCTCACCGGTAGTTCCAAATAAGAAACCCATGCACATGTAAAAGAATGAGCTGAATTCACCCACCTGAACATGAACGAGGTTGCCTACTGAGTCTGTGTCATAAGACTATCCCTTTTATGCATTAAAAGAGCCATTCTGTTTAAAGTTCCTGACTCTAATACTGGATATTAGATCGTAACCTTTTAAATGAATAATAAGACTAAAGAAACAAGTGAGACTAATGAGACTAAGACTACAAAACTGGTTTTTGGCTTCCAGGTTGTTTGTGGAGGTCAGCTCTGGTTTTGAAGGGCACTGATTGCTTTTCAGCATGGTGTTTCTCAACACATCAGTGCCTGTCAGGGTCCTGGAGAACAGCATCAACTGACTCCCTCTAAACAGGGAAGGTATCTGAAGGACTTTCAAGCTCTTTAGTCAGCTCTTCTCTGGAGTATTGAGGTAAATCTCAAGTCTGCCTGGCACCATTAGCTATCACACAGAGACAGCAAGTACATTAAGCATGTACAAGAAAATTAATGCTTTTCCCTTATCCCCTAAAAGTATGGTTTACAGTGATGGAAAACGACCAGTAACGCAACGTGGGTTGCTAAGAGTTTCTATCCCACCGAGCAGATGCTTAAGCCACATGACGTGCTGTGAAAGGAGGAAGTATAGGGACTGTGGACTAGAAAGGATAAGGGTTTGGATAACTGTTCTCCATCTGATGAGTTCTTCAGGCTGGGGCACTGGATAGTGTAGGTTTTTTATATATATCTGTGTATATCTGTTTCTTTCTATCAATAACCACAGTGGGGTTTATTTTTCACTTGAAGAAGCAAACTCAAGAGCTTTTTGGGCCCTAGAAACCCTCTTGAGTATAGGAGGTCAAGTTGCCGTACCACTGCCCCCTGCAAAAATCTTTCAACTCAGAGGAATCCTTTTCTAAAGCCATAAATTGTAAGAAAACTCCCTGCTGAAACTGCGACTGCTGCTGAGAGGAAAAGTTGTGCGTAGGCGGCCCATGTGTTTCCACCTTCCTTTGCTGTAGCATACATCATGATAATCAATAGCACGGTTTTGCTTTTCTGTTCTGCAAAGCACTCCTTTTATCAAGACTGAGTTATTTCCTCAGCAATAAGCTTCAGCTGTCCTACCTTTCATCTCCGTACAGTCAGAGCAAAGATGGTGTGTTTGACTCTGGCGGAGCTCGTGAAGGCAAGCCAGTGCTGGTGTTCAACAACAGATGAATGGTAATACATGAGAAGACCTGTGACTCCCTGTTCTCAAATTTTAACACCATCTACATTATCCAATTTTAGTTATGTCCATATAATTCAGAATATTGTTATTTGGATAGCACCTCACTGCATGCATTATATTTTTGAGTTAAGCATACTGAATCATGCATTTCTTGTTAAAAACAGAATATGAAAAAAAGTTGTTCATGTGACTTTTTTTTAAAAATGCTCATTTTCTCTGTTAACCTTAAAACTTGCTTTTGACCCAGAGGCTAGGGACATATATTTCTCAGTGTTTAATAAGCCTTACATTGTCATAACAGATTTATCAGCGTCTCAGGCAGACTCATTCTTTCAGATTAATTTGTTTGTTTCTCTGACTCCCAAAGGCCAGCTCATTGGAAAACATTAATTTGAAGACTGGTTGTTTCAAAGGCATAATACTGATAGGAACTGACTGTAAAGACTAATGTTTTTGACCAATACTATTCCAGCATCATTTTTTGCTTTTGACAAAGCCCATCTTGCTACCTGTTCCCACTTCTGACAAACCCTGTTTAGCCTCAACCTACTGAAGGGTATAAAATCTTCTTAGGCCTTTTAAAATATCTGTCTGGTTGTGTCAGCTTCTAGGGAAGCTCTGCTTCCAGTCCCCTCCTGGATGTGCTTCAGGATCAGGCTATTACAGAAACAATCTTCTTTTTTCAGGCAAATACAAATGATGTACAGCATCCACCGTGAGCTATAATCTACTTCGTGGAATTAAAATTTAGTCTTTATTTATTAATTCTTCATATCTTCTAGTTGGCTGTTTCCCTGAGGTGAAAACTTCTTAAATAAATAAATTTTCTTAAATGAATAAACAAATGTGCACAACAGCAGGAGAGGATCACATTGGCCCTGATTGTTTTCCCTGGGCTTAAAGCCCTTCCCTTGCTGTGGTCTTAAAGCCAGGAAGTCCTCGGAGAATCTACTGCTGCTCAAATTGGTGTGGCTGTCCTACAAAAGCCCAGGCAAAGACAGGACCCCCTGCATAGGACCTGCCTGATACGGCTGCAGTCAATGCCATCTCAGCAAAGGAGAGCACAGCCAGGTTTCCCAAACCCTGTGCCTCTGCAATAATGTGTGCATTGCATTCTATGCTTGATGAGTTCTCTCGGCACAGAGAGTCACTTTATTTAGAAAAATAACAACAATGCCATAGTAACATTCCCAGACACTGAGGTTTCATGGGAAGATTTTACACCACTGCTGTAGAATACAGAATATTATGAATTTCACCATGCGACATTTTAAACAGAAAATTCGTATCCAAGTTGGCAGCACTTTATTATCTGTTATCCATAATCATAGCTTCATTGCTTTACGTATCATATGCTTCCATATTGTTCCCATTTCAGGAACAGCATCTTAAAATGGGAATTTTTCTAAATATATGAATTATTAAAGGATATTGTGGTTTATCCTATTTTTTTTTCCACAGGAATATAAGAAAGAGATAGTGTCTTTTACATTACAGTGCTCTTGCAGCAAGTTTCCTAGTCTCTGTGAAGAAAGTCTTGATGAAATTAAATAGGTGGAAAAAAATTTTATGGAGTGTGCAAATGAAACAGCCAGGAATAAATCCATTTATGCAAGACTCATGCTGAGAGTCTGATGAGCTTTGACAATTGGAATAAATTATTTTGGCTGAAAGGAGATTCCAGCCTTAAGAGATGGGACAACACTGAATCTTTCAACAGTTTTCATTTCTTGGCTGAAAAGAAAAATACGGCTTTATAGAAAAGATTGGGTAGTCTCGTCCATACTGATCTCATATCTGTACCTGACCAGCATGCTCTCCTCTAATATGGTCTTTCTGCCAGTTCATGCTGCAAAAATTCAATCGATGAAATGATGTCTTCGCTGACCAAGCAGTAAGACAACTGCTGTGAGCTGACTGGCACGCGGTGCACAACTGAAGGCACGACTCCATATGCAGCGTAAATTTGAACATCATACGCAGGTGATGGTCTGTAGCTCAGCACAGTATCCAGTAACTACAGAGAGCCAGATGTCCCTTCCCCAGATCTCCTGTGCAAGTTTGGCCAACTATTTTCTCTGTTTTCTTGCACTCCTCTGCATCACATGGTGACAACAATGCTGCTTTCCTTTGTGCTAAGGGCCTTTTGTTTAGATTGGACATGGTTGGGATGAAAAATAATCTGTTTCTATGCATTGTGCACTGCCTTACAGTACTACTGTAATGCATACAAATAATAACAATCATTTCAGTCGTTACTAAGAATGGATTCAGTGGTTTACAGTAGTGATATCTGTCTTCCCACGGTCTCAACATTTCTGGAAGCAGTCTGGCTCTGATTTCAAGTACCTAATATTTCCCCTCATTTACACTGCCTTTACAGTGTAGTTCTTTCTGATTTACTTTCAGAGGAGGATCAAATCCACTGTATGTGTACACTCTTCCCTTTAATATTACTCCTTTCTGGTCTATAAAAAGGATTCTTAAAATAACCTCACAGTCCCTTCCTCAGATCCAGATTTCACAGAAGAATCTGCAGAATAACAAAGGAAGAACTTGTATTTTTTAAAATGGTACATTTGTTCATTTATAATTGCATCTGCATATGCATAAATATCCATATTTAATATAATGGCATTCTTAGGACTAAGACTTCATGAAAACAGCTTGTCAGGATTTAATAACTTATCTTCCATTATTATTATTTTGTTTGGCAAGTATTTTCAAGGTACATCAATATCATACTGTGTAGTTTTTCAGTTCCCTGTAAAATAAATCATCCCCTGCCATGGCAGCGTGTGAGCTATGTGGGCCATGGGATATTAAAATGCGTGCTGGAGTAGCTCTTTCAATTACAAGCTCAGAACAAGCATTGTCACATATAATGTAATCAATAAGTACTCTTTTAAAGAAAAACAGTGATTAGTTGGTATCCAATATTTTATTAGATTTTTAATATTAGTAATTCTATATAGCTATTAATCAGTATATTAAGATAATTACTAGTGAATAAATTAATAGAAAGGATGCTAAAAAGTATCGGTAAGTTTTCTAGGGTTTGTTAACTAAATCCTTGAGGTGGGAAGCTTGCATTAGGCAATACAGTCTCTCATTTATAGGACAACAATCCAACAGCAGTGTAGATATAATCACCTGGGGACTGGTTTATGTACAGGAAGCTAAAAGTGAGTGCCACACATCTGTCTGACTGACAGATTGCTTACTGCCTTCTCCAGGATGGAGTGGAAGCCCAGGACTGCTCTTGTCAGAAGGCAGAGTTTTCTTTCATGGTTGGCATTCAAAAGATAAAGATTGTGGGAGCCCATGAAGGGTGGTATTCTCAATCCATTTAACTTCACTGTCATTTCATGGGATGTTACTGTAATTGATTATTCATATGAATCACACAGTTGTTTGTCAATAACAGCAAATTGTCTGTTCTTCTAATGAGGCACTGTATTGAGATGAGTTATAATTAATAAAATTATAAAATAATCAGATGATGAAGGGATAAAATTCCACTCTGAAGCATAACATTTATCCTACAGATGTTTTTTTATGTGCAGCACTGCAATAGCTGTGAAGAAGTAATATTGCATTCTGCTATCTTGTTCAGCAACAGCACTCAGAGTGTTTACGAGATTTGTGATTTTCCCTAACTGCCTCAAAGAATTGAACTCTTCTTGCTGTAAAGAATATCTGAAGTATTGCTACTATTCTGGTATGAAAATGTCAGTAAGAACTGGATTATTCTGGATATATGTTTGAGGCTAGAAGTTTCTGATATCTTTATATTTCCCTTGTTTTTTCTAAAGGAGATCTTGTGTGTTTTGGGTAAGCTCATTTCATTGCCTTTGACATTTATTTGCTATAGCTCACCAACCTCTAAAATTAAGGTCCTATTTTGTTACTACTACTAAAACCACAGGGAGCCCAGCAGAATACAGGCAGATGCTGGTGAGGCTTCTGCTCCAGAAAATAGCTTTCAGCACTTGTATTTCCTTCAGATACCATCAGTGAAGACTTTTTATAATTTTAGTTATAGAAACCGAGATCATTAGATATCATTAGCAGATTTGTTTGATTTAAAAGAAAGGCATCACTGCTGCATTCACAGTAGCTACAGCTGGTACTGACAGGCTGGGGACAACCAAAATTTGGGACAGAGGATGATGGATCCGTATAGGAGTGTGCCTGTCCTCAGTTCACATATTCCCAGCTGTGGTATAAATGCTTTCTCTATCTGTAGGTTGTTTTTCTTTGTAGCTGCTTTAGACTCAGGACAGTGATATTTCTAAATTCAAGGTTAGGTTTTTGTTGTGTACTCGTAACTACCATCTTTGAGATGCCCTTGAAACCCCATCAGCTTGTCTCTCTTTTTAAGCCCTTGATGCATTGTGCTGCGTATGTTGACCTGCAATGAAAGGAAACCGTAAATTTAAAATTGTTCTGAACACAGCTACCTGCGTACATCATCTCTTTGCATAGGTCTTATTAGGGCAATGCAATTAACAAGGAATAAGGTAAGTCTCACGTTAAATGGCAACTACATAGACTAATAACGGCTAGCAGATAATGTGTATAAGATAACTTTCCATTGTAACACAGACAAAGCTTCATTTAAGACAAGCAGCATCATTTAGGTTGTCTTTAATGCCACTAACATTGTAAGTATATTTTTTTTTCTACTATAAGCTCTGCAATTAAAGCTATATTTAAAGCAATTATGCAATTAGAAGAACATTAATTTTTGCACATTTACTATGTTGTAGACGTATTTCTAGTCTGAAGTATGCAACTAAGTGCCTCATAAGAATTATTTCTTTTTTCTTACATTTCTGGTTTGTTGTTTTACCTTCTTTAAAAGGACATCAACATCACACTTTATCACAATTAATCTCGGGCAAGATATGCTTACGCAGAGGTGAAAGTAAAAATATCTCTTATCTGTGCTCTGAACTAGTTCTGGGACTGAACCACTGAAGTGGTTTTTCAGAACTAAAAATAAGCTTCTGTTGAGCACAACTCTGTACATCTCCATGATAACTCAAGTGAGCTGTTTCTTGACAGGATGGTTTTCTCAAAATAAAAATTATTGATGCCAAACAGGTAAACGGTGAACCCAAAAGATATTTCTGTTGCTGGAAGATTATAATGATAAGAGAGCTGATGTTTCAAATCACAACAGTCCTTTTAGTTTTATATGATATTTTTGATGGGATTTTTCAAAGAATAGTGTAAAATGCCTGCAGTGGGTAGTTGAACAAAACAAAACAAAACAACTTTGTAACTTTGGGATATTTCCTGAAGAAAGGAATTATTATCTTGTCTCATGCAATTCTATCTATTCCTCTGATTTAATTTCTTAACGTTGCTAAGTGCTTGAGCTCCATAGTGTAATTTCTGCGAGTGCAATTTGTTTCTTACTTATTTTTGTCATAAAATAAATTATTTTAACATTTGCTCAAGTGTTTTTGTATTATTGATGTCATTTTTTGATTATTTTTATGAAAAACTTAACAGGGAACTTACGACTAATCAGTATTTAATCTCTTACTCACTGTAGCTTAAATTTCCCTTTATTTTCCCAATGACAGAAGCCCTAACAAAATTATAAAACTATAAAAGCGATTTAAATAATCTGCACTTTAATAACGTAACCACTTTTTAAACTGAATTAATAACATGAACATCTCTCTTTTTTAAAGAAGGGTTTGGGGGTTTTCTACACTTTAAAATAAATAAATTTAAAAAAAAAAAAAAAAAGAAAGAAAGGATAAAAAGTGCAGATTTACACAATTTGCTTATAAATGAATCTATGACCTAATTCTCACTTACCTCTGGATACATAAAACCATATCACAATATCACACTTCTAATTCAGTGTAAAGTGGTTATGACTGTGGGGTTGGTATAAATGGATACTGATGCCTGTGTACCTTCTGATACTTCTACAAGGCTCAAAGGGAAACACCCATACAGAAGAAGAAAAATGGAGGTTTCATTTACTGCCTTGGTGACTGCAGTGAATTTTGTTCTGCTTTACTGTGGAGAGAGCAGAAAAGCAGTCTGTTACCATCATATAGCTCACTACGTTGACAGCTAGCCAAAGTACCTGGGCTATACTGAGCAGCCTGGACCTGGGCATCCCAGCCCCATGTGGCAGAAGTGACACCCAGCCCTTTCTCCTTCCCCTGGGTTGGCTGCTGGCTACTTTGGTCTCCTGGCCGAAAGCAGGGCTAATGCTAGCATTGTTGTTGCAGCTTTCTTGCTTGTTCAAAGAATTCTTGGCCTTAGAGCCTTGTGCAAAGGATGTGAACGAGATCACACAGATAGTTTCAGACAAGAAAAATAGGCAAGATTCACTCCTTCACTGTGGAGCTATGAGAAGCTATTTCATTTGAATTAAGGAGTTCAGCTTATAAATTAGGGGTTTGTTAGTTCTGCTGTGGTTGAAAGTGTCTCTGCAAAGCTTATTTGAACGCTATCCTGAATCTTGTGCAAGGTCATAAAACAAATTGGTGTTGAATAGCAGTGCAATACCACTGTCAGAACTTCTGTTCTGTATACAAGTTCAGTGTTCATGAACTAATTTTACCTTGCGGGATACAAAAAGAGGTCAAGTCTCCAACACTCTTTGACCTTGTCAAAGTATCCTATTTGCAATAGGTTCAAATTTGGAAAAGATCAGCTGATTTCTCCGTGTTTCTAAGGTAGGTGGAGTAGACATATATTTTATGGATAGTTTTTATGAATGAAACATTAAACCAAGAACATGCCTTCCTCATGTCAAGAATGATCATTACACGGTCCATTTCCCACAGGCTGGTATTTGTCCAGTATCCTTGTTCAAAATATTGCCTCAGTACACTCACTACAATGACAGAAACAACTTTCTACAATATTCATAAAGTTAAGCGCAGCCATAAGGAGTGCTTGAGCCAGTGTATACAAAGGTTTTATCATCACTGACACATATTAGCCTCGGGTTTCAATCTGTCTGTAATTTGTGGATCCGGAGCTGCTCCTCAGGATCGTCGCTTGGGATTCTGAAGATCTGAGATCACCGCATGGTGCTGTGACTGCTGAGGGAGAAAACACCTAATTTTCTGGAAATCATTTCTGTTGTACAGAAAAAAGGCCCGAGTTGCAAGTGAGTAGAAACCAGAGAATGAGTAACAACAAAAGTGTACCCCAGATATGTCAACAGAGAGTGGACTATAACATTCTTGTCAGCTTGTATTTGCCTTTTAACATCTTAGTGTGTTGTTTATGAAGGCAGAGAACTGAGGTGGAGAGGCAATTTGACAAGTACCATGCCTCCGCAGAGTACAGTCCACCAGTATATGAAATCCAATGTTTTCATCATCTCCAAAGGGCTTTTCTTTATGAATAATGAGTAATACATTTCTCACAGGTGACAGAAAAGACAGAAGGCTAAAGGGGAATTTCGATGATTAAGAACTGACCTGAAAAATGGGTGTAGGGTTCGTATTTCAAACGTAGATGTCAGCATGAAAAAAGGAATAAGAACATGATGAGAACAAAAAACACTGCTGGAGTCAAGGCTGGCATTGCTCATGGAACAGATGGGAGAGGTGGCAGATGAAAAGAGAGAGGATCAAGGCTGACTGTTACAACCTACAGTAAAAAAACCTGACACATTTGAATTAGCTGTGCTCTGCAGGGGGAATGGGGATGGGAAAATCAAAATAACAGGAGAGAAAAAAAAATATTCTGGTGGTGATGCTTTGGAAAAAGAGATGGAAATCAGGCAAGGAAAGAGACAGCAAGGAAGAAGAGAGGAAGCAGACAGGCAGGAAAATATCAGGACAGGAAGAAGAAACACATTTCTTGGGACTGATACAAAGCAATACAAGTATTTATACTGCTGGAAGAAAGGGAAGATACTGCCAGACAAGAATCATGGATGTAACATGCATAGTCTAATCTGAAAGTGTTCCTTTTATCTTTTTTATGGAGCCTTAATAATGTAATATGCTATAATCTCAGTAGAAAAAAATGATCTATAGCAGATTTTCCATGCACACGAATAGTTCAGAATACACCTAATTGATTTGATTGGCATAATAAAGATGACATATCTTGCAAACAGCAAGAATGCAAGTGGCTCAGATAAATATAATAGATCCCAATTTGCTATAAGCTATAGCTAAGCGAGTAACAAACCACACTGTCACAGCTACCACACAGCAAAAGGAACTTAAAGTTGTACAATTATCACTAATTATTTTACATTAGTTATACCATAGGGTGGTGATGTTGCTTTTTTCACCATCAGAATCACGTAACAGAAGCATAAGCTATTCCTTAGTGCGTGTCATCCCCGGGTATAAGTACTGTTAATGAGAACAGTATGTGTTTGCTAATCAGAAGAGGAAGCAGGATGAGCATGGGAGATCAGGATGTACTTTTTATTTTTAAAAAGACTCTTGAGATCCAGAATGAACATACGGGACTAAACAATTTAAGAAAGATTTGGAACTTTAAACTTTCATTTTTATTTCCTCTTTCTTTACGTTTACTTGTATTTGCAAAAGTTCTGCACATTTGAAAAATCCAAAGACAACAATTTTTTTTTGAAGGGGAGAATTGGACTTGATGATCTTAGAGGTCTTTTCCAACCAAGGCTGTTCTATGACTCTATGATTCTATCCATTGGTATAGCATTTTTGCATCCTATGAAATCTGCATACTTTAAGATTTTTTTATTATGAAAAAAATAATGACAATAATTCTGAATATAGAAACCAAGTACTGATGGCATGTAAGGCCAGAAGGGACCACTATAGCCGTTCAGTCTGAGCTCTTGCCAAGGGTCTGCTCAGAATTAAGTTTTTTCAATAAAGATTTTAAAAAAATAATCTACTTTTAACTGAGCATTTTCCAGGGCTGATGAATTCACTATAACATTCAGCACGTGATTGCAATGGTCAATAACACATCACTAAAACAGCGAAACAAAAGATAATCTTTATTTCTAATCTTAATATGACTAATACCAGCATTCAAATACTGGGGTTCTTACTGCATCCATCTCCTCAAATGCTTTATATTATGAAAGTTGCTTTCCTGAAGCATGTACTCCATGTCATCAAGTCATTCCTGAACTATCTTTCTGATAAGTATGTGAAGTTATCGCTAAATGTTTCTGAGTGCAAGGCAAAAATTTCCAGTTCTTCAGTCATTTCCAAGTTTCTTTCTATGTCTCCTGTGCACCTGCTGAAACATAGGAACATTTGGTTGAATTGCAGCCACTGTCTCCGCCAGGATTGTGGAAGGATGAATCGCTGAAGAAATGCATTCCTGAGAAACTCGTATTTATTTCTCATTAGCACAAATATTAGCCCTTTTTAGCTTCCTCACCAACTTCTACCTCATGTTCAAAATATCATCCATTAGAACCTATTAAATCAAATATAGCTATGATTGAATTCTTAATTCTTTGCAATAAGTAGCAAATCTCTCCTGGACTTCTACGGAATCAGAATTAAGCACTTAGCCTTTTCAGGGGTTTGACATCTTATTATTTGATATCTGGCCTTCTGTCATCTGTCATTGTTTCCATTATTATTGCACTGCTAGGCTCCTTTCAACAAGTGATTGATGCTTATTATTAACAGTCCCCCTGTTGATGCTTTGTTCAGATTCTGAACTAATGCATTTTCATATGAGTTTTTATCGTGGATTTAGAAGAATGCATACAAGAATATAATCTTCTGTTTTTAAGATCACAATCCTTACTTACCTCTTGCTAGATTCTTCTCTTTTTCTTGTACAAAAAAAGTATTGAATGGGATTCCCAGTAATGCAGTCTGATTTTTTCATGCACAGCGTTAATGAGTATGTCTATTTAAGAATACATGGTCATAAATTACTATCACCTATAAATTTCTCTTTTGCCTGCTTGCATCTTTTCAATTAGCATAGGACTGTTATAAAAAAATTGAGTTGAAGAAGGCCTTATTTTTTTTATCAGCATTTTCCCCTCTTATTAAATTCTGATTAAACTGTTTTCTTGTTGATTCACTAGCCCGTGCTGTTCTTTTGTACTTACTCATCTCAGTTGAAATCTTTGGTTTTTCTCTGGCACATCAACAGTAGGAAATGGCTACAAAAATTGATGTTTTTCCTACATGTTCTGACACAATGATATAAATCCAGAATATTGCATGTATATACATACATACATACACACACACATTGTAGATGATGTATATGTATACATACTCGCAACTGCGTAATGGAAAAATATGCATTAGAAAATCCAACAGCTGGGGCGTTAACAGTTGTGATTGCCATGGCAGCTGATATTAACTCCCCACAAATCATCTGTACAAAACTCCCAGTTGTAACTGGTAATTAACTTCTTACTCAGGTCACTTTTATTTTACCTTCCTGCTCTGCTTTTTCTGTTGGTCTTTAACTTGAAAGGTGTGGCAAGGACACTGTCATGGCAGAAGCGGGTTCAGGACCTTCATCTATAACCTGTTAGACTCAGGTAAGGATGCTCCTTGTGTAGTGACCATTACAGTGGGATCCAAACTTAGTTTAGCATTTATCCACAGTTTAGTATAACCAATAAAATAGCATTTTACTGTCTAACCAGATAAAACATTCATCACCATGAATTATTCTTACTGTATCTGATAAAGCTCCTGATGGGGCATGTGGAATAGCACTCTTCTCTATGACACAAAAAAACCTCAAACAATCCAACCAAATAAAACAGCTTGGAGGTTTAAAACCTTTCCACAACTGTAAAGACAATTAGTTCAAAACGTGAGATACTCCTAGATTTCATTTTTGTATTGTGCATCATCTTAATCCTTTTTCTGTTTTAATTCATTATGCAGCTGTAATGTCTATTTGCAAACAGGATTTTTTGTGTTTTATTACAAAATACTAAAATAGAATCTTCAAATTGAGATCTTTGCTGCATTTTAACCTCATTTGGTATACACAAAGGGATTCTTCAGACTCAGGTGAAAAAAGTGTATGTTTATGATTTATCTGTGTTCCTGTTAAAGACTGGCAGTATCACAGTATCTATTAGAAGTAAATGCCTGTACGTCTCATTGTCCAGGGTGCAGTGAGGACTGCCTGAATACAAGTTTTCCTCTGATATCTTCATCTATCGATTGTCACGGTGACACTGTTTGCTCCTTTCACAGAATTCACTGGTGGGTTTTACCACAGAGGACAAAACCTGGCTGCTGGGAGGGATCACGCTGGGCGAGAGAGCAAGGAAGGGCTGTAGTCACTGCCATTCCGCCCAAATAACGCGATAGGGTCTATAAGCTCATGCTGTTAAAGCTATCTCTCTTTTCCTTTTTCAGGCTCATCTCATTCTGTAGTGAGAGAGAGATGACGACACAAGTACAGACAGAAGCTAGCACAGAATTTCCTGATGAAATGACTTAAATGAAACTAAACTGCTCATGAATTAGTGATGAGTAAAGGGCCTCAAACCGCGTACTTCCCATGTGTTCAGGATATGTACTTACATTGACATCTGAATATCTGAAGCTTCGAGACCTTTCTTTGTCTCTGGAAAGGAGAATTGAGACAATTTAATAATGAAAAAAAAAAAAAGGAAATGCAATGCAAGATCAGTATCCTTTCCTACATGTTTATTCCTCATCTTTATTTAAAAAAAAATAAATTAAAAATGTATATATGAGCAAATGATCATTTAATAGCAAATTCATTTCCACAGTTACAGTATTGCTACACTGCTTCTTCTTCTGCAGGAATTGTGTGTGTCTCTGTGTGTATGTGTGTGGTGCATAGCAACAGACTGTGCCGAGCTGGAAAACGTTAAATTTAGCTTGCAGTAAATAATATAGCTGGAACGCATCTTGGGGGAAAAAAAAATCCCCATTATACCTGAAAATGAAATATTGGGGTAGGTTTAAACCTTCCTGCTTTTTAACTCTTCTGGTTTTGTTACGGCAGTTAAAAGTCTGCTTTTCAGGTGGGTACATCCAAATGCCATCCTAAGGAAATTAAAAAAAAAAAGGAAAAAGACTTTAAAAAGAAAATAGGCCTTTTTTTTTTTTTCATTTTTTTTTTCCTGCTTTCCCTCTAATCTGGCACCTCCCGCTGTCAGAGAGAGAAACTGTCACGGGATGGATGCATACCCCTGATTTTTATCTGTTTGCAGCGGTCGGAGCAGGGCGGCGCTCGGGCTGAGGTGCCCCCTCAGAGCCCCTCTCCGGGGGACAGACAGGGGGCGGGGGGAGAACAGAACCCCTCCTCGGAGGGCTGCCGCGGGAACCGGCCCGGACCCCCCCACCCCGGTTCCGCCGCCGCAGCGCTTCTGTCCGCGGTGCTGAAGCTTGGCGGCGGCGCTCGCGGCGGCCGCGCGCAGAGGGGCGGAGCGCGGCGGAAACGGGGCGGGGGGGGGGGGGGGGGGCGCGCTCCCGCTGGCCTGGCTGCTCGCGCAGGCGCGCCGCCACCTCGCCGGGTGCGAGGGAGCGCGAGCGAGCGCGTGTGAGGGCAGGGCCGGGCGGCGGGCGCGCTCAGGCAGCGGGAGCACAGCGGAGCCGCCGCCAGCGGCACGCGGCCACCCCCCTCCAACCCGCCCCCCCCTTATTTCCGGAGCCGGGACGAGGACCGGAGCGGCGGCTCTCAGCGCAGCCTGGCCAGCGGCTTCTCCTGCGCCCGCCGCGGGGTTATTTCGCTTCTCCCCTCCCGTGGCTGGCTGGCTGGCGGTCGGCGGCCCCTCGGCCGGCGTGCGGGGGATCTGACCTGCTGAGGAGCGCGCTCCGCGGAGGCGGCGGCAGAAAGGGCTGTTTCCGTAGCTTTGTGGATGCTCTACTTCTCCTGGAAATGCAAAAGATTATGCATATTTCTGTCTTCCTGGCGCCCGTGTTGTGGGGACTGATCGGGGGGGCCGCTTCTAACAGCATACAGATCGGTAGGTGCCCGCATGCCGGGGGACCTCGTTCTCTTCCCGACGGGTCTCCCGCTCCACCGCCCCCGCCGCTCTCACTCGGGCATTCTTGGCGCGTCCCCTGCAGCAGCCCCGGCCAATGCCTCCCCCGGCTCCGACCCTTCCCCCCGAGCCACACCGGCCGTCCCGCCGCGCTCCCTGGCACGGGACGGACCTGCAGCCCGCCTGGCTCCGGCAGCGGTGCCCGAGCCGTCCGCGCTTACCGGCGCCCCCCGCCCGCCTGATGTGTGCGTGTGTGTGTGTGTGTTTCCCTGCAGGGGGGCTGTTCCCGAGGGGCGCCGATCAGGAGTACAGCGCGTTTCGGGTAGGGATGGTTCAGTTCTCCACCTCGGAGTTCAGGCTGACTCCCCACATCGACAACCTGGAGGTGGCCAACAGCTTCGCTGTCACCAACGCCTGTGAGTAACGGGCGCCGCCGGCTCGCTGTGGCGGCGGGGCGGTGCGGGGAGGGGGGTGTGGTGCGGGGAGGGGGGTGTGGTGCGGGGGGCGCTGCGCCGCCGCTGAGCAGGTGCGGGAGCGCCCGGCCCCGGGGAGACATGGGCGCCCGGGCCCCGGGAGCCTCCCCCCGCTTCGCGGAGGTGCAAAATGGCTCCTGCCGCCCCCGCACGGCGGCTCCCCCCACCCGTTACAAAAGGCTGCGGAGCCTTCCCGTTAACCGGCGTGGGCAGGGCCGGGCCCCCTCCCGCCGCCAGCAGCCGAGGGGCGCGGAGCTGGCGGAGGCGATCAGCCATTTTACCCTGCGCGGGGCTGCGGGACCCAGCTCGCCGCCTCGGTAGTCCCCCGCCCGCGTGGGAGGCCCCGGGCCTGCCCGCTCGCCACCCCCGCAGCTTTCGCGGCGGGTCGTGGCCGCGCTGCGGGGGTGGCCGGCGGGGCTGTGCCCTGGCTCCGCCTCCGGCGAGGCCCGGCCCGGCCGCACGCGTGCGGCGAGGCGCGGAGCACATGGGTTGCTCGGGGAAGCGGTAGGGACAGGCGCGGTGGTGACAGCGCGGAGCGAGGAGCCCTTGCGCGGGAGGTCCCGCAGTGATGCTCGCCTCTGTCTGCCGCTCGCCGGCTGCCCCCCGGCAGCTGCCCGGCGATGGGGCGGTGCGGGGCCAGGCGTGCGGCGAGGAGCAGCTGCGGCAAGGGGCTCGGCGGTGAGCCCGAGGCAGCCTTTCCCAGGGCAGTGGGGGTGCCTGTCGCCCCGCTGCCCCGCCTGGTGTGCGCCTTTCCAGCCCGCACTTGTGCCCTGCTGCTCTCCCCCGCCGGGCTGCCACTCATCGGCCGCCCAGTGCCGCGCTCCCCGAGGCGTTTCCCTGTCCCTCCTGGGGACAAGACGTAGGCGACACTGAATCTGGGGGACAGCTGTCAGCGGGAGCAATTTCCCTCCATTGGGGACCTTTTTTTTTTTCTTCCCTTGATTTCGCGGTGTTACCGCCGGCGCGGTGGTGCCGAAAAGGGGCGTCTCGGCAGGGACGCTGGGCTAGGTGGTGCAGGAGCTCAGCCCAAGGAGCTTTCGGTGGCGTGTATGAGGATAGGAGGGCATAGCACACAGCTGAAGTCAGAAAAGGTCAGAATATGTAATTGGCCACAGTAGGGCTACTTTGGCAATCTTTGCAAGCTGCTCCGGGAGCTCTTTCTTAAAGTGAGGGTTTGCAGCAACAAGAACTGCATGTGGGTAGTATTCACGGTATGTTACTGGGAGTGTCAGTAAAGTAAGGGGTTGTGTAGCAGCCTCGGTGGCATCTGCAAAAATGTGACAGGTCTTTCTGTGTTTTTCAATTTTGTGAAGTCAACAAAATCCTGAAAATAATTTTTATAAAACGCCAGATTTTTTTTTTTTTTTTTTTTTTTTGCTAGCACAAGATAGAAGTATAGCCACCTGGTCTTTGATAAAGTAAAGGATACATATTTTTCTCCAGCCCCATCAAGTTTTCTATCAGTGTTTATGTGCATACATCTGCCTTGTTCTTGAGCTTAGCTGTCTTCCTTGGAGAACTCTTGCGGTACTCAGAGGACAGGTTTGAGCTGTAGACTGCAGTGATGGACTTTGTGACTTCCAGCAGAAGGGACATGCTATTCACGTTTTGGGTTTCCCTTTGTCTGAACCTTGTCCAAGGCTTCCGTTTTTAAGCAGTTTGAAGAGCACCAAATTAAGATGTGAACATGTACTTGCTTTTTTGTAGCCTTCATCACCACCGATGGTTCAGTCAAGTTACCTTGTCAATTGGATTTAATTGACTAGTGAAGCGTATGCTAAAAAATGTATGGTATTTCCTTGGTTACCTTCCAAAAAAGGTTTGATTGGAGAACAAGGAATTGTGAAAACAAATATTTGCCATATAAGAAGCAGAATTTAGCAGTTGATTGCAGAGCGCTGCATGCACAAATGGTTGAGGAGGATGCATTTTTTTGGTCCTCTTTATTTCAAATAAGAACGAGTATATTGAAAAAACTACAAGTTTGTTGGTTTTGTTTTGGGCTTTTTTTGTTGTTCAGAATAGTTACAAAGAGTCCATGTCTAAACCCAGAACTATCAACAGTTAAACAATGCAAGTGTAAAAGAAGGTCACAGAAATCTACAAATGAAAATACTTCAGTGTTTATCCAGGCGTTTCACTCCAGCAAGGTGATTTTCCTTCACAGAAATACAGTGGCAGGCTTACACTGTTATAGAAGTAATGACCTTTATCTGTCCTAAGTTAAGAATAACAAATTTTCTGAAATTGACAACCAAAATATTTCAGCTTTTGATTTAAAACCCCCAAGCCAGCATGCTCTTGGGTTGCAGGCGCTCTGGAGGATGGTGTGGGAGACGTGGGCGGCAGCCAGCAACCTCGCAAGGGGTGTGCCTGCCTCCCTTCTGCCTCTCGGCAACCAAAAGGAAACTGGGGCGTACAGTTCCATCCCCTTTAAAAACAATGGAAAAACCTACTGTAGAACTGTTTAAAGGAATCTTCAAACTTGTTGTCTGCCGTTGCTCAAGAGTTTGTTGATCAAGTAAACAGTTTTCAGATGAACGAGTTGTATTGCTGGTACTAGTGTTAAATTAGGTTCCTAAACTTCCAGAAAAGAGTAGATGGGGGTCATGTACGATTGAGGAATGTTTGAAACCGTGTAAGACTACTCAGTCATTTCAAGGTGACCAGAACATATGTGTAGAAGAGGAGGAATGGACACTGTGAGTAGGTAGCCTTAGCTCATGTAATATGTCCATAACAAATAGTCACTTTGGGTTGCTGGACTGTTGCAAGACTCATGCGAAGCTATGTTGACAGGTCATCAGGAGTAGCCGTTGGAATCTAATTGCAGTTTGACACCTCACAAGTCAGTGTCACTAGGAGGCTTAATGCATTTGATTGCAGTCTTTCTTCAAACTCGTGGCACAATTAAGAGAAATGTTCACTGCCATGACAGCTGTTACATCCTTCAAGAGATACAGGCTAGGCTTAGCTCTCTTTGAGAATGCTTGGTGATTCTTGGTGATTCCCTGGTAAAGGCAAATGTTAACAAAGCAGTTCACTCTAACAGAGCCTCTTTGGCATTTGACAGAGGTACAGCACTGCAGGTAATTCACAGGGCGGAATTGGAAGGTATCCAAAAAACTGGACTTTATTGACCTTCAGCACAGTGTAATTGAGGCTAGTCTAATTGGAGAAGTGCTGACTGGCATCAGATTTTTAAAAAATGTTAATTCGATCAAAGCAGGGAGAGAGGAAACTGGTGAAAATGAAATCCTTTCCTCTTGAATCTACCAACCCAAACAGGAGAGCTGTATTATGTACTCATATATTTTTGCACTGAAAGGCTATTGGAGTCACCTAAAGAGTGGTTTCCTGTGAAGTACTATAAAACCTCCATAAATGTAAAAAGTTCTTCATATAGTAGTTTCAGCACATAGAGATAGTATATGCACAATCTTGGATGTTTAATCCTGCTGGCTCAAGAGCCAGTGTTGAGCTTTTCTGTTTTAAATCAAGTCTTACAGCTCTGCAGGGATCACTGCACCATGACATTATGACAAGGGGATGCTGATTCATGCATAAACCTTGGATCCTTTCATTATATCTTCAGTCGGCAGCTCTGAAAACCTATGAATATCTAGCATGTTGCAACTTGGGAGTCATGGCAAAGGTTTTCCCAGCCATTTTGGAATACAGTGCTATAGATTGCATTTTTAAAGAAATGTCATTCAGCATACTGCTAGCAAAATGATTAAAGAATGAGAAAAAAAAAAAATCCTGTAGTGTTAAAGATGGGAGAAATTTAGATGTGTTTATTTGAATTAAAATTGCTGTGGACCAAGCCCAAATATATTTCACAATAAATGATTAGACCTGATTTTGAAGGAAAGTAGGAATTTATTAAATGCTTATTTTGGAGCTCATTTGTATTCCTGGTCCTTCTCATTTCCTTCTCACTATAAAATATTTCTGAGGCTCAGGGAGCAGATGTGAAATAGGTTCTGTACCCCCTTGTTCTTAAAATGGACAAGATTAGATGGGTTTCTGTAGTAAAATGATACAGTAAAGCCAGGATGTGGCTTACAATAGGAACTCTTGTGCTTTTGCTGCTCTCAAAACGTTTCTTCCCTCAAAATCAAGCTATGTAGCAAACTTTAAACATTATTCTGCTCCTGAGAGTTATTCGTAAAGAAACGTGGAGTATTGATTGTGTGACAGTGCTGTCCCCACTGTGCATCTTTGCTCTTGGCTCTCAGAGTGTTTTCACACAGCCGTGATCCCGAATGTGGGCAGACACAAATACGACAGTTTTGACTTGTCTACTTGGCTTTTTGAATTTTTATTATGTGATTATTGCATTAATTTCATCCATATATCTGAAATAAAAATTTACCATGCAATTTTGAATATAGTATGAATATATATTTTAATTTTATAAACCTTAATGTGAGTTATATTTAATAGCAGTTTCTGAGTGGTGTATCAGTCAAGCCTTAAATATACCAGTCAGGCTCTTAAATCAACCAATATTATCAATCTCTTCAATATATTTATAGGTTTATATATACTTTATATTTAATATATGAAAAGACAGTAACGTTTTTCAATTTATGCTAATGAAAGCTTTAATTTACACTGACTTTGATGGGACTATTGACTGCACATAGCTGGTGATGTGCTTAACTCCTTGTGTACATAAGACTTGCTGTACCTATCTAGTGTGTGTTACACACCCTAAACCAAGGGCCACTGCGTTAAGTGATACTGTTACTGTGGATTTCTTTAGTTCTTTTAACAAGCTTCTCATGATTAAAATATTTTTGAGAATTTAAGCGTGTTAAACAGGTAAATAATTCATTTTGAACAGTTGATAATTACGAGGGAAGTATATCATAACTGGGGACATGTTATTAGTTTGAAAATGCATTAAACAGGTAAAGTATACTCTATTACCATTAAGTAGAAAATTGAGATAATCAGCTTAATTAATTTCTCAGTCATCTTATGTGAAAATATGATTAAATTGTAAAAAAAAATATTTACTCAAGGAAAATACAATTTTAAATTAATAATTCTCTAATATGTGCTTGTAGGACTAATTTTTAGGAAACCAAAAGGAGGAAATAACCACAGTAAACATGAACATGTCTACATATGTATGTATGTGTGTGTACATACATGTGTATATATAAATGCACATATGTAAGTACTTACATAGTGAGCAGTAGTTTAGAATGTCACATAAATAAAAAGCAGGACACTGGTTAAACCCGACAATCCATTTTCTGAAGAGGATTATCTATCTCAGAGCTCTTACTAGTAAGGAAGGTAATTTATCACTCTAAGTCAGTGTTCTCACCCCTGTGAATTGACTGCATGAATTACTAATCTTTTATACTGAAGGTTCATGCCCATATTCTGGAACCAACGCCACTGCAACTGAAGCCAAGGAGTGTTAGGTCAGACTGAAAATAACACTGAAAAGATACCTGAATAGATAAAAAATTTAGTTGTATATATCAAACTCTCTATATATTGGTATGTGAATGGGCTTCTCGTATGACAATTAACTGGAACTTTCATCTCTGAAATGAATAAGATTTTTCCATTATTTTGTATCTGATCATTGCATTTATCAGAACATGAATACTGTGGCATCTGCTTTTTGAAGACTGGACAAGGGATTAATTCCTTTTGCCATCTAGATTTCTGAAAAGGTATAGGGCAAAAGCCTGCATGTTTTTACACAAAATATTTAGGTTTTTAGAGCATTGTTATTATTTTGTCTTGAAACCTTAATATTTTCCTTTAATAAGTTCATGGAAAAATATCTGCATTGAATGCAAGTACATATTTGATATAACCTCGTTAAAACTGAAAAAGGCTTTGATTTAAATAAGTCCTTCCAATTAATTCTTTATAGATAAACAATAAGGAGTGAATAAAAGAATCAGATGAACATAGTGAATGCATATTGTAAAATGAATCAACAGTACAGAGTAAAAGCAGGTTTTAAATAACCACATGTTGAACAAATTCATATTGTACCTTCTAAAATCAATAGCTGTGCTTAAAATACTGCTATTGTATTTATTTGCAGTTACAAGAGTGGTATAGATGTCTTTTGAAATACTATTTACTTTTCTTTATATGTATCTTGGCCCACCATAGAACATTTTTGATTTTCTAATGCAACAGCGCTGTGCCCCCTTGTTTAACAATTATTCCGTAACAGATACTTGATTTTTCCTTTTTTTTTTTTTTTGGTTTCTTTTTCATTGTTTTAAGAAAGATTCTCAAACCAGGCAGTTTAGGGCAAAAAGATAATCTCCCCATAAAGTCCTCATTTGGGAAAATAATATAGAGAGTGAACATTTCTGTCCAGAATCTGATTTAATGTACAGGTACTTAATGCATTTACCTATGGCTAGTTGCTTTATGAGAGTGTAAAAGAAATTTTACAAGAAAAAGATATTCATCATGATTCTGCAGCGAGGTGTGGTTCAACTCCAGCTACTACAGTCTCTCACCAGCTGCTCCCAAACCTGACTCAGAGAAACTAATAGGATTTTTTTGCAGGGTTGAAATGTTACATGCAGTTCAACTAAAGGTGACGGAATCAAGCACAAGAAACGTCTCATTACAATTTAATCTACTATTTTATTTGATATCAGAGGAAGGATATTCAGATTCATTGACGTAAATCAGTGTGTGATTGCTTTGTATGCTTGGGGGTGCTGGGTCTGTAACTGAATTACCAATCACTTCAGCTAGTCTATGAATGACTTACTGGGCTTTATTGCACGTGGAGATAGTATCTTCATTGCTTAACTACAGAAGATAAACATGCTTGTATTTCACTGCTGAAAAGAAAGAGTACTTTGCCATTTGTTTTTTAAAATGGACATGTTCATTCCAAGAATCATGTGGAAAAAATAAGAGTAGGATAAAATTCTGTAAAACATCCATATTGGCCCTGACTCATAAATGCATACTCACACAGCTGGTAGAAGAGTTTCAAAGCTCAGTAAGGGACAGTGGCTAATTATATGAAATGTTCAAAATGGATATATGAACATGTGCTTGCTATGTGTCCTGGTTTCCCTGGAACCAGACCCATGGGCCAGCCATGCAGGTAGGCCATGAGTAGCCCTGAGTCAGCTGGGAGTTTCAGTCAGGGCAGCTGCCCCAAGCTGACTCACAGGTGTATCCCATACCACTTAATTGTGCTTGTTGTAAAAGAAGGGAGTTCACTGAGGGTGGGAAGTTGTTCTTATTGGGGCTCTTCTCTCTTGGTCTTCTGCTCCTTCTGCCTCCTAGGGACTAGCCAAGGTCCAAGCTGAGTATAAACTTGTGCTCTTTATGTTGATGATTTTATCAGTTTTGTTATTTCATTAAATATATTTAAACTACAACCTGCAGAGTTTCTCCCTTTTCTGCCCTGATTCCCGTTCTCAGCTGGGGAGGGGGCATCAGGTGGTAGAGCAACTGCTACTTCTTAGCCCTGGATACACACTAAACAGAGATATTGTGCTATCCTACCAATTCAGTTTAATCTCCATTTCAGGTAGTTACTTTGAGTAGATGCTGCAATTTTTCAGGGCTCTGGGGTTAAGGCTGTCATACCACTGTAATTTATTCTCAGTATAAATGTGTTTAAAAGTTTAAAAACATGACTTTGATTGGAAAAGATGCCTCTGCTTATTGCAAATGGCATGAACTGATATTTTTTCACACACTTTGAAAATTACAAATAGCAGATTCTTTCTAAACACTCGGTAGGATAAATAATTTAAACAACAATCTATTGGGTAATGTAGCGATTTTCTCCTTGTTTATATAGAGGAGACTGCTGTCAGACGTCATGTCAGCAACAGGGCTGGAGAGCTCAGTGGAATGGCTTTGCAGCCTAGAGAAAGGATTTGTTTTATTTTCATTGGGTTTCTGCCTTTTATGAATGTATTTGGTAGTTGTAGGGCTCTGGTCTGTATCCATAAAATGAAAAGGCTCATGTGGTTTACCATGTAATGTGCATCGAAAATATTTTGAATGTGTTGCATTCCCTCGTATATTTGTAAACTCTCTCAGAACGTCTGCAAATGTATGTTAATGAAATAGACTGTACAGCTCTAAGTCAGAATAATTCATTCAATAATCGCATAAATCTTTGCAATCAAGATGTTGAGGATTGGCTTGCTCAAATGTTCCTCCCTGATACTAGTTATAAGTTGTTTTTGATAAAATGTCTTCCGAGCCAAAATGCTGGTGTGTTTTGTTTATTATATTTTTTTCTTTGTTTTTCCCCTCGTAGGAATGTAGCACATTCCATAATGTTTAATAGTACAATCTCAGAGGGAGTTCTTGGTACAAATGTGGCATCCTGCAAGCAGCAGAACTTGCCTGCGTGATTGTGGCTTGTGCAGATGTACTGATATCATGGAGTTTATTCCAGGTATTATACTTGAAAAACAGGTACAGTCATGTAGCACTTCTGGCAGCCTATGGGGGATGTCTCAGATACTCCAGTGTCCAAAATAGCGCTTGATACATGTACTTAGTAACCTGAATTTCATGAGAAAAGAACATGTCTGTAAACACTCAAACAACTTTTAGGAACTCTGACATTTTTTTAGACTGTTAAGTACTATTGCAATTAGCTGGTGTTTGTAGTGGAAAGTGTGGGTGATATTAAGTCATGATTTAGTCATTCCAAATAATTACATACTTTCAAGAATACTGTATGCCTATTCCAATATGTTGAAGAGTCTCTGATATTACTACACATCTGCTTTTCCCGATAGCTTTGTCCTTCTGGAGATGCAAAAAATAGTACTTCAGGATTTTGGTTTTCTTTTCTGGATGGAACTGTTTCTGGCTTTCTTTCTGACCCGTCAATACAGTGGTTCAGCCAGTGTTGTGATTCCTAGTATTACTTTCTATTTTCTGGTACACAGAATTGTGATTTCCTGTGCCTGTGTTTCCAGCTTGATCTTGCACTCCAGGAACTTGCTGTGTTCCATACTTGCAGCATTTCGTTCTTACATGATATTTTGAGATGTATATGTTGCACCATGGAGAAGCCATTTTCCAAACTAAATATCAATAACCTTAAAAACTATAGATGTATCGGGGAAAAAAGTTCACTTCATGTTTCTTCTCTTCACATAGGTGATGTATTTCAACAACGTAGATGTAATTTTGAAGTTTCTTTTCTTTCTTTTTTTTTTTTTTTTTTTTTATTCTGTCATAGCACTTAAAATGTTTTTCCAAGAAGTGTTGCTATTACTGGGCTATTAAAAAGACTGTGAAAGTAATTGTGCTATTTAATTTTGACACATAGGTGTTTCTATAGCAAGAAATTTGTGCCTTTAAAATTAAGTGTATTATTTACTAAATATCACTTGAAACTCCCTGAGGAAGCTAGCAATGTTTGCGGGGACATGGTTAACATAGTCATAACACTACAGATTGCTTACCAGTTGTGAGCTTAGTTGCACTGCAATTTAAGTATCTTTGCTTTTGGTCTGTTTTTTTTCTCCCCTCCCTCTTCTAAGAAAAATTCTCACTTTCTTCTGTAGGCTTCCTTTTCCTTGTTTCATCTCTGCCAACCAGCCAATTATACCAAAAGTATCTGTTTCAGGAACTCTAGTCCATCTCGTTAGAGTTGTCTTCTGCTTTCTAGGTTCATGTTTGTTTAGAACTCCTTGCTCAGTTACTGATTTTGATCATTTGGGATTTTTTTGTTGTTTGCTTGGGTTTTTTTTTTGGTTTTCTTAATGCTTTCTGTGTTAGAACTCAAGAGATCTCATCTCATTTCACTGTGTCTTCCTAATTGTGTGTGACAGAGCAAAGGAGAGACTGTATAACTTGACAAGCCAAGAAGAGGTACACCTCACTGTGGCTATGCTGAAGGAGAGTTTTGAAAAATCTCATGCAGTTCAGATCTGTCCTACACATCCTTCCAGACCTTTGAGGCAGAGGCCAGATGTGCACATAGCAGTTTAGGTTGCTTCTGATATTTCTGGGAATTCCTCATTGTGTAACCCTTGGTGGCTTTATATACTTGCTGTGAGTCCTTCCTAGCTGTGGTGATCTCTCCAGTTCTCTTACAGAAAGTAGGCCAATACAGGCCAGCCCCCAGGGTGATTTGGCAACTATGGTGCATAACACTGTCATGTGTACAAACTGGGAATTTAGAAGAGTCCAGGAATGGATTGGAAGCATCTGTGTTACCCAAACGGAGGTGAGAATTAGATGCCTAGCAATGAAATCGGCAGCCTAATGGAAAAGACATTAAGTCAGCCTAAATGACAGAATGCTGCTATTTAGAAACTTATAACTGAAACTGTCAAACCAAAACTGTTCCTCTCCCTTCTTGGGTGACCGCAGCTCTGAGGCAAAGGAAGTGGGATTAATGGCCAGAAGCTACTTTCTCAGCTATAATGGGTTTAAGCACACTGATTATATGGTGCTCTGGATGTTGTGCAGATCTTCTACCTTTGGGTTGGAACAGAAATAAGTGAGAGAGTGGGAGCTCAGAGGATGGTAGAAAAGAGGTGCTGACTTTTTGCCTGATCTTTATGGAACACAGTTGGGACCAGGGTGAGAATGATCGTTCTTTTACACGTGAAAAGAGAAGCAGTTATATGATCAGGTTGCCTTTTCTCTGGGATGTACTAACCTCAGGGGTTCTCATTACATTTAAGTTCTTCATCTTAATTTGTACTAGTAGACCTGTATTTTTGAACCTGATATTGTAACAGAAAATGTCTTTTGACCTCTCTTAGGAGGGATTGCAGTGTGTTTTCTGAAT
Source organism: Podargus strigoides (assembly GCA_028020825.1). Classification (NCBI taxonomy): domain Eukaryota; kingdom Metazoa; phylum Chordata; class Aves; order Caprimulgiformes; family Podargidae; genus Podargus; species Podargus strigoides. Next base: position 44,486,250 of record CM051621.1, on the reverse strand, counting down.
GAGTTCATTGTTATCCTGGAATTACAGTTTATATTCTATGCTGTATATTTTAGGTGGTAAACGTTAACTCTGTTTGTATTTTAAGCTGCATTGGCTGTGACCAACATGGTACTTGCTCTTTCCGTGGGTCTGGTTGCTTCTTTATTCCTGGGTTAAATTCAGGGTAGGGAGTTTAATCTGTAGAGTTCTGTGTATGTATAGTTCTGACTATGTGGATAGAGATTTCTTCTTGTTTACCTGTTATGGCAGCTACATTCATGGACATTTTAAATTAATAGGCACTCGATTTAAATATTAGTATGCTGTTCACAGGATGTCTTCTATGAAGGATGCTCAACTTTGTATGTGCTTTTCATGATTTGTCAGACAATCTGTTTCATCCAAAGTATTTGCTGAAGGAGCTAATTGGAAAATGAGAAGAGAAATTACTTTTTAGGAACTATATTTTCCTTTTGGTCATGAGATACAATAGGATTAGCTTGTTTATTTCTGTATAATATTCATGCAGTGAATGATTAACTCATATCATACCCCATTTCTATGAACGGGAAAGTAGGAAAAAACAATAAAATACTCAGTATTTTTTTTTCTATCCCTTTTTCTGGATTACTGAACATAAAGAATAGAAGTTCCATTTAGGGTAAAGTGCCTATCACCCTTCAGAGGCACATAATATATGCTGTATACTGTGCTGATTTTTCTTTTCCTGTGTAGAAACAGGAAGCAAAATTTCAAGGAAAAACAATCTTAGGAATAAATAAAACAGTTGTCAAGATCTGGATTATTCATACATAGCATGAAAAGTTCTGGAAGTCAGAATAATAGCATGAATAACTAGTGATATGCTGTTGAATAGCAAATGAGTGCATCAAGAATAAAATGAACAGAACAGCCTTGTTCTGGTATGTCTGTACCTTTTTACAGGCAATGAAATAACAGCAATCACAAAATCTTATGCAGCCCTCAGGAATAAGTTTACTAGATTTTCCTTCAAAATATCTATTCAGTTGATGTAACTCACTCTGACAGTTACTGTAGGGCTGAATCCTGAAAGGTTCAGGGTACTTAGCATGCCAGCAACAGTTATCTGGAATTGCAAAACCTCAGCAGGGCTGTGATTCACAGGATTTGTGTAGCCTTCCCCATGCATTTGACTACAGTTTGTCCCATTTTAGCTTACCCACATAATTACAAAAACCAAAATATATGGAAAATGTTTGGAGATTTTAATTAAGAATAAACATTACAGAGTTCACACATGACTGAATTAAATGGTGTTTTCTATTACTAAATTGCTACAGCTGATGACTGGTAGAAGCTGTAATTCTAATCCTATGATGATATCGACTGGATACCAGTGCACACTACCGTGGGGTTTTTGTGTGTGCGTGTGTGTTTTTTTCCCACTCAGAAGAGTGTTTATGAAGGGGCAGTCAGTGCTCTGTCATATCACAACCCCCATCCATCCTCCCACAAATGTCTGCAAAAACTCTTGCCCAGACCAGAAGTGCTCCATAGAGCTCCTGGGTCTGCTGTACATAGGTCATCACAATTGAGTGGAACACACAGTCCTTATTAAAATAATGCCATTTGCTTAGATAGCAATATTACAAGCTCTTATTGATTAATTTGGAATGTACTAACTGATTGGCCTAAGTAAACTACAATTAGTAAAAAAAAAAAAAAAAATACAGGAACAGTTTTCAAGATGAAAATTCCTTTGAACCATTGCTTGTTCTTCAGCACAAAAATTCTTCTGAAGATTATTTGAAAACATGACTTAATCAAGAGAAATCCTGTTGAACAAAATAGGCTAGAGTGAAGGTCTGCATATGCACCTCTGTCTTTAAAATTGTTCCTTCTCAGATTCATTAACTTTGGATCTCTAGCCATACATCTCCCCTCATAGTGAACATCATGGAAGGTTTCTTTTTTGATAAATGGTTAATTTGATTCGCATCTAGCTGTAATTCATTGTAAGATGTAATTACCTTATTTAAAGGAGTAATATCAATTAAATCACTGGCATTGTGGCTTTGTGATAAAATGGCACGTAGCAGTTACTGGTTCCTCTAAAAATGTAACACCTTGATGGTATTTCTTTCAATATTTTAAATTATTTTCACAAATTGTTTGACAACAAGTGAAACAGTGTCTCCCCTCAGAAAATATGCATGTGTACCATCTTGTGGTGATGACAATCTGCCACTGTTTAACATTCAGGCAACACACAGAGCACAGAATGGTTACTTGTTCACCCGTTGTGCATAGTCTAGGAAACGTGTACAAGAAAGATTTTTTTCAATGGCAATTGAAGCTCATGATGTAGTGGTTTGTTTTTTCTTTAATTTCTAATTTCATGTTGTGAAACTTGGAAGATATACTTACTTAGCAGAAGCTTACCCTACTGTCTGTGGTTTTGTAACTGAAAAACTGAAAACTAGGTTGTAACATTGGAGAGCTCTTTCCCTCCTTCACATGACCTTAGACTTGCTTCTAATAGGCAAAGGTTGCAAGTGGTTGGGCCTGAAAAGTAGGGACATATGTCAGTTTGAAAAAATTAATGAATGTGTGTGTACAGTGTGAAGGGATTGAGATTTATAACTCTTAGTCTTGTATGTTTGGAGTCCTCCAAAATAAAAGTTATTTTTAAAAGTTTAAGATTAAGACAAACAAACTTGAAAATATTTGTGAAATAATTTTTTGTATGGCTTATAAAAGAATACGTGACTGTGATTAAACAATTGATAGTGACTGGATGTGGTATAAAGTTTTCATGAGTCATTATTTAGCACTATCTGATTGACATGAGTGATTTCACCTTTAAATAAACTTTCTAACTACTTATTTTGCAACTTGCAAGTATTCTTCTCTGACTGCTGGTAGTGCCTTATAATGTGCTATTATCTAGGGGACTTATATCCTTAGTTACTGTAGCTGTACCAGCACTGCGGGTTTTAAGCTGTGCCAGTTAACCACAGCCAGTGTCCAGGCATGGTTTAGGGAAAATGCAGGCCACGACCTATTTTGCATTAGGCAATCTGGAGTTGGACATCTTGTTTTTAAGGCAAGAATGGTTGGCTGTTTGGATGGGAGTTGCCCAGCCAGTGGCAGCGGGGATGGAGAATGTGTAGAGGCTTATCTTGTTTTCTGCATCACTATTGTTTTTGCTATTTCAGGACATCAGGGATTCACCTGGCATATAGTAGGTGACTTCAAATTCCTCTTCCTCTTTTATCTGCTGGTCCTGCGATTTTGCATATCCCCCTTGTAGAACAGATGCTCTGTTAGAAGTACATCGTAGGCAGGAGTGAATGAGGGCATGTGTCAGAAGTGCATCACTTCGGAACTCTTCTTTGGATAGCAGAACAAGAGGGGCAAACCTTGGCAGTATGATGCAGTTATGACACAGCTCAAATTGAAATTGGCCAGAGATGTCAAAATCTACAAGAAAGGATTCTTCAGATGTGTAAACAACAAGCAGGAATAGAAGGAAAATATTGGCCCACTGTTAAACAGGAGAGGTGAATTAGTCACCAACAATGCTGAAAAGGCAGAGGTTCTCAACACTTTCTTCACCTCTCAAATAGAGAGCCACTGTCAGTGAAGGAAGAGTTGGTATGTGAACTCTTACAGGAGCTTACAAATCGATGGACCCTGACAATATCCACCTGAGGATGTTAAGAGAGCTGGCTGACATGGTTGCAAAGTGGCTCTCCATAATCTTTAAGAAGTTGTGGAAATTGGGGGACATTGCAGAAGACTGGAAGAAGGCTAATGTCACCCTCATGTACAAGAAGGTCTTAAAGGAGAATCCAGGATATTATAGACCCATCAGTCTTACTTCAGTCCCTGGGAAAATTATGGAACAAGTCCTCGTGGGGGCTATCACAAGTCAAATGAGGCATGTGATTGGGAAAAGCCAGCACAGATTCACCAAGGGCAAATTGTGTTTGACAAACCCGATCGCCTTCTGTGACAAAGTAACCTGCTCAGTTGATGTGGGTTGAGCAGTGAACATTGTCTACCTGGATTTTTCCAAGGCTTTCGCTATGGTTCCCCACAGCCTCCTCCTAGAGAAACTGGTGCATTAGTGTCTATACAAGTGGTCCATGTGGTGGGTGGAAAACTGGCTGGCAGGCCGCACTCACAGGGAGGTAGTAAATAGCTCCTTTTCAAACTGGCAACCTGTCACAAGTGGCATTCCCCAGCAGTTGATATTGAACCCAACGCTGTTCAATATCTTAAGTGATCTAGATGATCGGATCAAGTATGCCCTGATGAAGTTTACTGAGGATAAAAAACTGAGTGGGGAAGTAGACACTTTGGAAGGGAGAACCACCCCACAGGAAGACATGGGCAGGCTGAAAGAGTGGGCTAACAAGAACCTTATGAAGTTCAACACAGACAAATGTAAGGTCTTGCACCTGGGAAAACATAATCCTGGAGTACAGCGTAGGCTGGGATCTGCCTTTCTGGAGAGCAGCTCTGTAGAGGGGAATCGGGGCGGGTCCTGGTGGACAGCAAGCTCAATATGAGTGAACAGTGTGCTCCTGCAGCAAAGAAAGCCAACAGGATGCTGGGTTACATCAACAAGCACATCACCAGCAGGGATAAAGAAGTCATTATCCCACTCTACTCAGCGCTTGTCAGGCCACACCTGGAATACTGTGTTCAGTTTTGGTCCTCACTAAACAGAAAATATGTGGACAGGCTGGAGAGGGTCCAGAGAAGGTCCATGAAGATGATCTGAGGACTGGGAAGCCTGCCGTATGAGGAAAGGCTGAGAGAACTAGGTTTGTTCAGCCTTGAGAGGGGGAGGGTTAGGGGAGACCTCATCACCATGTTCCAGTACTTAAAGGGTAGCCACTAAGAAGACAGAGTCTCCCTTTTACAGGGAGTCATATGGAAAAGACAGGTAGTGAGTACAAGTTGCTCCTGGGGAAATTCCAATTGGACATAAAAGGAAAATTTTTCACAGTGAGAACAGTTGGTCATTGGAATAATCTACACAGGGAAGTGGTGGACTCCCCAACATTGAACAGTTTTAAGATTCAGCTGGACAGAGTGGTGGGCCATCTTATCTAGACTGTGCTTTTGCCAAGAAAAGTTGGACCAGATGATCCTTGAGGTCCCTTCCAACCTGGTGTTCTATCAAATAAGAACAGACTTGAGCTCAGACCAGCGTTCCAGATTTCCTGCCAGCCACTCCAGGAATTACGAATAGAGAGAATTGTGAGAAGTCTCTTTCACCATTCTCCTTGTATGACTTGACCTTTTCTCTGGAATATTTGATAATTATGAACTAACCCGCTTCTACATGCATGTTTTAAGTAATGAAATCTTGTGCAAAAGAAGATACTTAGAAAACACAAAGCAAATTTAAATGGCTGGTCTTAACATTTATCTTAATAGAAAGAAATCTCTAGAGAAAGGCATAACATTGCTTTCCTAGTAGCATACTAAAATCTTTTTTCTGGTTGCAATGTTCTGTGGTTTCATATTGCATTAATTTTCAGTTTTGCTAATTTCTAAATGAAAATAAAAAAAAAAAGTTGCAATGCTATCAAGAAAAGGCCATACACTTTTCTGACAAAAGATTCTGAATGTACTGTGATGTGTCCTTCAGGGAAACTGGGTGCAGTTTTTCCTATGCTTTTCTGGGATTCTTATTAATATTAACTTCTGGCAATGTATTACAAACCCCAGAGCCTGTTTAAGATGCTCATGCTGCCAAGTTCAATCCATGTAGAAGTTATAGACATGATACTTTTTCTGGGAGAAAAATACATTGCTATTTTAAGAGCCACTCCTCTGTTGTTTGCTTTCCTGTGTTTTAACTTGTGTAGCAGTAACAGAAGTGAAATGTTTGATATAAGAAATTGATTGTTTTACTGGGTCTAATTTAGTCCTGAATGTAAACAGCAGTGTTTGAATTATTTTTGAGTTCTAACTGTCAGCAGTGTGTAATTCTAGTCTGGAATTTGATATTTCCCCTCAAGAAGAAACATAAATTGGACTACAGAGTGGCTTTTTGATACCTTGCTGCCGTTGGAGGACTTTTTAGTATCAGCCAGTCCTTCATTTACAGTAATGTTTGGTAGGTTTCAAGGCCTTGCAATTCTCTGAAGACAGATTCTTTTGTTTTCAAACTGTAGGCTAGTGTTGCACTACACTGTAAAAATGAACTGATTTTGGAAGCGGACTTATCTTCAAGCCTCAGCGATTCTGGGTGGGTGGGGGGGTTGGGGTTAGGGGGCTTTTGTGTGTGTTTTTCTGTGTGGGTTAGGGCTTTTTTTGTGTGTGTGTATTTTATCCTCTAAAAATTATTTACTGAAAGACTCAAGTTGAATGAAGTATATATGCTCTGGAGTAAAAGGTATGGTCTAAGTATTAATCCTTAGGGAATAACAGTGGAAAGAGAAATGCTTCTGCCAGCCAGTTTGCAGCATAGCATTAAACAATCGATTACAAAGGTGAAGAACCTGATTTTGAATGCACAGTACTGTCAATTGGATATAAATCATATGTATAATCATCTCATAAATCACATCATTACAACTCATACCATCATAAATCAGTGTACAGAAGACTTGCAATCTGGTTGTAAATCAGTGCTTTTTCTGAAGTCCTGCTATTCATTTCAGAGTGTTTCTACTTCTTAAAGGGTATCGTACACTAGTGACAAAGGGAGTGTTGAGGATGATGAGAGGCGGTTAAGAGCGCTTGGGATATTACATTTTAACTAGTCTTCATCCTTTAGTAATTCTGAGGGATTTCAACTACGTAGCCTTTTTATCCATTACTTTTTGCATCAGACTGCCATAATGTATGGGATTGCTAATTGGAGATTACTTAGTTTAGTGTTCCAAAAGCCTGTAAATACTTCTGTATTTGTAAGCAGGTATTAAGAGTGATTGCTGTACATCTAGTAACTGTGCAAACAGTTTCTTGATAGAACCCTTCAGCAACTGTAAATAAGAACTAGTTTGTACTGCAGAGTATCGTCTGTGTTTATTTGTGTTACATTAGGGTCTGGATGTCCCTGGACGTATTGCAGGTTTATTATATTGGACATTGCACGGCTGTGTAAGTGCCAATTTTTGGCTCAAAAAGCTCAGAACTGAAGTACACAGAGCTTTCTTCCCTCTTTTTGTATGCAGTGCAAGGGAGGGGTGGTGGGAGATTAAATTATTTACTCAAGGTCATAATGAATGTCTACATTAGAGCTGGAAATGAGTCTAGATTTCCTAAGGGCTGGTGAGAAAGCAAGAATTCTGTTTGACAGAAAAATTCATTGTTTTGACATTAGTTTCCTTTCTAATAAATGAGGGAAAAGAATCCATCAGAAATTTCTTATGGGTAAGGAGAAAAGACGGAGGAAGCTGAAGACGGGGAGAAAGATTCTTGTTTTGGAGAAGAGCACACTAAGATGCACAAAAAAAGTTTGAATAACCTGTTTTTTCTGGCATATATTTTTTTTTTTTTAGAGCAGGCGTGAATTTATTTATTTTTTAAAAAATATTTCTAAATTCCATTTATTACTAAGTTTCCAGGTGGTGTCATAAAAAGGGCTCTGCATTGATTACTGGTAACCACCACGAACTAATAGTAGTAATTAAGAGAAAAGTAAAATGAAGAATATTGCAGAAATAGATCTTAAATATCACAGAATCACAGAATGTTAGGGATTGGAAGGGACCTCAAAAGATCATCTAGTCCAATCCCCCTGCCAGAGCAGGAACACCTAGGTCAGGTCACAAAGGAACATGTCCAGGCGGGTTTTGAATGTCTCCAGAGAAGGAGACTCCACAACCTCTCTGGGCAGCCTGTTCCAGTGCTCTGTTACCCTCACTGTGAAGAAATTCTTCCTCACATTTATGTGGAACCTCCTATGTTCCAGCTTACGCCCATTGCCCCTTGTCCTATCATTGGATGTCACTGAGAAGAGCCTGGCTCCATCCTCATGACACTCACCCTTCTCTTAAGGTGTGAGTTGCAGTGTAAGGTCTATGATATGTAATCCAAGAAACCCATGAAATGTGTAATCCTTTACTTCCTAACTAAAATTTAAAACTTCATTTTACAGTCATAAAATTTCAGATGGATTTTGTCTGGTTTATTCCATTGTTATCAGCTGGTGTTTCTAGCAGCCAAGACCAAGTGAATTAAATGTATTTTGTATCATTTAAAAAATGTGTTTCTTAGGGGTTTGTGCAGAATCTTGTTTTGTACCAGGAAAAGCTGCTTCTCTTTCACAAATGGTTCCCTTTTGGTCCTGTTATGCACAGTGCGAAGAGCTTTTGCCTGAAGGCTTCCTCCTGGGTTTTGCATTATCTAGGTATCCTGAGCCCTCATGACTGCTTGTTATTCTGACTGAAAATACAGGATTGAGACCTTCAGTTTCATGCAATATTTTAGAAAGCAACATTGAATGAGAAAGACAGGTATGAAATCCTGATCATCTCTGGTCTGGAGGTGTTATTTCTGTTATTCTGTTATTTCTAAAATACTTTGTACAGAGATGGTAGATGATCTCCACCAGGGTGGTGAAATACCTCCTAACAAACAATAAATGTCTGAATATGGAGATAGCTGCCTGCAAAAAATGAACATAATTTAATAATCTAACAGCCTCCTAAATTTTAGAATTGAGACTTGTTGGTTTGCATACAAATAAATCATAGAATGGCTTGAGTTGAAAGGGACCTTCAAAGATTGTGTAGTTGAAATCCCATGAATAAAATGAAAGATGACCTTCTAGTTTTAGGAGCTCAAAACTGTTTTCTTCTGCTAACCAACTTTGCTTTTGTTTTGAGTGAGTTCTGTTTGAATGTTTTTGTGTAACTAGATTGTGAGTCATTTTAATAATGACTCACATTTTAACAACAGAGTTACTGCCTATTTTATGGTGAATGGGAATAGTACTTCTTCATCTTTCTCTTATTGACTTCAGCAACTTTCATATTTTCCTGATTGTACTGGTGACTATACATCAGTTATGAATATGAGGGAATCAGTCTTGGTGGGGATGTTGCAAGTAACCAGATTGGTAGTTCTGGTTCCATTTCTCATTGTCTCAGAAAAACTCCGATTATTTTTGATATTTTCATAGGCATTTTCCGTAGACCTGTGATCAGGTTAGCAATAATAGTCTTCAAACAGACCCAGTAGAAAGCTAGACAGTGTAAATTTTAAGGTACTATCCTTGATTAATGAATGTAAAGGAGACGGTTACGGACTTTAGCTGGTTTCTGTGTCAGCAACTTCTCAGTAGTAGAAGAAAATTTACGTTCTCAAGTTTGTTACTTCAGTTGGCAGATTGCTTGCTCCAAAGCAGGGTGAGGAGATTACTTGGCTAAATGGCACAGTGATTCTTCCTGCTATTTGTTGCTATTTTGTATTGCTGGTGTTCATTACAGAAAATTTGATTAAATTATGTGCATCTAATCTTGACGAAAACAGAATATTCTTCAGTCAGTAGCATGTAGGCTTTTATCAAACTGAGATGATTTTAAATGGCCAAAAACTTAAAAATACAGTAACTGTTAGATGGTAAGCAGAAGCAAAGCGAAAAAGCGTCTTGATCAATGAGGAACTGGTGTGAATCCAGTGTTATGTGGTGAAACGCATATAGAAAATGGTGTTGCAGAACCAGGCTTTCTACCCAAGGTGCTTTGCCTTTCTTTTTCTTTGCAGTTTGCAGATGGGAGCTATTATTCCCTTTTGACTGACCACGCTATTACTTCCTTCTTGTTTCCGTGTCCGTGAAGGTCAGAAGTCAACTAATTTATCTGAGACATCTGGCAGAAGAAATTACCTAGTAAGCCACCAATTCCAACAATATTAATAAAATTAATGGTTGCTTACTGAGAAATAGAAGAAATTCTAAAAAAAAAAATAAATCATTAAATCTATAAATAGAACTGAATTTATGCCATTGAATTTCAAATATTTTAATACCTTAAATTTATTTCTAAATAGAGAGCTTTGATTAAATAAGGACATTGTTTAGAGGGATCTCTTGAGCTCATCCAGTTGTACCAGTTGTCCTCTTTCAGTATCTGAACAAAATTCTTAGCAACCACAAATTCTGTTTCTGTTGCCACTGCAGAGATGTAATTGTTTAAAGGCACTGATTTTTGCAGCATCAATTGTCATTTTTCTGTAATATTAATTGAGACCAAATCTATGGTGGTCTAATCAGTTTAAGACTTATTGTTAGAAGTCCTACTGTAGACTCTCTAATTGCAGGGGGAAGAAAAAGGCAATATTCTATCTTAAATATTTGCTTTTGGTATGCACTAGAACACCTGTAGTTATGATTATAGCATGCTTGTTATTAAAAACAAAGTTTTGCATCCTCTGCATATGAAGAATAGCTTAAAAACTGGTTTGACAGTGTAGTGATCACGAGACATTTATTGTACAAAAATGGGACTCATTTGATCAGCAGTGCTTTGAGGTATTGCTTCCAGAGGGTGACTGGTTGTATAAAGAGGAGTGTGATGAGTCAGGGTTCATATGAGATTCATGTTTACAGGATGATACTGATGTGATACAGTATCTAATGATTAGATTAAGATGAAATTTAATTTATTCAGAACTGATGGTGATGCAAAAGATAGTAGATTGCTGGGTGTAGAGAGACCGAGGAAAAGAAATACTTTACAATCTATAAAGAAATGGTGAGCTAAGATAGGAGAATACAAATTCAAGCTGTCTTTTCCTGCTAATTCAAGTTCTATTTTTAGACTCAACAAACCCACTGTTAAACCTCCAATGATAATTCTGTCTTGGGGAAATTAATTTTTATTTCCTCATCTCTAAAAAGAAGCTAATTAAAAAATTTCACAGGGATCACTAAAGACAGAACTGGTTGTAAAACAGAAGAGAGATGAAGATGACCGATCCTATCGTCTTAGTATTACTCTTTGTAATTGTGCTTGAATTAAATGTGTCAAATGTGTGTTCCTGGATAACATGCCAGTAGTAGGTGTTTTCATTGCTAAACTTGTCACCTAAAGCTAAGAATATATTCCAAATAATCTTGGTCAGAATTCACACTGTGATGATGACATGTGAAACAGGAGCACAAGGTACACCTGTTAAATTACTTTAATCAACTGTCTAAATCAATGGCCATTAGTTTCCTCTAGGTTTAAACAGATCAGTTGCCCATATCTTCCAGAATATTTGGACAGATTTTCCTTGAGATTCTCTTCATCTTTTCCCCATTAGTTCAGCCTCTTCTCTCCATCCTTTTCTTACATTTGAAGTACCTGTTTGCCTGAAAATGTGTTGATTTTATTTATCACTTTATTCTCCTCAAAGGGTTGTTTGTCTCAAGTCTCATTTATTCTATTTTTCTGCTATTTTATTTTCAGATGCCAGCAGGTATTTGGTAATAGTGAGAACACATCTCCATAACTGGCTTCTCTTTTTATTTGGTCTGTCTAGAAAATTGAGTGACTGACTATCTTGGACAGATATTTCTCTCCAGAATGTGTTTCACTTTAAGGTCATACATTTGTATCTCTAAGACCACGTGCTGAAGTCTTGGCACCGAAGAAGCTAGTGGTTTGCCAAGAAGATGATCAGTAGAAATGTTGCAGTGCTGCCGTGTGCATACTAATGGAATGTTGGACAAGGAAGCAGTGGGTGTTTCTGTTTTTGATCTGAGTATAATGTTACTGCATTGATGTTAGTTTTCTCAGTTTATGTATCACTGAAGTTTCTATCTGTAAGTATGCTTCTTGTGAGATAGCCTTTGATACTGTTTCGTTACTGCCACTGTAATACTTTACTGTGAGTTAAAGGGTGATACAGTTTTTACATTTTGGAAAGCCCTGTTGAGAACACTATTCAAGACTAGTTATCATTCCCATTTTCCTTTTCCGTAGATTGTAGTTTTCATAGACTCATTGCAAATTTCTGCTAATGTAAATAAAAATCTTGACAGGGAGTTTAGCATTTCTTATGCTACTTAGGTTGATGGCCCTAGCTGCTGCCTTCTTTCACACTGCTTGTGTGTGACCTAATGGCCTCTTTTTGTCATTAGGTTGCTGCAAAGTGATCTTCATTTTGCTGCGATTTGGTAAAAGATGGCATACACTGCCAACTCATAACTTGCAAGTTGGAATTTAAAGAGCTTTAATGGGTTCCTTTCTGTGACTGCCATGTACTGACTGACTGTCATTCACAATGACTTCATCTCTGTCCTTTAGGGTCCTCTAAGTATTTAATACTTTTTTTTTTTGAGTGTAGGCAATATACCAGAAAGCACCAAGAGCATTTACTACCTTATGTGACCTTGTTACAAAGGATGCGATCACAGGTAGATAGGCTTTCCTGAAATGCATGCTCTTTTGGATCTTAATTCAATTCATGATATATGTATGAATTATTTCTTTTTCACTGAAACCACTTAGCTAAACCACTCAACAATGCCTCCATTTTTGTTAAAATGAGAATGAAATATGTTGTACATTCCGGGCCTTTGAACACGAAGGAGAGTCTTTCCTGAATTTCTTTTTTTGTAAGAGTCATCCCTAGAAGAACTTCTGTTCATTTTAATGATTTCTAAGGTATTAGTTCAGGTTTGGTTTTTTTGTGGGTTAAAAATCTAGAAAAACATTCTGCTCTTCTTGTGCTCTTGTTGCCCCACTCTGATATGGGTGCCCCGCTTTAATCTGCTACTATAACTCATCTAGATGATGTTGGCATCATGACGCAGACTAGTCTTTTTCTCTTTTGTGAAGCAAAGGTGCTACTTCCTTGTGCTTCATATCATTATCAAATAGTACAAGTTCTGCACAGTTTCAGATAATTACAAGTGCTAGTTGCCAAGGAGCTTAACCATTCAAGGGGCAAAGAATTGTAAGGCTGTGCAACTTTTGGTTTGGAAACTGAAAGTGGTTGAGGTCATGCCATATTAAAGGGAGACAGAAAAGCAGTGTTTGTAGAACTTTCAGTTGACGAGGTGTTCTTCCAGCTATAGTACAGCAATATAAAAGGGACACATTCAATGGTTAAACTCTTATGGCATGAGAAGACAGCAAGGAATGTGCAATGAAGTCCTTTAACTGGATAAATTAGACTTTTCCAGTGATTATTTTACAGTTGTTCTTTCTTGGCTTTGCTTTTCCCTTTCAGAGAAATGATTCTATTTTTGTTTTTTTAAAAAAAATTTTCTTGTTTCATCTGCTTCCCTCTTTCCATTTTCAATTAACAGTAGTTTTGCCTTTCTTTTCTGGCTTCTTCTTATAGAAAGTTGTGTTAGCTCAGTCACTCTTGTCATAAACATCCTCACACTATGGAATGAGATAAGTATAAGGTACATGTAATGTTTTTTTAAAAAAAAACAACATAGAAGTTTGTATAGTCTTCTGTGAGAACATTAGGACACAAGTCTTCTTTGATCTATGCTATACAGTATTGATTTAACTTTTAATCCACTAATTAGTATTGTGACTGGCCTTTATTATAGCCTTTGAAAGCAAGTTAATATTTTGGCTACTTTTAAAAATTTATTTATTTGTAGTGAAGGGCTTTATTTCTTCAGGAGTATTTGAGAATGAGAGTGTCCACAGGAGAGTTATATTGTCATAATGAAAAGTGTGTAATTAATTCTGGTGCAATTTGTGCTGTTAGTAACTCTAGAAATACAAGGTCTTAGCTAATATATACATTTTTTTAAGACATATCCATTATTTTAAGGTACTGGAAAGGGGATTTTTTTTTTCCAAATACCTCTCTAAGAAGTGTTACTGAGGGCTTAAACATAAAAACCCACCCTGTAAAAGTGGTCACTGATACTGTGCAGTAACTGCAGCTTATCATCTGTTAATGATAATGTGTAGGTTGAAAGACTTTTCCATTTGCAGTAACTGATACTCTGAGATTGTCTATGCAACCCAACAAAAGTTAGGATGGCTTAGCCAAATTTATAAAGTTAATGTGTGTTTTAAAACCTCCCAACAAAGGCATACTCTGGTGAACTGACCCCCCTTAATTTCTCTTTGTTAATGCCTAAAGATAATTTTCGTGTCCTTCATGTCATTTAATGTAACAGCTTTCATTGTTTATCTCCTATAGTGAACATGAGACTCCTTCATGATTGGTGAAAGTGTCTAGTAGGAGATGGCAGTGGGTCAAAGACATGATCCTTCCCTGGAAGGAGAATGACGTAAATGAGAAGGCTTTTGCAGTCTTACTTGTCTCTACGGCCTGTGATTTTGTGTAAAACTGGTTGGAAGTTTTTTGAATTCAGTCCAAAACTTGGCCATATTGACAGCTTACAACTTAACACTTACTGCAGCACTACCATGGTAATAATATAAAGGACTGAAAAAATTTAAAAGGGCAAACAAAGAAGTTGAAGGTAAAAGAAAATTAACCATTACACCATTCTTTCAGTAAATAGTTATTTAAATTGTTATTTTAATGCAGTTTCATAACCTGAGTTGGTATCCCCCAAAAGCAGTCTGAGACAGAATAAGCTTTTTAATGGACTATGTGTGATAAACACAGGTCAAGTTGCATTTTTACATAAAAGATGAATAATGTTTGAGATATCCTTGATTGCCCATGGTACTTAGCACATGCTTGCTCAAAATTTGACTTTTCTGGTTGTCATTTGAATTTGTCAAGGAAAGCTGGGAATTGTTGCATTTACGTAAGCAAAGTCATTTATCTCCCATATTTGTGTGAATCAGGTTAAACCTTTTGCTGTCAACTGTATTGGTTAACCTTTTATGTTGTATCACTGCTCCATATTGTTCTGAACTTTTATTTTATACTGAGGGTTATTCATCTATTTTGGTATTGTCATGTGGAATGAAATACTATTTTTCTCTGAAAGATGATGTAGTTGGGCCTACTGATGACAAGTAATTCATTAATTGTAGGTTAAATCCCTAACTAGCACGTTTTACAGCACATTCTACCTTTTTAAACTAGTAACAAAAGCAATATGAAATATTTTGTATTTTTAGGCACAAAAAATGCATATCTCCTTTGAAATTAGCAACTATGTAATAAACAATACATCTGCAGTATTTTAATGTACGTAGTATTTACCTAAGTAATTAAAACCAAATTAGAAGTAGTCCCTTTGAAAAGATTTTTAAATTGTCTTTTGAATATAAAGCACACATATATCTTATGTATTGCATGCAGATTTCATAGTCACTAAAACAGAACTGAATTTTTATGTTAGGATAGAATAATTGTCCACAATTGTTCTTGGCACAGTTTTCTACTTATATGAATTTTAAGTTACTATAAGGTAGTGACTTCAAGCCTCAGGATACTGTACTAAGCAGAAAAGGAGGACAGGTCATGCCTTATTTCTGACTTCTAGCAGCCTTTGTTTTTCTTCCCTTTCGTTTTTCTTTCCCTTGTTCTTTTTCATGTCAGCTTTCAATATGATTTTTATTTACATTTACAATCACTTAACTGGTTTTTTTTTTTGTCTGTAATTCTTATATTTAAAAAAATCCCACAACTCAAACGTGTAAATATTTATCTTTGTATGGTTTGCTAGCTACATATGAAAAAAAAAAAAAAAAAAGCTGCAGGCTACTATAAAAAAATACTTTGATTTGCATTTTTATCTCCATTCACATTAAAAGGGAACAGTTCCTATATTCACTCCTGTTGTACTGGATTCAATTCAAAAATATGGGCTAACAGTTGGTGCAAGAAAGTTCTGCTGAGGGAAGGGATCTGCATATAAATTGATCAAGACATTTGGTTGAAGTGTCTTATAAAGATTCAAAATTTCTCTACCATTCTGGCACTCTGTCTCCATAGTAAGGGTTGATGAGGTATTTGACTAGCATTTATTTGGCAAAAGATAGCAGCAAAATGTACATTACCTTCTCTGTTATTTACCATTGTCTAAACAAATTTGTCTCGCTGTTACATAAAATATCTTAGTAAAGCTAAAGACTTTAAAATATAAAAATGTAGCTTTGTTTTGGATTCACTAAACTGAAATATATCCATGCATGGAATTGCTCTGCCTGATGCTCTAAACTCATAGCTGTATAGAATCGTTAGTTTCAGTGAGCTGACTGGGTTTTCAGTGGGTTTTTCTTGGATGTCTGCAAGGTGGTCACTTACGTGGGGACTTGAGCCCTGATGGCTGAGGGTATGTTGGGCAGAGAGCCCCATCTTGTAGCTCTTTGACCAGCACTGGCACACTGAGGCACGATGGATTGCTCCCAGAGTTTCTGTGGTAGAAAGATTTTCCATCCCTGTGAAGAGTGAGGCTTTGCTTTTTCCTGCACAGAGCCATTCTGTAAGTTACAATAGTACCTTGAATTAATCAAGTGGTATTTGCACAGTGGTGAGGGAGCTTGGATTATTAGGCCTCTTGTGTTTGATCTGCTTCCAGTTTCAGTAAGTAGCAAAACTTCCAATGAGAATAAGATGAAGCTGTTGCTGTATTTCATATGTTTGCATAATAAAATCGTGGTTCTTGCAAATATTTCCAATGTTAATTTCAGGTACAGAAAAGCCAGCTCTGCTCAGGACAACTCTGAAACTGGCTTTATCTGTTTTCTGTGTTTCATAGAGAATGAACTGAGGCACTTCTAGTTTTCAGGGCAAGGCATTTCACAGTATCTCCTAAAAAGGATGCTTGATGGAAAGGTGAGAGAGCTGGTGTGGGGGGAGAGGGCGGATAAAACCCAACACTGGTTTATGTAATAGATTCAACTAGATGATCTACAATGCTTTTAGAGTGTGTTAATATAAAGTGCAGCAAAAAAGTCTTTATGTGTTTCAGCCTCCTCTGATATATGAAGCATTAGAGGGTGCCTTTGATACTGTAACAAATTGGCAGTGTTTGTCTGAAATACAGAAGCCTTTTTGTCAATTTGTGGTTCTTTTAGGGGACAAAGCCTCTTAAGCTCAGAGGCCTGCTTGAAACAGATTGCTTCCAGCCAGGTGGAAAGCAAGGGAGAAAGACTGTTCACGGAGAGGATCTAGTTCACAGGCAGAGCAGTTCTGAAATATGAAACTTGGAATAGCTAAGACTGGGGAAAATCTGTGAGCTGAAATTTTCAGATTTGCCTCACTGACAAGTGAGACAGAATAAATATGGTTTTGTTTCCATACTGATGACTGTTTCAGAGGAAGCTGGAGAACTCTTTTTTACTGTTGGTCTGATGCTGGAAATTTGTCCCTTTAAATGCATCATCTTTGTACTGTGGTTTATACCACTGTCAATGAGCTTTAGGTCAGGCCTTACTCTCCAAAGGGAAATGTATTTAAACAGTACTCACTGTAATTAAGTATTTTGTCATATGCAGGTGTTATGCAGAATTTTTGTTTTTTTCTTGTAGTAGACCCTAAGTAAATTTATAAAATGGAACTAACATTGAATATGTGATTAGAAGAGCTGATTTCAGCTTTGTTGCATGGGTCATGAATTCAAGTGAAAGAATACACACCTGTGCTTTAGTGGTGGCTTGCCACCTAGGATGAGCCATATGGTTAAATAAGTGTAATGGAACAAACTAGGTGGCATGCCACAGCTGAGATCTAGGCTTGCCCTTCATTTCACTGCTTTGCATGCCATATGCTACAAAATGCTGTATTTTGTTGCATTGCATGCTGATCAAGTATATTTATAGAAGCTGTTTTAAAAGCCTGATGCTGTATGCATTAGAATGCTGTCTGTGCAAAAACTGATTACTCTGGGCAAACAGTGTGAGATAGTAGATTACCTTGAACAAAGTTGTTATAATATAGGTAGCATTTCCGTTAAATACAATAAGTGTGGCTTATAGAGAAAAATAATATTTTTAATAATCATAATTTGGAATAACCTAAATGTTGTTTCTTGATCTAACTATAGAAAAATACCAAAACAAGCAAGCATACAGACCTCCCCAACCAGATTATCTAAAATTTGAAATAGCTACTGAATTTCAAGTAGGGAAAACGCTAGAAAGCATATTCTTCCTTTTGATGTTAGAATAGAGCAAAAAAGTCTTAGCTGTTTAACTTGAACTTCAGCAGTGGATCAACCTGCTATTTCTTAGCTGTGAAATTTTTCATTTCCATCAATGAAATAAAGTTTTGAATGATACAGGCATTATTCTCATTCTGATATGTTTATGAGGAGGGAAGAAATATTTTCAGTCTACAAATAAAACCAGTTTGATTTGCCAGAAGTAACACAGGATGTTAGTAGAGCTGAGGCACAGTATGTTTTTTTTAAACTGTAGAAGCTCGGTTGTGTTTTATAGCTCTGAAGTCTAATCATTCAAGACTGGACTACTGTCTGCAATGCACAACAACCACTCCAGCTGGCTTGTGCTAGAAATTTTAAATAGTTACTTTTAAGTATAACAAATACATCTACAAGATCTACAGCATGATTTGCTAGTTTTTGCCAGTGCCTGGTGTTCATTTCATGAAACAGACACCCAAATCATGGCACTTGTTTGAAAGTCATGAGTTTTAAAAAATAACAGCAGAGAAGAGAGGTAATATTTCTTTGGGAAATGAGGCATTTAGGATTATTTCAATTAGGACTTCAAACAAAACGCCAAACCAGACACTAATGGCAGGACTGTGCAAGATGTCAACATGGGTAAACAGTGTGGTTTTTGGTTTGTTGGTTTTGGTTTCGTGTTGTTTTGTTGTTTTTTTATGGGACCTAGTGTAACCTGTTCATATATCAGTGTGAAAAATTAAGTACCTGTTAAGAACAGGGAGTTAAAGAAGACTTGAAGCTTAATACTTCTGTTCTTGGGGTAAAATCCTTTTTGGAATATCATCAGTGAAAGAACATGAAATACTCAATTGACAGTAAATTTACACAGCCCAGCATAACCAGTTCTAGTGGTATATCATCATATCAAATTTTACTTCTGTACAAATGGAGATAATTTTTTCATACCTGCTGAAAATACATGGATGTATTCACCTGAGTGATTCAGTTTAGATTAAGAATGAGGTTTTTTTGAAGGAAACCTCCTAATCAGCCCTGACTCTGCTGCTTGGTTGTTACGGAGTGGTTTAGGAGCAAAAGTAGCACATTGTTTTTGAATTAAACACAACTGGAGGATGTGTTTCTGGTGTTCCACCATTACACTCAGACTGCTTGTAGGCATTGAGTCCAAGGGGATGACTTAAAGTTAGCCCAAAGTTAAACCTCTGAAACCTATATATTCAGTAATCTTCAATACTAGCTTTCCGTTCTACAAATGTGCTCCTAGGGCAGTGCACTGCTTCCTAACATGCACATAGTTAAAGGCACGATGTGCACAGTATATACTACAAATAGGTCTCCAAGTGTCTGGGGCATTCAACTAGATCCCTAGTCTGGCCTTCTGATGTGTAGTGCAGGTGGTAATTTTTTTTTTTTTCTAATGGCAGTAATCTATTTCTAAGGGGCTTATCAGCTGCTTTAAGTTGATGCATCTCCCTGAACCTGGAATTTTCTGGAAGGACACTATACTAAATAAATTTTTCTGATACTTGATACAAAAAAGTGGATTTTCATCTCTGTGATGTAAATGTGCCTGGAAAAGGCCATTGGTTTGAATAAATCTGTGCCTATAAGCTCTTAATAAACAGAGTCAGTTTCAGGTGAGTATTTGCAAGGGAAATTGCAAAGCTTTATTTGCTTTACTAAAGCAAATTTACTAAATAGTGTTGGTAAATATTTTAATGATTGTTTATCTCAGTTAAATTGTTTTAAAGCATAAAAACAAATCCTTATGATGAAAAAGCTTATTTTCCAAAAATGAGTTACTGATCTCATATGCACAGCAGAGAGTTTCCTGGATTTGAGGTCTACTTTATTCTGCTAAAGGAAGAGGTATGGTTTAAACCATAAGGTCATATAATGTCTGGGTTTTTTGTTGGTTGTTTTTTTTTTTTCTTGTTTTTTGGTGATTTCTTGGGCTCACAACAGAAACAGCAGTTATGATGAGTGGATGGCATGTTTTTATAGAACCTGATCTAGTAATCCTGTAAGCCTATCCAAAACTTCTGCACAGTGAGAGAACGTACATAGTATATCGGGAGGTTTGCTGTGGAGAACTTGAAGGTGAAGGAAGTGTAAGCCTCAGGCACTATCACAGTGCTGAGTGGGAACATATTTTCACACTGTTTTAGAAATTGGACAGGTTTCCTCTATAAATGATTTTATTTTTAGTTTGAAATAGCGTATGTGCATGCCTATATATTGCATGCAGTACAATATAGGTGTTCAAATTAGCTTAGGTAATATAGGCAAAACTTAGAGGTTAAACAGTGTAAAACTTCACCTAAGGTAATCAGCCCCACTCCTGTGAGATCTGAACACAGGAGGAAAAAATCTGGAACTGTAATTTCAGTCACAGTGAAGCATATATTGTAATGTTTTTCACTTTGAAGGATGAATCATTGCTTTATTAAAGTAACTGGTATGCTTTATCACATCTTTGTAAGCTTTGGTTAACAAGAATTTATTCCACCAGTGCTAAACTGAATTTTCCTAAATAGGGCCTAAAAAGTTAGAAACTTATAATGCATTTTGAAATGCATCAAGTTATTAAAGATTAAAGGAGCTAACAAAGGAGAGGTAAGTAATGTCAATTTTCTTCCTGTTCTTGCAATGAGTGCTCATTTTACTTTATCATTTTAAAGCTCTTCATGCTGATTTATTTTTGAATAACTACTTCTCTTAATTAAAGAAGTCATATAATCAGGACAATAAGCTCTTCACTAGGGTGTCCTAATTAAGAGTATTTTACTGCTTTTCTGATTTGTATTACTAATAATGTTTATTGAATGGTATTTCAGTACTTCACAAATAAATAATGTTTCTGTTATTTCTACATTGAAAAAACAGGGCATGCAGATAGGAAGGTGTGTGATGTGAGTATTGGACCATTTGTAAATATAAATACAGCACAGCAATTAAGTTCACAGCTGATTATCCCAATGAATGTCTTAAATCCCTCATACGTTACAGGATATTAGACTGGCTGTGTTTGGAAGTGCAGCCTAAAAAGCCACCAAAAAATCACATGCAAGTATACGGCACCCTTTGCTGTGGGTCAGTGGTTTAGGTTGGAACAATGCTGGATGGAAGTTGTTGCAGGTGGAAGTTGTTGCAGGTGGAAGTTGTTGCAGGTGGAAGAGGCTCATCATTTTTCCTACAAGAGGTGTAGAAGCTGTTAGACCCAAGAAAATGTAGGGAATCAAGATCTCATCTTGCTTATTGTTACATTTAATCATCAGTTTGTGTGAGATATTCCACTCTGCTTGCCAAAATTTTTAGTTAGGCCATTTATTTTAAAAGAGCGTTCAGCCATCTGGAAGGGCTGAGACCTTAGGATAGGTATGACAGGTTGTTGCAGTACAGCTGCATGCTACAGTGCTGGCTGCACTAAGGTGACAAGATGTAGGCTGGACTGTGCTGGGTAAATGAAGTAGACTTCCAGTTGCATAATTTCAGAGAGAGAGAGATGTAAGCAATAAATGTCTAGGGTTAAACATCTGACTTTCTGAGAATGTCTATTGCAGGTCACAAATGACCAGTTGGAAAATAAGTTTGTTCCTTCAGAAATGTAGCATGAAATCTTCTGAGAATAACAGATCCCTTTATGTATTTTCTGCTATACCTTCTCTGCTTCAGGAAGTCCTCTTTATTCCTTACAGCAGTTTTCTTTAGATTTATTCTGATGTTTTTTTAGTATTGTTATGAGTCAGCTATCCCTATCCTTCTAACAGAGAAACTTGGTGCTGAAGCCATGTTTCCTTTTAGATGGTGTAAGGCAATGTTAGACGATCTGTTCAGGAGTGATTGTTGGCTCTTCTAGCCAACAATGAAACAAGCTTCATAAATTGAATCCCAATCTGACAACATCTTAATGAAAAGTAGTTATACCCACCAAGTTAACTTTATCCATTTCCAAATCCTTTTACAAGTTTTCAAATACACAGTTCTACACAATGATGTTTTTTGGGGAACTGGAGGATGATTAGTTTAATGAAATGTAGAAAAGGGATGCTTCTAGCAATGCTGATTAAGGGGAGGAGATGACGAGCATTCTGTTGTATATAGCATTTCTGGTTCAACAAGTTGGTGAAAATGGTTGTGCTAAAAATGGAGAACCACATTTTTAGTTGGACTAAATTATATTGGCTCTGTTAAATTCAGTAGAATTATGCTGATTGCACAAACTAAGAGCCTGGCCTGGAAAGAGCTGACTTCTTCATGACTTGCAGCATGGCTCTGAAAAGCCAGTAGTCTCTTCTTAGATTTGTTTACCTGTTTCTATATGTAGAAGGTAATACTTTGTTGGACACTGGCAATTTTGTGTTACTACAAGGTTGTAATTGTTGGGAAAGGTATGAACACAGGCAGAAAGCCAAACGGACAGATTGGCAAGGTGAGTTCTTAGATTTGAAGGAAGCGAGTGAGTTAAATTGTATGTAATTACATTGAAATAGCATTGTTTTTATTCGGGGTGGTGAGAGGAGTGAAAGAAGGGAGGCAGGGGAGAGAAGCTTCTTGAAGTATGTCCTGACTTTGAAGATAAGCTTTTTTGGAGACAAGATACATTTCTGTTATTTAACAGAGTTGCCAGGTTCACCAGATTCAGGGTTCAGGAAGCATTATATCTCCTTCAGCTAGCAGTAATGGGGATTTAGACAAATACACTAGTATCCTAACAGTTCTGGGAAGAGCTGTGTAAGAATTGTGTGGAATATGGGCATTTTTTTTTCATGAGAAGGCTTGCATTGCATTTTAATTTTATTACAGGAATCTTATTTTATTTGTAAATGCATAATTGTGTTAACGTGGTTCTTTCAGCGGTGTTTGCAATGATTTCTTTTGCATCATGGTAATTGTCCTAGCAATGAAAAAGATTTTCAAATGCTTACAGTACACAGCCAAGCAATGTGTAATTGAATGCAGCTGTCATAGAAACAGACTGTTTTTCTGACCTGTTGTTTCAATCTGAACACGATGTTTATTTACCACCTTCATTATTGCAGCATTAGCATATAGAGGAGCTGTGCCATATCATCATGTACTTTCCTAACAGATGGCCACTAACTTCTAGAAGGCTTTTTTGTACTGGCTTAAAATATCCCATATTGGCACAAAGTTTCTTTCCTTGGTGTAAAGTACGGAAGACTGGTTCAAATAGATTAATCGGTCTCTCCTCTGGTTTTTGAGCTTGTTTTGTACTACAGCAACCCGGGTTTTGACTCTGGTTTTGCACAAGGATCAAAGTGATTTTTGCTAATAGTATGGTGTGGAAAGTTCTATTCGGTCTCATAGTCTCTGAACAAGCAGTTCAGGTCGACACAATAACTGGAGACCACATTTCTGCCAGAAAAGGTGGAAAAACATCCTGTGTGCTTGCTCTGCCATAATTGTCCTCTACAAACATCCCAGTCTCAGGATTTAAATTTTTCTTTCTTCTCCCTCTGAGGCTGTGAGACTTTCTCTGGTCGTCTCTGTGCAAAACTGAGGCACCCTTTATGGATTGTTTGTTTGCTGACTGACTGACTGTTGCTGTAAGTTGTGTTTTGTGCTGCAATGCTTGAATGTACAGGTGAGGAACTCATCACTGAAGTACTTATGAGCTCAATATCATTTTTTATTTTTGTGTATGAGCTCAATATTCAAAGCTTATCTTTCCCAGTGAGGTCTGTTTGTTTACCACAATATGTATGTGCGCAATCTGCAAGGAGGAAAATATAGTAGATCAGTATTGAATGGCTTTACTTGCACGCATGCAGATTTTCTTAAATGCTCAAAATAAGATAAAAATCCACATTTATTGGTGCTGGAATTAAAAAAATGCAGAAAGAGACAAAAAGGAAGGTCTTTTTCTATGTAATTCAGTGTTTTGTTATCTAGAAGTGTAACATTTTTATTTCTTATTGCCATTGATGTTTTAATTTGCATTGATTTGCCTCTCAGCTTTGGTAAAGGATATCTTGGGATTTTTAAATGCCAGCCTTTATTTGGTTTCTCTTTCCATGTTTTATTGACGGCTAGCATGAAGCTTTGGTCCATTGTCTTATCTTTTGGTTATTATGCTCTTCTTTGAGCATTGGAGAACTTTTTTTTCCCAGTTTTATTTAGCCTACCATGGCCCTAGAAAAAGTAGCTTTATCTCAAGTTGAGCTGTTTACATACATACTCCTTCATGGTTCTAAATAACATTTTGGATGGACTTAGATGATTCCCTATGCCTTATTCACTCTTTCCAAAGAGAATATTACCTCTCTCATGTGGAAGGTAATAGTATAATCTGAATGAGTAAAACAGACCATGCAGATTATACATAACATTACTACAAAAAGATTTCTTTAGTCTATCAAAGAATATACAATATATTTTCTGCTATACTGCAATTTTCTAAATGGCTTTGGAAGCAATCGCTATTGCTTCTTATTTTCATAATGATTTTCTGATGCAGTTTCAATCATATGTGAATTCTTTTGGCAGCTGTGGTTTTTGCTTGTTTTTTTCTACTTTTGTTCCATCTGTTGTTTGTAGTTGCTGTCCACTTGTTCTTAATGTCGCCTTTCAGATGCTGAAATTACCAACAGGGCATTTGGTTTCCGTGTCTTGTTCCTGGCTGCTTCCAACTCAGTTATCAACCTTTCAGGCCAATGAGTGCTTCCTTTGTGTTTTGGTCCTCTTTTGCGGAGACAATGCGTGACTCTTTATACTTGTGCCATGTTTTCTTTCTCTTGGAAGTAAGAGAATGATTATTCTATTGGCCATGATTAAATAATACACAGTGAAGACTTATTTCCCTGTGTTAACATTGAAGCAGAGTTGTTAGCACTGTAATAAACCAAGTTAGTATAATAAAATAACATATAAAGCCACATTAATACTAGACAACATTTGAAGTCTGGTCACTGAATGGCAAATAGTTTCTCAATCATTTTGAATTTTCATCTTTGGACAGAAACCAAGTATCAAAACGCTCGGATAAAATTACAGAGATACTTAGGAAAGCTGGAAGAACGTTAAGAATCATAGTAACACTTTTTTGAAACTTACGTGTATGCAGGTACTAGTAGACATTTGTTTCAGTAAGTTAAGTGAGCATTTTGCTAATTTTCTTTTTCCAATTTAATTGTCCCTGAATGTAAACAATGATTAGGTTCGTTACTCTCCCTTTGGAAAGGAAATCTTGGCTTAGGAAGCCTTGATCAGGAAGAGTTTCTAAGCATATTTATTCAAATGCAACTATTGCAAAGTGATTTTATGCCTCTAAAGATTCTGTTCTTCAGTCATGAGAGTGAACTATCATTCCTAAACTGGCATTGCTTCACTGTGTAAAGCTAAGCATATTTGTAGTGGTTTTATATCTTGAGTTGGCACTTTTTGAGTCTTAAGTATAAGACGATATGCATCACAGAAATATGTTCAATGTGGTGAGAGGGAAAGAATGCATGTTGCTGTATTTCTTTGTGGAGAACCAGGTATGGCTACAGGGCTAAATATCAGGTTATCCTGCCTATAGAGTTCATTGGCAAAACAGAATAGTAACGTGGAAAAAGTGTGAATGAGAAAGGCATGAGTTCATCATGGTATAAAGGAGGTCTAAGAAGAAATAGATGTACTTAACAATGGACGCATTAGTTCTTAAGCAAGTAGTTGTGGTCCTCCTTTGACAAAGCATCTATTTCTCATTGCAGACTTAAGCTTAATTTTGTTGTTGAACAAATCTGGGCCCTAGCTTTTGGAAGAAAGGACTAGGACACATTTTCAGTGTTCTGGAAGACAAGGGCAAACTAGGGTTTTGCCTGGCAATGTTAGTAGAAGAACATTGAGAAGTGAAATATAAAATACTTAATTCATAATTATATAACAAAACGTGGGAATTGTTGTTTCTCAGGTGCCTTTACTTGTTTACCCTGTTTCTTGAGATTCCCAATTATTTGCCATTCTAGACAAGTCTCTCTAGAAAAGTGATCACAAAATGAGCTTACTATATTCTTGCCTTCGTGTTGATAAGTAGGCTATTGACTATTTCTGGAAAGGATAACATAAACCCAAAGAAAAACAATTACTATAGAAGAGTTTGAAAGAAATGAGTCCTGGCAGTTGCTTCTAATGTCTTTTAATAAAATAGATCTTTCATGTTTCAATGGTTTATGAGTCCTAATCATCATGATTTTTTTAATCTAATAGCTGTGAACAGCTTGTGATTCACCATTATAAAACTAATGTCTCCCAGCAATAACAACATGACTGTAGAATAAGGTGGGAATCCTGCCAAAAACAATTACACTTTCTGCATTATCCACTAGATCACCATTATATGTTTGGAAATACCATCCCTTCTTTTCCATCCTGCTCCTGAGAGACCAAATGCCCCAGAACAATTGCAAGCATTTGTCTTGAGACAGTCTAAATGTTTATTTTTAGCAAGCTTTTATTGCATGGCATAGGTATTCTCCCACTTATCTTTAGAGGAATTTCACACACAATAGCACAGTACTGAGGTTCTTCAGTGTCCAACTGTGACACTGATCACTGCTGATGACAATTTATTTTTACCTGGATTAAAGTTGATCCTGATTTTTCTGGCTGTCCCACATAGCTTAGTATTTGCTAATGTGTGTTGTGTCCTTAATTTCAAGACTTGTATTAGAAAGAGTTTTGGTCTTACATCCAGGGGGCTGTGGTTGAATTAAATGAGAGCTTATATCTGTGTGGCAGGTTTCGTAATAATTTTAAAAATATAAAATGTTTTTGCTTTCATTTTAGTATTTGTTAGGATTGAGTACGTGTGTGTGGAATTTGGCTTTGAAGATGCAGATGCTGTTTGTAGGTGGAACTGCAGTGACTTGACTGGAAGTGTTGCTTTGTGTTTTCCCTCACTTTGTGCAGGAGAGAAGATGAAAATTCCAGTTTTATCCATCTTCCTCAGAAGACAGAACATACATGTAAGGGATGATGATTTATCAGGTGTAAAGATTATTAAATGGAGAGCCGAAAGCTGTGTTAATCCCAGAGAACTGTGTTTGGTCAATAGACAGTAAGTAACTAGTAAAGAAAGGTAGAATGAGTTTGTGCCATCAGGAGGAATGTTCAGTTTGAAATAACAGCAGTTTTCTTCTGCAGAGTAGACTGGTTTCATGTTTGTGTTGCTGAAGGAGTACAGAACTCCTTCACAACTTGGAGTGCTGGCCAGCAGTATCAACAGGTCTGTCCTGTGGGTGGAAAGTGGAATAACACCTTTTACCCTGTTGTGGGTTCATCCCAGGCAGCAACCAAGCACCCACACAACGGGTCACCCACTCTCCACTACCCACAGTGGACAGAGGAGAGAATAGGAAGAGCAAAAGTGAGAAAACTGGTGGGTCAATATAAAGGCAGTATAAGTGAAGGAACGAGGAGAGAAAAAACCCGCCCTCTCCTACAAGCAGACTGATGCCCAGCCAGACTCCAAGCAACAGTCACCTTGGAAGTCAGAGCCCCCCACCCTCTTCTTCCTCTGCCCCAGTTTAATGGCTGAGCATGATGTTACATTCCATGGAATATCCCTTTAACTAGTTTGGGTCAACTGCCCTGGCTGTGTTCCCTCCCAGCTTCTTGCCCTTCCCCAGTCTATTTGCTGGGACCGGGAGAGGGGGAAAAAAAGAAAGCCTTGACCTTGTGCCAGCACTGCTTAGCAACAGTTAAGACACTGGTGTGTTAGTAATGCTGTTTTGGCCACAAATTGAAAACACAGCACCATGTGGGCTGCTACGTGGAAAGTGAACGCCATCCTAGCCAGACCCAGTACGTGCCCACAGTTCATATTTGAAGCCTAGCATAAGTAATCTGGGCTCTTTTTATTTGACATCACAAATAGTTTTTCACAAAACACAGAAAAATAAATAGTTTTTTCACAAAAAATGGGGGTTTTTTTTGGTTGTTGTTTTTCTGTTTCCAAATGTAGTGAGGTTTTTTTTGATGGAAGTTGAGATCTGTTTAGTTACATGAGTTCAGGAGTGTCCTGGTTTGACAAGGAGCCAGGACAGAGACTTAATTAAGGCTTCCTAAGAGCATGGGCTGATTGAACTTCATTACCCAAAGATGTTTAGCTGAGGCCTGACAGGTCCGGATCTCTCCTGTATCAGGAAGGGGATTGAAGGATGGGGGAGGAACTGAGACAGAGACTCGAGTACAGTACTCCAAGGAAGCAGGCTTTTCTGTTAGGAGTGGCAGTGATGCCTCTGAGAAGGCACCAGCTGTGGTTTTCCAATTTTCTGGTGCAGGCAGCTGGCCCTGGTTGGTGGCTGTTGCAGGCAGCATTATCTCATCTATGCCTAAACCTCTTGACTGGTGATTGAAGAAAAGCAGTAAGTGTGACAGGAGATATGATAACATCCTAGGAATCAGCAATTCTGACATAAGACTTTTTTATTTTTCAGTGATCCTGGGATGACACTGTTGTCTCTGTACCTTATATGCAGCATTAAAGCAGTTTAATACAGTAGATCACAGTAGTCTGCCAGTAACAGTCTTCTGTAGAATTCTTGGCCAGGGATCCAAATGTAAACTGATGCTTTATTTTAATGTGCATTTTTGAAGGTGGATTATGAGACATTAACACCTTTATTGTAGCAGTTCAGAAAGTATTTAGCCTTTGCTGCAGATGAGAAAAAGTTGTTCATGAGTATGTGGGGAGATAGTGAGTTGGTTTTGTCTCAGCAAGAGCATAGTCATTTGGAATAGAACAAGGAGTTCCAGTAACTTAAACAAAAAAACTATTCAGAAAGTTCATAGCCTTTCTCAGAAACCTTTACTCAACATGAGCAGTGTTATACCCGTAACACACTTGAGATAAATATTGGAACTTTAAATAACGATTTGCAGTTAGAATGGAAGAGGTCTGACCATGTTGTACCCTAGCCCTGGAAAATCTCTAGCATCCTTTTGTAAAGGGGCATTACTCATCAAGTTTTTTAATGACTTGTGTTCTCTCACCTGAGGTGAAATTCTGACATAATTAGAGTTAATAGGTCATAACTGTTGAAACTGGCAAATTTCACCCATACTGTTTAGGTGCTTTTAACGGGAGTATAAACAAAATTAGAGTATGAGAGGTGTCTGTGATAGAAAAGATAAATAGGCAAAACCATGAAAAGAGAATATCAATGAATAACAGGTATAAAGGGGTGTTATTTTTTTTAATTAAAGATGCAATAACTTTAAAATAAAATTTCTCAGATTTTAATATCGATAGAAAAATTAAGTCAGACAACTTATTTTTGCCCTTATGTAAATTATATTCAAGGATTAGTGCACTAAATGGCTGGGCAAAATTAGCTTCAATTATGCTGTGATTTATATCTGTAATCAGGTCAGGTGTAGCAGGGATTGCAATGAGGCTTTCTAGGTATTTTCTTCAGAAGGATGTCTCTTGTTCAAGGTGACTATGTGCAAACCAAATAATGCATAGGTGATAAATGTGAATTAATCAGGGATGAATATTTCTTCACTGTACCCTGGTTTGAGAACTTAGGCACTAATACAGCCTACAGTGTCAAAGAGAATAACTCAGAAGAACTAACTCCTTTACACAGGCTGCAGTGGTCAGTAGCATTCATCAATTGGCTTGAATTGTCTCCAGTGATAAAAAAATGAATACTCAGCATGTTATTTACACCTGTGAGGTTATTCTTTCCGCAGTATGACTGCAAGTGTCATCCAGAAGGACCAGCTTTTGCTGAGTCCTACAAAGCAGGTATTAAAATAATGCCTTGAAGCGGAAGAGTTTTAAAGCAAATCAGCTTCTTACTTATCTGCTGTTAACAGATTTGCTTCCAATTTTGGCTCTATATTTCCCCAAACACAAAGTTATTTAAGGTATTTTGCAAAAAGCTCAGTGAGTCTTGACCTCAGAGCCAATTTATTCTTAACATGACAGGTTATCTATTTCCATAATACTATGTGTGGTCATAATGACTCACTCTATAAATTAAAGCTGCTGTTAGTGTTTGCATCACTATTCTTTATACTATAAATTGAATTTGAGAATAACTTGGTGAGGTTATTTTCTAAATTAATTGTCTAGGAATGAGAACCATATGTCTTGGTTTTTTTGTTGTTTCTCGCAGAAGCTTTATATTACTGATTAACAACACTAAGAAATAATAATCACCATAGCAGAGAATTACTGTTTTCTCCTGGTATTTAGGCGATCAGACAATTTCATTATTTCCCATGGATATATATGAGATAGTTTTCAATAAATTTTTGAAAAAAATTCTCCTACATAACTGTTTTTCTTTCTCCTAGTCTGCTCCCAGTTTTCAAGAGGAGTCTTTGCTATTTTTGGATTCTATGACAAGAAGTCTGTAAATACCATAACATCGTTCTGTGGGACTCTTCATGTCTCCTTCATAACTCCCAGCTTCCCAACAGATGGAACACATCCCTTTGTCATTCAAATGAGACCTGACCTCAAGGGAGCTCTTCTTAGCTTGATTGAATACTATCAGTGGACCAAGTTTGCATATTTGTATGACAGTGACAGAGGTAAGATGTGGTACTTCTTATCTGCATGCTCTTTGCTAGATATATCTCACCGAAATGCTGAATTAGTATTACAAAAGTAAACGAGGAAGGGAATATTTACCTGCAGCAAGTAGAAGTGTAAGCTTAAATTTAGAAATGACCTTTTGGAACAGAAACAAAGTTGTTAAATGAGAATGAAATTATTATAGTATGTATTGATAGAATTGCAAGCATGTGCTGATAAGCAGTGTGAGATTAATCACGTGTTGAATAACAGTTCCAATGAAAATGTTTTTCTTTTTTTTAAAGAATCATCTAAAGAGAAAAAAAAAAACCTCATCTGAGCACGAAGGGCAATCTGCTACCACAGATTCACTCCACATATGCAAAATTGATAGTTAGGCACCAAGCAAGCAAGAATCTTGAATGCAGTCCCTGCTTCTTTGGAGACTGCTTTTGATAAATACTTGAGTTACTCTCTTCTGTTAAGCTTAGATTTTTGTTGTTGCTGTTGATAAACCCAAATCCACTGCTTGTGAGCCATTTACTCGGCAGTACAGCCTTCTCAGGTTCCATGCCCTTTTATGGATGTAGTAATAATAATATAACAGTTTATGAACTGGGAAAAATCACTTTTTTGACTGCCCTTTCTTGAAATTTCATTATTGCCATTCTGTTTTCAGGTTTCCCTCACTTAGTAGTCCTTGGCTAGCTTTTTCATATCCTTACCCTCTGTTAACTTTAAAAACACTATTTTGTGGCTCAACTGCATGTTGATTGGTCAGAGTTGAATATTAAGTGCACCTTAAATGGTAAGATGCCTCTAGATTTAAAGGGTGGTTAAAGCCCACCATGGTTTGTTGACTAATGGGGTGATGTTAGATTCTCTGCATTCTCATGCCATTTTACACATTACACTGTTTGGAAGCTGAAGGGACCTTCTCAAGACAGTTCTTTATCACTGTTGTATGCAATAAAGTTAGAAAAACTAATATGGGTGTGTAGCCTCCAACAGTAATGTCACATGGGATGATGAACCCTAGGTCCATTTCTCTAGCAGATCCTTTTCAAATTCACATTAGAATCAGAAACATTCACTTCCTCTTTAGAAAGGACAGATGTACAACTACTTGCTTAGCCAGTCTGTCAGTCGGCTAACAGTGTGCTGTGCAGTACATGACCTGTGTGTGATTGATGTTTAGGAAATACTGAAGACCACCTAGTTCTTTTTGTGAGCTGCACTGGCTGAATCTGACCAGGAATAACAGCATGAAATTATTATTTGTAGTCACCCTTTAGTTATGCCTTTTTTTTTTTTTTTTTAAATTTATTTGTCTTAATTGTGGCAAGGCACCCCAGCGATAACAAGCTTCAAGGCATGAAACTCCTACCTTTATGTTGAGTAAATCATCGCTTCTCAGTGATCCCACTGACTGCACAAGGTTAACCTGCAGAGTTAAGCAGTATGTAGTCAGCAACACTGACATCAAACCCTGAATACACAGAGTCCACAATTCCTCTAAACACTTTTGCATAAGTGTTAATACAGTGAAAGTGACGTATATTTAAGGAATGATACATAATTTAAAATATTTTCACCTTCAGGAGAGAGATAAAAAAAAGGCAAAGAGACTTATTCTTTGTGGAAGCTGTGAAAGCTAATAGGAATGAGTTTGACTTATTTCAAAAGAATTGTTTATTCCTACTTTTTCAGCTCCTCTATAGTTAGGAGCTGGCTGGCCGAAGTGCAGGGCAGTTTCATATCTCATTCCTGTCTATAAGAAGTGAGACCATTCAGTATATGCATGTCCAGGCTATTGCCTTAATATGGCAGTTGCTCTCATGTAATGTGGATTGGTGTCCTTGCCTCCTCTGCCTTGCCAGTATTAAACAGTGGGTTTTGGAAAAAAATAATGACATTATTGGTAGATTCTGTTTGTAACAGAATTGCTAATTTACTTAGGCTCTTCAGAGCTCACTGAATTAAGAGTTTGTCTCATGACAACCAGAAGAGTTCAAGCACATGAGCTTGCCAAAAAGAACCATTCCTGCAGTTTTAAAAAAGAAACTGAAGTTGTTGGAGTTTTCCTCTCTGCAGAGTCCCACTGCCATTACTGCTCTCCAGTTTATTCCACGTCCACAGATGTATTGCTCTGAATGCTTTTTGTTTGGTTTTTTCATTCTTTTGCAATGTGTTATTGATGTCAGAATATATGACAAATCTGCCACCCATAAAAAGCAAGAAATCAGGGAAGCTATTTGACATCTCTGTAGAGAGCACCTAAGTAAAAGGGAGTCCCTAGGAAAAATGGGAGATCAGAGGAGTAAAATATAGAAAGCTTTTGTAATGGATAGTATTAATGTCAATAGACAGGTTGGAGGACCTGAAATCAACTAAATGAGATCTGAAACAAGTTTGGGTTGGGTTTTTTTGATGCATGTTTTGGTTTGGGGTTTTTTCGTTATTTTAAATTACCATTTAAAACATTATTTTGAGGTATAGACTTATTTTAGTGCTTTTTAACGTTTTAAGATATTCTCTACATCTTTTAGTTTACTTATATTATCTTTTCCTTTTAGCATGAGTTCTCCACATATATCTTTAACATGTTATAAATAGTTTATATATACCCTTCGACTGTATTTATCTATTATTTCAAAATAAATATTCATTACATGACATACAAAACTTCATATCAGTCTTCTTTAAAGACAACATAAAAAACGAGAACTAATTGAGATAATCATTGAATTTAGTCTTTTGGAAGCCTGCCATTTTCTACCTTTACTGATGACCAGTCTTGAATAGTGCTGTATGCCATTACCATTTTCACTGATAAAGCTGAGTTGCTAAACACTAACCAATCTTAATTTAATGGTGTATTTGCAAACTATGAGACACATTAATTCTTAGTGCTTTCTTTCTGTTTTTATTGATATAGCCACTATTGCTTCTCATGAGATTTCTACTTGAAGCTTTCTTTACATACCAAGTCTGAAATTTGTCTCAAA
The DNA here is from genome assembly GCA_028020825.1 of Podargus strigoides. Classification (NCBI taxonomy): domain Eukaryota; kingdom Metazoa; phylum Chordata; class Aves; order Caprimulgiformes; family Podargidae; genus Podargus; species Podargus strigoides. Next base: position 44,452,730 of record CM051621.1, on the reverse strand, counting down.
GAAATGACTCCTGGTGTTCTGTGGTTTCAGGGGAGATGAATGTGCAAAAATGTCAATTAGCTTGTGAGAAAGTCTCTAATTTTCTTTTTTTTCTGTAATAGTATCTTCTGTCCTTAAAATGGCTCTCTAGAATTGTGTAGAATTCTCTAGAAGGAATTTAATTATAACAAGTCAAATGCCTGTACTGCTGGAAATTGTTAAAATGGTGTTTGTTGTATACCATAAATTCATTTCCAGCAGTAATTTTCATGATTCTATACTCCGTTATTTAATCCTTTAAAAGGAAAAACAGTTAAGTAAAATCCTGACTACTTTTATGATATATTGTAGGGAGTTACAGCTGTACAGACATTACAGCTTCCTGGCAGGAATGTGCCAAAAGGATAAAGTGGAAGCAAACTTCTGTAGGCTACTTGTGGGTGTTCGAATTAAGCCTACTTATCTATGTGGAAAAATATAACTCGGCACATCTTCATTCATAATCAGATATATGATTGTAGACAATAGAAATAATAAATCTGCTTGCACCACTGCAGAACATGGTAATTTTGCCATAGACTTCAGTGAGGTCAGGATTTAAATACAGTACTGCTCAAGAGCTGAGAACAAAAGCAGTTCAATAGCATTTCATAATAAGCAGCTGATCCTCTTGCCATAATTGGATCACTTTTGTCCTAGAAGACCTCTTTCCTAGCCTGTGGAATTCCAGCAGAGGATCTGTGAAACTGACAAAATACCATCTGAAGAACGTTGAAGCAAAACCAAAAGGTTGTCCTTAGAAGGCTCCTCTGAGATTCCTTACAGTGATGTAAATAGGAATTTTATGCAATAAGAACTAATTGGGCCCACATGTATCTTCATTCCTCCTAACAATGTGTGAGAGGTCAAACAAGTTACAGGGAAATCTTAAATAAGTAATCTTGTAAATCATGTTTTAGAAGGTTGTTGTTCCTGAAGCTTTGTCAGTCATATCTTCTGTTTTCTGCTGTGCTTCACCAGGCTTATCAACATTGCAAGCTGTGCTGGATTCTGCTGCTGAAAAGAAATGGCAAGTGACTGCTATCAATGTAGGAAATATTAACAATGACAGAAAAGATGAAACTTACCGTTCACTGTTTCAAGATCTAGAGGTAAAAAAGGAAAGGCGAGTGATTTTGGACTGTGAGCGCGATAAAGTCAACGACATTGTTGATCAGGTTTGCTATTCTCTGTATTTTAGTGACAGCATTTAGCTATATTCTATAAGTAAACGTAATGAGTTCATTTCTCTTGATCCTTTTTTTTGTGATTATTGTACATCATTTGGAAGTGACAGGTTTGTACTGAGGACCACATACATACCGGACAGAAAGTGAACATACTAATCCTATAATCCCTCCCTCTGCTCAGAGGCAAGATATTTCTATCTGGATGATCCTGTATGGTTTTATGTCCTGATAATTTATTTTTTTAAAAAAAAATCTTACTAAGGCTATTTCACAACCTAAGTAGTGTACTGTATTATATGTAGTTGATAAACTATTATATATGGTGCATTATAAAAAAAGTTATATTATGTCTAGGGCTTAGTTGTCCTTACACTTAGAAAGTATTTTATACTTCTAACGCTTTTTCCAAGAACCTTGTACATCTTGAGAAAGCTGTATCAACAGCTTCTCTTTTCCATTAAACTCCCTTTGTAGTTCATGTTTCCAAGGTCTTTTTCATTTATACTGTCCTTGGCTCTGTTTTCAGTTTGTCTACCTCTTAAAGTCTGTTAACCAAAATTGGATACTGTTTTCCATAGTTAAGGCCTGCTGAGCTTTAAACAGAAGAGAAAATTGTCTTCTCTCCACCGGCACACGTATTATTTGCTAAAATGTTTTTGATTTTTTTAAAAATTTATTTTTTACAATGGCATCACAGTGCTTTGACTCAAATTATTGCATTACCTTCAAATCCACCTCTTCAATCCTAGTGTCTTGGAAGGTCTTTCTGCATCTTATTTGCATGCATGCAGAGCACAGTGGAAAATTATAAGGATAGATCCCTGCTGGTTTGTGCTTGACCATGTGAGGCTGTGTAGCATCTGTAGGGATGTATCATCAGAGTGTACTTGTATTGGTTTGAAGCTTTTTTTAAGGGCTTGTTATTTTGGTCTTTGTTATGAAGGTCGTTACATTTTGGAGAGGCTCAAGCAATGAGCAGTGACCTAAGTGGAGTACATTGTATTTGTCTGTTTTATTTGGAATTCACATCCACAAACTGTTTCTTTAATTTTCAAGATTGATTTGAATTTGATCCTGCTCTCTAGAGTGTTTGCAAGCTCGCTATCATCTGCAGATTTTTAAAATCATATTTTCTGACTTGTTATCCATGTCAAGAAATGGTACTGAATAGAACAGTGCTTGAGAGAAGTAGTGCTTACAGGTCCTCTTCAACTGGTTCTGTGTGGCTTTTCAGAGCATTGTTCGCTAGCCTTACAGTGACTCTTGTCTTTATCTGTGTTCCCTTAAGAGCTTGTAGTGATGTCATACAGGACAAAAGTCTTATTAGACTCAAGATATGTCACATCTGCTATTCTCTCTTTGTCCATTAGACTTGCTATAGTCTCAGAGGAAGGAAATATATTGCTTTGATATATTTTGATCTTCAAAAGACTATAATATTGTCTGTTTATTATATTATTCTATAGATTATTTTAAAATGAAGTATGTAATGTTCATTATAATCTCTTCCCTGATATAAAAGTTTGGATGACTGTAATTTTCTTCAGTTTATCCTTTTACCACTTTTTAAAGACAAGAATCCTATTTACCCTTCAGTTACCACTCATTTTTACTATCGTTGTTTGTTTAGGTTTCGACCTATTATTTTGTCACTTTCTTTTGGTTGCAGCTCCGGGATATTTTTCTTGCCCTGATTGCACTTTGATAGATTCTGCCTTGTTGTGAGTCTTAGATTTTTGTCAGTTCATCTCCACAGACTTGTGCTACTCCTTAAGCATATGGATGAATAAACTTTTGTTTCTGCTGTTTTGATTTTTATGTCGCAGAATAACTCTAGATAACCATGGATCAACCACACAGGTCAGTTAATATAATTCCAATTAGTTGTTATCCTCAAAAGTTTTCTGCTATGCCCTAATATATGGTCTCTTAAACTGCTGTCAGCTGTCTCATATGGGTTTAGCCTTGAGATTCTCTTTGCAAGATACCCTAGCAGTTTCTGGAATTTTGTCTGGTTTTTAAGTTCATTATCCTTACGTTCTGTTTCTGTTAACTTCCTTCCTTACATAAAAAGGTAAACCCACTTTCAATTTCTCAAGTAGTCTAAAATAAAATCTAAAATAACTGTTTCTCTATTAATTTTCTCCTTCTCTTAAAATGAACGTCTGTGCTGAACAAAGGATTTCTTGCCCTTTAAGCGTGTTGTTCTGATTTTCTTTTCTAAAACCTGAATATGTATTCTGAGTCTTGCTTTGCTACCAGATCAATTCTTTAAAAAATTGCTTTAACTCCTGTCCCCAAACAACCCTCAGCAATTTCCTTTTCATGAGAGCGCATGAAGTGTAAACCCTTTGTATCTGTATCCTTTTTCTATGTATTTTTACTCAGAGACGTGCAACAGGCTTTCTGTTGACCAGATTTTTCTTGAATACTTCAGTAAGTATTCCTTACATTCTTGATATATAGAGCAGCAGCTTCTTTAGTTTCTTCCTTACCTTCTGTCCTTGAACAAACTTTCTATTGTAGTGCTTTGATTTATCCCACTGACTTTCTAAGCTGTGGTGGCAACCTTGGGTTCACCCAGTTACTCTATGAAAGTTCTTGGATCTTTGAGTAGACACATAATGTGTTTGCAAAGTTGCTTCATCATTCTTGCTCTTGTCTCATGTTATAGTTTCCCTTCCAGATTTCAGTCATTTATAGAAGCTGAAAAATATTTTACTTCCTCAGCTTTCCTAATAATAGTTTATATTCTTCTCTGATCTGGCTGTTCCGTATTGCCATTCTCTTCCTTGTGTAGCCTTTGTCTCTTCTCAGCCAACTTCCATTGCAGAATCTTATTTCACTCTGATAGCACCCTTTGGGCAGCCATGCAATTACTACCACTTCTTGTCTGTTCCTGCTTGAGATGCTAGTCTAAACTAGGAACACTGGTGTACCTTTTGTGTCCACAGGTCCTCCATCATGGCTTTTAGAGCCACCACTGAATCTTCTCGGAGTTTTAACTGTCAGCATCCTTAATATGAGTAGCACAGGGCAATGTTTTAGAAAGCTGAATTAATGAAAAGGAACCCAGTGGCAGTCGGAGCCGAGTTAGTAACCATTGACCTAAAGAATTGCAGATTCTCAGATACCAATGACAAAGAAGCATTTTATGCAGAAGAACTAATCTGTTTGGTCTAACAGAAATTTCTTTGGAAGTAGCAGCTGCATAAGAAATACATCTGAACAAAATTCTTAAACCTTTTAATAAATAATGAGTTTTAAGTAATTTGAACCAAGTAGCTTTTAGAATAATTAAGTTCATATATCATGTATATATTAAGCTCAAAAGAGGAATAATTGAGTAACTTCTATGGCCTATGTAATGGGATCTCTCTCAGTCTCAAACTCTAGTAATATAAAATGTAGCGTTAAATGCTGCCTTCAGTTATATTCCTGTAATTTCATTAAAGTAGGTATGTGGAATGTCATTTACTACTAGCCTGATATAAGTTACAGGATACCTATTCTGAATATTATGGTTATGTGTTAAATGAGGAGATAAATGAATCATCTTCTTTTAAGTTGTTCTAATTGTTCAAAAGAAATGAGAAACTGCTGGAGTACTCTCATATCCAGCATCCTTCTCTGGAGGAGTGTTTTGCTTCAAAATGCAGACTTCCCCATGCAGACATAGTCTTAATTAGGATTATTTGGGAGAAGAATCCATGCTACATGCTTGCCAGTAGAGACTGCTTAGAAACCACTAGCTGGCTTTGAGAGAGATTATGAGGAAGCCTTAGGGCAATAAACAACAATTTGAACTTTAGAAGACTTCCTCATAATGTAGATACTTTCATTAATGTCAGTGGGCTTTTAAACTTTTTCTAGTTCAAGAAACGTTATAATTCTGCTACAAAGGGAGCAGAGTCTAAGCAGGAATCTGAGGCACAGTGCTTCTTCTATATGATCCCCGCACCCTTCTGTCCAGGTTGTGCCTTTAGTACAGTACTTAGCATTCAGCTCCTCTGTTTACAGATATTGGGACTTGGACTTCAACATGACTAATTTCTACCAGCAGAGAGTACGTTCCATGATGCGTTAGGTAAAATAAGATATAAAGCGCTGAATAAACTCACTATTGTGTACCATAAAGCTCATAACTAGTTTTTACGTCATACTGTATTTCATAGTTTTTAAGTCTCAGTCCATGTATCAAGCGAACATTCTCCATTACAGGGGTATTTCTTTTTTACAGGTTATCACAATTGGTAAACATGTTAAAGGATACCATTATATCATTGCAAATCTGGTAAGCATTTTTAATATTTAAAATACCTGTATTAATCAGTTTACTGTTTATGGAAGCACATCAACTAGTATTTTGTTTCAAATACATTTTAGAAAATAGAAAAAAAAAAAATTAATATTTTTGTCCTTGCTAAATGAATGCATGTGTTGAGATTATGTTTGATTTATTGGTTAAATCTTTTCAGGGCTTAAATGCCTCCTGTGATATTCCCATCAGTGGGAGTTAAGGTTGCTCAGCATCTTCGGTAGAGCTTCATCTCTTTTTGTACATACTTGAGAAAAGTAAGATGCAGAAATCAAAAAAATAACTTTTGGCATGATACGTTCATTCAACAAACTGCTTCTTCTCTCACTTCTAAAGTACTTAAAAGTAACAGTTCTCAGCTTTCATTCCACTAGATTAGCGAGTCTCAGTTTTACACATTGTCTGGGTAATCAGTTTGAATTAACCATTTTTTTTTTTTTTTAAACATAGGTCATCAGGCAGTATAGCTAATAGTGTTCCTAAGGGGGAAAGTTCAGGAAGTTCAGTAAGCTCTGAAGTTTACTGAAGGTAATTTTTTTTTTAAATTGTGTCTAAAGAGGAAGGGCCATTTGACTGTCATTAAAGTCAACAACACTTATTTACTGAAGCTAAGGAATCTAATCCAGTGGTTTTTTGTAACAGCAAATTCTGTAGGCTTGAATCTCAGTTATTCTGTTCCAGAAAAGAGTTTTGGGGTTTGCATGGTGTGAGTGCCTCTAAATAATTTATTTTAATCATTTATTCTTGGACCGTGATAGTGTTTTATATAAATTTCAGCAGGGCCCAGAGCATTCTAATATATACTCTGTCTTCCGTAGTCCTTTGAGGGGCCTGAGGAAACAACCGTAGTGTGTCTGTCACACTTGAGACATAACCCCTGTCTTTTCCCAACTTTTGATCAAAACACTTCCCCCCCCTCCAAGCAGGCAGTATTCTGAAAAATCACATATGTCACTAGACAGGTGCAAAGAAGCCTTATACTCTAAAGGCCTCTTTAAAAGCAGAACAGTGGGGGTGGGGTTTCATTTTTGTATTTATTAACTAATTTTTAGGGTAAAGAAGTTAAGGTACTGATATTCACAAAACAAGCATCTTCTATTTTAAAGCTGTTTAATATCATATTTTCTTCCTATGGATTTATACAGTGTAAATGCAAATATTGTAGATCTTTTGTATGCTATCATATAAAATATATATGTTAATGATTTTTAAACTGTATTTTTCTCTATCAGATAGAAAACTTATCTAGTACTTGATCACATCTCATCTTCTTCACTGAATCCACCTTCTTTCTTCTTTTCTGTACTGTAATCATGTTCTCTTCCAGACTGATCAGTCTGTTAAGAAATTGATCTATTTCAAGAATAAAACATGCTGATAGATGGAGAAGAGGTCAAAGTATACGATGAATGTTCCTGTTCAAACGTCAAGCTAACGATAATATTGAAGAAAGTGTCAAGATTCCTGTAGAAGTGCCTGTATTAGCATACAGCAACACATCATTGATGAATATCATTAGTATGAGATAATTAAGTAGGGTAGCAATTGTAGCAACTTCTGATACTGTGGTCTGAAGTTGCTGCTTCTTTTTATGTTCTCTCAGAGCATTAGTTTAAATGGAAGTGTTTGAAATCAGTATTTCATGTAAATTCATTTTTATGGTTATTTGAGGCAAGTTAAAACACAGAACATGGAAAACAAAACATATGTGCTGTTTGTAAGAACGAGAGGTAGTTCTTTATACCGGAGGGAGGAGGCAGGGGATATGGTAAGTCCTTCCGTGTACGTTAGTGTTCCTGGCAAAAAGAGAACACAACTGTGGCTGCAACTATTCCTGGCTAAAACTTTCTTGCTTAACTGTTATTCATGTCAGTGTTCCCTTTCTCATTTAAGCAGTCCCACTGCAACTAACCGGATTGTTTAGGAAAGTAAGCATAGCAAGGACAGATCCACTCAGCCCTTGCTCTATGAAGGTGTATGTCTAGTGAGCAACGAGGTATTGCTGGCTGGTGGAAATGATGACTTAATCCTGGCAGCCCAGGATTTATACTTTGATCCCATTTGAGAAAAATGTTGGCTTACGCTTCTGCAATAGAAGTCATGTGGTAACTCTTTATTTGTATATACTATTGAGAGATCTGCCAAAACTGCTGGAATAACAGACATAATGTTTTCTGTGCCCAGGGATTTACTGATGGAGATTTGTCAAAAATTCAATTTGGAGGAGCTAACGTCTCAGGGTTTCAGATAGTTGACTATGATGATCCTTTGGTGTCAAAATTTATACAACGTTGGTCAACGCTGGAGGAAAAAGAATATCCTGGTGCACACACTAGTACAATTAAGGTACGTCTTACATTTGTTTTAGTCATGACAGATGTACAGGAAGTGAGGGAATTGGAATAGCAAGACAAGAGACAGAGCAAGCCCTTCAAAACCAGCTATGCCAATGCAACTTTGTATTTCTTTGGGGTACTTTTAACATTCTCTATCATAGGACTGGTTGAGCAAAGATGCTGCACTGTCAAAAATGTTCAAGACAACTTTAATTTTTCTTGTGTCACTGTAAGTCTGCTACCTGACAGCTCATTAGGTAATTGTTTTTGATATGGTGATATGTTAAGTATCTACTGACTTCTTTCTTTTTTCTCTTTCTCTGTGTTTTGAAATATTTTAGAGGCAAATACGTAGTCATATGTAGGCTTCCAGGGAGCACAGGTTTAGCACTTTCTGTTATAACATAATCTCCCAAAGAAATGGTAAGACAGTTGCTTTGAGACAGATACCTAGATCCTACAAAGACTTAAAATTAAATGATATGCCAGAGGTACAGAATCATGGTGTGATTTCAGGCCTGAGTGACACAAGATTTGACACTGGGCAAGTGGTTAAACTTCCTTACCTCAGTTTTCCCTCTGGATAAAACTGTTATAATAGTACTTTCTTCTGTGACTGTTATGAGGATCAGTTAGTGCTTGCAAGATGTTAAAAACAACATTAAAATTTTAATGCTAAATAATTTTTCTTTAAGTAATACAATCGGCAATTTCATTAAGACAGAGTATACTTAAATAACTTTAAAATGCATTAAGACAAGAAGATAAATGGCAAATGTTCTAGGCATAACTTCTTTTGTGCTACAGTTTGAATATGAAACATATTCTTGATTTATAATGAGACGGATAAGGAGTTTCAGCAAGGAATGGAATCTTAATTTAAATTAGAAAGTAAAGTTTGTAGGTTCCTTTTTTCTGAGGTCACATTTGGGGGTGACTTAGTCAAAGTTATCATTTTTCTATGGTTATTTTTGTATTTGAAAATCTTTGACAGCCTAAGTGAAATTCTCACTTGATGTTTGGCAAAAATAGACTAGAGTCTGTCATGCCTTTAGATACATTCATATAACATATGTGTAATATATGTAGTATGTATTGCTCTCATTTAGGAAAAAGGGAAGGGATGTGGCTGTGGGTGACTTACACAATTCTTTTATATCTCTGATTCTTGATTGCCCAAATCTACGTAACTACCTACTAATGTTGCAGAATCATAGTCTGGAAATAATAACAGTGAAATGCATGACTAAAGTAAAGTCTAACTGAAACCAAGACATGTTTTTTCTCATTGATGGAAAAATAAATTGGAGGGATACAGTGCTAAGGATTCTGCTGCCTCTGGTATTACTTACAGTAGGGGGCAAATTGCATGTGTGTTAGATAAGATGAAGTGGTTGCAATGTTCTATTACAGGATTAAAATCTGTAACTTTATCACAGGTATTCCCTTTATTTCTTCCATGATAATTCCTTTCAAGTCTACTACGAATTGAAAGGGTTGAAGGAGAGTATTTGGAACATCTTAGGTTTTTGAAGTTTATTTTGTTACGGACAGAAAAAAATAAATTAATTGAAACATTTTCATGAATTTCATTAACTTAAAGGATGTTTTAAATTCAATTATAAAGGCTGATCTTTCTTCCTTTATATATTTTCTGCTCAAGGAGTATACAGGATCACACTGATCTCAGTGAAGAAATTGAGCCTTGTGTTAAATGATCAGATAATTTATAAATGCTGGAAGTATTGGTGGGGAGAGGAAATGTGAATGTATATTGCAATATTTGGAGATATTGGTTGTATCAGTTACTGTATTTCTTTGTGTAGCTTTCTGTCTTTTGCCCTTATACACATATTGTCATTTTTGCCTGCCATTACATGTAAGGACAGAGATATGTCACATTTCATTCCCATCCTTGAGGGAGCTAGAGGCAGAGCAGAATCGTAGAAACAGGGCAGGAAAGGTCTTTGAGCTGTCAATCACCTGTCCCACCCTCCCTGTCTGAAGGCACAGTCAGATATACCTGTGCAGTTCCTTTGGATAGTGATTTCTCAGCTTCCCAAAGTGTTTTATTTCAGAGCTTAAATAGCCTTACTTTGTGTTTTTTCTCGAACCTAAATCAGCCTTTATATCTCCTAATCCATTACTCTTTTATCTATTTCTAATGGATATGAGGAAATTCTGCTTGTTAGCTGTCCTTCTGCATTTGAATATGGCTGCCATATTTGTCTTTGCTTTCCTCCTTGCTGAACTAAATAATCCTTTTTTCCTTTGAATTTTCTACTCTCAGATCCTGCTAATCATTTTCCTCTAGAAATATTAATATTCTAGCCATGTTTCTTATCCTTTGCTTCTTGGAATAGTGTATAAAAATATAAGTTATGGAGCAGGTTAACTTACTAGTCTCTCATTTATACCTTCCATGATCTTATGAATTACCTTACTCCCCTTTTGGTTTTGAGGCAGTTGTCCAAATTGTCAGTGGTTATAAATGAGCTTTTGCCACTAGTTCCTGTGGAATGTAGGAAGCTGTCACTGCCAATTCTATATGAAACAAATAAGAAGGCCAATGAAAGTCCTGTATTATCAGCACAAAAATGAGAGGGGGTTACATAGCCCTAGCAGGTAGTTATGACTGGGACTGCAAATGTTACGTCATGGCATGCAATCCTTTTGTAATCCAAAAGGAAGTCCAGAATGGGCTTTGCATTTTTTTAAAAAATTACTCCTTTTACTGATACCTCAAATCTATTCTGGTACAAGCTGGAACAGGTAGTTAAGGCCTTGGAAACATCTCGGTAGAATAGAAACAGGTGACGACATATCCTTGTTTTATGTCTCTAGGTTGTGAAGTCTCCTCCTCTGGAGACATTCAAAACCCGCCTGGATTCATTCCTGTGTGACCTGATTTAGGTATTCCTGCTCTGGCAGGGGGATTGGACTAGGGTGATCTTTTTAGGTCCCTTCCAGTCCCTAACATTCTATGATTCTATGTGTTTTACAGTAGCATTAGGTCTTCTCTTTGGACATTGCATTAAATCTAATGAAAGACCAAAATACCATAAAACCTTTGTCCTCAGTGTGAAATCAAAAAAGAAAAAAATAATGCTCTTCTCTGTGGAAAAGATTTCTAGTGAGAAGAGTATTCTTCTGGATTGCAAGTAATCTTGGGTGAGGACTTACAGTCTGGGTATCTCCTTCCTATTAGAGTAGTAGGTGAAGTAGGTAGAAAGGCCGAGCACTTTGGGATTTGTAAATCTTATGATCTTTGCTATATTCGGTTTTAAAAGGAGTGAGAGAAGGTCACTTTTCCCTATAAATATCCTACAGTGGGAGTATTAGGATAATTCAAGTGCCCCAGTCTTGTCAGTGCTGGATGTGCTATAAGCATGTCTTTCAGTGAGGAGTTAGACTTCCAGGGGGTAGGCTTAGGCAGGTGCCTGGCTACTGGGCTAGAAACCAAAGCTGTTCTTGGTGTTCCCAGAAAGCAGCCTTTCTAAACCAAAGTGATACCTAAAGAACATAACCTGCTGATTTTGTGATGTGTTTTTCTGGATAGCAGTTTTGGACCTGAACACTTATGTTTTCCTAAGGTGACAGATTGCTTAAGGCGTTCTTTGCATCTGATGTTCTGCCTGAAATATTACGGCATTTCAGAGCAAAAAATACCCATTATTTGTGTCGCTGTTCTGTGCACACAGAATGCTGGAATTGCGTTTAAGTAAAGCCTATTGTAACAATGTAGGTTGTTCTGACTCTGCAACCTCTGGAAACAAAATTTAATGAAGATAGTATATTTGTTAAGATAAATGGGGCTTTATCTCTAACCCCAGTTTTACTGAGTTTATTCTTTTAAAAAAATTAATGATCTGGTAATTTTACATTTTATGAATTTCTTTGCCCTTTTTAGTCAGGACTGGGATTGTTATAAAAAAGTTACACATAATCAATTGATATTTGCAAATATCTTGCATATATATGCAATTATTTTCAGCTGGAAGCAAGTCTATTGTAAAGGCTGCCTGTTTTCCTATGAGCTCCATTCTAATGTAAAGTTCAAAGTGGCAGAGGGAACCCTTCAGTCTTGTCTGGGCTCCCTGACCTCTACCTCATGCCCCCAGTGTTGGAAACATGCCCACGGGTAATGAAGGTGCTCCTGTGCTTAAAGCCCATTTGCAGTTTGAATGACAGCCAGCCCAACACTGCTTCCTACAGATCCCATTCATGCTTATGTCGCTGCAGAACAAATGAGAGCAATGCATGATTATGGGCACAGTTAAAAGCCGTCTGGATTTACAATGACATTTATGTGTACAATATTTGACAGGGTCTCTTATTTCTATTGAAAGTAACTATTTGCATTCCTGTGTTCTGTCATGACAATGTGCAAACTGTCACAAGAGATCCAGAACAACATAGCCATTTCCCTTCAGTTAGTGAATTTTCCACTAACTCTCTCATCTATCAGGCCACTTTCAAAAGTTTTCCGAAGTGTGTAATACTGTCCGTTTCAAAATAGCCCCCAGATGTATTAAAGACCGACCCTTGAGAAATAGGTGCCTGAGTTGCATTCCTTTGACTAGATTAAAAGTCACAGGAGGTAGCTGCCCAGTTCCTTTACTTGTTCTTGATAAGTAACTGGCTCTCATTCTATTAGCTTTATATAAGTGTATTTATATAAATGTAGGAATGCTTTTTTTATTTTTTTATATATATATAAATATACACACCCCAATCTCCAGCAATTGCTTCTGAAATTGCAATTTGATAGTTTTGTGATTTTTTTTTTGACCAAAAGCACAATTATTGTACAGAGCTCTATGAAAAGGCAATTCTGTTTTTGTGGTATATACTAGCATTGAAGGAGAGAAATACTTTGTTGTGGGAAACATGCACAAAATTCAGATGAGAGATTTTTATTGAATATAATTCTCAAAGCAAAATAAATCTGTAATGTATTAAAATAAGACACCATTTGATATCCCAATTTAGTCTGTGTATAGCTTAGTGAGGTGTTACAAACAAGGTGATAAAATGCGTAGTGAACCATTGGAAAAAAAAATACTGCTTGTATAGAGCAGTAAGCTGAAAATTTAATACATCCACAAGCTACAAGGACACACAGTTTGTGTCTTTACTGCCTTTGATGTATATTCGTTTGTATTTAAGTGTATTTAAATTGTTTGAATATAAGGAAAAATGCTGAACACTTGCTTATACCCATTGGTTCTACCCACTTGCTCTTGCAACAAAGAACATTTACTGTATTACTTCTCCTTGAATCTTACCTCTCTCCAAGGAAAAATGTTTGTATCTGATTTTAGACCTCCTTTCTCTTAACTATACCGTGTCCCTTCTCCTGCTGTTCTAGTAACAGCCCCCCCCATACATGGTGAGGAACCTTCTGGGCCTGTTTCCAACTGAATTCAGCCTTCTTGAACATGGCGTCAGCTGGATATGCCATTCTATCTGAGGTCTCCCTTAAGTCTTGTACGCTAGCACTGTGTTCTTTGACTCTGCTGGTACAGTCTCTGCCCAAAATATCCTATTATTTTGTTTGTCTTTTTCACTGTTGTGTTAGATGAGGGCTGTATGGCCAGTTCATAGTCCCTTTGAATGGTTATAATTTGGTTTTGGTCTGTCTACAGTGTAGACATATGTATCTAAGCTGATCGCCCTGGACTCCTCTGGTAGTCTCAGAAGACACCAGAGATGAGGTTAATGGAATCTAAGGCACAATTAATTTCATTTTAAAGTAGTTGTCTAACAGGTCAAATGAATCACACCTTAAAATGCTTATTTCTCTTCTCTGACTGTAAAAAAACCCCAACTAATATGTCCAAGATAGATTTAGACATTTAGATATTCAAATCAAGAGAAAAAGAATTCAACTTCTTGCGATTCAGAATACTTCCCTTTGCTATTCTTTTTTTCACTTATGTCTTCACATTTTCATTTCCACTGCTCAAGTATATTCTTTTAACATTATATTTTAAATCTCTAAGCATATCTCTCAACTTTGTTGTTAGCACATGGACAGGCATTGGGTTAAACACAGGACTAACAGGCTAAATTTACAGCTTTTTATACTTTGTTACACCTTTAAAATATATGTATAAATAAAACCATATTCTTCTGTGGAGGTCGTGAGCAATTTCATCTTCAGAAGATTCAGTTACTGATTGTACAAAAGAGGATACTGAGCCTTAGTTAAGGATTTCTGGTATCTTCTGAATTACTGGAAAACAGCTAAAGTTACAAAAGTCAACATCTTGCCATTTTTTCTTGGACAGCGCATGATTAGTATCTTCTGCATAGTCTGGGATGACTTTATTTTGTCTTTCCTTTTCAAATTCATCTTTGCAATTGCAGATTACAATTTTTATTTAGTATACAATTTGTAAGCTGTAGTACATTTTAAAATTAAGTTTGATGAAATCACGTATTGACCTTGTATTTTCTCTTCTTGACAATTAGGGCACTTATTTAGAGAGAATTCTGTTCATAAGACATGCATGCAATCCATGTTTCATAGCAAATAAGATAAAACCCTTAGGCACTTCATTGCATTATAGTTTATATTATCAGCTTATTCTTATCATAGTTCTAGAATTATGAGAAGCAAGTGGGGGTTTTTTTGCATATTCTTTGCCATGCTTTAATACGGGTAATTCCATAGGAACTATAGGATAGTACCTGTACTGTTTTGTATTAAAGTTACTGGTTTTATCATGTAAAGGAACTGAAACGAAGTTAGGAGATTTACACTGCTGTAAAATTAGTAGGCTGCAAAAGCCCATCCCACTTCCACAGAATTATATTCCAAATAGTGCTCCCACTTATTTTAATAGTACAGATCACAACATGGGTGAATCTCTATTATGAAACAAAGTCAATCAAGACAAAGCTAGTGCATCCTTTAACTTATGATAGTTTTATTTATTATGTGCACACACAGAGACCCCTCTGCATGAGCAGGTTCTGTGTCTGTGAAGTGCTGGGGTCTGAACCCCAAGCCCTGAATTAAGGTTGACGTATGAGTGGTTCCCACAGTCCTTCAAAAGGAGGGGATGAGTTTGCCTTTTGGCTTTCCTCCAAGGTATGGCCGGCCTTGTAAGGAAAGCCCTTGGGTAAACAAGCCCCAGGTGCCCTGCATTGGGTAAATGAGTGCCAGGTGTCCTGCTTTGGGCATAAAAGCTGGGACCACTTGCAGGAAGGCTGGAGTGTCTGTCTGTGAGGGGGATGCACTTTGCAGAGTTTCCCTGTTAGGGAAGGACCTCCTGACTCTCCCTGCAACTGGGCCCCAGTCAGGTTTGGCATTTACAAAAGCAAGCTGGCTTCATGGGGGAACAATATGTGGCTACTTCTGTCTTACCTGATCAGCCTATTGACTTGGTTGTCTCCCATCTCTTCTATGGGAGACTTTGTTTCTTTGTTTATTCCACGTATTAGTGGTCGTGTTGTATCGTTCCTGGGGTCACTGGGATTGCTGTCTATTATGTGTGATCTGTTTGACTTGTTCGTACGCCCAGTGATCACCCATTTGCTGACTTTTTTATGTACAATAGAATCTGGTTACTGGATTGTTTTGCTGCTGGCTGCGTCCTTTGTGCTAGGCCTAGTGATTGGCAAAACAGTCTGTTGTTTCTTCTTTATGGTAATGAGTTCACTTTGGTTTAGTTCGTCAACTTTACATCTATTCATTAAGCTACAGATAGTTTTAATGAGCCCCATGAAGGTTATTAGGAACTGAAAGTGTATGCAGAGTAAAGCAGTAAGAAATGATGCATGGGCTGTTTGCTTTCATGGCTTCTCCAACAACATGAAGGTGTAAGATGCTTGTAAAATATTTTGAGATCCTTAGATTAAAGCTGACAACCTAAATTAAAGCATGTGGATTTTATATATGCGATGATATTTATTACACATACAGATATATGTTGATAGGCAAAGCCATACACAAACTGGATATATGACTAAGTTCTGAATATTCAGGACAGTAATTATGTACTATGGAATCATAGAATAGCCTTGAGATAATATTCTTGTGATAACACATTAAACATATCTCAGTGATCAAATGAAACCTAGAGTAACTGAATTAGTATAACTTCTCAATTTCAAGCTCTTATTCTCTGCTATGTATGTTTCAGTGGTTAATGACAGTGCTGTATCCAAAATCTCTCAGAATGCTAGTGTGGTACAATATGTTTCTGTACTGCAAAGAGCTGTGTTTAAAAAAGTATTGGCAGTCAGACTCCAAAAGAATGAATCGGCCTCCTCTCCCTCTCCCACTCACTCTCTCTCCATCTCCCTCTCCCTCAATTAATCACTGCTACTCCAGAAGCAGAATGTACTATTGGCACCAGACAGTCTTTCACTTCATTCTTTTGCTGTTCTGATCCCTTTAAAGATTTCTGTATAAGACACTGAGAGAACTCTCTTGAGAAGGTGCACATTAATCACCCAGTAAGCTTATGCATCTGAAAAAGAGTTCCACCTTCATTTTCTTCCTCACCAAGGTCTAATAGTTGCATACAAAAATGACCTCAAGTCAGGAGCCTGCCTTGGTTACAATTACAAGAGCCTTCTGCATGACTTGAGCTAGCTAATTAAAATTCTCATTAAAGTCTGAGCCGTGGAAGCAAAGAGCCAATGTATCATTTCTTTCTGCTTTACAGTTTCTATATTTTCAGCATCTAATAGCCTTCATAGGGATCATTGCATTCATTCATAAGACTGCAAGTAGTTATATTCTGGCCCATATTTCCAAAAATGTCCCTGATATTTGGCATAATTGCAGTGTTCTGGACTCATAAAGCCCGTCCGACAAAGTCCTCAGTGTATGTGCACATGTGATTTCTGTTCAGTTAAGATGTACAATTTTCCAGTCACTGAAGATAACTGCTTTTGGCTGTTCAGCCCCAGCTTCCAATGCAAATGATCACAGGATACTTCTCTGATGTCTCAAAAGCTCCTTATATTGTGTCAGATTAGGGACATGAGGCTCTTCCTCACACATACTGCTCTTTGAGGGGCAGCACTTATTCCAGACATCTCAGCCCAAAACCTGTTTTTCTGCATGGTGTTGACAAGGTATTGCATACTTGAAAATGGCTACCCCTGAGTTTTTATATTTAACAGATAAAAGTTAATCACACTTGTATACAAATATACATTGTTTGGGTTTGTGTGTAAATATGTGGGCGGAGATGTAGTCTAGAGATCTGTATATAAATGCATCTCCGTGAAGAATGTAATCAGAGGAACAATTTCATGTTTTAAGAGGCTAACTCAAGTTAAATAGTAGAAATTACTTCTTTTTCCTCTTTCACCTCCATGGACTTGCAGGCATATCTGCACACAGGACTTTTACACAGTTGTAGTGAGAAAATAATATAATTCACACTGAAAAGAGCTGTAAATCTTCAGTTTAGACTTACTAGCACTGCCTCTAACCATTCTGATGGAGAACAATTCATTAATTTGCACGGGTAGTGACCTCCAAACAAAAGGAAAGCTGGTCTAATTTCAAATATATCTTACTGTCCTTTTTATCTCTAATATGTTTCTGTGTTTAATGGATTAATGAGTGGATTGGAAGGTGTAGTGAAGCTGAAGCTGCTTTTTAATAAAATATTTTCACTTCTTTTCAGTATACATCTGCTCTGACCTATGATGCTGTTCAAGTGATGACTGAAGCTTTCCGTAATTTGCGTAAACAGAGGATTGAGATCTCCAGAAGAGGAAATGCTGGAGATTGTCTTGCAAATCCAGCTGTACCGTGGGGTCATGGTGTAGAAATAGAAAGGGCATTGAAACAGGTATCTTCCCTGAAGTGAATGGTGGGATGAGTGCATGTGTGAAATTCTCTTTAAATGCTTGAAAAGAACCTTCCAGTCTCCTAACCTGCCTGGATCTTGCTGGGAATAATGTGGAAGTGAACGCCTCTGGAATGTGTCTCGTACTAAGATAATATATTGCATATGGAAAAGAATCTAAACTGAATGTTTTTGAAGTATCAGTAATTATTTATGGAAATACAAAATGCATTTTGTAAAAAGAAACAAACTTAATTCTTCTACCACTTTCATCTTCATCTGTATAGGTTCAGGTGGAAGGTCTAACAGGGAATATAAAGTTTGATCAGAATGGAAAGAGAATCAATTTTACAATAAACATCATGGAACTCAAAAGTACTGGTCCTCGGAAGGTAATTTGAATTGTCTTACAGTGGCTTTAAAGGTTTTACCATGATAAGCAATGTGTTAAGGTAGGTAATGCAACAATATAGATTAATTAAAGCATGAGTTGTGATAACATTTATTCATAGGTGCACTCTACAGTAGCCTTGCAAAACAGAGTAAAAATATGTATTATTTCTTTCTAACAAGTATGAGTTGTTATTTCTGGTAAGTACTACGTAAGAGTATTTGCCTTTCAGTTTTGTGGATTAAACTTTTTGCATTCTGATCTGAATTGCTAAATGTGAGGCAGTATCTAGTGAAATATGCTTCTGAATGCTAAATGCAGAATACAGCTTTTCAGTGATGTTTCTTTAAATGTGATTATCTTTCTGCTCTGATTCCAGACCTTTCAGGAAAAGTCGGTTTCTTATGTCTTCCTAACCTGGAGTATTTCATAACCCTTTCAATCCTACAGTGTGTGATGTTGATGATAAAACCTCTTAGTATGTGAATGAGAATGGTGTACGTGTATTAGACAAATTAATGTGAACAAATGTCATTATTTTAAACTTTTTACTATTTGTTACAGTCTTTGACTACATAAATAGAAACATTTACACTGGTAAATCCATAGCTAAAATAGTTTTCTGTGAGCATAAATCAAGGGCATAGTTGTGACATGCTTTACCCTTTCTATGAAAGTTCATATTCACTAGTGTCTGTGCATCCTATAAACTCTCTTTAGATTGGATATTGGAGTGAAGTGGACAAAATGGTTGTGAATCCTCTTGATGGGCCTCTTGGAAATGAATCTTCAGGACTAGAGAATAAGACTATTATTGTCACCACTATTTTGGTAATTAACCTTGTATTTTGTCAGAAGACAGTCTGTCCTACAGTGATTTGTTTCTCGTCATTGTGTTAGTTTAAATATACTGTCTTTTTATTATTTGAGGTTGTGACCTGTTACTCATTATGATACATAAATAAAATCTGGAAATTGAGGAAATGTATGTGATTCAGTATGCGGTTTTGTTCTGTAGAAGACAAATGGTCATTGATTGAACATCCTAGAAAGTTAAAATTTTAGACCTGAAAATGGAAAGTAAATACCTGCTTTCAAAGGAGAGGAACTTTGTCCGAGAAGCCTTTGTCTGAGAAGCAGAACCATCATGTTAGTTTTAGGGAATGGATTTTGCCAATCAGCAAGGAGACTGATTTTTATGCTTCAGAATTGTAGCTGCTATGGATTGGTGAAGTGTAAAATAAAACATTAAAAGTGGTATTCCAGTTGTGTAAAAAATAATGTTATGTTCTGTTATAGAACAGCATTTTTTCTGTAAGTTACACAGCTTCTTTGTTTGGAGAAGTCACAGGCTTGTATAGGAATTCCAGTGATCGCAAGAATAGTTTACTAGCAACAGAGCAAAGAGGAGATACATTACTTCAATACGACTTAAGACTCATCACCAGTTTTGCTGAGGGTAGAACTTTACTGCATAGTTATAGATATCTTACCTGTTGTTTGTGTAGTAATTCAATAAAGATATAGCCTGGAGAGCATGAAGTGTTTTCCCAGGGAGGGATGATGTGGTTGTGAAATAGGAAAGGACTTTCTTGTACTAAAACAACAACAAAAGAAACTAAATACCTTTGCCTTCTTCCATCCAAACTGTATGAGAGAGAGACACTGATTTTGGAACTTACTCTTTCTTCTCTGAATGCATAACTCCTGTTAACACTCATGGTCATTATTAACATACTGCTGGGAATCACTGTACCTGTAAGTATTGTTATTTGTGTATGACTGTGGAGAATGCAGCTTCTAAATGTGTTAAGGACATGTCACATTAATAGTTAACAGCTAACATATACGTAGCATGTATGATTCAGATGTTCTCTCCTTTTTTCACATGTAAAAGCAAGCATATTAATCTGTGAAGTGCACAACTGATACTTCTTTTTCTTTTACCAAGTAGCTAAAGCAAGTTCTTTCTGTGCAGGAGTCCCCATACGTCATGATGAAGAAAAATCATGAAATGCTTGAAGGAAATGATCGATATGAGGGCTATTGTGTGGACTTAGCTACAGAAATTGCTAAACACTGTGGATTCAAATATAAGCTCACAATTGTTGGGGATGGCAAGTATGGGGCGAGGGATGCAGACACGAAAATCTGGAATGGGATGGTTGGAGAACTTGTTTATGGGGTAAGAAAATCTCATATAATAAAGCCGTTAAAGATGACTGATGGAAGGAGTGGGATTTGGTTTCGTTTTCTCTGTGGAGTAGAGAAACAATATCTAATTCGTTTGACAGAGAACTAGTAACTTGTATTGGCATGAAAAATTTTGAACGTAAAGCACGGAATTAAATTTTAAATGCAAATGAAGTTGGGGGGGAAGTGAGTGCCTATTTCATCCTTCTGAGCAGGTGAAAGGCAATGTACTTTGCTAACACTTTTAAATGTCATATACTTTTAAAAGGGCATGTATAAAGGGAATCTTGGAATATGCCAACCATGTGGTTATATGTATTTCAGTAAGAAGAGTTTCTACTAAAAATTTCTTAAATTCTCCATAGGACATTCTTGGTGAAACAAATGTTGCCGGTGTCTCTGCTGTACTATTTTCCGTTTGTGAAACACAATAGAAACTAAACCATTCTTTGTTCTGATCATTGTATTAGCTATTACTTGCTTTTTTCTTCCTTTGCAGAAAGCCGATATTGCAATTGCTCCATTAACTATAACATTGGTGAGAGAAGAGGTGATTGACTTCTCAAAGCCCTTTATGAGCCTGGGGATATCAATTATGATCAAGAAGCCTCAGAAGTCCAAGCCAGGAGTGTTTTCATTTCTTGATCCGTTAGCATATGAAATCTGGATGTGCATTGTTTTTGCCTACATTGGGGTCAGTGTAGTTTTATTCCTGGTCAGCAGATTTAGCCCATACGAGTGGCATACTGAGGAATTTGAAGATGGAAGAGAAACGCAAACTAATGAATCAACTAATGAATTTGGGATATTTAATAGTCTCTGGTTTTCCCTGGGTGCCTTTATGCAGCAAGGATGCGATATTTCGCCAAGGTTGGTTACTCGCCCATTTCAACTTTGTGCGTTTTTGGTCTCAGCCATCTCAGCTGGAGGAGGTTCATGGTGCATATATTTTCACTCTCAGAAATAAATTAATTGCTATGGTTTTTCCCTCCCTAAAATCACAAAAGTCCTTGAAATAAAAGCAGTTTTCTGAGAGATAGGGTCGTGATGTATTTGATCAACACTGTGTTAATGTTGATCATACATTTGCCAAGTGAAGTTATATACACCATGCAGAGACTGTAAAATGCATAAGGTTCAAGTCATTCCATGCCTTCTTGGAGGGGTACCGTGTTTTTGCTGCATATTCCCATTTTACAGTTGATGGTGCATACGGTTCACAACAACTGTAATGGGAAAAAGGGTATCATATCAGTCCTGAACTGCACAGGAAGCACTTTCCCTCTGAAACTCACGATGTATCGTAACACAGTTATTAACCCACTGTTTTTCTACAAGGGAGCCTTGAACTGAAATAAAAATCATGTGATGACTAATTTCATGTGAATAGTTGCAAAACACTGCTGTTTTTCCATGGCCTAGTTTTAGAAAAGTCACAAAGGAAATCGCTAAAATGAATTTGAAGGTCCAGTTTAAAAATGCTTAATTCCTAATGGATTTTCACCTACTTTCAAGTGCTTTACAGTTGTCCCTGATAGTTAATTCCTTTGCAGCTCATTAAATATTCTATTTCCCTTGTGCACAAGTGGTTCTAGCCTTGATTCAGCAAAGTGGTAAGTAGGTGGGTAAATAACTACTTGCTGCTTGAAGGAACTATAGTAACAAGTGAAATAGGGCAACTGGGTTTAAGGAAATCAAATCACAAGACCTACCTAATTATACTAAGCAATTTAACTTCCTTCTAAACATCCTAAAGTAAGGCAGGGAATAGTTCAATTTCTAGCAAGTCTGGTGGCTGGCTAGCTTGCAAAATAAATCCCACCAAGGGATCATTTCTTATATCTAAGTCACACATCCCAAAAGGCAACAGCAAGTTTTCAAGTTGTTCTACTGTGGAAATAGCAGAGTATTTGTTTTGTGAGAACTTTAGCAATTCTGTGTAAAGGCTGGTATATCACATTTTTAGCATATAAAACTTATAAGAATTGTATACAAGGAACAAGAGCCAATCGTTTCAGGTCATGAGAAACTACTAATTTCAGTCCTTTGGGGTTTTTGTATTGATTGCACACTTTACAAGTTTAGTTGTCTGCAAAGTCCTCCATTAGCTACAAGATTATTTTTATTGAATCAAGGCCACAGTGGAAAAACAATCGTTTATTATTATTTTTTTTACTGGCTATTAAAGCATGACAGTAGTTGTGCACGGTTTCATAACTCTTGAAAGGTGATGTAAGAATAATGAAAGTAAGTGGTCATCATAAAAGGTTCTTGAAGCTCTAATTGTTTCGAAGATTCAAGATTTGGTTTCAGTGAGATGTGTAACAGCACTTGATTTCATTGCAAACATATTTTTGAGGAAAGTAGTAAGTTTGTATATTATATTTATTATAAAAATAGAAAAGGGCTGAAAACACTTCAGTTACATTTGTTCTTGCACCAAAACCATCACTATGGAATTTGAACTCCCTGCAAATGAATTAGAGTAGATATGAAGATGAATCTCTTCAGACATCAGCAAAATGTCTTTGTGAAGTTAAGTTTTGCACTATTGCTACCATCATTTCTTTAATAAAAGCGACAACCACTGTAAGAAATGTAGACAAATAACTAGGGTTTCTGGCTCTGAAATAGAAGTTAGTGCTGAGTAAAACGGAATCACCTGGAAACTGTTCTTCAGCAGCAATCCCCATATTGCCATTTATCACAGAAACATAGAAGAGAATCATAGAATGGTTTGGGTTGGAAGGGACCTTAAAGATCATCTCGTTCCAACCCCCCTGCCATGGGCAGGGATACCTCCCACTAGACCAGGTTGCTCAAATCCCTGTCCAATGTGGCCTTGAACACTTCCAGTGTGGGGCAGCCACAGCTTCTCTGGGCAACCTGTGCCAGTGTCTCGCCACCCTCATGGTAAACAATTTCTTCCTAATATCTAGTCTAAATCTGCCCTCTTTCAGTTTAAAACTGTTAAGTGTAGAGTAGAAAAGAATAGAGTAGAATAGAATAGAGTAGAATTATGATGTGTTAGTAATAACTTAGCAAAGTTTTCCTCATCTTTTTTGGGATGTGAGCGTACTCTCAGTACTGCCATGTAATACCTTTGTAAGTGTGGTGCAAAAATTTAGGTAATTGTGCACAGAAATTGTTATTTTAGTGTTTAACGATCTGATGAATGAGGTGCTTGTACAATTATGGGTTCGTGCTGATGTATAATTATCAATCTTTAGAAATTTTTTGAAATTTACATAAAAAAAATATTTATTGAACTGGGACAGACCTTATGGGAAAACTTCGACTACAAATGACACTCAAAGAATTTTACTTATAAAATGTCATGTTGGAACATAATGTCTGGATTGGCATTGAGCTTATTCTTTTTTTACAAAGTCGGTAGAAACTTTGCTAACAGATCATGGACTTTTGAAGATTATTAGAATTTATAACAGATGTCATCAATACAATATAAAATGCCATAAAATCAGAAGTTATTAAATACGCATTGGCAGAGATTTTAACTTGCAGATATATATTTTTCATATAATTAATTCTTTCAATTATAGAATTATTTTGCCCTCAGATTACCTTCATGTCAAACTAAGTATATATTTTTTCAAAGATGACGGAAAGCATGTTTGCATAATACATCTCAATCTAGAAGGAACTTGAAATAATTTCTTTTCTATGGTCCTTTTTAATAACATATTCTGGACCTTCTCTGACTTGATTTTCATATAGTACAGTGAATTAGTGAGTCTGTTGTGACATGGAATAAATTTTTTCAGGTCTGAATTATCACAGAGATTTTTTTTTTTTTTTTTACAATAGCAATTAGTAAAAATAGTTTGTCCAGAATTGGTTTTATTTATTTTTCTTCCCAGTTTAATAAATCAGCTTTGCATAACTATCATGTTTTAATATGTATATATGTATGTGGTTATGTCCCTCTATATATCTATATAAATATTTTATCAGAATTAATTTGAAATCTCATTCACAATACAGTAGGCTAAGTGATTTTTAATTTGTTTACTTAGTAGAATGAGGAGACACATCAAGACATACCTAAGATACTGCAACACCTTAGTGCTAGACTTTTAACGATATGCACATTACTGCCAAGTAATTAACCTTCAAAGATTATGTACTCCTTCCTATAATGTCTTATTTGGAAACAAAGTAGTAAGTAATTTCAAAGTTTAAAGGATCCTTAAAAAAAGAAATCAAGTTTGACAATAATGGCAGTATCAATAATTCTCTTATATTAGTTTTCTAGTACTGAAAATCATTTAATTTCTCTAATATTGTGCTCTATGCTCTTTTACATATTTTCTTGAGTTCTCTTTTCTTCTTTCTTCTTGAGCAGGAGATGCAAAACAAAGATCCATAGGAGACCACCTGCTGCAGTTAAAGACATCAGATTATTATTATTTAAAAATATACTTTCTTCACCATTTTTCTGTGTTATCATTGATTATTTCATGTCCAGTCCTCAATTTGTTAAATGCTTGTATCTTTCAAAAGGTGTGTGGACTTTTTAGTTTATGGATATTTCCTGAGCCAGTTTTTATTGCAAATAATGCTATTGTTTCTCCATATAATTTGTTCACAGCAGCAGCCATTGGTTTGTGGAAATCAGTCTTTGTCTGAATGTCTTAGGAAAAAAAGCAAGCTAAAGGCTTTTAAGTACACACTGGTTTATCTGAAAGCACTGTTTCACTGATTTTGTTTGATCCTCTTCATAATATCACACAAATTCACTTCAGAGGAAACAAGCTTATGTGTTAAATACAGCACATTATGATGGGAGCAGTTTGCTGTCAGGGTGTTCAGAACTTTGAAGAACTGGATCACTAAATTCTCCCTAAAGTAAACTCTGGAGTCCTGATTTCAGCAAAATCCAGGAGACGTAGTGGGGTATGCCTTGATTTCCCATCTGATTAGTATGCAAAGCTGCACTACAGCATAGCCTGAAATGCTTCCCTGTAGTATAATGCATCATTTGCATAAAACTGATAAAGTGTTCCTTTTTTAGGACTTTCATTTCACTTTACAAATCCATTTCATACTTGTTATTAGATCCCTGTCTGGGCGCATTGTTGGAGGTGTGTGGTGGTTCTTTACCCTCATCATAATCTCATCCTACACGGCTAACTTAGCTGCCTTCCTGACGGTTGAGAGGATGGTGTCTCCCATTGAAAGTGCAGAGGATCTTTCCAAGCAAACAGAAATTGCTTATGGGACGTTAGATTCTGGCTCCACTAAAGAGTTTTTTAGGGTAAGATTTTCTACTTTATAGATTTCTGTTTTGTTTTAAATAGGTCTTCACTCATGTAAATGTGTTCTCCCTAGGCTGTGTTAAAAGGTTGTTATAAAAATGTGATACGTGTAGCCTAACTTGCAAGTATAAGTGTTCTTGTTTATTCGTTATCCTTACATTTTTATCTATATATCAATATAAGGGTCATGTTATAAATATGCAAAGCAAAAGTGGCTGCAAGGAATTACCTAAAAGACATAAAATAAAAAACAAGGTATGTTCCGAGAAGGGAGTTGATGTCATTCATCTAAGCTGTAAGACAGGAGCTAATGATTATAAACAGGGCTATTTAATACTTGTGCTATATTTTAAGTAGTCATGCAGTGAATAGGGACATGGGAAGGTGCACAATTGTGTTTTAATATGTATTTCACATCATTTTTCAAGCTTGCAGATGGGGAATGGGATACAGCCTTGTTGGCTGCTGTAGTAAATCCGTGCTTGCTTTTGAAAACAGTTACTATTTGTATTTGCATTATAGTAATGCCTTAGAAGCCTGTCAGTCCTCACCTTCTACCTCTGTGTATTTCAGTTTTAAAAATGCATGAGACTTCCAATGTGTGAGTCTCAGGCTGCCCTTGAGACACCAGCTAGCATGGTGAAATCCATCCAGCAAATGAGTGAGACACTAAGGCTGCTGGGAAAAACACCGTGCCTATTTTACCTTGTCTGTGTGCTCTGTGTGTCTCTCCCTGTAAGATGAAAGTGAATCTCAAGTGCTAAAAATGTGAAAAACCTGTTGTTTTCATGTTTCTCAATGGATGGTGATAGTGCTAGGTATAAACAAGATGCATTTAAAAATAATTATAAATATTATGTTTACATTTCAAACATAGCCTGCCATGAAAATGAAATGGAACAAGTTCTCACAAATGTTTTTTATGTACTGTGTAGTTAAAGCAGTAACTGCTACATGATGGTTGTCACTAGGACCTGTAATGCATATTTAACTGATAATGTACCAAATAGGAGCCATACTTGTTTCAACTGTAGAAAAGCATTATTTTCTGATTTTGATGATAGATCCAGTAATAAGACCTGCTGCTGATTGCATTCCTGTTGGCTAAACCAAAACTAACGTAAGGTGTGTAAGCTAGTAAAAATGAGATTGGGCTTGTACTAGGAGTATTTAGAAGCATACAAGCACGTGTTTCTGGTTTTGTGAGCACAAACTTTTCAGATCGTGGCTGTACTGGGGACTGTACATGAACTAACTGTAGGTCAGTTCTTTTGAATAATTTTATCCTTAGAAATTTTTAGGCTTGCGTTTAAAACAAAAAACATTTATATTTGCATGCATCAGTATGTGGTTTTTGTGCTCCTAGCACATGTATACTACTTTCGAATTACACTTTTACACAACTAGTGTTTCTGGTGATTACCTATCAGAGCATTAATAATTTATTTTTGTAAAAATCAGTTGGAGGCTTTGTGAGGGCATATTCTTCACCTTTTGTTAAGTTAGCTTTGGCTCTGCACAAACAAGGCTATAATGGTCACTGGAAATTTCTTCTCAGCAATTTCTATCACAAACAAGTCGGTGCATTATGTGTAATGCAACTTCCTAGCCTGATGGCTCTGTCTCCTATTTGCTAAAAATCACTTAAACTTCCCCAGTTATTTTTCAAGAAATAACAGCTGTCAGAATTTTTTTCCAGGAGACCTGAAACACAAGTTTCAGGAATGAAACTTTCTCTGCTGAAGGTGATGTGAAAGCAGTGTCTAGCACCAAGGTGACTAAAATTTGTCACCCAGAGTATTTCTGTATGGTGATTGCATTGGGGTGAATGTGTGTTTATTATATGATCTGAAATTAGGACTCAAATTCTTTGAATAGCTGGAAACAATTTGAGTATTTTTCTAACAGCAAGCTAAAATGGACTGGCTTTTTCTCTCTTTTTGTCATGAATTAAAAGAAACATTTGTAGGGTTTTTTCACGGTTTGTTTTCTGTTCAAAAGTGGCATTATTTGCAAGTTTGTTTTCTGTTGATGGAATGTGTACTGGACCTAAATCTTCAATAGTAGAGTCTTAATTTTTGGAACAGCACAAAATTAGGGATTGTTGTAGACTGGGGATGAGAACAGTAAACTGAATTTTCTTTGCTACTAAAATATATTTTCTGTTAATACTTTACACAAGTGAAAAAGAGATGTTTCTAAGAATTATCCAGAAAGCTAGATGGTAAAAGTTAGCTGAAAAAACCTATCCTGAATAGCTAAATATGTTTATGCAATGTTAATTAAAAGAGTTGGGTTCAAGTCTTTGTCCAGCTTCTGTGACTGCTTAAATGACATGGACTTGTTGATATGTTACATTAGCTTGGGTATGTCAGGGGTGTCACGTTAACTTGTTCTCCATTTTGTTTTAGGATTCTAGTCTTTCAACCACCTGTGGTAGGTACATACTCGTTCGTATCTGCAATGGCTGTGGCTGGCTCCAGTGGCTACCACAGTGAAAAGAGTAATCCAGATGTAGGTTAGAAAAACCGAGGTGGAGGAAAGATTGTGGCTCACCACATACCCTACAGACAATATGGGAGTAGGCATACAAGCTAGTCCATATCATTTGATATAGGGATAACAGCCTTGGCATTCATGACAAAAGATGCATTCCCCCATTTTAGGTACCTACTTCCTAGATTTAAAGGTAGCACAGACCAGTGGGAGGTATTCTTGCCAACACTGAGTAGTGCATTGGTTGGCACTGAATCAAGAAACAACTGAAAGGAGTGAAAAGGCATTGTACTCTGGTAGTGTTCCTAGAAACTTTAAGATGAGAAGCAGAAGCTTGATACATTCTGCATAGAAAATATCAGTGCATAAATAATGGGTTTAAGAGTATTTTAAAAAGAAAAAAAAATAAAAGTAATGACAGAGCTTTGCTGAGTGGTAAACATCACCAGGAAACTACTACTTCTTCGTGATAATGTTATAGATACACAATTTTTCTTCAATGGCAGATAGGTCAGGTCTCTCATTATATATTTGTAAATACCAGAATGTGTAGTAGTTTTCCTCAGGTGATCTCAAAGTTGCTACTGGGAGAATGTGAGACTGATCCAAGTCTTCAGAGTTCTGCTCCACTGAGTTGGGATACTTACCACTTCTGATACTTACTAGTGTCTCTGTCTTAGGGATAGTGCTTTTAGAGTTCTTAGTGCAACTAAAAGCAAAGTGCAAAAGAAATATATAGTGCATTGCTATTGGATTTTTCTCTTGGGTTTATGACCTGAAATAATAGGCAAAATCATCAACGAAAATGTGTGTGGCTGTGGTTTTCCAGAAGTGAATTGTTTTTCTCA
The DNA here is from genome assembly GCA_028020825.1 of Podargus strigoides. Taxonomy (NCBI): domain Eukaryota; kingdom Metazoa; phylum Chordata; class Aves; order Caprimulgiformes; family Podargidae; genus Podargus; species Podargus strigoides. The sequence continues at coordinate 44,423,840 of CM051621.1, read as the reverse complement.
CATCAATAGTAGTTTGTATTGGTAAGACTGTGAGTAGGACTACAAGCACAGCTTGGAAGATCCAGGAGTCATTTCAGTTGATCTTGTAGAGGTGCATCATCTCTTTAATTGTCAGATCGCAGATGGGTGAGGCAGTGGAATTTCATCAGTCTGGTACATGTTGACACTATCCACAGTCACAGAGTATTTTTACCTTCAGTGATTTCTCAGCAGCTGCTGTAAATACAGTTGATGTATGTGTTAGCCAAGATACATAGCTGAACTTTGAAGAGGAAAAAATGTCACTAACCCGAGAAGACAGACTACAGCCCACCTAACACTGCAGAAATTAATTTTAAAGCATTGTCTTTATGTGTTAACTGCTGAAGTTGCCTTGCTTACTTTCATGGGCTACGGCACTGGAAGAAAGAAACAAAGTACAACTGCGTAAGTATTCAAGCTTAACATTCACTGGAATATTTCCATGCTTTCCATTTGCTTTAAAGCATCTTGAAAGTTAATATCCAAGTGATACAAAGAGAACAAAAGCTAATTACTTTTACAATTCAATCATGTATGTCTTGCTGTATTCATCAAAAATATGTATAAACCTGATAGACAAATGAAATCAATCATGCTACCTCTTTTCCACTTTAAAAGCTGAATTGTGGCTAGTTCCATGTGTAAGGTAAAAAGGCAACTCAAAAGAAAAAATGATGTGCAGAACAATAATTGGACTAATTTACATTCTTTCTGCATTAGTTTTTATTTAAAATCTTTCCATATGTACCTATTTTTGAACCAACAGCATGACATGGACAGACCAATGTGTTTCCTTCGCAATATTTTGGTAGCCTTTAAGAGTAGATCCTCTGCCAAAGTAAAAGTAAGCAGAAATGCTCCATAACAAAGAAGCATTCTTTAGCTTTCACTGAAAAGTCTATGCAAGAGTTGCTTATTCTTGCTTAAGAGGCAAGAGTCCCAGAATGAAAAGTTGGGGAAAATGCCAGAAGGATGATAATCCTTGCAGTCTTATAAAGAAGTCCTCTTCCATAATGGAAAGCAAGCAACATGAGAAGAGCTAACAAGACCCCTTGAGTCTTTTCTCTTGCAAAAGTGTTGTCTGTTGAGAGGCAAAGAAAATTTGGCCTGAAGATTAGTAGTATTCTTTTCTGAGGATCTTCAACATGATCCAGTGCCTCTAGATTTGTGACTACTTTGAAATATTTTTTTTAACTCAAGAAAGTATTTAAATTGATGATTGTATTACAAGAGGTTATGCAGAAAAAGAGAAAACATCAAGCAGTCTCCCCATGAACTTCAGTCTGCCTTTATGCTCATCAAGATATTCATGCTTTTAAAAAAAAAACCCACAGGAGATCTCTAAAACCAGTGAGAAGAGCAGAAACACTCTGATTTTTTTAAATGGAATTCAGTTAAAAAAATATGAATCATACCTCAGCCTCAATTTCTGAAGTTTGAGATGTAGAGGAATTATAGAATATACGTTTCCAGAGTTAAATTTTGGCTAGCTCCACAGAAGCCTTTGAGAGGTGAAGGAGACAAAAGACAGTTATGAAATATTCTGTAACTTTTAGCACAGATTCTACTCGGTAGCTTAAGAGGCAAGGGCTGTAGGACTGGCATTTAATGAATCTGTGAAAGGAGATCATGATTACAGAGTACGAAATCGGCTTTTTGAGTTTGACAGAAAAAAAAGGTACATAGCTGAAATACCGAGGAGAGGTAGACATGAGCACTGGGATAATGGAAAGACTGCCCTTTACATCCAGTAGCATAATAGTGAAGATATAGTTATGGTTTTTTGTGGTTTACAGGGTTCAAGAGATTAATTTTAAGTTGTTTTCCTGGATTTTGAGGTCCTTGCATCTGAACCACACACAAAAGAACTGATTTAGGCTATTGTGAAGGTCATTTTAAAAAAAAGAATGAAGTAATCAGTAATTCCTTTTTTCCCCTCAAAGCTTCTCTGTTATTTTTCTAAGTTTCTTTTTTTTTTCTTTCTCCACATTACCCAAAAACCTAGTATCTTCTGCAGACAGCTCAGTGAGTCTAGTGACTAAAACACTGTGGTGCTTCAGAAACCTTGTTACATATATTACTCGTACAGTTTAATTTCAAATTAGTATTTGCATAATATTTATTAAAAACAAAATGTGTTCCTTTCTAATAGAATTTTCCTACCTTGTTTGTTTATCAGAAAATTGTGTCTGTTAAAAGAAACATACTATTCCTTGGTCTTCTCTTTCAAGTTTTGGTAAGTTTGCTTAGATGTTCCAATCATAGTAGGTAATTTTGTGCTGGGCAAAAATGCATTTGCAGCAGTATAGCTTGAAGATTCATTCAGTGCTGTGTGGTTTATTTTATAAAATGATATACTATAAACTATAAATGAGTATAAGTTCTATTTGCACTACTCCTGCGGGCAGATCATTCCATAAGAGCACACTTGTTATGGTTAGAGACATTCTTTTCTTTTCCAACCCAAATGTGTTTATAACTAGTATATCCTCAGTTGTTACAGTACATTAATAATTATTTTGTAGATTTTTTTCTTCTCAGTGTTTATTTTCCTGATGCATTAATACAGAGCAAATATGAGGGTTTTTTTCTGAGCTTTCATCTCTATCAGCAAAACTATATTTATTCTTGATTTCAAAGCAAGGCATTTTGGTCCCTGATCATCTCATAGCTTCTCTGTGTGTGCATGTGTCATAGTTTGAATTAATTGTTCTTCGGTGTGGGTGAACAGAGGTGTGCATTTTGTGCCATCTGAGATCTCAGCAAGGCTTTGTACAAAGACATTAATATTTCTCTGTCTTTTATGGAAATAGGTTTCTACCAATTATGTCACGCCGTTTTCTGGTAATCATTTTGATCTTAGTGGTAGGTTTGCATTTCTTTTCTTCTTTTTTTAATGAACTGGAGGTCTTCAATTTTATTGGAGATTTTCTTATTCCAAAGTGCTGGACTGTGCTTTTGAACTGAAAAGTTTCATTTCATTTCTCTAATTCTAGTGCTCAGAATTTTCCACTTCTCATATATAACAAACAAATAAATTCCCATCGTCTGACTTGATGTGTTTTGATATCTCAATTTCCTTTCCTACAAATCCTAGTTATTCCTGTCTTGAAATGTTTTCCCTCTAAAATGTTATCAGAAGCTGTGCATGCTGTGCAGTACTTCTGACCAAAAGAGTGGTAGTTGCTTTGAGTGCTTTTTTATTCTTGTTAAATTCAGGCAGTATGTTTATTGTACTAGACCCTGGGAATAGCACATGCAGTTCACTACAGATCTGTGATTGCTTGAGAAAGTCCTTCTGTGGTTTGTGTTTTGCACCCTCCCCCAATGTGGGTGCGATAAGTTCTTTTTGGTTTGCTTCCATCTTCTTTTGATCATTTCCATTTCTGTACCCTCATTCCTATTACTTATTCTTCCTTTACGTTAATCTTATCAAAAATAAAGATGAAGTATACATTCAGATTATGGTCCTATGTGTAGATTGTCTTTGTTTTCTGCATTTCTTTCCACCACACAGCAGATAAAAGAATGAGAGAAGGGAAGGTTTTTCACTTGTGAGGTTCAAAAATTTGCTGCTGTTTATTGGTTTTTAAAGTTCAGTTTATAAGACATACTGTTTCCTTTGTGTTATCAGGTTTCCTCTGATCAAATCAAGATCCTGTTTACTAATCTACATTTGTATTACAGTGAAGTAGCAAAGCTTTAGTAGTAGATACTACAACACGACTGTAGTAGAACAGTCCCTCTATCAGTCAGTTTATTACAGCAAAGTTAGTTCTAGGAGTGGACAGTGGGTTTTCCTTGTGACCAGTACTTCAGAAATAAGATATGGATTTAGGTCATCATTGTGGAAATTAGTTTGTGTGACATTTAACTGAGTTTTTCATAAAATGAGATTGAAATGGTCTGCTTTGATTTTATGAATATGCTGAATAATGGGGAGGAATTTTGATTGTGTTGAAACTGAAATTAGTAAGTCTCAGAGGAGGAGTCATTTCAGCAAGTATTTTAACAGCAGTTAAATAGTCTTAAAACTTTAACACTAGCATCCCTTTGTAAGACAAGCCTTCTTGAACACTTAACTCTTTAAATCACATGAAGAATATGATGACAATGTAAGGTCCTTGTCTTGCACATTCTTGGAGAAAATTATTTTAACTAGACTTTTGAGGAATAAGTTCTTGAGGTAGAATGTTTTATGATTTTTATTAATAAGACAAAATATTAAAGATATTTTAAGTAGCTCAATTAAGTAATGGAAACTAGAAAGCCATAAAACTGTGTCTTATGAACATGTAACTAATTTTTACAAGTACCGAATAAAATTATCAACATATTACAAAATTTATATCTTCCATCTATGTGAACTTTCATTCACCTCAGGTATTTACCCAGTACGCACATGGTGAAGCATCTTAAAGTTCTTAACCTTGGGCTAATTAAAAAGGCTGAAAAACTAGTTTTGTCCTTTCCTGTGTTTTTTGGATGTATCAATAGTTGATTTACTGTGTAAACTGGCAAGGTTCATTTGTTGTTATGCTTTCCAGCTACTGGTGACAGTACCAGTTCCTGTCCTTCTGTTCGGTATGGAAGGTGAACAAGTTACACACACTATGTTTGAGAATTAAAGTCCTGCTACAAGATCATCATCTAGTAGAATTTTAGTAGTTTGAGGAGCTATTTCTGTCAATGACATACTACTTACAGCACCCCAATTTTAAGAATAATAGGTCTTTGAATGACAAAATGGAAAAGTTAGCTGATGACCCACAAAATACTTTTAATTAATTTGTTAAAGCTTTGCATAATTTAATTTCCTAATGAGTTTCTTAATGAAGGCAGTATTTTACATTTAAATGGGATTTGTTCTTTATAATAATAATTTTCATAGCCAAAATGCCCAGTGGTGGCATGTTATTTAAAAAAAAAAAAAAAAAAAAGTGTGAGCCCCTGGGGCATTTTTGTATCAGTTATTGTATTTTCACAGAAGTGGTAAATAATTGGTGAAAAAGTGTTCATTGTGAGTATTAGGGTCTTGTACTTTCATGTTGGTGTTAATTGTAATACCAAAGTTATAATTAGCTTTTAACATTTCATATATACATTGGAGTGTATATATTACAATAGCAATCACCCATAGTAATTAAGAGCAGTGCAGATTCTTTCCATGTTCAGGCATTCTTGTAGTCAAATGATACATGAACCTACAACGGTTTCATTGTTTGGATTGCATCATAGAAAGCTGTGGTGGTTTTCATGGAGCGCTGCTGTCCTTTTAGGAAAGAGATGTGAAAGCCCAACTTGCACACAGGGCATTCACAAGAATTCTGTTTCCTCATGGTTTAGCCAGCTGTTGCTGCTGGACTACATACTTTTCCAAGTGCAGTTTAAGGATATGAAGATGATCATTTGTATAGGAATAAAATATGTGGTCAGCTATAGCACTGGCAGAATTTAAATAACCACGTAATGTGCTTTTTTTCCCCCACAATGTATTGGAATTAGGAGAAGTGTACATGCTTTTTTAAGCTATCAGATAATGTTGGCTTTATGAGTGAGTGTGGGTGTGTGTGCACTGAATGCTAGATAAAGATTTCTTAACACTGCCCTTTTCTACATCCTTCAGCTCTACTTTCAAATAAAAGACAAATTCTGAAAACAAAATAATGAAGGAAATAAAATGACACAGTTCTGAAAACAGAATCTATTACTAAAAATACTGTTTAGCAATATAAACAAAAACCCTAGAAGTCACAAGTATCCCCTAGTTAGTGGCTCGTTGCTTCTGTTTTTTATGAGTCTAGACAAGGTCAAGGACTAGGTAGGGACCAAGACTGAGCTGTATGAATTCCAGCGTGATGTTTTTCAGTGTCGATGGCTGCAGAGGACTGTGTAGTCATGGCAGATTCTGAGTGTTATTTTCTGGTGACGTTTTTCATGACTAATTTTATTTCCATGGTTGCTGGGTCAGATATTCCTATGTTCATTTATATGGCAAGGACCCTGTGAGCCATCTAGTGGGAGGTTTCTTCTTCACACTTAGCCATTTGAGAAGACTGTTCCTTGCGCCTTTTCCCATTCGACTGTCCAGAACCAACACCTGTCTGTCACAGGACTTCCCTCATTTTTCTCAATTACCTGTCATGATCAAATTTCTTTGAAGTGATGGAGGGGAATGGGGAGCTGCATTTTTTTGAGGTTGAATGATAAAAGCAGAACAGACTTTGCTAGACCTCTGTTACTTGATGTATATTAAAACCTGTAAAAGGTCGTTTTAGTAAACCAGGAAGCAATGGAGTAAGAAAAGGCAGTTAAGTCAGTTTATGAACCTGTTCATAACAGTTACCTGACTGGAATAAAGAATGCTTATTTGTTTAGTATTTGAATGCTTGTACAAGAAGAAAATAATGTTTTAGGTGTCAGCATAACCTCTTTTCTTCTACAACATGGGATCCAAATGTCTTCTAATGAAAGGTGTAGTGACAGGCACCAGGACGCATGTTGTCTGCTTTGGATGAAACTGAATCCATGTAGGACAGCTCTAAAACAGTTTTAAGTTTCCCTGTTTAAAAAGCAAACCTATGGTAATTTGTGAAGTACCACTATAATATAAGTGGTAAGCTACCAAACACAGGTAGCTCTGCTTCCAGGGAAGTCAGCAACAGCAGCAGGACTCGGGACAGATGACAGAAAACTATGCACTTAGGCTTTCTTTGTATGCTCTGGTGAAGTTCATGGAGTCTCTTAGGCATTAGGTGGCCTGACTGACGTGGATCTGCAGCTGGGAGTCTTTCATGCATAGAATGCCATTTGCTATCTGTTAGAGGCACTTATCTGTATCTATCTTTGTATCAGGTAAATTATAGGCAGAAAGTAAGTGCAATACTGGATTTTTACTGATACCATGCACAGTGATAGTTTACTTTGTGAACTAGCTTTTCAAAGATGGTGCAATATACCATTATTTAGGATTCTCCTAGTTCTTAGGAACACATTTTTTTAGGATCTTCTTGAATGGAACAAGAACAGTGCATACGCAGAATGGCAGATGTTTCAAGAATCAGGAAAACCCACTGCGCCTTCAGTGCACAGTTATTTTTCTCAGTCATTCTGGTCATGGTGAGCATATCTAACGCTTCTGATATTAAAGAGTATACTGAGCATGTGTTGAATTTTCAGACTTTTTAAGGGATCTTTCAAAAGCCAGCAGTGCCGATGTACATGTAGATTCTGGTAGTAGCTGGAATATTTAGATGTTAGAAAAATTTCAATGGCTGATACTGCTATCAGAACTTTTAATACTGGTAGACATACAGAGACCAAGGAGAAATCTGAGCCTCAGAATCTTCCTAGACTACATTTCTGGACAGGAAAATAAGGGTAAGTCCAGGAAAATGACAACAAAAACAGTGAAGCCTTGGGAGACAGTGAGAACATTACTGGTGTTTTTATAGTTGATTCACTTATTTTTAAAATTATTTGATTATAGATACTATATTTGTAGCAGAATTGTGGTTCTGAAGTGCATGTTCTAAGATGTCTTTAGTATACAAGTGCTTCTAATACAGATTTAGTGTACTTGCACATATAATAGTAGTATCTCACAGAGGACCAAGATAGCTACAAAACCAAATGGTCTTGGTTGTCTGCTGCAAAGTAGAAATATAATAATAGCTGAGTTACATGCAACTTAGTATTAAATTTGGCAGTAGATTGTTGTCTATTTTATATAATGATTTAGGTTGTCTTTTTAAAGAAATTCATTTAGGGTTGACTGTCAACAACACTGTACTTCTACAGATAGTTTAATCTGGCAATATAAAATGTGAAATGTTAGTACATTTAGGTTTTCTACTCAGCTTACAAAGGGGGAGATGATAAAAAAATATGCTTTCTTAATTCTTTATTAGAATTGTACAGTGACAATATGAGAAATCTGGCTTGATATATTCTTTCCGACTTTTGTTTGTTACTGACCCTGACTTGTCATATGTCCCATTCTGCCCGCATTTTCTTTGATAACACTGCTTCCTTTTTGGTGACATCTGGGTAGAAAATCTTGTTTTCCTCTATTTTTTTTTCCAGGTTAAAAAATAACTAATCAGTTGGTAGTTGAA